>OY728163.1:171022906-173522906 GCA_963277665.1 Viscum album | reverse complement strand
ATGTGCATCATCCAAATGTTCCTTCTTCAGCTCCGGACTTGATGGAACACATAGTGTTTTCCCAAAACTCACAATTCCATCTTTATTAACATTAAACTCCGACGATTTCCTTTTTCAATAGCTCCCACTTTTTATTGAATTCTCACATCACCCTTTTGAGCATCCTTTAACCTTTCCAAAAGATATAGTTGAGTAATCATTTTTGAAAGGATTGATGATGTTCCTTTCTCTAGGATTCCCATGTCCATCTTCATCAAGTCTATGAAGATTGGATCCTTCTTAATTCTCATCATTGATAGAATTGATGGATCCTTTCTACTTAGGGAATCTACCACCTTGTTCGCTTTCCCAGGGTGGTAATGGATTGAACAGTCATAATATTTGATAAGATCTATCCATATCCTCTGGCGCATATTAAGCTCTTTCTGTGTGAATATATATTTAAGACTCTTGTGGTCACTATATATCTCACATTTCTCTCTATAAGGATAATGCCGCCAGATTTTCAAGGCAAAGATGACCACTGCCAACTCCATATTGTGCATTGGATAGTTTCTCTCATGGATTTTCAACTGCTTTGAGGCATAGGATATCACTTTATCATTCTGCATTAGCACACATCTGAATCCCTTTTTCGATGAATCACTGAATACCACAAAAAGCACCCCACTTGTTGGTAAAGTGAGAACATGAACAGTGATAAACCTCCTTTTCAACTCCTTGAAGATTTATTCGCATTCATCACTCCAAGAAAACTTTAATCCCTTTCGAGTTATCTTGGAAAGCGGGTTGGACAATCGTGAGAAATTTCTCACAAATCTTCGATAATATCCAGCTAACCCCAAGAAGCGACGGATATCTGTTACTGATGTTGGCCTCGACCATCCATCAATTGCATCTGTTTTGGAGGGATCCACAGATATCCCATTGCTTGTGATGATTTGGCCCAAGAATGAGACCTCCTTTAACTAGAACTCACACTTTCTGTAATTTGCATAGATCTTCTCCTCGTGCAAAGTCTCTAGTACAGTTCTTAAATGCTCCTCATGATCCTCCTTGGTTTGGGAGTATATATTAGAATATCATCTATAAAGACTACCAAACTTTTGTCTAGGTAATCTCTAAAGACTCTATTCATCAATTCCATGAATATTGATGGAGCATTGGTGAGTCCAAAAGTCATTACTATGAATTCATAGTGCCCGTGTCTTGTGCGAAAAGCAGTCTTGGGGACATCTTCCTTATTCACCCTTACTTGATAATATCCCAAAAAAAAATCTACCTTGGAGAAGAATTGTGCTCCACATATCTGATCGAACAAGTCATCAATTATTGGGAGAGGATACTTTTTCTTTATCATTATTTTGTTAAGTTCACAATAATCGATGCAAAGCCACATTGACCCATCCTTCTTCTTGATGAAGAGGACTGGTGAACCCCATGGTGAAGCACTTGGGCGTATAAACCCTTTATCCAGATTCTCCTCTAGTTGTTTCTTCATCTCTTTAAGCTCTACCACAACCATTATATATGGAGTCTTAGATATTGGTAATGCCCCGGGTATAAGTTCAATTGAGAAATAAACATCCCTTCTAGGATGAAGACCAAGCACTTCCTCGGGAAACACTTCAGTGAATTTCCCTCACAATAGGTATTTATTCAAGGATGGTTTATTTCATGGACTCAATCATCAGAGCCAGATACATGTGCTCATAAGGTAGTAATATCCACACATGAGATGATGGAGCTAAATGAGATTCATCTTCCTCCTTACACTTGTAAAGAATCGGGGGTCGATTCTCCATATGGAGTGTGATTTCCCTCTCCAAACAATTTATTTTGGCTCTATATAAGGAAATCCAATCAATGAAAAGAATTGAATCAAATTCCACTAGAGGGAGTATGATGAGTTTCTCTGGGAATTTCAATCCATAGATTATAATAAGGGAGGATTTATATTCATGGGATGCCATGATTGCCCCATTTTCCGTACTCACCGACATCTTCACTTCCATGATTTGTGGTGGTGCTGGGATTTTTCTACTAAACTTTCGAGATATAAAAGAATGCATAGAACCTGAATAAAAAATTATGCTTGCTATTATTTAATGAATAACTAGCGTACCTGTAACGCCCCGACCCCAGCTACCCAGAGTCGGTGCATTAATTACATAACATTGGCATGATCACGAGAAATATCAAGTCTCGAAAGACCGATTAGTTTAGCAGCCTTGGAATAACTAGATACATCCATAAATTTTTACATTACATCATAAAAAAAAACATCTTGTCTTCATATCCCCTCATACTATCCCTGCAGGTCATTCATAAATTACTTCTTCATAATCCTGGGAAAAAAAAATAAAAACATTGAAAGGGGTGAGCTCGGATGCTCAGTAAGGATAACATTATAGCAGAAGCTTTCATAAATGAGCATAAACACTTAAGGCAATTTATAACTAAAACAAAAGCCTTTTAAACTTGAACTTCAGCATAAAATGGCAAAGGTAAAATGAAATAATGCCATTTACTTACTCACATGGATATTCTACTAGTCGAATGATCACATGCAATATCAATAACCACTTTCATAATGATGGAATGCATAATGCCAGACTATCATAACCACATAGCCAAGGCCTCGTGCCAAGACTACAAATAAGATTTTGCCAAGGCCTTGTGCCAAGACACTAGTTTGTCTCATGAGACCTACCGATGCATCGAGGAGCTATAGCGGGCTCCACCCGTCACTTATTAAGTCCAATGCATTCCCATATGAAAAGGTTTAAACATAACGTAAACATTCGTATTAAACTAGCATACGAAATGTCAATACTTTCACCACAAACCATGAATGGTATAAAAATAGCACATCCACAGTCAAACATAATTCATTCGATACAATATGGAAGATTGTATTGTATCACATTAACCTCAATCAATAATAATGAAGGATGTTGACATAGATGAAAATAATCATCAAAACTATTTGAGAGAAATATCCCCCTTTTCTTGAAAACATTTAAAAGTCACACTATTTGTCAAGAAGCCATTTAAAAGTATATTTTTGAATCAAAGTGTCCCATACCACTTTGAAACTTTTAAAAGGAGTTTTAATTTTAAAACTTTAATGTCCATATAAATAAATCCTTAAAACCATTTATAAAATATGGACATTAATGAGCATGATTTAGAAGAATAATTCTTTAAAACATTTTAAAATGGTATTTTGGTTAGAGTTTCTAACCAAAAGAGAGACACTTGAATACAAATAATTGAGGTAATCAAAACATTTTAATATCATGAGAATAAAGGAATTCATGATATACTATGTCAACGTACATTATATACACCACATAGAAGTGATTTGGTGTATATCATCAAAGAAGTCTCAATGGAATGTAAATTGAGATGAAATTTCTCAAAAAGGTTGTATCCTTAGGTTAAGGATAAATCAATGACATAATTATGTGTGACAAATATAAATACACTAAATATGATTGGATATTCAGTGTAAAACAATCAAAGGACATTCACACATATTCTTGTAAAAAACAATACCAACGAATTGGATGTTTAACTCAACAAATGGAGAATGAGTTAAAATTACTCTTATCAAATTCATATCAATGACTTGAGAATTACCAATGGAGTGATTATGTGTATCAAACTTCTATCCACAGGAAGGGGAGTGGAAATTATGACATAATCAAATGAATAGTGATTCCACACATAATCTTGGGGTAATATAATCAATGAAATATGTGTAAAGCCAAATGAGTGGAAATTGAAATCTCAAATTCCCTTATCGATTAGGTAACTTACGAAACATACACCCATGAAAGAAGTATCATACCATGATGATGTAAATACCCATAAATTAAAGTATATTACACAATGAATACGATCATGGGCAGTACACATACACCACATGCAATAATTAAGTGGTGATCAATGGAATTCTCACGGAATTAAAAGTGAGATAAGAAAACCCTTACATTGTACTTTTCCCTTGGTCGATGGTAGGTTTACCTCCTGTATAATGGTGAAATAATTGTTATTGAATAATAAAAGAATCATTTACTTTAATATGATATCATATATGATCTTTTATCATTGATTTGTTAATAATATTTTAGAATTATCGTCATTTCGGGTGTTAACGGGTTCATTTTACTTTATATTCTTTGTTATGTGAGACATATTCGTTATTAATGGGATGTATATTATTCATATCCAGAATGGTATCAAGTTCTTAAACATCATTTTTAAATCATCAAATTATTCGATGGAGAATGAATCTCATCGCGTTCGTGGAGACGGTAGTCCGTACGTACGCACGAACGCTACTTCCATTTAATTTTTATTTTAAAAGAATCGAATCCAAATTATACATAGGTATATTACTATTCCAGTATAATATAATATTTTATATATGTTACTTAAGTTCATTTACACCATCCTTTATACGTTCCATGTGTGGTATGAACGAGTCATATCATTTTAAGGGGGCGGTAGTCCGCACTTCCTCAAATGAAATTATCGTATGTATATACAACATGAAACGAATAATGGTATGAAATAAAATGGAATTACAGAAGCTTATATATAGAATATATATCATTAATATCATATTTAATTACAGTGCCATCCTAATGGCCGCCATGAGAGGCGGTAAGATGTATTTGAACAATCATCGTTCCGTGAGGCGTTAGTTTGCCATCCACAGAAACATTATGTTCATCATCCATTAGATGGAGTTGTGTGAATGTTTAGTTTGAATCCTTCTTATAACAACATCCTAGTATATTGAGGATACTGGTTTTGTTATAAAATAAAGGAAATAAAAAGATTTTGGGGGTTGGAGAAGCAAAATAAATGAAAATACTTTAAGAGAAATTGTTACCTTTAATTTAGGTAACTCACTTTGGTTGGAACCAAAGGACTTCTTGAAATGCTTTATGCCTAAGGGGAAGCTTCAAGGAGGAGGAGAGGGATGTGGGGAGCTTAGTTGGGCAGAGTTTGGACGAGCCAAGTGGCTTGAGAGGTGTGAGGAAATGAGAAGGAGGAGTGCCCTTTTATAAGAGGGGTGAGGGGCACCTTTGGAAAAGCTAGAAATATTAATTTATAATAAATTCATATTCGGTTTCCAATGGCTCCAAAGTTGACTATTCAAAGGCTGAGGTGGGGATAGGTCGAAAACAACTCATCCAATAGAATTTAGACAGGTTTGGGTACTTATATTAACCTTATCTTTAAGTATTAACTCTAAGTTAATTAGTTTCACTTTTACAATGTCTCTTTGTATTTTTATATAATATGGTTAATAAACTTACTATATACATCCAAAAGACCCCCAAGTGGTCCATTAATGATTAACCTATCATAATATAAGTCTCTTGGCCGAACCTTAGATTTTTAGGAATTTAATATCAATTAATAATATAATATTTGTTTTAAGAACTCTTTTATGTCAATTTTGACACTATTCACTAGTTGATTTTTGTGAAACTCATAACAGATTGATTACTTCGAACAAAGTCAAATAAATCAATCCTAATATATCATATTATCCTAGAAAATTTGTTTAATTCATTAAAAGTTTAATATTATAATTATTTGGGTATTTATAATATCAATTATGTTAATTTTTTACTATTTTAGTAATTACTGCATCATCATTGTGTCATAACTAAAATAAATCATTTAATGTCAAAAAATTATAAATAAAATATAATTATGTAGGAAATCTGTTTAGATTTCTAATGAATATTTATAATCTAAAATCCAGCATATATAACCCTATGTAACAATTGTTTTGCTAAAAGATATATGCTTGTGTCATTTTTGTATTCATTTTAACTTAATTAATATAAAGTGTCATTATCACTTACAAGTGGATCCATGGGGTCCCAAAATTGACCCAAAGATGCCCATGGTCGACCATGTATCAACCAATAGGGTTAAGACACATTTTAGGGTAATTTAGTATTATTATAATATTATTTTTTTAACCCTTATTTACCGGATTTACCTTTAACCATGGTAAATAAAATATTTACCGCAGTAATTATTCAAAATGTCTAAAAATAAAAGTTACCTATTTACACAATTTGGACATCCTGATTCCAAATATGGAATCCATTTTTCTAAATTCAAAACACAGAAGTGGCAGAAATTAATTTAAAATTAATTCCCGCTGTCAAAACAAAAAGCGTGTTTTTAAGAGATAATAACTATCAAAAGATTGACACTTGTTTATGTTCGGTTTAATTGTAAAATTATGTCCAATGACCAACATTATATTAAATGGTAAAAATATATTCTAAATATACTTTAAAACCACTCAAATTCACAATTTATCACTATTAATTATTTTGATTAAAAAAGTTGTTTTTAATTAAAATTTAGTAATTTTCACTATTCATCAAAATATGAAAGTTATCCGAAAAGTACCAAAATTTCACCTTAGGCTAAATTCGATATTCCGAATCCAAAAATGAAGTCCATTTTGAAATATAAAATATATATAATTTCTAAAAGTAGGTATTACTATTCATAACGGCTAGTTTGATTGGTTGTGGTGTGTTAAAATCTCGAAGTTGCGTACAATGCACGTCATTGCATTATTCGAAAGGAAACATACCGAGGAAGCTTGGGGTGTTACATTCTCCCCTCCTTCAATAAATTGCGTCCTCACAATTTTTAAATTTTTTCTTGGGAATATAATGGAAAGTCCCACATCGGAAAAAGAGTCAATAAAACTGTCACTTTAAAAGAAAGGAAGAGAGGTATAAGGGTCATCCAAGATAACCCATACTAGGATTCCATGTAAGAAAACATGGATATGGATGATAAACTAAGTATCAAGTTCTGATGGAGAGGGATAGAAATGATGATCAGGAGAAAGTTAACAATGAGAAAACCACAAACTTGTGTTGGGACAAACGACCATTAGTCTCCTAGTAGGAAAGTAAACGGACAACATTTTTTTTTAAGTTACATTAAATAAGGAAGAGGAATTCATTTATGATATTGACTAAGAACATTATGAGATATACTTACATTTTAAGTATATTTTCATTCTTTAATAAATTTCCACCACTAACTCATTTTTTTTAAAACGATGAGTATTCAAGAAGACTTGGTCACATTGGAAGAGATAGAATAAACTTCTATAGAATCACATGATCCATGAAGGATAAACCATATATTTACATTGTCTTTGAAGATTAATCAAAACCAAAATGGTCAGTGAATGATCTAATGATCCCCCAAAAGGATATTCATTGAGATAAATATGCACTAATCTTAATTTCTAAAATTAAACCAACAATATCCCAAAGTTAAATAGATACTATTCAATAACCAATTGTCCTTAAAATCCTTTAATATAATCCAAACTAATATTGAAACCCAAAACATAGAAGAATTTGATTATGTAGTCTCCCATGTTAAATTGTATCTCCAAATGACATCAGATACTCTTAAAGTCACATACTCAAAAGTAATTAACCTAATCACATATTCTCTATTATAGGTTAATCATTTCCATAAATAACCCAAATCACTATAAATCCACAATAAAAACGTAGATAAAAATCTATCATTACTCCACAAATGAAACCCCATAGTATTCTATTTTCCTTGGACATATAGTGTTTCCAACAAAGCGAACATCTTCCAAAATAACATTTATCACTTAATCACCAAATCATTTTCCTATACCAAGGGTATTCTTTTTATATGAAATAAGAACCTAAATAAACTTATTATTGATCAATAAAATCATTTAACAAAAAAATAAGTCACACTAACCAGGGACTTCACGTAGTCCAGTGGTAGGCGATAAATCCCAATCGCACTTTGGTTGTGGGTTCGATTCCCATAGCTTTGTCCGACGCGACGGGTTGTCACACGGTCTACGCGTTGTCCTTTTTCAAAAACTATATTTTATAATATTGCCAAAATGAGATAAATTCCTCAAAATACTATATCATAAATTTAACCACAAATGTTATATCATACCTTGAATCTTCATCCCAAATTAGAATAACTTATAATTCTCTCAAACCCCAATGATCATATAAATCCAAATGGTTATTTATACCCAAATCCACAAGAGAAGAGACAATTCTTCCTCAAATATCATTCTCACATGGCAAACTGCGGGGTTACAAATACAAGAGAAAATTATTCCATAGTAAACCCATCAACAAGGAGTGCTAATACTTTTTAAAAATTTCTCCAACCATTTATTCCCACATAGCTTCTTCTTTGACCAAGAAAATATCCTATAGAATAGGACATTCACTCGGGTAATGGCCAGGTCCCCTACATTTACGGCAAATGACTGTAAATGGACTCTTGGGACCATTTTTATCTTCTTCCATAGTACTCTTCATTTTTCTTCGGCAATTCTTTACTTTATGTCCTTCCTTCCCGCACGTAAAACATTTCGTTGTCCCATTGAGACACTTTCCTGGGTGTCTCTTTCCACATTTCCTGCATGATGAAAATTGAGGGTTCTTTTCTCCATGGTCTCCATTGCTGGAGCTCTTATCATTTATCACCTTTCTCTTCCTTGTTGAGTCTGGGAGTTGGTTAATATATATGTTGTTGATCATATTTTTGGAAAACTGATTTGGCATAAAGACGATATCTTTTACGCCTATCAACATTCCATTTTGTTGCTCATTGCCACCACCGTTCCCATCTTGTACATCATTCTCAAAGTCACTATGACTTCCTTGGAATCCAGCCATTGACTAAAACCATAAAGCATTGTGTGAGTAATAGTAGTCGTAAAATAATTTAGAGATTAAAATGTCACCATATTCTCAATTTGAAACATATTAGGATTAACCAAGGTCATTTACTCTCATCTTATATATATATTACTTTAATTGGTTTGTAAAGAAAATGTAAATTATCCTAAGCATATCCCCCGGGAGTGTCGTAACCAAGAGTGCAGCAAGGCCCGTTGTCGTGCACCAGTTCCCGTTCGAGTCTAGCTCAAAGCGGTGTTTTCGGGTTTTACCCCTAGGTACATCTGTGCCAGAGCCGCCTCTACCTGCTCGTATCCAGACAGGGATGTATTGCTCGGAAAACTCACAAAATCTCTACAATACCAAAATTCTAGGAATTTCTTTTATACTAATCCTCAAAGTTCATCTTAGGTCTACGTGCTCTAATCAGAGTTTATCTAAATCTAGCTACCAAGGTTTGTACTAAACTTCCTCTGATACCAACTGTAACGCCCCGACCCCAGCTACCCAGAGTCGGTGCATTAATTACATAACATTGGCATGATCACGAGAAATATCAAGTCTCGAAAGACCGATTAGTTTAGCAGCCTTGGAATAACTAGATACATCCATAAATTTTTACATTACATCATAAAAAAAAACATCTTGTCTTCATATCCCCTCATACTATCCCTGCAGGTCATTCATAAATTACTTCTTCATAATCCTGGGAAAAAAAATAAAACATTGAAAGGGGTGAGCTCGGATGCTCAGTAAGGATAACATTATAGCAGAAGCTTTCATAAATGAGCATAAACACTTAAGGCAATTTATAACTAAAACAAAAGCCTTTTAAACTTGAACTTCAGCATAAAATGGCAAAGGTAAAATGAAATAATGCCATTTACTTACTCACATGGATATTCTACTAGTCGAATGATCACATGCAATATCAATAACCACTTTCATAATGATGGAATGCATAATGCCAGACTATCATAACCACATAGCCAAGGCCTCGTGCCAAGACTACAAATAAGATTTTGCCAAGGCCTTGTGCCAAGACACTAGTTTGTCTCATGAGACCTACCGATGCATCGAGGAGCTATAGCAGGCTCCACCCGTCACTTATTAAGTCCAATGCATTCCCATATGAAAAGGTTTAAACATAACGTAAACATTCGTATTAAACTAGCATACGAAATGTCAATACTTTCACCACAAACCATGAATGGTATAAAAATAGCACATCCACAGTCAAACATAATTCATTCGATACAATATGGAAGATTGTATTGTATCACATTAACCTCAATCAATAATAATGAAGGATGTTGACATAGATGAAAATAATCATCAAAACTATTTGAGAGAAATATCCCCCTTTTCTTGAAAACATTTAAAAGTCACACTATTTGTCAAGAAGCCATTTAAAAGTATATTTTTGAATCAAAGTGTCCCATACCACTTTGAAACTTTTAAAAGGAGTTTTAATTTTAAAACTTTAATGTCCATATAAATAAATCCTTAAAACCATTTATAAAATATGGACATTAATGAGCATGATTTAGAAGAATAATTCTTTAAAACATTTTAAAATGGTATTTTGGTTAGAGTTTCTAACCAAAAGAGAGACACTTGAATACAAATAATTGAGGTAATCAAAACATTTTAATATCATGAGAATAAAGGAATTCATGATATACTATGTCAACGTACATTATATACACCACATAGAAGTGATTTGGTGTATATCATCAAAGAAGTCTCAATGGAATGTAAATTGAGATGAAATTTCTCAAAAAGGTTGTATCCTTAGGTTAAGGATAAATCAATGACATAATTATGTGTGACAAATATAAATACACTAAATATGATTGGATATTCAGTGTAAAACAATCAAAGGACATTCACACATATTCTTGTAAAAAACAATACCAACGAATTGGATGTTTAACTCAACAAATGGAGAATGAGTTAAAATTACTCTTATCAAATTCATATCAATGACTTGAGAATTACCAATGGAGTGATTATGTGTATCAAACTTCTATCCACAGGAAGGGGAGTGGAAATTATGACATAATCAAATGAATAGTGATTCCACACATAATCTTGGGGTAATATAATCAATGAAATATGTGTAAAGCCAAATGAGTGGAAATTGAAATCTCAAATTCCCTTATCGATTAGGTAACTTACGAAACATACACCCATGAAAGAAGTATCATACCATGATGATGTAAATACCCATAAATTAAAGTATATTACACAATGAATACGATCATGGGCAGTACACATACACCACATGCAATAATTAAGTGGTGATCAATGGAATTCTCACGGAATTAAAAGTGAGATAAGAAAACCCTTACATTGTACTTTTCCCTTGGTCGATGGTAGGTTTACCTCCTGTATAATGGTGAAATAATTTTTATTGAATAATAAAAGAATCATTTACTTTAATATGATATCATATATGATCTTTTATCATTGATTTGTTAATAATATTTTAGAATTATCGTCATTTCGGGTGTTAACGGGTTCATTTTACTTTATATTCTTTGTTATGTGAGACATATTCGTTATTAATGGGATGTATATTATTCATATCCATAATGGTATCAAGTTCTTAAACATCATTTTTAAATCATCAAATTATACGATGGAGAATGAATCTCATCGCGTTCGTGGAGACGGTAGTCCGTACGTACGCACGAACGCTACTTCCATTTAATTTTTATTTTAAAAGAATCGAATCCAAATTATACATAGGTATATTACTATTCCAGTATAATATAATATTTTATATATGTTACTTAAGTTCATTTACACCATCCTTTATACGTTCCATGTGTGGTATGAATGAGTCATATCATTTTAAGGGGGCGGTAGTCCGCACTTCCTCAAATGAAATTATCGTATGTATATACAACATGAAACGAATAATGGTATGAAATAAAATGGAATTACAGAAGATTATATATAGAATATATATCATTAATATCATATTTAATTACAGTGCCATCCTAATGGCCGCCATGAGAGGCGGTAAGATGTATTTGAACAATCATCGTTTCGTGAGGCGTTAGTTTGCCATCCACAGAAACATTATGTTCATCATCCATTAGATGGAGTTGTGTGAATGTGTAGTTTGAATCCTTCTTATAACAACATCCTAGTATATTGAGGATACTGGTGTTGTTATAAAATAAAGGAAATAAAAATATTTTGGGGGTTGGAGAAGCAAAATAAATGAAAATACTTTAAGAGAAATTGTTACCTTTAATTTAGGTAACTCACTTTGGTTGGAACCAAAGGACTTCTTGAAATGCTTTATGCCTAAGGGGAAGCTTCAAGGAGGAGGAGAGGGATGTGGGGAGCTTAGTTGGGCAGAGTTTGGACGAGCCAAGTGGCTTGAGAGGTGTGAGGAAATGAGAAGGAGGAGTGCCCTTTTATAAGAGGGGTGAGGGGCACCTTTGGAAAAGCTAGAAATATTAATTTATAATAAATTCATATTCGGTTTCCAATGGCTCCAAAGTTGACTATTCAAAGTTTGAGGTGGGGATAGGTCGAAAACAACTCATCCAATAGAATTTAGACAGGTTTGGGTACTTATATTAACCTTATCTTTAAGTATTAACTCTAAGTTAATTAGTTTCACTTTTACAATGTCTCTTTGTATTTTTATATAATATGGTTAATAAACTTATTATATACATCCAAAAGACCCCCAAGTGGTCCATTAATGATTAACCTATCATAATATAAGTCTCTTGGCCGAACCTTAGATTTTTAGGAATTTAATATCAATTAATAATATAATATTTGTTTTAAGAACTCTTTTATGTCAATTTTGACACTATTCACTAGTTGATTTTTGTGAAACTCATAACAGATTGATTACTTCGAACAAAGTCAAATAAATCAATCCTAATATATCATATTATCTTAGAAAATTTGTTTAATTCATTAAAAGGTTAATATTATAATTATTTGGGGATTTATAATATCAATTATGTTAATTTTTTACTATTTTAGTAATTACTGCATCATCATTGTGTCATAATTAAAATAAATTATTTAATGTCAAAAAATTATAAATAAAATATAATTATGTAGGAAATCTTTTTAGCTTTCTAATGAATATTTATAATCTAAAATCCAGAATATATAACCCTATGTAACAATTGTTTTGCTAAAAGATATATGCTTGTGTCATTTTTGTATTCATTTTAACTTAATTAATATAAAGTGTCATTATCACTTACAAGTGGATCCATGGGGTCCCAAAATTGACCCAAAGATGCCCATGGTCGACCATGTATCAACCAATAGGGTTAAGACACATTTTAGGGTAATTTAGTATTATTATAATATTATTTTTTTAACCCTTATTTACCGGATTTACCTTTAACCATGGTAAATAAAATATTTACCGCAGTAATTATTCAAAATGTCTAAAAATAAAAGTTACCTATTTACACAATTTGGACATCCTGATTCCAAATATGGAATCCATTTTTCTAAATTCAAAACACAGAAGTGGCAGAAATTAATTTAAAATTAATTCCCGCTGTCAAAACAAAAAGCGTGTTTTTAAGAGATAATAACTATCAAAAGATTGACACTTGTTTATGTTCGGTTTAATTGTAAAATTATGTCCAATGACCAACATTATATTAAATGGTAAAAATATATTCTAAATATACTTTAAAACCACTCAAATTCACAATTTATCACTATTAATTATTTTGATTAAAAAAGTTGTTTTTAATTAAAATTTAGTAATTTTCACTATTCATCAAAATATGAAAGTTATCCGAAAAGTACCAAAATTTCACCTTAGGATAAATTCGATATTCCGAATCCAAAAATGAAGTCCATTTTGAAATATAAAATATATATAATTTCTAAAAGTAGGTATTACTATTCATAACGGCTAGTTTGATTGGTTGTGGTGTGTTAAAATCTCGAAGTTGCGTACAATGCACGTCATTGCATTATTCGAAAGGAAACATACCGAGGAAGCTTGGGGTGTTACAGTACCTATCACCAATTTTTTTTTTGGGGTTCAATTCAGCATAAGTGATGGAAAAATCTCTTCCTTGCTGCCTTGGAGGTTGTTGGTTGTCTCCGAAAACCCTTGGATTAGGGCACTGATTTGCAAAATGATCTGGTTCTTTGCATTTGTATCATTGAACAATGCGTTGAGATTCGAACAAAGCATTCCACTCTTCCATTGCAGCCGCAGGTCTTTCTTGCTGACATTTAACAGCTAGGTGCCCTTCTCTTCCACACCTGAAGCATTCTCTCGTCCCCATAAGGCAATTTCTTGGGTGCTTCTTTCTGCACTTTTGGAAAGTGGGGTGCTGGATCTTCTTAGCACTGTTGGATTTATCCATCGGCCCATAAGCATTGAAGTACACCTTACTCTTCTTATCCCCATGATACCCCTGTGATTCTCCGATCTCCATTTCAACCTTGAGGGCACATCGGACAATTTCCTCATAGCTGTCGAAGTCACGGATTGCTAATGCTTTCTGCAGGCTAGGCTTCAGCCCACCAAATAAGCAGTCAAACTTACATTCTGGGGTATCGACAAAGCCAGAAGCATATTGTGAAAGCTGTGTGAAGTTTTCCTCATACGCTCCAATAGATTCTTCGTCTTTTTGCTTGAGGGAAAGGAAGAACCTTTCCACCTTAAGCTGGAGGGTTTGTGGAAAATATTTATCGAAAAACATCTTTTGGAAATCCTTCAATTCCAATGCCTCGATCTCCTCCTCAGGCTTCAAATTCTTTATCAATGTCCACCATTGATCAGCTTCACCCTCCATACAATAAGCTGCCAGGAGAACCTTCTCTTGTTCAGAACATTGAAGGATGGAGAAGATCTTTTCAATGGAGTTGATCCATTGTTCAACGATCATGGGATCATATAATCCACTAAAAGTAGAAGGCCTTTGTCTCATGTAGCTCCCGATATAGACTTGTTCATTTTAGGGGGGTTTGGATGTTCCTCTTGACCCTTATTTCTATTAAATTCTTGAGTTAGCTAAGAGAGAATCGTGACAAAGTTCGTGATTCCCGCTCCCATTGGATTGGGCATCTCATTAGTATAGTCATCACACTGATCTTCACATCAGTTGTTAGCCCGAGTCCTCCTATTACCAGCCATTGTATGGAATAAAAGGAATGTTAGGGGTAACATAGAAATGGTAATCCAAAGAAAAAAGATGGTGACTTATAAATAAACATTCATTTCCTTAACTCATGAGTCTATAGGCTTCAATCTAGGCTTTTCATGATCTACTTTCTAACATATATTCTTAGGGTATTTTTTTTAATTCCCTTAATAAGGGTTCATACTAAGATTGTGAATTTAACAAAGCATATCCCCCGGGAGTGTCGTAACTAAGAGTGCAGCAAGGCCTGTTGTCATGCTCTAGTTCCCGTTCGAGTCTAGCTCAAAGCAGTGTTTTCAGGTTTTACCCCTATGATACATCTGTGCCAGAGCCTCCTCTACCTGCTCGTATCCATACAGGGATGTATTTGATTGATAACCCACTTACTCAAAACTCACCAAAATGTATGGACGTTTTTATTGTACTTATTATTGTATGTAAGGTTTTACTAGGGCTTTCTAATCTTTATCCCAAAAATAACCAAACCTATCCTTTGATACCAACTATGAAAACCCTGCTTTTTATTACAACTTAAACTTGATTTATTACATAAAACATCACTTGATACAACAAAGACAACTGAGAGGTTTAGTGTCTTTGGGGCTTAGGATCATTACATAAAAACTTAAAACATTAAATACAACATCTTTATTGAAAACATCCTTTACATGACCACTATAGTCATTAATACTTAGCATTACATGGGATAACTTGAGGACATGCATAAGAAAAGGGTGAGCTATAAAGCACAGTAAGGGAGTACACATTGAATAACATGAGAAGTACAATACATGTTAGACAATAGGCATATCAATAGAGCATAAGAAAAACATGAACATAAAGGCATGATCAAGTAAGATAATCATAACATGGAAATGTGGCAACAACACTTAACATGGAATTAGAATGAGCCAAGGCTCATTGCACATGGAGCATGAGTAAATCCTCAATGCACATAAATCATGAGTAAAAACTCATTGCACTTGAATTAGCATGAGTCCACACTCATTGCACATGATGTATCATGATACTATACTTTACCCAATGAATTGGAGCGCTATAAGGGTGCACCCTTGTTAAACATTTCATTTCATGCATAAGTGTGCCACATGGATCATAAAAAATGGATTCATAAAGCATAATCATTTATTACATGATAAAGGAATATGGAATTGATTCATGAAACTTTACAATCAATAAGTAAATGTGTATAAAGGTGAATACCCTTGATGGAGAAATGGGCAAGATATTCACTACACAATGACATTGTCTTAGAAAATCAGTGTGATTTCGGCAGCGTAACGGTGTGACATAAGAATTTATAAAAATGGTTGATGAGATAGAAAAGGGTTACTCATAATATTTACATGTAATGGACACTAAAAAGGTCATATAGATACATATCCCAAAAATTGTAATGGAATTTAGATTCATGATACAAAAGTATTTCTTGAATGTAAAAGAGGAGAGAGAAGTTCCTTTCAGAATTTCAGCATAGTAACGAGTGTACATGGGAGGCATTTAATGAGAGATGAAAGGTATCACACCATTAAAACATAAATAGGGAAGTATGAGGGAGGTTTAAAACCATACCCCAACATTTATAAATGAAATTAAAAGGAAAAACAACTTAAAGAAAATTTGACAAAAATGAGAAAGGGAGAAAAAAACTCTTACTTGGAAGTGTGATTCCAAAGGCTAGAGAGAAGCTTGTGAGAGGCTTCTTGGGAGATTGGGGAACATTTGGAGGAATCTAGAGAGAGTATGGAAGAGTTTGGACGAACTCCAAAGGCTTTTACTGATGATGAAGTGAGAGCTTGGGTGGGTTTATATAGGAAAGGTGAGGGAATTCTTTATTATTTAGGTTTGGGACCCCTTATATTAAATTAATCCAAACCACAAACCATCCCATTGTTTTTGCCCATGGTTTTTGGAAAAGGGAAGTGGAAAATAATATTTTATAAGGTCAAGGTCCGAACTTCTTAAAATATTAGGGTTGTTTATGTAGAGGTGAGTCACACTCCCATGGAAATTAATTTAAAAGGACAAGGTGTTTAATAAGTCTTAAGGGGTCCATTAATTCTTTGAAAAGTAAGCCAAACAATCCCAAAATCACATTATTTTAATGTTAAAACATATATTGGCCGACCATAAATATTATAGTATTTTATTACATCACTATTGCATCATTATGATGTCATAAAACACATTATATATTTAAACGGTATTTAATTTTTACTCAAAAATTTGACTCTCAGAAAATTATGAAAAAATCACCGTTGGATAATTTTGACATTCTGATTCCAAAAATAACATTTATTTTATCAAAATAAATTTCTAAATATGTAATTTTTCACTTTTAAAATAAAAACCGACATTTATAAAAAATTCACGGGTTTTGACAAAAATGGATTTCAAACCTTAATAAAAATTATAATTGCATTTATACAATTACACAATCATAATAAAATTAATCTAATAATAATAATTATAATATTTTATTAAAATATTATTTAATTAAAAAATACCTTAATTTAATAAAATAGATATCTTAATTAAATAATAACTAAAAACACCATTTGTACTTTAAAAACTCTTTACAATGTATCAATAATGACAAGAAATTATATTCATTACTATATAAAAAAAATTTACATGAACATAGTACTATCGATTAGTTACATAACCCCTTAAAATAGCCGCATAATACCTAAGGGTAAGTTGTGCGATGGTGGAAGACTCTTGGGGTGGCTCGAATAACATCGCTCGAGTGGAAATTTCTATCTACTTCCACTTATCCCATAGATGGTCCCGTTTGAGCTTGACATGGTGAATCTCAGCTTGGGCTTGGTCAAGAGTGAAGCCCAAGGACACCACCTCTTTTCCTATCTCTGATAAATGGGATTTGTATGGGGCAATTATACTGGATGAGGCCATCGCTTCCTTTGTCTATGTAAAATTTGGTTGTGTTAAGTCCCTATATTTATACTAATCATGTGATCACTATTCAATAGCTATAAAAGTAACGGTCACAATTCTTATCATAAAACCAATGATGTTGACATTTTATTAAAACATTTTATATAAATAGACATTTAATAAGATCAAGAGGGATTTTCCATTAATGAAACTTTGGGTCATTACATCATCTGCCTACTTTGAGCTGCTTTGATGTGGTTTTGGATTACCTTCACCTTTTACATAATTTCCTCAACCAGTTCTGGGCCTATGAGTTTTCTTTCACCAACATCATCCCAACTGGTTGGTGTGTGACATCTGTTTCCATATGATGCTTCATATGGTGCCATCTGAATACTTGAATGGAAGCTATTGTTATAGGAAAATTCTATCAGAAATAAATATTGATCCCACATACCTTGAAATTTATCTGAGTATGATCTCAACATGTCTTATAACATTTTAATAGTGCATTCTGATTGTCCATCGGTTTGGGGGTGGTAGGTAGTGCTCAAACGATGTTCAGTATCTTTGGATTTCTGAAGACTTTTCCAGAATCTTGATGTAAAACATGGATCACGATTAGAAATAATCAATAGTTGTACTCCATTAAGTCTTACAACTTCATTAATATATTTTCTTGATAATCGTTGAAGTGGGAAATCTTCTCTTATAGTAAGAAGTTGTGCTAACTTGGTAAGACGATCAACAAAGACCCATATTGCATCATTCCTTCTAGGAGTCTTTGGTAGTCTGATGAAAATGTCCATCCTGATATTATCTGATTTCCACTCAGGTTTGGGAAGAGGTTACAAGACTCCCCTAAGCTATTGTCATCCAGATTTCACTTATTGACAAACCATACATCTTGAAACAAAATCAACAATATCCCTCTTCATGTTGTCCCACCAAAAATGTTCCTTCAAATCTCTATACATTTTTGTGCTCCCATGGTGTATAGAGAAATTGGAACTATGAGCATCATCTAACAATTATCTTTTTAGATCAGGTATATCGGGAACACAAAGTCTCTTCTCTAATTTCAAAATTCCATCTTTATATATGAAGTCTCTCAATCTCCCATTATTCACAGCTTTAATCATTTTTTTGAAACTCCTAATCATCAGCCTGAAAACTTTTTAACCATTCTATTAAAGATGGTTTGGAAACCATTTGAAAAATAATTGATGTTTCACATTCCAGGGTTATTCCCATATCCATATTTACTAGATCCATGAGAATAGGATCCCTTTAAACTCTCATCTTATTCAATACTCCATGATCTTTTCTGCTCAAATCATCTACCACCTTATTTTCCTTCCCCGGGTGGTAGTGTATCATGAAATCATAATCCTTGAGTAGTTCAATCCATATTCTTTGCCTCATGTTGGGTTCTTTTGGTGAGAAAATATACTTCCAACTCTTGTGATCAGTATATATATTACATTTTTACCCATAGAGATAATGTCTCCCTATCTTCAAAGCAATGATTACAGCTTCAATATCAAGATCATGAGTAGAATAGTTTTGCTCATAAATTTTTAGCTGTCATGATGCGTAGGCAATAATCTTATCATTTGTCATAAGGACACAACAAAGTAATTTCTTTGATGCATCACTATAAATAAAAAACCCATCATTCCCTGATGGTAGAGTCAATATAGTGTATTGAATAATCTTCTCTTCAGTTCTTCAAAACATTCTTGACAATATTTTGTCAAAACAAATTTAACCCCTTTAAGTGTGAGTTTGGTTAATGGGTTAACTAATTGGGACTAATTCTAGAAAAAACGCCAATAATAACCTAATAAACAAATAAAAATGCCTACCTCAGTTATACTCATCGATGCAGGCTATTCATGGATTTATCTTGTCTTAGAAGGATCAATAGAGATTCCATACTTAGAGACAATATGGACAAGAAAATAAATCTCCTGAATTTATAATTCACACTTGCTAAACTTCCCATATAATTCGTGTCTTCTAAGAGTCTTCAGAATAATGCGCAAGTGATTTTCATGAGCATTGTAGATTTTGGATTATACCAAGATATCATCAATAAATATCACTACAAAGTCATCAAGATATTCCTTGAAAACTCAATCCATTAGATCCATGAAGATATGTGGTGCATTAGTCAATCTAAAAGGCATTACTATAAACTTGTATTTCCCGTACCTGGTTTGAAATGATGTTTTCGGACTTTCTTCCTTCTTCACACACAAATGATGATATCCAGATCGAAGTTTAATCTTTGAAAAGTGTTTAGCTTTATGAAGTTGGACTAATAAATCATCAATTCAAGGTAGGGGATACTTGTTCTTTATTGTTATTGCATTGATCTTCCTATAGTCAATGCACAACCTCATAAATCCATCTTTATTATTAACATAAATAATAGGGACTCCCCATAAAGAAACACTAGGGCTAATAAATCCCTTATTAATCAATTTCTATAGTTGTTTCTTTAATTCCACTAATTCCGAAGTGGCCATTTTTAAGGGGCCTTTGATATGGGCCTTGATCTAGGAATTAAATCAATGGAAAACTCAATTTCTATTTCAGGAGGATGTCTAGGTAAATCTTATAGAAACACATCAACATATTCTTTAACAATATGTACATCCTCTATTTGATCATTCTTTTCCTCACTCATAGTTATTTCATTCGTTTCCTCCCCAATAATTGAATTTAGACTGGGGGTGGATCTAGATAAGAATTAGGTGGTGACGATTCTGCTCTAAAGATAAGGTGTTATTTATCATCGTTATCAAAAATAGTAACCTCCATCTTCATATAATAAATTCTTGAATCATGGTCTGATATAAAATAAATAATGAGGATTATATCAAATTAAATCATGCGTATGACAATGAGATCAGCAGATAAAGAACATTTATATGCCCTAATGGGAATTGATTAACAAAACATTGTATCAATGATACTTCCCTTTAGAGTTTTGACTGAAAACTCCCTTATTAAATCAAATTGGAAACATATAATTTTATTAGAAAAATTGGGATGATATGAACCAATGCGATGATCCAGAATCAGATAAAGCATTGTCAAAACTTGAGGAAACCATTAAATTACCTACCACTACGTCTTTCGGAGCTTCAACCTCAGCAGTAGTGATAGCATTAGCTTAGCCTTGATCCCTTGGCCTCCTCTAAGGTAAGTTACACTAACTATTAGTTAATTTAATTGCATAATTCCCCCTTTCTCTACAATTGTAACATTTAACATCGACAGCCTCTTTCCTCCCCTTGTAATCATGAGCTTGGTAGAACTTTTTCACCATAATTGTCACAGAATCCCAATGTCTTCAGCCAAGTACCAGGGTGTTTCTTTCCACATTTACTATAGGATAGATATTCAAATTTTCCATTCTTCCCCTTATTTCTATTTCCATAGTGTTCAGCAGATCTCTTCTTCTATTTATATGATTTAAAGTCGTAAGACTTAGAGAATTATTTTTCTGTCTTGATAGCACAGAAGACAATATCTTCGTACGATGAGAAGGACTATGAGACTGATTCTCAAAGGAGAAATGGTTTCACCCCATCAATGAGATGATCAATATTACATATTGCATTACGTATATAATCTGAAGCTTTCCTTTCTAATCTTGTAAAGTTAGTTTCATACTTTGCGACATTTTCATCCTTCTTTTTCCTCAGACTCAGAAATTGCCTTTCCATATCTGCTAGATGGTCACAAGGAAAGTATTTTTCTAAGAAAATTTCATTAAACACCCTCCATTCCAAATTTTATACTTCATCATATCCTTTGTGTTTTGAATCAATGACCACCATTGATCATCATCTTTAGCAATGCAGTAAACTGCCATGACAACTTTTTCTCTTTCTCTACTCCCCAAGGTATGTAATATTTTCTCTAAGGAATGTATCCATTTCTTATCTACTAGTGTATTTGTACCCCGATTGAATGTTTGTGGTTTTTTCCTCATGAAGTGATCTAAAAATGATCCTCCACACCACGTATCAGGGTTCTCCATACGGGTAAGGTTATTATTCATAACCTGAGTGAGTAGTCTCAGTATGGTGATTAGCTAATCAGCACCTGTTGCATCACCAGCTCCACTATAATTATCTTGAGTAAGAGGGAAATCCCTACATGGAGTGCGTGCATTGATGAAGTTTCCATTCCTTCCACTAGCAGTCATTTCGAAACAATGGAATAAATTAGATTAGTTTATGAATCGAAATAGATAATTCCAAACATGTAAAACATTTAATATAAATTGAATAGTTCATGAATATTATCTATAATAATAAAAATGTTTTCTTTGAGGATGTGTATTCTCATAAACCCTTCATAATGGTTTGTAAAGAAAATGAGAATTATCCTAACAATATCCCCCAGGAGTGTCGTAACCAAGGGTGCAGCAAGTCCCGTTGTAATGCACCAGTTCCCATTCGTGTCTATCTCAAAGCGGTGTTTTTGGGTTTTACACCTAGGTACATATGTGCTAGAGCCGCCTCTACCTACTCATATCCAGACAGGGATGTATTTCTTGGAAAACTCAAAAAATCTGAACAATAACAAAATTATAGTATGTTATTATATACTAATCCTCAATGTCTATCTTAGGGTAATGTTCTCTAATCAGAGTTTATCTAAATCTAGATTCCATGGTTTGTACTAAACTTCCTCTGATACCAACTATAACACCTCGACCCTAGTTATCCAGAGTCAGCACATTATTATATAACATTGGCATGATCACAAAATATCAAGTCTCAAAAGACCAATTAGTTTTGTAGCCTTGGAAGTACTAGATCCATTTATATGGTTCACATTACATCATAAAATTGAAAACTACAACAACACTGTTTCCATAGAAAAAACTGAAATCCTATAGACTATCCCTACAGTTTAGTATTAATATACACATTTGCATCCTAGGAATAATAAAACATAGAAAGGGGTGAGATCAGATCCTCAGTAAGGATAAAAATATAGCCGAAACATTTGTAAATAATCATAAAAATTTAATAAAATGTATAGAACTAGAACAAAAGCCTTTTAAACTTGAACTTCAGCATAATATAGAAAATATAAAATCAAAATAATGGCATTTAATTATTCACATGGATATTCTACCAGTCTAATAATTACATGAAATATCAATATCCACTTTCATAATGATGGAATGCATAATGCCAGACATTCATAACCACATAGTCAAGGCCTTGTACTAAGACTAAAAATAAAATTTTGTCAAGACCTTGTTCCAAGAAACTAGTTTGTCTCATGATACCTATCAATGCATCAAGGAGCTATAGCGGGCTCCACCCGTCACTTACAAAGTCCAATGCATTCCTCATATGAAATGGTTTCAACATAACATAACACTGTCAGAAAAATGTCAATAATTTATCCATTAACCATGAATGGTGTAAAAATAACACATCCACCGTAAAACATATCACAAAAACTTCAATACAATATAGAAGTTTTGTATGATAACAAATCAACATAAATAAGCATAAAATCCATCAAAGGATGTTGACATATATGAAATCAAAACATTTTTTTAGTGAAATACCTCTTTTTATTTTGAAATAATTTAAGAAAACATTTATTTTGAAAATATTTTTATAATATTTTAAGGGATTCTTTGAAGATTTTATAATGGCATAAAATAGTTTCACCCACCGTATAAGTTAAAAAAATACATTCTTACCTTAATTTTGTCAAAAAGGTTAAAAAGTACCTTGTTTGGAAAATGACAAAAAGATTCCTTTCAATCCATTTTATAAAAAGTGAAACAAGGGTATAAATGAATTTGACCCATAGTATAGTAAATAGTAAATATGTTTTGGAATACATTTTTAAGAAACATGTATGTGGAAGTTAAAGAGGTCCTAGTAGATACTTACGTAAAAACAACCTCAGATAATAAAGATATTGTGAAATTAACCCTTACCATGTACGTTTCCTTGGTCGAGGGTAGGTTAACCTCCTATACAATGGTGAAATAATTGTTATTAAATAATACATAAATAATATATATTAATATGATGTCATATAAGATGTTTTTACATTTCTTTGCTAATAATATCTTAGTATTACCGTCATTTCGGGTGTTAATTGATTTGTTTTCCTTTATATGAATTGTTACGTTAGTAATGTTTGTTATGGATAGGATGTATCATATTCATATTAAGAATTATATTAAGTCTTTAAACATTATTTTTAATAATCTAATGAAAAATATTCTTGAATGGACACGGTGGGGAATGAATCACATCGTGTTTGTGGAGACGGTAATCCGTACGTACGTACGAGCGACAATATCATTATTTTGATATTAAAATAATATATAATTGGATTGTATATCATATATACAAAATTATGGTCATTTTATATTTATTATTTACATAAATTACACATCATTATTATACCCATAAAATTAATAATGTATTGAATAAAAATTACACCACGACGTGGAGATGGTAAGCCGTACGTACGCACGTATAGTGACATGTCATTCAAAGGATGTATAAAATAAGGAATATGGTTGTACCATATTTATAATGACATAAAATTATATAGAAGATACTAGAGTTATTATTTTATAGTGTATGAAACAAAGAAAGAGGAAGTGGAAGAAGAAAGGAACTTGAAAGAGGTGATGAAATATTAACATCTTCTTCAGGTTCATCCTTTTGAATTGATCAAAAGTTTTCCGTAGGTTGGATTTCTGACTAAAGTAATTCCTATAAGATAAAGGGATGACAATTTAGAGAGTATTTGGTTAGGGTTTGTCTGATCCAAATGGATCAGAAGGTGTGAATTAGAGACAATGTGGAGTGCCCTTTTATAAGAGGAGTGAGGGGTACCTTAAGAAAATCTAGAAATATTATTTTATAATAAACTAATTTTAGGTTTATAATGTCTCCAAAGTGAATTATTTAAAGGATAATGTGGGTTTGAGTCTAGAAACACTCATCCAATAGGTTTTAGATAGGTTTGGGTCACTATATTAAATTTACCTTTTAGATTTAACTCTTTGTTACATAGTTTGACATTTACCATGTCTCTTTGTATTTTTATATTATATGGTAAATAAACATACTATATACTTCCAAGAAAACCAAAATTGGTTCTTCAATGACACATATAATATTATTTTGGACCTTTTTATGATCCTTATAATTTTAGTAATATTATATCAAACAATAATATAGTATTTGTTTTAAAAACTCAATTATGTCAATTTTGACATTATTTAATAATTTATTTTTGTTATAGTAATAAAAGCATTATTACTTAGAAAAAAATTAATTAAATCAACCTTAATATGTCATATTCACCTATAAAATTTGTGGATGTCATAAAAAGTTTGATATTTGTTTATTTTAGAATTTATAATACAATTTATTTGATTCTTTCATTAATAAGGTAATTATTGCATCATCATTGTGTCATAAATAAATTTGTCAATTTAATGTAAAATAATTATAAATGAAACAACATTATGTAGGAATGATTTTTTATTTTTCTAATTAATATTTAGAGTTGAATATATTAGTTATACAACCTCATATAAAAATTGTTTTACTAAAAGATATTTGCTTTTATTATTTTTGTTTCTACTTTACATTATTTAATATATAATGTCACTATCACTTACAAGTGGCTCCATGGGGTCCCAAAATCGACCCATGGATGCCCAAGGTCAGATGTGTATTAGAAAATAGGGTTAGGACATGTGTTAAGGTTATTTAATATAATTATAACATAATTTGTTTAACCTTATTTACTGGATTTGTCTCTTTAACCATGGTAAATAAAATATTTACTGAAGTAATTATTCAAAATGTGTATAAATAAAAGATAACTATTTACACAATTTGGACCTCCTGATTCCAAATATGGAATCCTTTTTCCTAAATTCAAAATACCGAATAGGCATAAATTAATTTAAAATTAATTCCCGTTGTCAAAACAAAAAGCGTGTTTTTATGAAATAATAACTATCAAAATACTGACACTTGTTTATGTCAAATTTAAATGTGAAATTACTTATAATGAATTAAGTTGTATTAAATGATAAAAATATAATCTAATTATACTTTCAAAACATTCAAATGTATAATTTATCACTAATAATTATTTCTATTAAAAAAGTTGTTTTTTATTAAAATTTAGTAATTTTCACTATTCATCAAAATATGAAAGTTATTAGAAAAGTACCAAAAATTCACCCTAAGGTAGTTTAGATATTCTGAATCCAAAAATGAATTCCATTTTGAAAGAGAAAATTTATAAAATTTAAAAAAGTTGGTATTACTATTCATAACGGCTAGTTTGATTGGTTGTTGTGTGTTAGAACTCAAAGTTGTGTACAACACACGCTATTATATAGATTAAAGAGAAGCGTACCGTGGAAGATTGGGGTGTTACAAAACATTTATCAAACCCATGTCCCTTCTCACATAGTCAGTCTCACGGTCTAAAACTACATGGTATGTAGTTATGGTGCACGACCTGTACTTATGAAAATTCATTTCTTCCAAAATAGAATAACACATGATGCATGTTCATAACATCACACGCCATGTTTTCTTGTTTTTCCAGACAGTAAACTTCTCTAGAACCCAAAAAATCTTAAAATTTGGCCATGGAATGCCATATTCCGGTTTTTGGGAGCCCATACTCCACAAGAATCTAAATTTGGAATCCACATTCATATTAATCCTTAAAATATTTCATTTAAAGTTCAAACATGATCCCCTAACTTCTGATACAAGAGGGACCATAAAACCTTAGTGATCAAAGCTTGGAATCCATAAAAATAAAAAATTCATTATAATAATACCATATCAAAATAGTAGGTATTTAATCACAGAATCTATCACAACATCATGCATATCTAGCACAACATCTATCATAACAACATGCAATCAGTAATGTACCCTAAATGGAAAGACAATAATGCATGACATGTGATCACTGAAAAATTCATATATGATGCATGAGATGAAATACTCTCATCTCATTGGGTTGATATTGAAATAAGACCATAATGATATCAATCACAACATCACAAAACTAGTGAATCCTCCAATGGTGAAATCAAGTCAACTATAATAATTGAAAAACATGAAAATTGAAATAATTGAGGTAACTTGGATTTTCCATAGACACAGGTTAGCTAATATCAAGCACATATTACTAAAATCTACCCATTTATTCATATACAAGTCTATTGGATATAAATATTAAGGCAAATCAGGAAACAAAAACCACCTCTAATACAACTTTGTAACGTCCTGAATCTGGGTGCCGACCAAAGGTTCCCCGAACCTGGTTGGACATATGTCCTCAAGTGCATTTCTATAAATTCTAGAGTATGACAACTAGTAGTGAGGGACTAGGGAGTGATAGTTAAGAATCTATTCTTTCATTGGTAGAGTAAACACAATGGAAAACAAATAGTACTGATATTGGATGCAGTAATACCACAAAAGTAAACAGTGGAAGACTGAAAGTAAATCCAACAGAAGCTAATATATATATATATATATATATATATATATATATATATATGATCCAAGGAATATGTATCTATAAAATAGTCAATCAAGTTCGAATGATGGAATGAAATACATAAACAGATGTAAAATGAAAACCAGTAAACTCTAGATGCATCTCAAGCCTCGTCTTGGTCTCATGCTCTATAGCTCCAACAATAATAAAGTACATGATGAGGAAGGGACCTTGATCTTATCTACCCTAAGAATAATATAATCTGTTTGGGTCCAAAACATGACCCATATATGGGGTGAGATGAATCCCAATAAAAAACAACCAAAAGGCCTGTTCCTAATTGTCAGGGAATATATATAGCAAGTAATATGAAAAAATTAAGAAATAATCTAGGAATTACTCAAAAGTAAACAATCACACAGTTTTCAATTACATTCATTTACATTTATTAGTCATATATTTAATCATTTAATATCAAGATCTATATTTATCTCTATATCCCCCTATGTAATAGTAACAAAACAGATGTCTTAGAAGACCATCTAAACAAACTAGTAAGACTAAGTCCAAGCTTGTGCTTGGGATTGGAAGACTCATCACAATCATTCAATAATTCATAAACAAGCCTCTAGGAATGACCTCACGGTCTATCCACTATTTTTTAACAAATAATCAATTCATTAAATAATGGCCCTCTGAGAAGCTATCATAGTCAAACACATTTAGTCTAACATGATACTAATCATTTAAAAATGTCCACTAGGTAATCTCTCACAGTCAATACCCCTGGGTTAAGATGACATCAATAAATTATAAACGACCTTCTAGGTAGCACTCATGGTCAATACCCCTATGTCAACATAGCATAAAGAAATCATAAATGACCACCTGGGAAGCTCTCATGGTCTAACCCATTTGGGAAGATCTCACAATCTAATCCCCATGGTCAACATTCATAATGCATATCATAGGAATTTCATATAATCAGTAACTCCATCAAAAGAAATAAAGTCATGGAAAACAAGGCAAGCCTAACAAGAATCAAATACCAAACAACCATAATAATCAATCAATGAAAAAACACCCATAGGGTGTCTCATAACAAGGAATCTAACATTACACATAAGGAAAAACCCTTTTTCAATCAACCAAACAATAAAAGGTAATAAATATGGTTAAATTCAATGTAAATCAATAACCCAACCATGGTTATGCAGAACTTTTAGAATATATAATTCAAATAAAAATAACTACAGTCCCAAACCACCTACCTCGATGTCCTACCATCGATATACATGAATGTCGGCCCTTAAATCGGCTTAGATTGGTGTAGATCTACAAAAATGTGAAAAATGAACAATCTTAAAGAACTCAAAATAGAGGAAGAATTAGGAAGAAATGATCTAGAGGATTTTAGAACACATCAGTGGGATTACAACACACCGGATAGAGTCTCAATCAGAGCTTAGACAGAGAATACTGAGGGGTTCTAATATCATCTATCGTTCTGTCACTCCCCTGTATGAACCATAGGGATAAGAAGACGTATCCAGACATAAGACGCGACCCACAATGATATATCAAATAAAAATAAAATAACACGGTGTTTTCTTTAAAACTACACACCATGTAGTTTCCTTAATCAGACCTCAACTTAAGCAGTCTACTAGGTCACCACACGGCCATGTACTCGGTCGTTATAGGTCAAGAACACAGCACTACGCAGCTACCAAGTACACGATGTGTACATGGAAGAACATGGTGTATACTCATACAAAACCTACTTTCTTCCTTTTTCCTAAAAAACAACCCCAAATCCAGATCCATTTATAAAATAAAGATTCATTTTATAACATTTTGGATGACAAAAAAATTACTTAATGAGTAAAATAATTATTTTAAAATTATTATTATGATTAATAAAACATATAAATTAATTTTTAAAACCAAAAAAAATATTTTATTTAAATAAAAAACTATACTCTATTCTTTCATCTATATAAAATTTTTCCAAGATAAAATTTCATTTTTGGTGTGTAAAACATGAAATAAATAAATAAATTTTAATCATACAATTAAAAAATTCATATGAATCCACATTGTTTGTAGTATTCATTTTGAATATTAAAATAACTATTTTTTAAAGGATACTCACCCCCATTGCATATTAATCCCCATAACGCAACTCTTATCATCTTTTATTAAACTCTTCTGGTTGTTAAAGAAATGAAAATCGTTCTCTACACTACCCTTTCAAAATTCATAAGGGTATGTTCTTGTAAAACTTCTCTCTTTTAAAATATTTCGGCTCAATCTGATGGTGGATACTCAATGATAAAGGTAATTGTTTAAAAATAAATTATTTATTTCAATTCCCCTTTTACCCATTCTATAATATAAGTGATATTTAATAAAAAATTAATATTATACTTTACGATACTATAATTTTCATTAAAGATCAATTTGTTTCTCTTATTTAATGTTCTTTAAAAAATATTTTCAATCATACTAGTTTTACACTACATTAATGAGAATTTTTTTTATTTTTAACCTATATGTTTCATTCTTGTTGTTAAAAATAGATTTAATTATTTAATATTAAATTAAACATAATATAATTTATTATCTATGATTCTAGAATTATAAAATAATTTTTATATTAATTTTATTAGATAAAAAATAATCATAAACAATTTTAACCTTATATGAAAATATTATATAGAAACACATGTCTATTTGGAACTATTATGTTAAATTTATTCAACTATTGAAATCACATACTTCTTTAATAATATTAAAATAATACCAAAACTCTTTAGAAGCTTATTAAGAAATTGTATTGTGTCCATTAATCATTACATTTTGAATAATGTTGAATTAGAATAATTAACAAGGGAACCAAAAATGACCAACGAAAATAACACAAATTTAATAAATGAAAAAGATAATAAATGGATTATGAGAGTGTGAAATTAATATGAATAATGTTCTATACCAAGTAATTAATTTTTTATATTATACAGGATATTATAGGAGAATTCAATGAAAATCAGGACATATGGTAAGGGTTCTTTCCCATTTCTTCTCATTCTTGGTTATATAATATATATCACCCATATCTATATTAACCTTTTTTATCATTCCTATATACCTCATTTATTTCAATTATTATTTATTTATTTATTTTCATTGGATATGAATTCAATTATGTTTTAATTATTTTATTTCATTAATCCAAACCATATAAATAATATATGGAAATATTTTTCAATTTTTCACCATTTTCCAATTAAATTAATGTTGTCCATCGATTTCAAACATTTCTTTGTGGCCTAATAACATTTATTATATATTCATTCTAAATTTTTTTTATTAAATATGATATATTCTCTTAATATTTTTTATTCCACATGATTCACCATTTTATTATCCCTTTTAACATCATTGTGTGACCCATTTATTTATTATGTGTTTATTTCGTATTTATTCTTGATATATGTTAATTTTCTAGGTAGACTACATATGAATGAAATATTATTATTATATGTGTGTGTGTGTTTAGAAACTTAATCCTTTTACAAGTAATATTAATTGATTTATAACTAGAAATCCTTTAATTACAACCCTATTATTGAAAGGCCTACTATGCTTGGAAGAAATACTATAAATTTACATTTTTCCAGCACTAACCTTTATCAGTGATAGAAAAAGGCACTGAAAAGGGTTCCTTTTATCAATGCTAAAAAATTAATGATAAATTAAACCATTTATTAGTGCATGGAAAAATGTCTTACAAATGTGTCTTTTATCAGCATGTTTTTCTTACTAATACAAAACACACCTTCAATAGCACTGAACTATATCTACATAAGTAAAAGGCATGGATAAAGGAAAAATTTATATGTGCTAAAAAAGCACAGATAAATTGATCCTTTTATTAGAACTTTTGACTTAACACTCATAACATGTACCATTTATCAATTCTTTTTCCGCATTGATAAATGGTATCATTTATCAATGCTTTATTTTTAGCACTAATAAATGATACCTTTTATCTGTGCTTTATTTTAGCACTGATAATGGGTACCCTTTATCAACGCTTTATTTTTATCACTCATAAATGGGCCATTTACCAGCAGTTTTTAAAGCCTATAAAGGTTTTAATAGAATGAAACAATTTAATTAAAAGATGAGTTTATTAAATAAATTTGAATACTTTTACTAATTAAATAATAGTTGATAAAAACTAATAAATTGATTATAATATATATATATATATATATTATAAATTCTAACAAATAATATATTATAGATAAATATATGAGTAATGAAAAGTAAACAAATAAATACTAAAAAATTTAAATTGAAAAACATATTAAATATTTAATTAATTATATTATTATTAATAGTGTTAATAAATTATAATATATATATATGATTTATATAATACAAAATATTTATTCTTTATATCAAATAGTCATATATTTAGTGAATATTGATTTATAATTAAAAAATAATATGAATTAAAAATACTGACTAATTTCATAGATTAATAGGTATAATTAAATTTTATTTTATTTTCAATTAAAAATAGATCATTAATGTGTTATAGTAATTTCACATCTAAGTAACTAATTAATTTTTAGATATAATGCACACACACACAAAAATCCATTTTTTCAATATTTTTAGAGTGTAGGTAATTTTATTTCATTATAATTAACTCAATTTTAGCATGCATGCATTTAAGCTTAAATATTCATTAAAAATGTTAAACAAATTAAAAATATATATATAATGATGAATATTTATAAATGTACATTTACTATATTTATACATCTATATATATATAATTATAAATATATAATGTTTTTTCAAAAAAGTATTCATATAATTATAAATAAATAATTATAAATATTTGAATAATTATTAAATTTATAATAAATCGATTTAAATAAAAAACCTATTGACTATATTTATAATTATATATATTTATTAAATATATATAAATTTATATATATATATAATGATATAAATATTATTCTATAAAAATATTTATATAATTTAAAATAAATAATAATATATTAAAATAATTATCAAACTATAATAAATATATTTAATGAAAGAATATATTTACTATATTTATATTTATATATGTATATTAAATATATATAATTATATATATTTATTTTCAATATTGTTACTTATAATTATAAACCCTTTACCAATGTTTTTTCGTAGATAAAGATATATATTTATGATTTCATATTAATGAAGCACTGATAAAGGGTATCTTTATCTGTTCTTTTTTGGAAGTGCTGATAAAAGTGTCCATATCTATAAAAAACACAAACTAGTAGTGAATCCTTCACCATATCTAAATAATTCTAAGTAATCCACCCTACGTCGTCACTCCTCTTCTGTGAATCAAAGGTTGAATCAAGGCCCGAATAAAGGCTCAAAAAATTTCATCGCTCAAATAAAAGGATCTAACAAATCAAGGGTTGAACGAATATAATGCTTGAACGTTATGTCCACATCTATTTTGTCCCAAACATAAGTCATTCTCTACATTCTCTCTGGGAACTCGTGGTTTAAAACATCAATGGTTTTGGCCATGGTGGTGGCTTTTTTGAAACTATGAGTGTGGTGACATAGACATTTCAGAGATTTGGATGTGGAGATTATCCATTTTGATAGTATGAATATTTAGTGTGTGAGATACCTATACTGTGAGCATTCCCGTCTTCGATCCCAGTCTTTACGAACATCTCATTACATTTGAATTATAGTTTTGAGTTAATGTTGGGGATTTGTGAGATGATCTTTTATATATGTGAAAGTTTGGATGAATTGTGATTTATTTTAATTGGTTAAATTGTGTAATAAACTATATGGTAAAAGTCCCATCCCATTTTACATCATCTATAGAATTTTCTATATATCAAGTTTCATGATAGAGGTTGGGTAGCCTATGAGACTACTTCTTGGTGTATTAAACAAACTAGTTATTTCCTTATTTTTATATAATAGACTTTAGATGGGGGGGGATTTTTTATAGATCTATTATTTTTTTATTCCACTTTTATTTTTGAGACATGTATATGTATTCCACTTATAAAATATTACCACATTGGATTCATTCTTTCTTGATTGAGGCTGGTGTGTATGGGATATATGTTCCATGGTTTAGTGTGTTTTTCTCCCTTGTTTGTGATACCTCTTTTGGATTTCTATTATGTATTTAGGCCATCTACATTATGGATCTCCCTAGAAACTCAATGATGGGTCAATGAGTATTAAATGGCCTCCCTATAATTTTTTAAGGGTAGATCTAAGATGATGACTTCCCTAGAAAAATTAGTATGGGTCGGTGTGGAAATATGAAATCTCATGATTCCTGAGATTATTTCAATCATTTGATAAACCATTAATATCAAGTGTAATAATTCCTTAGGTTTCAATGTCCCTTTTCCTAAAATATATTATACAGGATATCAAATTATATAAAATAAAAACTATTTTTGTGTATTTATCATTTTAGGTCTACATTTATTAGCGCCACCCCTAGGAATCTCTAATTACCATAAATGTATATTAAATACCTCTTTATTATTTAATTTGTTTTATTAATACATTTTTATGTCATTTATTTCAATGAATGAGAGTTTATTATTATTGTTTATCATATTTGGGTTTATTTTTACTACTTATCTTCTGCTATTTTTTTTATTTTTAGGGGATTTAATAATGAATTTATGTGTGCAGAACAATTGTTATTATTGAAAATTATTTATTGAGACTCATCCCCAATATATTTTATAGACAATTGATATTATCCTCAGTTACATCTACAGAATAGTTATTACATTGTTTTCTCGAGACTTATTCCCTATCTATTTTATGATTCTTTTACTACTTTGAAGTGTTTTCATACCATGCTTGACTACCACTTATATTATTTCAAGTAATATAGGTGCATGTCCACTAGAGATCGATGATGTGTGTCAAAAAACAAAATTCAATGATAAATGTTTCAGAGATGAGGTGATGAGCTGGATCATTGTCTTACATTAAACTTTTAATGAATTTAGAGGACAACACGTACCATAGTAGATTAGTTCTTTTCATAAATTCAATTACACATTTTCTTCAAAGCATACCAAAATTATTTGAAAAATTCAAATGCTGGGTTTCCCTTATTAACTTTTCTATTACATTCACTATTTATTGTTAATATATTTTGTGTATTTTTTATTCATTATATAAACTTGTTATTTTTTGAACCCAATATGATGGATCTGAATCGAAAGTTTATCCCTGCTATCCTTTTTATAGAAGATTATTAATATAGAGTAAAAATATTCATCAAGTTTGCAATATAGAATGTATAAAAAAAATTCTCGAATCCATTATGCATGTTAAAATTATTTTTTAAGGAAAAATAATAAATATAAGTTGTTAGAAAATTTTATCTATCATGAAATAGATCAGATCTATAAATATAAACTAATAAAGTGGAAAAAAATGAATGTCCACACTTACATGGATGATAAAGTGGATTATGGGTCATATGATATCAATACTACTATAAATTATGACAGAGATCACATGAAAAAAATGACAATAGAAATTTAATTTGACCTTTGTGATTGTCCAATGTGGTTTGAGAATTTAAATCATTGTGCAAAGAGACCATTGTATACATGTTATACTAAATACAAATCATTTTCAACTCTATTAAAGTAATATAATTTGAATGATGGAAGTGGATGGAGTGAAAACAGCTTTACATAACTACATTGTCTCTGAAAAGATATGGTACTAGGAGAAAATTAACTACCATGTTGAACATATGATTCTAAAAGAATGATAAATTCAATGGGAATTATCTCTAAAAAAGATTCTCCAAATGATTTCATATTTTTATACAAGGACCATGAATAAATCATAAAATTCCCTATGTGTGGCACAAATAGAGACATGAAAAATGGTTCAGGTCCCTCAAAATTTGTATGGCACAATCTTATCATTCCACGATTATAAGACTATATGGATGTTAGTAAAAAGAGTAAAAATTGAAATTTCATGAAGATACAAGAATTAAATATGGGAATATATGTCATCCAACATATTCTCATCAGTGGAATAAAATTGATTATGAGTATACTTAATTTTGAAATGATCAAAGAATTTTTTTTCTTATTGTATATATAGATGGAATAAAAACTTTTAGCATATAGTGTATTACTCACGGTACATGGACCGTCATGTTGGAAACATAAAACATTCCGCTATGGAAATACATGAAGCCCAAAAAATTATTTTGTCTCTACATATATGTATATAAAATAAACCCAATAAGGATATTGTTATCTATTTGGATCCATTTATAAAAGATATGAAATTGATGTGGGATACATGTGTGTTAATGAATGATTCCCATAGAAGTGAATAATTCACATTGTTGGACAGGGTGTATGAGATGATAAATGACTTCCCCTCTTAGAGAATTTTATTAGAATATAGTATTAAAGGAATGTTTGGTTATCCCATTTTTGAAAAATATACATAATTAGAATGTTTGAAACATTCTTTAATGACATTAGTTTCGAAACATTGGAAATGATTACCTTATTGACATAAATACCAATCCTGGATGAGAAAATTGAATGAGAATATGAAAAATGGTACAATACTGTTTCTTGTAATAGGTTAACAACTATACAATAATGTATAAGATATTTACACTATTTTAATTAAACCATTTCTAAAAAACCATACCAAATTTGGTTGGATGAAGATATCAATTTTTTCTGAATTACCATATTTGAATTGCTTGTCTGTCAGACATCTTCTTGAAGTCATGCATGTAGAGAGTAATTTATTTTATAATGTTATTGGAATTTTACTAAATTTTCTTTGAAAAATGAAGGATGACTTCAAGTCTATGCTGGACTTGTTTAAAATGGGGATAAGGTATGAGTTGATATTGGTGAAGGATAGAAGAGGTACATTTCTTCCTCCAACAGCTTACACTATATCTAGACAGAAAAAATTAGAATTTTTTCTTTTCTTGAATTGTTTAAAACATCCATAGGGGTTTTAATCAAATATCAAGAATGTCATTTCAATCACTACGTTGATGTTAAAATTACTGAAATTAAATGAATGTCATGTTTTAATGAATTATTTGATGTATGTTTCTATCCATTGAATTATTTCTCAAAATATATGACATACACTAATCTGACTCTGATAATTATTCAAATCAATATACAGTAATTTTATAGACTCGGTGATGTTTCCAATCTTGAATAAGGAGGTTCTAGTCATATTTTTGAATTTTTGATGTTATTCCCACCAGCATTCTTTAATATAATGGTCCACATGATCATTCACTTGGTGAGAGAGGTTCAACTATATAGTAATATATATTCTAGGTGGATGTACCCCAATAAATGGAATATGATGATTTTGAAAGGGTATGTCAAGAATTAATGTTTTCTAGAAGGTTGTCTTGAAGAATGATATATTGTTGAAGAAGTTATAGAGTTATGTACAAAATACCTATCTGTTATTAGAAGCATCAGACTCCCAATGTTTTGTCACAAATAAAACCTTATAGGTGAAGGGATTTCTAGAAGATATGTGTCTACAATAACAATAACAGAGAATAATAATTAAAAAATTTATGTTTTACATAATAATAATGATGGTGAGTCATATATTAAAGACCTCAAAGAAATCATGAGTCATATAAAAATAATAATTGGTCGATTTTCCTTATAAAAACCATAATAAATGTCGGGTCTGAAAAAAATTCAATCAAAGACGAACCTTTTATTGGGAGATCACAGCTAGTTTATGTCAATCCCAATGTAGACTATGTTATAGTGGACCACAAAGAGGGGATTTTGATTTTGTATAGAAGAACTAAACCCATAAAAATTTAAAAATAGAAATATATTTCAATCAGAATGTAAAATTGTTTTTTAGTATTGTATGTTTTTCTTCATAATATTATAATTTCTATACTGATTTAACATAACATAAAATAAACGTTATACAACTACACAGACTATTACTTCGGTACACGATGATTTTTCAAATCCCTTTGAAGAACAAACTATAATGACCGGAACCCTCTGGGAAGATGTACATGTAATGTCATGATATACATTCTATATTTTATTAAAATATATATAATGGAATATTGATTTAATTTTCATTATTCCTTAAAGAGATTATTTATTTTATAAAGTTTTGGTCCATCTTTATTACATTTGTGAGAAGATAAATGATGTTTATTCTACTAAATATCAGAGCTAATATTGATGTTATCATAGTAAATGAGTTTTCTATAGGCTAAATGTATTGTATCTGAATATATTTTAAAATTAATTCTTTTTATTACTACTAGAATAATATATTTTTTTCTTATATAGGCAGATTATTCAATTTAAGTTGGGGAGGTCTGCCCATATTTCATCCCTTTCTACACCAAAAAATCCACAAACATCATCTCTATCAAAAACATTTAACCCATTAAATGTTGAAATTTATCACATTAATTATCTATAGAATAAATTTATTACGTTGTATTTATGTTTAATTTATTTTTAGTATTAAACATATAAGACTCTTTTTTATATAGGTGGATTCTTTTGTCCATGATGGGGTGGTTTTTTAAAGCTACTCATGCATGCGAGATATAGGACGCTGAACCTATAACTGAGATAATGACAATATGGAACCTCTTTAATAATGTAAACAACCGTCATGAAAAGTTGCATCCATATACTTATTTTTTTATTAAATTTTCATCATTTTATCTAATATTTTAATTTTATTTCCTCATCATTTTTATAAAATTCTTATTTAGTTTTTCATTGATCCCTTGGGAATTAATATTTATTCAATAATATTAGTTAATAAATAATTATTTTGGATGATATAAGAGTTGAATAATCTCATGTAGTTATTGTGGTGACTTCTTGTAATATAATGGGAAATTAAGATTCCTATACACTAATGTCTTTCAACAAAGATAAAGGTAATTCATCTAATAACATCTAGTCAATATACAATTTTTGAGGTTTTAAAAATAAATGTAACATAAATCATTATAACATTGGAAGTTATGATTTTTTGAGACTTTGAGATGTATAGGAATCAGCTGCACCACAATCTGACAAATGGTGTGACATGTATAATTAATAGTGCTTCATTTAATTTAAAATTGACTTTATTTTATTAAAAAAATACATCTAACACACTCAAAACTAGGAAAATATATTTATATTGTTTTTATTCATTAGGAAAACATTAAATCTGTCATTTGTGGCATGTAAGAATCAACTACACCTCAATCTGATACACGATGTTTCTAGTACGACTCAATGTGTTAGTTATTAGTTTAATAAGTATATTTTAGTTCAAAAATGTTCAATCATTGAAATTTATGAAAACATTCATATATTTTCCATATAATTTATTACATTGATACATAAGTCATTATTGATATGTTGGAATCATTATCAAGTCAAACCGACACATGATGTGATCGGTATGAGTCAAAGTGCGTGTTTCCAGTTTAAAATGACATTTTAGTATAAATAAATTTGATGCACTAAAAACAAAAATAAAATTTAGATATCTTTGGTCAATTAGTAAAATGTTTAAAATTTTATTTTTAACATGTAAGAATAATACTCACCTTAATCTGATGCATATTGTGATTGTTATGACTCCAAGTGCATCTTTTTATTAAAAATTGAGATCAATTTTAGTAAAATGGATGACTGACCTACTCAAAACCTATAAAAAACATTTGGATTGTTCTAATACATTATTAATGTTATCTATAATACACTTTTGATATTTGAAAATCATCCACACCTTAATCCGATACACAATGTGCCTGGAATAACTCAGAGCATCCATTTTGAGTTTAAAATAGAAATTTTAGTAAAAAAAATGTTAATCACTAAGAATCGATCAAAATATGTTAGAGTTTCTTGATAATTTATGAAAATTATTCATAAGTTATTTTTGTTGTGTAATAATTTTGTTACATCATTCTGATACATTATGTTATCAGAATGAGTTAAAGTGCAAGTTTCCAGTTTCAAATTATATTTTATTAAATAAAAAAGTGATTTTTTCAACCCTAATAAAACACATTCATATTGATTTAAAAAGTAGTAAAATGATCCATATGTAATTTAATATATATTGGAATTAGTGGAACCTCGATCTGAAACATGGTGTGACTAATACGACTTATAATGCATCTTTTTATTTTAAATTGACATAAGTGTTAGTAAAATAGACAACTGGCCTACTCAAAATAGATAGAACAGAATCATATTGTTATGATACTGTACTAAAATGTTCAATAAGTCATTTTTATGTGTATGAATAAGCTACGACTCATTCCAATTCACAATGATCCAGGTATGATTCAATGCATTTGTTATCAGTTTAAAATCAACATTTTAGTTCAAAAAGATCCACTCACCGAGAACTAATCAAATGAACTATGATTTTATTTATAATTTAGTTCAACAATTCATAAGTAATTTTTGAAATTTATGAATTTTTTTAACATCAAACCGATACATGATGTGATCATTATGATTCAAAGTATGTGTTTCTAGTTACAAATGACATATTAGTAATAAAGAGAAGTGATGTAATCAAAAAATGGAAAACACATTTGTATTATTTTGATTCATTAGGAGAGTAATCCATATGTCATTTGAGGTGTGTAAAATTCATATTCACATCAATCTAGAAAATTGTGTGACTGGTATGACTCCAAGCGCATCTTTTTATTTAAAATTGATATCACTTTTAGAAAATTGGATAATTAGTATACTCATGACCTAGAAAATCAATTTGGATTGTTTTGATAATTTATGAAAACAATCCATAATTCAGTTTTTTACATATATTGAAAAAAGTACCTAAATATAATACATGATGTTCCCAGTATCACTTAAAGTGTCTATTATCACATTAAAATTCAAATTTCAGTTTAAAAAGTGTCACTCATTAATAACTAAACAAACACACTAAAAATTTCATGATAATTTTTGAAAACAATTATTATATCATTTGTGACATTTATGAATCAATTTCACATCACACCAATACACGATGAGATCGTTATGAGTCAAAGTCTATTTTTTCATTTTAAAATGACATTTTAGTAAAAAAAGACAAGTGATGTACTCAAAACTAACAAAATACATCCATATTATTATGATACTTTTTGAAAATGATCAATAGGTCATTTTATATGTATAAATATCATTTTAATATCAATAAAACACATTTTTTGAATGGTATTACTCAATGTTTTTTATTTAAAATTGAAATCAATTTGAGTAATTGGAAAGCTGAACTACTCAGAACAGATCAAACACATTATAATTATTTTTATACTTTATAGAAACAATCCATAATTCATTTATGAAATTTAGGAATTATCCATACATAAATATGATAAATGATGTCCATGGCCTGAATCAAAGTGTAAGTTATCTGTTTAAAATTGAAATTTATGTTTAAAAGGATTTACTCAATGAGAACTGATCAAACACATTCAAATTTTCTTGATAATTATGGAAAATGATTCATAATTCATTTTTGATGTTTACAAATTAGTTTTACAAAAAAATAATACATGATGTGATCTGTATGGCTCCTAGATCATGATTCCAGTTAAAACAACATTTTATTTAAAAAGAAAATTGCCATACTCAAAATAGAGAAAACACATTCATATTTTTTTGATGCATCAGCATAATTTTTCCTAAGTCAGTTTAGATTTTTTTAATTTAGATATGCCTCAATCCAATGCATGGTGTGATAGGTATGACTCCATGTGTGTATTTTTATTTTAAATTGACATCAATTTTAGTAAAATTGACAACAGGACAACTCAAATCTATGAAAAAACATTCTGATTATTTTGATACTTTAATGAAATGATCTTTATGTTGTTTTTTGACATTTAGGAATCAAATTCACCTCAATCTAATACATGATGCACCTTGTTTGACTCAAAGTGTCTGTTATCAATTTAAAATATATATTTAAGTTTAAAAAGTGTTACTCACAAAAATTCAATCAAACACTCTCATATTCACTTGATAATTTTTTGAAATGATTCATAAGTAATTTATGACTTGTAGGAATTGGTTTCACATTAAACTGATACACAATGTGATTAGTATTATTCAATGTTCATGAATCTAGTATAAAATTATATTTTAGTAAAAAAGATAGGTGACATACTCAAAACTGATGAAACACATTTAGATTGATTTGATACATTAGAAAAATGATCCATAAGTCATTTGAAATGTGTAAGAATTGGCCACACCTAGATCTAATGCAATGTGTGACCAACATGACTCCACACGTGTCTTATCAATATTTATGTTTTATTTTACTTTAGAATGGACATCACATCGTCAAAACTGAGAAAACAAGCCTATAGTGTTTTTTCATCTTTCTATATGATCTTACTTAGTTGATTTCCTTATTATTTTTTTTATAGTTATTTATAATAAATATTTCATGGGATGGGGAATAAACAAATAAAAACCTACCTAAATGTGTATTGGAAGGATCCAAACCGAGACCTCCCAAACAACATCACATGACACACCCACTAGGTTACACCCATGTTTCTTTATCTTATACTTATTTAATTAATTTGGATGGGCATAATTCATGAATATGATTAGTAAATGGGGTGATGTGTAAGAACAAACCAAAACATAATATGATACAGAGTGTTCCTAGTATGACTTAATGTTTAGTTTATAAGTAACACTTTTGATTATTTTTTTTCTTTATATTATTATTAACATAAGAATTTTTTTCTTATATAGATGAATTATTTTTTTCATGCATGGATGGTTTGTTCAAAAATAGCATGAGTCAGGGTCTGGATCACAATGATAAAGGAAAATTGATGTTTTTGAATGTATGTACCAATTTTTACTTATGTTATTATATATAACAATTTTTAAATTTTTATTATATATTTGTTTTTGTATTTGTGTTGTAAATTTCATTTCATTTCATTTAAATTTTGTATTGGTACTTTATTTTGCGGGTATCTGGTGGTGTTTTTTGTGTTGTGGTGTACTATTATGACAAAATGCGCTAGTTCTATAGTGTTCTCTTACAAAACACTTTAATATGCCCCTTTATCTTCTCTTTTGAAAGTACTGACAAATTGGTCCTTTAATAGTGCTTTTGAAAACAATGATAATGGTACCCTTTAATGGTGCTAAATAAAAGAACAAATAAATTGGTCCTTTATCAGTGCTAAAAATTCTAAAAAAGTAACCATTTATCAATTATTTTGAAAGTTCTAATAAATTACCCGTTTATTAGTGATTTTTAGCACTGATTAATGATAAGGAAATTTAATCTAACTCCAGAAGTCGACGCTTATCTATCGATGAATAAAAATACTCTTAGGGTTGTTAGAGGCCTATTTTCAAGTAGTTTATATTGCTCTTAAATAGACCATTTATCTAGGACTTTTGTAATACCTTCTAAAAGTGGTTTCATTATCATTGATAATTGTTACTTTTATCAGTGCTAGAAAAAATCCATCATAAAGGGAAGCTTTAATTAGGGTTAAAAAACCCTGATATAACCTACCATTTATCAGCGCTTTTTTAGTGGTGATAAATGGTACCCATTACGAACTATTTTTTATCATTGATAAATTATTTATTTCATAAACAATATTTATATCATTAAAAATCAATAAAAATCATTTATAAAAAAACTATATATTTATATTGATTTAAATGTAATATATTTTCTCAAATATGATTATTATAATACTAAATAGGCATTTACATAACCTAATATATAATTTATTTCTTTGAAATAGACTATAAAATAATTCAAATAATATTAATTGATTTATTTAATTATTATCGAGTAAAAGGACTTTTATAACAATTAGATGAAAAAATTTAATAAACTATTGAATGATATAAGATAAGTTAAAAACATAACATGATCTTCAAATAGAAATAAATTTTTATTTGGGTTTCTAATTCAGCTATACCATATATCAAATTGAATCCCGTGAAGAAATTGATTCCATGTTAGCATGTTTTTTCATATGAATCATTTTTAGAGATAGTAAGATAACCAAAATTCCTTGATCACTATCTATTTAGTTGGGATAACATAAATACATAACCTTCAACGTGATTTTAGCTTCATTTAAGATGTTCTTCTTATTACTTTTCACTAGATAATGTTTATATTCCGAAGGCATACATTAATATATATATTATGTTTTTGAAATTTTTTTGTTTTTCCATATTTCTATTTTGTTTATATTTAAATATATTTCTATTTTATTGTATTTACATATAATAAATAAAATATATAAATTAATATTGAAACATATATATATTAGAATTTATTTTTAAATATGGAATCTATATAGAAATATAAATTTCTTATTCATTCTATTTAAAATAAAAAATAATCCATTTTAATTTAAATAAAAAATGCATTCATATATATAACTATACATATAATTTTTATATATAAATATGTGTGTGTCAATAAAAAATACATATTTATTTCTATAATATAACATATATAAATAAATTAATATATGAAAATATTTACCATGGATAAAGGACCTCTTTATCAGCCCTGATAAAACCAGTTATTAATGATGTTTAGATTAGTTGTGATGATGAAACCAATTTATAGCTCTTCTTGAAACACATGATTTGTATTAGTGAAGAATTGGTACATAAAATTTAAAAATAAGAAAAAACGGAACATCTTTATTTTTATTATCCTTAGTGATATCTTAAAACCGTTCGAGTTCCTAATAGTACATAGGATAAACTATGAAATAAATAAAAAGGGGTGGTTTAAAAATCATAGTTTTTGAATAAACATGATAAGGATGCATAACATGTGAGTTAAAGGCATAACATGATATCATAAAAGAGAATTATCAAGAGTAATCAGGTGGGATCCTTACACATGGAACACGGTATCATAAGTTCATTGAATCATAATAGATTTAATAGAAAAATATAACATGTCATAAAAATCATTCAAGGATTACTACATAGACAATGTCACAATGAAGACAAAGTCCCATAAAGTATAATATTTATTCCCCAATCTAATACATGACATTTCATTAAACGAAATGTATTCCCAATTCATTAGAGAGATATCTAGGGGCACCCAAAATAACTTATTCATGATTTCTGTGATCCAGAAAAGTGAAAGAAACCATTAGTTAAAACCCAATAATTACACATGCGATGACCATGGGTAGCATAATATTACATAATATAATAATCAATAGATGTTTTGTAATGGAATAATTTTAGAGATGAACATAAGGAACATATTACCCAATTATATAAAGGTATAATAGGCCAATTATATATGTTTGAGGTTTATATATGAAAATTCGAATCATTTCATTACTTTATATAGGGAGTGAAAGTGAGTTAAAGTGATACAGGTTATAACCCCAAGAAAGGGGTGGTCTAAAAAGATCTATTACCTTGAGCCTGATTAATTTAGAGGATTATTTATATTTTCCAATAATAATAATATTTTATTTATTTACATTGTTACTAAAATTATTCTTATTTATCATTCCTTTATTTTATTCATTATCATTTTCTATTCAGTTACCCAAGAATTTGGGTTCAAGTTATAATATTCGATGATGTTTCACTCATATGTCCAAAATCACTAGGGATTTTTTACTAAGGTAAAAAATAATATTATTTCATCATTTATATGATATTAATAATGAAATTATTTTCTTTTTTAAATAGAAATTCTACTTTTTAAAATAAATATGAGTTATGGTTATGAATAACAATCTATGTTAAAATCGTGGAGATTGTAGAACTATAAAAAGTGGATTATACCAACATAACATTAGTGAGACATTATATATTTTTTGGTAAAAATAATTACTTCCAACAAATATTGAGTTTTTTCAGTATTAATTTTAACTACCAAAAATTGTTTTTATTTACTGGTATCACTATTGGTATTAATTATCAAATACCAACAAATCTTTTACCAATAATTAAATCTATTTTTTTTTCAAATCAAAACAAATATTTTTCTACCAACACATTAAAATGTTATTAATACATATTATTATCAAAAATATTTTACCATTTGAGGTTTTGTTCCAAAAAATTGTTTTATGAAAAAATCTAATACAAATAATTGAATATATATATATACACACCAACATATCATTTGTTAATAAATAAATATATATTTATAAATCCAATTATGGTAATTTTAAAATGAAAAATATTTTTTGAAATCAGGACACAGCCCATTCCAAATATTCGACTCTCGTTTTCCCATTTAAACTATCAAATTTGATCTTAGGATTTCTCGGTTGGTGAATGGCTTCCCTACGGTAGAGATTTCTACCGTCGTATATGCTTCTGTAGTGGATTCTCAGAAATATTCCCTTGCTGCAAGATTTGGGCATTGAAATCCATCTAAAGATGATTTGGTCAAGCAAATGAATACACAATGGGGTCCGAAGAATAGATAAATGGTGGGGATTCTAAATCATCATCTGATCACTATCAAATATGATGGCAGAGTGGGCTTCCTGACTGTGTGGTCTTATATCCCTTGATATTTCCTATCTTCGGGATTATGTTTATTGAGATGGTCACCAATGATATAATTTAGTAAGGATTGTACTACTGTGGTGATGTGGATCTATCTTTATGGTATTCCCATTTATTTCCCTTAACCTATAATACTCCATCACCATGGAAATACTACTAAGATGTTCCTACAGGCTGATCAATTCAAATTAACTAGGGAGAACCAAATTCAAGATATTTTTTGCATCAATATTGATTTATCCCAACCTCTTCTAGGATTTGTCCGGTCTGGTGTGGAATATTGTGAGGGTTTCAGTAAAATGATTTGGTATGAGAGTTTGACAAAATATTGTAACCATTGTGAGATTTAGGGGAACCGTCAAGAACACTGTTTCAAGGGGATTTTTTTGGATCAGGTTGATGTAGTGAGGGATCCTGAGGCCTATGTCGAGGTGAAAGATATGGTTGTTAGGCCAATGAATCTTCTTTTTCAAAGGATGATTCTAAATGTGTTTACATTGATTGAACAATTAGGTGATGTACATGATTTTATTTGTTCAGCTACCCATGTGAATTCTGTAAAGGGATATGGGTGTATTGATTTACAGCTTGGATCTATGGTTGAAATGGTAAATAGAATGACATCTAATATGGTATACTTTAAAAAACAGTATGAGGTATAATTTATTATTAGAGGTAGCCCTGGGAATGGTATACTCATAGTATAACTTAGGAATCAAGACTCTCATCCTAAAATTAAGGTACATGTCATGAAAATGGAATTTTCCATGATTAAATGCTCTTTGGCATATATTCATGTTTCTCTAGTATATTTTTCAATAAAAATGGAACCTATTGGTGTTTATCTTCATATTATTTCTATTTTCAAGTTAGGTATGAATAAATGACTCAAAATTGTAGTATTGTATGATATAATAATATTTAAAAATCTATTTTCATGTCTTCCTTTAAGAATATACAAATTTGTACTTATCTTATAGAAAATAACTCTACTTTGAGAATGATTATGTATATCATAGGTGAACATGAATTGGAATTCAAAAAAATATTCAACAAGTTTACAATGATAATATTCCTTATGAGATTCATTATAATGTTACTACACTACAAGTTGATGATGATTATCAATGAAACATATTTCTAGTTAGTGGGGAGGGATCCATATTTTTATCCCATTCCTCATAATTAGAGAAGTAGTGGAGAGTGAACCAGTATGGGCAGAGTAAACTGTACACTAAACGAAATATATTCATAGTGCAGGTTATTTAGTTATGGTTTCCAAAACAATCCTCGAAATGTTGAATATCTAATTTCTAGGACTGTATTTAAAAATAATTGATAAATTATGTATTTAGTGGTTTTTTACCACTTAATTATAACATATGATTCAGTAACAATTAATTTTTTTCTTTATCATATTAATACTAAATTTCTTTTAACAAAAAATGAATCTGTGGTTTTTAATTTTTATTACCAATATTTTTTATACATATAAATCTAGTACTTGTATTTTCTCACTATAGAAAAATCATTTAAATTTTTTAGCACTATCACTTAACAAATTAATAAAAATATTATATTGATATTAATAAAATTATTTTGAAAAATATTAGAAATATGCACTCTCTATTTGAAAAACAATCAAACAAAAATTTTAAATATATTTTATTTGAAATAAATTATTATATACTATTTTAAAAAACATTCCCATGAACTAAAAATAAACATAATTAATCAAAAAATAGAACAATTATTCATTATAAAAAATGTAAAAAATAAAAAATAAAAATAAAAGAAAATTAAAAATTGGTTCAACCATTCACTTTCTCTTCATGTATCCCCTCTTCCCCGGTCACCTCCCGATCATCATCACATGCATAGTGGAAATCCCCACCTACACTCACATGCTGCGTTCATCAGAATTGACCATGCCCACATCCACACCCTTTATTATCCATTGTTTATTAAACCTTTATATACTGATGTTCTATTGGATTTTTTCTTTTTCAGCTATACAGATGAGATCTCCAAAGGGTATGGACAAAAAAACATTTCTCATTCAATTGTTAGATGTTGGTACTAATGTATACAATTATACAATTGTAGTATTAAGCACCTAAAATCATTTGTATTTGGTGTTTAAATTGAATTCCAGTAGGGGTTTCAGTGATATTATAATGAAACAATATTTTTTATTCCAGTTCTTGTTCATTTGGGTGATATTAGAATTCTAATTACATCTCTATGGAAAATAATTTGATCCCAAAATTGAATCATTTTATATAGAATAATATTTATACACCTTCCAACACCATGGTGAAAATTATGATCTGTTACAAAACTCTTAATATGAATCCTAGAAGAGATTTTTATATTGGTCGTTGCTATCATGGAATTGTAGAAATGTTTTTCTCTTCCGTTTTACATATGGTTAAACTATTCTATTTCCCAATTATGGAAGTACGGGAGATGAAAATGTATATCAAAAAACATGATTTTAAATGTAATTAAAATTTATCAATCTAACATGTTATATTTCCTTTGACACATGCCTAACTGAAAATTATCAGGTAAAAAAAATTGGGGTACATTAAACATGCTTTAATTCGTGATAAATGATTTTCAAAATAGTCAAACCAACTTTCAACCTCTCAGAAATTACATTCCAAACATGCCCTAATAGTGGATCCACATTAATAGAATTTAAAATAAATTTATCATTGTAAGGCTTTTTCCAGTAAAATATGAATCCTAGGTGTTTTTATAATAATGAAACCAAACGGTTGAACAACATACTATATTGAATATGGTTCATAAAAAAATGATGAATGATTTTCAAAAAACACCTTAATTTTGTTCAATTATACTTTTTCGTTGATGTTTGATATTAAAATTTATCAGAAGATTACCTATTTATTTCTTCCTTATGAAATGTATAGTGACATTAACTTTGGAAGGATTTTTCCCATATCATCACTCTTGATATGAAATTACACAATCGTTGAATAGTTAGAGAAACTAGTGGCAGAACATATTTTAGATTTTCTAACACATGCAAGAGTAACTAGATATGTAATGGATTAACTAGTGCTTACAAAAGGGATAAGGGAAAGTTACCCAGAAGCATCAACCATAAGTTCAAGACTCCAGAAGATCCGATCCCCATTAATGATATGATAGGATGAGAAAACACCCTTCATAGAAATCTTATGAAATTTTAAATATAGAAGTGTTTGGGAGGTTCATATATATGGAAGGAAAAGTGAAAATTTGTTAACACAAATGATGTATTGATTCCATAAAAGAGATTCAAACCAAGTATCACTCCACTCCACATGTGTATAATCACCCCTATGATCAATTGAACCCTGTCCACTTTTCTGTATGGATAATCAATTAATAAATAAATTGGGGTGTGCATGAGATTGAGACTACCGAATATAAAGGATCATCTAGAAACATTTTTGTATTCCACAAAAGCTCAGGCCCTTAAATTCTTTTCCTTTGGGAACATATGAAACAAGGTCCCTATTCCAGTACTCCAAAATGATCATCATATTCTTTATTAGGCAGAAAATCCTTACAAATTTACCGTCCATCACCCACTTATTTTCTCTACTATGGAGGAACTCAATTTAATCTAGACAATGATAATTTTCACCATTAGTGTTGTGATTATAACTAGTGAGTTATGGTTCTCAAGTGGAAAAGTATTGGTTTTGGAAGCAAAATACAGATTGGTAGCGCATCATGCAAAGGGGTTTCAAAAATGGTTATATTTGACGAACTGAAGTTTTTGATGATAATACATGTTTTTCATTAAGACAGGACATGTTTTCAGTCTAGAATAATCATTGATTTGAAGAATCATCATGAAGACTGAACCAAAGGTCATGACCCAACATCATGTGATGTATGTTTCCATTCTATAGAGTGATACTGTTGGTCGCACATTTGACATACTTCTAATCCCACTATTTGCAAATATATTCTTCTTTCTTCAAGTTCATTTTTTGAGAACATGAATATAATAGTGTAGATTTATATTAGTCTATCAATCTAAGTCGGAATTATTTTCTATGTAGTCATAATATATTTTCATGTTTTTATTATCTTTCTTCTTTGTAGTTCATTTTGTGTTTGGATTAGTAATAGAACTATTTAAAACTATTTCCTTCTTATTTTCATATTTTTTTCTTTAAATAAAGATATTTTGAACAATGTTTTTTGTATATATGGTATATTTAGATATGTTTCATATGAATTCTATTATATGATTGATAATATGATGTTTTTGTGCAATCAACTGAACTAGATAATTGTCCAGGATCTGGGCACTTTGGAATCAAATCTGCTTCTTGTGTTTCTGATAATCCTGTTATGATTATGAAATTCTTAATATTCAAATGATATACATATCCTTTTTTCCAATAAAACATCAATGAATACTAAATATTTTTATCTGATCCTGTTTATGTTTTATCCATGAAAATTCTTTTAAGTAGATCCTTTGTAAATTTTAATTACTCAGTAATCTTATATTGTTAACTTTTCATTAATTACTTTTTTTTCTAATACTTATTTTTTTATTCAATAAAACTATATATGATTCTATAATTTTGGTGATTTAATTTTATTTCTAAATCATTAGGTACACAATAAAATATTTTTGAAAGATTTTCATATTTTTAGTGTTATTTGAATGATATTCTTGATAAGCAGTTCTAAGGCACAAGAGGAAATGTTTTCACTCATTTTCCACCGCAACCAAATGTATATATACAAAATGATTAGGTCAATGTACTTTGGTCATGTTAAGATATCAGCCTATTTATGGAATATTCTCTATTGGTGACTGATATTTATTTTTCAAATTTATCAGACAATGTTATTTTTGGTCTTGCAAAAGAGAGAGATGGATATTGTTACTTGAGGAGAGTGTTGAAATTTTAAGCCTGTTAAATTTTTTCCTAAAATCTTTTCATGTTAGATATGTATGTTTCTTTAATTTTTATTGGTATGATGATGAAAATATTGAATCTGAAAATAATATATTGATAATATTTATTAAATTATTGAGTGGATGGATTGGAAAAAATTTAAGGCATAATTATTTTCTACAGAAAATTACTGATGTAATTGGTCCCTTTGAATAAGACATAAGTGATCTGTTTTTATTCTCTAGGTAACATACATAAGAAATTATTTTCAAGATATGTATGATCTAGAAGTGGAGTTTACTTATTGGGGTCATGCTTATGCTGATCATCACGTGGAAATATTTATTTATATTTTGAAAAATATATTTAGTATAAAAACTATTTAAATAAGTGTATGTTTGAAATCACATATCGAAAATGTTTTACTATACATATGTTAAGCTTTTCTAAAAAATTTGGTGTTCAAATTATAAAAGAACACACAAATTCCCAAGAATTATTAATAAGAAATATAGATTGATTTTTGTAGAATACCTTATCATAGGTGTTACCTCCCTGTGTAGGTGTGAATATTACAAATGTGTTGAGAAACCATGGCAGCATCCCTATCGATACCGAATTCAAAGTCGTTGGCACTGATCAGCTTCTCAGTGTCCTCTTTCCCTATCTCGAAATCCTTTATGGGGCAGCCGCTACATGGGGATATACTATTGAATTCTAATTGAAAATATTTTATTGAATCCTTTTTGTGGTGTTTAGTAACCATTTAAAAACCAATTCATCAAGGGTTATTGTTTGTGTATATATATATAATAGTACAATGTGAATTCCCAATGTGCCACAGATTTCTTCATGAAATAGACCCTAAACTCCCATTTCCCCCCTATATAGATCAGTTGTGGGTGGTTCTTGTAGAACATCTCACCGCATTGTGCAAATGAATTTTCATCATCCCTTATCAACCTTAACATTTAATTTGGCTTCTATTCAAGGGATATGACTATGAATTGGAGTCCAAAATTGTGTGCTTGGGTTTTGTGGCTCTCAAGCCACCATAGATATAGTTTCTTCATTGTCACCTCCATTTACTCAATGTATTGATGTTTTAACATTAGTATTTTTGTATAAATACATTTTTTATATACATATATTTGTTTCACTCAATGTAATAATGTATGCCTCACAACTTTGTTAATTTTTCTTTTTCTTATACTTATTATTTCTACTAGTTAGATAATCCTCTTTTTGAGGTTAATGAGTGTCATTTTTGATTATGGACTTATTATAATCTACCATGACTGGTAATCCTTTTCAGTAATTTTATAGCTCAAATGTTTTTGAAAAAATGTATTATTTGTTACTACATTAGTTTTTTCCGATTCAAGTTTAATTGATTATGTTTTTCTCAAAATTCTTGTAAATAATGTTTTTTGGAGCTTTGGTTATCTTGTTGGTCTTAGGGAATGGATTATTTTCTAGTTCTCACTGGTCCTTGGTGTGTGTGATGGATAGATTGGAGTTGGCCCACTGGTCTTGGGGCATGGATGAGTTTCTAGTGCTTATTGGTCCCTAGTGTGGCATGGATGGGAAACGGATTTTTTTAGCCTGGATGACATTCTAACATCTTGTTATTCCCGGGGCATGGTCCTTACAGCTATCATATATGGTTGGGTGGGGGTTTTCTCACTTTTTGACACAAGGGGTGTGATGGATCATGTGGGGGGATGAATTTTATACTGATATATTTTGTATTAAATTTCATTATAAATATAATTATTATTTTTTTAAGTTTAACCATGTGTGAAAATGATCATTTATTTAATAATTAAAATAGTCCTATTATATATGATAAATTATTAAATATACTATGAAAATTTACTAGAAATTTAAATTCATATTTTTTATTTAATTTTTAAATATTATATATTGGTAATTTTATTACCAAATGTTTTCTTATTAGAAACTGTTTCTAGATATTTAAACAAACATATATATAATCTTTTGTATTAATATAATTATAACAGAATGATTTTATCTATCAAAAAATCATTTAGTGATATATTTATTATTAACAGTTTAGTGACACAAACATATATGTTGGTAAAACATTGTACAAATAGAAAATGTAATTTTACTAATAGATATACTCCATTTGGGAAAAGTGAAATATTTTGTAGTGTTGGTTAGTACATACATATGGGAAACATTTAGAATTTTCAACTATCATGATGGAATTAAGATATGTATTTTTTTATCATTATCATCATATAATAAATATAATAATAATTCTTTAAATATTCTTAAATATACCATATATGTTATCCAGTAAAAAAAATGAATCGCATTGTTTCATGAGGCAGTAATCTGTTGTACATGTGAAAAATGTTGTCATTCTTTAATGGATAGATAGTTAATAATTTATATGATATATAAATTTCAAATACTAATTTATATTATCTAAATTTAATATATAAACATTAAATACATAACCATGAAAATACATGAGAGGTGATAATGGAAAATTTATTTCACTGATTCGTGAGGTGGTTGTCCAATGTACACATGAAAAGTAGTTGCCTTCCAATTTTTGAGAAGTAGAGAAGGATGTGTGTTATGAAATTAACAAAAAACAACAAATTATATGGGACATAATTATTTTATTATATAATTATGATTTATTATTAATCTATGGATGTGTAAAAATAAATAAAATAAAATGCTCTGTTTAGATTGATAGCATTTTTCTGAACCACCAATTTAGGGTTATAATGAAAGCCCCTATATATTGGGTTTATGAGTAGAGAAATTAATTTATGAATTGTATAGGGAAGTAAATAAGTTATTTTTAGGTATTTATTTAACCATAAGGCCTTATTTTTTTAACAAGAAGGAATAATGGGTTCTGTTTTATAATTGAAGAAGATAAAACACTTGGATGTTTTTAAATTTAAAAGTTAGGTCCAAATTTTAAAAGTTTTAAAAGGATTTAAAATTGATCATTCTCAAACCATAGATTATATAAGGTCAAAATATAGTGATAAAATTGTATTTTTATTATTTTTATGTCATTTTAAACCTCATCCTTTTAGTTTAACCCACCAATATGCGTGTTTTAATCTTAACATTGGTAATTAATTTTTACTATTTTAACTGTTCATTATGACAAAAAATATGTTTAAATAATTATATAATATTAATATTTCTAATTTAATACATATAGATTTTTTCTAAATTCAATTTAATTATTTTTAGAACATCATTTATAATTTAACTCTTAGGTGCAACAAGAAAAGGTTTTACAAAGAATGTTTTTTCACATGGAAAACGTTTTTTATATCAAATCTCAACTCTAAATCAATTAAAATGAACCAAATTTGAATAATAATTACACAATTGAACATATTTATCATTTAATATAGTTACAAATGTTATCTAACTTTTTCAATTATTTAATAATATATGTTTTCTATAAATCCTATATTTTTAAATATTCATTAGAAAATAAAAAGGATTAGAAAAAAATCCAAAAAACTCATTCTAACATAATGTTGAAATTCTAATTAAAAAAATGATGTCCATTTTTTCAAATTTATTTTCAATAATTGAAAAAAATCTATTTTATTTAGTCTTCACGAAAATAAATAAAAATAATTTTTTGTGAAAAAAGTATTTTTGAAGACTATAATGAATTTACCAAAAATTGAGTAGTTATTTCTAAATATATTTTCTCGATCCCTCCTATATAGTTTTTAATAAAACTCCAATTTATACCAAAAAAATAATGGCATGGTTACAAAATGTATATTTAGAAAGTAATATTAATATTATATTGAGGTTCGTTAAAACATACAGTTCTTTGTCGCATAAGCTTTCAAACATTTTTTTTATACTAATGGTGTTTTTTTCATCGCACATCAATGAATAGATCTGTCAATATTTTTTATTATACATCAACTTGAAAATATGTGAGGGTACTTATTTTTCATTTCTTCCTTTGGATCCCAATTTTCCTCTTCATATTTATGGTTATTTCATAGTACATCAAATTGGTGAGTCATCTTATTACATAAAACATTATTTTTATGTGGACAGTTATTCACCGATTGATCCTTCTAAGGGAGTTTAGTTCTAGATATACCTCTTTTAAATTCAGTACATTTGAAGGATATGGTTTGAAATTCCTAAATAGAGATATATGGAATATTCCATGTCCATGATAAACAAATGTTTGGAGTGCTATTCGATAATATATTTCTCTAATATGATTCAGAATCTCAAAGGGGCTAGTGTACCTAGGTATTAGATTTCACTTCTTCCCAAATCTATTGAATCTCTTCAATTGAGCTATGTAATGGAAAATATTATCTATGCCAAAACACTCATGTTATCAATGATAATTATTAGTATAGATCTTTTATTAACTCTGAAAAGGCCAGATGTAATACTAAATAATCTTAGCTTTTTTACCATTTCTCGACGATTTTTAGTACCAACATCTTTCTTTCACCAACATCATCCAAACACAAAGGTGTTTTAAAACTCTTACCATAACTGAAATTATATGGAGAAATTTGGATTCATTAGTGTATTGAATTTTTGTATGAGAATATGACTAATGGAATATGTTTATCCCATCCTAGTAGGTAGTATATTGAACATTCTCATGACATGTCTCCTAGTGTTATAATATTCCACTCATATTGGAAATAATATTTTGGTATATTACCCTTACTGTAGTTCCACTCATTATTTAGAGAATGTTGGAGGTTCTTCTATAACATGAATGTAAATATTGTATCTAATTAAAAAAATCGGTATTATTATTCCATCCAGCCTGACCACCTCTGTAATTTATATTCATACAAGTTGATTAGGTGTGAATTCATCTAGAATAAAAATAATGTTAAATTTTCATGTATGACTATCCACCCCAACACATACGGAATTTTTGCCTATTGATGTATTGGGATGACCGGTGATAAAGTTTATGGTGATTTTTACCCGAGTTATATATATATTTTTTCGTAATCCTAGCATCATATCCTCTTAATTTTTCTTTCCATCATTCACTTGCAGAAATAAAAAACACTTTGACATATTTTCAGCGATCTCCTTCTTTATATTGTCCCAAAAATAGTGGACTTGGATATATTGATACAAATTTTTGCTCCTCAAGAATATGGAGATGGTCGAGCTATGTGTATCACTAAAAAACACCTTATTTATCCCAATATTTGACGGTACACACAATTGTGGCCTAGATATTGTTACTCCATATTCATATATTTTCAACTCAGAGAATTTGCATTTTGTAATTGATTCTCCCTTCTTCAAAATTTCCACAAAACCTGTTTTAGAATATATTAAATTATATATAATATATTTTTGATAAATATTTTGGGAAAGGAATAGTGTTGCTTCTTCATTGATTATTTATATGTCTATCCATTACATGATCAATAAGAATGGTACTTTCTCAATTAACATCCACAATATTGTTGCTAGATCCTTTCTATATAGAGCATCTACCACATTGTTTTCATTACTATAATGAAGATGGAAGTTGAAATCATTGTCCTTGATTAGTTATACCCATATTATCTAGAGTATATTAAAATAATTCTCTATAAATATATATTTAAGGCAGTTATGGTCCATATATATCTCACACATCTCTCATTATAGATATTTTAACCATATTTTCAATGAAAATATTACTGCATCCAAATCCATATCATAGATGGGGTAGTTATACTCTTGAACATTCAACTTCCATTAGTCATTGTCCATAACTTTCTAATTTTATATTATAATGAATCCCAATACATTTTTTGAATAATTTTTATATACTCAAAAGGCCCCCACCTGAGGGTAGTGTAAGGCCTAGTTCAATGTTAGTCCTATTTTTCATCTCCATATATCTCTCTTCACATTCACTTGTCTCTAAAAACTTTAATCCCTTACATATTGACTTCTTTAGTGGGGGTGATAGTTGCAAAATGTTTCTCACGTATCATTGGTAACACCCATATTTTCCAATAAAACTATAAATATCCATTATAGATGTTGGACTAGGCTACTACTCAATTTCTATTATCTTAGAAGAGTCCAAATATATCCCTTAATAGGGTATAATATTCCATAATAGTGATAATTTCTTCACGTAGAACCCACATTTATTGTACAACACTCATATCTTATCATTTCTAAAATATTTTAATACAGTATTCAAATGATCCTTATTAACCTCATTTCATTTGGATTAAATCGTAATATCATCTATAAATACTACCATAAAATTTTCCATTTAATTTATAAATACTATATTCCATTAATTCATAAACATTATTAGTGAATTAGTGAGTCCAAAATTAATCACTATGAAACCATAATATCCATACCTTATTCAAAAGGATGCTTTGGGAACAAATTCCTTCATTACCTTTAATTAGTGATATCATTACCGAAGGTCCACCTTAGAAAAATAATGATATTCATGTAGTCGAATGAAAAATTCATCTATTCATGTGAGGGGATTATTTTAATTTATTAGGATTTTGTTGGATCATAATGTTAAATGTAGTGGCACGTTGACATATCCTTCTTCCTGATGAAGAGAATCGACACACCTATTAGTGAAGTACTTGGCCATATGAAACCCTTTTATAGATTCTCTTGTAACTTTATATTTAGTTCTTCCAAGTAAATAGTTCACATTATATAAATAGTAGTTGATAAGAGAAGTGATCCTAGTATAAGTTCAGTTGAGAACTCAACCTATATGTCTGGAGGAATAACATGAAACTATTTAAAGGTTACATTATTATAATCCATCATAATTTGATTTCCTTTATGAAATATTATCTAATTTGTATCAAAATTTTGATCTAGATATTCTTTTTCATGAATAAATAATATCGCCACATGAAGAGAAATTCAAAGGGACATTCATCCTTTAGCATACACTTATGTATAATCATAGGATGACTTGGGATGTGAAGAGTGATATCACTCAAATGAAATTTCTTGTATAATTTATATTTTGATATTAAATACATACTTAATATAGAATCAATCCCCACTAAAAGATGTAAGATGAGATTTCAGGGATGATTCATTCCAAAAACATTTACTGGGGAGGAGTTTTAAAATTGGGATGCAACCATTTCACTTTTTTCTGTTCTCACTTATATCTCAACAATAATGTTTTGAGGTGGAGTTTGAATAGTAATAATTAACATGAAAATATCAATGAATATGTAGAAACATAATAAAATAATATGCCCTCTCTTTAATATTGAATAATTAGTATTCTATCCAACACAATATTGTTGGGATCCAACACAATAGTCGTGATAGCATATTCTCTTCCTTTATCACTATGACTTAGAGGTTTTTGTATTTTGATTTTCTCAAAAAACCCTTAGATTAGGATATTTTATTTCATAAATACTGTGTTCATTAAAGTTGAAACATTAGAGAAAATATTGAGCATTTATTTAATAACATTCTTTTTCTTTCATATTAGTGGGTTTGTTTATTTCCCTCCAACAATAGTGAGAATTATTCCCCTATTTTATACATTTTTAAACATATTCAAGTTCCCAACAGAAATTTTATATGATGGTTCATCCCACACATTTGAAAAATAGATTTTTTTTCATTACTCTTGGGGAATTATATGTTGATCCCCCCCAATAAAACTTTATTTTAATTTTTTTCTCTTATTATATGAGACCACTATGACTCATAAATCTGTATCTAAATATATAGGTAACAATAGACAAATCTGGAGGAATATTGTGCAATCATTGTGATTTTTATTCATATTCCTTAACATACTAATCTTCCATATATTTTATAATAAGGAATTACTTCTCTATTTTAATATTTCGTATTCTTGGAAAATATGTAGTGAAACATATTTTATTGAAGTCTTTCTATTCAATAGAATCAATATACGCTTGCTAAAGTTTGTTCTTGATTAGTGTTCACCATGATCGGCTTCTCCCTAAATATAATAAATAGACAAAACAAAAATATATTTCTATAATAATTAGAGGAAATATATTATCCATATAATGGAGTTATCCCATTGTTCTATGATGAGTGTATTGGAAGATCCATTAATTTTTGTGGGCATATTTCACATTAATGATTCGATTGGGTCTTGATATTTCTAACGAGGAGTTGGTCATTCTGTATGATTCATGTTGCTTTTCATAACATTATTTAGTTAACATAGTAAATCTGGGATGTTCTCATCCCCTGATACCATAGGATTATGCAAACCATTTGGCTAATAATCACATCACCTACCATTTTGGTTGTCGGTATGGTTTATATTATTTATCATCATAAACTAAAGAAATAAAAACAATATAAAAATACATTTAAAAATAAAAATACAAATGGGAATCTTATAAAAATTAGATGGATAAATTATAAATGATTAGTATATAATAAATTCTGAGTCTCTAGGTTCCAATCTAAGTAAATATATTAATTTCCTTATAAGTTATTCTTTCATATTAATTTTTACATGTCCTTAATAATGTTTCATATTGATTTTTTCAATTTCAAAAACATATCCCTAGTAGTTTCAAATAGTGTTTTCAACATGTTTTTTGTCATGTACCTTATGATGATCGAGTCTACAAAAAGATTCCCTTAAATGGGTTATTAGCCCACGGTAAAACAATTATAGAGACACATACACATGTAGTATCCATAAATAGATTTATTTATTGGAATCCACTGACTCTATAATTTACAAAAATTATAGGATATTTTCATATTCTTAATTTTATCCACATACTAATCCATAGGGTTGTTATCAAATTATTCTAGTCATAATCCCCAAAAATACCGATAAATTTTAATGATATAATATTTAGGGACCCAATCATTTTTACATATAATTACATAATTTTTAACTTAAAATTAATTAATTACAACATAATAACTATGTTTCATAGTTAATTTGGATGACTAGATATATAATACATCATAGGGAACAAAAACATAACATCTTTATTTTAATTCTCTATAGTTATGTCGTAAATCCATTCAATCTCCTAATATTTCATTTAAATGCCTAAGAAAATACATTAAAGAAAAGGGTTAAAAATCCCAATAAGGGAATAAATATCACAATTAAAAATAACATGCGAGTGAAAGGAATAATATGACATCATAGAAGAGAAGGCTAATAAGTAGAAACATTAGAGAATAACAAAGGTAACATGGTATAAAATTATCATGGGTCATAATAAATGTGGAAACAAAATATAACTCGAGATAAACATGATTCCTGGATAACTATGTATATAATATCACATGGTTCACAATGTCCAATATCGGATTATGTTTACTCTATAATCCTATACATGGCGTCTCATGAGTTTGAATCTTTCTCTTAATGAATTGGAGAATAATCTAGGTTCCTCCACCATATCTTTTTTTTGGCTAATGTTTAAAAAAAATCAACATTGAGGCATATCATAATAATTCCCCATGTAAATTAAATTGATTGAAAAATATCTCCTTATATCATAATAAAAGGAAATTTTATAATGAATGAATTTGAGAAATGATCATAAGGAAAAAATTTCCCCTAAAAGGAAGGTAGAATAAGATAGGTATATATGTTTGATATATTTTTATATAATTTTCATTCATTTTCTAACATTAAAAATGATTTAAAGTGAGTTGGAGAGACAATGGTCGTAATGTAAAGAAAATGGGGGTTTAGAAGATCCCTACCTGGAGCTTGATTCATGTTGTGCATTATTTATCTTCATAAATAATATAATTATACTAATTATTCACACTTTAAAGAACATTTTAATTATTATTTTTACTTTTTATTCATTATAATGTGTTTTTAATTAACATTATCATTTAGGTTCGTGATAGATTTATTGAGAATGTTCAGATCATATGTAAAAAATAACCCAGTAAAGTTTAATATGATCAAATAGATTGTTATTAAATAATATATAGAGTAATAACCATGAAATATTTATCATTTTTATAAATAAATTATACTTTAAAAAATGACCATGTTTTTGGTTTTGATAAATTAAATATGTTACAATCAGGGAGACGACATTCCATACACAAGCATGTGTAACATCACTATTTTTCAAATATCTTACTAGAAATGAGGTATTTTATATTTTATATTTAAACAATGAACATCATATAATAAATATTATATTAATTATTTAAATACCATTACATATACATCCATGTGGTGTTATACTAAAAAAATTAACCACATCACTTCTCTTGGTAGTAGTCCACCGTACACATAAACAATGTTATAAATCATTAATGGATGAAACAATAAGAAGGTATATGATATATTAATTTTCCCAAACGATTAATATGTCATTAATATTGTATATATAAATTAAATAGATAATCAATAATTGTTTTTAGAGAAGATGAAGAAAAATGAATAACATTAATTCGTGAGGCATTAATCTATTCTAGACGCGAGAGATGGTTTCATTTCATATTTTATGGAAGTGAAGATGTATTGATTCTATTCCATTAAAATAATAACTTATCAATATATTTAATATACTAATTTAATTATTTAAACATAATTGAGTATTATTTTAATCATTTGGAAGAATAAATTAAACAAATTTACTCTATTTAGAATGACACATATTCTTTGGACCATCTATAATGACCCGGTCTAAAAACGTTACATAATATGGAATTAAATGAATAATTCACATTAAGGATATTTTCAGGTTTAGAGTTTTAGATAAATAGGCCACAACTATTACATTTTATTTAAAAAAACACAGAATAGACACCTCTACTCAGTTTTCATTTTTTTCAGAAAACAAGAACTCTTGAAAAAAAGAGTCATGTCTAGATCCATGTTTATGACAGTATGACTTTTCATTGATCACATCATTAACCCTATTACACATTATTTCTTGTGAAAAACATTTCAAAAACATCAGATGAGCATAAAAAGCTCATTAAGGGATACCCAAATAAGGAAAACTTTAATTTTTTTAAAATAACAAGTAAAACATTAATAATTTATCATAAGTAATAATTTTCACCTATATGAAGTAGTAAATACTCTTCACTAAATAAAATATCATTACATACCCTTTTTTAACCAAAATATTACCATAAAATTCATATAAAGAACACATAACATATTAATGTAACTTGGGATATAAACATACTTAAATGGAATAACCATACGGTCAACTTCCACACATTGGCCATACATCCGACTTCCATACCCAATGAATTGGAGGTTATAATGTAACCACACATATTGTTTTATCAGTGCACCACCTATCATTTGGTTCATCACATAACCACCTGTCAAATGTCCAAGTACCATTATAAAATGATAACACATAAAACAAATATATTGGAAAGAAACATTCCCAAATTTAAACCACAATATATCACTTAAATATATTGACCTAAAAAATCCATTATCAAAACCATTTTCAATACCAAAATACATAAAAGAGTATATGGTATTTATTTTATTTGAAAAAAAAAACATTACGACTTGTCAAGTAATCCAAAGAACAAATAATACTCGCAGCGGTGGAAAGGTCATTGTCACCACCCGCGTTAAAAGAAACATTCCTTTATATCATTTAGTAAATGTTTTCATAGAAAAATATTCCCTTTGAAAATTCAAGGGTTTTTATACAACGTATAAAAGAAGGACATGTTTTAAAACAAAATATGCCTCAATGAATGGAGATTGAGACAGAGTCTCTTACCTCGTGTCCGACTTGACACGTTTGTTATTTAAAATCCTGAATAATAAACTAAATATAATCTCTACATTCTTAGGAAAACTTTTCAAGTTTTTTATTCCTTTAATATCAATTATTACCATGTTATAAACATTATGTAATCATTCAAGATAATAATGTTCGTTTTGTCGATATTTGGTACTTGAATCACAAATGAACACCATATAGTTACAAGTTGTTCACATGGTCAAATGTTCATTATATACAGAATGACATTCAGGACTTATATATCATATATATCATATATATCCAGTATATACATGTATTTATAATAGTATATAACATTTCGAGGTAAGAAATAAAATGCACCATTCATGGAGATGGTAAGCCGTACGTACGCATGAACGCTACATCCATTTCTATTTCTTATTTTTAATAGAATTAAAACATAATGATACATAGGTATATTATCATTACAGTATAATATCATATATAATAACATTAAATCTATCCTTTATACGTCCAAAATATGGCTTGAACGAGTCATATCACTTTGAGGGGGCGATACTCTGCACTTCCTCAAATGAAATTATCACGTTTACCCCTAATGGAAACCCTAAAGGTATTATATAAAAGAAAAATAAAGATTAATAAATAATATATTAACATAATATATATCATATATAAATATATTTTCATCTTAATTTTCACAATGAGAGGTGGTAGGAGATAATCGAACAATCATCTTTTTGTGAGGCATTAGTTTTCCATCCATAGAAACAGTTTGTTCTTCACCCATTAGATGGAGGTGTGTATCAGTGTAGTTCAAATAATTCTCATAAAAACATAATAGTATATTGAGGATACTGCTATTGTTATATAAATAAAGGAATTAAAAGAGTTTAGAGGTTGTAGACGTAAAATAAAAGAAAGAAGTTAAGAGAAACAATTACCTTTAATTAGGGTAACTCCCTTAGGTCTGAACCAAAATGGTTTGTTGAAGTGCCTTTTGCATAAGGTAAGGCTTACATGTGGAAGATAGGGATGTAGGGAGCTTAATTGGGCATATTGTGGATGATCTAGAAGGCTTGAGAGGTGTGTAGAATTGATTATAAATGGTCTCCTTTCATAAGGGGGAGGAGGGGCTCTTTTGGAAAGTGTGAAAATATTATTTTATTATATAATTATATTTGGTTTCTAAAGGTCCAAAAATCATTAGAGTCGAATATAGGATGACACATGGTTGAAATAAAATCATCCAATAAGAATTGGACAGGTTTTTGATGTTTTGTTAATATTTATAATCTTATTTATTTAAATGATTTATTAATGAGGTAAACACTGCATCATTATTGTGTAATAACTAATTTAATTTATTAGATGTCTAAAAATTATAAAAAAAATACCATGATGTAAGAAACTTTTTTATCATTCCAACTAATATTTATAGCCGACACGATATCTTTTATTAAAATATGTAAAAATTAATTTACTAAAAAATATTTGTTTACGTCATTTTTGTCTTTACTTTAAGTTAATTAATCTGAAGTGTCATTATCATTCATAAGTGGCTCCATGGGGTCCAGAAATCATCATAAGGATTCCCATGTTCGGACATTACTCCTGCAATAAGGTTAGGACATGTTTTAATGAAATTTTTAATTATTATAATATTTTTTTACCTTGAATTACCCTATTTACCTTTAACCGCGGTAAATAAAAGTCAAAAGTTACTATTCACCAAAAATTAGTTTCATCTTATTGAACCACATTTTACATACTAATAACAACCATGTATGTTGGATTTTCGAAATTCAATTCATAGAAGTGGTAAAATTTCATTTAAATGAAAAATTCTGTTTGTTTAACTACTACTAAGTGGTTTCACTATTCATCAAAAATTGAAGTTTTTCATAAAAATACCAATAATTCAGCATAAGATATATTTTATAATACAAATTCAAAAATGATGTCTATTAGACCAAATTCTAAACATATAAGTTGAATTAATTAATTGAAAATTAGTCCCTATTGTTAAAACAAATAGTGTGTTTTTAAGAAACAACTACTATGAAAAGATTGACACATGTTTGTGTCCAATTTCAAAGTGAAATTAATTTCAATGAAAAAATTTGGATTAAATTGTAAAAATATATTCAAATTATACTTTATAATTAATTAATAAAAATAATCAAACCATATAAATAAATTAGATTAGAAGGCAGTTTAGAATTAAAATACTATATTTTTCACTATTCATTAAAAAATGAACTTTATCGGAAAAATTCCAAAAATTTACACATTGTAAATTTTGATATCCCCATTATAAATAAGGATTATATTTTGTCAAATAGAATGTATTAAATTAACCAAAAATATAATTAAAGAGGGTTGGCAATTAAAAGGTGGTAAATCGAACTTTTAATGTAAATTATGTTGAAAATTTGATTTATTCACATTTTAAGCCTCTAACTTTTATTGGATAAAAGTAAATAAATTTATCAAAAATGTATAATCATATTATAGTAATTTTTTTCATTCCTATCAATACAACGGCTATGAGTTAACTTCCATTTAAAATAAAAATATTATATTATTAGTGTGGAATATAAGATTTCAAAGAAACCAGTTGTTGCGTATCGGGTATGCTATCAAACATAGACACCCATTTAAAGTAAAATTAATATTTAATTCATAAATATTAATAAATAGGAAAATCTCGTATTCTTCATTTACCTGGGATTATACATCCTTCCTCATTTTTGGAAATTGCATCCTTGAAATTTGTATTCACTTATTAAAATAAGTCGGGGTATTTATCCCTCGTAGCATTTTCATATTCCAACATTGTATGTTCAACCATATGGTTTTCACACAAAACCTTTACCTGGTTAATTACCTTATTCTAAAAAACATGCTCTCTATGGTCAAGAATGTGGATTGTTTGTTCCTTATAAGAGAGATTCTCTTTCAACTGAATTACCTCTGGACTCAAAACATGAGATGGATCGTACATATACTTTCTCAACATCGAACATGAAAAACATTGTATACCTGGGATAAAATTGGAGGTAAATTCACTCTATATGCAACCGATCCAACTTTCTCAGGATTTCATAAGTTCCAATGATCCTTGGACTCAACTTCCCCTTCTTACCAAAACACATCACACTTTTCCATGGGGAAACATTGAGAAAGACATGACCAACAACCTCAAAAGAAATATCCTTCCTCTGGTTATCCACAAAACTTTTTTGTCTACTCTTAGCTGTTCTCATGTGATTCTGAATCAAATGAACTTTCTATGCCATCTCTTATACAAATTCTGGTCCCATCAGCTTCTTTTAACCTACTTCATCAAAAAGAGTTGGAGTTCAAAAATGATTTCCATATAATGTCTCATATAGAGCCATCTATATACTGGAATGAAAACAATTATAATAAGAAATTAAGCCAAAGAAAGATGTTGTTCTAAAATTCCTTGGTAATCCAGTGAACAAGCACGTAGCATATCCTCCATGTTCTGAATTATTCATTCTGACTTCCCATCTGATTGAGGATGAAAAGTTGTACTAAAATTTAAATCAGTACCCAATGACTTTTGAAGGCCTTTCCAAAAGTTATAAGTAAAACTGGGATCACGATCAGATACAATGGAGAGGGGAACACCATGAAACCTCACTATCTATTTTACATAAAACTGAGCAAGTTGATCTAGAGGCAATGTATCTCAAATATGAATTAAATTTGTAGATTTAGTCAATTGATCAATAATAACCAAAATTTCACTATTACCTCAAGATGTCTTTGGAAATCCAACAAAAAAGTCCATGGATATATTTTCCCATTTCAACTATCGCACTGGTAATAATTGAAGAATCACTTTTGGTAACTATCACTCTACATTAACCTGCTGATAAGTCAAACACTTCCACATAAAATCATCAATATCCCTTTTCATTCCATCCCACTAGTAATAATCTCAAAGATCTCTGTACATATTAGTACTACAAGGATGAACTGAAAATGGAGAACTATGAGCTTTACATAACAACTCATTCTTCAACTGTGAATCACAAGGCACAAACAATCTATTCCCAAACCTCAAAAAACTATCATTATCAACATTAAAATCAGTAAACTTACCCTTCTGAACCAACTATACATTTTTCTGCAACTCACTGTCTTCATTCTACGCTTGCTTTATTCGATCTCATATAGATGATTTCACTTACACCTGAAACGAGATAGAAAAATTTTCCTGCACTAATAACTTCAATGCCAGTGATCATCAAATGAAAAACCAAAGGATATTGTTCCAAACGTAGCATGGTTAACGAGACATTACTTTTTTGACTCAAAGCACCATCCACATTATTTGCTTTTACCGGATGGTAATGGATCATGCAATCATAATCCTTGATTAATTATGGCCATCTCCTCTGTCTCATGTTCTATTATTTCTGGGTGAATATATAATTTAAACTTTTGTGGGAAGTATATATTTCACATTTTACTCCATACAAATGATGCCTAAAATTTTTAAAGCAAAAACAATAGCAGGTAATTCCAAATCTTGGGTTATGTAATTTAACTAATGAGGTTTCAACTGACATGAAGAATAAGCAATTACCTGATCATTCTACATAAGGAAACATCCTTTTCTTTTCAATTAAGCATCATTGTAGATAACAAACTCACCATTTTAGAAAGGCAGTGCCAAAATGGAGCATTCACAAATCTTATTTTCAATTCCAAAAAACAATCATCACAATCTTTTGTCTAAATGACCTTAACACCTTTTCGAGTTAACTTAGTCATTGGACTAGATAACTGTGCTAAATTCTCAACAAAGCTCTGGTAATAACCTTCCAAACCAAGAAAACTATGGATCTTGATTATATTTTGTGGGTCTTTTCTATTCTTCAAAAACTTTTGTTTTAGCAGGAACAACAGTTATTCCATTTTTTGAAACAATTTGACCCATGAAAGATATTTGTTGTAAACAAAACTCAAACATGCTGAATTTCCCATAAATTTTCTATTCTTTTAAGGTTTGCAAGATGAACCTTAAATGACTTTCATGTTCCTATTTACATTTAGAATAAACCAAAATATCTTCAATGAACACAACCACAATCTTTTCCAAGAACTCATGGAAGATTCTATTCATAAGATCCATGAATACAGTAGGTTCATTGGTTAACCCAAAAGGCATAATTAAAGATTCATAATGGCCATATCTAGTACGAAACACGGTCTTTGTAATGTCTTCTTCTTTAATTTCAACCGATGGTACCCCGATCTCAAGTCAATCTTTGAAAAATACTGAGCTCCATCGAGCTGATCAAACAAATCATCGATATGGGGAAAAGGATACTTGTTGTTAACAGTGATGTTATTCAATGCTCTATAATCAATGAAAAGTCTCATTGAACCATCTTTCTTTTTAAAAAACAAGACAGGATCACCCTATGGTGATGTGTTAGGTTGAATGAAACCTTTAGCACATAACTCATGCAATTGCTTCTTTAACTCTAAAAGTTCAATTTGTGGCATTCGATAAGGAGGTTTTGAAATTGGATTAGCATCAGGAACTAAGTCAATTGTAAATTCAACTTTTCGATCAAGTATAATACAAGAAACTCATCATGAAAAACATCAAGATACTCATTTACCCTGGCACATCATTAATCCGAACAGTTCCCTTATTTTCAACAATTTGTGCAAGGTAACATTCATTTCCATATTTTACTAGTTTCCCAGCTTCCTCATATGTTATCGAAAGAAAGGGTTCATTCTTGTACACAAACTGTAAATCTTTTTGAATTGAAACCTCTTTTTCTCTGAAATCAATCTTATCATGATAAACAGACAGCCAATCCATGCCCAAAATAACATCAAACTCTAATAGAGGAAAAAAATAAGGTTTGTAGGTAGATTCTTCCCGCACACAAGGATAAGAAGGTTCTTATGTTTTCTTTTTTTCTCAACATTTCCTCCATGTGTTTTTACCATAAGGTCAGTATTCATATCCTGATATGGAATTACCAATTTATTAGAAAACTTCTCAGAAATGAAAGAGTGTGTAGACCCTAAATCAGACAACACATTGACATAATCGAAACAAAAAAACATTATACATAATACTACTTAGTTTGGTGGCCCAACATCTACTGAAGTAGTTGAAAATGATTTCACCGCCCCTTTATGCTTGTAGTCTGTCTTCTTTCCCTCAGTTGAGTTCTTCACTTTGAATAATGACCCATTTCATTACACTTAAAAAATCTTACCGATGGCTTTTCATTGCCTTCTTGATCATCTTCTTTATAGTTACAAGAAATATGACCAGACTTACCACACTGGAAGCACTTTCCAGACATTGATTAACATTCTCCGGGATTCTTTTTACCACACTTCTCACAAGATAGATATTTAATTTTCTAACCTCCATTCTTCTTTAATGAATTAATTCCATTTGCCTGCTAACATGACCTCTTATTCTATTGTTTGTCAATGAACACCTAATCATTGGAAAAATCTATTTCCACCTTCTCCTTACATAGAACAAGTTTTTCAGAACTTTTAAACTCAAGAGATGCCATGGATCTTCGATATGATGGCTTCAGTCCTTAGTAAAATTGATTTATCTTATTATCAAGATCTCGAAGGAAATTTAGAGCATACATTTCTAGTTGAGTGAATATTTCTTCCTAATCTACCGCTGAGTAATCCTCGTGCCTTAATTTGAGGAATTTTTTAGATGGTAAGACGAACCACCTTAGGAATAATTTTCTCAAGAAACATACCTTTGAATTCATCCCAATCAAGAGCATCAATATCCTCACTATTTATAACATTTTTCACCATCAACCAACAATGATAAGTTTCACCTTCAAAACGGTAAATATCGAGACTATCCTTTTGGTGTTCTGAACACCCTATGACATCAAAAATCTTCTCCAGTGCTTTAATCTAACTTCCAGCTAGCACATGGTCAGATGATCCTATGAATGATAAAGGATGTTTCCCCATGAAATTATCCACTACTATCATGTTTCTCTATAGTTGATCTGTTTGACCTTGTGCAGGGATACCACCACCATTTATAGCATGATTCAACTGTTCCATCACTGCAACAAACAGTTCAGTTCCGATTCCAACCATCTCAAGTTGCTAATTTGGAAGGTTGTATTCCTCTTGATGTCATACCAATATAACTTCCCTATTTCCTCTAGGGAAAACCATTCTAAACAGAGAAATATCTTAGGAGAAGAAACATAGTAATATGTAAATGTTGTATCATTTCAATATTACCAAAAATTAATTTATGGAAATTTATATAACAATACACTAACTCCTAAAGTTGCCTAAACTGATCTTTGATACGAACTATAAGGACATGGCCATAAAACATTACATAGTCTTGAATTAAATGGAAAATTTACATTAAGGATGTTTTCAGGATTCGAGTTTTATAGAATTATGCCATAAATATTACATTTAATTTAAAAAAAATCACGAAGTAGAATCTTCTACTTAGTTTCTATTTTTTTCACAAAACAAGAACTCTTGAAAAAAAGAGTCATGTCTAGTTCCTTTCTTAAGACAACATGACTTTTCTGTGATCCCATACTTGACCCTATTCCACATTATGTCACATGAAAAACATTTAAAAAACATGGGATGATCAAAAAAATCTCATTAAGGGATACACAATGAAGGAAAACTGTTTCTTTTTTAGAACAACATGTAAACCATGAATACTTTATCATAAGTAATGCATTTCACCTTTATGAAGTAGTAAATACTCTTCACTAAATAAATGATCATTACTTACCCTTTTGTAACCAAAATATTACTATAAAAACCCATATAAAGAACACATAAAATATAAAGGTAACTTGGGACATAAACATACTTAAATAGAAAACCCATACAATCAACTTTCACAATATCACTAAATGGAATAGTCATACGACAGACTTTCATAGCCAATGAATTTGAGGTTATAATGTAACCACCCATCCTGGTATATCATGGCACCACCCGTCATTTGGCCTATCAAGTATCCACCCATCAAATGTCTAAGTTCCATTATAAAATCATAACACATAAACCAAATATAAAGGAAAGAAACCATTTCCACTTTTCAATCAAAATATATCACTTAAATATATTGACCAATGAAATCCATTATAAAAACCATTTTCAATACCAAAATACATAAAATATTATATGGTATTTATTTTCCTTGAAAAAAAACATTACAGCTTGTTAAGAAAGCCAATGGACAAATAATACTCACGGCGGTGGAAAGGTCATTATTACTACATAAATTAAAAGAAACATTCCTTTTTTTCATTTAGTAATATAATTTCATAGAAAAATATTTCATTTGAAAATTCAAGTGTGTTTATACAACGTATAAATGAAATTTATGTATTAAAACAAAATATACCTCAATGAAAGGAGATTGAGATGAAGTCCCTTACCTCATGCCTGACGTGACCCGTTCATTTTTTAATATCCTAAATAATAAAATAATGTTAATTTAAACTTTCTTAACAACCTTTTCAAGTTTATTATTCCTTTTATATCACTTATTACCATGTTATAATCATTATGTATTCATTCAAGTAAATAATGTTCGGTTTATCTATATTTGGTACTTGAGACACAAATGAACAACATATAGTTACAAGTAATTCACATGGTCAAAATTTCATTATATTGATAATGATATTCATGATTTAGATATAATATATATCATATATATCCATTATATACATGTATTTATAATAGTATATAACATTTGGAGGTAAGAAATGAAATGCACCATTCATGGAGACTGTAAGTCATACTTACGCGTGAACGATACTTCCATTTCTATTTCTTATTTTTAATGAAATTAAAACATAATGATACATAGGTATATTATAATTCCAGTATAATATCATATATAATACCACTAACTCTATCCATTATATGTCTCCTGTATGGCATGAACGAGTCATACCACTTTGAGGGGGCAGTAGTTCGCACTTCCTCAAATGAAATTATCGTGTTACCCATAATAGAAACCAAAAAGGTATGCTATAATAGAAAAATACCAAAGTATAAAGAAAATATAAACATAATATATATCATATATAAATATAGTGTCATCTTAATGGCCACTATGAGAGGCGGTAAGAGCAAATTGAACAATCATCATTTCGTGAGGCATTAGTTTTCCATCCAAAGAAACTGTATGTTTTTCACCCAGAAGTTGGAGGTGTGTGTAAGTGTAGTTTGAATACTTATCATAACAACATCCTAGTATATTTAGGATACTTGTTTTATAATAAATGTAATTAATAAAATGAGTTTAGGGTTTGGAGAAGTAAAATAAATGAAAATAAGTTAAGAGAAACCATTAACTTTAATTTGGGTAACTCCCTTTGTGTTGAACCAAAATGGTTTGTTGAAGTGCCTTCTACCTAAGGTAAGGCTTCTTGGTGGAATATAGGGATGTAGGGAGCCTAATTGAAAATAGTTTGGATGAGCCATAAGGCATGAGAGTTGTGACTAATTGGTTAGAAATTGTATTTTTATATAAGGGGGAGGAGGGGCTCTTCAGGAATGTGTGAAAATATTATTTTATTAAATAATGATATTCGGTTTCTAAAGGTCCAAAAATTATTAGAGTCAAATATAAGATGAATTATGGTAGAAATAAAATATTCCAAAATGAATTTAACTGGTTTTGGATGTTAATTTAATATTTATAATATTATGTATTTAAATGATTTATTAATGAGGTAAACACTGCATCCTTATTGTGTCATAAATAATTTAATTTATTTGATGTCAAAAAATTATTAAAAAATTACCATGATGTATGAAATGGTTTTAGGTTTCCAACTAATATTTATAGTCTAATATATAACTTATATAACCCTATGTAAAAATTAATTTACTAAAATATATTTGTTTATTTCATTTTGGTCTTTACTTTTTGTTAATTAATCAAAAGTGTCATTATAATTTATAAGTGGCTACATGGGGTCCCAAAATCGACCCAAGGATGACCATGGTAGGACATTACCCATTAAATAAGGTTATGAAAAGTGTTAAGGAAATTTTAAATTAGTGTAACAATCTGTTTACCTTTAATTACCCTATTTACGTTTAACTATGGTAAATAAAAGTCAAAAGTTACTTTTCACCGAAAATTATTTTCATCTTATTGAAACAAATTTTACTTACTAATAACAACAATGTATGTCAAATTTTCAAAATTAAATTCACAGAAGTTGTAAAATTTCATTTAAATTAAAAAGTTAGTTTTTTTAACTACTACAATGTGGTTTCACTATTCATCAAAAACTGACGTGTTTCATAAAAATACCAAAAATTCAGCCTAAGCTATATTTGATATTACAAATTAAAAAATGATGTCTATTTAACAAAATTCTAAACATAGAAGTTTAATTAATTAATTTAAAATTAATTCCCGTTGTTAAAACAAATAGCATGTTTTTAAGAAACAATAACTATCAAAAGATTAACACTTGTTTATGTCCAATTTCAAAGTGAAATTAATTCTAATGACCAAAATTGGATTAAATTTTAAAAATATTGTCTAATTAAAATTTTAAACCGAATAAAAAAATAATCTAACCATATATATAAATTAGATTAAAATGCTGTTTTGAAATAAAATACAATATTTTTCACTATTCATTAAAAAATGAACTTTATCGGGGAAATTCAAAAAATCTACATAAAGTAAATTTTGATATCCTCATTATAAAGAAGGATTCTATATGGTCAAATAGAGTATATAAAATTAACCAAAATAAGATTTAAAGGGGGTTCACCATTAAAAGGGGTAAATCGACATTTTAATGTGAATTATGCTTATAATTAGATTCATTCAAAATTTAAAACTCTATCTTTAATTGGATAGAAGTAAATACATTTAATAAACATGTATAATAATATTTTTGTTAGTTTTTTTCATTCTATATAATACAATGTCTAGGAGTTAAATTCCATTTTAAATAATTATATTTTGTTATTAGTGTGCAACGTAAGATTTCAAAGAAACTTATTGTTGCATATTGGGTACGCTATCAAACATAACAACCGTATTAAAATAAAATTAATATTTAAATCACAAATATTAATAAATATTAAAATCTTTTATTCTTAATTTACCTGGGATGTTACACCATCTCTTTAGTATAATACCTAAATCCTCCATAGATTAGATTTCTGATTAAAATGTGTACACTTGGAATTGGTTAGGGAAGTAAGTAATCCATTTGTTTAGGTCATTGTTACAAATAAATTCCTTATAAGTGTAAAGAGGAGAGGGGAGGGGGTACCCTTTTATATGTGGGGAAGAACACATATAGAAATTTTTAAAAGAAAAACTTATATTCACCATTAAGATAAGCCATAAAGATCAAAAAATGAACTTTCTCTATCCATATATGAAAAAATGACAAATAATTAATATAATAATATATTTGGAGTTATTTTTATGTAACTATATACCTTATATTTTCACTCTACCCCTAGTAATAATGTTTTAACGTTAACCATGGTACTAAATTTAAACTGTTTTTGTTATTCAAAATAACCATGAATTAATTTGACCATATTATATAATGTTAATAATGATGATTCAAAATGTGTATTTTTTATTATAAATTCAATTCAAATATGTGGAAGAATTTAATTTATAATCGAACACAAAGAGCCGAAAAAAATAAGGTTTTACAAATGTTTTTTTTCATATGTAGGAGAGGTTTTTATGTCAAAATTCTAAATGAAATTTATTCCAATAACCTGAATTGAATAAAAAACTAATTTATTTGAATAATTTCAGATTGAAAAAAATTAAAAAAAATATATGTTTTTAAATGATTATTTCAATAGAACATGTATTTTTCTCTATTTTTAAAAAAATTAAAATTTTTACAAAAAATCCAAAAAATAATATGCAATATATTTTTCACATGATGATACAAAAAATAAAATTAATATTTTTAAATAGAATTTATAGATTTTGAAAATGAATAGTTTTTTTTATTTTTTCACTAAAAATTAATATTTTTTTTGAAAAAATTCTTTTCCAAGCCTATGAAGATGTAACTAAAAAGAATTTATTATTTACCATTATATGTTATTTATAAAAAATACTTATCTTTCAAAATATGTTTATTCCTATTTATAACAAAAAATTTAATACATAGGTTATAATGTTAATTTTTAATAATCGTATTAATATTTTATTTAGTTTCATTAAAAATCAGTGTTGCGTATTGCATACGCAATAAATCATATCATTATCATTAATAAATAAATGATTTTTATTGTGTATTGAATTATAGGTCAGGCTAATTGAGTATCTAGTGGTTATATATAAGGACATACTATATATGATGCACGAGTAATGAGCTTAACACATTATTTTATGTTTCCTTGGAAATGAGCTTCAGCTAATGAGTATGATGACATGCCTTATTTGTTTGGCACATTATTATGATTATTATGATTTTTAAAATATTATTAAATGTTTTATGAAATTATATGTCTATATGTGAAGGTTGGTGATCACTCCCTTTTATGATTTCAGTTTTGAATTATTGACTATTATGATATATCACCCCATATTTATATTACTTTACACCCTTTCTGGACTTTCTAGATAACCCTACCCTTATTATTGTCCTTACAATATCAAATATAGGGAATAGATTATGGTGAGGATTATGAGTTGGTTATGGAGATAGAAAAAAATTCATTTCCTAGTTCATTTACAACTTATTATGAACCTAATTTCTATTGACACTAAAATACAAGATTTTTTGTTTTTTATTAATATTAATATTTTAAAAGATGTTTTAATTTATTTAGGTAATTGAAATAATTATAATCAAAATATTAAAGTATATTATACTTCCTTTCTATAGAATTTGGGATCATTATATTATTTTCATATAACTCAATGATGTGCAATATAGAAATATGAGTCTCTATATAAAAAAACATGTTAAAATATATCTTATATATTTGAAATATGTTTCTTAAAATTACATGGTAAATAATTGACTCTTGGATAAATATATAATATAAAGATAGTTTAACAATATATCATTATTGATTGGATTATATAGATGAGATATAAAAAACATGATATAAAATTTCTATCATAAAGCCGATGGTTGACTATTTTTAAAGAAATAACATTGGAAGGGTGTCATGAGATTAGAAAATAAAGAAAATTTCAGTACCATATATATTACTCCCATTTTGATATTAAGGAAAATTTGAGTTATGGAACACATGTCAGATTTGTTAAGAAATAGTTATTAATTCTATATTTTTTTCATGTTTCTTTACTAAGTATAAACTAGTCCTGCCACATATAATCAACAATGAAAGTGTTTAAATAGATAACAATCTATCATATCAAGAATTTTTAGTCGAAATGTTTTATATATGGGACCATTTTGTGTGTAACTAGATGAATGAATTGGTGATGGTATCATAGAGGAAAAAATAACCGAGGAAGTAACATTGGAGCTATAAAAATAAATTTTGATAATATACATCTAATTATATATGAAATTAAAGTAATAAAAATATTGTGGCAATATTTTCAACACAAAAAAATCACCTATAATATTTAAAATAAATATCACCCTCCCACACTATTCTCTTAAATTTTAATCCTCTTAGAACTTTTCTTCTCTTATTTCTCTTTGAAAAATCTATTTAGTTTTTTACATTGGTTTTTGCCTAATTATATTATAATCCATGATTATTAGTGTAACACCCCATGAATTTAAAAGTAAATTTAATATAGAATGTCGGAAACACTAAGTCTCTAAAAAACACCAATTCATTATAACCTCACCATTAAACCAAAACTTTCTATCCATGTGACTTGAATTTTGAAAATCTGACATACATGATTGCGATCAGTATGTTATTTTGAGTCTGATAGAATTATTTAAATTTTTAGTGAATGGTAACCTACTATTATGAATAGTACCATACCCTTATGAATAGTAACATAACCTTTTGAATAGTAATATGACTCTTATTAATGGTATCCACACCCATGAATGTATAAATAAATTTAGGCACCTTAAAAATGAAGATGAATAATTTAAGTGTTTATAATTTTTGATTAAATAATGATTTTATTAAATATTTAATTAATAAAATTTAGGAATTTATTTTTAAAAAATGGTCCCCATTTTTTGATTCTAGAAGTTGAAAAATGGTTTTGGTGAATTTTTTGATTTTTTCTGAAATACTTGAATTTTTGATGAATAGTGAAATACCATAATTTACAAAATAAGCTAAATACAGTAATTATAGAGTCATGTGTGATGTTCTACTGATGTATGAACAATTTAATCATATTCACATGATAAAATTACTATTCACGGTCTTGTAAGACTCACTATTCATTTTCTTGTGGAGAAATAATAAATTAATGAATATAATATAGAGAAATCCCATCTCCCCTCCACTATATAAATCACCCTTACCCCTTCTTCCTACAAAACCACTAAAGCTACATGCCCTGCCTAAATTCTACTCAAATAGCTTCTTAACCTCCTCTCTCACGTCTAAGACCTTATGGTCTAACCAAAATGCCAAAAAAAAGCCTTACAGAGTTTTTCAAGGAGTACTCAAGAGGTGAACCTCTCTTCCTTTTTCTTTCAATTCTTTTTACAAGTTCCATTATTTTGTTCCCTCTTCTCATATCACCACATCCAAATGCCATTATAATTATATTACCATACATGTTCTGGGTTTTAATTATTCTAATTGAATATTTCATCATAATAGCTTTTCTTCCTTTCCTTTTATACTATAAATACAATCACCGCCCGAGATGTGTCAATTTATCACACTAAAGGAAGACGTGTTTTAAATTTGCATTATTATCTTCAAGACTCATCATGAAACCTTTTCAATGGTCAAAAACGATCATAATATATATATATATATATATATATATTTATTGTTTTGGAAGCCATACACACTCATAATATGGAATAATAATACAAAACAAGTTCATTGTGCACAAAACCACCAAACCAAATCCAATTGTTTATCATTAACTCATTGAATGAGTCATCCTCATTAAATGTAACCATAATCATTTTAAGATAATTTATATCTCTTTAATGAAACTAATTTTATATATTACCAATTTTGGATGTTTAACCACGTTTCAAACGATCTTTCATTAATGAATACAAGTAAATCGATCCTCAAAACAAAGTAAGAAAATACTTCCAAAAATAAAAAATTTGAATCTCTTAAACCCATAAAAAAGGCCATTAATGAGTCTAATAAGGTTATACCATATCAATTAAATGTTAATTAGATTTTTTAATTATTAATTAATTAAGCTAAATTTTATTATTGATGTCATTAAGAACAATAAAAAACACCTTCGGGCATAAGGTAAGGGATTTCTCTACTTAGTTTTCATTCTTTGCATTAAACATATATTTCATTGGTTAAATTGTTCCAAAAATATATGTGAATGTAATTTTATTGTTTTATACTATATATCAACTTATATTTTGTGGATTTATATTTTTCATACATCCAATTTTCATTGAATTATCCCACACTAAAGATACAATATTAGTAAGGGATATCTTAACTCCATATCCATTTGTTGACTTAAACATCAATGTCATTGGTTTTGTATTTTTTCAGAATATGTGTGAATGAAAAATAATTTTTTTATTCAGTATATCCTGTTTTATTTAGTAAATTTATTTTTTTCACAAATTATTATGTCATTTATTTGTCTTCAATCTAATGATACATTCTTGGTAAGGGATCCTCTCTCTCACTTTTGTTCTAGAATCTTCTATAGGTTGTGCTCTTTTATTGTTAATACCTAATGGTGGGGTATGATTTTTCACCTCCACCATACCGCCCTTATGATATATAAATAACGTGAAACCCCTTTAACTCTCATTAATCCCTCATAAGAACATGCTTTACCATGCCAAAGTTTTTGTAAGGGGTTTTCTCATCTCACATTCAATTTCGTGGTATTTCCATTATTCTCCTATAATTTAATATATGTGGTACAAGTGTACTAACATTTGATATATATTATCTTGATTATCTTTATATTCATTTTATTCTGAGATTCATTTGGTGGTTATTATATTTTGGTCATACGACTCAATTGATTGCAATGTGGTAACGAGCTTTGTCTCAATTTTGACTTCTTTGTGACTTGCTTAGTATTGTGCACCTAATCTTTCTTATAATGTTTATCTAATACCCATTTGAGATCACTTTTCAATTGAAATTATATTCCATTTAGATTTCCATATTCTCATATCATGGATATGATTATTTTTTAAGCCATATATCATTTTTCTGAAGGTATTCTTTTGAATGTTGTTTTGACTGCAGAAATATTGAGGAATCAGTATCCTCTATTATATATAGATAATTTAAAGGAGTATTTCTCTTATGTTGAATATATGTATAAATAATTATTTTAAAATGACGAAATGGTTGGGGCCTACTACAACCCTCGATTCATCAACAGGTCTCATGAGACAATCAGTTTGGTGACTAACCCTTCATGTTTGTTTCCAAAAAAATCAAACAAGTTTCTACCCACAAAACTGAACCATTTTAACGGTATTATGGTATCAGGTGCTAGATACATGATGTCCAATTAATGATCATTTTCTTTATTCTATATCATTTATGACTATCCATGATGTTTTAACTATGAAACAATCTATGGATGCTGTTTTATCCTCAGTTTATTAATGGCATGTTTTTTTCATTTATTCATCATGCCATATTGACTATAACAAGATGTTTATAATTCAGTTATTATTGATTCAGGATCATGTTATTTGTAACCCTTACTATACATTTGAGCTCACCCATTTAACTTGTTTATATTTAATAGGTTATGAAGAGGTGGTCTATTATTGAGTTTAATTGGATGCAGTTTATTAGTTTTTGTTATGTATTATACTTTGTTACCTTTCCCAATGTAATTTGAGTTATATCTATGTATCTAGTTTCTTCAAGAATACTAAACAGATTTTTACATTGAAACATCATTCCTTCTAACCATTCCAAAGTAACAAGTAATGCATCAGCTCTGTTCTTGATGAGTTCGTATCCAAGGAGGTTTAGTAGAAAACATAGAAACTATATTAGAAAAAATATATTATGGAAAAAATCCCAAAGGTAGTATTTGAGGTAAACATAAAAGAACGTCCCAATATTTTTGAAAGGAAAATATTAAATGGTTCTTTTCAAGCAGTACATCCCTGTCTGGATATGAGTAGATAGAGGTGGATCTAGAACGGATGTGCATAGTATTGAAATATTAGACAAGGAGTTTCATGCTTGACCTGGGGTATCTTGGTACAGAAAAACAGGCCTTTCCGCACTCTCGGTTATGAAACTCTTGGGGGATATTCTTAGGATAATTCATATTTTTATAACAAGGCATTATAAGGATTGAAATGTAAATTATTCCTCCATGAAACCACTTTTCTGATTTTGAGATTTGATATGCCTAAAATTTCTATCTATGTTATGTTCTTTTCTTTTTTATATTCATAAACTAGTCTAGTGCATGACATTATTTAGAAATGGAACATAATGGAAGTAGGGTAATCAATACTCGTAGAAAAATTTAGGGATTATGAGTTTTTGTTAAACATATGGTTAGTCTCTATGTCTATTATTTAAGTTAAATCATTGTTTTATAAATTTTCGGATCATGCTTAGTCAGTTACAAATGGAAAGAGGACGATATCAAATGACATTTTTATCCATTCTTTATGACTTGCTTGCAATAATTATTTCAAAGTCATGTACTAACATTTCTGAAACATTTTCTAACATACAACTCACATCAAGAAATTTTTTTAGATATGAAACACCTCCATTATACGTCGATATCATCATGGATCATGGGTTGTATTTAATCAAATACTATTTTTTCAATTTTATCATATTTTCAATAAAGATAAATATTATCAAGGAATTTTCAAATAGTTTACCTTATCACATGTTTTTGAAGCATATCATGATTTTAAAAAAGGTGTTGAAGAAGGAGACCCTTGTGCAACTTATTAATATTTGCATTCGAAATATAATATTTCAGCACATACTTATGGAATTTTAAAAGGACCATTGATTGAATGTTTCAATTCAAATTCAGTCCAACTATTTTATAAAAATCATTTTTTTTCAGATGTTTTGAAATTATATGGAATACATAATTATTTTCTGAAACTATTTTTTTTGTGATCACCCATAAGACCCAATTTTTAAAAGGTGTATTTGGATAAAGAAAGCAAAGGATAATGAAGGATCTATAAAAAATTATTGCAATGCATGGACCTTCTATTTATGTGGGAAAGATGAGGATGAAACCTAATGGACACCTTGATCAAGGTACCATCATGTTGTAAATAAGTAAATAAAATTGTGAGGACGTAATTTCCTGAAGGTGGGGATAATGTAACACCCCAAGAATCTTAAAATTAATTTAATATAGAATACAAGAAACACTGAGTCTCTACAAAACACCACTTCATTATAACCTATCCCTTAAACTTAAATTTTCTAGTTCTGTGATTTGAATTTTGAAAATATAACATACAAAGTTGTGATCAGTCAGTTATTTAGAGTCTGATGGAATTATCTTAATTTTCAGTGAATAGTAACCTACCCTTATGAATAGTAACCTACCATTATGAATAGTATCCTAACCATATGAATATTAACATACCTTTATTAATAGTAATATTACTCTTATGAATGGTATCCACACCCATGAATGCATTAATAAATTTCACCACCTTAAAAGTGAAGATGAATAATTTAGATGTTTATATTTTTCGATTAAAAAATAATTTTAATTATATATTTAATTAATCATATTTAGAAAATTATTTTTGAAAAATGGACTTCATTTTTGGATTCTACATGTCGAAAAATGGTTTGGGTAAATTTTTGGGATTTTTCTGAAATACATGAATTTTTATGAATAGTGAAATACCATAATTTACTAAATAAGTTAAATACACTAATTATAGATTCATGGTGATGTTCTGATGATGTAAGTCAAATTTATTCGGATTAACATGATAAAAGTACTATTATTGGTCATGGAAGACTGACTATTCATTTTCTTGTGGAGAAATATTAAATTAATGAATATAATATAGTGAAATCCCCTATACCCTCCACTATATAAACCACCCCTCACCCCCTCTTCCTCCCACGCCACTCAATCTTCAAGACTTGCCTAAATTTATCTCAAATAGCTCCCTAACATCCTCCCCCATGTCTAAGACCTTCTATTCCTACCAAAATGCAAAAAAGGCTTTAAATAGTTTCGCAAGGAGTACCCAAGAGGTGAACCCCTCTTCCTTTTTCTTTCAATTCTTTTTACATGTTCCATTATTTTGTTCCCTATGTTCATCTCACCTCATCCAAATTCCTTGATAATTATAGTTCCATACATTTAATCGGTTTTCCTTATGAAAATGGAATATTTTATCATAATATGTTTTCTTCCATTTCTTTTATACTATAAATGCAAAGACCGCCCGAGATGTGTCAATTTATCACATTCAAGGAAGACGTGATTTCAATTTTCATTACTATCTTCCATAATGGTCACGAAACCTTTTAAATGGTTGGAAAAAATAATAATATATTTATTTTATCTTGTTTAGTGTTCTTTAATGCTTACACACTAATAATATGGAATAATAATACAAAAAACGTTTATTGTGCATAAAACCACCAAGCCAAATCCAAGTGTTTTTCATTAACTCATCGAATGAATCATCCCCATGGTATATAACCAGATTCATTAAAAGATCATTGATATCTATTTAATGTCACTTATATTATATATTAACAATTAGGGATGTTTAACCACATTTAAAACGAACATCCATTCATGAATATAAGTAAATAAATCATGAAACCAAGTAAGAAAATGCTTACAAAACAATAAAATTGAATCTCTTAAACCCATAAAAAAGGCCATTTATGAACACAATAATGTTATAACATATCAATTACATGTTGATGAGGTTTTGGAATTAATAATTAATGAAGAAAATTTGATTATTCAGGTCATTAAGAACAATCAATAACACCTTCAAGCATAAGGTAAGGGATTGCTTAACTCAGTTTTCATTCATTGAGTTAAACATCTATTTCATTGGTTACATTGTTCCATGAATATGTGTGTGTTGATGCTATTTTCTATCACAGTTTCCAAATGAATGGCAAAGGGGAATCCTTAAGCACAAAGAGAATCATCCTTCGAAGAACATCATAAATTTACAAAGGCATGAACAAGAAACCGATTAAGAAGGAGTTGTGCAAGTTTTCTTCTTGCCATCAAAGTTACTTGCACACCACATATGGGTCACGCAATTCACATGCACACCCTATTACTTTTTTCTCCCATGGTGCCCAATGGCCTATAAATAGCCCCTGTGGGCCCTGCATTTCGGGGATGAATTTTCTAAAACTCATATTCAAGCTCTGGTTTCCTATGTCTTTTTCTGATGTCTTCCGAACATTTCTAAGGTAATTATTTAACTAGAATGGAAGCTCTAAATAGGAATAGTAATTCCTAAGTGTTAGAATTCTTCAACAGTTGCACGCCTAAGTGACCACCCATTAAGGGAAATGAAGACACTTACGCGCCGTCTTACCCTCTCAAGGGAACTTGCGCGCCATAATTCTAGAAGCCTCTATGGATGATACTAAGGGATTAAGTTAAAAGTCACCCATGTATTACCCTATAGATTATTTTTCTCCCAAGGTGACTCATGTCGCGCAAGTCTACTTGTGCGACCAGGACTTGCACACCAGAACAATACTTGTGCGCCTCCTTCCTCGTGACATCCTTTCCTCAAATCCACCTCCCCTCTTTAAGAAATAGCCTTCAAAACCCGCTTCAAAGACATTTATGCCATGCTTCTTTTGTTGGGTACCATATCTAAAAGGAATTCTATGATAACCTCTCCTAAAACATTGCGACTTACATTTTTTATGTCACCATGGATAGAGGTTTTCTATATAACCTCATACTTTAAGATGAGAATATCTTTTAATTTGGGCCTATTTCTCAGGAGTAAGCCCCAGTCATGGTGTCTTATAACCTGGGCCTCCTTCTTAGGTGTAAGACCAATGTTAAAAGTCCCCTTAACCTGGGCCTCCATCTCAGGATTAGGCCCCAGTCATAGTTTCCATAAACATTGGGCATCCTCCACAAGAGTAAGCCCCAACCTTAATTCTTTTGATTTGGGACTCCTTATCAGGAGTCATCCCCAGTCAAAGTCTCTTTTAACCTGGGCCTCCTTCTTAGGAGTAAGCCCCAAGTTATAAGTCCCCTTCTCCCGGGCCTCCTTCTCACGAGTAGGCCCCAGTCATAATTTCCTTAAACATTTGGCATCCTCATCAGGAGTAATCCCCAACCTTAATTCTTTGGATTTGGGCCTCTTTTTCAGGAGTAAGCCCCAATCACAGTATCTTTTAACCTAGGCCTCTTTCTCAGGAGTAATCCCCAAGTTACAAGTCCCCTTAACCTGGGCCTCCTTCTCAGGAGTAAGTCCCGGTTTAAAATTCCAAATATCCATAAAGTACAAATACCTTTATGGAACCTAATTCTTGGGATTCTTTCATAAGTCCTGGTCTTCATTTACCTGGGCAGTCAGACATATGTATTCCCCACATCATTTCTCGTATCTGAAAATTTTATGGCACCATTGTCATGTTTACTGATAACTCTTATTTCTCACACCGTTCATGACTCACGTGAGATTAGAGTGTGAAAGTAATCACGAAATTTCTTTCTATTCTATTAGCCATGCATAAAACCCATATTTCTTTACCTAAACTATGTGGACATTGATCTCTGACTTAAAAGTAGAGTACGTAGAAATCCTTTATAAGTATCAATCCCATCTCTCATTATTTATTTTCCATCCCATATAATATTAAACTATATCCTTCCAATATAACTACATAGGTTATGATTCCTTTTTTATAAGGATATATAGGTAGCCCATCTATGGGTATGCTCCCAACTCTAAAATAATCGTTGTCTTTCTGAAGGACAATAAACTTCCAGTTCCCCACTGAGTGGATTTAAAACCAGTATGGTCATCATAATGATCAAGATATTTCAATATAATGTATTAAAGGATACCATTGACTAAGAATTTCTAATACAGAAGGATGATTCTCTATCTATGAAGAACCTCAGATACATATAAATGATTCTCTAAATTCCATACATATCAATCATTGATTGCTAAATCCAAAATAAAACTCATTTTTTATTCTTGGTGAATTGATAAGGATTCTTTAACAAAACTTAAATCTATAAGAGAGTTCCGGAGTAGGCAATAATTCCCCCAAAAAATGTGTGATGAGCCTGACCTCCCATCATCGCGACCAATGCAAATTTTTAAGCCTCATCGACCCACAACTAATGAGAACCTACTTTTGGAAATTAGGTCCAAATGGATATGGAATCATTGTATGTTTTTGATTGTATGAATAAACCCATTAGAAAATGATTGGAAGGTTTGAAGTTTAAACAAAAAAGGACATCCCCATTTCCAAAAGAAACAAAAAAAGGTGAACTCGACGTGAATCCTTAACCAAGTTAAAATGATGTTTTAGTTATTTGTTAGGTCCCTATTAAGCTCAATATGAGGGCCAACAAAGAAATCAATAACATAAGAGCTCATCCAAAAGATTTAGTCTGGCCAAACTTATCATGAGTATGTCTACTATATCAAACATGCACTCTTTTCCAAGTTCTCTCTGCAACACAGAATGTATTATTTAATTTCACACCTGTGAATGCTTCGGCCGCTACTCCTGCTGGATCCTCGTCTGCTCTGAGGATGAATTCACCTACTCAATTTCATTAACGCTGGGTGTCGAATTCATTGGTGAGGAAATACCATCAACATGGTACCATCCCGACTCTAGAGGCCGCTCGACGAGCCCTCTAAGATAACAACTCACCCTTGTTGTCTGGACAGCGATGACCAGTGATCAAGAAGCAGGTGGTGCTGACCACCATCTCCAAATGTTTCGAGACGTTATCCCCGAATCATAACAACCAAACCCTCACATATTACTAGGAGGTTAATGAAGATGTCACTCATGGACTCAATTTATGAAGATATGGGTCCTTCTCAAGGACTCCCATAAACAATCACAGCCTGAATAATGCGGTAGTGCACCCTCAACATGAAGGGGGTATCACCTCTAAGAATTCAGCTAAGGTTCCTCATACCTGAGCACGCAAGATGAATAATCATAGGTGAAATTATGCCAATAGGGAGTAGGTTCTTACCCATTCCCCCTCTGGAGAAGCCCATCAACCTAACTTGATGGAAAGAAATGAGTAGGAACACAAACCCATCCGTTCTAATCTCGATGTCCAGAAGACTCGTCTGGTAGCAACCCACCAATCTAGCCAGGAAATTACAACGGAGTACTATAGGTAGGAACATACACCTATTTATAATTCATCATCCAGTCAGCAGGCTCGTTAGACTGCATCCAAAGAAGCTCGCCAACCAAATGTGGTGACCACCTATAAACAGGCACATACACCTGCTTACATTCACCAATTCTGTCAACAGTCTCATATGCCAGTATTGAAGGAAACTTGTCAACCATACTTGATGTGGAATGTACAATAGACACATAAATCTACCAATTTTCATCATTGCTTCCAATAGTCTGATTTGGTAGCACCCAGAGAAGTTAGTCGGAAAGCTCCGAAAACAAATATGGAGCTGACTCAACTCTCTGCCCCTATACAGAACTACTGTCAATATCTGTTGATAGGAAAAGGAGGATAGAAGCAGGCACATACACCTACTCTAGACACAGAATGGACTTATATTCCTGTTCCAATAGATGAAGTCACCAACCACATTTTGACAATGGTGAAAGAGCAGAAGAAAATCCCTGCCCATATTCTGGATACCCGTAAAAATATTTTAAGAACTTCAATTAAATCATAGGGAAAGAAACATAAATCTTTACCTATCAGGGGAGTGACTCGTCAACATGTTACTCCACAGTAGATACACAACTTTTTTCCAGTTGAGGAGTGTTGTGGAGAATACTCCCCCATGTCATACGAATAATGAAGTTGGGAATATACACCTGATTTAAATGGAGATAATCAGACTAACCAGACCATTTCTCGTGAACAGGAACATACACCTCCCTATAATAACCACTTTCATCAACAAGTGGTTTCAAAATAAGTAAGAAGGCATCCAAGTAAAAGACCCATCCGGCACAGTTGAAAAATAAAGAGCCAATATATAATAAGGCCTTGCTCAATGTTGAAGTTCTTGAAGCCCTCAGGCAATTATCTGTTACAGCTCAAGATTCTACTCTCTCATTTCCAAATTCCAGAAGTAACAACAATAATTTTAAAGGTCTTCAATAGACACTTTCTCATGAAGGATTTCACCATGAAAATATGGTCAATATCAAAGTATTATCTTTAGATGAGAGCCAAGATAACCCTCTGCGTGGCCAGAAGACCAAGGAGCAAGAGGTTTCATATTTTGTTGTAACCCACCATGGTGATACTCCCCATGATCATGAATTTAGCTATGAATGTCCTCTCCGTATTTGTAATTCTCATTGCCTAGAAAATTCTCCAATGGAAAATGCAGTAATGAGAAAGCCCTCTTATCTTGAGGTACTTGGAAATGAGAGGGTAGTCATGTGTGATTCCTTACCATTAGTAGGTGAAATAGTTTCTCAAACAGAAGATATCCCAGGGTTTAGTTCATTCTACGAACCACCCCTAGTTCATTCATATTATAATTTAACAAATGAATTATCAACCAATCATTTTGAATCCGATAAAGCAAAAAAAGCACCTATTTTGGTCCAATGTGGTAGAATAATCTTCATCAAAGGACAAACAGGAAGTACTAAATATGAGAAAACAACTAGAAAAACATGAAATACCAGTCATGTTTTGGCCTTTGGCTGACTCTCAGTATGATATTCCAGAAACGTTGACAGAAGATTGTACTCATGATATTCGTCTCAACATATGAAAAACTCATTGTCACTTAAAAGAGAAAATATTATCTTATGATGAATACAAAAATCGTGTCAAGATAATAGAAGGGTTGAAACAAAAAATTGACTTATAATCTCTCTCAGTTTTCTGACATCAAAAGGTTGAAAAGCAGCAAATAACCCTTCCGCATTCATGCCTTGGCGCATTAAAAATATTTCACCAGTTAATTACCAATGTCCCATCTGGTGGTTATATCAGGGGATGGGGTGTTCATGGAGCATTGCATTTTACTATTCTCACAAGCCAAAAAAATCCCACCCAAAGTGGTCTCATGCAAGGTTATTTCCCGTGGCTGGACACATCTAACCGGTTTTGTGTGTAATCAAATGCTTAATCAAGAACAAGCCTCAACTAGTTCTTCCAAAAGTCAGACATATAATGAAAAAGTTGTTGAATTACTCTTGCATCAAGAAAATGAGAATATCGAATAGTCTTATCATTTAAGGAATGTGCATCATCAGGTGATAGAAGTGTCAGAAATAATCCAACAGTCATTTGAGCGAGGTGACTTGAGTGGATGTCGGATGATGCATCCGACTAATTTTTGGACTAAAGTAAACAAAATCAGAAGCATTTTTTTGAAAGTTTCAGATGTAATAGCTCACAACCTACCACAACTTGCCAGACTTGGGACTCTTTTAATCCAACCCTCGAGATCACCAGACATGATTCAAAGAGTTGAGCAAAAAAATAGGAACAACCCCAGTCCACCTGACAGGGGAATTTTCAAATTCTCAATCTCTTCCTCAGCCGAAGTCAGTCTTATATCAATTAGGGAAGAATCCAAAAGTGGAACACAGATCCAAATTATCAGCACATTCTCTATAAATTACGGTTCATCAAGAAGTTCCAGAGGGATCAACCAACCAGAAGGCAATGTCTCATAAAGTACATGGAAGAAGACAATATTATAGAAATGCTTACAGAAGGGCTAAAATGAATTATGCATCGATAAATTTCATCAATGCTGTTGTCACTGATCCCCCCAGAACATGAGGGTCACTCAGAGGGATCAGATGAAGAAGTTCTGGTTCAAAAGGTTGTACAAACGGAAACAAATGAAGAAGGTGTGCATACCCAAAATCAAAGGATTACCAAAAATAAAGGCATTCTTTTAAATAATCAACTCCCCCTCTCCAAAAGGCTTCCAACAAGGGAAAACAAAAAAAATTCAGGTCACATTATATCCTAACTTTGGATAAGGCCAATCACTCTCATTAATGGAATGGTTCACACAACAAGAAGAAGAAATGAAGGAGTTAAAGAGGTTAATTGAAAAACTACTTAAAGGTAGTCTTCCTCCTAATCATATTGGAGTTAATCAATCACGGTAATTTGTTGCAGCAACTAGGATAGATCAAGAATATCTCCCTTTACAAGTAAATTCTCACAGGTCCAATCCTATGGGTCATATGTGGCAAGAACCGACAATACTACCATCAGTGAAGTACTAGTCACCACACCCATCCAAACTTCAGTTATTGCACCTTCATAGAATCCAGCTCAACGGGATGTTTCTAAAAAATTAATTACTACCATTGAGTCATTAACAGCTCGGTTGGAAGCTATGGAAGGAAAGCATGCACCAGTTTAACTAGAGAAGAGAGATTACCCTGAATGGGTGGATGCAATTCATCCCCCATCAAATTTTACGAGTACCACATTCCCAATTTTTCATGGTTCGGGAGATCCAGAACAACAATTAACACATTTTTTTTTTCTAAATGTGATCCTATGATGGGAACTACTCAACAACAATAAGTAGTTAAGCTCAGATGTTTTCTATAGTCATTATAGGGACCTGCTTTTGTTTGGTATACAAGTTTTCAATCTCGGTCAATTACTAGGTGGGAAGATCTCTGTCAACATTCCTTCTTCAATTTAGCTCACCATTTCCAAATACGATAGTTTTTTATCTTACCAATTGTAAGAAAATGGAAAATGAAAGAGATTTATATTTCATTTCTCATTGGAAGTGATTAACATATTCCTTAAGTTTAGCACTCCCCTAAAAGAATTTTTTCCAATCTGTGTGGAAAAAATACGTGATGAATTATGCACACCGTTGATCCTTGTCAAATTAATAGGATGGTTTCATGGCCATACTTCAATCGCTCAGTAGATAGAATATTCTCTTACAAAAACTAAGGCTAAAACTCATGTAATTCCATTAGTTATAGGAAGAAGAATAGGAAAAGAAGAAACTACTACAATTACACTTAAACAAGTACCTGTACTTGATTCCACTTCAAAACCTTCATCATATCTAAGGGATCCACCTCCTGAGCGTCAACAACAATGGACGACTCATCAAGATGATCAAAGAGATCAAAGGCAGAAACAATTTGAATATTTGAAGAACAATGTTTATTCTTTTCAGAATGAAAGAGTTCCTGGTTACATCATCTTAGCTCTGAAAAGCAATCTAGTTTATTTTCCAAGGCCCAAAAGGCCAAAAAAGGAAGGAGTTAAAGGCCTCCCCAACTATTGACCGTTTCATCAGATGTTGGGGTATCCCATTCAAGAGTGTTTTTGTCTTTAAAGACCTCTTGAAAAGTTGGTGGACTCTGGACAAGTAATGATGAGAGGTTCTTCAGCCCAGGTAGCATGTGTTACTGCTACTGATCCAGAGGAAGAAGGTGAGTGGCATGAAGTCAAAAGTAAAAATGCATAGAAATATGTTTATTGAATGGTCAGGAAAACAATCAACCGAACTCATGCCATTTTACAATCATAATTTAATCAACCAACTGTGCCTTCTACTATGAATTCCATAGAAAAACCCCCTTCATCAGAAAGAAAATCCTCAAATAGGCGGCGTAATTTTATGAAAGAAGAGAAGACAGAATAACAAGAGATCGTGTCAAAACCTAAGTCGTATTTGACTCTGGAAGATTTTTTTCAATCTACTTCAAAAGCACAGGTACCACCCCACAAAATAGTAAAACATGAACTGGTTAATAAGGCATAATTTTCATCAGATGATGAATTGATCTTTGGATCTGTTAACATGATTCATTTAATAGATATTTATTCCAATAACAGTTTTGATCATGATGATCCTGAATTCCTTGTATCTAACAGAGGAATTATAGGAAAAGATAGAGGTATAGGATATAGAGGAAGAAGTGGATATTCCAGAAGCCACTATTTCAATCCTACCCCTGCTAAAACTGTATATGTGGCAGAAACACATGGCAAATCCCTTCAGCGGGCTCAACAATAACAAGAATTTTCTTCCACACATAGCAGATTCAGGCATGACACATTTATTTTGGAAGACCGAATAGAGGTCACCCCTTCTTCCTCTCAACAAATAGATATACCTAGTCGGTTTAATCTACTGAATCCAAGAGTATTTCCAACTCCTACCCCAATACTGGATGCATCTACTACCAAAGCATCAACTTCCAAGGCACCTGTAAACCCAAATTTTCATGATGGGAAACGCAGATCATGGGACCAAAAATATGATGTCTTGAAAAATTTGTCCCATGTACCGGCCATTTTATCAATCCTGGATGCCTTGAATCTATCAAATTATATTTGGGAGGTGCTTATTGAGGCTTTATCAAGTCCTCAAGAATTCGAAACTGAAATTACTGTGGCTGAGGTCTACCATATAGATAATGATCCTGCAGAATTCCATGCAGTGATATATTTTATAGATGAAGATAAAGATAAAGATGATGTTCTACATGGTCATATTAGACCATTGTATTTATCTAGCAGAGTCAATGATATAGACATCCGAAAAGCATTCACTGATAATGGATCAGGAGTCAATCTCATTCATATTTATACAATTTGACAATTGGGCCTCACCAAATCTGATTTATCTCCTTCTACTTTGATTTTGAATGGATATGATAAGAATGTTCAAGAACCTCTGGGTGAAATTAGACTCAGACTTCAGTTTGGAGACCTTGTGTCTAATTCAAATTTCATGGTTGTTCATTAGGACATAGACTTCAACATTTTTATTGGAAGACCTTGGCTACATCCACATGTGGTCGTACCTTCCTCATACCATTAGTGTCTTAAATATTGTTTCAATGGTCAAATTGGGAAATTGTATGGTGACATGTCCCCATTCAAAACATGTGAATCTCAATACATTGTGGTAAAATTTTATCACATGGAGGGAAAGGAAAAATCCATGACAAAGAAGGTCACTAAAATTAATGCTCCATATGGTTTGGAAAAGATTCTAGTAAACCCATTCATACATGTGAGTATATATTATGTGATGACTATTAGTCAAATTGAAAGGGTAGGCCTAAATCCAAACACTCTTATTGAAACTTCCATAATTTCAATTATCACAATCAAGCTAGAAAAAATGAGAGATATTGTTGATTCACTAAGCAATGATGAAATCTTAGATGGAGATGTCTTTATTTCATCCGCTGAAATCCAGCAATTCTATACATCACCAACCATGTCAGAAGAAGTTATAGAAATACCAAAGGAAAATAATGATGTCGATTCTCAATCCATCATCTCCCCTCTATCACCCCGGGTAGACCCTTCATCATTAATATGGTCAGAAATGGAAGCCACTTCTGCCAGATGATCAAATTTTAACTTCTCCCATGACCATAGAAATTCAACTTTGTCATCTACAATGCAATTAGAAATAGAAGAAATAACACTTATTGAAGAAGAAGAGGAAGATCTCGGGGATGCTCCTCCAGCATTTAAAGAGGGTATCTCTACCACCGTGGATGAACATAGAGAAATAAATCTGGGTACAAAAGAAGATCCACATCGCAATTTAATTAATGAAACCATGAATCATGAAGATCAAGAAATGTATACTTCATTTTTAATGAAAAAACGAGACGTATATGGTTGGAATTATATAGAAAATCCAGGTTTTGATCCCGATGTTTCCACTCATCATTTTAGTTTTCTAGAAGAACATCAAGGATTCAAGCAAGCTGCAAGAAGAGCACACCCAACTTATTCCTCCAAAGATGAAGCTAATGTTGATAAGCTTATCAAGGATAAATTCATCTAAGAAGTTCAATATCCCAAATGGATGGATAATATTTTCCCTGTGAAAAAGAATAATGGAGAAATTATAGTTTTCATTGACTTTAGAGATCATAATCGGTATTGTCCCACGGATGATTTTCCAGTTCCGATCATAGAACTCTTAAGTGATGCAATAAATGGCTATGAAGAATATTCCTTCATCGATTGATATTATGGTTATAATCAAATCCAAATGGTTCCAAAGGATAAATAATCTACAGCCTTTAGATCCCCTCAAGGTATGTTTTTCTATCGGGTAATGCTCTTTGGCCTGAATAATGAAGGTGCAACATATCAACGTGCCATGCACCATATCATTAAACCATTTTTTATGGAAATTAGTTTAATTTTATGTGGATGATTTTGTGGTTAAATCCAGACAGTGTTTTGATCACTTGACTGATCTAGAAATCATATTCCACAAACTTCGACAATAGAATTTGACGATGAACCCCTTGAAATGTTCTTTTGGGGTAACCTCAGGAAAATTTATTTGCTTTGTTGTACACCATCGTGGTATCAAATTTGATCCTGAGAAGAAAAAATAAATCCTTGATATGTCACATCCTAGAAAATTTAAATAATTAATAGGACTTCAAGGACACTTGTCCTATATTCGGTGTTTCATTGCCAATTCGGCATGAAAATGTTTACCCTTCACCAGATTAATGATGAAGGGAGTCACCTACCAATGGATTGAAGAATGTCAAGAAGCATTCGATACACTTAAGAAGTATCTCTCGCGTCCATCGTTATTAATTACATATATTTAAGGAAAACCACTTATTATCTATGTGACAGCTTTAGATCGGTCATTGGGTGCCTTCCTTGCCCAAAAGAATGATGCGGGGAATGAAAACAACCTTTACTATCTCAGTTGGACTATGCTTGAGGCATAAACATTATATTAAAGTATTGAAAAGTGTTTCTTAGCATTAATCATTGAATTTTTGAAATTGAGACATTACCTACAACATCATGAGGTCCAATTGGTATCTCACAATAACCCACTCAAATTAATCCTTAGTTATCCAATGCTTACAGGACATCTGGAAAGGTGGGTAGTTATTTTGCAGTAGTTTGATATCTAGTATGTTTCCCAAAATGCAATAAAGGGCCTGGCTTTAGACGATTTCCTTATTGAACACCCATCTATAGAAGATATGTCTTTAAATATTGAACTTCATAATAAGGAAGTCTTATCTATTATAGATAATCCTCCAACATGGGGAATGTACTTTGATGGTGCCTCCAGAAGTCCAACAAGGAAGAAGATGAAAGATCCTAAATTAAACAATGTTGGGTTAGAAATCGTGCTTATTTCCCCAGAAAAGGTAGTGCTACCCTGTTCCTTCTTATTGTTGGATGGTGGTACAAATGATGAAGCAAAATATCAAGCTCTCATCGCAGGCTTGGAATTTTTGATTCAGGAATATGTGTATCACTTGAAAGTAAAAGGTGATTCAGATTTGGTAATCAAACAAATCAATGGAGATTATGCCATCAGAAAGGAAGAGTTAATCCCTTTATATGATTACGTCAAATAGTTAATGGTGGAATTTCTTTCAGAACCGACATTTTCTTATATCCCGCGGTCACAAAATGTCTAGGCCTATGAACTGTATAATGTAGCCATAGCCCTGAAAGATCGAAACTCGGATGAATCAATCACCAGTATTGCCTACCGTCGTGTATTTTTACCTTTTATTAAAATCCGAATAGAGGAAATCAATGAAATCAGTCCCATTACTGAACCATATGGTCATACTCCAGGAAGGATTACACCTATTAGGGAATACCTCCAAAATTAAACACTCCCACCTGATATAGAAAGGAAATAACAATTTTGGTGACTTGTGGTCAATTTTACTCTTTATGATATCACAGATCACCAAAAAATTCTCTACAAGTGAGGTTTTGATGGAATTATCTTCCGATATATTGATGGTGAATAGACAATGGGTGTCATGAATGAAGTTCATGAACTATTTTTTTAGTGCCCAGCAGTCTGGACATAGAATTTCTGGTCAAATTCAAAGGCCTAGATACTTCTGGACTTTAATGATAAAAGATTGTGTTTATTTAACCAAGAAGTTTCATTCTTTCCAAGTACGTGCCAAAAAAATTCATCAACCCCCAGAGTTTCTTCATACAGCTAAATACTCAAGGCCATTTTGCACATGGGGAATGGAGGTAATAGGAACTTATCCTCTGAATACATCCAAGCACATTAAGTATATTCTTACTGCTACTTACTTATTTTCCAATGGGTAGAGGCAATACCTCTAAAAGAAGTTTGTTCGAAAGGTATTTTTATCTTTGTCATGACTAACATCATTACCATATTTTGTGTCCCTCGTACCATATTGACAGAAAATGGCACCAACTTCTATTCATCTGAGGTGAAAAAGTTGTATCCAGAATACAACATCAAATCTAACCATTCATCTTGATATCATGTAGCGGCCAATGGACAAATAGAGGCCATGAATAAGACTCTTTCAAAAATACATAAAAATATGGTGTATAAAGATAAGAAATCATGGACTGATAAACTTTTTCACGCTTTATGGGATTATCAGACCACTAACCGCACTGCTACACGATCAATTCCATATTCATTGGTATATGGAACAGAAGTAGTCTTGCCCATTGAGGTCCAATTACCTTTTCTAAGAGTAGCCATTTGTGATTAGTCATCCACATATGAACTATCTGAGAAGTGATATGATGAATTGGAACAATTAAACAAAAAAAGATTGTGCACCCTGCACTACTTGGAAGTCTATCAGAATCGAATAGCATGAGAATTCAATAAAAAAGTTCATCTTCATTCATTTATTCAATGATAATTTGTATTGGTCCTCAGAACTCCAATGATACTAGGAAATAAGCCTCCAAAGCATAAGCCAAAGTCGGAAGGACCTTACTCAATACATAAGTTCTAATATAATGGAGCTTGTTCTATAATCTCAATGGATGGATAACTCATTACAACTCCAACCAATGAAATATTGTTGAAGAAGTATTTTTTTTAACACAAATACAACCTTTAGTCCTCACTAAAAGACTTCAAACTACATGGTCCCTATTTTCCTTATTACAGGACATTAAACTGCATAGCCACCTCTATCATCCAATATGACATTAAACTGTGTCCCCTATAACATCCTTCATGATGTTAAACTATAAACAGTCCCTTAAAACATCCTACATGATGTTAATCTGTGCACATGTCTTGAAAGACATTAAACTGCACTACAATAAGTCCTAGCTACGTGACGCTAAACTATACATCACCCTTTGTCCCACATGATGTTAAAGTGTGCATTGTTAGGGTTATTGCTCCGTCTTGTTTCTCACGCCGATCATGACTCACATGATATTAGATCAAGATTCAACTATAAAACCCTCTCTAGTCTTCTAAGCACGCGTAATTCCCAACACCATTTTTAGTTGTTTTCCTAAAAAACATCTCAATCTACAATTCATTCTCAATCGAACTACACGGACTTTGATCCTTGCCTTCTAGGCTGTGTACGAAGGAAACCTTCTAAGGTTCAAGACGAAAACTAATATCATTATGTCAGTTCACCTCCTTCTCATAAGATGTTGATTCGGGACCCCCCCCGAAACCAATATCTTAAGATTGGTCCACCATCATCCTTTCTATATGAAGTTAAACTGTATAGTCCCCCATTATCCTCACTTCAACTCAATTAAAATGCATATCAATACTTCCTAGCTACATGACACTAAACTGTGGAGAACCCGCCCAAGTATATGACCTTAAACTATTTGCAATTTTTTCCTATATGACAATAAACTACAACAGTCTCATACACACTCACCTGAGAGGGAATCATTATTGACATTGATCTCCAATCATGTCATATTAGAAAGACTATGTGCATACATGGAAATGACCAAACATTTAATCTTGGGTCCAACCATCATTGCACAAAAGTCCCCTTTCATTCTTCACATGGATGAACCAAATATGTACAGAGGGTATGTCAAGAACTACATATGGATTGATTCCCATCCTTATAGGATACATAGGAATGTTCCAACATCCCTCGAGTCTAGCCCAAAGTTTTTGGGCCTAACCCAAAACTCCACTTTCAGTCTCTAGGTGGAAAAGTCCCTGTGTGAACACATGAATGTGGTATGAGAAACCTGGCCTTTATTCACATCAAGTTTATAACAAACACACAATATGTCTCCCACATTATTCTCTGAGCTCTATGACCATAAACTAAGATCTCCAACACTCTCATATCACATGACGTTAAACTATATTTCAAGAACTACATATGGCTTGATTCTCATCCTAATGAGATATGTAGTGAAGTCCAGCATCTAAATTCAAGACCCAGCCACAACACGATTATGGTCAGCATTGATCTATGTATCTCTTCCATGCATTGGACAATACCCATTTTCACGTGTCATACTCCTAACCATAAATACTTCCAGATCTCTATAACCCTTTTCTTCAATTTTGGTCACAAAATGTCTGATACCTGGGGATTATTTTTCCTAACTACACAGCATGTGCCCCTTGTGGCCTTGCATAAATAGTATACATAACAGACCTGTCATCCAAGAGATGCTATTATTTGACTTTGCATCTAATTCCCTCAAGAGGCCCTTCATAATTCAAACCCCCTAATGGGTTCGTCAAATAGTAGTAACATCATTCTTGGGGGGGGGACCACTTTTTCCTTATTGGTCTTAATGACGATATGTAGGGATCTACAAAAAAAATCCATCCCTAACATATTTGTCCCATACTCTTTTTCATGATCTGAACGTATTCAAGTATATGGTTTATATTTTCCTTCGCTGCATTTGGGTTAGACCTTCGTAGAAGTGATATTCATCTTGTTTATTGAAAATCTTGATTGGGAATATCCTCTCTATATTCAAGTACCTATCTCCATAAAGCAATCTCTATGCTTTAGGAAATTTAAATCTCCATAAACTTTCACTGGCTTTTAGTAATAGAAAAGTAAAATTTCTGAATGTTCTTTTGCTTGACTATACAACATGTGCCCCTAGGTGGCCTTGCATAAGTAGCCCACATAATGGACCTATCAGTCAAAAGATGCTATTATTTGACAATGCAGCCAATGCCCTTATGTGGCCCTGCATAATTCAAACCCATAACAGGTTTTTCAAATAGTGGTAACTTCACTCTTAGGAAATACTTCTTCTAATTCATTTTCTCCATTATTTATTATCATCCATCATGATTCAAAAAAAATTCAAGTCATAGTTTACATGTTTTCCACCATACTTGAATGTGGTAATATGTTTTCAAACAAATTATCAATGAATTGATACAATTTTAATCCATTCGGTCAAAGCTATTCGACCTTAAACATTACCCTTTTTATGTATGACATGAATGACATTAAACTGCCCAAAAGAGATAGGGTACTCATTAAATTGGGAACCTGTTAAAGGAAATCTGAACAAAAGTCATGTCCCAGATCGCTAAATAAACATTTTGTATGATTTAGGAAATATAGAGAAACAAATATGCAAAGATTGTGGGGTTGTTTTTATAATCCTAGCAAAAATCAAATTATACTTACTAGGCCCATTATCTTAGGCAAAAAATATTTTAGTAAGAGAATGAAGGTACAAATGATTGAAGATGAAATGTCTTTTTCGTTGATGCACAAGACTAGAAGATCATCCACAGATTATAGTATCTTCTCTTTTTCACGAATTACAAGAGGCTTATAACATAACTTTTCATTTGTCTTACAGCATCCCGAGTTTCATCAGAATCCACTTGAAGTTCATTCACTCGACCAACTTCACTCTTTTTAGATTGATGAAGTTCTTTCTTGGAATATATGATGGATTTCATACCATCTCTTTGGACTCCTTCCAATGAATTGTTAAGCTTTTCAAGTTACCCAGTAACGACATCTAGCTATTTATCAAGGTTCATCTACTGGAAAACTTTCTCAATGAATTTATTCTTTATCTCCTTCAGATTTGCAGCATGATCATTCTCAGCTCGGGACACCACAACCTAAAATTCACTGATGTTGGTCAGCATCCTCGCTTTGATCAGATCTTGACTGAACTTTTGCTCATGCTCCTTTCTTAAGATGAATTGTTTCACTGTGGTATGGATCTCTTGATATCCAAAACTGCTAATTCACAACAAGACGAACAACGATGATAGTCTTAGGATCTTTTAAGATATCTCTTCAAGAGGCATTTCGTATATGATCTTCCATATATTTTTTCCTTCTTTATGATGTGAGAATTTGAGTGCCTTTTTCACCCCTAGGTCTGAATCATTATCAATATCATAGGAAAAATATGGTATATGTTTAATTCAATTAAGTAAGTGCCATGTTCTTCTCCTTCCCCCATGACCCTTGGTACTTCCCTTTCTACTCCCGTTGGGGCTGAGGCTGAGGCTTCACCTCCAGATCTAGCCACTAAAGTTGATAGTCCTGCATAGTCAACTGAAAGCATTGGTTAGTTTCAAAGGATAAAAAAAATTTATTAGAAGTCTTGAAAATTCAGTGCATCCAAAAATATTATCATCTTTTACCCAACAGTAGATCGACAGCATGAGAAGGCTCCTCCCTATCTTTCATAGCTTCAACAAAATTTTCAGGATGTGTTTCAGGTAGCTCTAATGAGTTAAGCTCCACTTCAGCTCACGTCTCTATAAGGATAGAGTTGTCTCTACCCCCTTTAGACATCAACAGATCAACAACTTGAATATATGGAACTACACATTTCAACCAATCATGGTTAGAGATGTAATAAAATTTTTTAACAGGATAAAGGATAACACTCACATCCAAAATATTCTAAGTCACATGGTAATTTAACATGATCTAAAATTTCTTCAAAAGACGCGATAAGTTTCATCATTCCATCCAGTGATATCCCAAGATTCCTGTTTATTATTACCAGTGGGATCATTTTTCATGTCTTCTTGATGACCCTCCTCAAGTTACCTCTGACCCCGGACAACTTCCTCAGTGAAAATTTTGGAGTCAGTTACAGTGGTAGACAAATGTTTTGGTGTAGGTGTTGAACCTAAAGAATCACATAATGGAAGTCAGTTGATGTTTTCATTCAACATTCTACGAAGTATTGTCAATTTAATAGAAGCATGCTCTTCTCTCCGTGCAGTAGCAACAAGAGCAGTACTGGGAACAGATGCTGGCTCTTTTTCTCTCCTTGTTTCTTCAAGAGCAACCAAGTCAGTAGGAATTTGAGACTATTCACCAGCACCATCCATTGTCCTCAAAGGAGGGTCAATCCTCTCCCTCGACTGGGAAATCGAAGAATCACCTACAATACCATGAATTATTAGAAACCTTTTCATGATTTAGGATTCATGACTACATGAAATACTTACCACAACTGATGATGTGTTTGGCTGTGGTCTTCTTCCTTCGATGATTTTTCTTTTGGACTTTTTGGGTGTGTTGTCATAGTCACCTCCAAATATAGGTTTTGAAGAGTGGAAATCCGTATTTAACTCCTCTTACATGGCTTGTTGTCCTAGAGATACCTCGCCCGGCTCTCAAGAAGATTCAATGGCTCCAAGACCGATGCCACTAGGGATATACCGAGGTGAAGGGACCTTATTAGTTCCTTAACAAGCTACAAGATGAAGAAATTAATTTCCTTGAGTAACAAAGAATTTACTGAAATCAAGTTTCAATGAAAATAAGGAAAGAAACTTACATCTTCAGGAGCCACGTAATCGTGCCACTCCTCATCCACTAAAGCACCAATCCCCTTAGTGGTGCCACAATCCATCATTTCCTTCACCCATTTGGGGATAGGAATGGAATCATCAGTGGAATATATGAGAATTTATGGCTCTCTGATGCAAGCCCGCACTTCATCGGGGTTATCCTCGAAGCGGATATCAGCAGAATCCAAGAGATTCCCCACTCCAGGGATATGTAGCCCTTCGCATAAATCCATCCTGGAAGTTTCAGCATCACAATATAAACTCCACCATCTCTGGACAACATCTGGTCGTAAATAGTCAGAATGTGCACCAGAAGGCTGCGAGGATGGTCCTACAATATGGGACTTCAACTTATTCCCATCTCCCACAATCACAGATAATGGATAAAAAATGAAACTTGTTGCTCTATAAAATAATGAAGACTAAATTCCCTCAATAAAATAACTCACCTTGAGTCGATGGAGTACGTCTCTTGATTCTGGCAGGAGGAGTACATCTGGCATGAGGCCATTCTGATGCATGTCGTGCCTCATCATCCCCGTCCTGGGAATCTGGTGAATCAGCCCCGGGTGAAGAACTCGGTGAATTAGCTTCGGGTGAGGAAGAGTCGCCTTCAAGATGAAATGTTTTTTTCCCAACACTTCCCTTTTTACTCCCCAACCGGTAGACAAGAAGATTCAATACCCCTGTCGGGTATGATTCTACCAAGTTCTCAGCTTACCATGTAGTCAATTGACTTACCTCTCCATCAACTGGTAGATCAAACACTACTCTAGTCTTCTCCATTACTGTCAGCAACCATAGTTGTCTGAAAACCATTGGATGCTACTCTAACCTGAAATGCACGGGAGGGGAAACAACAATCTTATTCAAACACTTTAATTGGTGTGCAAATCTATATGGATCATAGGCCTCACATATAATCTCTCCGTCAATTTTGGTGGCCAATACACCATCTATGAAAGCCAGCATATATTACCTCAATTCCAGGATAGTTGTTCCTTCATCAAAAAACCGCCCGGTTGGAGGGTTTACATAAGGAAAGAAATGAAATTCCTTAAACATGCTTAGCCTCACCTTCAGATCATACAGATTAAGGTAAAATGATGAAATTCTATAAAATTCCTTCATTGATGGCCTAAAAGAACTGACAGGAACCTGTACTCCTCTCTATACAGCATATGTCTTGAAGTGAGTGGCGATCCATCCCCATAAAACATGGAAGGGTCCCACTATTCTAAAAGTAGATATACCCATATAGACATGGAGTAATCTCCTGTTAATCTTCACCAAAATCGGGGTGGCTAACCCAACCATTTTTCTCTCAGCCAATTTGGTTGCAACAAGGAGGGTCCCTAGCCCGACACCTCCCTTCGAATACCTAATTAGTATAAGATAAAAAATGTGCAACAAGCTAAGAATCCTGCTAGACAAGTCTTCTATGGGATTATTCGATCCACTTCATAACCCCACTTTTCTAACTCTCCTGCTTCTAGAGTTGGCCAGAATATGCCAAGAGCACGCATCCTCTTTGCTTTGGGGTAGCTGGTAGGACGATTACAGGTGGGACCATTCTCTTTCTTCTTGATCAGAAACATATCCATCCACTCCTTTGGAATTAATATATTTTCGAGAATGAGTTTTGGTGGACTTTGAATTGTTGAGCTTGTGGAAAATTTTCAATAACTCTCAGGCCAAAACCGGAGTCTTATCTGAATCATTCCAGGTCACCATAGGGGGATGAATTCATTATACATATCTCCTAGAATTAGATACCCCTAAGATATTATAGATATCCCACAAGCTGATACCTATATCTCCATGATTCAAATGGAACGAATTGGTTTCTAGGCTCCAGCGATTGATTAGATCAGGCCCAAAATTATCATTCCAGTAGATATATGTTACCCAGCACAGATGACTTCGTATATTCCAGCTCCCTTTAGATCCTTGATAAACGCTGCAAATGCTTTTCTCACCCAATATTCCCACATTCATGTTGGCTTCACACCTCCTCCAGGATGGAAATCCCAACACTTCTTCCATACCTTGGATTGATCCATCTGAGAATTTTGGAAAATAGAGGGATAACAATGTGGTTGCAGCTCATGTTTGTGAGGATTAAGATCTGGAGCACATGGGATATGATGAATTATGTATGCCTTCTCCACTATTCCATCATTGACAAACGATCCTATAACTGAGACATTTTCCAAAGAGAAATTGGTCTATGTCTGAAACCATGAAGGAGGAACATAATTCTTTTCATATGGAACATTGACTCATTGCAGATGAACATGGCTATATAAAGGAAAGTAAATGCTCTGTGTTAGATTAGCATGATATTTATTCAAGTACTTAGCCAAATATGGGAGAGTGCTGTCATAGTTATCATAATAGTCATGGTCAATGATGTTCATCATATCATCTATTATCTTGCAGGCCAACTCATCAGCTGATCAAATTCATTTGGAAGCCATTACTTCTGCACAATGATCAAATAGTTAACTTTTAAGAATGTCTATTTTTAAGAAATATTTGGGAAGAAAAAGAAAATGGAAAAGGCATTAAGGCGTGAAAGTGTTTCCGCACATGTATTTCCATGAAAGTCAAAATCCATACTGGGGAAGCGCAACACAAAGAAGAGCCATCAACTGAGGAAAGAAAAACACTTTCATGACGAGAGCTCAAAAGCATTGAAGGCAGGATGGTTCATGCGAAATGACACCCATATATATAGAGAATCCCGTAACCCTACATGCGGAAACCTGCGCACCGCAACCTGCACGCCAAAAACATGTGCTCCGCTGAACCCTAGTTTCTATTTTTCCCTCAAAGTCCAATACTCTTTAATTTTTTGGAACTAACTCTGAGGGGGGACTTCTGTTGACACTCATTTCCATCAGAGAGTCCAAATGAATGGAACTGTTGAATACCTTATGCACAAAGAGAGTCATCCTTTGAAGAACAATAAAAATTGACAAAGGCATGAACAAGAAACCCATTAAGAAAGTGCCACACAAGTTTTCTTCTCGCCACGCAAGTTATTTGCATGCCACATATGGGTCACGCAAGTCACTTGCACACCCTATTACTTTTTTCTCCCAAGGTGCCCAGTGGCCTATAAATAGCCCCCGTGGGCCCCCCATTTCCGGTACGAATTTTTCAAAACTCAAATTCAAGCTCTGTTCACCCAAGTCTTTTTCAGACGTCTCTTGAACATTTCTAATATAATTCATTACCTATAATGGATGATAGTAAGAGAATGAATAAGGCCCATGTGTTATAATTCATCATCATTTGTGCGGCTAAGTGTCCACCCCTTAAGGGAAATGAAGACACTTACGCACTACTGTTCCCTCTCAGGGAACTTGCGCGCCACACTTCTGGAAGCCTCTAGGGATGATACTAAGGGATTGAGTTCAAAGTCTCCCAAGTATTACCCTATATATTATTCTTCGCCCAAGGTGACTCATGTTGCACAAGTCTACTTGCGCGACGAGGACTTGCGCGCCAGAACAATACTTGCGCACCTCCTTCTTAGTCACCTCCTTTCCTCAAATCCACCTCTCCTCTTCAAGACATAGACTTCAAAACCCTCTTCAAAGCCATTTATGTCATGGATACTCTGTTGGCTTCATTATTTGAAAGGAATTATGTGAGAACCTCTCTTAAAACCTTGTGACATACATGTTTTATGTAACCATGGTTAGGGGATTCCTATATAACCTCATCATTTAAGATGAGTGAATATTTTAATCTGGGCCTCCTTCTCAGGAGTAATCCTTAGTCGTGGTCTCTTTTAAACTGGGCCTCTTTCTCAAGAGTAAGCCCCAAGTTACAAGTCCCCTTATCCAGGGACTCCTTCTCAAGAGTAGGCCGCAGTAATAGTTTCCTTAGACATTCAGAATCCTCCTCATGAGTAAGCCCCAACCTTAATTCTTTTGATTTTGGCCTCCTTATCAAGATTAATCCCCAATATACAAGTCCCCTTAACTTGGGACTCCTTCTCAAGAGTAGGCCCCAATCATAGTTTCCTTAAACATTAGGAATCCTCCTCAATAGTAAGCCCCAGCCTTAATTATTTTGATTTGGGCCTCCTTCTCACATTTAATCCACAGTCATAGTCTCTTTTAACCTAGGCCTCCTTATCAAGAGTAAGCCACAAGTTAAAAGTCCCCTTAACCTGGGACTCCTTCTCCGGAGTAAGTCCCGGGTTAAAATTCCAAATCTCCATAAAGTACAAATAACTTTGTGGACCCTACATCTTGGGCTTCTTTCCTATGTCCTGGTCATCATTTTCCTGGGTAGTCATACATACGTAATCCCCACATCATCTCTCAGAACTTCATATTTTATGGTACAATCTTCAAGTTTACCGATACCTCTTGTTTCTCACATCGAGCACGACTCATTTGAATTTAGAGTGTGGAAGTAATAAAAACATTTCTTTATAGGCCACTAACCATGCATAAACCCCATATTTATTTACCCGAACTACATCGAATTTGATCTCTTCCTTCAAAGTATAGTACGTAGGAAGCCTTTAAAAAGATCAAGCCCATCTCTCATTAATTCATTTCTGTCCCATATGAAGTTAAACTATATCCTTATAATCAGACTACATGGGTTCTGATTCCATTCTTATAAGGATACGTAGGTAACCCATATACGGGTATAATACCAACTCTGAAATAATCCCTATCTTTATGAAGGACAATAAACTTCATGTGCCCTACTGAGTAGCTTTAAAACCATTATGGACATCATAATGACCATGAGATTTATATATAATGTATTTAAGGATACCACTGACTAAGAATCTCTAAGACACTTGTATGATTCACTATCTATGAAGAACCTCAGATACATATAAAAGATTCTCTAAATTCTATACATATCAATCATTTATTGCTAAATATAAAGGAAAACTCATTTTTTATTCTTGGTGAATTAATAAGGATTCGTGAGCATAACTTAAATCTATAAGAGAGTCCCAGAGTAAGGAATAATTCCCCCCAAAAGGTGTGATGAGCCCGACCTCCCATCCTCCCGACCAATGAAAATTCTTAAGCCTCATCGGCCCACAACTAATGAGAACCTAACTTTGGAATGTAGGTCCAAATGGATATAGAATCATTGTATGTTTCCGGTTCTACGAATAAAACCATTAGAAACAGATTTGAATGTTTGAACCTTAAACAAACAAGGTCATCCACATTTTCAGAAGAAATAGTTCGATTGTCATTTGATTGTTTTATATTGTATATCCACTTATATTTTGTTGATTTTTATTTGTCACACATAAATATTTCATTGATTTATCATCACTCAAATGATACAATTTTTGTAAGGGATATATTAACTCAATTTCCATTCTTGAGTTAAACATCAATGCCATTGGTTTTGTATTTTCCCAGAATATGTGTGAATGACCTATAATTGTTTTATTCTTTATATCCAATTTTATTGTGTGGTTTTATGTTTTTCACACATAATGATGTCATTGATTTGTCCTCAATCTAATGATACGTTCTTGGTAAGGGATCTTCTCTCTCACATTTGTTAAAGAATTTCCTTTCAGTTGTGCCCTTTTATTTTAATACATAATGTTGGGGTATGTTTTTGCACCTCCCCCATACTTCTCTTATGATATATAAATAATGGAATACCCCTTTATATCTCATTAATCCCTCACAAGAATACTCATTACCATGCAGAAATGTTTGTAAGGGGTTTTCTTATCTCACATTCAATTCTGTGGGATTTCCATTGTTCGCCTCTTATTTATTAAATGTGGTGCAGGTGTACTTCCATTTGGTATACATTGTCAAGATTATATTTATAATCATGGTATTTTGTGATTCATTTTGTGGTTATTAACTTTTGGTCATAAAACTAAATTGATTACAATTTGGTAATGATATTTGTCTCTATTTTCACATCGTTGTGACTTTCTTTGTATTGTGCCCCTACTCTTTCTTATGTGGTGCACCCAATACCAATTTGAGATAAATTTTAAATTGAAACTATATTATATTAAAATTTCTATATTATCATATCATGGATATGATTATTTTCTAATCCATATACAATTTTACATATGGTATTTATTTTGATTGTTGTTTTGAATGTGGAAATATTAATGAATCAATGTACTCTATTCTATACGAATAATTTAGAGGCATAATAATATTGTGTTGAATCTATGTATAAAGAATTATTTGGACATGTTGTAGTGGGAAGAGCTTGCTGTAACCCCTCGATGCATCGACATGTCTCATGAGACAATCAGTTTGACGAAAAACCCTACAAGTTTGTTTCCAAAGAAATAAAATGAGTGCATACCCAGAAAAGTAAACCATTTTAATGGTATTATAGTATCACGTTCCAGATACATGATGTCTAATTAATGAAAATTCTCTTTATTCAATAATATTTTTTATTATCAATGAGTTTTTCACTATGATAAAATATATGGATGCAGTTTCATCCTCAGTTTATTAATGGTGTGAGTTTTTCATTTATTCACCATGCCATATTGAATATTGTATGTTGTTTATAATTCCATTATTATTTAATCAATCTTTCGTTATTTGTAACCCTTATGATCATTTGAGCTCACCCCTTTCACTTTTCTACCTTCAACAGGTTATGAATAGGAGATCATTTATTGAGTTTCCTTGGATTCATTTTTTTAGTTTTTGTTATGTATTTTACTTTGATACCTTTCCCAATGTATTATGACTGAAATATATGTATCTAGTTTCTCAAAGACTACTAAATTGATCTTTCATTTGGGATTTCATTCCTTTTAACCATGATAATGTAACAAGTAATGCACCAACTCTATTCTAGAGGGGTCAAGGCATTACAATTAGTTATAGATCAATTATAATATTTTGAATTATTAATTCAAAGTGATATTCATTAATTTTATGTTACCACTTTCGTTAAATCACTTTCACGATTCACCAATATTGATAAAATAAGTAATTATCATTTTATTAGGAACCTTTCATGCATTATTTCTAAATCACTGTTCATGTAATGTATTTTTTCTAGTGTGGATATCAATGTTTTTAAAGCGGCACTATTATTAGAGGGATTAAATATTTATTTTTATACCCATTATAGGGATCAAGATTATAAAACCACTTATATTATATTAAGTGACCCATTAAAATTGGTGATTAAAGACCTAAAATTCATTTAATAATCGATTTGATATATATTAATAGGAATAAAATATATATTTTTTATATTGTAAAATTTAAAAACGAGCTATCCATCATACTCTTTATATTTATTTATTTTTATCTATATTATATTGCAATTTATTCATAATTATATTGTTTTTAGAAATTTCATAGATAACAAGATATTATTCATAACCTTCACAACATGCTTTTAAGAATAAAACTTTTATGTATAGGAATGAATTTATTAAAGGATAATCCTCTTCATAAGAGAACTTTATTTTATCTGGTATTTATTCAATTTAAATACATTCAACCCTTATATACATGTTACAGGTGATGTGTGTTCCTATATATTAAATATTTTATGTTATGTTATCATGTTCACAATCCTTTTAAAATTTTTTAAATATAAAATTAATGTTATGAATATTCCATTAAAAAAATACCCCCCACTTCATTGTGTACTTTTTTAGCCTTAGTAATTCAATAAATAAATCATGTTATTATAGAATGAAATTGATGATTATCCATGTCATAGGATTACCTTATGATACTATGGTTTTGTAAAAGTTTCCTTGGAATATCAGTTCTTTTAACCATATTGTTATGATTCCATGACATTGATTTTGATATTCCATCATTCATATCTATTATTATTAGAAATGAAATGCCTAATTCTTGATATCACTAAACCATTTTGTGGTTGGAGGATATAAAATCAATGAATAATCATCATATACACCTTAGTTTAATGTTAGATCATTAAAAATGCATACCTCCATGAAAAAGGTAAATGGTCACTCAGAAATGTCTAGTGATTCTTTGGGGTTCACGTTAGTCGATAGGATGGGAGGTCAGAATCATTAAACCATTTTACGGGGAAATTCTTTCTTCTATAGGACACTATTATATTTTTAATACATATTCATGAATACTACCAAAATTATACTTTATTATGGGTTAATACTGAAAATTTAATTTTCACAATACCATGTAATAACATAAAAATTTATTTTTATTAAATTATTTTCATATTTTACTTATTTATTAGTGATTATTTGGTTTAAATCCAAATATATGATAACTCTAAAGTTCATTTTCAAGGGTTAAGAATAAGGGTGAGACCGATATGTTCATGGATCAATGAGTGGACCTTGTTATCCAATTTGAATGTTCAATAACCAATATTCCATTAATGCTCTATAGAATGTCCAACCAATACCATCATTATAGGATCCCCGATTATCTATAGAATATATGATTGTTGTTACGCTGAGGGTCCAATCATTCCTAAATAAAAAACAAGGATATGAATTTTATGAATGAAATATATGATCAAAGAAGTTTACTGATTCATTCTAGATGATCCAACCATTGGTGTATATTGATTTAGGGTAAGGTCGTGATTTAAAATTTTTAGGGTTTTCACCTTGGATGAAAGAATCCATGAAATTATTTTTTTAATATTTATTTAATATGAGATTTGTGTGAATGGTAATACATTTTTGAGGGCCAATTCACCACTTAGGATTCTATGTCAAGTGATCTAATAGATGATTCATAATTTAGTGACACTATGAGTAGGGTATTCACCAAGTTAAGGGGACTCGATCTCATAAAAGGGAATTGATTAATAGAGAAGGTGAGTTTTCATTGGGCCTAGATTAGAGGCACTTCATGAAGGGACCCTCATTGGTTTATATTTTACATGGGGGCGGGTCTGTGTTTAGGTAGTGTCTTCATGTTCATGTAGGATTCCCATTTTCAAATAGGGACTTCTAATTTTTTGATGTGATTAATGAAGGAAAAAATTCATATAGTAGACTTATGAGAAAATACATCATAAGAGGACCTTATATGACACTATTCGTAATTTTTCCTCTTTTCAATTTCACCCATCATTAATCTCATTCATTTTCTAGGATTGTTTTGCAATAAATGGATAAAGATATCCCAGATATTCCAAATGCTCAAAGTATCTCTTTTAGGGATTATCAACCACTATATTGTGGCCTACTCATATATCTCATTTACGGAAGATTTTATATTCTTATAGGTGATGTTGTATAGAAACGATTTTAAATTTTTGTTTGTTTTATGGATATAATATAGAATACAATTTCTATGAATGAAAAGGACCAACTCATAAAGGGGGCATCCAATGAGGATGAAATCAATGTATTCAAGTTTCATAGAATGTTTCCATTGAAAAGGATATGCTTTGTGGACTTGGAAACACCTATTCGTATTCTTAAATGATATTGACATCATAAATGATCAACATGGTTGCATGAATGATTAATTTTCTTCATGGAGGGCCTAAAATTACCATATTGGAGCTTTAAATGTCATTTGATTATGGATGAGAGGAGAACCTTGCACACGGAAAGTTCACACCATGAATAATATTGGTTCTTTATAGAGGGTTTCATCATGAATTATTTTATTTTTTGGTAGAAATGGAAATCCATCACAGAAACCCCACCTTCATTATGTTTAAAATTGCATTGATTTACATTGATATTTTTGGTCTTATTTCTAGTATTTCAAGAGTGTTTTTTATTTTTTGTATTCATAAAATTAAATACCTCATAATTGATTTTTTTTGGAATATAAATAAGTCAATTCCAAGGAATTAGTGGATTATGTGGGAACTCATTGTTCTCCACTCAAGTGAAGTTCTATCCTATAAAATGAATATTGGTCACATTAATATGTTTGGGATGCATCAATAGAATTTCCATAAGGAATCCAAAGATCATAATATTTGAAAAGTATTCAAATTCTCAAGCTATTAAATTTAATAGGTTTTGGAGGAATATTAGAAAACTTTTTTGACGAAATAATATAAAAAATAAAAATAAAAATAAAAATATTATACTATATAAAATGGTAAATTATTTCAATTTGTTGAGACCAGAAATGTTGTTTTTTGTATTTTAGATAGGTCTATAGCACTCATATTTTCAATACCCATAATCAATGGATAAATGGATTCAATATTCATTTATATTAACCATTTCTTAATCTATATAATCAAGTTATATTATTTCCTTGTAGATGCATAATCATAATTAGTATATCTTACTATAATTTGATTCTTCTATGAATTATAAGAAACATAGCTTCATCCAATGAAAAATTTCACACTAGATGTGGATTTCTTATCTGAAATATCCCCTATTCACTTATCATAAGTAAATACCCTCAGATCCTTCTCATTAGTTGTCATAGAAATCAACCCATATGTTAATGTATTTTAGATATACCTAAAGATACTATTTGAATCAAAAATAATTTTTTCCATTAGATTAGGTTAATTCTTGGACAAAATCTTTATAATATAAAATTTTAGGGATTCATGTTATCTATTATATAAGACATCCCACCAAAATTTTAAATTTAAATACATTAACGTTTCTCCATTCATTATCCATAATTAATTTTTATACCACCTAAAAAGGTGTGGAAACTCCTCTGGTTTCCTTCATATCAAAAATCTTGAGTAACTCAATTTAATTTTTTTGTTTTTACAAAAAAATATAATATTCTACATGTAGAATTAAAATTTTATATAAAAAAATGAAAATTTTCTATGAATTAACATTTAAAAATACTATTTAATGTTTCTTGGTAACTCTTCACACAATATTTCTAAATTTCTATAATAAGTTACGTCATACACAAAAAAAATAATAAAAAGTTTCATCCACCAAAAAGTTCTAAAATTCCACACCTTTAATATGCTCAACGTTATTAAATTAAAATTATGATGGATCATATTTTATACCATATGGGTATTTCTTCGGCATATATACAATAATACCATTTATATAATGAACAAAACCTTTAGTTTTTTACATCAATACTAGTTCAATAAGATTTCCATTCAAGAAAAAATAACATAAAATCTATCTGAAATATATTATATATTATCTGAGATGTTATGGATAGAAATATTCTAAGAGAATAATATCATGAAAATTTGGAAAATGTATTAGAAATTTATACCCATTAATTTCTCAATATCTCATGTATATAATCCATGTTTTATTTCTAATAAAATTAGTATTATTTTAATGTTTATATCTAAAGACCCATTTTTATCTAATCACAATATTTACACTATGTCTAAGAAGACGTTCCCATGTTTAAATCTTTTCAATCTAGTCAAGGTACTCACACAAATATTAATACCACTCAATATTTTGAAATTCATCTCAAACTATCACTGCATAAATCATTGATATCAAACTATAATTAATAGTTTATATAAACTTTAAACTTGTCTTTACACCATTATTTTGACCCCAATAACATTCATAACATTAACTTGTTTCTCAGCATTGAATTAACTCCATTATACATCACTTATCCATCTTTATCACTATAATGTGTATAATTTGTTTAGACAAATTTTGGAGTTTTATATTTTTTCAATGGTAGTAAATGATTAAAGAGTATTCATGATGATAATATATTGATTAAGAAAATACAATAATGTTGAAGATAGGTTTAATTTTATCTTGGAAATATTATCATTTGATTAATCCAAGACTATTGATGAATAAGAAGTTTCATAGATGCACTGATCCTAATTATGAATCATTATGTATTATCCATTCAATCAAAATGATTATTTATTCCTAGAAAAGTATCTTATAGTCTCTTAGTGTTTCATGCATTGGGTGATATATCATGGATGTTTCTTTTGGGCATTGGATAATTGTTCTTTCCTTGTGTGTACATTATATATTGAATGAAAATGTGATTTTTTTGGTTTCAATTTCAATGAAGATGATCTTGTCATATCAATAATGAAGAAGTCTAAAGGTGATATATAATTGGTTATTAAAGAGAAAAGTATTTGAGTAAATCTTTTGATATAAAATAAAAATATTTTATGTGATGTGTTCTTAGGGATTATATATCAGTAATGAAGTTTATTATGAATGATATAATGGAGGATAAGTGTAGATGACAAATTTAGTGGACCACTCTATATTGTAAGGACCACACAAAAATATCAATGAACATGATGTATAATGAGTGTTTAAAACCATATAGGAGAACTAAATTGAGTTCACCTTGACCTAGTGAAGGGACATCCCGTAGATGAGTAATGGTTAGTTTATGTAGCATTGGTAAATCCGAGACCTCTAGGCGACATTGTGGTGTCCACATGACATGTTACTATGTGTGGGATATTTTTTCTAATGAATGGATAATCTTCACACTATAGTCCATATTCAATTAAGTATCCCACAAAAATGTGTGGATACCCATAGAGTAATTCACCTGGTCATTCCACATGGTTATTTTTTATTGCATTTGGTGGTTTTATAGATTTAGGGACCTCTATGCCACTACTACTGAGACACATCAAAAAATGTTATAGTATTTAATTGATAAAAATATAAACCGTTGAGGCTATGTTGCAATTCCCCTTTCTATGATGTATAAGGGTGTTTCTGGGTATCTTAGAGGGGTCATATTGACTTGGATTTATGTAATGACTTTGGTGGTTATTTTAGTCTATCATAACTACAAATTTAAAATGAATAATTAGAATATATTGGGACATATATCCAAAGGCTATATTTTAATAGATTATTGGAGGTTTATTTGGAATTTTAAAACATTAACTAGATTAGTTGGATTGATTTTAAAAAAAATCACTAAATACACAATGGAAATGAAGAGAAGAAAAAACTAATATTTGTGAAGTGGATGTATTAATGATCATTGGATTCAAAAAAGATAGTATCTACGTGATATACATTATATATCAAATAAATAGAGAAGAAAATTTAGTAGGGAAAAATAATTCTACTGAATTTATTTGTGTGATTATCAGTAAAGTGGGCCTATCAAATTTAAATGTTGGAATAATGTGAAGATGAGAGAATATGAAGAAGAATTAATTATTCTATGAAATAAATATAGTGATTAATTGATGTTATAAATGATGTGTGTGGTTTTGTTTTCATACAAAATAATAAGATTCAATTATTACATGCTTCTTTATTGGTGGAAGTTGAAAAATAATAAGGGATGTGATAAATCTATAACAAGACATGTGTCTCAATATACATTAAATTTTTTAAGTAATTATATATTATTATAACTTCCAAGATGATTTCATGAATAACCATTGTGATATTGTAGAGTGTGGGATCCACCAAACATGAGGACAAGAATAATCCATGAAAAATATTATCTAGATGTTATGACTAGTTGATTGTACGGTCATTGTAGAAAATAGATCATACCAAGGAATATCTGTTACAGTTTAAAGGTTAGACATGTGAATATTCATCCGTCTTATATTTTTGGGTTGTTATATTCTTCTTGATAGAATAAAAAAGTGATAGAGATGGAGATGTAAATATAAAGAGAGAGAATAAGTGAATCATCAACTAAGAGTGAAAGTAGTAAAAGTGAGAAGAAGAGATTCAAAATTAGTAACTAGACACCGAAAAAGATAATCATCAAACCCATTTAGTGCATAAAATATCTAAACTGATCCTCCATAAGTGGTATCAAATGGATAGGTTGACCCCTATTATATTCTCAATTGGTATTAGATCATCCATATTCTCCTATGATTGGATTCTAAACATTAAATTGAATTCTTTAATGATTTTATGTTTCCATTAATAAAATTATAATGAAATGTTGTTTTGCGGTATTTATTTCTACTTTAAATCCAAATTCTCATTTTACCAATAAAATAAAAAATAATAAATATAAAGAGATTTAAAATATGAAGAAGTTTCTCAAATTGTTTAAGAAATAATAATTTTCATATTTTATGAGAAAAAAAGGTAGGTCATTCATAGAAGAAGATAAACATGTTCTTAGATGTTCCAAAAAGGATATGAGTAATGTTTTTACCATAAATAGATCAAGGGATTCAAGTTATTATATGTTATGTGATCATTGTTTCTTAAATATTTCATAAGAATACAATTATTTGGGGGTTATCATATATCAATAGATTAATCTATTTATTCTTTAAAGGATATGATACATGGATAAAAAGGTAAACCAGTTTCTCAAATTTTATTTAATTTAAAAATTCATAAGGATTATATCACTCAGAATCAAAGTGAGACTTATAAACAAGATATTTTTGTGACTGAAAAAAAACTTACATTCATTAATATCCCAAAACAAGTTATGATTATAAATAATGGGAATGAGGAGATCATGGAGAGGTTTAAAAAATATTAAGAGTATTAGATCGAGTTAATTCAAGGTAAGGATTCTTCCAATAAATATTTTGAGAAGAAGATCTATTCACTGGAGGAAAATATGAACAAAATCATTGATCTCATCAATACAAAACTATATATCACATCCAAGAGAATAAACAAGCTTTATAGATCCCGACATGAAAGACTAAAAATACATGATGATGAAGATTGATGAATTATGAATGGTTTTGAAAAAGTATTTAAGATGATTTAGGATGAAATTTATATTCTCAAAAAGAAATATAAGGAGCTATAACTAAGATTATAAAATATAGAACAATTAAAAGATCATCTTTCAAAAAATATATATGGAAGAGGAGATACTTCCACCTAAATTTATAAGGACAATATTCATGTTAAAAGATATATTTTATATTGAAATAAGTTATTGAAATCATTTAATGATATTACCATGAATGGTAAAAGAATAAATTACCCTCAATTTATTAATTTATATAAATTTATGAATCTATTTTCATGGAAATAGTTTGGTTAAAATCAATTCATATAAAACTATTATTCCGAAAAATTAATGATAACCAAAAAGTTTTATCAATTATGGATGTAAGAATTGGTAGGGTTACAAATTCCCCATTACCACCCTAATGAGTGATGATGAATGTACAAAAATAGCATGTTGTTGAATTATAAAAATCTGGACTACATGTAAGAAATAAGAGAGGAACAAGATTTGTTGTGAAATTATGGTGGTGCACAAGAATTTGGAATTTTCAATGGATTTTTGGTATAATAAATAATTATCAAAAGAAAATAGGATTCTTATTTTAATTGTGATAAATATAATGAATAAGAAACTTTCATAAATTCATAAGAACATGTCTATCTCAAAAACGTTTTAGAATATTAGTGATTTCTATGGTAGTCATAATAATTGTGGTATCAATAGTGATGTATTATTATCTCTACATATATTATGTTCAACGATATTTTGAATACTATAAAATAAATAAGACTTATCCTTATGAAAAAATATGAAGAATAAAAACAATAAAAAGTATTCTATCATGAAGCCTATGAATACATGTGGAAGAACCTATGATAATGAAGTAAATGACTGTAAGAATAAAAAATGGTGTACAATTAGATGGCGGGTGACCTCTAAAATGTATTATGTTTAGAAAAATCAGTATTTTACATGTGAAGAACCCACACAATATTCAATATTTCTTGAAGATATGTTAGTTTCTTTATAATTTTTTTCTTCAATTAGAAAGGTGATGAAAAATAAAACATTTAAAATATATTGTTATTGTTAATGTGAAGTATCCACATGATAGATTTTACATTCATGTGTGTTTTTCAAAAAATAAAAACTCTTAACTCATATAATTTATAGTTGAGGGATGCAAAAAAAGATGGACACATTCGGAATGGATGTTTAACCATAGTAAAAGTACATAAAGTATCCTCAAATTGAATGAAGATTGCATTAGGATATGAATATGATTATTTGGATACAAGGAGAAGAAGTATCTCATAGAATGAAATGGTTAATGTGATAAAAATTATTCCATCCCAAAAAAATTAGATTATAAATTTAGATGTGGATGCATGAAGACTTGAAAAAATAGAGGAACTTGGTTAAAGAAAATATCTAATTTGATGTTCACGTTTAATAGAAGGATATCCAAATAGTTAGACTAGAAATTTTGTATTTTATTTTTTCTTATAATGTTGAAAATAGAAGGTGAAGCATGGCCTCCGGGGGAGAACCAATGAAAGTTACTATACTATTAATTATTAACTAAAAATATGAAGAAGTTATAACTATAGTATATCTTATAAAATGGTGCTAAAATAACGAAACTTATATAGAAACCTATTCGATATAGTTGGAGTATGTTATGTAAACATTGAAAAATAGAAATATGAATGTTTAGTCCTAGTGGGATCAATCGATTCTCATGAGTTTACATTTTATATGATCTTTCATAAAGAAGATGTGGAAGTGGTCAACCCTATACAACCACATAAAGAAATCCAGACCGGTATATTCTCAAATCAAATCATCCTAAAATACACCATTGAAGAGTTTCACCATCTTTAATATGTTGAGGAGTGTTTCTATTAAGGAGAGAAAAGTGAATAATTATGAATCAGTTTCTATAAAAGATAATTTTATGAAAATAAGATTTTTTTTGGAAAGTGATTGGAGGTGGTTTCATTGAAAAAGGTATTTTCAAATATTCTATCACCATAAATAATCGACCTTATATTCCAATATAATAGGGGATAATTTTTAATGAATTAAATAAGTTAAAAATTTTAAGAAGTTGGAAATATTATATATCATTTTATTTGTACATGGAATGTTTTATATTTTGTGTTGAAGTGATTATAGTAAATTCTTGTTGATAATGTTCTTGATAAATGTGTATTATGTGGAATCTCATATATTATTATACATTGTTTCAACCAATAATTATTGATAAAATCATGAATATTGATTTTAAGTTATTTAATTTCTAATTGTTCTTAAATTTAATTTAATTTCATCAACGTAGTTATTTAATTCAAACTCTATTATTTTATACATCAAGTATGGATCGGTATAATTAGAGTGGAATGGCCAGTGTTTCTTTTATATGTAAAAATTTAACCCAATTCCCAAATACATTAAAATTATTGTAAATAATAGAAGTGTAAAAGTAAAATGAAATGATTTATTTGAAATTTGGGAGAGATTAAAATGAATGTTGAAAAGTTCGGGGGTGAGAGAGGCAAAGATCATGAACACATATTGACACATAATTTTAAATTGGCATTGAAACTAAATAAAAAGAAGGAGTTTGTTGAGACTAAATTTTATAGATTTTATTTATTTTAATTGGCAGTCATTGAATAACGTGTATTTGTTGATGTCAATATATTGATTAATGCCATTGAATTATATTCAAGAATATTTGAAGTATAACATGGATGTTCTGACTAGTTGTAAAATCAATTATGTCAATAATGAAAATGTTTCCTGGGTGTACATGTCAATATTATGATGAATCAAGTATAAATATTTTATGATTAATGTATAATTATCCCCTATTAAGTATCATCTTTAATCTTAGTGTTTCAATCATTGGATGATATATGTTAGAGAATTTGTTTTGTAAATTGGTTTGATTTACTTGACATAAAAATAATTTATATATTGAAGGGAAATGTGACATGATGATTTGGAGTTCCATGGAGATGATATTAGTGTCCCTATAATTAATTTGTATTATTATAATCCATCAATGGTTTTTGAATGGGAATTCATTAAGATGAATCTTTCAATTTTCAAATAAAATGATTCTATGTGATGTATTCATAGGGATTATATATCATTAATTAATTTCAGGAAGACTTATATATTAGAGGAGAAGTGGAGATATTGTATGTAGTGGACCAAATCTATGTGAAAATAATAAGACAAAACATAAATGTTAATTAAAAAATTAGAGCTCTATACCATAAAAGAAAACATAGTCGAGTGCTCCACGCTATAGTGGAAGACCACACCATTGTAGAGGCATTGGAAGTTTTTTGTGTCCCTGGAGAATTTAGGACCTCAACACCACAATGTGGAGTCTCCACTATAGGATCCTCCTTAATAGAATGTGATTTTTTGGGATAATTGATACACTATACATCATTTTCTATCTTCTATTCCACAGTCAATAAAATGTATAGAAGATTGCATAGTTGTTCACAAATCCCCGTTGTAGGGTTGAGTTGTTTAATTTGTTGTGGTTATAAATAATTAGGGACAGACACACCACAAAAGGTAGACCCTTAGGTAACCAAGTGTATAAGTAACTTTAAAAAAATTTAAAACTATGAGGCTGTTCTTTAATTACCTTTTTCGACCCTCTAGAATTGTGTTTCAGGGTAGTTTCGAGGGTTCAAGTGGACCTAGATTTACCTAATGATATTTTATATTATTCAATCTATAATTATTACAAAACTAAATTAGATTATCAGGATATATTGGTATAAAAATTAAATTTATACATTTGAAGATGTTTTTGTTTGTTTTAATTTTAATTTCAAATTTAAACCAATGGAATTGGAGGGATTCTATAAAAAAACTATGATATACATAGAATAATCTAAGAAAAGAAAACAATTAAGAGTTGTTTAGTGGATTTTTAAAGTTCCTTTAATGTATATACTAGTTTGTTTTGTGATATACATTTCAAATCTTATAAATAATGGAGTTGAGTGATCTAACAATGATCTTTCTGAATAATTTCAATGTTTGAATGTCAATAAAGAAGTGAAGTGTATTGTAGTGATGAATTGATGTTGAAGATGAAAAAAAGAAGAATTTATCTTATTTCTATTAATGAATGATAGGGATCGATTTTTTTGTGAAAGGATTGTGGGTATTTCTATTTATAGATAAAAATAGCAATAAATTCTTACATGATGTTGAGAAAGTGAAAAGTGAAAAATAAAAAGAAGGTAAAAGGCACATCTAAAACAAGTAGAGAGACTCAATTGGTTTTATATAGTGTAATTATTATTATATATTATTATAATCAATATTTAAAAAAATATGAAGAACAGTAGGGGTGTTGTATAGTATAGGATGCATGAAACATGCGTATAAATCTGAAAACATCCAAATTATTTTAACATTTTTATACTAGTGGATTATGTAGTCTTAATAGAATCAAAACCATTCCAAAGACATGCCTTTAATTTTAAAATATATACCTTATAAATCATTATTTAACTTATGTGTGTTTTTTCTAATGTAATACTGAAATGAACAAAGAAAAAGAGAGAGATAGAGATAGAGAGACTAAGATAATCATCACCAAATATTGAAATAAGTCAATGTGAGAAAAATATATTAGAAATTTATTACTATATTATATCACTGATTCACCCCCATATCAATATAAAAAATATCACCACCAATCCTCCACATAATCTTCACCTATATTCTAAATATAGGTTTTTTATCTTACTCAATTAGTTTAGAACATACAATATCATCATCACCTCCTGCAATCATTAAGTTTCTAATTTGTTATACATTATGAGTGATGATGACATTATCTCAATTATAATTTCATTTATATTTATTATTGTAACATTTTTCGTATTTTAATTTATTTTTATAACAATGGGATTTTCTATTTTTATCCTTTTAAACAACTAAATTTCGATTTTAAATATTATTATATGTCATTCATGAACTTTTGAAAAACCTAATGGGTTTAACACTTGAATTTCTATTGAACAATATAAAATAATGATTCATATCTGATTTTATCTGTTTGATAAATATATTCATTAATATAATAGTAGTTTTGATGTCCTAATACCATTATTACCATTAGGTATCATGATCTTCTAGTAAAGTTCCAGCCAAATAAACAAGGCTTATAATCTTTCTTTTAGCCACTATATATTTATGAAGTATGTAGAGATCACATTTCATGTCTGGTTCAATGTTTGTGAATATATTTACTATACTATATATTTTTATATTCACTTTATTTATCTAATAACAATCTCAAAATTTTAAATCCAATTTTATTATTTTAAATAATTATAATACTATTGAATCTATCCAAGACTACGGATTTGTGTGAAGAGAACATGATCTATGTCATCCATGTGAAATCATTTATGAATTTTTTGAAGTTTCATTCTGTATTTTTTCACACCATAGTAATGGGACCACATAAATCATAAAAAATTAGTTCAATTGGATTTGAAGTTATAAATTCAACTCTCGTATGTTCACCATTTTACCCTTGGTATAGTTATTATAAATAGTGATGGAATCCACTTTCAAAATGGGTATATTCCTCAATGATTATTCTTTGGTTAGTTTTATCATATTACTTTGGGAAATGTCACAATGATTTCTATCTAATATATTATTTTTAAAATTTTTAATCAAGTTATATCCTGCTCCTACATTTGCAATTTGAAGTTGATTACATGGGGTTCTTAAACCATTTTTAACCAAAACCCAATATTTTATTCTGTTAAATGTGTGTAATTTATTTTATTAATATGAACTTGTTCCAATAATCACATAATTTTGATATGATTTAAAAAGTATGGATTATGCTATCTATATAGAATAAAATTATTGAACTAATTTAATTTTTATTAGAATTTTCCTTCCATACACCTTTGAAATTTAGTTATATATCATTACTAAATGTCATAGATCCAGTTTCATATTTCTCAACATGCATATATTTTTTATGATCACCTCTCATTTGAGATGAACACCCACTATACATGGTCCTTGGTTTTATAAATTTTAAATTATGAAATGGAACTTCAATCATATTTTCCTATTTTTCAATCATAAATTAGTTCGAAATTTTTTTTAATAGCTGAAATATGTTGAACCATGATGGTGAAAAATAAACACACACATCTCTGGGGTGTTCTTGTTGATCACATATTCCAAGAACTTCTTTCTCTCTTCCATATCTATTTATTACACAAATATTATACTCAAGTGGTTGAGTTTTTTTGAGTTATCATCTTATTTTAATATCCCCCTTTATTCTATCTTCATTTACTATCTATGTATAGCCCAATTATACAACATTTTTTAACCATTATGTCAACAAAATTTAAAAATCCAGAATTATCCCTAAAATCATCTTTTTTGATAAATATTCTAATGTAAAATTTGTTGTTGCCTCTAATGGTTTTCATTACTTATGTATATATTCCCGATAAGTCCCTTTTATGTAATTATTCTATGATAATATATGGATAATGAAAACATATTTCTTGAATTTTTTCCTTCATGTATCTATGTTTATTTTCACTACACTACATACTTATTAGTTGGTCCATATTGTAAGCTATAATTATATTCTATAGATGAACCAATATTCCTTTGTAATAGAAATTCTATGGACTTTTCATTTTCATATGACATATCTTTTGATGGAATAATACTTGTAGTTGGTTATCTTTAGCATTAACCATTATATTTGAAATTCTTAATCTTACAGAAGTTGTTTTTATCTTCATACAAAATAAATTATGAAATCCATATTCATATATATTCTATTAGTTATACCCAAGGATAATTTTAACAAACTCAACTGAGTCACCAGGTCTAGGATGGATGGTTATATAATATTATTCAAGCCTATCCATATAAAAGATGTAATTGACTGGCGGTGAGGACCTGAGTGATGTCACGGGGAGATTATGTCGTCCTTAATATATAAAAATCATAGACATTATTATAATATATGTATTCAAAAAAATAAGGCAGCATAACTAATGAGTATATGTAATGACAACATTTTACCAAGATATGAAAAAATAGATATTGATATCATTAAAATGAGTTAAAATATAGATCCCACATATGGTGGATCAATATAAAAGATGAACAAAGAACTTATTAAAAAATTAGGAATGTAAAAAAAATCTTACAGTCTATCCGGACATTGACTTACCCTTCCCATTTCTCCCACTCAACTATTTAACAAAAGGTCCTCCCTCTTCACAAGATCCCTAACCATAATATCTTCATGCAAACTGATATTCCATTGTATGGTGTGAGTTCATACCATGTAGAACACCACTAACACATAATTAATGTAAGTTAAACAATAATATAAAGGTGAAGTAAATGGAGGATAGAAACTAGAGAAATAAAAAAATTTACCCATCTGATTATCATGTGCTAACCAATATTCCATGAAACCAAATCCTATGTGCTTCCACTATATTCTAGAAGGATGATCATACACAGATACTATAGAATATTCAAAACAAAATCATTACTTTTCCAACTCTACTCACCAAACCATCTCAAACATGAATAAATCACATTTTATCCCAAACATACCTATCAAAATATTTATTGGACCAATAACCTACCATACTATTCCAGTTTACTCATGATTGGATTTTTTCATCATCATAGAAACAATAATATAACTGATGATTATCCCACCCCGTTTTAATATTATCCTAACCAGTCATTTCTATCCATACGCACAATTCTTTATATATTTATCTAACTCGTGAATAGCCCACAACACCATGCCAATCTCATACACATAACTCATTACAAGTCCACATAGTGACATAATAACATATATCATCAAACTAGGTTGTTATAGAAGCATGTGATCCCATAAATTTTATATTGTTAACATTTACCCCTGAGGATAGCCATGTCCTTAACCATGATATAAGGACCACTTCCATTATATTCAAAGTGCATCACCCACATTATCCCTCTATCGACATGGCTATGTAAATAAAATCCAACCCAATACTTTGATACCCTAAAGAATATGTCTCTCAATGATACACACACAACCATGTGGAAATAATGGATTATTACTTTATACTACATCCATATCATAGTAAGAACACAAATCCACAAGAGTAGAAAATACTGATAAAAATGTTCTACCATCCGAAATTAGCTCTCAAACACAAGATCCCTAAAATAATTTCCAATATTATATATATTTGCGTTTACATTGAGAGGGAAAAAAATATTTGTGGAAAATTGTAATTAGGGATATTTTATAATTAGATTAACCTATTGAGTACCTCTACATTGAATTAGGATTCAATTAATGAATTTATGATGGAATAAGATTTACAAATTTCAAATATATTCCATTAAAAAACCATAATCATGTTTGAGGATGAAGGGGGGGGGGGAGAATTCAAATAGTGGCTATAGTGGATGTTACTATCACTAACTAGCCAGGGTACCCTGGTAAACTGATAACTGAGCCATTTCTAGCATAGTCCATAGGGGGACATTGATCCCCACAGGTTGGTGACTACCACCTAACATTGTAAAAAATTAAAGTGGGAATGATTTTCCAACAAACATTACTGAAGAAGGATAACAAATCAGTATGCATAAAAAATAAACTCTACTTGGATATGTTTACCAGAAGTCAAAATGGTATAAAAAAACCAAATTACTATAGAAAATTATCAGAACAATATGACAGATAAACAACCCATGCTCCAATGTATTTAACTCTCTATGTCCATATATCAATAGCCAGAACAACCTCCAAGTGGTGTTTTACCCCTTCTCAAACTAGGATGGAGATAATATAAAAAACACCTAAAGATACATGTTAATAGGGAGATAAAATCCAAGTAAGGTCTCACCAAGATTTCATAATAAGATTCCATCATTTAATTAACCAAATATAGTGACTTAATTTTTAAAATAAATAGGTTTTCCTTTGTATAATCATATTTTAAAAATTAAATTTTTATATATCATATGATGTAAAATACTTTTAACAAATTCTTCACATTTAAATTGATGGGATATATCTAAGAAAAAGAGTAATAAAAAGCTTTTATATACATCACATTATATAAATTGGAAAGGCATTTAAAACAGTTTACAAAAAATGGAATACTATTATATCTCATATGTAAACAAACGTTGAACATGGTCATATGCCACTAGGTACAATAGTTCAAGGTTATGGGATCCTCACACACTTATATTATAAGAATAATAATATGTACTCAGATCCATAATCACTGAAAAATATGACTAATCTATGTTCTACTATTTCATCATATGTTCTAAGAATATTTTTTTGTTAGGGTTGTAAAACATCAATATGTTTTAGGGAAATTCAAAACTATCATGTTTTTCCTAATAACTAACTAAAGACATATTTATTCATGTGATATAGTATTATTCAATGATGGGAACTTATTTTAATCATCCATAAAAGATAATAAAATCCAATTAACCAATTTCAAAAAAGTGAATTTTCCATTTGAATACCAAAATAGGGTTTTAATCAAAACATTCCTTTTTTCTAGATAAAACTAAAAGGTTTCTATTGAAAATGTTAAGACACTTTTCCAAAACAAGAATTTGAAATCATTTAAAAATAAAATTTCACCATTCAATTTTCAAAAATTAAATAAAAAAATTTAATCGAGACAAATTCAATCAATTTTATAATTTAAATTCTTTAATTTATATCTCCATGATTTCCCATAAATTTCACAATCACACTCTAATTCAATAGAATTGGGTAGTTTTTCAATTTTATTACAAAAATAGAATTCCCAACATAACCCCTATTGAATTGAATTGTTTTTTATAAATAAATTTAAATATAATTTATTTATAATTGTAAATGAATTTAAATAAGAGGTCAAGCAATTTAGGCTAAAAAAATGGGGAATCACAACAGAACCACCTACATTAGGATCACGAGATCACGATTAGACAAACCATAGTCGGGATTCCCCGACAAAGAATAAAAAAATAATATATTAAATAAAAATAAAATATATAAGTGATATCCAAAAATAGAGGGTATTATATCATCCAACCAACACAAACATCGATAAAATCATAGGGAGGAAAAGAGTGAGGGAACACGAGATAGAGAATGGGAAAATAAAACATACTCAAAGTGGACCTACCATCATTTTACAAGATTCAAATGTGTTATGGGTGGCTTCTATGGGGTCAATAATTTCTATTGGGATACATAATTAATGTATAATTCAGTTAGGGATCATATTGGTTCAAAAGAGACCTAAAAAAGGGTTTGGGGTTTTAATACTTAAAATCTGAAGAAAAATCATGCACAAAATTTTTAGGGCAGAGATGCATGATTTGAAAAATTTGGTAGACTAACCATGAATCCCTTTAAATGTGATGTATCATTTATACTAATAGGTAACATGGATGATCCAAACATTTGATAACTATGAAAAACCCTACTGCTTGGGTTTTCATGGTTTTCCGCAAGAGGGCATAATGTTTTGGAAAACTACGAGCCAACTGTGCACTAGTCAAAAAAATAACAATAATTTAAAAAATTAAACCAATTCAACCTAAAATGAATCCCAACCATATAATGGTTAAAATCAGGGGTTTGGAAAAAACTACAAATATTAATATGTTGTTACAACCACCCCACCACAGAAACTTGGTGTCCCTAGAAATCATACTCAGAAACATACATGCCAAAAATATGAGGTCACTACTCTCTCAGCAGTTCCACATAATATCACATATATTGATTATTAGAACCCTAATTTCATAGCATGTGATATAAATTTATCATCCTTTTATGAAGTAACTTTGTTTCAGAATCAACTACCTTGAATTTCTATTCATTCACATATAAGTAAGGATCAACCTTAATATAACACCACCTTAGAACATGAGATGGATAAGATAGATACATTGATAGTTATGACACATGAAACATGTTATGTATTGATGTCAACTATAGTGGAAGAGATATATAGTAAGAAACAATTCTCACCTTATCAACAACCTCAAAAGGTCCCACAAAATGAGTAGAATGTTTCATTTTCCTCCCAAGCCATCGATGAGCCATCCTGGGTGAAACATTCAAGAATACCATGTCACCAACATAAAACTACAACATTGTGTGATGTAGATAAACATAAGAATTATAATGGTCCTGTTCCATCATCATTCTCTAATGAATCATCTAAATATTTGTTTTAATCTATTTCACCAAACACAGTCCAACCAATGAACATCCACCAATCTATTAACAAAAATAATGAAGATATGCAAGGCCTACCCAACAAGGAATCAAAATATCCATTCGCATTAAGTATTGGTATCTTTTTTTATGCCAACTCATCCAGCCCTAAATGATCATCCCAATCCCCACAAAATATGACAACACAAGTTGAAAGAATATCCTCAAGATTGATTATAGCTCATTCTATCTATGCATTTGACTATGGATGGTATGGCATACTTAAATAGATGGGAGATCCCAGTGCCTCCTGGATGACTCTTTAAAAATGAAAAGTGAACTGTGTATCCCTATTAGATACTATAATAGACATAACTCCATAAATACAAATACTCCCTTTCACATAGATATTTCCAATCTCCTAAAATTTGGTGGTATCAGAAGCATGTATAAGCTGACTTGATTTCATAATTCGATTGATTAAAACACCTAAGAAATTATTATTTTTATGGGTATATGGAAACCAAACCATAATTAGCATTGATATCTCTTCCCACTTTTATATAGGGACTAGAAGTGGCTGAAGAAAACTATAAGTTTTATGGTGCTCGACCTTAATGTATTGTCACATAAGGCAAAGAGAGGCAAATTTAGTAATACCCCATCTCATTCTTGGTCACCAGAATTGATGTCGCATTTCATATAACATATTTCTAGGCCAGAATAATACAAAGTAACACAATAAGTTGGGGGGGGGATTATGTCTTTTCAATAATATTTATTGATTTTGGATTTTCCCATTTCATTGGGATTTATTTAAATATGATGTGTCCTATAATATTAATAAATAAGAAATAGATGAATATTTAATAAGAACAGATAAATTTTTTTAGTTTTTTGGGGAAAAATGATCCCCTAGTACACTCCACCAATGCTCTATTTCTGATCTTGTTGATTTTCACATGAAACATACTCCCATCACAAGAACTTAATATCCATAATTGAGTATAGAAAGGTCACACCTTTAAAATCAAGGCTAAACATAGCCTTCTCATTCATTTATAGAGAACATAAAAATTGATAGCTTTGAATGAGAATATGACACTTCACCATGACTAATTATGATAAGTAGAAACTCTAATAAATAAAAATAGTTTTAGATGGTGATGGTACAGGTCAAACTTCATAGTTGTAGGAGAAATTGACTGACTACATATCTTTTTCTTCAACGAAAATAGTTTCTTAAGAATGAAAATATGTGATACAGTCTTTGTTTCAAAATATCTTCACTAATAGTAGTTAAAAATAAGTTGATGTTTCAAATTTGTACATAGTTGAAAATGTATATCTCCAATGTGTACAATATTTTAGAAAATAAAAGAGTTGATAGATCATTGAAACAAAAATTTATTCAAAAGTTATTTACATGTATTCAGTCATGTATATTTCAAAATGAACATTGATTGAATATATTGAATAGATAACCAACAATAGGTTTATATATCCACAAAATTAACCTGATAGATTGAGAATATTCAATATGCATTAATTAGTGAGTTATAAAATCCCTTAGAAATATAAATGTTTTATTCCTTTCAACTGAGTTTGTTTTATACATCTAAATGATTTACTGAATCTATCATAATAGAGATTTCAAATGATCATTAATTCTACTAAGATTATTTCTAAAGTCCCTGATAAATTTCAATTATTTAGATCTACGATATGAAAAATCCAATGTTGGTTTCAACTCCATAGCATAGGGTTCCTTTTCATAGAATAGGGTTACTATGTGACAGAATAATTAGAATTGATATGTTCATCCTTCCATGCGTATGGAATGAACAGTGATTCCTGACTTCACTATTGAATTGAAATTTTACCTACTTATTCAAACATTAGGTTGATAACCCATGTGTTCATTTACCAAATATCATGTTTCCGATCCATAGAAAAATTTAGTGTTGCTGATACATACATTTACTATTCCCCACAATGTAGAGATTATGATCCATACGTTCATTTATATAAATTTGGGAATGAATAGTTTTTACATAACACATCCTGTAGCTTTATATTCCATCAAAAATAGATACAAGTAAATAGAATATAAATTAATAAAAAAACAAAAAGAAACATTGATAGAAAAAAAACAAGGGTATTTTTGAGTATAAAAATCATCATATAATTCAGTGTTTGGTTGAGACAATACATTCGCAAGAATCTCTCACTTTTTGATGATCACAAAGCCCATAATGTAATTAATAGAAAATATAGTATTTATAAATATTTTTGCTGAACTTATTAATTTTTCCCAATAATATTTTAATTAAATATAAAGAAACATTTAAATTGAAAATGATTATTGTTACCCAATGTTCTCCCCTTTTTTGATATCAAAAATAAAGATGAAAATAAAAAGGTACAAACCATAGTCAATATTTCACCAAACTAAAATGAATATTAATTAAAACGGGTGAAAGATAAATTAATGTCGAATTTGCAAAAACATTTTTGACCAAAATAGTAAAGAAATTAAAAATAAATAAAATTCATAGAAATAAAAATAAATTATAGTAAATTTAATTTCAAAGAAATTGATTTTTAAATATATTGCAATCCAATGAGTGGTATAAGAAATGTTTCTAATTGGTTGGTCTTTGGTCATATGGGTTGCCTTATTATTCTTATTCTTTACTATAAGAATATGTAACGGGATGAGGAATAGATTTGAAAAAACCATGGATATTATTACTGACTAAATAAACATTCTCATGACCTTTTGATTTGGAGTCAAGTATTTAGTCACCATCATTTTAACTGAAAATGTTCCAAATAAGAAAAACATTATATCCTCTAATCTAAAACTTTCATGTCAAATATTTATACAATCAAAATGATAATCTCCCTCATGTTGATATACCATTAGATTATAAATTTTTATTAACGAAATAGAAAATTATTTATGATAATCCTTAAACACAACAGAATCTTTATCAAGCACAATACTAAATGAGTCATTCCAAAAAATTCATTTACTTCAATATTAAAAATAAATAGTGTATTAATATCTCAGAAAATATATTACCACACCTAAAATTTGATTTCATTCTTTAGGAATATATTTTAGTTATTATTATTGTAATAATTGATACATTTCCATTTATAATTTTTCAATAAATCACATTCTAAAAAAATAGATCGATCTAATCGATATCATAAATTCTGTCTGATTCATCCTTTCCTGAAGGATTGAAGCCTGTAGGTTTGAATGTTAGGGATTATGAGAACTGGAAAGATATATGATCAGTAATGAAAAATGTTTAAAGATAAGGAAGGAGAGTGTGAGAAGATTTATAGTTTAGTTTTGGTTTGATGTTCCAATGACATGGTGTAATCATAAAAAAATTTAATTTTGATAATACAAGATATAAAAATAAAAGAATAAAAATAACTTAATAAAATAAATGAAAAAATCATAAATAAAAATATTTGATAGATAAATTTAAAAAATATATTAAAAAAATATATTAAAAATTAAATAATGATAACTCCCCCTTCCTAAAATCAAAACATGTAGGGGAAGTTGTTTTGTATAAATATAAGCTAATTGATATTAGATATTTAAAAATTCTAAAGATATATCTTTCTTAAGTACATGATATCTTAGAAAAATATATCATATATCAATATGATTTTTCCTAGAGAGACTTGTACGATTTTTTGAAATGTTTATTTTTATCTATTATTATTACATAATGTAGGTATATTATTAAAATTTAATTTAATTTCTAGTAGAATGTGTTTCATGCACAACACTTGTGCACAATAATAGCCGAAAATATCTATTCTGCCTCAACAGTTGAAAGGGAAACTGAATATTGTTTATTTGTAGACCATGATACTAATGACTTCCCAAAAAAGTGATAGTTTCATGATGTACATTATATATCTACTCTACATAATAAAATGTCTATATTGAAATATTAAATTAAATTAAAATTATAGGTTTTCAGATAATGAAGTGATTAAAAAATATTTCCTTTTAAATGTATAAAAATTATTTTAACAGTAATGAGATGATATTCATTTGGATTTTTCTGAAATCTATCACATATTTAAATAGAAAACCTAATTTATTGTACAGTATAAGTAAGATAAAATAAACTGCCAAAAATACCACTATATAGCTTATTTTCAAATGTTCTTCAAGCTTCATCCAAATACATTTTTATATTCGTACACATAGGATTTTTATAATACTAATTGTTTTCATATCTAAACTATTTCAATACATCAATAATATATTTACTTTTATTAAAAATCAATTTCATAAAACATTCAATAATTTTGAATTCCTAAAAAAAATTCAACTCTTCCTTCATACTCATTTAAATTTTTTTTTATATTTGAAAAATAATTAAAAATATTTTTATTTGTTGATCCAAAAATAACATCACCAACATAATTTTTTAGTAATAAAATTTTATAACAAATAGTTTTCTAAAAAATTGTTGGATATACTAATCCCATAGAAAATCTATTTTTGAAGAAAAAAGATAATGATATTTTATACTATTCTCTAGGTTCTTATTTAAGGCAATAAAATTCTTCAGTATGTTTAAAATAGAATTTTTTTAGTTTATTTTCAAAACCTCGTAGTTGTTCTAAATAAACATTTTCCATTAAATGTATATTTAAAAAGGTATATTTCAAATACATTTGATATAATTTAAAATTAATATTAGATAAAAAAGATAAAAGGATTATAATGATGTATAATCTAGCTACAGGTGCCAATGTTTCTTCATAATATATTCCATCTTCTTGTTTATAATAATTTTCTACATATATCTTTGTTTCTGGTAATGATCCCTTGATCATCCTGTTAATTTCAAAATATCATTTTAGTCCCTATTACTGGATAATTGTATAGTCTTTCCACTAATTTCCAAACTTTTTTCTTCTGTAGTGGTTTAGTTCTTATTTCATTTCAAATAACCAACTCTAATTTATTAATGGTACGTTAAATTTTTTTAGGTTCAAAATAGGATCTAAAGGAAGAGATATCAACTTGGTTCCCTATATTTCTTTTAGTTCTTACTGTATTTAGGTATCCTATAATAGTTTCAAAAATATGGTCATTTAGGATTCATGACTATTTGCATAAAAAAAATTTAGGTTCATTAGTTTCATTTTCCTCTAAATTAAACTAAATTTTATTTAATTTATTTTCCAAATCAAATTTATGTGTGGCAGGTATCATGTTGTCTAAATAGTCATCTATCTCATCTATTTTATATTTAATCTTATTAAAATGGTTAGTTTTATCGAACATCACCTGAACTGATTCTTCTAAAATCCATGAATTTTTAGTAAACACTCTATAAGATTTAAATGTAGCAGAATAATGAATAATGATTCCTTCATCGACTTTTAGATCGATTTTACCGAGGTCTTTCTTAGTATTCATGATATATAACTTTTATCCAAAAACATTAAAGTGCTATATTTTATTTGTTATTCCAAAGATCATATGGGTTTTTTTTAATAATTGGTCTAATTAAAACGCTATTCATGATATAGAATAATGTACTTACAGATTCTACCTAGAAATAGGAAGGACGGCTATATTATTTTAGAATAGTTTTTTATTTCATGAATAGTTATTTTTTGTCTTTCAACAATACCATTTTGTTGAGGTGTTCTTGGTGTAGAGAAGGTATATTTAATGCCTAAATTAGAAAAAAGAATAATTAAATTATTGATTCTAATATTTTCCACCATAATCAATTATTAGTGAAATTTTACATATTATTTTCATTTATAATTTGTTTAAATTTTCTTAAAAAAACCTGAATACCTCACTTTAGAGTTTTAGGAAATATACCCACGTAAATAAAAAAATAATTAACAAAAAAATATACAGATAATTCACCAAAAAATCATTGTATGGTAGATGGTCTACAAATATCCATACAGATAATTTTTAATGATTTAGAGGTAGAAATATTGTTAATTTATTTGAAATATGATTTGTGTTGTTTTAAAATTTGACATGAATCACAAAATCTATCATTTTGAAACATATTATTATCTAAATCGGAAACTAATTTTTTTTAATAGATAAATTATTTAAAGAATATGTTTTTCAATGCCAATGTATCCTATACCAGATCCATGATTCATATTTCAGAGTAGTTATAAAATTCACTTTTATAAGGAATTAATATCCAAAGTTTTACCATTTTCAATTCATGATGATTTACATTCACTCATTTTATCTTTACAAATAGACTAACAAATTTTGGAAAACTATACATAAAATCCTTCAATTCAATGTTGAGAAATACATGTGAGGTTTTGTCTTACCCATTGTACATATAGAACTTTGTTGATTGAGGTTCTATTTGGATATCTAATATTTACAACTCTAATAATATTTCCTTTCGTATTATCACCAAATGTGGCAAGACACCTATTTAATTGTTTATCTAAGTGAAAATTTCTAGAGTCTCCACTCATGTGTTTGGAATAGCCACTAACCATAAAATATATAGCATGTTTGTTCCTATGGACTTTGATTAGAAAAAAAATATTAAATTTATTTTTAGGTACCCTTATTTACTTGGGTCCAGCAGTGTCAGAGAGGAATGATTTGGGAATCTCAATCATTATTATTTTTCAATAATTTGTATTTCTAACATTAGAAATATTTTTGTATATTAAATTATTTTTAATACAATTGATTTAAGGATTTCTCCAATAAAATTTGATAGTGTAATGAACTTTTATTCCCTATAGTAGTTGGTATATTCTTTTAGTTGGGCACAAAATAAGTTTTTTTTACAATTTTGATTTCTCACCTCAGCATTCCATTCAAAAATTTTCTATTTTAATAATATTCTTTACACCAATCTCATTAAGATTATTTTCCACTTTTTTTGAAATACTAGAAGCAATTTCATTATATTTTACTCCATTATTTTGTTATTTTATTTTATTTTTATGAAAAATATATTTTGATGTAAATGAGTTAAAATTTTCAATTATTTGTTAATTTTGTTTTAGCACTGCTGCCATTTCACATAAAAAACATTGTGATAATTTTATAAAGATTTATTGTAATTTATTGAGGAATCATATTTTTCTTCTAGAATTGAATATTAATAATCCAATTTAATATATGAAAATCTATCAAAGTCAAAGGTTGAATAATAATAGATCTATACCAATTCTTTTACTTTAGCTATAAAGAATATATTTTCTTTCAGAATTTGTGGCTCTTTTTTTTATTCCAATTTTGATGAGATGCTAATGTTTTTATATACAATCCATGTATTTTTTATGGATATTTTTCATTTATTATCATAATAATAATACATCTAATATTTATTTTCTATACTTCTTAATTCATATTTCAATTGGTGGAAATCTGGTGTGATGTGACCCTTCTTTTTTTTAATGGTAACATCTTACTTCTCTTAGTTCCATTTTATCCAACTAAATGTATTTATGAAGACTATTTTCTTCTTTAATAACTTTACAATCATTTTATCTAGATGATCTAATTCCATTTTAGATTATAAGGAATATGATTTTTTTCAGTTGACTTATTGTGTTAATTTTCTTTCATGCTTCTGAGATGTCACCTTATGGGTGGTGTTTTATATTTTTACTATAATATTATGATATTAAACATCATCTTTCATTTATAGTTAAAAAACCATCAATATTCCAATTAATTCTTTCATATTCATGATCTTAATAACTTTTTATTGAATAATAGCAATAGATATTCCATTCTATGTTGTAGGTAGTACTCAAAGTACTTTTAGAACTAGATCTTATAATGAAATTAGATCTCCCAAGGAAGTAATATTGTTGACAATTTCTAATAAACGTCCATTAATTTGTGTGACACATTCACCATAAAACATTCAAAAGGTGTCAAATATTAGGTTTTTAATAGCATACATCATTTTTATGTTATTGTATGTTCCATCATAAGAAATATCGATTATATGCTACATTTAAATGATAATAGGGAATTGTGGAACTTGATTAAATTCATATGGTTGAATTCCACATATGATTGTTGTTATTTCCTCTACGTAGATATCATATTTAGCTTATTTTGTGGAATCCCATGTGACTTGTTTCTCATGAATGATATAAGGAGTGATAATATTTGACTAAACATTGAGTCCAAGATTCTTTAGATAGATGACCATTCAAAATTTCCATCTTCCAAATTTGTCCCCATTAAAATATGGAGCTTAAATCATAGAAAATCCATCTTTTAGATTAATCAATTACATCTGGTTCAAATCGAACTTATTATTTTAGTATTTAGATATGTTTATAATAAATATCACCTTTGATACCAATTTTTAGGTTGGAATAATAAAAATATATACAAGAGGTGGTGAATTGTTTCTTTTTAAAAATATTGACTGATTTTGGGGTTTTACTTCTCTTTGTGATTGATGTAGATATACATAGTTTTGTACAAAAAGTAATTATGTAAAGGATAAAAAAAAACGTCAGTTTTTATATCAGTTCAGGGAACAATGATCCCATAGTCCACTCCACCAACACTCTCTCTATGAGTATGGCGATTTTCACTAGAAAGGTCATCTTATTACAAGACCGTCAAATGAAAAAAATTGGTATGAGATGTTGAAACCATTAAAATTAAGGTTAAACATAGCCTTATATTTCATTTACAGGGAACCAAAAAAATCCACATCTTAGACAGAGAAGATGGAACTCATCCATGAATTAGTCTGAGAAGTCAAAACTCCAATAAATAAAAAGTGTTTGATTTGATGAGTGTATGTGTTGAACTTATCATATTCATCATAAATTGAAAAATATAGATATTATTATTCAAAGACGAATTTACTTAATAAATAAAATATTTTTTGTGATCCTAGCTTCAAAATATATTTATTAATATTAGCATCATATCTGTAATAGTTTCACACCTGTACGAGGTTGAATATATAAATATATCCAATGTTTAGAGTACTATATAAAATCACAGAGATGATCGTTATTTTTAGCATCACTATATTCAAATGCTATTAATTAGTATAATGTCTTGCATATTTAAAATAAAATTATGATAGAATATATATATCCAATAGATTTCTTTAGTATTCTAGATCCAAGAAAGTAATGAGACAAATCATTAATATTCAAAATTAATTATTCATAAGATTCATAAAATCCCTTACAAATATGAATTATTTACTCCATTTAATATAACTATTTGAATAAATAATAATGATCCTATCAATCGGTAAAAAGATAGATTTGAAATGATCATTAATTCCAATAGTACTGTTGCAAAAATATTAGATAAAATTTATAGATATAGATCTCTAATATGAAACTAATAATGAAGGGTTCAACTCTGTAACGACCCAAAATTTTGAATAAATCTTGTTTCCTAATTTTATGTGTTATTTTATTTTATTTTTATACTCAACAAAAATGTTTCATTTGATAACATGATTATAATTAAAATGAGACCGTTGGGTTTTGACTATTATATGACCATTGGTCAATATGACCGCTGGAAACTAAACGTTTTAATTTTTTCCTCTAAATACAATTAATCTTGGTTAATTATTATTGAAAGAAGATTCGATGGCCTCACCTAGTAGTCTTGGACAGATCGAAGCCCATCTAACAGAACATGGTAAGGAGGTAGCACCACTAGGCTTTTCTTGGGACCAATCCCAAGCCGAACTTCATCGTGTGAAGTTAAAATGGAATCGCCTTTGTGAGAAGTTCAAACTGATAGAAATTACTACTCGTGCGATGTTAGTCGAGCCTCCCTCAGATTCTCTCACCTTAGAACACCTTACACTTAGTTCCTATGCTGGTGTGATAAGGGCCTATGTAAGGAGACCGTAACTTCCTTATGTAACCCTTTTTTTAAATTAAAATTTTGATTCCTTCTTATGATGAAGTTTATTAATTTTCAAATGTCTGGATAAATATAGTATGCTTATTTTTGATGAATTTTATAAAAAATATATTTTAAAAATGTTTATGTAAACCTCAAATAAATTAAAATATGCAATGATATTCAAAAAATGGTCTTCTACAATTATGTTCAGTACGAAATTTAGAGTCTAAAAAGATCAACTTGATTTTTGGTGAATAGTCAATTATTAATAGATATTTTATGATTAGAATTAGTAATATGTCCAAAATGATTAGTAATCTCACTTAAAGAACGTATTAATATAATCTAGGCACCTTGATTAAGTAATGTGATTCAATAAAATGGTTAAATAACGGTTTCATAAATTATTATTCAAGTATTAGTTTTCTCAAGTGAATAGTGTTTTTAATTAAAAATTAAATTAAAAATATTTAAAAAATTATTTTTATAAAATCGATTTCATTTTTGAACTCAGAGCACCGATATTATGTTATGGTAATTTTTGGGGTTTTTTCTGAAAAAATGAATTTTCAGTGAATAGTGATTTTATTTAAAAATTAAAATAAAAATATTTAGAAAATTATTTTTATAAAATGGAGTTCATATTTGTAATCAGAGCGTCGATATTTGGTTAATGTGAAATTTTGGGATTTTTCTGAGAAAGTTGAATTTTGAGTGAATAGTAAAAAAGCAGTTTTAAGGTTTCGGTATGTTTAATGACATCATAACTGTGTCATGATGATGTCATGAGATATTTTAAGGGTTGGCCGACCTAATGTGATGAATTATTGTATTGGGGGCCCCATTTGGCCTAACTTCATGGGAAATATCATGGGAGAGAACATGGTTTTGAGAAAACCACTTTTGAGGTGTCCCTTGGCCATTAATGCCTTTTCCCCTCACTTTCCCTATAAATACCAAGACCTCCTCTCATCAATTCGACTCCAAAACCATCCTAAACGATGTTCAAGTCTCCTTACCTCCCAAGGAGTCCTCCCAAGGTGCCCCCAAGCCCTCAAGGTCCAAACCATTGAGTTTTAAGAGTTACATATTAAGGTAAGGGATCCGACGATTCTCTTTCTTTTCAAGTAATCTCTTTTATGTCATTTCTTTTATGCTCCATTTTCTTATGATGGAGGATGTTCTTTTATATTCATATTACTTCCCTTTTCATGTTCATATGATGAGATACCCCCTCTTTCTCTCATCATTTCTTTTTATGAAAGTGTAAGGGGCGTCGTTAGGCTACCAAATTTTTAAGGGATTCTTTTACCCTTCTCATTTTCAAGTTCTATTTTCTTGTCAAGTATTGCAAGTTACTTTATGATGGGGTATGATCTCTATATATATAATACTTATATTTTTTGTTCATATGATGAGATACCATTTTTGATATTTTCAATTCATTTTTTGTTGAAGTTTATGTGGCGCCGTTATGCTGTCGAATTTTTAAGGGATTCGTTCACCTTTCTCACTTTTCAAAGTTCTACTTTCATGTCATGTCTTTCAAGTTCCTTTTTCTTTTGTTGTGGTATGGTCTCTATATCTATCATACTGATATTTTTTGATCATATGATGAGAGACCCCATTTTTTCTCTTCAATTCTGTATTTTGATGTTTTAATTGGCGTCGTTAGGCTGCCGAATTTTTAAGTGGTTCGTTCACCCTTCTCTTTTTCAAGTTATATTTTCTGGTCAAGTCTTTCAAGTTCCTTTTTATTATGTTGGGGAATGATATCTTTATCTATCATACTGATATTTTATGTTCATATTATGAGAGACCCTATTTGATCTCGTCAATTCATTTTTTTGAAGTTTAAGTGACGACATTAGGCTCCCAAATTTTTAAGGGGTTCTTTCACCCTTCTCATTTTCAAGTTATATTTTCTGGTCAAGTCTTTCAAGTTACTTTTCATTATTTTGGGGTATGATCTCTATATCTATCATAATGATCATTTATGTTCATATTATTAGAGACCCTCTTTGAGCTCGTCAATCCATTTTTGGAAGTTTTAAGTGACGCCGTTAGGCTGCCGAATTCTCATAAGAGAGATCTATTTTTTTTTGTCTTCCTTTCAAGTTCTTTGTTACATATGGTATATCATTACAATTTCATTACCATGTTCTTAAATACTTTATTTTCTGTTCCCCTACTATTTTATGTATCATTTTTGAGTGGGTGACTCATGTCCCCTCTCTTTCAATGTTTTCTAAAACCATGTATCATAGCCGTTATGCTACATAATTTTCGTCTCAAAATACCTCTCTTTTTCTAAAAATTATTTTATGTTATTAACTGAATACTCAAAGATCTTATTTATACAGGTGTATTCACATATATATCAAAATTTTCTATTTTAAATTCTGTTATTTACATAAATGAAACCCGCTTTCCCTTTTCCTTGGGTTTAAAGTGACATAAAGATCATGTCTTTAAAGCAATTTTTAAAACGTTATGATAATGAAATGAAACCCATTTATTTTATGCTATATGGATTGTTTATGAAATGATTGATGATGATAAATGTATCTCACATGATAATAAAGACATTTCATGGGTGCGCCCAGATATCTCTCCAATGCATTGGGTAAAGACTTAATCTCTAGAGATGACATTTTAGACTGATACCATTGTGAATAACTTTGGTAATTTTTAATGACACCTTGGGGATGGACATTGGTGAAACGAAATGATTGTCAATATTAAATGTGGCAGCCAAATCATCAAGTTATGAAAAATGTTCTTTTTATTATGATATATCTCCTGATATCATTTTCATGCCTTAATGTTCTTTTTATGACTTTATTGATGTATCTCAAGTTCATATGTAAAATGTTTCACTTGTTTCCCTTACTGGGCCTTCTGCTCACCCTTTCTTTTGATGTATGTCCCCAGGTTATGAGATGCAGTAATGAACCTAGGATGAACATATGTAGAAGCCTTTAAAGTTTTTAAGAAGAACGTTTTATGTTGTTTTCATGTATTATGTTCCTGGTTTCCAAGACACTAAACCTTAGAGATCCCAAGTTTTGTGTAATGTAATGAAAGTTTATGTTATAAAAAGGTGGGATGCTATAAACTCTATAGCATAGGGTTCCTTTCCATAGAATATGGTTCCCTTTCATAACATATGGTTTATTTGCATAGAATAGTGTTCATTTGTGACATAAGGAAGAAAATCCTTACAATTATCATTCCGTGCATAGGGGATGAATTGTCATTAAAGACTTGATGGTGGAATTCAAATTTAACACACTTATTTAGATGCAGGGTTGATAATCCATTCATTCAATTATAGAATGTATGGTTTCCAATCCATACACAAATATAGGGTTGTCAATCCATATTATTACTATTCAATGTATTGTAGGTATTATGATCAATATGTTAATTTTACCGAATTCCATAACACATCATATAGGTCTCTATTCCACCAAAATGAGATACAAGTAAAAAAGAAATAATTTCTTAAAAAATACATAAAGCAACTTCATTGGAAAAAACAATGGTATTGGTGAGCATCAAAATCAAAATATTTTTAATATTTTTTAAAAAACATACATGCTTAACAAATCTTCGCAGTTCTTAGGTTCACATCCCACTAGGATATAATGAAATCCCCCATAAAATATATACTTTATTGTAATAGTATATGAAAGAAATTTTGGGATCATATATATAAGTCCCCAGCCTTAAACATTACTTAATCTTGAGATATTTCAAGAATACACCTTGAATATCTTTTCAGGTTTACAGTTTTATAGAATTAGATCATAAAACTTGATTTACATCCCATATTTAAACAAAGTGGTTACAATAAAAGATAGTATTCATTTTTTCCCATCAATGAAAACATATTTAAAATAAAACGTGGATTATTTCTTGACACTTCCTTGACACTATCATCATATCATGTACACTTCCCTTGACGTCTGAAAAACATTTCAAAAACTTGGGATGAGCATAAAAAAGCTCAGAAAGGGATATAAAAATATGGAAAGGAAACATGAGTACATGTATACATAAGAATCAATGAAATCATAATCTTGTCATAAAACATAAGCACTTTAACATACCTCATAAAAGCATGAATAAATCATAGAAATCATAAGGCATAAAGGTTACTTGAGGCATTCATAACATTCTTACGTAGGGAGTAACCCTCTTGGTTACGTTTAGAATACCCATCACAGTATATTCCCTAAAACTTTTAAGAGAAACGTTAACATTTAACTCCATCACGTTATGCAATGCATTGGAGAGATATATCGGGCTCACCCACCCTTAATTTATCACGGAACCACCAGTCTTCATAACAATGCCCAAGAACCATAATGTAATCATATCACATAAAACATGCATAAAGGAAACATAACATTTCCACATTTCAATCACAAGATATCAATACAACACATTGATATAATAAAAACATTATGAAAACCATTTTAAATATCAAAATGAATGAAAACTAAAACATGGGATATATTTTTCATTCAAAAATGGTTATGGCTTGTAGGGGAAGCCGAAACTCAAATAATGGTCACGGTGGCGGAGAAGTCGTTGTCGCCGCATACGTACGAAAAAAAACATTCTTTTTTTCATTTAGTTAATTCATCGTATAAAAAAGATTCCTTTTTAATAAGCTTAAAAGTCAAAGGGGTTTATAAACCGTATAAAATAAAGTTGTGTATAAAACAAAATATTCCCCAATGAATGGAGATTGACACGAAGTCCCATACCTCAGGTCCGACTTGACTCGATCGTTCCTTAATGTCCTGAATAATAAACTTGAATTAATTTATATGTTCTTAGGAACCTTTTTCAGGTTCATTATTTCTTTTATATCACTTATTACAATGTCATGAACACTATGTAATTATTTAAGTTAATAACGGTCGTTTTAACGATCATTGGTACTTGATTCAAAAATAAGCTCTTTATAATTACAAGTTGTTCATGTATCCATTATATTCGGAGTTATACGCATGATTTAGATATCATATATATCATATATATCCAGTATATACATGCATTTATAATATTACATAATATTTAGAGGTAAGAAATGAAATGCACCATTCATGGAGACGGTAAGCCGTACATACGCATGAACGCTACTTCCATTTCTATTTCATATTTAATGGAATTAAAACCCAATGACACATAATAATATTATAATTCCAGTATTTTATAATATATAATATCATTAAATCTATCCTTTATACGTACCACATATGGTATTAACGAATCAAATCACATTGAGAGGGTGGTAGTCCGCACTTCCTAAAATGAAGATATCGCGTTTACCCATAATGGAAACCATAAAGGTATTCCAAGTAAAACATAAACATATTATATATCATATATAAATATAGTTACATCATAATGGCCTCATTTGAAGGTGTTAAATGAGTGTTGAACAATCATCGTTTCGTGAGGCAGAAATTCGCTATCCACAGAAACAATATGTTCTTTAAGCATTAGATTTAGGTGTGTGTAAGTGTAGAAATAATCCTTATTATAACAAAATCCTTGTATATTGAAGATACTGGTGTTGTTACAAAATAAAGTAATAAAAATATTTTAGAGGGTTGGAGAAGCAAAATAAAACATTAGAACACAAGAGAAAACACTACCTTTAAAACGGGTAACACTTTTTGATTTGAGCTCAAAGGCTTCCTTGGGAAGCCTTCTGCTAATGTGAGGCATCTAAGAGTCATAGAGGGATGTGGAGAGACAAAATGGGCTGTGTTTGGCCGAGACAAATTCTTTTAAAGTGTGGGTATGGTGGTAGAGGTGGGGGCATTTTATAAGAGGAGAGGAGGCGCACTCTTGGAAAGTTATAAAAGGATATTTTATTATAAAATGATTTTCAGATTTAAAAGGTCCAAATATTATATATTTCGAGGATAAGGTGATAATAGTTCGAAATACACCCATCAAATAAGTTTTTTATATGTGTAGTTCTTATATTTTACATTATCTTTTCATTTTTTTAAATCGTTAAATAATGATGTAATCGCTGCATCATCATGGTGTCATAAATAATTTAATTTATTTAATGTCTAAAAATTATAAAACAAATATCATGACATAGGAAATATTTTTATCTTTCTAATGAATATTCAAAAATATGTCTTGTATAACCCCATTTGAAAATTGTTTTAGTAAAACAACTGATGTTTGTGACATTTTAATTTTAACCTAAAATAAAAAGATATTAATGTCCTTTTCCTACCAAAGTGGCTCCATGGGGTCCCCAAGTTGACCCATGGATTTTATTGGTCTCCCATGAGACATTAAATAAGTTTAGTACATGTTTCTAGGTCATTTAGTTTTATTAAAACATTATTTTTACCTTAAATTACACTAACTAACTCTAATCGCGATTAATAAACTTAAAAGTTACTATTCACCAAAAAATTATTTTAATCCCATAGAACCACAATTTACATCTTAATTACAACCATGTATGTAGGATTTTTGAAATTCAAAACATAGAAGTGATAAACTTTCATTTAAACGAAAAATTAGTTTTTTAAGTTACACTTAGTGGTTTCACTATTCATCAAAAATTGATGTTTTTCAGAAAAATAACAAGAATTCACCCTAAGCTATATTTGATATTATGAATTCAAAAATGATGTCTATTTTAAAAAATTTATAACATATAAGTTGCATTAATTAATTTAATAATTAATTCCCGTTGTCAAAACAAATAGCATGTTTTTATGAAACAAAAAGTATCAAAAGATTGACACTAGTTTAAGTCCGATTTCAAAGTGAAATTAATTCCAACGACCACAAATGGATTAAATGGCAAAAATATATTCTAATGTCACTTTAGAACCAATTCAAAAGATAATATAATCATTTAAATAAATAATATTTAAAAGAGTTTTTTAATTAAAATACAACATTTTTCACTATTCATTAAAAAAATGAACTTTATCGGAAAATTACCAAAAATTTACACAAAATAAATTTTGATGTCTTGATTCTAAAGAACTGTTTTATTTGGTCCAATCAAATGTATATGTGTGACCAAAACTATATTTAATGAAGGTTTTCCATGAAAAGGCGATAAGTGGACCTTTAGTGAAAATTAGAGTATATATGCCTAAAATTGAATTCTTTTCTTCTTTTAATCCTTTATATTTTATTGGATAAATGTAATGACATTTAAAAAAAATATAATCATATTCTAGTGATTTATATTCATTCCCTCGAATACAATGGCTATGTGTTAACTACCATTTAAAATAATATTATTTTATTACTAGTGTGCAACGTAAGCTTTCAAAGAAACTCTTTGTTGCGTATCGGGTACGCTATCGAACATAGAAACCCCTTTAAAGTAAAATTAATATTTAATTTGCAAATATTAATTAATATGAAAATGTATTATTCTTTATTTACCTTGGATGTTACATCCTTCCCCCCTTTTGGGAATTGTGTCCTTGCAATTTTATTCACTTATCAAAATAAGTGGGGGTATTTATCCCTCATAGCATTTTCAGATTCCCAAATTTCCTCTTCAACCATATGGTTTTTCCAAAAAAAACTTTACCTGGTGAATTACCTTATTTCGCAACACTTGCTCTCTTCGATCAAGAATCTGGACTGCTTGTTCTTCATAAGAGAGACTCTCTTCCAACTGAACTACCTCTGGGCTCAAAATAGGAGATGGATCAGGAATATACTTTCTCAACATCGAAACATGAAAATCATTGTGTACATGAGATAAAATAAGAGGTAATGCCACTCTGTATGCAACTGATCCAACTCTCTCCAGAATTTCATATGGTCCAATGAACCTTGGACACATCTTTCCTTTCTTACCAAATCGCATCACACTTTTCCACAATGAAGCTTTGAGAAAAACATGATCACCTACCTCAAAAGAGAGATCCTTCCTCCTATTATCCACTCAACTCTTCTGCTTTCTCTGAGCTATTCTCATGTGTTTCTGTATCAGCTGAACTTTTTCTACCAAATCTTCTACCAATGCCGGTCCCATCAGCTTCCTTTCACCCACTTCATCCCAAAAAGCTGGAGTTCGACACCACATCCCATATAACGCCTCAAATGGTGCCATCTGTATACTGGAATGAAAATTGTTATTATATGAAACTCAACCAAAGAATGATGTTGGTCCCAACTTCCCTGATAATCCATTGAACAAGAACGTATAATATCCTCCAAAGACTAAAATATTTGTTCTGAATGCCCATCTGATTGCGGATGAAAAGCTGTACTAAAATTTAATTCTGTACCCAATGTCTTCTGTAGGCCTTTACAAAAGTTAGATGTAAACCTTGGATCATGATCAGATACAATGGAGAGGGGAACTCCTTGAAACCTGACTATATCTTTAATATACAATCGAGAAAGTTGATCTAGAGAGAATGTACCTCGAATAGGAAAGAAATGAGCAGATTTAGTCAAGCGATCAACAAAAACCCAGATTGCATTATTACCTCGAGATGTCCTCGGTAATCCCTCAACAATGTCCATGGATATATTTTTCCATTTCCACTCTGGGACAGGTAATGGCTAAATTATCCCTTTAGGTAACTTATGCTCTTCTTTAACCTGCTGGCAAGTCAAACACTTCATAGCAAAATCAGCAATATCTCTTTTCATTCCATCCCACCAGTAATACTCCTGCAGATCGATGTACATCTTAGTACTACCAGGATGAACTGAAAACGGGGAACTATGAGCCTCATATAACAACTCACCCTTCAACTGTGAATCACAAGGAACACATAATCTCTTCCCAAACCTCAAATCACAAGCATTATCAATGTTGAATTCAGGTAACTTACCCTTCTGAACCAGCTCTACATTTTTCTACAACTCACTGTCTTCCCTCTATGCATGGTTAACTCTGTCTGATAGAGATGATCTCACTGATACCTGAAACAAAACAGAAGAAATTCCTGCACCAACAACTTCTATGCCAATGTTCATCAAATCAAAAACAAAAGGATCTCATTCCAAACATAGCATGGTTAATAAAGTAGTACTTTTTTGACTCAAAGCATCGTCCACATTATTTTCTGTTCTTGGATGGTAATGAATTGTACAATCATAATCCTTTATTAATTCCATCCATCTACTCTGTCTCATGTTCAATTATTTCTGAGTGAATATATACTTTAAACATTTGTGATTAGTATATATTTCACACTTTACTCCATAAAAATGGTGCCTCCAAATTTTTAGAGAAAAAACAATAGAAGCTAATTCCAAATCATGTGTGTGGTAATTTACCTCATGAGTTTTAAATTGACGTGAAGAATATGAAATTACCTGATCATTATGCATAAGGAAACAACCAAGTCCCTTCAATGAAGCATCACTGTATATAACAAACTCACCATTCCTGGAAGGAAGTGCCAAAACTAGAGCATTCACCAATCTTCTTTTCAATTCCTGAAAACAATCATCACATTCTTTTGTCCAGATAAACTTAACACCCTTCATAGTTATCTTAGTCATTAGACTAGATAACCGTGAAAAAGTTTCTCACAAACCTTTGGTAATAGCCTTCCAAAACAAGGAAGCTACGAATCTCAGTTACATTTGTGGGTCTTGGCCATTCTTCAACAACTTTTGTTTCTGCGGGATCAATAGTTATCCCATCTTTAGACACAATGTGACCAAAGAAAAAATTTGTTGCAACCAAAACCCAAACTTTCTGAATTTCCCATACAATTTATTTTCATTTAAGGTTTTCAAAATAACCCTTAAATATCTTTCATGCTTCTCTTTAATTTTAAAACACACCAAAATATCATCAATAACACAACCACCATTTATCACCTGATTCAACTGAGCCATCACTGTAGTAAACTGCTCAATTCTGATTCTGAACATCTTAGTATGCTGATTTGGAAGGTTATTTCCTTCTGTATGCCTTCCTAGCGCTGCTTCCCTATTTCCTCTATGGAAAACCATTCTGAACAAACATGTCTTAGATGAAGCAACATGGTAATCTTCAAATGCTATATCATTTCAATTTGACCATAAAAAATTTTGGATAATCATTAAATAAAATTCTAACTCCTAAAGTTATCTAAACCGACCTATGATACCAACTCTAAGGCCACAGTCTTAAACATTACATAATCTTGAGATATTTCAAGAATACACTGTGAGGATCTTATCGGGTTTAGAGTTTAAGAGAATTAGATCATAAAACTTGCATTACATCCCACATTTAAACAAAGTGGTTACAATAAAAGATAGTATTCATTTTTTCCCATCAATAGAAACATATTTAAAATAAAACATGGATTCTTTCTTGAAACTTCCTTGACACTATCATCATATCATGTACACTTCCCTTGAACTGTGAAAAACATTTCAAAAACTTGGGATGAGCATAAAAATCTCAGTAAGGGATATAAAAATATGGAAAGGAAACATGATTACATGTATACATAAGAATCAATGAAATAATACTCTACACATAAAACATAATTACTTTAATATAACTCATCAAATCATGAATTAATCATAGAAATCATAAGACATAAAGGTAACTTGAGGCATTCAAAACATTCTTACGTACGGAGTGACCCTCTTGGTTACGTTTTGAATACCCATCACAGTATATTCCCTAAATCTCTTCGGAGAAACCTTAACGTTTAACTCCTTCGCGTTACCCAATGCATTGGAGAGCTATATCGGTCTCACCTGCCCTTAGTTTATCACAGAACCACCCATCTTCATAACAATGCCCAAGAACCATAACATAATCATATCACATAAAACATGCATAAAGGAAACATAACATTTCCACATTTCAATCGCAAGATATCAATACAACACATTGATATAATAAAAACATTATGAAAACCATTTTCAATACCAAAATGAAAGAAAATTAAAACATGGGATTTATTTTCCATTCAAAAAAGGTTATGGCTTGTAGAGGAAGCTGAAACTCAAATAATGGTCACAGCGGCAGAGAAGTCGTTGTCGCCGCATACGTACGAAAAAAAACATTCCTTTTATCATTTAGTAAACGCTTCATATAAAAAATATTCCTTTTGAATAAGCATAAAAGTCAAAGGGGTTTATACACTTTATAAAATAATGCTGTGTATAAAAAAAATATCCCTCAATGAATGGAGATTGAGACGAAGCCTCATACCCCAGGTCTGACTTGACTCGATCGTTCTTTAATGTCCTGAATAATAAACTTGAGTTAATTTCTACGTGCTTAAGAACCGTTTTCAAGTTCATTATTCCATTTATATAACTTATTACCATGTCATGAACACTATGTAATTATTTAAGTTAATAATGGTTGTTTTAGCGATCATTGGTGCTTGAGTAAAAAATAAGCTCTTTATAATTACATGCTGTTCATGTATCCATTATATCGAGAGTTATACTCCTGATGTAGATATCATATATATCATATATATCTAGTATATACATGCATTTATAATATTAAATAACATTTAGAGGTAAGAAATGAAATTCACCGTTCATGGAGACAGTAAGCCGTACGTACGCATGAACGCTACTTCTAATTCTATTTCATATTTAATTGAATTAAAAAATAATTATACATAATAGTATTATAATTCCAGTATTGTATCATATATAAGATCATTAAATATATCCTTTATATATACCACATATGGTATTAACGAATCAAATCACTTTGAGGGGGCGGTTGTCCGCACTTCCTAAAATGAAGATATCGCGTTTACCCATAGTGGAAACCATAAAGTTATGCCATAAATGAAAAATACAGAATCTTATGTAAAATAGAAACATATTATATATCATATATAAATATAGTGAAATCTTAATGGCCACCTTTGAAGGTGTTATATGAGTGTTGAACAATCATCGTTTCGTGAGGCAGAAATATGCCATCAACAGAAACAGTATGTTATTTAACCATTAAATGTAGGTGTGTGTAAGTGTATCTAAATTTCTTCTTATAACAACATCCTAGTATATTTATGATAATGATTTTGTTACAAAATAATGGAATAAAAAGAGTTTAGAGGGTTGGACAAGAAAAATAAAACATATGAACACAAGATAAAATACTTCCTTTAAAACGGGTAACTCTTTTGGATTTGAGCTCAAAGGATTCCTTGGGAGGACTTATGCCCAAAGTGAGGCTTCTAAGAGTTAGATAGGGATGTAGAGAGACAAAATGGGCAGGCTTTGGCCGACCCAAAGGCTTTGGAAGTGTGGGTAAGGTGGTAGAGGTGAGGGCCTTTTATAAGAGGAGAGGAGGGGCACTCTTGGAAAGTTATAAAAGGATACTTTATTATAAAATTATTTTCTGATTTAAAAGGTCCAAAAATTATATATTTTGAGGATAAGGTGATAATAGTTCTAAATCCACCCATCAATTATGTTTTTGAAATGTTTAGGTCTTAGATTTTATATTCTCTTTTCATTTTGACTAAATCGTTAAATAATGAGGTAATCGCTGCGTCATCAAGGTGTCATAAATAATTTAATTTATTTAATGTTGAAAAATTGTAAAAAAGACTATCATGATATAGGAAATAATTTTATCTTTCTAATGAATATTTATAGTAAAAAATATGACTTGTATAACCCCATTTAAAAAATGTTTTAGTAAAACGACTCATGTTTGTGACATTTTATTTTTAACATTAAATAAAGAGATATTAATATAATTTTCCTACCAAAGTGGCTCAATGGGGTCCCCAAGTTGACCCATGTATTTTCTTGGTCTTCCATAAAACATCCAATAAGGGTAGAAAATATTTATAGGTCATTTAAATTTATTAAAACATTATTTTTACGCTAAATTACTCTAATTACCTCTAATCGCAATTAATAAACTTAAAAGTTACTATTCAAAAAAAATTATTTTAATCCCATTGAACAAAATTTTACTTATTAATGACAAACATGTATGTTGGATTTTTGAAATTCAAAACACATAAGTGGTAAAGTATCATTTAAACGAAAAATCAGTTTTTTAAGTACCACTTAGTGGTTTCACTATTGATCAAAAATTGATGTTTTTCATAAAAATACAAAAAAATCACCCTAATCTGTATTTTATATTCCGAATTGAAAAATGATGTCTATTTTAAAAAATTAAAAACATATATGTTTCATTAATTAATTTAATAATTAATTCCCGCTGTCAAAACAAATAGCGTGTTTTTATGAAACAAAAAGTATCAAAAGATTGACACTAATTTAAGTCCGATTTCAAAGTGAAATTAATTCCAAAGTCCAAATTTGGATTAAATAGTAAAACTATATTCTAATTTCACTTTAAAACCAATTCAAAAGATAATCTAATAATATAAATAAATTATATTAAAAAGAGGTTTTGAATTAAAATACAACATTTTTCACTATTCATTAAAAAATGAACTTTATTAGAAAAATACCAAAAAATTATACGAAGTAAATTTTGATGTCCAGATTCTAAAGAAGAGTTTTATTTGGTCCAATCGAATGTATAAGAGTGACCAAAACTATATTTAAAGAAGGATCTCCATGAAAAGGCGATAAGTGGACCTTAAGTGAAAATTAGAGTATATATGCCTAAAATTGAATTCTTTTCTTATTTGAAGCCTTTATCTTTTATTGGATAAATGTAAAAACATTTAAAAAAAATATATAATAATATTCTAGTTATTTCTATTCATTCCCTCCAATACAACGACTACGTGTTAACTACCATTTAAAATAATATAATTTTATTACTAGTGTGCAATGTAAACTTTCAAAGAAGCTCTTTGTTGCGTATCGGGTACGCTATCGAGCATAGAAACCCCATTAAAGTAAAATTAATATTTAATTTGAAAATATTATTAAATATGAAAATGAATTATTCTTTATTTACCTGAGATGTTACAATTTAATTCCATCATTGAAGAATGAACTCCCAACAACAATCTCCCCACCATAAAGAGAGTCTCTGATTTTACTGAACTTTAACATCAAGCCATTGTTCAGGAAGAATCATATTGAGAATAGTGTAAGTCAATTGAACAATTTCCAATGAAACCTCAACACTTGATTCTTGGACTCCAACATGCAACTGAGAAAAGTGACCTGTCAAATTACACTCTTCCAATGGTTCATTCACGACCAGGGCCAGATGTTTCTTCCTCAAAGAATCTGTGATAATATTCCCTTTCCCTAGGTTATAGGTGATATCAAATTATAAATATTTCAAGTATTCATCCCAACAGCTCTAGTGGATATTCAAATATTTTTTTAGAGAAGATATAACTAAAGATATTGTGGTATGAAAACAAGGTATACATTTTTCCACAAATGTAATACTGCCAACTCCTGTGTGTGTGCATCACAAATGTATGTTCAAGGTCATGAGTCATATATTTCTTCTCATGTAACCTAAGTGGATGAGAGCCACACGAAACAACATGATCACTGTGCATAATAACACATCTAAAAACAAAACCTGAAGCATCATAGAAGATCACATAGCCAGGACTAGCCTCCGAAAGAGTCAAATCTATGTCGTAGTAAAAATATTCTTAAACACGAAAAAATTACATTGAAAATTTTCATCCTAAGAAAACTTCACTCATTTTTTGAGTTAGAATAGTCATCTAAGAAGCCAACATTGAGAATTCCTTAATGAACTGACTATAATAATCAACCAAAATGAGGAAGCTTCAAATCACAAAAAAAATTCATGGTTCTTCCCATTTCATCACTGAATTAACCTTTTCCTGTTACAGTGATATACCATGTTTTGAAACCACATTTCTCAAGTACATAACCTCCCAAATCTAGATATCGCATTTTGAATACTTGTCGTGAATTTAAGGATTTTCCAATAATTACAAAAATTTCTCTTGTATGAGTCACATGATTCTCCTCAAGTATAGAGTAAAAAAATATCTAATCCACAACGCATACCATGAATGTATCTTGAAACTAATGAGAAATAATATTTATCAAATCCATATTGACAGTAGGATAAATTTTTATTCCAAAAGTCATGGAATTAAAGTCGCAATGACCATACCTGATCTAAATGGTTTTTTTTGAAAGTAAGTTTCTTTTATCCACAAATAATGGTAACTAGATCATAGATCACTCTTTAAGAATAAAATTTTCCATATAAACTAATCAAATAGATCAGCAATCCATCAAAACATACAAAATTTCTTCAGCATCACTCGATTGGTATTTCGGTAATTGACACATAGGTAGAGTTAACCATCAGATTTATTAATCAAGAGCACCATTACTACCCAAGGTGATACACTTGGGAATATAAAGCCTTTCTATATAGAAAACTATACCTAAGTATTCAACTCTTTCACTTCATCTGGTTCCATATGGTAGTAATTAATAGATATAGGTTGATAACCAAACACTAGATCAATAAAAAACTCTGATTCACTTAGTGGTAGAAAATTAGAGAATTCAGAAGGAAACACTTTGGGAAACTTGATGAAAAACGGAGGGAGATCACCACTCAATGACTCCTGATCTAGGTCAAAAATAAAAATAATATTAATTTCCCTAACTATAGATAATAAGGTCCAACCCAACTCAACCATGGATCCCACTATCCATAGAAGACCTGGCACACACCATCGTGTGTAGTTTTGTCGACCCATAGAATATAAGATTCAATATGGGATTTATTGGGAATGATCCAATTAATCCTTAACATGATTTCAATTGGTTTCATGTTGAGAACCATAAAACTCAATGAAATCTCGACATCTGATAGAGAGAGAAAATGATAAAGACTCTGGAGACCCTGCTCTATCTTCTTAAAAAAGGGTGTAGTAATGTCCAATACATAAGATAAAAGTTTATATGATGATTTAGTATATTCAAAATATGATATTAAATAAATTAATTAGATGAATTGGTATCAAATAAAGCTATCAATAATGATGAATCTATAGTGATCGTACCTCTCAAAGTCACTATAGCCTTATTCACTTCCTCTAGAGAATCTTTCACTATGTTAAGAATACTTGTTCTGGATTCTTATGGTTGGAACCTTTTATCCTTGAAGAATATGATTTCCACATTGTTTTAAGAGGATCCTATTGTCGCGTTACACTACATGGAGGGGAATAAATGTGGAAGAATATGTTTAAGTGTCCTAAGCATAAAACAACCACATACCTTGGGTGCCTCAATGAAAACACTCATTTAATTCCTTATATTTACACACTGGTAGAAAATCATCAGTCCTCTTCAAGGTACTGTAAGAGTTATCGAATGAATCCTACATTGAGATCCACCAAAAAAATCATCGAACATACACTTTCATCCATACTAGTACTATTAGAGAAATAAAATCTTGATAAACCCAAATTTCTAGGAAGATCATTTTCAACTGTCATAAAACTATCCGTCACATTATAATAATAAATAAAATTCATAAATAAATCATGATAACTAATATCCTATCGAAATCCTAACTCAAATCATTATGCCTTCATCTAATTATTCATTAGTATCTCTAGTGAGAAATGCATGAGCTCAAAAAAATAGTGTCTATAATTTTCTTGGTCCTATTTGTCTACTCAAACTAGAAAAATTATTTATCCTTGGATAATAGAATCAAATTTGGATAGAATGATTTTTTGAAAATAACTATCAATTTATCCCACTATAAACCCTCGTGATTATTAATTGTTACCATAGTGTCCCACCATCTAATGATCTATACTTCTATACTGATGTTGGAAGACTTCACCTTGGTTTTTTCTACAATTTCCACGAACCCAAAAAAACATTCCATCCTACTCAATCATTCGTCATCCTATTGTGGATCATTTGTGCCTTTGAACACTACCATCTTCTTGAAAAGTAATTCATAAGAAATTTCTCAGATAACATAACATTGAGGTTCTACAGCTAGATCCTGAATGAGAAATTGTGGTGATGAAATTCTTTGAGCATGGGCAAAATACACAATCACCACAAAAAGATTTGGGTACATATGAGTATTTTCTCATTGAGGATAAGAAATAAATATTTCCTAGATCTGATTCACATGTGTTAATGAAGGCTTGATTCTATACAACACCAAAAGAGAAAAATGAAGACATTTGATGATGAGTAAAATAAAGAAACAAGGAAAAATAATCATAATAGATATACCAATAAGATTCAGATTCCAATCTATCCAAATCAATATTAGTTAATGGAATAGAACTATTCAAAAATACTTATTTTCATAACCACCCATGGTGAATTACTGTTCATTATAGTGAGAGATGGTTTGGCACAAAATCGAAACTATATTCTATATCCTAAAAAGATTATAGAAATGCATAATGAATTGCAGGTAAGAAGATAAAAAAATCCCAATCCTTCCACTTTTTCACAAACTAGAATAGTTACCCAGGTAACCCAATAACCAGGACGGTCTGGACATATCCTAAAGGGAATAACCAATTACAATGGGTCGATGAATATCACCTATAATCAAACAAAATGAAAGTTGGATCCATTTTTCCAATAACATTGCAGACACAAGATAACAAATCAGTATAATTACAAAAGAAACTCCTCTAGGAGATTTGTATCATAATTCAAAGAGGTATAAACAAAAAAATTACTATAGAAATTACCAATAAAATATTATAGTTAAAAATACCTCATCAAAAAAGAAATAGGAATCTGTGTCCATAGATCAATAGCTATAAATTCCTCCTTGTGGTGATTTATCCCTGCTCTAACCTGGAAGGAGATAATCTAAAATAACCCAAAGTCACAGGTAGGGTGTGAGATAAAACCCATGTATTTTTCCACCATGTATTATTTACCAATATTCCATAATTTAATTGACCAAATAAATAGCTTTCAATTTTACCAAAAATAGGGTTTTCATTTCAAAATCATTATTTAACAAATCATTCATTATATTTAAAAAATGGATAATACATTTAACAAAAAATTAAATGTTTAATTTATGTGATATTTCTAAATAAATGTAATAATAAAAAACTTATATAAAAAACTAATTATATAAATTCAAAATGAATTTAAAATATTTTATAATAATTTCATGTATTTATATCTCATATATAAATAAGCAAGAAACATGGTAATTTCCCAGAGGTATGACTGTTATAGGCTATGGTATCCCCACACGTATATGATTATAACTAGAATGTGTACACATTTCCCTTGGAACTAGAAATAGAGGAATCATATATTTTATACTAAGGAGAAAAAAGATCTAATTTTTTTAGTGTTGTAATGAGTCAATCCGTTCCTATTGAAATTCCAACCAATCATGTTTTCCCCAATAACTCACTAACTACCTCGTCTTTCAAATGATCTATTAAAATTTAATTATGAGAAATTTATTTTAATAAAGCTTAAAATAAAACTAAATCCCATTACACCATTTAAAAAATTAGAATATTTCATTTTAAAAACAAAATGAGTTTTTAATCAAAACATGCATTTTCCATGATAAAACCCAAATGTTTCTATCAAAAAAAAATTTAAGAAATTTTTTCCAAACAAGAATTTCAAATCAATTCACAATTCCATTTTACAATTCAATTTCACAAGTCAATTTCAAAATTCAATTCCATAATAATATTCAGTAATTCAATTTCAATCAATTCAAAAAATTTAATCTCTATAATTTTTCCTTCAATTTCACAATCACACCCCAATTCAATAAAATTGGGGGTTTCCCAATTTTAAGCTAAAAATGAAATTTATTATAAAACTCAAATTCAATGTTATTGGGTTTTTAATCATCCAAGGTAATATATTACAGTTATAATAGTAAATGAATTTAAATTAACAATCTATAAATTTAGGGTAAATTATATTTGGGCATCACAATAAAACCACCTACCTCAGGATCACGACATCTCAACTCACCAAAATCTAATCAAGATTATCCGATGAAGAATGATGGAAAGTTAATCTAGGAAACAATAATCAATCCTCAGTTTTAAGATCCCAAAACTGACCATATTAGATCCTCCAACCAACATGTAGATTTAGAAAGCCCAATGGGGAAAAATAGAGGGAGCATGATATAGATAACAGGAAGAGGAAACTAACCAGAAGAGGATTGACCACCATTAGACTAGATTTGAATATCTACTAAGAGTGTTTTAAAGGGATAAAAACTACTCTTTGGAGGCATCAGGGAAGGAAAAATTGGTTTGGGTTTCTATAGGTTTGTCAGGAACATAAAAAGGAAGGGTCAATATTTTAAAAAATAAAATCTTATTAAAAAAATGTACAAACGTTTTCCTAGAAATATCCACATAGTTAGATAAACTATACGGATTAACTATATTCCCCATTAAATGGAATACATGGTTTCTCCTATGAAAGTGAACAGTTTGATAAACCATGAACTATCTTTTCAAAACCCTATTATTTGGGGTTTAAAGATTTTCATTGAGAGGGAACATAGTTTTTACAATCTATGAACATATAGTTTAGTATCCAAAAAAAATTTAAAAACATCAAAAAATTCACCTTATTTACCCTCAAATGATGTCCATCCAAAGAATGATTCAAAAGAGGGGTTGAAGAATGCCTGAAAATAGTAACAGTATGTTATAGTTACAATTTTAACCACCATTAAAATATGAAAGTGAGGACATTCATAGTGTGAACCATATAGGCTATTCTATAGTCAACTATATATAGAATGTCTATTTGTTCACCCAAACACTTTATGATGTTAATAAAAATTTTCATGATGTTAATATTGGATGTTTCATCACTGTAGATGCATGCTAATGTAATTTTTCAATGACTAATCCTTAAGCCACTACTAATATATCAAATGTATGAAACCAACAATTATAAAAATATTTATTCAAATAATTAAAATTTAATTCACTTTGAATTTTTCGGGGCATTAAAAACTCTCCCGTTAAAGGATATTAATCCATCATAAGGGACTCTATCAACCACCATCGAGTAATTTTTGCAATTGTGCTTCAGAATCTAGCTCCTTTGACCAAGTCTCAACCTAGATACTCTTATTCCTCCAAAAAATCATAAAATAAGTGTTTTATTACATTCATTATTGTCTCTATTTGATTCTTTATTCACATAGGTAGTTCCTCAAAAAAGTATCTACCTTCTTCTTGATATTTCCATAGTCAATCTTGTGTGAAAGGTTTATCTTGTACCATTGAATATGAGACATATTAATCACATAATTAATACCTATATGTCATAGTGGAAGGTCCAATTGGTATTCCACTATCCAAATATATTCAAAAATATGAAAGGTACCAGTAAAATATGGTTCCCTCAATCTTACATCCGTAAACATTAATGTGCTAGCCAAATTGACACACTTATGAATACATGATCTCCCATGGTTTGCGCCAAGGGTCATCAAATCTAGTTTACATATGAGAAAAACATTATCTAGGAAACAACTAACTACTTTTGAATCAACTACAGCTGAAAAAAAATATTCTTCAACTATACTCATCCCAATAAGTGGTAACTTGCAACACTCAATCTAGAATAGTGATGAATGACTTGGTTAACCATAAACATCCTAACAGAGGTGTCTAAATAAATTCTTTAAGATTTTATTTTATGTGGAAAATAATAAATCTATATAGTAATCCCATGCCTTATTGAAGTTATTGAAGGAAACACTAAGAAGGTACTCTGGTATCCAAATAATCCTATTATATTTCTTGTTTTTATATAGGTGATATAACACACTCAGTTTAAGTTGAGATTCAATCACCTTATAAAGACAATTGAAAAATTAAAACATTATGCAAACATCTTAACCAGATGATATATTCACATACACATGTATAGTTAGACAGACTCATCTATTTAATGGGTCTCTTATGTTGGAATAAAGTGTGAAGATGTTATCAACTGATCAACCACTACCTGGATTATATCGCAACCTCTCAGTGTACTATGAAACCCCATAAAATATTCAATCATACCTACATCCAACATCTATACCAAAAAAGGAAGAGGATGAAACCACTATCATATTCATCGGTGTTAAGACTTTATCCTCTAAAAAGTTTGGAAGTGGGAAAAAACTCTTGAACATCTTTTCTCAAACACAACTACTATACATGATTCCAAATATCATGGTATATTTTTTTCGGTGTTGGATTCATTTCACATAAAGAAGAATGGATATTTCTCATCAAATTCTCTCCCATGTATATTGGAACCACCACCATACAATGAATGTTGAATACATCTCTCCCATCCAAAGACCATTATGGAAGATAAATGTTTTCAATCAACCATTATTGCATCACCAAACAATCATAATTAGACACATGGATAGACTTTTCCCACTCCAATAATGAGGAATTAATGATAATGGGAGAATTGGTTACCCAACCTTGTAAGAACCATCCTAATTATAGTACCTCAATAACTTCATTCACTTCCACTCCACTCCTAATGTTCATATTTCCCATTCTATTGATTTCTGATTGATAATGTATGAAACAAATATCTCCATTCCTTTGAAATATTATCTCTAAAATAAAAATTTGTATGTTCTCCACCCTATATACCTATTGCAAGTTCACGTCTTTATTGAAGAAAATATATTGTTAGGATTTATGGTCTTATTAGAATATAAAAATATCAATAAGTAGATAATGATTCCAATACATAAAATTACAAACCATTGTAACTTATTCTAATTCATGAGTGGGGTTGTTCATCTCATGGGGTCATAAATGATGATACCCAAATACAATTTCCTTATCATTTTTCATCACAATAGCTCCCAACCCAACATCTGGAGCATTGTGGTATATATTGTAACCCAATCCCATGTCATAAAAAATGAGGATTAGAGAAGATTTAATCCTTATTTTTATTTTTTGGAAAACATTCTCAAACTGATCCATAAAATAATTTTTTACTCCCTTCATTGTATGCCTATTCCTTGGTGTTTTCATTTGAGAGACTTCATGGATGAACTATTGTCAATACCCACCAAATATTTGGTAACTCTAAATATCAAACATATTAAAAGGTTGAGACTAATATATCAACCATTCCAATTTCTCTATACCTGATGAAATCTAAGATTCAAAGATTAATTTATAAGAATAAATTCCCTCTATATCCACAATAAATACCTTTTAAACATTACATCAGGTTGATTTTAATGATGTGTGGTCAATATGATCATAGGATTCCTTGGATTCAAAATTGTGGTCCACGAATAAATAAAAAATCCACTAGTGATCACAACAATGTACTAGTTTAGTTTGGGGTAAAAAAATATAAATATAAGAGACATGAATACTACTAGAAAACTCATCAGTCCAAATGGAATTATAAGATACTCATATAAACCATACATATACCTGAACACCATTTTCTATAAATATCTATCTTTGAATAATAACCAAGGGAATCCAAATCACAATTCAATCATGTTAACCATCATGTTCCTATTCATATGTCAAAAAATAATCAATCCATGGAAGTGGATACCAATTATTCAATTTGACATGATTCAGCTTCCAATTATCCATTTATAATGAAAGTATATCATCCGCCTTATATAAAATAAGACCAAGTCAACCAACAGATAATAGATCAAGAAAATGAATCCCTTATCCTCAAAATCCTTAGGGTGTATCCTAATGTATCTTAACAAAGTCATTTCAATCAGATATTGGTATCATTATGGGTTTCCCAATGAGAATGGGTTTAATCTCAAACTTAATTCCCCTCTAAGGAGGGATTTTGGAGATGTAACATATTAAAATATCCCAGTAGTGATCATGTATGTGAGGAAACATAGTTAGAAACACCACATTATTCTCCAAGAGAACCAAATATTTCATATGCATCATACGGTCCCCATTATGACTATTTCTTCGCCCCACTATACAATACACTATATCTGACTCTCAGATCAAACTGTACTTCTCTCCCTTATGGTATGTAAAGGATATTCACCTCCTATTGAAATTAATTTGAGATAAAAAATCATATAAAATTATCTAGAAAAAATGTTTGTTTAAATTTCATCATCCCAAATATTAAAAAAATCACATGGATGTTTTAAGCCTAAAACATCTATAAGACACTATGGGAACTATTCAATACAATTATCCAACTTCTAAAGAGTTGTATCAAGGGATAATAGTTCTAATAATAACATTAATGATAACTATAATATAAAAAACATAAGAATAAATTAATTAATTAGATTCCCATATATCAAACAAAGAAGTATAATGAAATAAAATACTCAATATTAGAAATCTAATTATTGAAGGTCCAATTTTCCCATTTTATAAATCTAGATCTAATGCAATATGCCTTCTTATATCAAATCCATGATTATACCCTTGTGATCTATGAACCATTGGGAGATATAGAACCTACATTTCACTCAATTGAGGTCATGATCTATGAGTTTCTCTATGGCCTAACATTCCATAATTAAATAAAATATCAGTATGAGGTCATCACATCCAATTGACCAACGCTTATGTCTATATATAATTTCACCATATGATCATCTTTGAAACCCTTGAGAAAAACCATTTTCATGGTCCTATCCAACCATATGGATGAAACTCCCACACTCGATCAGTATAACATCTACAGAATGCTAACCCCCCTACTGGTAACACGGAGTGAAACAACCTCCTATAGTGGTAACTAAAAAGCACCTCTTTAATAAAAATAACTATTTCTACACTTGATTATCTCTTATTTAATTATCTTAATTCTACCATAAATGGTATATATGACACAAATATAGAGGCTAGTCATCTATATATTAAACTTATGAAGAAGACCCGCCACACTATCTTCATCTAGACCCATCATGATTATAAGGTCCTTATAAATAAAACCAGGGTAAAATAATAAGTAATTATTCCTAACAACGATCTAAACATGAGAAAAGCATAACAACTCCACAAGAACAATATACCATGATTCTTAGGATGTTTCCCCTGACAAGATATCAATGGCATCCTTAGAAAAATATAACATCAGAACCCTGGGATTGTAATCCTAAAAAAGAGTTTCTTAAATAATTCACATGAATATCCCCAATAAATCTTTAATAAAATACACCACTATAAAATAATGGGTCCCTAAATCATATAGGCATCTAACAACACTCTTTGCTCACCCAGAGGCTCAACCTGTACAAAAAATCCATTGATATTTTCATTACAGTCCTCTATATCAAGGGGGACTCCCATATTGTGGAATTCCAAATGATGATATAACTAGATAACCTAGGAAAAACCAAAAAAAACTGGTTTAACAATTCATGATACTCTATTCTAAACTGGTAAATGTCAAAACACCCTAGTATAATGTTTCTCTGAGAAATACACTATGGAGAAATATACTAGTGCATTATTAGTTAAGAACTCTTATACATCAAGTGGTAATGAAGATGTATTTACCACATTGGGACCATTCTAACTATGTTACCTAGTTTGAACAACTAGAAATTGTCTTGTTGTAATTATTATAAATATAAAAGTGATACTTAGAAACCCCTTTAACAAAAACAATATTTAAAATACCTATATGATTTATAGGTGCACATGTAATAAAAAACATATGAGAAACACTCTATAAGTCAACTAAAAACCACTATACATAAACTCATATTGGTTACCAAATTCATAAGACAATGTCATTAGTACATATACTTTATTTACATTCATATGAATATTTTTAATTCAGAATAATATAAGGTGAAATTAACTAACTTTCGCAGAAAATGTAGTTATAAAAACAATGAATATATTATTTTATGAAATTATTCAATTTAAGAATATATCAATCATGGTAAATCTAGAGTTTCATTTCTGAGCCCACATACATAAACATGATACATGATCTCACTCACCCTTCACAATCGGTTGGGTGGAAAATATAATAAACACTAAAAAAATAAAAAACATATGTCTTGACCACCCAAAAAACATAGAGACATGCTAAAAAAGTATTGGCCAAACACTATAATTACTCCAGTACATATGTCTTGACCATCCTACCTCTATCATATGAATCCCCAAATCATAATAGAAATAATAGTACTACAATGATACCATTTTATAACACCATGACCACAATCAATTAGTCTATGCCGGAGGGTAACAAGACATCTTGTGTGCCTCCCCATAAACAATATTATTATAATAACATTGAGGGCATGAATGGTGAAATGGAACGATTATGCGCTGAAAAAAGTTTAAACATGAGAGTAACACATGAAAATAAAAATAAGAAGCATCACTGATATTTGAATAAATGAAAACATCATCTGATACTATAATAATGTAGGATATAATAGTTAGTATAGCGAGTAATAGGATATATCCCAACATGTGTTAGATCGATAAAAAAATGGAAAAATGGAAAAATAATAAATGAATAATTATAAAAGAAGAACACAATGTATGTTCTACCATCACCTCAACCATTCTACTACTCCTACCCAATTTATTGATTTACCCCCCACCAGATGTTTAACTATAATGTCTGAATGTGCATCAACATGTGAATACAGGTTTTTCGTATAATACCTATATAACACTATCAATATGTCATTAAAATTTGTTATGTATATATATGAAGGTGTATACGAAGGAAGAAATAAAGTACATAAATTAACATGAAACCCACCAGCTCATCATTCGCTAAAAAACTACCACAAGCCCTAACTCGACTAGATTATTCTCTAGGATGGGTGGAATTTCATATGAAGTAAAAATAAATGTTATAGACCACAAAAACACTCTTCCATCACAACGTACCCAACAATCTCATAGAATACCTACCCATGATTCCTTAGAGGCCTATTCATCTGGACATATCTATTCCACTACCCTTACAATATCACAAATATAATACATGAATAGCTTGCATCACCATCCAAAATTTAGTCATCTAAAAAAAATGACTACCCCACTACCCTTCAATGATATCCGAATCACATAGGACTATCCCATGTCACTTTCTTACATGTACTCATCTCACATAAAAACATATATCCAAGAAAAGCTCACACGTATGACTTAATACATATCCAAAATCACATCTTGATAACATACATCATTAATGAATGTTGTTCAATCCGCAACCTATCTCAAACTACACACTACTACATGAATTATTCAAGTATATAACCTTAAAAATAATGATGTTTTAATTCCCATTTCCATTATTTGTAATTTTTGTCACCAATTCTCACTCCTAAGGATATTACTACATCAATACAAACCCACCCAAAACATTGACACATGAAATTTTTGGTCTCATAAAGGTACACACTCACACACATGAAACTAAAGACATAACACATTATACAAGTTATGTAACGTGGTATGGAATTCCATCCGAGATAATGGATTAACCTTATCAAAATAAGCCATAATCCAAATCATTGTTCATGTATCAAATACCAAATATTTGATCCAACTTTTCTCAATTTAAGGTTTACATCAAGAGAACCAAAATATATTGGTAGAAATGTGGAAATAAATCTTATAAAAATAGAGATTCATTAAAATAAAATCTTTGCAATAAATAATTCCCCAATAAATAAAGTGATGGGGAATAGAGTTCAAAAATAATCATGTTAAAAACATAACATTTTCAAAAAACACATGTGAAAATTGAGGGAGTTGAGGGAAAACTCAAATAGGGATAATGGGGAATTATAAATTTTAACCCTTGTTAGATTTACACCATGGGTAACTCATAATGTTATACATATATATATAATATATTAGAAAATTTCAGATATAATGTTTATAGATTCACCTAAACATTTTAAGGGGTAAACTATTATGTTCACATTGTGAATGGAACTTTCTATGAAATTGGAGCTGCAGGCTGGAGTAATTTTTATAAGACCAAACCTTGGGCTATTCATGACCACTAAAATAAATAAAACCAAGAATGAAACCCATAATGATACAAGGAAATAGATCATAAAATACCATGGAATTTGAGTGGAATTAAACTAATAGAATATGTCATGTCCTAAATGATTGTCCCATTTTATGGAAATAACAAGATTTAATAGATATATTCTTTTATTAAATTTTCTTTTTCAAAATGTAGAAGACATTGTTAAAATAATAATCTCTTTTACTAATTTTTATCTTTTCTTGTAAATCATACATCTTTCAATCATTTATTGATTTCCATTCTCATAGTATATTCATTAATTGTATTTCCTTCCACTCTAACCGACTCACTATTTCCTAATGAAAAATATTCTGATAAGTTAACCTCTCATTCAACTTAATACATGAGAAATAATCAAAATAAAAATCTATTAACTACCACTCCATCAACACCACTTTCGATACTAGTAGATATATCTTCGTCAACTGAGAGAATGTTACTTACGTAGGATCTAGGTGAAATTTTATTTTTTAGTTTTGACTGAGCATATAACAGATCTCTCATATTGATGGTTTTCATAGTATATTACTCATAAAAATTTTATACATTAATATTCATAGATAATTTATATAATAAATATCAAAACATTCTATAAATTAAACATTTCAATGAGTTTCTTCCTTTATATGTTCTTAATATCTCTCTTATTAAACTTCAGTATAAAAGAAAATGTATTTTTGAATAATATTACATATTTTATTCATTATTCATGTAGTCCCAATTCTATTAAATCTTAATATCAAATAATATTTTGAAAGAATATTCCTTTTCATGCTTAATTTTCTCTCATAAAAATTTATCTTCTCATTTTATAATAAATATGAAAAATAAGAAGACTATCAATAGTAAATTTTTCAAGATCACTATCTTATTGAATTTATATGATCGAATTAAATTTAAATTGAATGATCCTAATAAATTTTTATTATAGTAGAGACTTCACAAGTTTATATAAATATTATAATAATGTATAAAAATATATATTACCTCTTAATGAATTCCGAAATAGTTTAATCATTTAGTATTCTAGTATCATCAAATTATTTTTGACTAATTTATTCATTTTATTATTACATCTTTGTATTTATGTCAAAATTGATATGAAGATACTAATAAATAAAATTATAATTTTATATCACATAGCCTTTTTCAATTCCTTTTCTAATAAAGAATACAATATATCATTTATACAATAATAATTATTTTCAATATTTCCTCAGCCAGTTAGAGACCACAAAGATTTTTTATCTTCAACAATGATTCAATATTGAACTGAGTGAAGAATATTGTGCCCAATAGAAATAATGTAAGGTAACATTCACTATATTAATTTTTGAATTAATTTTGGATAACTTTTTTAATCTTTTACTAACACTAGTATTTGATTGATCCATATTAGGAACTTGAGGGAAAAAGATATTAAACATGCCTCAAATACCAATTGTTGGATCTCATGAATTGTGATACACATAGGGTTGAATTTGTGTATATAGTTATCTAAATTTTTATTTTAATATCATTATAATTTAATAAGCCTCTATCAAGATACTCACAAATGGTAAAATTTAGAAGAAAACCCCCTGTTTGATAAAATAGTACACAACCATTAAGGGTGAATTAATCCCCAGTGTGTCATGGATATTACCACAGGGAAAACATCCATATTATAATAAGAAAGAACTCACGAAAGGTTATCAAACAAAATGAATTTAGATTCATAAATAATATAGTAGTAATATTATCAAAACAAGAAAACAATTCTTTCTGAAGGAAGGAAATCTATTATTGTGTGTGCCTCGATGAAGACTATACAGATGATGAAATACTTTTTTTATGTATAGAAATTAGTTGTGGATATTATTTTTTCTTATTATTTTAAATATAAGTGAATTAGTTCCCATATGACTTCTAATAATCTATAAAACTTCTCATTCCTCATTTTAGAAAAATTATATTCACCGAATAATGTATACATAATAATTATTGAAATCTCCTTGAATCTTAGTAGAATGAATTTATTGATTCAAAATATGTCTATAAATTCTCTAAAATACTCAGAATTACTTCCTCACACAATATATAAAATATAAAATTCCAATATTTTTCACAAAATCTTCTAATATAACCTCTTTTATATTTCAACATATATGTGGAAACGTGAATCTATGATTTGATAGCTTCTTCTATAGTATGTAATACATCATATTATTCAACAATACTTCTTATATGGACTTTCATAAATCTTATTTAGGATCATTATTGTAATGTTATTGATAATATTTGAGCATCACAGAGAAAACAAATCAACATCATCTTATATTAACCTCATTTTATTCAGATTATTCTCTTTTAAATACATATAATTTTTTTATTCTTTATAAAATTTTCTTATGGACTCCTAGAAATTTTGGAATTTTCAATAAATTATGAGATTCAAAAATATGCTATATAGCTTGAAATATCCTATGATCTATGATAAATCCATTTAAAAAATAATTAATCATAAACTACGTGGATTAATTTACTTACACGATCCCAAATTCACGTCCACATAGTTATGTTTCATTTTAAATAGGTCAGTTCCCTAATATATTCAAAACATCATGCCTAAGGATTATAGATTATTTTACAAGGGATTATTATGAATTCATTACAAGGTCCAATTTTTTACACATTGATGAAAAATCATACATGGATTATTACTGTGAAAAATTAGGAAACATAAATATCTTATCCGTTGATAGAATATACTATGCCCAAATAAAATTCTTTCATATATAGAAGATACCTTTTTTATTTTTCTAAAATTTCTCCCAACAAAATATCCAATATTTAGAACAATTTGCATTTCTAATATTCTTAAATATATATAGATAGTTATAATTATACAATTATACAAATCCACTATGTGGATCATCAAATGTTCTCTTGGAATTCTATGTTGAATCAAAAAAATAAACACACACATAAACAAATATTAATAAGGTTTCTTCTTCCACCAATACTAGTTATAGATTCCATTGAAGATCAGCTCATCAATTATCACAATTTAAAAAGTAAATAAAAAAATAAAACATCATCCTTTAAAAGATTCGATATTATAATTAAACAAATGTATGAGGAATGGGGTGAATATTATTTTGTGACCTTATACATGGGTGAGATGTTGGAATGGAGTGAATTTCCCCTTTTGGGTGTGCTAGATCTATAATGAATTCAAGCATGATATCAAGAAGTGCGTTATAAAAGACCATATGGGTATCAAAATCCTTATCCCATTATAAGAAATGTTTCATGATCAATTTTATTAGTATATTTTTTACAGATAATAAATATTTCTATCTCATACATAGAAATGTAGTTATAAACCTAATAGAGGATTATATGACTATTAGAGACACAATTATTGGGGATATGTATAATGAATTCACCCCATATACTTCCACAAGTGATAATTCCAAGATTAATAATTCCCTTTCAAGGTTGTTTTTTGAAATTGAATGGATTACCAAGGATAAGGAACATTTTCCAAAAAATGATGTCCTTTTTGGCTCATGTGATGAATCAATCTTCCTAAAAAATGGTTTAGAACCACGGGTTGGGTGAGAGATAAAGTATATTCTCTATTGGACCTATTAAATTCAGAGTACATATTTACCTGTCGTAGAAGAGGTTAATTATAATTAATGAGTCTTTTATGTCACCATAACACACCATAATTTTTTATTTATGTCCATTTAAGTAACCATGAATAATTAAATAACATTATTTACATGCAACAATGAGTTGAACTGACCTGTGATATAACAAACTATTATAAAAAACATATTAAATTGGTAGTTTTGAATAGTAGAAACCAAAATATGAATAATAATTATAAAGGATTTAAATATTTAAAATTAATTAATCAATTAAAAATAAATAATTAATCAATTTCTAATAATATCATATTATTGTTCAAAAATTTATTTCCATCAATAATGGTTTTAAGGAATTTTTTTACCAGAAAATTAAAATTAAATTATACCATTTTTTGATAAAACTAAATTTAATTAATTAATTTAGTTTTTTAAATAATCATTTCAACGTTATCATAGGTTGATATTTTTTTTGAAAAATGATTTATATATCATTAAATAGTGAAAAATACTAATTTTTCAAAATAAATGTAATTTAATTTCATGTAAAAGTATGAATATGATTTAAATTTTATTTTAATGTAAAATAATTATCCATTAGTTGTTAAAAAACAAATTAATTACATACAAATCATCATTAATTTTGTGTGTGTTATAATTTCATTTTTTTTAAAACTTTATTTTTTGAAAACTAATTTTATGTGCATAATGTGTTTATTTCTTAATAAATTAAAATAATAACTTTTAAAAATTTAATTAATGTAATTTAAAGATAATATATTGAACCATATATGTTTAATTTCAATTTTATTTAAATTTGAAATAAAATAAATTTTGTTTTATTTTTAAAAATTCATTTTTTAAATAGTTATTCCTTGTAGTATTCATAATTATTCAATATTAAATTCTCCCACTCCTAAAAATTGAATCTAGTAAAATTTATTCAATGTTTTGATCCAAAAAATATAATATAATTTAATAGGTTAAACATAATGGTTTAATAATTAATAGTAAAAATAGAAAACTTATGTTACCACATTTATGGTTAAAAAGGTTTAATTGGGGTAAAACCAAGGAATAAGAGAATGATTTACATCAAAAAATGAATAACTTTTATAGGATGAAGAGATTTAAATTTATTATTTTCATATAATTAATTATATATAGATATGGAAACAATATTCCTTGATTGTTACATTATATCACTGATATTATTTAAGAAATTTCTCCAGTTTCATTCCCCTCAATTATAAAAGGGAGATGCATAACCTTCCTTATTGAATCCATTTTAAGAATATATTTTATAAAAATAACGAATCCAAAATATTCCAAAAACACTATAATTTATCATAGAGACTCTTTTCTTTCCTAATACAAATCCTTCATAGTTTATGGTTAACCCAAAAGATGTCACTAAAAGGGGAGGTATAGATATTAACAAATATCTAACAACATTATTTCATTTTCTACCTAAATTAAACATTTTTTATCCACAAAAATATTATGAATCTATTGTAATAAATATAAATAGATGTTTTAATATTTATAAAAAAACTATTTACTTTATCTTTTCAATTAAATGGGAGACAAAACAATCAGTCACGCGTAAGTGTGGTCTTCTTCCTCGACATAGCAATACGATTCATTTTCTGCCCCATCATTCATGGTACATTATTATGATTGAAATTATTTTTATATTATATATTTATAATATTATTTAATCTTTAGAGGTTAATTTGTATTTACCTTCCATTAATTCGGTCCTGTAAAAATTTGAAACTTTATGCATCTATATTTACAAAGTACTCTCTATACATAGTGATGTAATTAATGTTTCAATGCTTATTTATATAAATCATTTAAAATAAAAATTTATGGAATATATATGATATAAATATATATAATTATTAAAATTATATATTTTATTAAACTATAATCAATGTCTAATATCCATAACCTTTGAATGGAAACATGCATAAAAAATGAAGGGAAAAACACCCAAAATGATCATGATAATGAACAATTATTAATCAGAGGGTGATAAAATAATATATAGATATAATATATGCAATTATAATAATTAATATGGATCTATAATGATTTATAATAAATATAAGTTTATTATATTGGTGTTCAGAGTGCTTATAAATCATGACAAAATTGAGTTAAGAGTTTTATGTTATAATATCTTTTTTTTTCAGGGATTGATTATGCATAAATTTATGATGATTAAATTGTATGATATATATCTCCCATGTAATTTTTATTGTTTTCAACTATTTATTTTTGGACGTTATTTGTTTTCCTATATTTTTCCTCTCCTAAAGTACTCAATATACTGAAATAATAATTTTAAGGAAAAAGGAACTTTTTTCTCTTGGTTAGGAAAATATTAATACATTTCAATATTTTCATTTTAATATTTTCAAGATTGTTTTTCACAATATAAAAATATTTATCAAAAAATATTTACCTATGTTTTTCTAGTTTATAAAAACGTTTTACTAGAATATATATGTATTTTTTTGAATGAGTTACTTTTGAATTTTTTAATGAAAATGTGAATTGATTTATTGTTTCAATATGTATAAAAATAAGGTATTTATATTCCATGATTTATAATATTTTACTTGAAGTTTTTATTATATGTTTCCTTAATTATATTCAATGTAAATTGATTCCTTAATAAATTGGATATTTTTATATATTTAAATATGTAATTTCAAAATGAAATGTTAATTCTCAATAATAAATGTCTCAGTGATCATATAAATCTATTTTTCCTATTTAGTGACATCAATTTATGTTTCATACAATTTATCAAGAATATAAGAAAATGTTTCCAAATTTGTTATTCAATTGTATAGTTTATTTTTATGATGATAAAATTCTTATGAAACCTTTTTTCTTTCAATGGATTATGTTTTAATGAAATTAAATTTATGTTCCTCATCCTGAGAAATACATATGAATATATTATGGATATAAAACAAGTGGTTCCATTATAAAATAATGATTGGTGGTTATAAACCAATTATGGTTTGGTCTGTTATAGACCTCCAATGCATTTGTTAACGATGGAAGAGTTGAGAAACTTCTAAGATATAATGTAGTAAAAAACTCATAAGTGATTATTGAGTAAACTTTATGAGTGTTACTCCTAAGATAACATTGGAATTGACTATTTAGTAATTTATAATCTAGTAATTTTTAAACAATGATAGTATTTTGAGTGAACCATGACTATTGAACAGATTAAGTGTACTTATATATATGTAGAAAAATTATATATTTAGCATTATGAAATGTTTTCATCGATCATGAACTGATATTGATTATTCTCCACTATTAGTTCTTATATTGTTTGATTGAAAAACCTTATACCATTATTCATTCTTATTGACAATTAAAAAATTAGGTATTATTATTTTTAGGTTATGATCATGTTATCATACCATCATTCTTATATTATTTTCACTTATCATCTATTATTGGTGTCCCTTATATTTACAATTAGTGACCATATAATCTTTACTTTTCTTATGATTCCTTTTCCTAGGCTAGGATGAAAGGTTTTCATTAATATATTTTTAAGTAGGGTTCTTGTTATGAAGATCATAATGGGAAGTAATGTATAACATTTATGTAGTATTTTTTTATATCCATGTTTCCAAAGCCATTAAACCTTTATAGTTTTGTTATGTATCTTATTGATATTCATTGAATATTATTGTAAATGACATATTATTTATGTAAGAAATGTATGGGTCTCCAAATTTGGTATTAGATAAAGAATTAGTTTCTTTTGATACTAGGATGAAAAAACATTAGGGAAAACAATTAGGGAAATAATATGTATAAGAGGATTTCCTAATTTATGGTAATGAAAGGATTCTAGGTTTCCAAGAAAATGTATCCCAATATAGATTCTTGAAATTATATGTAATAGTGGAATTTATATACAAAGTGGTAATAACTCTTAATGAAAAGATTGGGTATTGACATGAGAATCACCAGTTCTTGATGAGTTGACCTAATAATTAAAACCATGCAAGAAACTTCCAAGGGATATGATTATGTTAACTGAAATTTTCATCATGAAAACTATGAAGGATTTTGATAGATAATGGAAATGGATATTTAATGTTAAATCTTTGGTGTCAGAAAATATAAATATGGTGTCAATATTTAGACGACCAATGAATTTTTTTCCATGATCATAGGATTTTAAAATACAATTTCACTTTATTTTAATATTTTTGATCGATTAAGTCATTGGATTGAACCAAATTTAATTGGGTTTATGATAAATGTGTCTTCCAATTAACTGAATTTCTTCTTCAGAAAATAAATTTATAGAATCTATAATTCCAAATCTTTTTATTATTCTTATTTAATATTTTCAAACCATGAATCAAGATGAACATAGAAATTTTCAAAAGAATGAATGGTGTATTAATGAGTCATTTAAATTAGACATCCACCTTCTTTTAGTGGGTATTCTTTTCCAATAATTGCTATGAAATAGATCAGTACCACTAAATAGAAATTGTCTATTATCTAGTTCTTTGAACATTAAATGTTTATATTAATGGTTTATCATCTAGATGTCAAAGAGGATATGTGGTGTAATATTATTAAAAATACAAGGAAAAGAGGAGAAAAATAATCCATTGAGTGTGATAAGTATAGGTGAAAACCTTTCTACAAGTTAATTATCCATTTTACTCATGTTAAATTTGGGAAGGAGTTTCCAGAGCTAAAAAAGAAGTATTACGAACCTATTGGTACCTATAAGAAAAATTTTAAAATATTTATGAGGTATGTATCTTGTATTATCATTGAACACAAATGTAAGATTGATTACTTCATAAATGATTTATAACCATTTCTATAAAGGGTGTTATACATAATATTAATTAGAATATATAAATAATTTGTTTAATTTGGTATAATGGTAGAGATGGATATTGGAGTCCCCCATTAATATCATAATTTTAATTAGAAATAAATGATGTAATTCAAAGGAAGTCATAATAAAAAAAATCATAGATGGGGTAAATGTTGGAGTCCTTTTATATTATGAGTGTGAGAAGAAGCATGTAAAAGATTTTATTTAAGGGACTAGTAATTTTTTATTTAGGAATAGATATTCATTGATAAAAAGAGTGTCAACATGAAATTAACAGGATAGTCAATGAATGTAAATATTAGAAATCTCAAAAAAATACACCATCCACACTCCAATTTTTAAAATAGAATGTGTTTAGGAATTATTCCAACTAGTGTGTGAACTCTATGTTTAATGAAATTGATCTATGTTAGGAATATCTTAATCTCAAAAAATGGTATATATTATACGATATCTATTTTCAATGTGGGGTATGATAACGAAGTGGTGAAAGGTACACATGCCATCCACTCTAAAACAACTAATATCACATTTGATTATAGTTATACCAACTCATTTATGTCGAATGAATTTTTCAAAGGCATCACATACCACCATATTAATTAGATATTGAAATAGTGTAAAAACATAATGGTATGATGTTCGGAAATCATTTCAATGATTGATCCCATATTGATATTTTTGGGAATGTGTTTCTTGAAAATATGTTTAATCTTCTTATAATAGAACTTTATAATATTTTGGGAACCTATTATATAAATCCTATATCATTTGTTGGGGAAGGGATGACACATTTTATATTTTTGAAAAAAACTATGATTTTATATCCATTCATAGATAAATTTAAAATTACAATGGAAATTACAACCATTATATGGGTCTTGATTCCTATTAAAAGTTGTTGTTTATCAAAGATGGTTTGGTGTAAAATCAGCATCAATTAGAAGAATGCCATATGAGAGTAAGTTCTTTTCTCCCTAGAATATTTTCTTTACCATAAATTAAATAATGAGGATGATTTTTCAATTCAATTAATACCCATTGAAAATCATATTTCAAGTCACTCTATAGAATATCCCCTAATTTTTTAAAGGAATTAAGGAAGAAACTTCAATAGAATCTTGATTAGGGATTCATTAACCTGATTGCATCACCGTCTGGTTCACCAGTTCATTATGATAATCATAATAGTAGATTAATGAGACTATATATTTATTTTCATGAACACAACAAGATAATGATTAAGAATATGTTTCACATTGCCTCTATTAATTATTTTTTAATCAATTACAAGGAGATCAATATATTCCCATGATTTATCATTGATTTGGATAATGTCAATTGACATTTAAAAGATATGATATAACCAAGAAGTCAAATAAATCATTGAATTAGAACTGTGAATTTAATTTTATGTCATTTAGTCTTACTAATTACCCCTAAATCACCATTGATAAAATGAATTATTTCTTTAGTGATTACCTATATCAGTTTTTTTGTATCCATTATTACGTATAATATTATAAATTTGAATAGAAATAAAGAGTAGGAAGATAAATGTTGGATTGTACTTATTACTATAAGGAAGGATAAGAACTCACAAATTTACCATGTGCAGATTTTGGAAACATAAATTTTCACTTTTTGGTCATATATTCCAATGCATGGTTACATTAATGGATCAATCAAAGATAGAAGTTATAAATAACAGGCCTTGACCAACCACTATTATTAATGTATACTATTTTTGTGTATAAAATATATATTATTGATTAATTTTAAATGTTTTCACAGGGCTATCTAATCCACTGACCACAGTAAATCAGAATGTATTCACACTACCAAAAAATGGTTAAGGGTTTATTATTTAAAACTATTCATTGATTAAATTTATAATATGTTCCCTTATAAAAAATGATATAGTCACAACTTCTTCATCATTACAAATGAATGTTCTTGAAAAAAATACCCAAATCATGACTTGGAGCTAGCATTACTAATATTTAAATTAATTATTTAAACAGAATATATTTTTGGGTAAAGGTGTCACATATATCCTCATAAAATGGTAAAATTAGATATTCACATAGAAATAGTTGAATTTTCATTTGATAAGGTCTTTGTAATTAATTAATGATTATTATTTCTCACAACATTACCACCCTAGAAAATAGAATAAGGTGGTTGTTTCTTCTAATCGAAAGGATCATTCTAGAATATCTATTATGAGGATAAAAAAGATCCAATATTAATATATTTTCATAGTAAATACCATGAAATATTACAGGAACTGGTAAATGTCATCTTTACCTCATTAATGTTCATCTATTTATCAATATTAAGATAAATGAAGAGTTTTTGGATGATTTAGAGCTGTAAAATAGGGAATGAAATGTTCTTGAGTTCAATCAATATTCAGATGGAATGATTTGTTTCAGTAATTAAGATTGTTTCCAATTAATTATAACCATGAAGAATGAACTACTGTAATAAGCTCATTTCACATCATTCTCAATTCACCCTTGATATGCGATGATGTATAAAGATTATAGAAATAATTTTTTGTGGGACACCATAAAGAGAGATATTGACGAGTTTATATATCATCGATTATTATGTTAGCATGTTAAATATGATAGATACAATCTTGAGGGGATGTTACATGTAAATCCCATAACATAATGTAAATGGTAAAATATCACCATTTATTTCATCATCAAACCAGCAAAAAAGTTTAAATGCTGTAATTAAATTTGGCTTGTATTCAATTGTTGAACAATGTCATCACACATAATTTATATTAGATATGATTTCTCTCATTATCAACACTATATGATAAATAATAAGGTGGTGATAATGTTGCATGGAAAATGACATTATATTTTAAATGGTATTAATTTGATGTTTACCTCAATGTTCTAGGGAATTATTTAGAAATCACTCGATACAGAGTTGTGTACAAGTTCTTATTGTCATCCTTATATGGATGGAAAGTCAAATATGCCCATTTAAACCATGGAGGATATTTTGTGATCATTTTATCTACAATTCAAAGGTGGTTGGGTCCAAAAGATTCTAGTCATGTTTTAGTACAATAATATCCTTCACTCAAGCATTCTTATAGATCCTCATAAATCACATTATTGAATAAAATGTATAACTCTGATATTATAGGATGGATTTGGAGAAGGAAATATATTTGGAACATAATATTTCATAGGAAATGGTATTGAATTTTAGTTTAATTCAACATCACGTGATGGTATTTCAGTGTTAAAAAAGTGTTATATTGATAATAATCAATGACATCTAGAAGTTGTTGGTGGTGATAAGGTCTTCCTATAAATTTCTCTATGGGATAAGGTTATGAGATTCACAATTAATGGAATGATGATCAATGGGTTTGTTATTCATTATATTATTTTTTTATCTTATTTGGATTGTTTCTTATTACATAGAACACCCACCATAACACTCTTAGGTTAATAATATGTCCTATATATCTTTTTTTTGTAAGTATATTCATGATATTTTATATGTAATGAACTCAGTGGTCATACCACTATATCATGATCATTAATACAAAGTTAAACAAAAAAAAGAATATCTTAGTATAGAGATAATATTATACAAAATAATACAACTAAAATGGAAACTGTTTAATACTAATAATTAAAAATTCTCTTCCTAATATACAGAAAGGATACATAAGAAATTTGTTATCTCGGATTTCTAGTAATGGTAAACAATGGATATTTGTAATAATAACGTGAGAAAAAGGGTATGAGAACATCATCTTGACATTATAATATCACACCATTCATTTAAAAGATCATAATCAAGAGTCATGGAAAAATTATTGGTAGTTCATAAGAAATAATTTATAAAGAAATAATTATCATAATCTATGATGTCAAAGAATAGGAATACGACATAGAACATGTGGTGTAAACATAAGCAAATAATATATTATATCATGGATACCTACCAAGACCATCATATCATGTTAGTCTTGAGATAATCACCTATGTACCTACATCATGCTTGGGATAAAAACCTTTGTACCATCTTATTTTCAGGATTGGGCTACAACTCGTGTACCCTCTTATTTATAGGCTTGGAAAACTACCTGTGTACCATCATATTTCTAGGAGTGGGCTACAAATCATGTATCATTTGATATCATATACCATTTATCATTAATAAACGAATTTCAGGGATATATAGGTCCCACCTTTCACATAATTAAATCATATATACATGCTCCATAAGATAATAAATCATTCATCATATCATAACCCTTAAAAAGAGATGGGTTTCATAAAAATCGTATCATAATGCATGAAATAAAATGTGTATCATAAATATTTCATCCTTAAAAAATATATGGAAAAGGTATGGGTTAAAAACCATTTAATCCTAGAATAACATGTGAAATGAAGTGAGTCTACTATGAATCCTATCATGGTATAACCATGGAAGAGAGACCGGTTTTATAAACAAATGTCATCCAACAAATAAATCATTCATATAAATAATAATAATGGTACACTTGGATAATAAACCCATTAAAACATAAAATTAATTAAATTATTTTATCATAGATGAAAGATAAGTTCGAATGATCATTTAAAACAATTTGTGTGGTAAATAATATTTAATCATTTCAATGTGACCCATATAACTTTGAAACATTTGAATCTTAATCCCATTAAATAATAAAATTTTAGTAATCTTATAATTTCATGAAAAGATACGGATTTAGGATATAACTTATCAAAGAGGAGTATATACACCTCACAAATGACTATATTCTCATAACATAACATGTGTCTCAAAGAAGAAAAATTGAGACAAAATTATATTACATATTTAGTAACATTTGATCCATCAAAACCACGAATGAATAAGATCAATTGAAAATTTTAATAGCATGAAATAAATTAAATTCATGATATAACATTTCAAATGTTATTATATACACCACATAACAAAAACAAGTGGTAAATGTAGTATATACCTCACATAAATAAAAGAGAGATGAGAAAACCCTTATATCTATCCTTTACATTTTTTTAAGGGAAACAAACTCATTTATAATAATTATAATTGTATTATTTTTCTATCACAGAACCATATTGTTATATCTAATACAGTATATGATTTTATTATGACTTTATATTCACTATTTTTTAACAGTCCCATGCTAATGTTATGTTTTGGTTAATATCAGCTTTGTTTTACGATATGTGTTGAATTTTTATTCTTGATCCTATTACATAGATCATAATTTACTTATTTAAATAATTTTAATATTGATATAAAAATATTATATATTCATTATATAATCATTTATAATAATCTAATAAGGATAGAAATACGAAATGGATCACAACACTCATAGAGAGGGTATGCCATACGTACACACGAACGTTGTTTTTGTTTTATTGTATTATTGAAATAAAGATAGTAAATGATATATATATATATTAATTCTAGTATCATTAATATTTCATTTACATCTTATACAGTTACTAAACCCATCTTCAATGGATTCCATGTAATTTTTGAACGAATCGCATCGCTCCAAAATCATGGTTCACCCCATGTCCACAAAAACAGTTTTCATGTTTAGAAAAAATGGATAGCCTGAAGTTATGTTATATATAAATATTTGATAAGAATAAATACGTCATAGTTATAGTATATATCAAATTAAAATCACATCATTTTTGAAAATAGTATTTTCATACATATAAAGTCATTACCAAAATTTTTATGTTTTATTATCAATTTGTTATATATATATTAAACCATTATAAATAATATCTTAAAATTAGTCATTATTATTCATATTAATTGCTATAATGGATATGTTATAACTATATCATTTGAATAATTATAACAATAAAATCATTCTTCATAGAAACTCATTATTGCATGTTAAGAAAGTTGTTTCATTGTTTTATGTAGAACAAGATTATATTGGTGTAGCATATAATAATATCATAACATGGTGTAGATTGAAACACAATGAAAACATAGTTATTTCGTATAAAACAATCTATATTCAGTGTTGTGGGAAATTTCGTATATCAAATATTTTATATTCTTTCAAAAAAATTATTTCACAAAATCTAGTGGTCCTTCATTCTAACACCCATAAAATAAATTTCCCCATAAAATTCATCTAGGTTATTGAAGGTTTAATTCCTTAAATTTATTTTCATAGAAAACTACATAATAAAAATGAATAATAAAAAATTATTTATAAAGTAATGTTTAAAAAATAACAGCTACCCAATTTAACTCATAAGTAGTTTTCTATATAGGATAACATAGGTTGTGAGTGATGATTTGACATTGATGAAATGATTAAATAATTATATAAAGTGATGAAGAAAACTATTACTTTTTTGTATTGGTGACCAAATTAAACTACTATAGAACACACTGTACGCATGATAAGCTCATCATTTGATTTGTTTTCCTATAGTTCCTCGTTCAGATAGGGTTTCATTGCCATTGGATACCAGTTCATAATCTTTTGATTCTGGCACATCATGGCTTGATTAACCTCATGTTGGTTGTTTTGAAGGAGCTAATGATGTGAATAATTTATCACATTGGTTCTCTTCTCTGTCTTCCACTAATATAGGCATCAAAGTATTCAAAGATGTACTTTGTGGGTCATCTCGGGGTTCTGGTTTGTCCGTATTTTGGAGATAGAGCCTTTTTATTTGACAATATGTATTGATGCCTCTAGCTTGTCTGTGGAATTTCTATGGAGGGATTATGACGAGGTAGTGAGTTTTCTGAAATGGACTCCTTTTGCGCAGTTTGGGTCATCAAATCCACTAATTTCAATTATTAAGATGTTCATCAAATATTGGGGTCTTTCTACTTTAGTCAAGGTTTCGCCACTACATAGATCTTATTTTTTCTGTCATTAGCTTCTAAATGGAATTATTTTAAATTCTTGGTGCAATTCTTCTTATAGAATGGGATGATGGGGGGTCAACCTATCGTGTTGGTATCTTGATGTCCATAAGGGGATGGAAAGTCCTTATGTGGTGTTTTGGATCTCCCTACCAGGTTTTCCATTACCCCTATATAAAATTTATTTTCACAATGCTATTGGTGATTCTTTTAGGGTATTTCTATGCTTGGAAAAAAATTAAAGGGGGCATGAATATGTATCAAATGTTTGTATTTTTTTTAAACTAGACTTTCCATTTTTTTAAAGGGTCTCCCTGAACGTGAAGGTTTCTCTTTCTTAGAATCAAGACATTGCTTACCGAGATTTTTCTAGGTATTGTTCTCATTGTTGTTTACAAGGTCATTTAATAGAGATATGCAAGAAATATAAACATGGTGGATTGGGTTTGTAGAAAAATGTTAAAAATGGTTATATTTAAAATGATATTTTGGTTAGAAAGGAGGTTATATTTGATGGTGTTATCAATGATCAGGTAAACCTGTCTAGTGTAGATTCAAATGATAGTAATCTGGATCTGATATAAATGACTGGTGCAAATGAGTATTTTGGAAAATATAATTTATATTTATGATTAAAGTTATTTATTTATCTAATAAAGATTCACTGTATTTTTATATCTCACAAATGATTATTGATAGTTTCCTAAATCTATATGTTTTTAGAATATCTAGGGAGGGTTCAGTTAAGAAGTACTTTTCCTGAGCAGGTTCATTGAGATGTATTTTTCTGGTATCTGAACCCTTATTTTTTGAAACCTCTCTAGTTGAGATGGTCAAGGACGACAAGTCGCTATGTTATTTCAGAGGCATTCATAGAGAATATTTATTGATGGTGCAAATCTCCTCTTTATATCTTTTTCATGGAATTTGTGAGGCTCAACAAAGAGAAATTTTATGGAAGAGCTTAAATAGTTTTGATCCGGAGTATATTCCATGGATTGTTGGAGGTGACAATAACATTATCTCTAATCCAGGTAAGAAGAAGGGGTGGGGTGCAGTTTCTAGTGTGGGTAGTAGGAGTCTTGTTTAGTTTGTGGTAAGAAAGTGTCTTATTGATATGGTTTACTCTGGTGATTGTTTCATGTGGTGCATTAACCAAAAGGGAAGTAATTGTTGTTGGGATCTCCTTGATCGGTGTCTGGAAAATGTTCATGTTGTTTCTAGTGTCTCTAATGCCAAAGTGGATCATCTTGTTTGTGGGATGTTATGCCACTATCCTCTTCTTGTATTTATATCTTCTAGACAAGTTGGTAGAGATAATTTTTAGTTCTATGATCATTGGAATGATTTGATTTATTATCACTAGATTTTGAAAACCTATTTGGAGGAAACTATTCAATTCTTTTATTTGGTATCTATCCATAGAAAGCTGAGGTGTCTCAAGAATTTGTTACACACTTAGGGAAAACAATTTCTTCATATTGATCAAGATATGAAGTATCTAAAACAAGAGGTTGAGAATATGGAAAGAACCATTGAAGTCAGTTGGGATAATAGGATCTATGAGGCCCTTAAGTGTAAGAAAAATTCAACATAAGATCTTATTTAGAAATAAGAGCTAATTGATGGTGAATGTGTAACAAAAAAATAGCATTATTTAGGTGATAAAAAATCACCTTATTTCCATGCCTGTATAAAAGAACTAGGAATGATGGTTCAACTGAATATTCATCTTGATGATGGTTTAATCTTGAGAGTTAGGGATTTGGTGGGGTCCTTATCTTTTTTCCTTATTTAAAAATTTTCTTTCTGATCCTAATCCAAATATGATGAATGGTTATCCTATTTGGAATGAAGATTTTTTATGATGATTCTAAATATTATGTCTAACCTAGATAATTATATGTTATAGTCTATTCATGTTGATAAGGATATTATTGATGTCATGTTGTAGCATAACCAGGAATGTTCTCTATACCCTGATGGTTTTTAGGGTCGTTTTATAGGGGGTCCTAAGAGGTGCTTAAAATGATATTATATTGGACATTTAGGATATCATTAGAGGTGGTTTTATTCCAAGGGTGACTGGTGCTACTACTCTGCTTATTCTTACCAAGGATAAAAACCCTTCCTCCATTCGTGACTAGAGGATAGCGAGTATGAGATATTTTCCTCATAAAATCTTATGAAGTATCATCAATTTGCATCTATCGTTTTTTATATCTTATAGGGATTCCTTAGAGAAGAACTATTTTTAAAGGTCATTATATCCAAGGAGCGGTTTCCTTTGATCCTAAGATGTTTTGTGATATCAACTTCACATTCCATGGTTCAAATATGACTTTGAAACATGATATAAACAAATCTTATGACAGAATTTAATGGGGGTTTATCATCAGGGGGTTTAAAAGTATGAAATTCTCTCTTTGGTCTATTGATATTTTGTTTAGATGTTTTAGCTCCTCCTGAATGACATTTTCATACATGTGTAAAAGTCAAGGTTTTTTCAAGGAAACTCATGGTCTAAGACAAGGGGGCCCTATATCTCTGTCCCTCTTTATTCTAATTCTAGATTCTCTGAGTCATCTTATTAATATAATGTTATCCATGAGTAAAATTCTTCCTTATTGAAGGAGAATGCATCAACCATCGATATCACACTTGATGTTTTCATATGATACTCTAATTTTCACTAATACTGGTGTCGGATCATTTTGTGGTCTTGTTAATGTTTTGGATGAATACAGTTTCTAGAGTGGGAATGTTATCAATATGGAAAAGGGTTGTTTGTATATCTCAAAAAATTGTGGCGACATGAAATTATTATCTATATCCGGCTTGTTGAACATTAAGAAATCCTCTTTCCACTTAATCTGTAATAGTTCTTCTATATCCCCTGGTTGTATCCAAATTAGAGACTTCGATGGAATTTTTATAGAATCATGAGATGTATATTGTAATGGAAAACCCATTTTATATCATTTGGCAATAGGATTAATTTAATCAAAAATGTTTTTCTGGCTATTCTGATACAATTTCTCTCGGCTACTATTGTGCCAAATGGGGATATAGATTTTATTGACTGAATCCTAGATAATTTTATTTGGGTGCCCATTTTGAGGGTATATGTCACTGGTATTCATGGGATAAAATGGATTTTCCAGTTCATGAGGGTGGGATTAATGTAAGGAGTATACGGGATACAGTGCATTGCATGATGCTAATCATTCTCGAGAGGTTGTGGAGGGACACATTCTTTGGGGTAAAATTATGTCATTATAAAGAGAAGTCCATGTGAATAGTAAACAATTTTCTCTTTTATGGTATTTAATCTGGAGTATTATACCTGTCATTCATCAACATTTATGATGGATTATAGGCAGAGGTGATATTTATTTTTAGAATCATAATTGGGTATGATCTGTTATTGGTTTTCCAGGCTATCCAGTTCACATGGTTTCTTTCAGGGAGGCCGGTACTTTTTCAGATTTTATCATCACTGTTCTTGATGAGGATAAAAAAATAATTTTGACTATATTGTTTAATATATGGTTCTTGACAACTGTGTGTTCACTACCTTGAATTATGGAATGTTTTTTTCTAAATATTTTTGGAAAATCCCTACTTCATAAAGGCAACATGATATCAAGAATAATATGTTTTAGTGTAGTAGTATCCCAATGAAATTATATTACATTTATGGAGAATTATAATCAAGGCTATTTCTATAGATGAGAATGTGAAAAGAAGGGTCCTTAAACTAGATTCAAAATGCCAGTATTGCATTATGAATAAAGAGGAGTAATCCAGCCATATTTTATTTGAGACTTAATGGGAGATGGCTATTTGGAGATTTTATGGTGAATTAACAAACTTATGAGGATCTTATCCTGATGAAAAATCATTTCTGGATAAATGGATTTATTGTTTGAAAAGTGAGGGTCTGAAAAAATAGCCAAAGATGTGATTCTTAGGGAAGGGTGTTGGTTTATTTGGAAGGAAAGAAATAAGGCTCATTTTGATAGTATTCATTCCACAGATAGGTCTATTATCTTGAAAGAAAGTTTTCTTCTAATTTAATTTGTTTGTTGCCTTAAAATTTCAAGTGATACCCCCTCCTTGAGGAACAAATAGACTTATAAATCTCTATTATCATCTTCATATCTTGTGATAAGAGGGTACGAGGTTCTCTAGTTACTTCCTAACATATTTCTAAAATATAACGTTGATGGTTCATGCATTGGGGGAAGCATTATAGGTTGTTGTGTTTGTAGAGACCCAAAAATTGACGTACATAGACATTAAATTTCTTTTTCTGAATACCTAATACATAACAAAAACCAACACTAAAGGACCATAATATTTTACTGTCTTTTGAAACTTGGAACATAATCTTTTAATCATCGTAAAAGATCTTCAACATCTCTCATAAATATCTCCCCCATTTGATTTCTTACCTAAAGCATTTATTTATATCATGGGGAAAAGAAAACATATAAAGGGTGAGCTCAAATACTTAGTAAGGGTAATCATGGAGAAAATAAAATAAACCATATATATTTGAACATAAAAACATGAACATAATGTTTATACATCAAAATCATGAGCAATGACATAAAACATGGCAGTACGTAAGGCATATATCATAATAGAACATCAATCATCATAAAATAGCATGGGAATAAATCTTGTAATTGTGGAAAACCATTAAGCACATCATATGATTTCCATAGTATCCAAGGCATTACTGCCAAGACCATCTTAGTGGACAAATTCCCTTTCTGAATCGAGTTCACTCCACGTTCCACTCCTGTAACACTGAACCAGATTAACTTATCATTCCAACCATGTCTATATCATCAGATATAAATCTTTACCCAATGCATTGGAGGGAGATATAGGTCTCACCCATCTCATAATGAAGTCATTCTTACGTGTGCCACAACATAAACATAATTCATTCATCATAACCCAAAGAATAAAATGGTTTTTATAAACATCATCCCATCATAACATAATCCATATAAAACAAATTGATATCATTTCATCATTAGAAAAGTGAAACCATGTAAATCATATAGATATTATACTTGAAACATACACATATGAAATAATTTCATCTTAGATGGAAAATGGTTTTGATTAAACACTTGTAATGAATTCTTGAGGAAAATATCCTTTATTCTTCAAAATCATTTTCTTTTCACAAAATGCCATGCAATTTTAAAAGAAAAGGATTTTATTGAAAATAGTCATGAAATCATGTAGTGTAAGCTTTATGAAAATAAGTCATTATGAATCCGTAAAAATCCATTCATGTCATATAAGGTAAAAAATACATTCTCCTCGTACTTTTGCCGGAAAAGTCAAAAAGTACCACCTATGGTAAACAAAAGAAAGATTCATTCCATAACACAAATTAGAAGTCAAATAGGGTTAAAATGACTTTAAACATATGAGGAATAATATTAAACACTTTATGAAAAACATTTTATGGACATGGATTAAAAATATACCCCCGTAAATACTTACATATAAGAAATCTTGGATAAAAATAGGATTAGAAAAATTATCCCTTACCTTAGGTCTGATATGATTCATACGTATACAAAACTACTGAATAGTGGATTTAAACAAATTATTAACTTGTAATAGAACCGAAATAATATTTATGATATCATATATTATTCTCTTATGACTTTATATTACCCGTTCTTTTGTCAATTCCATGTTAAAGCATCGTTTTAGGTAAAATCGTTTCATTTGTCATATGCGTTTCGACTTGTTGTTCTTACTTATATCATGATTTACATAATTATAGAATGTAAAACGCGATTTATATATATTATATATTTATAATATAAATATATATATGATATATCAATAAAGGGAATGAAATACACCGTTCATGGAGACGGTAGGCTGTACGTACGCATGAACGCTGTTTTCGTTTCCTTATTGACATGAATGGAAGTAATTATATGGAACATATATGTATATATATATACATAAATAAAATAGCTTTATTATGTCATATATTTCATTATTTTTCATTATATATACTTTATAATAATTCTTGACTGTTTGACATGGAGAATGAATCTCATCACGTTGTGGAGACGGTAATCCGTACGTACGCACGAGCGATGATATCATTCCCATAATTATTGAATGGAATTGTAGTGGATGATATAATATATCAGAATCAATATGATGTAATAACAACCATATATAGTTATTTTTTACACCATTATACCCATCCAAGTAAGGTGGTTGTTGAAAAACATATTACACCATAGCGTGGAGATGGTATTCCGTACGTATGCATGTGCGGTGATTTCTTTTTCCAGAAGAGGGATAGAAGGTGAAATGGGGTTGTTTCATATTTACAATAACATATAAGTATATTATTGATACTGAATTTTTTACTTTATAATGAAATAACTAATGAAGAAGAATTTGAAGAAGAAAGATTCTTTAAAGAATCGGTATAAGAGATTACCTCTTCTTCGACAGACCTCTTTTAAGCTTCCTCTTAAGTCACTAGAGTTGGTCTTTTGAGGAGACCAGAACCTCTAAAATGTTTCTAGATAAGTTTAGACGGGAAATGGTTAGGGTTTTTCTGAGCATGAAGGCTCAAATTTGTGTAAAGAGAAGAGGGAGGAGGTTCCCTTTTAAAAGGGAGGAGAGGGGTACTTTAGGAAAAAACATAAAATATTATTTTATAATAAAGTCATATTCATTTTATAATATCTCCAAATTGATTTATTTTGAAGATAAAGTGGGTATGGGTCGAAATAATCTCAAAAACAATATATAGAAAAGTTTAGGTTACTATTTTAACCTTATCATTTATATTTAACTCTAATTTAAATAATTTAACTTTTATAGTGTTTTCTTGTTTTCCTGTATTCTTACACTATATGGTTAATAATCCTACAATTACTATCCAAACGAACCCCAAGTGGTTCATTATTAATATATATAACATTATCTAATTCATTTGGTGGAACCTTATATTATTATGAATAAAATAATAATTAATAATATAATATTTGTTTTAAAAACGTTTTTATGTCAATTTTGACACTATTTTGTAATTGATTATTATGAAACTCATAACAACATGATTAGTTCGAAAAATGTTTATTAAATCAACAATAACATGTCATAATAACCTAAAAAATTATTGTAATTTATAAAAAGTATAAAATTACACTTATTTGGGTTTTTATTACATCAATTATGTTAACATTTCATTAATAAGGTAATTACTACATCATCATTGTGTCATAAATAAATTAAATTATATTAATTCTAAAAATTATAAATAAACTAAAATTACGTAGGAAATATTTTTGTCTTTCTAATGAATATTTATAGTCGAATTTATCTTATGTATAACCCTATATTAATTTTTTTTTAGTTATTAAACATTGATTTTAACTCTTTTCACACTTCTTTGAATTAAATAATAACAAATGTCCTAATCTAATCCAAGTGGACCTAAATGATAATATTATATTCATAAGGTTGTTTTTTGTCAAATTATACTTATCCAATAGAATTAGGAAATGTGTTAGGTAATAATAATATTATTTTACCCTTAATTACCATATTTACATTTAACAGAGGTAAATAAAAGTAAAAATTTACGATTCACCAAAAATTATTTTTATCTTATTGAACCACATTTTACTCCTTTATATTAACTGTGTCTATTAGATTTTTGAAATTACACTCACAGAAGTGGCAAAATTATGTTTTATGGAAATTTTCAAATTCTCCTAATAGGTTGGTAAAAGACGGTGAAAAGTTCAATAAAAGTTTTATATATAAAAAATTATTATAAAATGAATCTAATGAATTACAATGAACTTATATAGGTATTATGTATCAATTTTTTCCTAAAATAAATTTAAATAAAATAAATAATTATTTAAATAAAAAGTCTGTTTTTAAATAGTAACCTTGTGTTTTAACTATTCATCAAAAATGGAATGTTTTCAGAAAAATACCAAAACTTTTCCCTAGGAAAATTTCGATATTCCGAATCAAAAAATTAAGTCCATTTTGAAAGATAAAATTTATAAAATTTTAAAATGTCGGTATTACTATTCATAATTGCTATTTTATAATAATATTATAATAATACCTCGTTTAGTGAAACTCGGTATTGCGTACTACACACGCTATCAAAGAAGGTCTTGATTTCATGTAATGAAATCCAAGTCAGGGCTACAGTTAGTGAAAGCTATGTTTGGTGTTGCGTATAACATAATCAAAACTTATTTCATCTATAAATTAAACAAAATCTATACTTAATGTTTCATAGTATAATTTCCACAAAACGAACTTGAAATTGTGTGTAACAGGAGCCAAGAATGGTGTTGCGTATACTGCAAGCTAATACGGTGTTGAGTATAGTACAATCTAATCTTGGTGTAGTGTATAATAGAAGACATCAAAGAAATTAAAAATAATATATGTCATAAAATCTTGGGATGTTACATTCTACCCACCCTTAAAATAAATTTCGCCCTCGAAATTTTTCGGGTTTATAAATCGTTTACTACTTGAATGTTTCGTTTGTAGAAAACCACATAGTAAAAGGAATACTAAAACTTAATTTTAAAATGTAAAGTATAAAATGTAACGGTTACCCAGATTAACTCATCACTGGGTTTTTACATAAGAGAATATAAGTAGAAATATGGAAATGGAAGAAAAACCTAACCATCAAGTTCTGATGTTGAGTGATAGAGGACATGGTAATGAAAAATACAACAATAACAAAGCCATAAATTTGTGATGATTTAAGGTACCATCTGATTCATCGGATATAAGGACACTAGGAAAACATTTTTTTTTCAAGATCTTTTCCCTAAAGTTTATGAATTGTTGAATTAAAAGAAATACTAATTTGATTTTGGTGCATTCTCACCGTTGTTCGTGCCTTGAACAATTTCCACTTCATCTCTTAAAGAAATTATGTTGAATTTGTTATTCGTGAAGCGTTAGGAGATCATGTGATAGAATGCTGGGTCATTCTATCTATCTCAAATAAAAGGTCAGAGAAAGTTATTAAATATACATAAGTCCTTCTATTTTTGGATTAATCAAATATGGTTCCTAAAATGGAGGTATACTTTGTATATCATACCACATAATAAATTAAAACTAATTCATACTAACCAGGGACTTCTTGTAGGCCAGTGGTATGCGATAAAGGCTTGTCGCACTTCAGTTCTGGGTTCGATTCTCGCATCCTTGTCCGATGCGACGGGTTGTCACCCGTCCTACAGGTTTTCCTTTTTCTAAAACTATACTACTATAACATTCCAAAAATAATATAAAAAAGATATAGCCTGAAACAATACTATCTGATGTCTAACTTAATCTATACCAATCTTTAGGCTTACCCAAACTCATAGTATAAGGAAAACGATTGATAGAGAAGTTATCTACCATGCATGTAAATATCATCATTTATGCCCATATATCATAAGATATGACTTTTTGGTCACATTCCAAACATTCGAATGCCTTAATCATGTATTCTCTTGAAAATTGAATACCAATCGATTTTTAGTGAAAACATTAATGCAATAAAAATTTAACACCTTCCACATACCAAAATCACAAAAATTCTATATACTCAAACCATGATATCACTTAGTCCTTATATCAATCATGAGCTCATAAATACTAACAAACATATTATATTCTCTTTATCCATTCATTATGCACATATCATCTACTTTCCAAAATATTTGAATCAATTTTCATGGTTATCAGTACCATAAAATTATTGAAAACCATAATAAACCAATACATAGATATTCCAATATTCCACAATACTATAAATGAGATTTTAATCATTCTACTACATCATTTTCATAATCAACATCGTCAATAGTGATCGCATGTGACATCCCATCGTCCTTTACCTTAAGAGGTTGTCGATGTCGATCACCATTAACCCTTGGATTAGGGCATTGGTTATCATAATGCCACATTTCATTGCAACTATATCATTTAAGTGTTGGTGGAGCGTTCTATGTAATCATTTCTCTTTTCAAATCATTATCTACCTTTTTTCCATTACTTTGACACTCAACATCTCGATGAACTTATTTTACATACTTAAAACATTATCTAGTACCTTTTAGACAATCTCCACCATGCTTCTTTCCACACATTGAGCATAAAAAAATATTCATCTTATTTTTACCATTGTTCTGATATTTATCCTTGAACTCCATATTTCATTTCTTATGAAAAACATGAGATGGATATGTAACACCAACGTCCAGTTCTACCTTGATAGCACAACACACAATTTCTTCATAACTACTGAAGTGTCTTACCACTAATTCCTTCTAAGACTTTTTTTAATCCACTGAAGAATCGATCAACTTTACATTCAGGTTGGATGATAAATACAAATGCATACCATGAAAGCCTTGTAAAATTCACTTCGTATATACCAACAGATTCATCATACTTTTTTAAAGCTCAAGGAACTCTTTCTTTATCTTTGTTTGATGAATATGAGGGAAGTACTTCTTGAAAAACAAGTTCTTGACCTCGTTCAATTCCATGGATTCAAGTTAATCTTGGGGCCTTGTATTTTTAACTAGAGTCTACCACTAATCTGGTTCAGCTTCTAACCAGTAAACAACCAAAATGACATTTTCATGATTTAAATAGCAAAGTATCAAAAATATCTTTTCAATGGTAGTAATCCATTGTTCAGCAACAAGTAGATCAGAAGACCCACTAAAAGAAGGTGGACGTTGCCTCATGAAGGACTCAATAGAATATTGTTCCTTTCTCTGCTCATTTCGAAGTCCAGAATGATTCATAGCTTATGTAAGTATAGAAATAATATTTTGTGCTCAATCTCACACAACATTGGTTTGTTCATAAGGACAAACATTGCATTGTCTATTACATTGATTAACACAGTTCCTTTAGGTTCCAACCATCGTCTATAACCCCAAAAAAATAGTGTGAGGAAAAAATCATGATAGGGAAAACAACATAATAAAGGGGGAGTAGATTAAATATATAACATCTTAAGTTTAATTCTAAGATCATTACCATAATTCTTGGACTATTACCTATACGTATACTTAACCTTAGGGACATCCCTAGACATACCTTAAAAATATCTCCTGGGATCCCACTAAAGATTTCGCATCCTAGTTTCCAAAGGATAAATAAACCTTTCCTCTGATACCAACTGTAGTGACCCCAAACATTATTTACATAGATATTACATTACTTTTTCAGATTATTTATTACATAACAAAAACTAACACTCAAGGACCGTAATAGTTTAGTGTATTTGGAAACTGGGAACATAATATTCTAATCATGTTGAAAGATCTTCAACATCTCCCATAAAGATCTTACTCTTTTGTTTTCATACCTAAAAACTTTCTTTATATCCTAGGGTAATGAAACCATATAAAGGGTGATCTCAAATGCTCAGTAAAGGTATGCATGGAGAAAATAAATCAAACCATATACATTTGAACTTAAAAACATGAACATAATGTTTAAACATAAAAAGCGTGAGTAATGACATTAAACATGGAATTGCGTAAGGCATAGATCATAATAGAACATCAATCATCAAAAAATAGCATGGGAATAAATAATGTAATTGTGGCAAACCATTAATCACATTATATGATTTCTATAGTAGCCAAGGCATTGCTTCCAAGACCATCTTAGTGGACAAAGTCCCTTTCTGAATCGAGTTAACTCCTCTTTCCAGTCCTATAACACTAAACCAGATTAACATACCATTCCGGCCATGTCTATCTCAAGAGATATAAATCGTTATCCAATGAATTGGAGGGAGATATGGGTCCCACCCATCTCATAATGAAATCATTCTAACTTGTGCCTCAACATAAACATAAATCATTCATCATAACCCAAATAATAAAATGGGTTGCATAAACATCATCCCATCATAACATAATCCATATAATACAAATGTATATCAATTCCTCATAAGAAAAGTGAAACCATGTAAATCATAGAGACATTATACTTGAAACATTCACATATGAAATAATGTCATCTTAGATGGAAAATGGTTTTGATAAAACTCATGAAATGAATTCTTGAATAAAATATCCTTTCTTCTTCAAAGTCATTTTCTATTCACAAAATTCCATGAAATTTTAAAAGAAAAGAATTTTTTTAAAAATAGTAATGAAATAATGTAGAGTAAGAATCATGAAAATAAGGTGTTATAAAACCGTAAAAATCCCTTAATGTCTTATAAGATAAAAAATACATTCTCATCGTACTTTTTCCGAAAAAGTCAAAAAGTTCCACATATGATAAACAAAATAAAGATTCCTTCCATAACACAAATTAAAATTCAAAGAGGGGTAAAAATCACTTTAAAAAAACAAGTAATAATATTAAACACTTTATGAAAAACATTTTATGAACATGGATTAAAAATATACCCCATTAAATACTTACGTATAAGTAATCTCGGATAAAAATGATATTTTCAAAATTATCCCTTACCTTAGGTCCAATATCCATCTTACATATCTGAAACTATTTTATAGTGGGTTTAAACATATTATTAACTTGTAACAGAACAATAATAACATTTATGATATCATATATTATTCGCTTATGACTTTATATTATCCATTCTTTTGTCAATTCCATGTTAAAGCATCGTTTTAGGTAAAATCGATTCATTTATTGTACATGTTTAGACTCGTTGTTCTTACTTATATCCTGATTTACTTAATTATAGAATGTAAAACATGATTTATATATAATATATATATATCATAGAAATATATATATTATATATTGATAAATGGAATGAAATACACCGTTCATGGAGACGGTTGGTCGTACGTACGCATGAATGTTGTTTTCATTTCCTTCTTGACTTGAATAGAATTAATTAGATGACACAGATATATATTTATATATATAAATCTGTTTGCTTTATTATTTCATATATTTTATTATTATTCACTGTATATACTTTATAATCATTCTTGAATGTTTAACATGGAGAATGAATCTCATCGCATTGTGGGGACGGTAATCCGTACGTACGCATGAGCGATGATATCGTTCCCATAATTATTGAATGGAATTGAAGTGAATGATATAATATCTCAGAATCATTATGATGTTATAATAACCATATATAGTTATTCTTTACACCATTATCCCAATCCAAGTAAGGTGGTGGTGGAAAAACATATTACACCACGCCGTGGAGACGGTATTCCGTACGTACGCACGCGCGGTGATTTCATTTTCCGTTGGATGGATAGAAGGTGAAATGGGGTTGTTTCATATTTATAATAAAATATAAGTATATTATTGATACTGATGTTATTACATAATAATTAAATAACTAAATAAGAAGAAGTTTAAGAAGAAATAAACGTGAAAGAGTAAGTAGAAGAGATTACCTATTCTTTGACGCACCTCTTTTAAGCTTCCTCTTAAGTCACATGAGTTTGTCATTTGAGGAGATAAAAACTTCTATAATGTTTCTAGGGATGTTGAGAAGGGATATGGGTAGGGGTTGGCCGAGCATGAAGGCTCAAAATTGTGTAAAGGGAAGAGGGATGAGGTGCCATTTTATAAGGGAGGAGAGGGGCACTTTAAGAAAAAATGTAAAATATTATTTTATAATAAAGTCATATTCAGTTTATAATAGCTCCAGATTGATTTATTTAGATTCTAAAGTGGGGATGGGTTTCAATCATCTCAACCAATAGGTTTTATAAACGTTTATGTTACTATTTTAACCTTATCATTTAGATTTAACTCTATTTTAAATAATTTAACATTTATCGTGCCTTCTTGTTTTCTTACACTATATGGTTAATAAACCTACAATAACAAGCCAAACGAACCCCAAGTGGTTCATTATTAATATATATAACCTTATATAAGACATTTGGCCAAACCATAGATTTTTAGGAATACAATTACAATTAATAATATAATATTTTTTTCAAAACTATTTTATGTCAATTTGGACACTATTTTGTATTTGATTTTTGTGAAAACCATAACAACATGATTAGTTCGAAAAAAGTTAATTAAAGTAATACTATGTCATAATAACCTAAAAATTTATTTTAATTTATAAAAATTCTCAAATTAAATTTATTTGTGTATTTATAACATCAATTATGTTAATATTTCAATAATAAGGTATTTACTGCATCATCATTGTGTCATAAATAAATTAAATTATTTAATGTATAAAAACTTTAATCAAAATATAATTATTTAGGAAATATATTTATATTTATAATGAATATTTATAGTCTAATTTATCTTATGTATAACCCTATATGAAAAATGTTGTAGTTATTAAACTATGATTTTAACTCTTCTAACTCTTCTTAGAATTAAATAAAAATAAATGTCCTAATCTAATCCAAGTGGACCTAAATGATAATATTATATTCCTACGGTTGTTTTCGGATGAATTATACTTATCCAATATAATTAGGACATGTTTTAGGGTACTACTAATAGCATTTTTACCCTTAATTACCATATTTACTTTTAACCGTGGTAAATAAAAGTAAAAGGTCACTATTCACCAAAAAAATTTATCTTATTGAACCAAATTTTACTCCTTGATATTAACCGTATCTCCCGGATTTCCAAAATTACACTCATAGAAGTGGTAAAATTACGTTTTATGTGAATCTTCAAATTCTCATAGGAGTTGGGTAAAAGATGGTGAAAAGTTCAATAAAATTTTTATATATCTAAAATTATAACAAAATGACTCCAATGAATTACATTGAACTTATATAGGTATTATATATCAATTTTTACCTAAAATAAATTTAAATAAAAGTTCGGTTTTTAAATAGTAACCCTGTGTTTTCACTATTCATAAAAAATGAATGTTTTCAAAAAAATACCAAAAATTTACCCTAGGCTAATTTTGATATTCTGAATCCAAAAATGAAGTCCATTTTGAAAGATAAAATGTATAAAATTTCAAAATGTGTGTATGACTATTCATAATGGCTATTTTATAATAATATTATAATAATATCTCGTTTAGTGAAACTCGGTATTGCGTACTACACATGCTATCGAAGAAGGTCCTGATTGCGTGTAATGCAAGCCAAGTCATGGATATGGGTTGTGAAAGCTCCATTTGATGTTACGTATAACATAATCAAAACTTATTTCATTTATACATTAAAAATAATTTATACATAATGTTGCTTAGAATAATTTCCACAAAAGAACTTGAAATTGTGTGTAACACAAGCCAAGAATAGTGTTGCATACACTGCAAGCTAATACAGTGTGGCTTATAGTACAAGCTAATCGTGGTGTAGTGTATAATAAAATACATCAAAGAAATTAAAAATAATATATCTCATAAAATCTCCGGGTGTTACAGTGTTGTATGAGATGGTAGTAAAAGCATCCTAATTGAATTCATCAACTCTTATAGAAGCGGAAGTTCTATCTAGGTAGAGGCCAAGGCTATGTATACGTGTATGATGTTGTGTGCTCAATAGAATTTATCTCTTAGTCAAATTGAAGCTTACTCCAAGATCATTCCATACTCATTGAATGGAAAGATTCCTCCTCCTGTTCGATTGCTTATATTATCAGAAAGTGTAGAGATAGCCTTGAAAATAACAACTTATAGTTTATTCATACATGGCATGAAGGTAAAAATGTAGTATATTATTTGGCATCCATGGCAGTGGATAATCAAGGTACCAATATCTCTTTGTTTTACAGATCACTTCAAATGACTCCAGAATTGGTGAACTTGATTATGGAAGACCATATTTTTTTCCAATATTTTAGGCTTCCATAAACAAGTTTTGTACGACCTTCCCATGGTCTGGTTTGTTTTCATATTTTTTCTTGTGTAATAATAAATTCCCCATTGAAGTGAAGTGATAATGATATTTGATCAAAAGAAATTAAAGGATCAATGAAATGTTAATGGATGTAAAACCATAAATCTATTATCATTTCTAAGACCATCATTTCATAAGAAACAATGCAATTAGCATAAATATTTTCCAATATCCTTATCTTATTGTTGACGAATTATTTTATTATGTAAGAATGTGGAAATAAACTTACTTGATTTTATTCCTTTTCATATTCAAAATCTAACATTTTGTTTGTGCCTTTCTTAATTTCTAGTTTATCAGTTTCTCCAAGGAAAGAATGTTCATTTTTCATTCATGATGTAACAAAATACCTTGAGATACACACTTATAATGATATTTCATTACATATATCTTTAGTTTTCCTAATATATAAATGTCTATAATTGGTTTTCCAAGATGCATAAATCCTAATATTGAGAGATTATACTTTAATATCAAAAACCTCATCGGATGATTATGTTAAACATCCCATGAATAATATATCTTCTTATCCTTATGAAATTGAACAATCAAAAACATTATAAATAAGGTCACCAAATTTATGAAAACCAATTCAAAATTGGTTACCCATATATAATAAAGTATATCTTGGATTTAAAATTCTAAAAAACGTGAATTAAATCATCATATATTCTCTTGAAACAAGGTTATAACCCAAATTACAATAAATCTTTTGGTAAAACATGAATTGTTTATTTTTAGGACATTTAATGGATTTATTCATTAAATCAAATATGTTTCAAACTTCATCCATGATAACATAGACCAATTTTACCAAAATTATTCAACTACTTCCATGGTAATCAGTACTATCCAATTTACATTATCTATATCAGTCTTTTCATTATCCTAGAAAACACAATTTTTTCGACATCAGAAGCACATTATGGGTTACCTTACCTTATTAAAAAAACAAAATTTCTATTAAATCCCCTTTCTCAGTCATCACAACCATTCAATATATTTTTGAAATCATATATGGAACTCATATAATTCATATATGTTGAATTTCAATTCACACACACATCAATATCCAACATTATTTTTAAAACAATACTTAGCCTACATTATCTTATTCCATAATATCCTTTTAATAGAATATTAAATATGAATCATGTATTAAGGTTACTCAACCTCAATTTAATCCTGACTCATGAATTTAATTTAAACAAATTTTTTATAACAGATATACTATTCATATGTTATTATCAATCTCTTAATCTTTCGTAGGATAACCAATAATCATTTCATCTTCCCAGTTCTCTTCATGAGATTCCCCTTTAGGAAAACTATTTTCATAATTCCCATAATTTCCACATATAAAACATTAAATTCTATCCCTTTAATTTCTAGTTTTCTCAATTGAATAAGACCAGAAAACAAACTCTTAAAAACAATTATCCTAGAAGAAAACCACACAATCATTATAAATTAATTATTGGATTCCTAAATCATTAAACCTTATTTTATGACTATGACACCTAAGGATTATTGTTATATACACCACAAGAAATATAGTTGGAAATCACCCCTAGGAAATCACTAAATGTTTCTTATCCTAGTTTTCAATGGTTGACTAATGCTTTCCATTGATACCATCTATATCGACTCATGCTTTACATACATGGATATTACATTATTTATATAAATATTCATTACATTACAAATACACATTTCTCATGCACATAATATTTTAGTGTATTTGGGAACATAGAATCACAATATGACAACTTCATTAAATATATTCAATATCACCCTTAAATAACTTACCATTTAGTAATCACACTCAGAACCATTCTTTATAACATGGGGAAAGTAAGCATATGACCACAGGGAGATTGATGGTTAGTAAGGGTAAACATGGGATGTATATAAGAATAACATGAGAATAATGGTTTGATAATACAATATTAGTGTCATAAGATAATAAAATACATATCAATGATCATAATAAAATATTTTGTAATAAATATTAGTAGTTTATAAGACATGAATAATAAGATAATCAAGAGCATAATCCATGAGATCACAACATAATAATAAGACATAAGACATGTGGTGTATTCATATGCATAGAAAATATAATGCCATGTCTATCTACCAAGATTTTCATATAATTATTGGATGTGTAATATCACTCGTGTACCTGCTTTGGGCTTGGGCTAACCACCCATATACCAACATGTTTTCTATATTGGCCTATAACCCTTGTAACTTATTATTTTCAGGATTGTTGTACGACTTATGTACCCTCTAATTTTCATACTTGGGCTACAGCCTATGTACAAACTTCTGTTTGGGCTTGGGAAACACCCACTATACCTTCTGGTTTTTTGTTTTGGGAAACAACCCATATACCTTCTTATTTTCAGGCATAGCTTACAACCTATGTACCCTCTGATTTATGAGCATGGGATGTAACCCATTGACCCTCTTATTTTTTGGATTGGGATACAACCTGTGTACCCCATAATTTATTGGAATGGGATAAAACCTATGTACTCTTTGATATAATATACCATTTATCATTACCCAATGCATTAAAATAATATATAAGTATCACCCATCATATAATTAAATCAAACATACTATTCCATAAGATAATAAAGAATCCATCATTTCATGAACCAACATAAGTGATGGGTTTTACTAACAAAATCTCAAAAAACAACATATGAAATGGCTATCAAAAACATTTCATCATATCATTTCCTATTAAAAACTATATAGGTTTCATAATCATATCAACCAATAATAACCTGTAAAATGAAGTGAGTTTCATAAGCATTTTCTGGTGGTTTAACTCGTGGAAGAGAAGTGGGTCTTATAAAAAACATGTTATAATATTCATAAAAAAGTATTAGAATGAATAAAAATAGTACCCTTTGATCAAAAATATATTAAATCATAATCTAAAACCAAGGATGTAATAATATGTGGAAAATAATTTTGAATTATCATTTAAAAAAATTGAGAAAAATAATCTTCAATATTTTCAAATTTGTCCCATACCACTGTGAAAAATTTTAATCATAATCCATAAGAAATAATAAAATTTCATGAAACTTATAATATCACTAAAATAAGTATATTTTTGACATAACATGTCAAAAGTTAGTATGTACTCGCCATAAATTACTTTAGGTTCATAACATAACATGTTTCTCAAAGAAGGAAATTGAGAAAAATTTCATTACCTATTGATATCTTTTTAACTGTACAATCCATGAAATGATAACATAAATTGAAACATTAAATATAATTAAATAAATTCCATTAATGACATAAAATTTCATAAGTTTGTATATACAACACACAATAATAATAAGTGGGGAATATTGCATATATGTCACAAAAATTAAATTGAGATGCGGAAACCCTTACCTTAAGCCTTGGTCTTCTTCACACACATTCGAACATCTAGTATAATAAATATAAATGTTTTAAAAATCCAAAAAATAAGCATATTTTTATATATAATAAAATTTATTATTATATTATGATTTTATATTACACATTTATTAACAATTCAATTTTAATGTTATGTTTTGGGTAATATCTACTTTGTTTTTCAGATAATTTATGACTTTTTATTATTGATCCTATTACATTGATAATTAATTTTTTATATAAATAACAAAAAAATGATATAAATAACATATATATTAAGTGTAGAAATATTTAAAATAATATATAAAATAAATAAATATTAAATAGAATACACCATTCATGGAGATTGAAGGACGTACGTAAGCATGGACGATGTTTCAATTTTACAGTCATATTGAACGAATGGAAGTAAATGAAATATATGTGTATATATATATAATCATTAAATTACTATTATTATTTCATATATATCATGTAGTTTTAGTAAATCCATCCCTGATTTATTCCATGTATGTTGTGATTGAACCATGTTTCTTTGATGAGGCGGTAGGCCATACATCCACAAACAAAGTAATCATATTTTCAAAAAATGGATATGATGAAGTTATTTTTTATATAATAATTAATTAATCACTAAATTAGTCATAATTTTCCAATAAATGTAATAAAATAATAGAAAATACATCATTATTCCAAACATTGATAGGTGAAATTGGAAGAAAAAATGACATTAGTTAGTGAGGCAACGGTCCATCGTACACACGAATGATGATTATATATCCCATTTGATGGATTTGTGCATGAGTGTATATAGAACTATTAAAATAACTAAATATAAATATATTTATTATAATGAGTTTATTATATATGCAATTAATAAGAATAATTGAGTGGATGGATAGAGAAAAAAAAGTTTTCATTGAATGATGTTAAATGTTTTTGAGTAATGCCTTTCAGTTTTCACCAAATGTATTATTTTGATGGATTTATTCCTAAATATATGATTATATAATTGAGTTAGAGAATTTGAAAGCTCATTTTTTAATGTTTTGTATGATCCAATGTGTTTTGGTAGTTGTGAAGATGTGATTGGTTGAGTAACTTTTTATAGTTGAGGATTCGAGTTCTTGTAATTATAAAAAAGGTAGACACTATTTAAGGGTATCCCCAACATTATGTGGGAAAAAAATAATAAATTTTAAATAAAATAGTATAATTGATATAAATATTTAATTAATGGGAATTTTGAAATTGTTTCTAGGTTATTTGGCACCATAAATTAATGTTTAACCACTAAAAAATCTCATGCTTACCTGAATAACTTTAACTAATTTTAATTAATTTCAATAATTGACATGGTCAAGAAATTATTTGAAGTTATTTGAAATTATAAATTATTATGATTAAAAATATGGAATCTAATTTTCCAAATTATAATCACCAAAATGGCCGAAATTAATATAAACTGAATCTTGGAGGCTTGTTATGACAACTGGGTTTTTAAGTGAAACTGTTCAAAATTATAAAATCTTTTTATATCCATTTAAACAAGAAATTAAATAAGATGGGCTACATTGGATTAATTTATGTGAAAATTTTCTAATTACATAATCATCCAAATAAAAATATCATTTATCCATATAAATAAATTATAAAAAAAAGTTTTGAATTAAAATCCAGTAATTTTCAATATTCATTAAAAAAAATATTGTTTTTCAGAAAATCCAAGAAATTCACCCTAAAATAATTTTGAAATTATTAATTAAAAATTCGGTTTATTTTATCAAATTCAATTTCTAAAATTTTCTAAAATTTTTTTTTACTGTTCACAAAAGGATATAAAAAATAGTTCATTTGAGAAAACACTTTTTTCTTACATATAAATAAATTACCAAAAATTATATGTTTTATTATCTACATGTTTTATTTATTTAAAAAAATTATAACTAATATTTTAAAATTCAATATTACTATTCATATTAATATATTTAATTAACATGTTATAACTATCACAGAAAAATAATTATAATATTAAAATGTTGAATCGTAGAAACTCATAATTGCATGTTAAGTAAGCCAAGTCAGTGGTGTGTGTAGCATAAGCTAATCTTCGTGAAGCATATAATGAAATATTAACTTAGTTTATCCTGAAAATATTTCCAAACATAGTTCGTTCATATAAAAAAAAATATATTCATTGTTGTTTGAAATATAGAATTACATAATGTTAAAATTAATCCATAAAATAATATTTTTCCAAATCATGAAGTGTTACCAAATTAATTGGAGGAATATATAATTCAAAGATGCTACAACGGAGCATGATGATGTGATGAAAAAAATATATTCACTTTTTTATGTGTTAAGGTGATATAATTTTGAGGTTGAAATAATTTTTCATGGATATTGATTGTAATACCCCAAAATGTTTTATATATTTCAATCGAAATAAACATAAGGTATTTTATAGCTTATCTTACAAAGAAACCTGAGTCTATATAAACAATGATATAATAAATATTTATAAAATAATCATTAAATTGGTATTTATTAATAGTAATAAACATGTTATCAAATATATTTATAAATTTTTGGAATAATTAAATTGTATTTTTTAATTCATAATAAATAAGTTTTTAATTTAAAATAATGTTTTTTGTGATTAAAAATTAATTGTTATTCAAAAATAGTTTTTATAAAATTATTTCATGAAAATATTATAATTTATTAATAAATTATGTAAGGAAAATAATTCTAAATTAACATACTTATTAAAATAATCATATCCACATTATCTTATGGTGTATTTTTAGTTTTTTTCTAAAAGAATTTATTTTTTAGTGAATAATTAAAAATACATATTTTTGGTAAAAACAATCTATTCATTTCAAGTAAATGTATCAAAATGTTTGTAATTTTATATTAAAATAACATTAGAATCCATTAATTATAATTAATTTAATTTATTAAAAAAATTATTGTCATTGGAATAGATTACAGAATAAGTTCATTTTTGTGTTTAGGAAAAAAAGTTATTGAAATCATATTTTTATGTGTTCAATGTGTCGATATCAAAAATAAATTTAATAAATTTATTTTTATTAATGGTTTTTATTAAATTTATTAATTATATATTCAATTATATATTTTAACAATAATTGTTTCCAAATAAATAAATGGATATAATATATTTTTAATGAAAAGAAATTCATTTTCTAAAAGAGGGTTTTATTACAGTTTGTGATCTTATTTTAAATTATATTATTGAAACTTTAAAAATTAAATAATTAAAAATAGATTACATATTAGAAATAATAATATTTCATATAAATTTATTGGGTGAATATAATTTTTGGTCCTCGGGAATACAAAAAAAAATTAACATAATTATGGTTAAAAATTTTAATGGGGGGGGGGGGGGTAATTAACTGATAAAAGTAGAATTAACACCAAAAAATGAATAAAAATAAATTTCTCTGAAGATATTTAAAACTTATATTATCCAAAAATGAAATCCCTCACTATTTTGAGAGAAGTTTCTATGAATGTGACCTTACATCATTGAAATCTATTAAGGAATTCCATGTGTGTCCCACCCCTCAATTAACGATGGGAAACTATTATCCTTTATTATTACAACAATTTGATCATTATAAACCCCAATATACCTAATCCAAAATCTTCCTAGATTAATTACCTTTACCCATGATTTCTAGGTCTTCCCTTTAGTCCAATATTTTAATGCTTAAGGTGTATGCCAAAGGATGTCTCTCAATGTAGTTGTGAAGATATTAACAAATAAATTTCAACTTTTTTCTTCTTATATTACCTATAAATACTATGTATGCATAAAACATTAATAATATAGTAATATCATTATACTAATATTTTATTATGATTAGGATATAACCATTTACCACCACCTCTCAATCAAATGGGATAAAAATGATTCATCATGGGTAAGTGTGGACCACCACCCCCAAGTAAAAATATGATTATCTTTACAGACCATAATTCATTGTTAGTTATTAAGATATATTTAAATTCATTTTGATATACTATAGTTATAATATTTATTTTATAAGGGTAATTAATATTTACGTTTCATTTATTCCATCCATTAAGAAAGTGGAATGTCACTCATGCATACGTAGATATGACCTTCTATACATAGTGATGTAATTCACTTTTCAACACTGGTGAGTGTTTATAATAATATAAATATGAAATATAATTTATATTTATTTCATGGTTAATATTATATATATTTATGAACATTTATCAAATTCTAATGACCATAACAACAAAACCAAAAACATACATGAAAAATGAAGTAGTTAACACCCCAAATGATGATAACAATGAAAGATTGTAATGAGAAGGTGATAAGATATTATAAGTAAACAATGTATTTTATTAAAAGTATGTATATGGTTCTGGAATATGATTATAATAAAATTAAATATTTTATATAAGAGTATCAATAGCCTACAAATCGTGACTAACATGATGTAATGGTTTTATGTTACAGTCTATTTTTTACAAAGATTGTTAATGAATAAATTTACAAAGATTAAATAATATGATCTATATCTAAATAATATTATGTATTTTCTTTTAACCTGGGAATTCCTATAGAATTAATGTTTTCCTTTCATTATTATCTCATTAGTTATGTAAAATATTGAATGATATGTTTATGAAAACAAACCATATTTATCTCTTCTATCAGTAATCATTTCTTCAATGTCCATATTTTCATTTTTATGATTTCAAGAATATTTTTAGTATTAAAAAATTATTAATTAAAGTAATATTTATCGATGTAATTATTAGTTTTTTAAATATTAATGGAATATTATTTTTTTCCAAATTTGGAACATATGATGTTTTTCAAAAATTTGAATCCAATTTTGGTTTTAACATGCACCATATTAATGGTTTTCCCTACCATCATGTATATTATTTTCCTAGAAGATTAATTTAGATATTTATTTTCCTTAATCAAAATAAATTTTTTTAATTAATTTATTTCATATTTCTAAACATTGAATTGTTGTCTTTTCAAAATGAACGTTTTATTTTTTGCAATAGATTTTCCAATAATATTTTAATGATATTTTTTATATGTGATAACATCCTATGAAATATAATATTTTCTATCTGTAATATGATGAAATTTTTCCATCTTGGTTCGTTCTCTAGATGGTCTATGTTCATGATGCTGAAATTTTTTAGAAACATATTTTCATTTCAAGGGTTAATAATTGAGAACGGTTTTCATCATCTTCTATCATTCATATGATTAGATTATAATTTTGCGATGGGTGGTTCCATTATAAATATAGGATGTGTGGTTATATTATAACCAAAGGATGGGTGGGTCCGTTATAGCCCTATAATGAATTTGTTATTGATGAAATAGTTCAGTAACATATAAGTGGTGATGGAGTTAGTGAAATAATAATAGATTACAGAGTTAAATATATAGAAGTTACTCCAAAGGTAATGTTAGAAATTATCATGTAGGTATTTACTATATTGAACTTTTTCCACAATGATAGAATTGAGAATGATCATTGGAAAAGGAAGTAACTTATTCTTCTAATGTGAATGCCACAAATTTATTTATTATTCTTATGATATGTACTCAATGGTCATGATTGATTTCTAGTGACTTAACACTATTATGTCTTGTTTATTTAGATTGAATGAACCTTATTCAAAGATTCTGGTCGAATGACCATTGAGTGATTGGGTATGATTAATGTATATTTTTTTCATTAATTTATATAATTACACTTATCTTATGGCCACTTATGTTTTTTATAGATATCTATTGTATTGACCCTTAATTGGAATTTTATATCACCATTTCATATGTTTCCTTTCAACTAGTTATAGGGAAAGCTTTTATTGTGTGTTGTATCCAAGATGGGTTCTTGTTATAATAGTATTAATATTATTTAATATTTATATTTTATTTAGTAGTTATTTATGTATCCATTTTTTTATTGGAACTAAAACATTATGGGTTTTACGTGGATTATATTGATATGTAATGAATATTCTACCACCAAGAATATGAATTAATGTATGAAATTTTTGGCATGCTATAGTGACCCCCATATTGATTGGTTAACTCACTATGTAGCTTTAATTGTAATGTTCCTCTGTTTTTATATTGATAGAGTCCATGTTTGCCACACTGGGGTTAATATTATGAAAATTGTAATGAAATATCAATTAGTTATTGGGTGTAGAGTTAGTCCAGAAGTGGTAGTATTGATAATGTTATATTACCTCTTTGATCACATCTGATACAAAAATGACACATATTTATGTTTTATTCCTTTTCAGTGATACGAGTTTGATGAAATCTCATATAAAGGTAGTTAATTAAGAAATGATCAAGAAATCCTAGATTCACAGTTCAAACAATATCTTCAATTCATAAGAGAAGTTAGTCCAATGTCCTTGAATAAGCTTTATTTGAAGGATAAGTTGAACGAAACTAATTAGTTATCATTCAAAGCATATACAACACCAAAAATAATCATTTATAAAAATGAAAATCTAATCCATAAGGAATAATAATACTTTATACCTCTCAGGGAATTTATCCTGTCTTCTAGGATTCATGAGGAGGTGATCTATGGGAGATATTTTCAATGAAAATTTAACCATCAATTTTATTTCCTGTAGATGTTGTATTCAACTGACCTTACTAATATAAAAGATTAAAAGAATTATATATTTTCACTATAATTTCAAAAATTACTCACATGTAATGATATGTACATGTGATTCATCTTCCCTTTTATTGGGAAAATGTTCAAGCTGAGGACCAAGTACACTGACACATTGATATGGCTATATCATGACGTGAATCCTACCAAATTGATGACATAGATTATAAGTTTTCTAGTGACTAAATAGAATGAGGTTTAGACATCATATATGGATTTAAAAAGTCCATAAAAAAATAAAACATCAAAAAATTATAATATCTCATAGATGTCAATGAAGCATATTTGAAGCTAGGATTCTACTTCTTCAAAAAGAATGACACATCCTCCTCTAATTATTCAATTTTACACAATATTTTTAATACTAAGGATTAAATTGGATTTTCTATAGAGTAATATTTTAATTGATAATATTATTATAACCTATAGAGATATGATAGAATTCTAACAAATTTTTTTGAATGTGATTACTCATATTAATGTCTATTGTGATGACCATCATGAGGAGATACAATCCAAACTCAATGATTTTTAGTTTGTGATCAATCCTCATTAAATTAATACCCTTTTCATGTATCATTTATTTCTATTTATGACATCCCATGATGTTGAAAATTATTAGGATTATAGAAATTCACATGGAGGGGTAATACAGTTTTCACCTTTAGACCTTTTAGCATATCATTGAATGTAATTTTCTAATTTCTCAGAATGTCTTTGTAAGTGTTTATAGAGGACTGTTTTTCCATAATATATGCAATGTTTTCAAATAAAGGGATGATATCCAACCAAGATTATCCTTTATAGGAACAAGAAAATATAAAGGATTTACTTTTATTTTGGAGCAAATGCATGATGCAATTAATGAACTTGGGGGAATGCTCTTTCCTCCCACACCACCAGATGAACATCCCACATAATTTCCTTTATGGGAGAGAAAAACAGAATAATGATGAAAAATATATGGTGACACATATTCATCCCTAGTATTTGGATAAATGAGTATGTCAAAATAGGTTCTTAAAATGGATATATATTTTTGAATTTTCCTTTTTTCTAATCTAGGTGATAGTCCTATTTTGATAGGCCTAAGGATCTGAAATGATTTTGAAATCATGATCCTTGAACCCTAGGATAAACATATATTACAGATAGTTACTATCCTAACAATAATTGAAGATAATTTAGTAAAAAAAATAGATATAAATATTCAAAAATAACTGTTAGTCACAATTGATGGTTATGTGAAAAGGGAATCATCATCAGGTCGTAATCAAAATTTGTATGCTATCATCCATATTGGTCCTATCTTGATAAATGACCTTATGGAGCATAAAAATGTCTAAAAACTCTAATGTATAACTTGAACCATTTGAAAAATAAATTCAATATGTAAATTCATTTTGGGGTTCAAAATTTTATTAATATACTCATTAACCAAGCAAGTATATTTTTATCATTCTTGAATGTTCATGCTCACAATATGCAAGAGTCAAAGGTACTATTTGAACTTGTGGCTCTAAAAGAGTATTAATGTTTATAGAAAAAGAATCCTTATAAAACTTCAGGTAAGGTGTAAAAAGTATAAAAATCCAATTTCATCATATAATATTTTGAGTACCATAATACATTTTCTATTAATTGTTATTGATTATGATAAAAAAAATATTTTAAGCATTTTATTTAGAAAAACCATCATATTTCATGGATATCCCTGACATATTTTTTCAAGTATATAATCTATAAATAATGGAGGAGTCACATGTTAATTCAGTTCTAGTTCATTTAGATGAGGATGATACCCTCTTTATATGGCCTGGGTGCAAAGAAAATATTTCCATTCCAGAGAAATATACAGTTTACCCATGATTTTTTTGATGATTGATACAGTAGATAGATATATCCCTGGAGAGGCATATGGATTCTATTATCATGAACTCCCATGGATGATTTTCAATGATACAATAAAATATTACTCACATAGTTTATATTTATAGATAGGATAAATTTGATAATTTCAGGATACCCTATTCCATTATAGAGGAACTATGAAGATGGGAATGTGAGTATGAATCATAGTAACTCCTTTACTAGTGGAACTTGGTATCACAATTGTAACATCCTAGGTAAATTAAGAATAAGATATTTTCATATTTATTAATATTTGTGAATTAAATATTTACATTACATTAAAAGGGTTTCTATGTTTGATAGCATACCCGATACACTACAACAAGTTTCTTTTGAAATCTTACATTGTACGCCGTTATATAGGTGGTAATGAAAAAAACTAACTGGAATATGATTACACATGTTTGTTAAATGTATTTACTTTTATCCAATAAAATTTAGAGGCTTAAAATGTGAATGAATCTATTTTTAAGCAATATTTACCTTAAAAGGTCGATTTACCACCTTTTAATGATGAACCCTATTTAAATCTAGTTTTGTTTACATTAATACATTCTATTTGAAAAAATAGAATCCTTTTTTTACTATGGGTACATCATAATTTACTTTGTGTAAATTTTTGGAATTTTTCTGATAATGTTCATTTTTTAATTAATAGTGAAAAATATTGTAATTTAATTCAAAATTGCGTTTTATTATAATTTATTTATATTGTTTGATTGTCTTTTCAATAGTTTTTAAAGTTTAATTGGAATATATTTTACCCATTTAATACAATTTTGGTCATTGGAATTAATTTCACTTTGAATTTGGACAAAAACAAGTGTCAATCATTGGATAGTTATTATTTCATAAAAACACGCTATTTGTTTTAAAAACGGGAATTAATTTTAAATTAATTAATTCAACTTATATGATTAGAATTTGTTAAAATAGATATAATTTTTTAATTATAAATATCATATATATATTAGGCTGAATTTTTGGTATTTTTTTGAAAACTTCAATTTTTGATGAATAGTGAAACCACATAGTTGTAGTTAAAAAAACTGACTTTTTTATTTAAATGAAATTTTATCACTTCTATGAATTGAATTTCAAAAATACTACATACATGGTTTCTAAAAATAATTAAAATGTGGTTTAATAAAATGAAAATAATTGTTGGTGAACAGTAACTTCTGACTTTTATTTACCACGGTTAAAGGTAAATAGGGTAATTCAATGTAAAAAGATTATTATAATAACTGAAAATTACCTTAATATTTGTTCTAACATTATTAGATGAGTAATGGCATACCATGAGCATACTTGAGTCGATTTTGGGACCCCATGGTGCCACTTATGAATGATAATGACATGTTAGATTAATAAACTTAAAGTAAAGATATTAATGACATAAACAAATATATTTTAATAAATTAATTTTTACATAGGGATATTTAAGTTATATTTTGGACTATAAATATTAGGTGGAAATCTAAAACAATTTCCTACATCATGGTTTTTGTTATATAATTTTTAGACATCGAATAAATTAAATTATTTATGACACAATAATGATGCAGTGTTTACCTCATTAATAAATCATTTAAATAAAAAAGATTATAAATATTAATATAACATCCTAAAACTGTCCAATTTTTATTGGATGATTTTAGTTAGACCATGAGTCATATTATAATTTAATCTAATTATTTTTGGATCTTTATGAACTTAATATCATTATATAATTTAATAATAATTTCAGACCTTCTTAAAGAGCGCATCCTCCTCCTTATAAAAGGAGACCATTTCTAAAATATTTCTTACACCTCTCAAGACATTTGGCTCTTACAAACTCTTACAAATTAGGATCCCTACATCCTTCTCTGACACCTATTAGCCTTACCTTAAGCAGAAGGCACTTCAACAAACCAATTTGGTTCAAACCAAATGGAGTTACCCAAATTAAATGTAATAGTTTCTCTTATCTTCTTTCCTTTAATATTTCTTCTCCAACCCCAAATATATTGATATTCCATTCATTTATAATGACACCAGTATCCTCAATATACTATAATTTTGTAACGAGATGTATTCAAACAACACTTACACACACCTCCATCTAATGGGTGAAGAACATAATGTTTCTCTGGATGACAAACTAACGCCTCACGAAACGATGGTTGTTCGATTATCTCTTACCGCATCTCACGGTGTCTATTAAGATGACACTATATTTATATATGATATATATTATGTTTATTTTTTCTTTATGATTTTGTATTTTTATTTTATAGAATACCTTTATGGTTTCCATTATGGGTAAACACGATAATTTAATTTGATAAAATGTGGACTACCCCCCATCAATGTGATATGACTCATTCATGCCATATGTGGGATGTAAAAAGGATAGAGTTAACGGTATTATATATGATATTATACTGTAATTATAATATACCTATGTATCATTCTGTTTTAATTACATTAAAAATAATAAATAGAAATGGAAGTAGCGTTCATGCGTACGTATGGGTTACCGTCTCCATGAACGGTGCATTTCATTTCTTACCTCCAAATGTTATGTACTATTATAAATACATGTATATACTAGATATATATGATATATATGATCTCTTAATCATGAATATAAGTATGGATATAATGAAATTTTGAAAATGTGAACAACTTGTAACTATATGGTGTTCATTTGTGACCCAAGTACCAAATATCGACAAAATGAACATTATTAACCTGAATGATTACACAATGTTTATAACATGGTAATAAGTGATATTAAAGGAATAATAAACTTGAAAAAGGTTTTTAAGCAAGTAGAAATTAAGTTTAGTTTATTATTCAGTATATTAAAGAACGAACGGGTCTAGTCGGACATGAGGTAAGGGACTTCGTCTCAATCTCCTTTCACTGAGGCATATTTTGTTTTAATACATGACTTTATTTTATACGCTGTATAAAAACCCTTGAATTTTCAAAGGGAATATTTTGCTGTGAAGAGTTTTATTAAACGAAAATAAGGAATGTTTCTTTTAACATATGCGGTGACAACGACCTTTCCGCCACCGCGAGTAGTATTTGTTCTTTAGATTCCTTAACAAGCCATAATGTTTTTTTCCAGGAAAATCAATACCATATAATCTTTTATGTATTTTGGTATAGAAAAATTGTTTTGATAAAGGATTTGATATGTCAATATATTTAAATGATATATTGTGATTGGAATATGGAATTGTTTTATTGCCTTTATATTTGTTTTATGTCACATGGTTTTATAATTGTACTTAGACATTTGACGGGTGGTTACGTGATAAACCAAATGAAGCGTGGTGCTGTGATAAACCAGGACAGGTGGTTACTTTTTAACCACCAATGCATTGGGTATGGAAGTCGACCATATGTCTATTCCATTTAGTGATATCTGTGGAAGTAAACTTTATGGTTATTCTATTTAATTATGTTTATGTCCCAAGTTACCTTTATATGTTATCCGGTCTTTATATGGGTTTTATAGTAATATTTTGGTTACAAAAGGGTATGTTGAGATATTTTATTCAGTGAAGAGTATTTACTACATCATAAAGGTTTAATGTATTACTTATGTTAAAGTATTCATGGTTTACTTGTTGTTTTTAAAAACTAACAGTTTTCCTTTTTTGTGTATCCCTTACTGAGCTTTTTATTCTCATCCAAAGTTTTTTAAATGTTTTTCACATGAAATAATATGGAATAGGGTCAAGGATTGGATCAGGAAATAGTCATTCTATATTAAAGATGGATCTAGACATGACTCTTTTTCATGATTTTTTATATTACGAAAAAATGAAAACTGAGTAGAAGTGTCTACATTGTAATCTTTTTAGATGTAATAGTTATGTCCTAATTCTCTAAAACTCTAAACCTAAAAAGATCCTCAATGTGATTTATTTGTTTAATTCAATATTATGTAATGTTTTAAGGTCGGGTCCATATAGTTGGTATCTGAGGTCGGTTATGACAATTTAATGGGATAGGGTATTGTTAAATAAAATTCCATATATTAATTAATGGTAATATTGAAATGATATAGCATTTACATATTACCATGTTGTTTCACCTTAGAAATTTCTGTGTTTAGATTGGTTTTCCACAGAGGAAACATGGCATCTTTATTGGGACAACACCAGGAGGAAGACAGCCTTCCAAATCAGCAACCTGAGATTGTCAGAATCAGAACTAAACAGTTTTTTGCTGTGATGTCATAGTTGACTCAGGCTATAAATGGTGGTGGTATCCATGAACAAGATTAGCTAGATCAACCGTAGAGGAATATGTAAGTAGTGGAGCATTTCATGAGGCAACATCCCTCATCATTCAGAGGATCATCTGACCATGTGCAAGCTGAAGGGTGGATTAAAGAACTAGAGAAGATTTTTGAAGTCATGGTGTATTTAGAACATTAAATGGTCAGTCTCGCTATTTACTGTTTTGAAGGTGAATCTGATCAGTGGTGGTCAATGGTGAAAAATATCAGGGATTGTGACGATATTGATGCCCTTGATTGGGATGAATTCAAAAGTATATTTCTTGAGAATTATTTTCCCAAGGTGGATCGTCTTAGGATGTAAAACAATTCTTGGAATTGAGGCAGGAGGATGACTTAGTGGCAGCTTATGAAGCAAAGTTCACTCGACTGGCAAGGTATGCCCTAAATTTCATCCGAGATCTTTATAATAAGATAAATCGATTTTACTCAGGACTAAAGCCACGATATCGAAGAGAATCAGCCTCTTGTGAATTCAAAAGTTATGAAAAACTTTTTTGATGTGCATAGAAGGTGGTAATGGAGTTTTCTTATGATTAGGTGTTCGTTGAAAAACAATAGAATAAGAGGTCCAGTTGGCAAGCAAAGGGAAAGAATTTATCAAAGAAGCCTGGAGGTAAGAAAATTAAATATCCAACTTGTGAGAAGTGTGGTAAAAAGCATTGTAGAGAATGTTTATCAATGTCTGGAAAGGGCTTACAGTGTGGTAAGTTGGGTCATATTGCTCGTAACTGTAAGGAAGATTATCAAGCAGGACATGAAAAGCTATCGGTAAGACGTTTTAAGTGTAATGAAATGGGTCATTATGAAAATGAGTGTCCTGCGAAGAACTCAACTTAGGGAAAGCAGTTAGACTACAAGCAGAAAGGGGTGGTGAAATCCTTTACAACTACTTCAGCAGATGTAGGGCCATCAAACGAAGTAAAATCAGGTACATTGTTTGTTTGTTCATAATATGCCAATGTGTTGTTTGATTTAGGGTCTACACACACACTACGGGAAAAAGGGCTTCTTGCGAAGGCCTTTTGCGACGGGATTAAATCCCGTCGCAAAAGGTCCGTCCAAGAGGTGATTTGCAATGGGGGTAATGACCTGTGACAAATAACAAACTATTAGTGATGGGATTTCATCTCCCGTCGCAAATAGTTTGGCGCAGATAGCATGCCAAACCGCACGATGGTTATTTACGACAATGGGATCCCACCGTCACAAATAGTTAAGTATGTGCGACAGGGCCCGTCGCAAATTACCGGATGCGGTTTATAGCGTTTTGTGACGGGACACCTTTTGTGATGGGGCCCATCACAAATAACAACGGGCGGTTTATAGCCTTTTGCAACGGGATGTCATCCCGTCGCAAAAGGTGCGTCGGCAGGGACTATTTGCGATGGGACCTGTCACAAATAACTTTTTAACTACTGACAGTAATTAATGCAGGCGTTGGTATTTGCGATGGGTCTCGTCGCAAAAGATACTATTTGTGACGGGTATCCCATTGCAAATAATACCGTCGCAAATAATCTCACCAGTATATACCTCCATCCATTTTTCCTTTCATTCCTCTCAAATTTTTGATCCTGCTTCTCTCTAAACTCTAATTTTAGAAAGAGAATTTTTCTAAGTTATTTTTTTTATTCATGAAGAAGTTGGGAAGTCGTCAGCATCAATAGAAAATATGTCTTAAATGTATTTATGTTTTTTTTAATTTATTATTTATTTCATTTTTTATGTTAATTTTTTTATTGTTTATTAGTTGTATTTAAATTAATTTTATATTGTTTTGTCATCAGTATTTATTTGTACTAATTAATTGGCATTTTTAGTATTAATTTTGAATAATTAGTAGTAATTATTAATTATTAACGATAACTAGTAATATATATAATTAATTTGTAGTAATTAATAATAATTGATAGTAAATATCAATAAATAGTAATAATTAGGAATAATTAGTATAATTAGGAATAATTAGTAATAATTAAGAATAAATAGGAATAAATATTAATAATTAGTAATAATTAGCAATAATTAAGAATAATTAGCAATAATTACGAATAATTTGCAATAATTGGTAATAATTAGAAATAATTAGTAAAAATAGCAATAAATAAGAATAATTAATAATAATTAAAAATAAATTGTAATAATTAGTAATAAATTGTAATAATAAGTAATAAATACTAATAATTACTAATAATTACTAATAAATACTAATACTTAGCAATAACTACTAATTTGGAATAATTAACAATAATTAGAAATACTTAGCAATAATTAGAAATAAATAGAAATAATAGGAAATTATTATCAGTAATTAACAATAATTAGGAATAATTAGCACTAATTAGCAATAATTAGGAATAATTTACAATAATTAGCAATAATTAGCAATAAATAGCAATAATTTGTAATAAATAGCACTAAATAGTAAAAAATAGGAATAATTAGTAATAAATAAGAACAATTTGTAATAATTCGGAATAGTTAGTAATAATTTGGAATAATTAATAATAATTAGGAATAATTAATAATAATTAGTAATAAATAAGAATAGTTTGTAATAAATTGTAATAATTAGTAATAAATACTAACAATTACTAATAAATTCTAATAATTAGAAATAATTAGAAAAAATTAGTAGTAATCTGAAATAATTAGAAATTAATAGAAATAAATAGCAATAATTAGAAATAATTAGGAATAATTAGAAATAATTAGCAATCAATATAAATAAATAGCAATAATTTGCAATAAATAAAAATAATTAGTAATAAATAGAAATAAATATTAATAAATAGGAATAATTAATAGTAATTAAGAATAATTTGTAATAATTTTGAATAATTATGAAAAATTAGGAATACATACTTATAATTAGTAATACATACTAATAATTAGTAATAATTTGCAATAATTATGAATAATTAGTAATAATTAGGATTAAATCGAAATAATTAGTAATTATTATCAATAATTAGCAATTATTAATAATATTTAGTAACAAATTGTAATAAGTAGTATAAATTGTAATAATTAGTAATAATTTTTAATAATTAGTAATAAATTGTAACAATTAGTAATAAATACTAATAATTAGTAATAACTACTAATAAATACAAATAATTAGCCCAAAATACTAATAATTAGCAATGAATAGTAATAATCAGTAATAATTAGCAATAATTAGAAATAATTAGCAATAGGTAAGAATAAATAGAAATAATTAGCAATAATTAGAAACAATTAGTAATAATTAGCAATAATTAGCAATAATTAGCAATAGTTAGCAATAGTTAGCTATAATTAGCAATAATTACCAATAATTAGAAATAATTAGAAATAATTAGCAATACTTAGCAATAATTAGAAATAATTACCAATAAATAGCAATAATTAGCAATAATTAGTAATAAATTGCAATAATTAGTAATAAATAGCAATAAATATTAATAAATAGGAATAATTAGTAATAATTAGGAATAATTAGTAATAATTACGAATAATTAGTAATAATTAGGAATAAATAGAAATAAATATGAATAAATAGTAATAATTTCTAATAAATACTAATAATTTTTAATATTTAGCAATAATTAGTAATATTTTGCAATAAATAGTAATAATTAGCAATAATTAGGAATAATTAGCAATAATAAGTAATAATTAGAAATAATTACTAATAATTACTAATAAATACTTATAATTAGTATTAATTACTAAAAAATTCTAATAATTATGAATAATTTAGTATAATTAGCAATAATTAGGAATAATTAATAATAATTAGCAATAATTAGAAATAATTAGCAATAATTGACAATAAATAGGAATAAATAGCAATAAATAGGAATAAATTTGAAATAATTAGTAATAATTAAGAATAATTAGGAATAATTAGAACTAATTTGCGATAATTAGAAATAAATAACAATAATTAGAAATAATTAAATATAATTATCAGTAATTCAGAATAATTAGTAATAATTAAGAATAATTAGTAATAAATATGGATAAATTGTAATGATTAGTAAGGAATCTTAATAATTAGTAATAATTAGTAATAAATAGTACTAAAAAGCAATAAATAGCAATAAATATTAATAAATATTAATAAATAGTAATACTTAGTAATAAATAGTAATAATTAGTAATAAATAGTTATAGTTAGTAATAAATAGTAATATTTAGTTATAAATAAGAATAATTAGTAATAATTAGGAATAAACACTATTAATTGCGAATATATACTAATAATTAGTAATATTTAGCGATAATTATTAATATTTAATAATAATTAGTAATAAATAGAAATAATTAGGAATATTTAGAAATAATTAGGAATAATTAGCAATAATTAGTAATAATTACTAAATAATACTAATAATTACTAATAAATACTAATAAGTAGCAGTAGTTAGAAAACAATATTAACAATTAGATATAATTAGTAATAATTAGTAATAATTTGTTATAATTAGTAATAATTAGATATAATTAGATATAATTAGATATAATTAGATATAATTAGATATAATTAGATATAATTAGATATAATTAGTAATAATTAGTAATAATTAGTAATAATTAGATATAAATAGATATAATTAGTAATAATTAGGAATAATTAGGAACAATTAGGAATAATTTGTAATAATTTGTAATAATTAGTAATAATTAGATATTATTATTAATAAGTAGTTTTAATTAGTAATAATTATATATAATTAAAAATAATTAGAAATAATTAGATATAATTAGACATAATTTGATATAAATAGTAATAATTAGATATAATTAGATATAATCAGATATAATTAGATATAATTAGATATAATTAGATATAATTAGATATAATTAGTCATAATAAGTAGTAATTAGTAAATATTAGTCATAATTAGTCATACTTAGTCATAATTAGTCATAATTAGTCATAATTAGTCATAATTAGTCATAATTAGAAATAATTAGTCATAATTAATCATAATTAGATATAATTATATATAATTGTTATTTATTGGATGATCACCTTGCAAGTAGAATTGCAATAAGACAAACCAACTCATGCCCTTCTCATCTATAAGAATTATCTCACATGAAGCTTTACATAGACCATTCTTCCTTGAAAATTTAAGGGAAAGATACTGATGTACCATCATATTTTTGAGGAAGAATGATCTTTGTAAAGGGAGCGAGTTGATTCTTAGTGATGAGAAAGACATTACTTTGGTCATCCTATTACAACACAACATGCGAGGTGATGAACCATGCAAGGATAATAGTAGAGTTTACATTGGACATGGCTGACACAAACTTTTTATTACACATGACCTGACAATTAGTGACCCTTTGATATTTCAACATTTTAGCAATAGAGCAATGCCTGTTGTGAATATTGATAACTTTAATATTTTATAAAATTTTTATTATTTTAATATTATTAATATTTGTTTTCGTAAATATTGATAATATAATTTTATTATTATTAATAATTAGATATATTTATAATTAGTAAATGAAAACTGCTAGGATAATGAATGGTAAATTTGTAATCATCTCCACAATGATGATTACCAAATTTTCTTTCACTATTCAAGTAGTTTTCATTTTTCTAGGAATTGATAAGTTTTTCTAAATTAGTAATAATAATCAATAAATAGTAATAATTAGTAATAATTAGCTAGGGAAAATCAGAAATTTTTTTATCAAAATTTAATAAATACCATAAACCTGGCACAATTTCCAATGGATTGACGTCACTCCTTTTGCTCGATGACTTTTCTCCTTCCAACTCTCACCGACTCAAAACAGTATGAAAAATGGGCTACCACATAGGCATATTCAATATTGTGTACAAGAGATTGGATATGAATTCATAGGATCATATTTTTTATAATGTTTTTAGGTGGTGACAGTTGGATGAAGATGATTCATCGACAAAAAGGGGGTTCTTTTTTCCGACAGCTCATTTACTTGCATCTTTCTCGACAAAATAAAACTCATGATTATATTGATTTAACTCTTGAGTTGGAACCATCCGAATTTTATGAGTTTTTGAGGTCTACTGAGGATGCATTATATCCTAGTTGCAAGATAAGAAAATTAGAAGTGGTTGCAAAATTTATGGCTATTAAATCAGAGAATGAAATGTCAAACAACTGTTTTGATCAGATATTTTCTTTGGTTAAAGCTTTGTTACCTGAAGGAAATGTGTTGCCTGCAAATTATTATGATGTAAAGATGTTGGTTCATAATCTAGGCCATAGTAATTAGAAGATTCATGAATATTCAAATGATTGCATCTTATATTCTATTGAAAATGAGTCGTTGGATAGTTTTCCAACATGTGAACAATCATGGTATAAAGAAGCTCAACTAGGGAAGTGTGGATCAATTCCTATAAAACAGTTGAGATATTTCCCCCTTACACCTAGGCTGCAATGTTTATTTATGTCTCATAACACAACATTAACGATGTCATGGAGAAAAACCAATATTTCAACCGGTAAAAGCTTAAATCATCAATCTGATGGTGATTCATGGAAACATTTTGATCGTCTACATCCGACTTTTTCTTTAGAATCCCAAAACACGTGATTTGGTGTTTCTATTGACAGTTTTTGACAATTTGATTCTTATGGTAGTTAGTATTGATGGTGTCCTATCTTTATAACTCCGTACAATCTACCTACATGGATGTTGATGAAGGCGAACTATATATTTTTGACTTTATTAATCCCAGGACATCCAAAAAAGAATATTTAACTTTATTTGAAACCATTTATTGATGAGTTAAATTCATTGTGGAGTAATGGTGTTAGTACATATGATGTTGCTGCGAATCAAAATTTCACATTTAAAGCTGCATTGATGTGGACGATTAGTGACATTCTGACATATGGCATGTTATCTAGCTAGATTAGACATGCTCTGAAATCATGTCCTTACTGTATGAAGTAAAACAAAGATTTTATGCTCATCAATGTAAAAAACCTGCATATTTTGATTCTCATCGCAGATTTCTTCCAACCGATCATCCTTTTCGAAGGAAAAAATCTCATTTCAGAAAAGGCACAATTGAAAGGGATGAACCTCCAAAAATGATTTCAGTTATAGAGTTAAAATCAGTTGTATTTTCATTACATTCCATCAAATTTGGGCCAATAGTAAACCAATAGAAAATTCATGGCTTTGGGCAAGAACATAATTCGATAAAACAAAGAATTTTTTAGGATCGCCCATATTAGTTGATTTGTTGGTCCGCCACATGTTGGATGTCAGGAGCATTGAGAAGAACTATTGTGATAATTTATTTTATACAGTTTTGGATACACCAGGTAAGACCAAAGATAATGTAAAAGAATTATTAGATCTTTCCCAAATTTGCTGGTGAACAGAAATTGAACTATTTGAAAATGTCAGATCACAGAAGTTAATGAAGACAAAAGAAACTTATACACTTTCCAAAGAGAGTCATTTATTTTTTTATTAGTGGATTGCATATTTGAGACTTCCAGATGCCTATGCTTCCAATTTGGGAAGATGTGTTAAGAATGATCATATTACCGGATTAAAAAGTCATGATTTTCATGTTATAATGGAATGAATTATGCCGATTGGATTCAGAGGATTGTTGAATTCTATGATTTGGGATTCGATAATAGAAATATCATATTTGTTTCATGATATTTGTGTAGGGAAAACTGACTACAATACGCTAAGAAAACTGGAAGAATATGTTATAGTAATTATATATAAACTGGAAAAAATCTTTCCACTTGCTTTCATTGACTCAATGGAACATCTTATATTACATTTTCCACATGAAGCTAAATGTGAAGGTCTAGTATAGCCTTGGTGGATTTACCCATTGGAGAGATGCATGTAGAAATTGAAGAAAAAATTATGTAACAAAGTATCAGTTGAAGGCTCAATTGTTGAAGCATATTTACAAGAGGAAATTTCTTTTTTCTGCTCTCACTATTTTGAATCTGAATATCCCTCAAAACAAAACCGCATGGGACAGAATGAGGGAAATGATAATGATGAAATGGACAATCATTTATCCATTTTTAATCAGACAAATATTGGCTTCAGTGGAGTTCAAGAACGATGGATTTCAGTCGATGAACATCACAGATATCATACATATGTTCTGCTCAACTATGAAGAAATGAAAACATTTGTACTGTGAGTGCTTCTATCAATTATTATATAATTTCTGTTACAGTATGTAAACATATTTTATTTGTAGGTTATATAATAATCATATGAAGAAACAAGTTCCATAAATTACAGCAGCTTATCTTGAAGAACGCAGAGAACAAAAATTTATCAATGGTTTCAAAAGCTGGTAACATAAATTATTGATGGTTTAATATTAATTGAGTTTACTATTAATTATATTGATTATTGTTTTAAAAATTTTTAGGTGGCTAAAAATGCTGATAATTTTGAAGATCGTCTATGTATATTGAGTAACCCACTATCCAAAATGGTTAAATCTTATAATGCAGATTTGGTGAATGGTTTTCGATTTCAAACAAGTGCATATGGGTAATCAAAAAAAATAATGAAAAATGGAGTTTGTTTGAGAGGATCACATCATAGAGAAGCTGATGTTGACTATTACATAATTCTAGATTAAACTATTGATCTATGTTATCATGGAAAAAATTACATAACGATCATTAAATGTTGGTGTTTGGATACTGAGAGAGGCTTTCATATTCATCCGACTCATGTAATTCTCTATATTAAATATAAAAGTCATCTTGTGGTAAATGAACTATTTTTATTGGCTCAACGAGCATAAAAAATTTATTACACAAACTACTATGCTACTTTAAGAGACCTGGGTGATTGGTGGAGCATAATAAAAATGAAATCTTGGGAAAATAAATTTACTCAAATTGAATGTGGATCCTCTAAAGTGGAAGAAATTGATATTTTTCAAGAGACTACTCAAAATCCATATTTTTCACAATGAAACGTGAATATCGATGAGGACACCCCACAATTTAGGGTCTATGGTGCCGAAGATGTTAATGATTTAACCAATGTAATTAGAATGACAAGGGATTATGAAAGTGAAACTCTTATGGATATTGATGATGAAGAGGAGGAATGTGAATTCATTGACATCTATAGATATGAAGATGATGATGATGGTGAACATTGACATAGTTAATTTCTGGTTATGATCATAACAAATATATATAGATATATACCAGTTATTTTCAACTATCTTCTAACAACAATAATTTTTTGATTCAGATGGACTCTGATCTATTGCGTGAGTTAGAGGAGGCTGAGCTACCATTGGATGAGGGGGATGTGGGATCATCTGACACTTAGCCTACTGGTGGTTCAAGAGGTACACGGAGGGGGCACGGTCTTGTGCGACTGATGATTTCTGAACCTATCCCCGAGTGACGTCTACATCTTGGATTCGATCCACACATACAGAGGTATGGTAACCTGTATATTTTAGTTAGATTTCATTAATATATTTTTATATATAGTAATTGTTTGATTATTTATTATATTTTCACAGTTCTGTGTATATAGCTGTTGGACAGGGGAGTGCTATCTAGCACAATTATTTTTCTCTGCCTTGGACCGCATGGGAGCAGATTCCCATTGATGCGCAGCTCGACATGTACAATCATTGGCTAGTATGTAAATAAATAATATTTATTTTGAAATTTATTTTTTTAATAACTTGATATTATTAATTATTTGTAGGGTTTGTGGTATCCCATCGATGATAGAATGCGTGACGATATCCATGCAACATGGGAGGTGGATATGCGTGAGCGTTTGCATCAGATTTTGCACAATTTGAGAAAGACAACCATTAATAAAGTAGGAGCGACAGTATTTGATGAGTCATGTAGAGTCCACCGAACAGAGTACATTTAATCTCATGTTTGGGATGGATTATGTGCACACTGGTTGGGTGGTGGATTTCAGAGGAGGTCTTCATTGGGTCGACAGAACCGGGGAGACAGGAGGTGATGGATCAAGTTGGTAGCCGAACATTCAGTACGCATAGACAACACCTAGTAAGTATTTTTTTTAAAATATTTTATATAACTTCAAATTGAAACTATTTATTTTTAATTCGTATAGGCAGTCGAGGATCCATATATTACAGAGTATGATGTTTTTCGGAGGATGTATAGTGATGCAGCAACTAGAGAGAATAGAGGTGATCACTAGCGTCAGGTTTTGGTTAGTCTTATTTATTTCAGTTGGACAATTAATGGTATATAATATTTTCATTATTTTAATTTCAAATTGTAATTGAAGGAGTCATATGAGGCTGTGACTTCTCAGTCACAGGATGAGGGTCAGGATGAGGCGAATGATCAGACCAGTGCCCCCCATTTCAATGAGGCGGCAAGGATGCAGGCAACTCAGTATGGCTTTGAGAAGGGCCGAGTAGGTGGTATCAACTCTAATGTGACTCCTAGTAATTATTATGGTACTGTTGCGATGTCGGCGTCCAACTCAAGAGGAGATCATGGAGAGGAATCATCTACTGGATCACAGTATCAGGAGAAGTTCCGAGATTAGAATGACCTTATAGAGAGTTTGCAGAAACAACAAGAAGAGATGTGTCAACAGTAGTAGCAGCAGCATCAGCAGCATGAGGAGGAGATGCGTCGATGGCAGCAACAAAAACAGTAGCACAAGGAGGAGATGTGTCGATGGCAGTAGCAGCACCACTAGTAGATGGAGTACATGCGCCATCTGACTCGTAGGTTAGGGACAGAGTTTCCTTCACCATCTCCTCCAGCTCCTCCACCTCCTTCAGAACACGACCCATAGTGATTTTTTTATGTCAAAAACATTTGAATTTAAATTTTTTGTAATATAAACTATATAGAGTTTTTTCTTTTATATCGATGTGATTATTACATAGTTTAATTTTTAATTTTTAATGATTTGTTGTTGTGAATATTGAAAATTTTAAAATTTTAATATTTTTATTAATAATTTAATATTATTAATATTATTGTTTCATTAATCAAAATTTTGTTAAATATATATTTTCAGTATTATATTTTTTAATATTTTTTTATTTTACTAATAATAATAATAATAATAATAATATTTTATGATTTTTTATATTTCTTTTCTAAATATTGAGAATTTTAATATTTTTTATTTTTTAAATATTTTAATAATGTTAAAATTAATTTTTTAATAACCATAATAATTTATTTTTATATTTTTTTATATTTTTTTGTGAATATTGAGAATTTTAATATTTTTAATATTTTTTAAGATTTTAATAATATTAAAATTTATTTTTCAATAATTATAACAATATTTTTTTTATTTTATTATATTTTTTATGGATATTGAGAATTTTAATATTTTTTATTTTTTTATTTTTTAAATAATATTAAAATTACTTTAACAATAAGAAAAATTTTAATAAATTTATTTTTTTTTAAATTTATTTATTATTTGCGATGGGATCTCGTTGCAAATATTCTAAATAATTTTTTCTTAGAAAAGGTTTTTGCGATGGGATTACGGGCCAGTCACAAAGAGTATTTGCGACGGGCATGTCACAAATTAGAAAATTATTTTCAAAAAGCATTTGTGATGGGATTACGGACCCGTCGCAAAAAAGTATTTGTGTCGGGCCCATAAAAAAAGAGCTTATATATATATATAAAGTATATAATCGGAGACTTATTAGTGACAGTGAAGTTTTCCATCACAAAAAAATATTATTTATGATGTGCCCATTGCAAATAATATTTTTGGCGAATGCGTTTTCTACAATGAGCTATTTACTATGGGGACCCTTCGCTAAAGCTTATTTGCTATGGGATCCCATAAAAAATAATCCTTCATAAATACCTTGAATTCTATTAGTGACTCTTTCATTTCTGAGAAGTTTTCCAATAAATTGGGAATTCCATCCTATGATATGAATACAAAACTTATGGTAAAAACACCTGGAGGAAATGTTGAGACAAAAAGAAAACATAAGAACCTTCATGTCCTTGTGTGTGGGAAGAATCTACATGCTAAACTTATTGTTTTTCCTCTAGTAGAGTTTGATGTTATTTTGGGAATGGATTGGCTGTATGTTTATCGTGTTAAGATTGACTGCCGAGCTAAAGAGGTTTCATTTCAGAAAGATTTACAGTATCTATACAAGAATGACCACTTTCTTTTGATAACATTTCAGAAGCTGGGAAACTAGTAAAATATGGAAATGAATGTTACCTTACACATATTGTTGAAAATAACAGAACTGGTCAGATTAATGTCGTGCCAGTGTTAAATGAGTATCTTTATTTTTTTCTTGATGAGTTTCCTGGAATCATACCTGGTCGAAATTTTGAATTTACTATTTAATTTGTTCATGATGCTATGCCAATTCCAAAATCCTCTAATCAAATGGCTCAAATTGAACTTTTAGAGTTAAAGAATCAATTACTGGAGTTAGTGGATAAATGTTTCATTCGACGTAGCACATCACCATGGGGTGCTCCAATCATGTTTGTTAAAAAGAAAGATGGTACAGTGGGACTTTTCATTGATTATAGAACAATGAATAACATCACTATTAAGAACAAGTATCCTTTTCCTCATATCGATGTTTTTTTTTGATCAGCCCCAGTGAGCTTAGTATTTTTTGAAGAATGACTTGAGATTGGGGTACCATCAGTTGAATGTAATGGATGCAGACATTCCTAAGACTGTGCTTCGTACTAGATAATGCCATTATGAATTTGTAGTTATGCCTTTTGGGTTTACCAATTCACCGGTTGTATTCATGGATCTTATGAATAGAATTTTTCATGAGTTCTTGGATAAGTTTTTGGTTGTGTTCATTGATGATATTTTTATTTATTCTAAAAGTAAAGAGGAGCATGATAGTCATTTAAGGGTCATCTTTCAATCCTAAAAAGAAAATAAACTTTATCAGAAATTTTGAAAGTGTTAGTTTTGTTTACAACAAATTTCATTCCATTATCACATTGTTTCAAAAAATGGCATAACTGTTGATATTGCTAAAACAAATGTTGTTGATGAATTTGCATGACCCACAAATATAGCCAAGATCCGTATTTTTCATGGTTTGGTAGGTTATTACAGGAGGTTTGATGAACATTTTGCATGGTTATCTAGTCCAATGACTATATTAACTAGAAAAGGTATTATGTTCATTTGGACAAAATAATGTGATGATTGTTTTTAGGAATTGAAAAGAAGATTGGTGAATGATCCAATTTTGGAACCACCATCCAGAAATGGTGAGTTTTTTATCTACAATGTTTCTTCTTTGAAAGGACTTGGATGTTTCCTTCTATAGAATGAATAGGTAATTTCTTATGCTTCACATCAATTGAAACCTCATGAGTTAAATTACACTACATATGATTTGGAATTAGATGATGTTGTTTTTCTTTAAAAATTTGTTGGCATCATTTGTATGGAGTAAAATTTGAAATATATACTGACGAAAAAAGTTTAAATTATATATTCCCTCAGAAAGAATTGAACATGAGAAATAGGAGATAGTTGTAATTAATCAAGGATCATGATTGCAAGATCCATTACCATCCAGGAAAAGCAAATAAAGTGACTGATGCTTTGAGTCGAAAAAGTAATGTCTCATTAACCATGCTACTTTTGGAACAAGATCCTTTGGTTTTTGATTTGATGAAATTTTTCATAGAAGTTGTTGGAGCAGGAAATTCTTCTATTTTGTTTTAGGTGTCAGTGAAATCATCTCTATCAGATAGAATAAAGCAAGCACAGAAACATGATAGTGAGTTACAGAAAAAGGTAGAGTTTGTTCAGAGGGGAAAGTTTTCGGATTTTAACGTTGATAATGATTGTGTTTTGAGGTTTGGGAAGATATTATGTGTGCCTTGTGATTCCCAGTTGAAGAATTAGTTGTTATGTGAATCTCATAGTTCTATATTTTCAATTCATCCTGGTATTACTAACATGTACAGATATCTTTTAGAGTATTACTAGTGGGATGGAATGAAATGGGATATTGCTGATTTTAATGTGAAGTGATTGACTTGTCAATAAGTTAAAGAAGAGCGGCAGTTTTCAAAAGGGATTCTTCAGTATTTACCGATTCCAGAGTGGAAATGAAAAAAATATATCCATGGACTTTTTTGTGGGATTACCAAATACATCTCTAGGTAATAATGCAATATGGGTTATAGTTGTTTGATTGACTAAATCTACTCATTTTCTTCCTATTTGAGATACTTTGTCTCTATATCATCTTGCTAGGTTGTATGTTACAGAGATAGTCTGGTTGCAGGGAGTTCCCCTCTCCATTGTATCTGATCATGATCACAGGTTTACTTCTAACTTTTGGAAAGGCCTTTAGAAGTCATTGGGTACTGATTAAATTTTAGTAAAACTTTTCATCCGCAAATAGATGGGCTGTCAGAATGAACAATTTAGACCTTAGAGGATATGCTATGTACTTTTTCACTAGATTACCAGGGAAGTTGAGACCAACAAATTACTTTTTTTGAATTTTATTAAAATAATAGTTTCCATTCTAGTATACATATGGTTCAATTTGAGGAATTAGATAGAAAGTGTTGTCAAAATCCAGCTTTTTGGGATAAATTAGGTAAAAGGAAGGTGATGGGAGAAGAATTGGTAGAAGATATGGTAGAGAAATTTCAGTTGATTCAAAAGCAAATTATAACATCTCAGAGTAGATAGAAAAGTAATTTGGATAACCAGACTAAGGATATTTCTTTTGAGGTAGGTGATCAAGTCTTTCTCAAAGTTTCTCTATGGAAATGTGTGATGTGGTTTGGTAAGAAAGTAAAGTTGAGTCCGAGGTTCATTGGACCTTATGAAATCTTGGAGAAGGTTGGATCAGATGTGTACAAAGTGTCTTTACCTCCAAATGTATCCAAGTTACACAATGTTTGTCATGTTTCAATGTTGAGAAAGTATATGCCCGATCCATCTAAAGTTTTGAGTCCATAGGTAGTTCAGTTGGAAGAGAATCTCTCCTATGAAGAACAACTAGTACAGATTCTTGACCATAGAGCGAAAGTATTGCTAAATATGGTAATTTACTAGGTAAATTTTTTATGGGAAAACTATATGGTTGAAGAGGCAATGTGGGAATCTGAAAATGCTATGAGGGATAAATACCCCCACTTATTTTAATATGTGAATAAAAATTATAAGGATGTAATTTCCAAATGGGCGGAAGGATGTAACATCCCAGGTAAATGAAGAATAAGATATTTTCATATTTATTAATATTTTTAATTAAATATTAATTTTACCTTAAAAGGCTTGGTATGTTCGATAGCGTACCCGATACGCAACAATGGGTTTCTTTGAAATCGTACGTTGCACACTAACAAAATAATAATATTATTTTAAATGGAATTCAACTCTTAGCCGTTTTATTGGTAGGAATGAACAAAACTAACTACAATATGATTATACATGTTTTCTAAATGTATTTACTTTTATCCCATAAAAGATAGAGTCTTAAAATGAGAATGAATCTAATTTTAACCATACTTTTCATTAAAAGGCCGATTTACCACATTTAATAGAGAACCCTTTTTAAATCTAGTTCTAGTTACATTAATAAATTATATTTGACCAAATAGAATCCTTCGTTAGAATGTCGACATCAGAATTTACTTTCTGTAAATTTTTGGAATTTTTTCGATAAAGTTCATTTTTTAATTCATAGTGAAAAATATTTTACTTTAATTCAAAACTGTGTTTTAATATAATTTATTTATTTGGTTAGATTATCTTATTAATTGGTTTAAAAGTTTAATTAGAATATATTTTTACCATTTAATCCAATTTTGGTCATTGTAATTAATTTCACATTGAATTTGGATATAAACCAGTGTCAATCTTTTGATAGTAATTGTTTCTTAAAAACACAGTATTTGTTTTAACAATAGGAATTAATTTCAAATTAATTAATGAAACTTCTATATTTATAATTTTGTAAAATTAACATCATTTTTGAATTCAGAATATCATATATATCTTAGGTTGAATTTTTTCTATTTTTTTGAAAAACATCAATTTTTTATGAATAGTGAAACCACTTAGCAGTAGTTAAAAAAACCGACTTTTTCATTTAAATGAAATTTTACCACTTCTGTGAATTTAATTTCACAAATATGAAATACATGTTTGTTATTAGTATGTAAAATTTGGTTCAATAAGATGAAAATAAGTTTGGTTGAATAGTAACTTTTGACTTTTATCTATCGCGATTAAAGGTAAATAGGGCAATTCAATGTAAAAAGTATATTATAATAATTTAACATTACCGTAACACTTGTCCTAACCTTATTTTAAAAGTAATGGTCCACCATGGGAATCCATAGGTTGATTTTGGGAACCCTTGGAGCCACTTCTGAATGATAATGACACTTTAGATTAATTAACTTAAAGTAAAGACAAAAATGACATAAACAAATATCTTTTTGTAAATTAATTTTCACATAGGGTTATATAAGTTATATTTTAGACTATAAATGTTAGTTGAAAAATCTAAAAATATTTCCTATATAATGGTATTTTTCTTATAATTTTTAGATATAGAATAAATTAAATTTTTTATTACACAACAATGATGTAGTGTTTACCTCATTAATAATTTTTTTAAATAAATAAGATTATAAATATTATAATAACATCCAAAACCTGTCCAATTTTCATTGGATGATTTTAGTTTTACCATGAGTCATTGTATCTTTTACTCTTCTTATTTTTTTATCCTTAGAAACCGAATATCATTATATAGTAAAATAATATTTTCAGACTTTCTTAAAGAGCCCTTCCTCCCTCTTATAAAAGGAGACCATTTCTGACCAATTAATCACTCCTCTCAAGCCTTTGGGCTCATCCAAAATCTACCCCATTAATCTATCTACATCCTTATCTTCCACCTAGAAGCCTTACCTTTGGTAGAAGGCACTTCAACAATCCATTTTGGTTCACTCCAAAGGGAGTTACCCTAATTAAAGGTAACAATTTCTCTTAACTTCTTTTATTTTTTTTTACTTTTCCAACCCCTAAACTCTTTTTATTATTTTATTTTATAACAACAATAGTATCCTAAATATACTATAATTTTGTTATGAGAAGTATTTTAACTACACTTAAACACACCTCCATCTAATGGGTGAAGAACATAATGTTTCGATGGATGGAAAACTAACGCCTCACGAAATGATTATTGTTCGATTATCTCACCCCACCTCTCCTGGTGGCCATTAAGATGACACTATATTTATATATGATATATATTATGTTTATGTTTTCTTTATGCTTTTCTATTTTTCATTTATATCATTCTATTATGGTTTCTATTATAGGTAAACGCGATAATTTCATTTGCAGAAGTGCGAACTATCACACCTGGAAAGTGATATGACTCATTCATGCCATACATGGGATGTATAAAGGATATAGTTAATAATATTAGATATATGATATTATAGTTGAATTATAATATACCTATGTATCATTATATTTTAATTCCATTAAAAATAAGAAATAGAAATGGAAGTATCATTCATGCGTACGTACGACTTACCATCTCTATGAACAGTGCATTTCGTCTCCTACCTCCAAATGTTATGTACTATTATAAATACATGTATATTATGGATATATATGATATATATGATATCTAAATCATGAATATCATTCTGGATATAATAATATTTTGACCATGGGAACAACTTGTAACTATATGGTCTTTATTTGTGACTCAAGTACCTAAAATTGAAAAAACGAACATTATTAACTTGAATGACTAAATAATGTTTATGAAGTGGTAATAAGTGATATAAAATGAATAATAAAATTAATAAAATTTCTTGATCATGTATAAAATAACTTAAATTTATTATTCAGGATATTAAAGAATGAACTGGTCAAGTCAGACACGATGTAAGGGACTTCATCTCAATCTCTTTTCATTGAGGCATATTTTGTTTTAATACACAAAATTATTTTATACACTGTATAAAAACCCTTGACTTTTCAAAGGGAATCTTTTTCTACGAAGAATCTTACTAAATGACAAAAAGTAATGTTTCTTTTAATGTAAGTGGTGACAACGACCTTTCCGCTGCTGCGAGTAATATTTTTTCTTTGGATTCCTTAACAAGCCGTAATGTTTTTTTGATAGAAAATAAATACAATATAATATTTTATGTATTTTCGTATTGAAATATGCCTTTGATAATGGATTTTTATGCTAATATATTTAAATGATATATTGTGATTGAAATGTGGAAAAGTTTTCTTTCCTTTATATTTGTTTTATGGGTTATGAGTTTATAATGGTACTGGGAAATTTGACGGGTGGATACTTGATAAAACAAATGACGGGTGGTGCCGTGATAAACCAGGATGGGTGGTTACGTTATAACCTCCAATCCATTGGGTATGGAATTCGACCGTAGGGCTATTATATTTAGTGATATGTGTGTAAGTCGATTTTATTGTTATTCCATTTAAGTATATTTATGTCCCAAGTTACCTTTATATGTTATGTGTTTTTTATATGGGTTTTATTGTAATATTTTTCTTACAAAAGGTTAAGTAGTGATCTTCAATTCAGTGAAGAGTATTTACTACTTCATAAAGCTTAAATGTATTACTGATGTTAAAGTATTAATGGTTTACTCAATGTTTTTAAAAACTAACATTTTCCTTCTTTGTGTATCCCTTACTGAGCTTTTTATGCTCTTCCCAAGTTTTTGAAATGTTTTTCACCAAATATAATGTGGAATATGTTCATGGATGGGATCAATGAAAAGTCATGTTTTCTTAAACATGGAACTAGAAATGACTATTATTTTCAAGAGTATTTATTTTATGAAAAAATGGAAACTGAGTAGAAGTGTCTACTTTGTTATCTTTTGAGATATACTAGTTATATCCAAATTCTCTAAAACTCTAAACCGGAAAACATACTCAATGTGAATTATTCATTTAATTCAATATTATGTAATGTTTTAAGGTCGGGGCCTTATAATAATTATCTACTCTTTGAGTTGAAACATTCCATGAAGAGTCCCATTATATTGGGAGTAAAAATAGAATCCACTAGATGAGGAATAATTCATTTTGATGGAAACCGTTTATAAGAATATAAATGAATCAATGGATAGTTTGTAAAATCACCAAATTATATCGTATAATCTAAGAATATGTAGTAGAATATTCTTAATACTGTATATATTCTTCTTCTAATATGAAGGATGAGGCTACAAATATGGGAATACATCAACATATTTTTGATGAATATCATAAATCAATTAGTGATTTCTAATCCTTCAAATAGGGAATCTTTTATAACATCATTAATTAAAAATTGAGATACTATGGGCTTTTAAATAATCCTATATTTTTTCCACAATGAATTAAATTTATTTTTTTCTCATTGAGTATTAATTATTATACCCTTTTATTATTTTGGTCATTAAGCCATGATAACATGCCAAACTAAAAAAAAGGACACCTTAAGATAACATGAATCTATCCAATCATTAGACTGAACTGGAATATGTTAGTCATGACCCCCATGAATATATGTCAGAGCAATTTACCCTAAAATGTAAGCTCATGAATTTGTATTTGAAAACACAACTTAGTAATAACAATATATATTTTCCATTTAGACATATTGATTATTTTCTTACTGGATGTATGGTCACAGACATGTATATTTATATTTACTGTCACTATAAGACTTGATTTTGTCCATTCATACAGGTAAATTATTTCCACCTATATATACGATCACAAATGCTTTTAGACATTCTAGCATCACTGTTTTACAAGATTTTATCCATTAAGAATTGGATAACATTGACTTAGTGTGATGCCAATCACGATGGAGGTTATTTTGGAATAAGGATACTAATATTTAGAATATATCAGATACCCAAAATTTGAATATTTTATCATATTTTGAAAATAATTTGAGATGATATATGAGATAGAAGAGAAAAGAGATCCAGATTTTTCCATGGTTAGAGGTCCTAGAGAGATAAATGTTCCATTTTTCAGTGGATTTTCTGGGATCGCAAAACACATTTGTGCCTCTTTAATTTTATCTATAACATTTTCCTTAATAAAATATTATTTTAATTATTGGTCATGAACATATAGTTTTCTAATGTTTCTAATTATTCTTTTTTAACCTAATAAAATTTGTTCATTATTTTCTTTTCGAGTGATCAATTTTTCCTAGATCATGGGAGGTGTATGTGTAGTGAGTGGAGGCTCGACCTTTGACCATTCATCTATTTCTGGGTTTTCAACCTGGTGAGTATTTTGTCTCTTTATATGATTATTTTGAGGTCTCGAAAGCCTAACTAATGTAGCTAGTGTTTAAGGTTGAATAACATTGAAAAAAATGAGAGGTTCTTTATCCAATAGAAATGTGGTGCAATAATAGAAAACATGAATGAAAATACGTTTTCTGAAAAGACCATCTTAAGCATGCATGTATGCAATTTATGGATATGGTTCTTAGATGGTAGTGCTATTTGGTTTAGGGTCATTAGTTGATGAACGAGAATCATTAAAGAATAATGTGTAATGTTTTTTCATTAAATAACGTATAATATTTACAAAACTATAAGATTAAGGATATTTTAATCAACCTTAATATTGATTATGGGATATTAAAATCATAACTGTTGATATTTTAATAGTTAGATAATAGTATGAAATAGTTATACATGGGAGGAATGTCGACCATATTCTAATTACTGACTCCACTACATTGTTATTATGAAAGATATATATTAGAGGACATTTTCCTCTTCATAATGGTTATACTAGTTAGAAGGCCATGTAATGGGTGTGTATATGGAGTAATATTGGGAGAAAATCTGCATATCCAAATAGTTCTATCCTTTAGATCTAAATAAAACCATTACTAATAGCAGACAAATCAATCACAAAAAATCAAACACATGTGTGATGACATATTATTATGCATATACTGACATTTAATAAGTGTTTAATAAACCAAATTGTTTTTCAACCATGTATTAAATATATATCCAGGTCATAGAGAAATAACATGAAATTACAATTATTTTATCATGGTCCAGTGAATTTAATGAGCATATTTTGGATTTTATAGAACATAAGATTATCCATACAATCTTTTTTTTTCACAATTAATTTTTACGTGGTCATAATATATATAACCAAGCATGTTACTACATGAATTCTTCTTAGGCCTCAATTTATGAGATTCGAATCGGAAAATATGCATGTATTTTTTAATATATTTACAGTGTACGGGGAATGAAATTTATACCATTATTGGTATAGTTTAATGCCACATATATTTAACCTATATGTAATATGGTTTATATATAAAGGCTAGAATAAATCAACAGAAATATATGGTTTTATTCCACAATAGACATTATCATTTAATTGAATATGACTAATGTCATAGTTCTTGTACCCTCAATTATTGAACCAAAAGGTCACAAATAATTGACCCAAAATTTTGATAACCTATATTTGAAGGGAGAGAAAAAATCATGAGTGAGAATGAAATTTTTTTAATATAGACTACCATGATGAGTTCTATATACATTTCATGCCCATTGTTCTTTGATCACAAAACATTTGTGTGATATGAAAACCCACAAGGAACTAGAGAGCCAAAAGTAACCCATCACCTTTAAATGGGGAATAGAGAAGATATAAATAATTCTCTAAAGTATTTTAACAAGTAAAATTTTATGGTATAAGGATTCCAAGGATGTCTATTGATATATATTTGAATGAATTCCTTGGAAATAATGTTGTTGTATTCATATAGAGAATATAGTGTATTTTCCATAAGATGAAGTTTCCTTGGGGTGGTATTCCATCATAGGGCACAGATATGGATAGATAGTTAGAGGAATTTATTCATATCACAACTAATTTTACCATTATATTTGAATTTAATCATTATTAGTAGACATGATTAGTTGGGGTGATTCAAACACAAGGAAAGATGCGTAATTTATGATATAAAACATCCATGATGTTTTCATAACATCCTAGTCTTGAAATAACCATGATTGGTCTATTAACAGATGATATGATGGTAATAGATATGAACTATGATTTACATAATACAATAACATAAATATTTATACATTAAAATATTCCCTCAAATAATAGGAACCCTTCCATGTGTTTTTCTTATATGGTCAGAGTGTGTGAGGCCTGAAAAAAGACCCAACATGAAGCAGATAAACCCTTAATCCTGGGATAAGAATAGGGATGAAGTAGATATAGTTTCTAAATTAGGATCACGAAAAGAGATCAAAGTTTATCTATTTATAATGTATTAACAAGAATCATTATGCACTTAGATCATGTGAATAATATGTCTATAGATTTAACTAAAACTATGTAAGGTGGAGTTCTTATGTTAGGACAAGATATAAACATGGGGAAACATCTTGTTTCCCAAAGGAGATAGGATATTTATGAATTACTTGGGAGTCTATAATTATATACTAGAATAGTTTTAAGGGTAAAGAACATATTTTATACACCATTACATGGATATAATACCCATTAGGGGATATTCAAACATATATAAAGAACACATATGTATAGTTTAATGACATGAATGATGGACCATCTGTTGTGTAGTTTAATTTCATGTAATAATGATAAAAAATAAATTATGTTTAGGTTAATAAAATGAGGAACTTTATGAGCTTATTTTTTGGATTATATGACTCATGTGAAAAATGGGATATTTTAGTATCAAGGATGGACACTTTAAGGGGAAACCTGTGGGAATAACATGGTATAATTATCAAGATGATGAAATGGTTTCATTTGGATTTTTATTTACCCTAGATATAGGTTATACAATAATAAATATTATTATTTTATCAATTTAAATACTTACCGAAGTAGTTCATATTTTAATATATGATTTCATTATGTATAATCTGATATAGAAATACCTGAATGCATGCGGAAACAATAATATAGAGAGGTCAAACATTGACTTTATTTTTTGATGTGACTAATATAAGTATTAACAGTTTGACTAATTATCCATTATTTTGAGAATCAAGACACACACAATTTTATATATGGGATAATAATTTAACAACATAATCTTATTATTAAATCAGGATAATGAAAATAATAAGAATAGAATTAGAGTTTGGGAATCAAGAGCAAACGATGGTATAAATTTAAATGGAACATAAGTATGAGTCTAGTGGTTTAGAAAACCTTCAAAGATGAATTATCTCCTCCAAGTTAATCAATAAATAAAATAAAACATATATACTCATAAGAGTCATGATCGGTTGGTTAAATATGAGGAATTTGGAAGATTACCCATACACTATAATATCAAATGTTTGGGGTTAATGTTTTTATCAAATCATGTTAATTTAAATAATAGGGAAATTATTTTTTTCCTTCTAATTTGTATTATACTAATCTAGATCATAAATGGGTTAAATTTGATTTCTCACAATTCTGAACCCATCATTGGAGATCCATAGTGAATTGAAGGGGGTGGGAAATCAAATTGAAGTGGGGGTTGATTAAGATTTATAGATAATACTAATATTAGTTATCCACACACAAAAATACAACCTATGAGGATATTATTCAATCCATATATCTTTATATGAAGGACAATGGTATTTTTTCATTGTATAGATCAGCGAATGGAAAAGGGACTATTCACAATGAATACCTAAATAGAGCTAGTTATATTGTAAATTGAATATTTTCCTTGAGAAAACAATACAAAATATATTTAGTGGTATCATATAGGTGGCCTTATGTTATATTGTATAGAATCATGAAAGAATTAACTATGTTTTCTATAGGTTATGGTCATAAAAAATGACATTTTCTTTTTAGTTTAATGTCACAGTTAATAGATTTTGAAAATGTGGTTCAGAATATTATGATGAAGATGTCACTCCATGTAGTATTATTTCATCATAATAGGATATTGATAACATGTTTTATAACTTGTGACTATGATTTAAAAAAAATACGATTCTGTTAGAATAATATTATTACAAAAAATTCAAGGGTGGTTGTTGTGATGTTATATTCATATATTATGATTAGGGTGTAGGCCCCTTTGAAGTATACCTTATGGAATGTGTATGATCATTCAATTTTTAGTTCATGATTTGAAGGATTCATTCCTTGTATCATTAGAAATATTATAAATAAGACAAGTTCCCATTATTATAAATAATATAGGTAAAATTCTTATTTAATGGTTTCATAACAAAAATATGATGGGTTTCTATTTTGGGCAATGTGGGAATCAAATTCTCACCATGTCATTCCAAACCATCTGGTTATATAAAAAAATTCATCCTAAAACAACCAATTGAAGATAATAGTGCAATGTTAGGTCCACTAGAACACTATTGGTTGCACTACCCCTATCATGTAAAAAATAAAATATGGGTTCACTTATGTATTATTATGGGTTATTATGAGAAAACCCCAAAAATATTTTTTGGATTTTAACTGCATTATATTTATTTCCATTTCCAATAATTTTTTAGTTATATTAGAAATATTTTTTTGAATTCTTGTATCTATCTATTTTCTACAATGTGTTTGAGGGATGAGTGGTTGGACTAAATACTATATCAGTTATAAAACTATTTCAATTTTAATGTTTAAATATTGGTTATGTTTTTTCTATTATTTTATGTGGGAAACCATTATTAGAAATGTTTTTTCAATTTATGAAATTTATAATAACCATTATTTTTACTTTCATGAGTGATATAAAATCACCCAATTTAGAGAAAAAGATTATTATATAATTAATGTACATATACTATCTAGCTATTGTCAGGGGATGTTGACTAATAAAATCTGTTTCCCTTACGTAAAATAGAAATGGGTAAGTTTGAGTAGGAAATTGATCTTTGGGATTATGGATAAACTTTTCATGTGTCTGTTGAACATGCAATCACTTCATGAACATCACAAAATCTTTTATCATTGAAAACTAAAACTACCCAAGTCTACAGATTAGTTGGGAGATATGGAATAATGATATATGATAATTTATAGCACAAGTATGAAACTTTACTATGATATCAATGGAATATCCTCCATAAATTAACCTGAGAAGGATTTTGTTGATGTCTTGTTTATAGAGATATATTTGTGACCTTGGCTGATCATAAAGTCTGAATCTTACTACCCGATGATGAATCTTCCACTTCAGGAATTCATTTACGGAAGAATTCTACTCTATAGGTAGTCTTTTATTGGGTAAATCAATCTAATTCTGATATAATTTAGAATATATTTGTGCTCACCATACTCTTTAATTGTGCAAATCTAAATAATTTACTCTATATAATATCCAATGAATGGAGAGACCACCATGAAATGCATTATACTCATAATTTTCTCATCATGATTAAGATCTAATAAAGATGTGTAGGTATTATGAAATTTATCATCATGGGAATTATGTGAACTTGGGAATGTTACAATATTGTTTTATTTGGGAATTCTAAAATTAACACAAAAACATAATCAAGAAAAGGGATTAATTACTTTTTTTATTGGAATATTTACCTTTAATATTTGTGATCCCTAACTTTGAGTCTCTATTTATATTTAGGTGGCCCCCCAATTTTTACACTGATAGCTCTATTCAAACATTGAGATCTAGGTATCCCACTTCATCATTGGTGTACCATTATAAAGATAGGAATTTATATATAACAATTCGATTCATCAATGATTTGTAAAAAAATGATGGTATTGCAATATTGAACATCACATTTTAAATTATTATTCCAATTAAGATATTAGAGGCACCATCAAAATTCATATATATTATTTCAGGAGTGTTTGTAATAGGTAAATTCATTTCATCAAGGATCTCTATAATCACTTGTGTAGTTTATGGGGTGGGGGTATAGTAAGAAAATATGAGAACTCCTTATCTTTATCTAACTTCTAAAAACTACACTAAATTTCATGTTACTGCTACATAATCACCCATCATTACAGGAATCCTATTATAATTGGGATAATGTTGATAAATTTTAGTTGATCAAAATGGATGACTAGAAATACCACATAATTCAATAGGTAGTTCCTCTTATTCTATTCGACATAAATTTGTGCTAGATAATTCATCTCAAACTCCATCTATCAGGTCTTGATATCAATTATTGTTCATCTGAGATAGTATATAATTATCTCTTTCATTATATCATTATTTTTCACAAGGTGGAAAAACTTTATCATTTCCATACTAATACATATATTATTAGAAACCTCCAATAATCTAGTGGTGTCAATATTGGAAGGAATGAGATATATTTCTTGATATCACCAAATGCTCTATAATAATACACATAACTCCGATCATTCTCTCTCTACTTCACCATATATGTAAAGGGTACACAATTTCCCATTGGGTTCTTCATAAAGAAGTTAATTTTTGAATGGTGTCACCTATGTCCTATCAACTCATTCTATTTTTGGGGAATTTTCATTTGAAGGACCACCTTAGTCTTTTTAGCATGATATCAATGTTTTGATGAAATAATATTACAGATTGGAATTTTCATGATGTTGTCCCAAAAGATAATTTTAGTGTTTTTTATTTAAATTTTTCTTCAAAAATTTGTTTGAAACTATTTCATGGTTGGTAATATGATCATATAATTTTTGATACATAACCACCAGATCATAGATGTAGCACTTTTTTGCCTTCCCAAAAAGGGAGTGAAGATACGATTCTGGGTGGATTTTTATGAGAAAGAAACATTCATCATGTTAAACAAAAAAAAAATGATAGAACTATACTATTTTGGGTCCCCCAAATGATTTAGCTTGTTATTATTTATGGAATATATAAATTTTATTGTTATATGAGTACCCATCAATAAAGGAGAGGACTTCCAAGATAACCATTACAATAATTAAAATTTCAATGATCATGACTCGGAAATATTATTTCAGACAGTTCCAATTAAACTCCCTGAAGTCTTTGAAAATTATTATATTCCCATGATTCTTTGAAATGGGAAAAAATTTATAGTCCATTTTATTTATTGATCCCCCTAACATTTTCATCACTGACAGTATTATCAAATCAGGCTTCCATCTTGTAAGAATGAGAAAGAAGCATTCCCCAGAATTATTTTTTTGACCATGATGATTAACAGATATACCTAAATCATAAATATTTATATAGGTATAAAATCTATAAATATCAATTTAATTCTAGAAAAATACATCCTAGTGCTAGTTCTTGAAGGAGAGAGAGATGTATATGTACTTTTCTTCATATGAATTAGGGACACTGATCAATATCATCCATGAGTCACAATTTATACAAATATTCAATTATTTTATCACATCAATGTTATTTGACATACCATCCTAAAATTCTAAGGGGACGGGGGTCTTTGAGATCAACTTCTTCTCATTATTTTTCCTCAATAAAAGTATAAGTGGGAGATAATGGAGTAAATATGATCCTATAGGATGATGTTGGGACATTATATTTCTTATATTAGTATCTTGTAAATATCTTTAGGTCTTGTAGGTTCTAATTCTAGGCCAGCATTGATAGGTATATCCTAGATATACTCTACTACCTCCCAAATATCATCAAGGTAAGATGTACCGAAATGTTTTGATTTAAGATATGAAGTATGGCCATTGTTAGATCAAATATATAATGTGAAGGTATATTTAGACCCTGATGATGATACAAGGGTTTCCATAAATATTAAATAAAATTTTGTGTTAAATTCATCGATGGAATTATTATTTATTCTTAGATCAATCTCCTCTTATCTATATCCATGTTTTGAAGATGGAACATATACCATTAGAATGAATGAAAATGTCCATAGGACTCATGAATTTGATTTTCTCAGGGGAGTCGTATCCACTAGATCATAGAGTATTGTTTGGGTTGACTGATATTGTAAATTAGTTATATCATATTGGAAGCAAAGAAAATCAGGTTCTAGGATGATGTACATTACAGTGTTGATGAATTTTCCTCTATTTTATGTGTGTAATCAAAAGGGGAAACAAGATAAACATTAATTTATATGATGTGGCTTTTGTTCTCAAACCAATAAAATTGAATCCTCATATCCCAAAACATTATTAATTAATTATTATTATATTCATTTGATTGATGTGTAAAACATATTCATTCCCAAGTTTATTTAATTGGTTGAGAGGATCTATTTCCAAACCATTGTTAGAAATGTTTCAGATGGAGTTATATATCACGAGTTTTTCAATACCATTTGTAGAGTATTTTGTCAACTTACAATGACTCCCCAGATAGAAAAGAAAAATTATCTCCATAAAACACTCCAACATGACTACTAATATAGCAATTTAGGAACTAATTATTTGGTTAATGAAATATAGTATTAATATAAATCCATGAACTCCATACCACTGAACTACAAGGTATGTCTTGGTGAATAAATTTTTTTCCATGATAGATATGAGGCCTCTTTGTAGATATATAATATTGACTTTTCTGAGAGTATTTTTTTATCTATTTCCACATACTTTGATCATCACATTGGACGGAAAAATATCAACTTTACTATATTCTGAACTGTGGGGGGTCTAAAATAGTATGAGTTTTCTAATAGTGTTGTTATAAAATAAAAATTGGTGGATTCTAATGTTATATATATTCTTAGATATTCTTAAGGGAATGATGTGTCCCTATATGGAAGTCTTCTAGTCCAATTCAATGAATGAAATTGTTTTATGAAACTATAGAGGGTCAGTCTCTATATGATATTGTTTAATGGAAGTGACATAATATTTAGATTTAATGTTGTAAAATGGGACTCCATGAGGTGATCCTTGTTTTAAATGTTATGGTATTCTATAAGTGAGTTCTTTGATGGAATAGTATGGAGATTCTTGTAGATATAATATATTTATCATAAGGACGTATGTTATTCACTATATGAATTCCAATTTATCTAATGCTAAAAAGATGAGGTTACTAATGGTGTTGATCCCATACTATTACCATAATATGGGGATGTTTTTATTTTCCATGGGTTAGGATAAACTCTACTTCCAATAATCTAATGTTTACGAGAAACATTTACACTCACAAGTAAATTCACTAATATTATTAGACTTGAACATTCTATAGATGATTTTGGAGTATATTGATTCCTATATTGGGATCCATAATGTGACTATATTTTTGTATCTATAGTAGATATGGAATTTAGAGATAAAATTCATAAGTAAATGGGCAATATAATTCTTTTATTCTTTGACCTCATAATCCTCTATGAAATCCTCCCCATATTAACAAAATTTGAATGGAAATTTCATGTACATATGTATACACATTATTAGAAAAGGGGTATTCCATATGAATCAAAAAGAAAAAACTATATTGTGATTCTTCTTCTAAAGAGGATCTCATTGGGTGGGGTGGTGGTCACTGTCTCATGTGATGGGAAACACCCATACTCAAGTGATGGTGGTAAAAAGTGTTGATGATTATACACCATATTAGATAATGATAAGGCTCCATCTTCCAAATCATTTTTATTTATAAATTGGTTAGACCTCCTCATAAAGGATTGTGATTCTAAAGACACTATCTATGTAATTTCAGAGTGGACCAAGGTCTCACATTGTAGGTTCATTTGATCCCTTTGGGAGGAATGTTCTAACTAACTGATTTTATAGTAATCCTTTTAAATAAATTTTCTTCACATTAGTATATAAAAATTTCATTATCCTTACTCATCTAGTGGGATGTTAAAAATATGAGTTATACTCACAGATTAATTTACCTTTTTGGCATTCTGAGAGTCAAATTTCTTATGAATGATATCCTTGATTGTTTTTACATAATATGGATTCAAATATTCCAATGATACAAAAAATCGTCATGTCTCTCATTTTTTTCAATTTCAGTAGGATTTATTGACATGGAAAAAAATAATAAGTTATTCTCCATAATGTATATGAAGTTCTCATGGATCTTCTCATTTCAAAATGAATAAAACTACACATTAGATATTAGAATAGTGAAAACGTCAACTCTTTTTCATTTCGAATTGATTGAACTGTTGTTGTTTTAATATTTTCTAGGGAGGTTCCACATGGTATTATGGGGTTTTAGGTGTTATAGACGTCCTCAATCCAAGATTAAGAATAATAATAGTTACTTCCAACAAACTGACCCTCTTTCCATGATATGGATGTGTTGCTTTAGATTCAGATTTGGAGAAGTGGTCGTAATCCTTTAACATGTTAGTAATTTCTATGAATTGTTTAATACAATAGGGATATTTCCATGGGATCAATGAAATTGGAATCTCATAATATATTTCTCAATAGAAATATCTAAAAGATTTTGTTATGATGGTTTCAATTTCAATGGGTTTCTTTACCATTCCACCAGAAAATGATATTTGAGACCATGTCATTCTCATATTATTTTCAACTTGAGATATTTAGGTTCATTATATTTCATATCATTTAGTTCAATTGATAGGGGATTTATTAATGTTGTTCTTCCGAAATTATAAAATATCCATTAATTTGGATTTTTAATATTTAAATTCTCGTCCCACAATAGTTTAGAAAATGTACATTATCATTATTTTCACTTAAGGATTGAAATTATCATCATGGGATCATCAATAAAAATATTTCTACATGCTCATTTGGGTCTTTAGTTCCATAAAAAATTGGTAATGTTGTATTAATAATGTTATGTAGAGGATGAGTTGCACTACACATTCAACGTATATATTTTTCTAGCTATATTGTTTCAAATTATCCTTCTATAGGTCTTATTAAATATAAAAATATATCAATGATGTCATGATACTCTAGAATAATTTTAGGCCAGCCATACACATGATTTGATGTTGATATTGGATCTTCATATGGTATTATCCCTCAAGACTACTATGGATATCCTATACATTTTTTCCTCGTATAGCTTACCAAAATTGGATATGGTTATCACCCTAACAAATTAAAATATTGATATTCATCATCCAATAAGATTTACCATACTAATATCAATTATCCATAACCTATTAGGAGTTTAGAATCAGTCTAAGGTTGTTATTTAATTTATTATGATGTGGATTATCAATTGGAGGAGTACTATAGGTCTGTAGCTGATGTTGTACTTATTAAGAAATGTTCCCCTCAGCAATTCAGCATTGAGCCTATTTAGCTCCACCGACACAACCTCATATTCTGTCAATAATTTCTCAATGGTGGGATACTCAATTTCTTGAAGTGGTTGATTATACATGGCCTAACACTTCATTTTCTTCTTCAGATGAATCTCAGAACTTGTGGTGATTGATTACTCATAGAACCTCTCAAATTTTGAAGTTACCTTTAATGTTGTGTATACAAATATTTTTATGTGTTTTGGTGTAAAGTTTATTTTTAATAGATACATCCTTATCATGTTCTCATGCCTCATTATCATGGTGTTTGTTATCTATGGGGTTTATGATGATGAAATTTATTGATGCATAATGATCAATATTTATTTTGTTATTTTGTGGTGTAGAAAGATTTATCACATTATGGGTTTTTTTATTTTTAAATCAATTTCATCCTTGGTATTTCCTTTTTTGGTGGAACATTTTGTCTTATATACCCATTTATTATTCTAACTATATAGTTAGTATTCCCTTAGAATAGATTTATAAAGGGTATTACAATGGTAAATACATAAAACCCTAAGTAAATATAACCCTAATGAGAATGAAGGATCATGTAATATATGGAAATGGTATTCCTTTATTTTGTTTTCCCCAAAAATATAGAAAACAATGATTTTAATTCTTTTGTAGGAGGTAGTGATATAAATTCACCCATCTTTATGGGCTAGGATTTACCTAACTATAGAACTGTTATATATTAGTCCAATTAAATATTTCATGATCACAGTTATGGTGATGATCATATAAATCTCCCTAAGCTAGTGGTCTTATTATTGTCTTGAATTTCTTTTGAAAATGTTTTTTTAGATTCTATTTTAAATTTCTAGTTTATATTCAAAACATTATTCAGTTGAAACTCATGATATAATCATGAACAGCTTTACCACTGAGCATTTTATTGTTACGGGCATCGATTTACATAAATGTGAGTCTAAGATAGCTTTATTTTTGGATTTCATAATAGTTTTTCAATAACCTACATTCATTAAGGGAACCATATACCGGACCTACGGTTAACTTGATTCCACTAGATAACCCATCTTTCATATGCAGAGCATGGTCCTATAAAATAAAATGTTGGAATGATATTAAATGAAATTATTCTCAGCAGACTCTGTAAACTATGCAGTGGGGTAAAAATGAAAATATTCATGTTCACTTCATTATTTGGGTTGATTTTTGGGTGGGTTGTCAATGATTAACTTGTGAAAAGTGTTAAAATCACTAATGCATTATTATTGGAGAGCACTATGTTGTCTTCCTAACTTTTTTATCAAGCAAATAAAAATTCATTCAAGTTGATCTCGTGGTAGATATTTCTTGTTAAAATAATTATTTTCTTATAATTACTATAAGAAAAATAATTTTTAATTATATGGAAAAGAGTCATTCAGAAATTTAGGAGAAGACAATGCTTTCATTTTACTTTTAGTTTTTATAGAATGTAATTTTATGAGTTTATCATGGGATATAACATGACCAATATATTTTCATCATCTAGTTATTTATACATAATTTTGGGTTTCACGTCATCCTCTAAATTGAGTTCCTCCACTTGAATTGACAATCATTTACCATTATACTTGTTAATTGGGGGAGAGTTTGTTTTTAGATTCATCACATACATCAAAGAATATGTGTTATAAGGGAAGAACATATAACAATGGGTTCACCATATAGTATCTTGAGTGGGATGAGATGTATTCATTAAATATTGAGTCACTCAGTGAAGAAACGCATAATTTCATTATTGTCTATCGGTATGAGGCTCAAATTAGGATCAATAAGGGGATTCACTTCTTATTGAGGTGGGATGTCAATATATAGAGGACATATCAAGATGGTTTTATTTGGAGTACCTCTATGGTAATATTCATATTGTTTATCATGGAGAGAACATACATTTTGTTGTATTGTCTAATTATATGGGCGACCTCTACAAATTATTCATTAGGGAGGTTTCCTATGTTGTGAAGCCAAGTTTTCAAAAGAAAGACATTCATGGTTACCAACATATGATGAATTATATAGGGGAATATTCTTCCATAATGATATGATGTATATAAGGGGGACCTTCATAGATCGATTCATGGGAGTAGTCACAAATTTTTATCTTTATGTTTCTACGTAGATGACATTTCTAAAAAAACACTATGGGTAGGGCCTACAAAAGTATTATTCTTTAAACATTATGTTGGTCCCAATGAATGGCTATTGTTTCTAGTTAATTATTATATGATAGAACTTTCATGTGACACCATTTGAAGATATTTTAGGATGATAATACAAATTATGTTCATGATTAAATCATGATCCAAAGAATTGTTTTTACCTCAACATGATTTCATTTTTATGTTCTCTGTCAGGAAGATGAGGTACCACATTGAGTAATATTACATTTATAGGGGGGGTCCAACCTAGAAGACTACCATGTTACAATAATGATATGCCAAAATGTTTCTTGAGACTAAAAATAAACATGAGTATTCCTCTGGTTTTTTCCAACAATAAGTTTATGATTTCCCAAAAAATGGGTAAGAATATTATCCTACATCTTATTCTCCAATGAACTTTTCTAATGAATCTACTCCAATGGAGTAATATCAATAGTATGTGCATGCTTGGGAGTTGTTTTTACAATATTCTTAAGGATTCCTTTATGTCTACAAATAATATGATTTTGTACTGATTTGGAGACCTTATTATATACTAGAACTCCAATTGGAACCATAAAATGGGTTTGATTCTATTATTCACTCTTCCTAAATAAATTATAACAATAATCTTGAAGTGGAGTTTTTGAATGGTATTTCTATAAATTAGACATTAGTATGTACTAAAAAGATACTACAACACTAGGGGGAGATATATTACGATTTCCCCTTGTTGGTTTTAGAATATTTTGATGATCATCTTCAATCACTGCTTGTATGTCTTGTTAACTTTTTACTATGTGGTCTGGGATATGATGACACCCTTCGGTTACTAGTTGGATCTTCAAATTGGAATAGATAGATTAAATATGGATATAATAATTACCTTTATTTAGAATGAGAATATGGTCCCACTCCATTCCATTATTTTTTATTACGTAGTTCTAAAGTGATTCATTTAACGGTCTAAAAATATTTTTTTTGTTCTTAATCTATACCAGAATCAGATGATACACTCCTATAATTTCTAGGTTATATTGAAATATATGTTGAGTATAAGAATGTATATGATTCTACTCAAAAAACTTATTATATATTAATTTAAAATCTTATTCATATGAAAAAGGTATATGAGATTGTTCTGAGTGTCTACAAGAATGTATCCCCCATATGACAATCATAATGGGATCCTTGGGTGTAATGGATGAGACTCGAACAAACACTTTATTGTAATCATGTGGAACTGGGGTCACACTGTATTTTAAATGATGGTAAATAATTGTAATATCCCTTTTATGTTGGACATGGATAGTAGTAAGGGAATAGTTTACATCTTCCTATACATATTTAAGACGAGGGAAGTATACACTGCATTACTATGGGGATATCCTCCAAAAGAAGTTATGGGTGGTGACAAACACACCATATTACCTATAGATCATAATTTTCTAAAAATACATGAAAAAATTATTCGATTGATTATATCATGTGTATGCTCCATGGTTATATTTGTACCATAGGAATGATGCTTCTGAATCACAAAATTTTCAACTAATGATGAAGATATTTTCTCAGTGACATTTTTATCCTTGGATATAGTGCCACAAACCTCATTGGAGTCTAATAATATGTTTGGATTTTACATTTAATGATTTCTATACAATGTTTTAATTATTTCATGCCTTTGGATTAATGTGAGAACTAATAATGGTTGGGAAGTACTGAGAAGATCAATATATAGAAATAATAAAATATATTGATGAAACATCATTGGTAATAGTAAAAATAAAATATTAATATCCTAGGTAAATGATTCATATCACATTCACTATTTTGTTATTGATACAACCTCTTACTTTTCTTCTTTCATTATAAATAAAATGCATGATTCCAGATATTTCATAACCAAATGGAGGTTACGGGATTTCCTTTCAACAATAATTCTTTTAATTCACACTATGCATGGGTTTATTTTGAATAAACATAGGGGTAGTTTCCAACGAAATATGGTCATTGGGACATTACGAGTGATTCTTCGAGTTGCTAAATATTTCTATGGGATGGGATTTTTTACTAACATCAATCATTCAGGGGGAATTTTTTTTCATGGGACCATATTTGTATATTTAGAATGTATTATTGAATATATTCTAGGTCTCAATGTGGGTATGGTTAATAACATGGTACTGATTTAATTGAAACCATATTGTAGTATTAATATCATTATAAACTAATGGTTCCCCATATTTAAATTAGTGTTTTTTATATATATGTTTAAATATATATAACTAATTACTCTAGAGTTTTCCACCATAGAGTGAGGTGGTTGGTGTCTAGGGTGTTATAATTGTGCCCATGAGAGGATATTCATATGTATCCCCATGAATGGAATGTACAACCATATAATATGTTTCTTCTTAATGAAACACAATTATCCTTTTATGGTTATGTGAAAGGGAAATTTTTTAACATATATATTTTTTTATCCAGGACCTCTTCCATGTAGTTTATGTAAATTATGAATGGACTATAATACAAATTATTCCATGTAATAGTTGGGTTGGTAATTTCTCATCAAGTCAACCATTTTGGTTATTCTAATAGAGAATATGTACATTTGAGGGATTTGGGGATTCATAGATAAAATATCCCTATAAAAAATGTGGTTAATTTAGATCTTGGGAATATGACCAACTAAGTGATAATTGGGCCTCATCAGTAATATATCCTGATGAAAAAGGTTCCCACATAGTACATCCCTAATGAAATGATACGTGGGATAATGGGTAATTATGGCTGATGATGACGGATATAGTTTATTTCATGAATAATATAGCCTAAAAAATATGGTTACACATAGAATATATCCATATAGATGATACATCTAGTCTAACAGGTAATATATCCTAATGAAATATGATATAGATGATTTCATCAGGAACTTATCCTAATTAAGTTAGGGTTATAGGAAATATAACCCCAATGAAGAGATATGGAAGAATGGTGATGGTGGGATTGAACTATAGAGAGGAATATTATATATCCTATTTTTTAGGAATTAGATTCAGTGATGTTTTATTTTTTTGGTTTATTGTTATGTAATAATATTATAACTTTTAATGTCATATAGCATGGACATTGTTGTGTTGTTTTATATCATTTGACTAGCATGATTGTTTCACTAATTGAATTTCAATTTATAAATAATTAGTGTTTACATATTCATTTTGATCAAATATGTATCTTCTTCATTATTATTTACTATTTGATATGAAAAAATTGATGTGTGGGGGACATGGAAAAATTTAGGGGAGGCATGGATTTTGTATGCACTACCCAGAGGTATATCCCCTAGTAAATCATACATGTAAAGGAATTACAAAAGGAATTATAAATAGTTAGAGTCTTGTAAATATATATTTCTGTAAGGAGTCACTGGTATGTGATCATTAATGAGGGATGATTTATTCATTATTTCTCAAAGGTATTAGGAACATTCAATATATCCCCCTAGTAAAAAGATGGATAAAATGATTAATGGATGCAGAAAAGATATGGATACATATGGTGGAGATTATGGATTACTCATTGTTTTCTTTTATATGAAAATACCTATCTTTTTTACAACTAAAGGTTATGAAATCATCAATGGAAACATTAATAGGGAATACAAATATGGGGGAGTAATATATATGCATGGAGCATTGAGGGTACTGTGCCGACCAACAAGAAACATCAATATCCAAGATGGAAAGAATGGAATTTTGGTTATATCACTAGTATCATTATGATATAATCCATCCTTTTTAATGTAAGACATGTGTTTTGTTAAAATAATGTTAGAATATGTCTAGGAGAAAACCTAAGGATACACCTTTTATCACTGGAATATATGATTGAAGGAGGGAACTTTGGTGTACCTGGTGATCCGATCATGTATGTATGGTTATTTTTATGAGGTATTTATTTTTACCTTTTTGTACTTTTTATTTGGTAGATGCATTCCATGTTGAAAATTTAAGTTAATATGGCTTGTATAGGTTAATTCAGTGAAGGATATGATAAACTGGTGGTCATTCCTAAACCATGGATTCTTTAACATGTGATCAGATAAATCGTAGAAGCATCATGGTTCAGTGACACTTGGAGGATGGAAGTGATCATGCAAAGTGGCCTATATCATTCATAGAAAAATTTAAATTTAGATAAAACAATATCACATCAGTAATTGATCATATGACCTTAGATAGGTGACCCCAATAGATCTAAACATCATAATGGGTGTCTATTTTTGTGCAGGAGCTTTAGGATTTCATTAGATTCCATTGATTTCAAAGAGACCTATCATTCATGAATGACTATTATAGGGAATTTGTTTCCTATATAGACCCTATGGGTATCCCCTTATTGATGGGGGACAAATGGGTCCCTCAATAAAAGGGGCCTTGAAGATCACTCCTGCATAAACCGACCTCGTGGGCCTCCCTTTCACAAAGAGGCCACATTTTCTGATCATTCATTCGTTATTTCTATCATACCATTCATTACCCCTATAATTTCAATAAAATATAAATATTTACATCTCTATGAAGTCATAAAAAGTTCTTTGTATCTCTTTAGGTGATTTTTCATCATTCCATTGTGGTCTGGTTTTTCCTCTCTTATATGGTGGACAAGGAATATTAACAGGTGATGCTAAATAGACACATCACTAGAATGGGTTTCTGTGATTGGAGTTAATAGCTAGAAATTATAGTCACAATAAATGATGTATTGAATCATTAATGTAGTACATTCTGATTAAGAAATTCTTATATTTGAGTTAGGCACAATTTAATCTAGGTTTATGATCTACTAGTGGTGCTTGAAATCATCATTACATAGACACAAATTGAAATTACATCGTCAATGATTATCATAGTTTCACGAATGATGAATATTATTCATTGAGGGAACAAAATCACTATCCAAGAGTAATAAAAATCATTGGTTCTTATATGATTAGAATACCTCTTCCAGTATCATTGTGCTTATCAAAAACCCATGACAGTTAAAAAAATGATTAATTCATGTAGCCTGCGATATTTCTTAATGAAAAGGATACATCATGATGCATAGAACATACACATTAAAAATATCCCTTTTCAATATATGCCCATAATTTTATATCCTTTGATCATTTTTACCATCTTTCTGATGTTTCTAGACTCTTTCATTTTGTGGAACTGAATGTAAAGATAATTAACCTTTTCATTGGGGGTCTTTTGAACAAACGTTTTTTATATTAAATTATTATAAAATATTTATTACATTATTAATTATGTTCCTTGAGAGTTAGATATATCCCATAATGATTACTATTATTCAATGTGATAGTTCTGTTTAATAGAATCCAATATTTCAAATAGTGATATGGGTTATAGAACTTCCTAAAATATACATAGTTTATGTTAAGTGGTATTGATTATTTAATTAATAAACATAGGATATGATGTTATATTATATAGTACATCACATTTTTAAATATGTGTTATCTCTCCCCCCCCCCACTTTCATTTTTTTTGGATTTTATGTTATCATTGTGGTCATTTCAATGTGGAATGAGACGACTGTCAGGTGTGTTTGGTTCAAATCGACGGATGATTGTGGGGGATGGGGGTACATTTATTCCAAAATAATTATTTTTGGGTCACAATTTTCATTCATAATGGAAATATCCAATGGTTACCACATCCATAACTGGGTACAGACCTGTTTTTGAAAGGTATTTGTTCATTTGGGGTTTCATACCGAGCAATGCTTAGTGACTCACATTGGTAGAGAGGGTGGGAGGTTGGGGTCATCACACAATATTGGGGTGAATTGTTTCTAACTCCAATAATCCTCTTAAATATTTAATATATTTTCATTAATCTCTTCTTAATACTAATGTTGAACTAGTTACCCTAATAACATTATTGTGGATTATGTCTCTCTTTGTGAAAAATGGGGATCTAAAATTTTAATCTATATGTATGTAACCAAGATCCTATATTTGATTATCAATAATTAACAGATTCTTATGTTCCATATCCATATAAATAAGAGTTACATGATTTGTAGACACATAGGGAAGAAGTTAATATTTTGAGGAGGTTTTTGAGCCCTTAGGATGCATCTTGCATATCCAGGTTATTGAATAAATAAAAACCCATGTAGTTTGTCAAACCCATTTAGTTTAATGTAAGGTGTAAATTAAATATATGAGTGTTATGTGTAATTGGATATACAAGCTCCAATATGAGGGGGATTCCTATATATCCCAATTAATGAGTAATAGTAGTTTTTTAGTTCATTTGATCTCTTATTCCACCGACTGTTGAGGTTGAATGATCATCTCATGGGAATAATTGGTTCCCGATGGTTGATAAATTATGGAAATGGGGGGAAATAAAACAAAATAGGTTCTAGTTTGATATTATTCCTTATAAAAGAATACCATATGTCCTATTTAAGGAAGGAATCAAAGTTCTCATTGTTTATTCAGGCCCTTAAGACCGGCCCCAAGGTGGTTGACCTAACATAGGAGAGGTTTATATCATGCCATTTATCAGGGATTCCATAGGGGAATTTCCCTGGAAAGAGGGGATTTGTGATATGATTGATATGACTATTGAAACTCTCCATGACAAGGTGAGCTACACTTAGTGTTCTAAACAAGGGATAAAAAGTAATCAATCTCACAACATACTGATAAAAGGATTATATTATATGAATTCACTAGTGATTTTCAAGATGAAGATAGGGCCACTGTGATACATCCTATATATCTTATTTATGGAAGAAATCAGTTTTATCATAGTTCAAATAATTTCTCATTCTACTGATGTATGTGGTAAAGTGATTATCCCCTAGGAACGATTGAGTTCCGATAGTTTAAATTTTGGAGACATGGTGACACCCACACTTAGTTGGATGTCCATTTGAATTCAGGACCGATCCATAGGAATGAATCATATGTGTCTTAGTTATGGAAGGAATTAAAGTCCTCATGATTCAATGTATTAGTGATTACAAACTGACACCTCCCTAGTATTCTTAGGGGATCATGGTTTAGATGATATGATTATTATAAATCCCTAATACCATGAGTTTCATGATCATTGTGAGAAACAAGCGATGGAAATATTAAATTTCATTACTTGTGGATGTGGTACTAAAGAATTGGGACCACCCATGTATGATTAATTTCATGCTCAATCCACGGGTTGGTTTCTAACGTATCTTGGTTATGGAAAGAATCAAATTCTTCATAGTTACTTCAATCATGGTTTACACTCTAACGTTACCCTGGTGTTCTGGGTCGATCATATTATGCCGCTACAATGGGATTAAGCTCTGAGCCTTCCCTTATGTTTGAGACAAATCATATGAGGTCATTTATAAGGGCTTACATCCCAAGGCATTCCTTATGATAGGTTCATACATGCCAAATATTATAATGGTCATTCAATCCCAGGATGCCCTATGATTTGGGATACTTTCTGACATGTCCTGCGCTTATTTTGCACTCATCATGCCTTGATTTTAGACACGACATGTCAGAGTGTTTTTCCTGGACATGTACAAAGGCGATTATGTATTCATGTTGACTATTATAGAGTAATTAGTGTAACCATGATATCATCGATGAAGGTTGTCACATGATCTAGCATAGATATCTGGACGACATCAAAAGACAAAGATGGTTTACCCTAGGAGACATAACATGACATGGCTTACTTATTCAGAGGGTGTCACAAGATTAAGGTGACTTTACTAGGTTTCTTTATGAGTGTTGGCTAACACACCTAGAGGGAGTAATGAGAGATGTTGTGACATGTCTTAGAGGGTGTCACATGTCCCAGAGAAAATATTTTGAGGACATTACAAATCCTGGATGGTGTGTCCTAGGGAAATCATGAGAGCCAGATGACATTTCTGGGTGATACCATAAGACTCAACTAACATGTTCATGTTCTTTTATATGATTCATGTGACATATCTAAAGGATGTCATCGGACATGAATATTGAGCACATGGGGTACCATGAGACATGGGAGGAATTCTCGAGGGGAACCATGTGACTTTCTAAAACATGTGTGGAAGAATATTCATGACCCAAATATTAAACCAAATGATCATCATGAGATCTGGGTGACATTCACTAGTGTTATCACATGTTCTATATGGTTCACATGAAGTGAATTAGGGTTCATGTATATGTTATTTTCACAAGTCACCCATGTTTATTCTTTTTTAGCCATTTTATTTTGAATTCCTTAGATTAGTATACTTTTAGCTTATTGTAATTATTGAGTGAACATGTAGGTTTTTGTGATGTTCTTCAAAAGTCATCTCATTATTCATTCTCTTGATCAATGTGCGATCATGAAAACTGATAATTCATGTCTCAGGGATGATCTGACAATTCACTAGTATCTTACCAAATGAAAAGCATGTCGTTCTAAAGTTCCACCACTTTGGAAAAACTGATCTGGCACTTTGATAAAAAAGGGGAAACATCTCATCTAGAGAATAGTTATTTTAATCAATGTAGGTAAAATTATATTTTTAATGATAATGAGGGGGATTTATAATCATATCTACCTGGTTTTCACCTCTTTATGTAGTGTATATCCTGAAAATCCAGGATGGAATTGGTGAAGAGATTTAGTGTCACGTTTACTCATGAGTTTTTTCCATGGATCTAACTAAGTGTTCTATCTGGTTTTTCATCAACCTTGAGACCATCCCGTCAATCTATCCTTTATTGGATCATTTCCAATTAATGGGGACTTATTTAATCATTCATGTATTTCAGAAGACTTCAATATTTTAATGTTGACATTTTCAAATAAATTTGTGAGAATAGGGAGCCTATTGAATGTTATTCGTGTGATCTCATGTGGCTTCTCTATGGATTTCCTTGAGATAATGATGGTTTATCTAGGGGCCTTTGCGGGATCCGGATGACATTTCAAGGAGTCTCATGAGACCATTCTCTGGATGTCCTTAGGAAATTTCAAGGTTTTTATGACCATGAAACCTTCTCTCCTCTTATTTTTATATACATTTATTTCTTTATAATGGTGGGGAGTCATGTGAGATTTCAAGATTATTTTCAAAGACAAATACTCTACCTCTTGGGGATGCTTCCCATGGACAATAATGGTTCTATGGATATGTGTGATAATTTCATGGGAAATTACAAATGTTCATCCTTGGGGAACCAGAGGGGGAGTGTAAGGTCACCTAGACAAACCTGAAATTCTTCACGTGATGAGGATGACATAATGGTCAACATTTATAAGAAGAGGTAGGCATGAAGTCAGGGTTTCACAATGTCATTAAGTTCTCCAGGGGAATATCATGTGATGTTTATGACCTCATGTGTATCTCACCTTCTCCCCTTTTATTTCCATTGTTTTATTTTATAATGGCTTGGGGGTCCAGTGAGTTCCCACTAATTTTGTATAGAACATCCATTCTCCCCACATGTCATCAATCACCTCAATTTTATGACTACAAGATGCCTCTACCTTTTGTTGAATTTCCTGCCATTTTTAAAGGATTTTTATGGGTTGTTAGGCGTCTATTGGTTGAAAAACGGCATGATCTAGGGGAGCTCATCCATCTTCAACCACATAAAAACTTGTTTTCTAGGGTGCACTAACGAGAGTGTAAGGGAATGTTGAAGGTACTTCATGGGATATTTTATTTTCTATGTCCTACTCAAGGTTCCATTGTGTTACCGTATTAGGGTCACGTGATTGCATTTCTCTAAGATACCTATGCGATCCTTGTGTCTTGGTCTCCTTATCCTTTTTCTTTAGTGGGGAAAATAATAAACATATCCATTTATTTCATCCTCTATTAATTATTTAATTATCATTTTGTGGGCATCAAAAAATTTCCTCCCTTAGGGGCGACATCAGTGGGGAAGAAGGTTTAGTTGGGAGGAATGTAAACACCTACTAGAGTCTTTCGAACTATCATCAATCATTGACATGGGGTATTTTTTTTCTCCAAAAGAGAGATTTCTCTATCATTAACTGAATAATATTGTCTTTTTGAGAATATATTGATGTATATCCTGTCCATAAGGTTGGAAATTCTTTTCTTTTCAATACATACAGACTAAATGAATTCCATGATATTGTTAGGGGTCTTTTAGCTTAGAACTTCTATTGGTGTAGTTTAGGGTCTTTTAGCATGAACCTTCTATTTCATTAGTTTTGGTAATTTTAGCTCATAACTTCAAAATCTTTATTTTTTGTTCAATTTTCTCATAACATCATATCTCTTTAGTTTATGGTCATTCTGATTGAAACTCTTATTGATTTCATTTTGGGTATTTTATCTCTGTCCTTCTATCACTTATGTGTAGGTTATTTTATCTCATACATTAAATTTTTTTAGTTTTGGGTAATTTAGATAGAAATATATATTTCTTTAGTTTTGGAACATTTAGCTGAGAACTTTCATCATTTTAGTTTATGGTCTTTCAACTCATACATTTTATCGTTATTATCTATAGTATTCTATATCAGATCATATATCATTTTGGATTAGGGAATTTTAGCTCTACCCTTCCATCACTACAGTTTAGTGTCTTTTAACTTGGACCTTCTATCACTGTAGTTTAGGGTCTTTTATCATGGACGTTCTAGGGCTTCAATTTATGGCCTTTTATCATGGACCATCTATCAATTTAGATATTTTTATTTTAGCTAATAATTTATATCAATTATGTTTATGTAATTTTAGTTTAGTCTTTCTATCACTTTAGTTTATTGTCTTTTAGCTTAGACCTTCTATTGTTGTAGTTTAGGAACTTTTAGCTTGGACATTATATCACTATTGTTTAAGGTCTTTTAGATCAGACCTTATATAACTATAGTTATTGGTCATCTAGCTCAAAATCAATCAATGATCCTGTGATATGGTGTAGACATTCTAGGAATGACCCAAAATGCTCTGAGGTTTTTGGTATTTTCAAGGTGTTTCAAGGGATCGAAGGGAATAGGAAGACCATTTTACAGAGTGATGCAATTGTTTTATGACCATAGAAGCTTATGAGGGATCCTTATGTATACATGTAGAATCATGAAAAGGATCTCTTAAAGCTGCGTATATTTTACTACGATTCATAATATTAATGGAGGTAATATCGGTTCAGATGAAATCTTAAAGATGCTAGGTCTTGTTGGATATTTACAATAAGGATGATGTAAATCATAATGAAAAAGTTTGAGTCTATGAATATTGTATGGGGAATACATTTCTTGGAAAACCCAAAACACATTGAGGTGTTTGGTTTTTTCAGGGTGTTTCTAGGGATAATTAGGATTGAACCTCTTTTCTTGCATGGAAAATATGCCTTCATTTAGTGGGTCAAGGCCCTTATGTGTTACTATCATGGTGATAAAAAATATGATCTTCACACCATTTCAAGGAAAAAGATATATTTGTGAAGACTATAACATCTAGATGATGAGGTTTGGTATTTGATGATTATCTATCCAAGAAGGATTTTGGAACCCTATAGAAATTTTGATCTTATATTGTAAATATTGATCCCTACACCCTATGGGTTTGAGTCACAGGGCATGGTCCATCAATGGTTTGGTAATGTAGTGTAACATTCATTTATTAAGACAGTATTAAATAGACAATGATGTAGTATTGAGGTTGTCAAATTTATTTGGATAGTCTGGTACAAATATTTTCAATCATGGTCTAATGTGCTTGGGTCAAGAGGCTGTTATGGGAAAATCCTACTGAGAAATACCCAAAATATGTTGGGGTGTCAGGTTTTTCTGTAGTTATTTTAGGGATCATAAGGATCAAAAAGTACTTTTTGTAGAGTGAAACATTTGGTTTATGACCATAGGTGTATATTCTAGATCCATAGGCATACATTAATAGTCAAGTAAAGTGTTCTTTATGATGGGTATCCTTTATCGGGGCCTTGTAATGTTGTAGTGATCTGATACAATGATATCATTAATACTGGATTGTGGAATGCTTAATATTCAAATAGGATTTTAGAACCCTAAAAGTTATGTCACCACCAAGTAAGAATAATCTCATGATGAATAGGTATAAAAAATCATTAATCTAACTTTTTTCATGAACTGTTGGGTCTAGAGAGCATAGCATGGATTTTACTTACGATAAAGTTTTGACCCTAGGAGCTTCATGACTTATGAAATCGAACCATAATTTTTTACTCAAATCTAGGGATGAAGTTTTCAACAAGAATCATCATTGATTTTTGTCATACCACCCTTTTTGGGTTTCCTACCAGATATTTCTTCCAAATCTTTTACTATTATATTAAGGTGTAACAATTTTGGATATCATAGGCTAGAGATTAAGGATTTACATCTTTGGACAAAGTGCTGGACGTTTAACATTGTGATTTATATTGACCTGATATTGAGAATGATACAGAAAATCCATATTAGGATGCCTAGGGTCAAGAGTACCCTAACATTCTTCTAAGTTGGATATCAAAATGTGGTAAATCAAAGTTCGAGTTCCCTAAATCATGATTAATGAAATGGGAAAATCATAATGATAGTAGTTCAGATCACCATAATTTGTTGAGTTCTTCCATGACAATGTTAGGGATCACAAGTATTGGATAGGGCTTTTGTAGAATGAAACATTTGGTTAATGGCCATTTGAACATATTTAGTAGCCATAATCATACATGCATAGTCATGAAAAGGGCCCTTGAAGATGATTATCATTTACAAGGGCCTCAAAAGGTTCGATGATTTGGGAATTCAACACATAATGTTTTTTATGGATTTAGGTTTTTTTAAAAGATGATGTAAACACCTCTTACTATGATTGAATGGGTAAAGGCTATTGTGGTCTCTTGATTGGGGATGAATAATGACTGATGGCCTTCATAGTTTATCATCATGTAGTGGGGAGTTTTTCTATATATTTTAATATCATTACTCCAGGACATGTTCTATGTAGTTTATCATAGTCTAGGAAATATTTATTTGTCATGAAGTTCTAGTGTTGTTTTACAATGCTATTTTCCTGGCATTTTATCATCCTATGGTAAGGACATGGGAACTTGTTTGAAAATGGTCACATGATATATTATTTAATCCAGAAATTAGTACATATATATGGATCATATATAGGAAAAAATGAGCTTTTGTGACTCATCTTGTATGTAGTCTGGATAAATTTTTTATTAGTTGTTTTAATTGGCCCTATGATTGGAGATCTGGATGCCACTATGTATCCTGTGATAATAAGAATCAAGCCATACATAGTTAATAAATATGAAACACTCTACATGTAAGGATCATGCATCAAGGTGGGAATTATTTCTATTTATTATTGTGACTCAGTCTAGTATTGGAAATTTAGTCACACTACATATCTTATGATGAAATTAATCAAGCCACATGTAGTTATTTAGGAACGATGCCGTTTCATGTCATGTGGAAAAGATGTGGGATTCCAGATATGAGAATGGAAATTATGGTTGTACCTAATGATGGGAATTCGAGCGTCACTACGTATCTCATGGGAATGAGAATAAATCCACCGATTGTTATTGATATACTATGTAGTTTAACATCATGCATTTAGGGACAAGATGAAACGATGTGAAAGAATGCAAATATTGTAGTTGGACCCAATAATGGAATATTGGGCATCACTATATATCTCGTGATAATGAGAATCATGCCGCAAGTACATATTGGATATTGACATTACTACACATGTCTATCCTAGATGCATGGGGGTTAATTTTTATATTTATCCTGAATGGACATAATATTGAAGATTTGGGCATCACAAGGCATTCTATGATGTCACCAATCAAGTCACATGTAGTTATTGAATGAAGGTCAGGTAGGATTCCAACACCATCAATAGTGGCCCTCTCAAGTGAGGCCCAATGGAATTTACGGTTTTATGTCATGTAAGAGACCTTGACCATAATGTTTAACGTCCTATGGTGAGCACCCTGCAATTCCTTCTATAGTCATTCATTCAGGACTATAATGATCCTATCGTAGTCTTCGATGCTTTTTTGTGTGTGGTATCCATTAATTAAACTCCAAATATCAGGTGGGATATCCTTAGTATGAGAAAAAAAGGAATGAAATGATTTCACCTCACTATTAAGAGGAAGGTAAGGTTAGGATTTTGGTATTTTGAATCATATGGTGGTTGAACCAAGATATAAGATAGATATGTCCCTACATATATCATTTAAGAAGACAATCGACTAATACATAGTTTTTTGAAACCCATGCAGTTTACTGTCATGAAAAAGTATATTAGCCATGCTATTTAACATCTTGCGGTAAGGATGTGGATCAACTGACATGAATGTGGAAAGTAACTTTTTAGATACATATACTATTAAATAATTTTTTAAGAACAAGGGTCACATAAAATGATGGAAAATGAATATTGTGCCTTAGAACAAGATTATAGATTTGGTCACCACTACGTATCCTGTAATGGCTAGAATAATGCTAGACATTGTTCTTGGAAAACCATGTAGTTAAATTTCATGCACTGAGGAAATTATCCATGATGTTTAATGGCATGAGGTAAATACATCGAATTCCCTATATTTAAATGTCTTTATGTTAGTACTTGGGGGAGCTACACATTTTATCTTCTTACTAAAAGGATATTTTCCATATATCTTAAAATTATGTGGTTAAGAAAATCTACCTATAGTAAATCATCATGTGGTAAGGAAGATCTCCATAATAGTCATGTGGTCATGATGAGGGATACCCTGAATTTTTATGTTTTTATATTAGGAATTTTCTACTTGGGGAGAGGTATTAAAATTATTTCATGAGAAATCACACATTGGTGGTAGGTGTGACACACTCCCCATCTATAGTGGCTGATGAGTAGGTTCAATTAAGACAAACATTATGTATGATATAAGCACCTTCCCCCATGGGTTCTAGACTTGGAGGTTTCTTTCCTAGTATCATTGGAATTATGAGTGTGAACACTAAGTCAATTTGGTGGAATTATTAGAGGTGAACATTCTTATTAAAGGAACGTGTGATCTGATTCTAATAAAACTAATGTTTAGGCATGTGAAAAATCTATTCTCATCGAGATGATCTATCTCATCCATCCAATTTTACAATTTCTCAACATCAATGATCTATCCAAAAAAAATTATTCACAATGAAGGTTGCTAGAACTCTAAGGGTATCACTCCCTCATCCTTGTGCACCATTGAGTATGGAATTGCTTGTATAGAAGTATGTGTGGTGGTACAGTTGGACCATAAATCCCTAAGGATCTTGTATGAACATATATTTTTATCCTTGATCACCATTATCAAGAGTTTATTTGACAGAGTCTTATTCAAGGGATCTATATGTCCATTTTACACTACGTGATGGAATGATGAGTGATTGGAGTTGATATTGTACTCCTGGTATAGTTTCATCAACTATATAGAATAGTAGTTTGTGTTGTTGATGTCAATATTTTTGTGAGGGACCTTAAAATTTGAGGTGATATGGGACTATATGATGTTAATGATGTTCTTCATCTTAACTTCTTTGAGGGATACTGCCTCATTTCATTTAGAGAAGATGTCGATTGCAGAAAATATGTACTTGAACTTCTTAGATATAGAATAGAGATATGGCCCCACAACATTCATCCCCCAAAAACATCAAAAAAACCAAGAATACATATCTTTATATAGAAATTAAGGGGGGAATATTAATGAAGTTTTCATGAATCTAGAATACATTAAACATCTGGGTGAATTACATGAAGTCTCATGTTATGGTTTTCTATTAATATTCCATCCTCTAGATTTGGCGGGAGAGCCTAGTCATAGATTGATGGGTGCCACAAGTGTCTTCATTAACTTCTTTTATGATGTAGAAGACTTTTTGATGTTTTGCATATAAGGAGTATAATATAAATATCTCACTTGTCAAGGGATTTCAGAACAATAGAACCATAGTTAATGTTCATGATCACTTCACAATATTGAATATGTTACATTCTATCTCGTTCTATTGGGAGAGTACCATTTTAGAGATACCTAATTATGGTGTCCCTAAACCAAGTGGTGGTAATTGGTTCATCACACTCTAGGGTGGCATTGATCTTAATTATTTCATTCCTATCACATATGGTGATTAACGAAAAAATTATTTGATATATGATAAATAATATTTATTCCTCGTAATCAGGGTCAGCCAGGATGGTGGGTGTATTAGCTAATGCGTTGGTGTAGACATTCTATGATCAGGTAACACGATGTAATATGGGCTCCAAAGAGAACTATTCCATTAGTCCACTAATATAGTTAGTGAGATAGCACTGTTCATTATTTTAATGGAATATTACCCATCTATCATATTTATAAATAGTTATGTATCCCCTTTGATATTCAGATATATTGCGTGGTGCCATAGGGACAGTTCTAAAGTTGGAATGGGTGCTTGTTATTCCACCTCATCATTTTATTAGAATTCATATATCGAATAATAATATAGGAAATATTTTTTCCCTGTTGATATAAATACAATATATAGAACCACTTTAATGAGCCTCTGGTTTTCCATTCATTTTTCTATAAAGCTCTAGGGGGTTCCGTCAAAATATTTCTCCCATGTCTGAGGAGTGGCTTGGGCCTAGAATACCTTGTCACTTAGATTATCAATGTACACCGTTTTATTTTCCAAATAATGATATACTATGAGGATTCCAATAATGGGGTTCAATTTCACTAAAATCTATGTCATTTAATGAATATCATATTTATTTAGAATCACCTCACATCTATCGAAGAACTTTTTCCATATATAGAATCCAAGGGTATACTATAGTGTATTGAAATGAGAGACAAGATGGACTTCATGATGCTACAGGTAATTCCTCTATTTTTTCACTTTGAAGATGAGTGAAAGGTTATAACGAACCATACATTACATATATAGATATTATATATAAATTAATTAATATTAATTAAGAAACATAATAACACCATGCCAGGACTGTATAGGTTTTGTGTCTTTATAAAATGGGGAACATAGACAATATTTTCATAATATAGATTCATTTTCTCCCACTTATTCTTTCATATAGAGACCCCTTTTTGACACATCATACTAATACTCTTATTCATAGGCTTGGGTAAACAAACATATGAATGGGTGATCTCAGATGCTTAGTAATGTTAAACAAGGGAGATATCAATCATATCATAATCACAACACATAAGAACATAACATTTGAATATTTTATCCTTCATATATGTAATGTCCAGGTTCCGGAAGCCACCCAGAGGCACCCCGTACCCTGTTGGCCACATGGCCTCAAGGGAATTTCGCCAAATTCTAGAGGCAGGTGACTAGTAGTGAGGGCCTTGGGTGTGATAGTGGGGAAACAATGCCCTCATTGGCAGATTACAAAATGGAAGATAAACAAAAGAAATAGCAGAAGCAGTAAACATCCATAAAAGAGTAAACAATGGAAGACAAAAAGTGAAAAAATTCAGCACATCTATAAGTGATGCATGATACATATGTCTAGGAAAACATCCAAAAATGTCACAATGCTGAATACAAACATTACCATTCCCAAGTAAAAAAGGAAACAGATAAATAGCTCCTCAGCATCACAAACCAAGGCTTGGTCCCATGCTCTCCAGCTCCATAGCACGTCAAGTACCTGATGGGGAAGGATTCTTGACCTTATCTATACCTACAACAATATAATCTGTTTGGGCCCAAAAGCATGGCCCAAAAAGGGTGTGAGACTAAATTACAATAGACAACCACCCGAAGATCTGTGCCTAACAGTCAGTGAATATATGGAAGGTAAAAGTACAAGAAGCAGTAAATATGAAAATACTCAGCAATAAACAATCCACAGTTCTAATATCAAGCAACAGCTATCAAGCAGCTAAACACAAACAGGTAACCTCTAGGATGTACTCACAACCATCCCCTACAGTCCTACCTAACAAGTACCAACAACCCTCTGGGTAGTACACTCAGCCTAACCCCTCTGGTTTGGTCATATGAAAATTATAAGACTCTCTGAGGAAACTCATTCAGTCAATCCCCCTTATAGTCTAAGGTAGTTAGGGACTCTCTATGGAAGAATACAAGGTCAATTACCGTTATAGCCCCAAGGTCAAGAGACTCTCTGAGGAAGCTCACTCGATCAGTTCCTCTTATAGACCCAGGTCATTCATAGAAACTCTGAGGAATCTCACCCAGTCAATTCCACTTATAGGCTGGAGTGATTCAAGGTAATTCATGTAAAACAAAGACTCTCTGAGGAAGCTCACCTGGTCAATCCCGTTATAGTCTATAAAGCTGAAAGACTCTCTGAGGAAGCTCACTCGGTCTATCCCCATATAGTCTGTAATGTCCAAAGACTCTATGAGGAAGCTCACTATGTCTATCCCCATATAGTCTGTAATGTCCAAAGTCTCTCTGAGGAAGCTCACTAGGTCTATCATTTTATAGTGTATAATGTCCAAAGACTCTTTGAGGAAGCTCACTAAGTCAATCCTCTTATAGTCAATAACAACAGGTTCTCATGGTCCCATGTAAGTCAATGCATAGTAATGCTATAAGGAGAAAATAAACATACATAACTACTTGGATAACAACTCTACAACATCTCATGCATGTCATAAAAACAAAACTCCATCCTATGGCCACAAGGCATGGAAAACTGGTAAACGACCAATAGGCTAAACAGGACCCAATGGTCGTAAATAGAACAAGGCATGGATATAACATCCAAGGTGTAGCAATCATCCTAAAATCATATCAAAATTACCTAGACATAGGCATACAAGCATGAAAGGAAAACAACAGGGGTAAAATGATAAACACACAATACCCCGTTCAAGGGTATTGGTGAAATTTTCACATAATACTCAACGAATTTGAACAGAAAAGCACAAACCACCTACCTCAGGATTGAGAGATCGATATACTTGAACCATGAATCTTTAATCTCATTGGAACATTGTGGATAAATGTTTTTACAACGAAATAAATGGTGCTCGAATAGGAGGATAGACAGAGGATCAAGGGCTCATCGAAGATCTGCGTATGCTCAACTCTCTCCGATGAAAAAAACCTAGAAGGATTGGTTTCTGTCCGTCAGACGTGACCGTAGTGCGTTTAATGAAAAAAAAGAAATTACACGGCGTGTAATTTTGGAGTACACGTTGTGTACTTTCCATTTCCATACTCCACATTAAGTGGCCTCCACGTCACCCCACATGACCATGTGTGTGGCCAGAACAAATCCAACACGCGACCTCCTACGACAACAAAGTACACGGCGTGTACACATAAAGTACATGACGTCCACTTGAAAAATTTCTAGAAACTCATATTTTCTAAAAAACTCCAGAAAATGGAAAGAAATACCTGAAAATATGATCCAGGTTCTTAAAAACATCCCCCCTGAAAGAAATTCATCCCTGAATTTACCTAGAGAGGCATAGAAGAAGAAACATTGAACAACTCTGGCCACTGGGATTGTACATCAGCCTCCCTCTCCCATGTCTAGTTCTGTACCCTCCTGTGCTACCATAGCACCCATACCAGAGGAACATACTGGCCATAGAAAACCATTATATTGCGATCAAATATCCAGATAGGATGCTCTCAAAAAGAAGCATCCACCTCTAAATCAAATTCCTCAGGTTGAAAAGTATAAGATGGGTATGAAAAGTTACATCGGAGCTGATAAAGGTGGAAAACGTTGTGAATATCCCGGTACCTCTGAGGTAACTACAACCGATACGCAATCGGTCAAACTCTCTCCAATACCTCAATCGGCCTGATGTACCTCTGTGAAAGATTACTTTATCTCCTAATCCTCTTGTGTTCCAACCTTAGTGTGACATGATGGGAAACCTGATTCCCAACCTCAATCTCTAGAGGTCGTCTCCGTTGATTAGCATAAGACTTCTCTCGGGACTGTGTAGTAGTTATATTCTTCCGAATCAACTCTATCTGCTCTGTGGTCTCCTGAACAATACAAGGGTCCCAAAAAAGCTGCCTCTCCTACCTCCAGCAAAAATTAGGGTGATCGACATGGCCTACAGTACAAAGCCTCATAAGGTTCCATCTGAATAGTTTCCTAGAAACTGTTGCTGTAGGAAAACTCCACATGAGGTATATTATTTTCCCAAGAACCTCCAAAATCCCGGATTCATGCTCAGAGCATGTCCTCAAGCACCTGAATCGTACGCTCGAACTGGCCATCTGTCAGGGAATGGTATCTGATAAATGCCTCATTCGCACCTGATCTAAGAGGGTATATGTAGCAACTATAGAAGATAGAAAAGTCTTCCCCTGAATGTCTTGCAAGTCCAAATTCATCTCAGAAAATAGATCCCTAAGCTGCCACTCACTGTTAGCCTCCTGAACTGCCTGTATCTAAGTCCTCCTGCTTAACACATCAGCCACAATATTTCCCTTCTCAGGTGTATAGGCAAGCTCAAAGTCTAAGGATTGTAGGTACACAACCCACCTATGATATCTCAAATTCGGATCACTCTGAGTGAAGATGTACTTGATACCCTTGAGGCCGGTGAAAACCACAATGTTCTATTCCAAAAGATAATGTCTCCAACAACGTAAGGCATGAACTACATCCACCAACTCCTCTGGGTGGCTTCCTGAACCAGGACGTTACAAATCCTCAAGCGCATTTCCCCAAAAATCCAGAGGCTTCTGACTAGTAGCAAGGGCCTTAGGTGTGATAGTGGGGAAACTATGTCCTCATTGGTAGAGTAAACAGTGGGAGATAAACAAAATAAATAGCGGAATTAATAAAAATCCATAAAAGAGTAAACAGTGGAGGAATAAAAGTGTAAATAAATGGATCACATATATAAATGATGCATGATACATATGTCTAGGAAAACATCAAAAGAAGTCACAATGCTGAATACAACCACTACTAAACACATGTACAAAGGAAACAGATAAACAGCTCCTCAACATCGCAAGCCTAGGCTTGGTCCCATACTCTCCAGCTCCATAGAAAGTCAAGTACCTGAAGTGGAAGGGTTCTTTCCATTATCTATACCTTCAACAATATAATCTTTTTGGGCCCAAAACCATGGACCAAAAATGGTGTGAGACTAAATTTCAGTAGGCACCCACCTGAAGATCTATGCCTAATAGTCAGCGAATATATGGTAGGTAAAAGTATAGGAAGTAGTAAACTGGAAAATACTCACTAGTAAACAATCCATAGTTCCAATATCAAGAAACAACTATCAAGTAGCTAAACACAAACAGGTAACCTCTGAGTAGTACTTACATCCATCCCCTCTGGTCCTACCTAAGAAGTACCAATAATCCGTCAGGCAGTACACTCGGCCTAACCCCTCTAGTTTGGTCATATGAAAATTATAAGACTCTCTAAGGAAGATCACTTGGTAAATTCACCTTATAGTCTAAGGTAGTCATGGACTCTCTGAAGAAGCACACAAGGTCAATTCCACTTATAGACCTAATGTTTAGAGACTCTCTAAGGAAGCTAAATCGGTCAATTCCTCTTATAACCCTAGGTCGTCCACATATCTTGGTCAATTCCCCTTATAGCCTGGAGTGGTTCAAGGTAATTAAAGTAAAATAAAGTCTCTCTGAGGAAGCTCACTCATTCTAACCTCTTATAGTCTATAATGTCCAAAGACCCTATGTGGAAGCTCACTCGGTCTATCCTCTTATAGTCCATAACACCAGGTTCTCACGACACCCTGTAATTCAACGCATAGTATTTCTATAAGGAAAAAGTAAATATATAGGACTACTTGGATAACCAGTCTACAACATCACACGCATATCCAAAAAACAACTATCCATGCTATGACCACATGGCATGGAAAACATGTAAACGTCCAATAGGCTAAACAGAACCAAACGGTCATAAACGGAACAAGTCACGCGTAGAACATCCAAGGCATAACGATCAACCTAAAATCATATCAAATTAACTCTACACAGGCCTACAAGAATGGAAGGAAAAAAATAAGGGTAAAATGGTCAACACGCAATACCCCATTCAAGGGCACTGGTGGAATTTTCACATAATACTCAAAGATATAGAATAGAAAGGCACAAATCACCTACCTCGGGTTTAGGAGATTGATATAATTTAACCACGAAGCTTGAATCTCCATGGAACATCGTGGATAGATGCGATTATAATGAAATAAATGGTTCTCGAATCAGAGGACAGACAGATGATGACGGGGTCGTCGAAGAATTATGGATGCTCGACGCTCTCGGACAAACGAAACCTAGAAGGATTGGTTTTTTGTCTACCAGACATGACCCTGATGCATTTAATGAAAAAAAGAAAGTACACAACGTGTACTTTTGGAGTACACGCTGTGTACTCACTTTTTTGTACTCTGCTTTAAGCTGCCTCCACGTCACCCCACATGACCGTGTGTGTGGCCGGAACAGGGCCAGTACACGACCTCCTGCGGCAACGAAGTACATGGAGTGTAATTAAATTTTTTTTAGAAAATCCATGTTGCTCAAAAACACCAGAAAAAGGAAAAACATACCTGAAAATAAGATCTGGGTTATTACAGTATGATAAATTAAGTTTTCATGTCCTAGGACAAATCATAAATTTTCATAATAATCAATCAACAAATTACAAAAAGTCATATCATATGACATGGAATTTGTGACATATACATAAGAAAAGAAAAATAATTTCATAGTAGCCAAGTCTCATTTCAAAGAACATCATAGCGGAAAATAATCATTACATAATCAGGTTTAGTTCTTATTCCAACCTTGTATTACTAAACCGAGATCATATTCCATTCTACACATGTCTATCTCATCATATATAAAACATTTCTCAATGCATCTATGGGATATATTTTTCCCACCCATCATGTAATGAGATCAATCTTACGTGTGCCACAAAATCTTAAATCATTCCTCATAGGACAACCCAAAGAATAAAATGGGTTTCTTAAACATCACTACTTCATAACATAATCAATATAAAAAAATAGATATAATAAATATAATTAAATTAAAAACATAATAAAACATTGTAATAATAGTATTAGTATACTTGAAACACAATTATTTTAATGAAATCAATATTAGATGGAAAATGTTTTAAAGAACATTTGAAATTAATTTTTGTGGAAAATATCCTTTATTCTCCAAAAACATTTATTTTCTATGAAATTTAAAACAATTTTAAAAGAAAATTTTTTAATTGAAAAGAAAATTTTAATATTTTAAAGTAATCCTCCTGGAAATATGATGTTATCAAAACATAAAAAACATTAATTATTTATAAGTTAAAATAAAACATTCATCTCGTACTTTTGTTGGATAAGTAAAAACTACCTCATATCGCAAGAACAACAGATGATTCATTTCAATTCAATTAATAAAAATTCACCAATGGGTAAAATTGAATTTAATTATTTCAGGAAGAATAGAAAAAATATTACATATTTAGGAATCATGGACATGGATGATAAATATAACCCAGTAAATACTAATATATAAACAATCTGAAAAAATAATAAGATTGCAGAATTATCCATTGCCTTAGCTCCGATAACATTTGTATGTATTATCACCAACTATATAATGATTTAATTAATGTCATTGATTTATCCCATAATTGTTTAAATTTTTATGAGAGAATATATGATCATATTGTCATCCGTTTGTTAATAACATTTCATTATTACTCATTATTCGTGTATAAATGACTTAATTTTCTTATGCATTTTTTATCAAATATTTTCTCATTAAACATAATTGGTTTAAATTATGTCATTTAAATAATAATATTAATATAATTAATTTTATATTTATTCAATATATACATTTATAGAATAAAAATTAATGGATATCTTTCATAATGATCATATCTCATCATGGAGACTATTGGTTATACGTAAGAAAAAATGATGATATCATTCCTTTAATAATAAAATGGTATAGAAGATGAAGGTATATATATTATTTCATAATAAATATATTCTTATAATAGTAAAATACACATATTATTATTATTATTATCATTATACTCGTCTGAGTAAAGTGGTCTTGAAAAGAAGATTACACCACCACGTGGAGACGGTAAGTCGTACGTACGCACGCATGAAGATTTCGATTTTCATAGAATGAATTAATGATGGAATAATTTTGTTATATAAACATAATAATATCTAATTATATAATTGAAAATTTATTTATTACTTAAAAATATAAAAAACAATGTAATAGGAAGTATATGTATAGTTGATCTTGAGAGAGTTGGTGTAGAGACCCGAAGCTTGACGTACATTGACATTACATTACTTTTTCAGAATACTTAGTACATAACAAAAACACACGCACAAGGACCGTAATAGTTTAGTGTCTTTGGAATCTCGGAATATAATCTTCTAATCGTGGTGAAATATCTTCAACGTCTCCCATAAAGATCTTCCTTTTTTTTACCTAAAACCTTTGTTTATATCATGGGGAAAAGAAATCATAAAAGGGAGAGCTAAAATTCTCAGTAAGGGTAAACAAAAGAAATACCAATCACGTCATATTCATAAGAACATAACATTTTGGAAATCTTAACCTGCAAAAGAGAGCATAATTTCATAACTTGGGATAAATCATAGTAGTGAAATGAAATCTCAATTATCATAACATAAAACTTGAAACTTTGTGGCATACACACATAATCATAGAGAATCATATCTTATTAGTCAAGACTCATTGCCAAGACTATCTTAGTGGACAAAGTCAATTTCTGAACTTAGTCACCCTCGTTTCAGTCCTGTTTCACTGAACCGGTATAACCTACCATTCCAGCCATGTCTATCTCATGAGATATAAAATCTTTACCCGATGCATTGGAGGGAGATATAGGTCCCACCCATCTCATAATGATACCATTATTATGTGTGCCACAAAATCTTAAATCATACATCAATTCATAACCCATGTAATAAAAATGGGATTCTTAAACAACATGACATCATAAAACAATTCATATAAGTTAATGGAATTCATAAAAATAATTCCATCACAACATAATTTAATCAATGTAATAGTAGGAATATAAACTGAACCCTATATTATCTTAGATGGAAAATAATTTTGATAAAACACTTGAACTCCATTCGTGAGGAAAATATCCTTTCTACTTCAAAAACATTTTCGTTTCTTAACATGTCATACAATTTTAAACTAAAAGAAGTTTATTAAAAATAAACTTGAAAACTTGTAAAGTAAGATTCTTGGAAATAATTTTTTAAAAATCCATTCATGCCGTATAAGTTAAAAAAAACATTCTTCTCGTACTTTTGTCGGAAAAGTCAAAAAGTACCTCGTACGAAAAACGACAAAAGATTCCTTTAATATCTTTTACCAAACACTCACAGAAGGGTAAAATTGGATTTAAACAATTGTAGGTGGATGGAAATAATATTACATATTGAGGAAACATGGATGTGGATGATAAAATACATCCCAGTAAATACCAAAGTATAAATAATCTCGGATAAAAGTGAGATTGTGATATTTTCCCTTACCTTAGGTCCGATTTTCTTTGTAAGTGTCCGAACCTCCTGTATAATGATTTAAATAATGTCATTGACTTATTAAAGAATCATATTAATTGTTATTATATCATATATGGTTCACTTATGAATTTATATTACCCGTTCTTTTGTAAATTCATGTTAAAGTAGCTTTTTGGGTAAAATTGTCTCATTTGTCGTTCGTGTTTTAACTTGTAAATATTCATATGATTACATAGATCATGATTAATTAATTCAAGAATATAAAACATGATTTATATATAATATATATTCAGAATATACATATATATAATGGATCGATAAATGGAAAGAAATACACCATTCATGGAGACGGTAGGTCGTACATACGCATGAACGTTGTTTTTGTTTCCTTATTGAATTGAGTGGAATTAAGTAGATGACATAAATATATATACACATAAATAAAGTATTATTATTATGTCATATATTTCATTACTACATATTATATATACGTTATAATCATTCATGAATGGTTAACGTGGAGAATCAATCTCATCGCGTCGTGGAGACGGTAGTCCGTACGTACGCACGAGTGATGATATCATTCCCATGGTCGTGGAATTGTGTTGAAGTGTATGTATACTATTTCAGTATCAATATCACTTTATAATAATCATATATAGTTACTCATTACACCATTATACCCATCCAATTAAGGTGGTGGCGGAAATAGATTACACCACAGCGTGGAGACGGTATTCCGTACGTACGCACGCGCGGTGATTTTCTTTTTCCGTAGGATGGATAGAAGGTTAATTAGAGTTGTTTAATATTTATAATAACATATCAGTATATATTACATACTGATGTTATTACTTTATCATGAAACAACTAAATAAGAAGATGTTGAAGAAGAAAGAAATTCAAAAAGATCGGTAATGGATATTACCTCTTTTTGACGCGCCTTCATTTAACCTCCCCTTAAAGAACTAAGGACGGTATTTGAAGAAGAACAAGACCTCTAGGATGATACTAGGGAAGTGGAGAAGAGATTTTTTCAGGGGTTGGTCGAGCATGAATGCTCAAATTGGTGTGAGGAGGAGAGGGAGGAGGTTCCCTTTTATAAGGGAAGAGAGGGGCACCTTAGGAAACTCTCAAAATATTATTTTATATTAAGGTAAAATTCGTTTTATAATGGTCCCAAAGGGTCTTATTTTGAAGGTAAAGTGTGGATGGGTCGCAACCCTTTCATACAATAGGATTTAGACAAGTTTAGGTTATTATTTTAACCTTATCAATTAGATTTAACTCTAAGTTAAATAATTTAACTTTTACCGTGTCTTTTTTTTCTTACACTATATGGTTAATAAACTTACCATAACAATAAAAACGAAGCCCAAGTTGTTTATTATTATATCTATGCTTATCTAAATCATTTGGCCTATCCTTAGATTTTTAGGAATTAAATAACAATTAATAATATAATATTTGTTTTAAAAACTAATTTATGTCAATTTTGACACTATTAGGTACATGATTTTTATGAAATTCATAACAGAATGATAAGTTCGAAACAAGTTACTTATATCAATAATAACATGTCATATTAACCTAAAAAATTAATTTAAGTCCTAAAAAGTCTCAAATTACATTTATTTGGGCATTTATAACATCAATTATGTCAATATTTCATTAATAAGACAATTGCTGCATCATCTTTGTGTCATAATAAATGATAATTATTTAATCCCTAAAAATTCTAAATAAATTTCTATGATATATAAAATTGTATTATATTTCTGTAGACTATTCATGTTCGAAGTTTCATGAAGTTTATCACTAAATTAAAATTATTATACTTATAATATTTAATAAAGTGACATGTTGTCACATTCTTTGGTTTTAATAATAATTAAATTATATTCATGGAAAAAAGTCCATTAAATTAATCTAATCCGACCCTTATTTGATATGGGTAGACTTTTAGTCATCAAATAGGATTTTGACATGTGTTAGGGGATTTTTATAATATTATATTTACCCTTAATTACACGATTTACCTTTAACTATGGTAAATAAAATTTACCGTAGTTACTATTCATAATTCCCAAAAATAAAAAAGTAGCTTATTAACATAATTTGGATCCACTGATTCCAAATATGGAATCATTTTTTCCAAATTCAATACACAAAAGTTTCATAAATTAAATTAAAATTATTCCTGTTGTGGAAAGAAAACAGGTTTTTCTTTAAAACATTGCAAAAGATTGAATTGATTTATCCTACGAATTCAAGGTAGAATCAATGCTAATGACATACATTATATTAAATGGTAAAAATATATTCTATTTATACTTTAAAACCATTCAATATTATAATTTAACCATATAAATTATTGCGATGAAAAAAGTTGTTTTTAATTAAAATATAGCGTGTTTTTGCTATTAATCAAAATATGAAAGTTACCAGAATAATATGAAAAATTTATCCAAAGTAAATTTTTATTTCATGATTACAAAGAATAATTTTATTTTATCAAATTTAACTTATAAACATGTCAAAAACTAGATTTAAAGTGGGATCGCCATCCAAAGGCGACAAAACTGCATTTTTTGAAAAATACTTATTTTACCCGAAAAATTTATTTTGTTCTTATACCATGTTTTATAAAACATTTAAGATAAATAATAATGTTATAAGATTTAAAATTTAGTTAATACTATTCATAACAGCTAGTTCATAATAATATTATAATAATATATCGTTGTTTAGTAAAATCTGGTATTATGTACAACACACACTATCGAGGAAGGTCGTGATTGCGTGTAATGCAAGCCAAGTCAGGGTTGCGTGCTGTGCAAGAATCCTTCGTTCTTTCGTATATCATAATACAACCATATTTCATTTATACATTGAATATATATATATATACTCAATGTTGCGTAGAATAACTATTATAAAAAATTGTGTGTAAGACGATTCAAGAATAATGTTGCGTATACTGCAAGCTAATACGGTGTTGCGTATAGCGCAAGGTAATCATGGTGTAGCATACAACACAAGACATCAATGACATTAAAAGAATATTTTTCATAAAATCTTGGGGTGTTACATTATACCCCCTTTAAAATGAATTTCGCCCTCAAAATTCGTCAAGGTTATAAATGGTTTACTACTCAAAAGTTTCATTAATAGAAACCCACATCGTAAAAAGGAAAATCGAAACTTTGATTTAAAAACTTATGTATGAAATGTATCGATTACCCGAATAAACTAATCACAGGGTTTCCACATAGGTGAAAATATGGATATGGAAGAGAAATCTAACCATCATGTTCTGATGGAGAGTGGTAGAGAACATGGCCATGGAAAAGCCAGCAATCACAAAGCAATAAATTTGTGACGATCTAAGGTACCATCTGATTCATCAGATATAAGAGCACTAGGACAACATTTTTGGTTTTCAAGATCATTTCCCTAAAGTTGATGAAATTGGAATTAGAAGAAATACTTTCGTGATTTTGGTATAGTCTCACCTTTTGTCCTTATTTGGACAATTTCCACTTCATCTCTTAAAGAAATGAAGTTGAATTTGTCATTCATGATGTGTTAGCAGATCATGTGATAGAATGATGGGTCATTCCATCTGTCACAAACAAAAGGTTAGAAAAGTTATCAAAAATTACATAAGTCCATCTATAGTGAGATTAATCATATATAGTTCCTAAAATGGACTTATACATCATATATCATACTGCTTAATATAATTAAACTAGTTTCTACTAAACAGGGACTTCCTATAGGCCAGTGGTAGGCGATAAAGGCCAGTCGCACTTCGGTTGTGGGTTCGATTCCCACAGCCTTGTCCGACGCGATGGGCTGTCGCCCGTCCTGCAGGTTGTCCTTTTTCTAAAACTACATTACTATAACATAACATAAATAATATCAAAAAATGTTCTATCCTTAAACAATACTAACTTATGGTTAACATAATCCATTCCAATCTTTAGGCTTATCTAAAATACTTCGGTCCAAGCTCATAGTATAAAGAAAATGATTACTTGAAATGTCATCAACTGAGCATGTGAATACCAACATTTATCCCCCATATATCTTTTTGGTCACATTCCAATCATGTGAATACCTTAATGATGTATTCTCTTTGAAAAATGAATACCCATTAAACCTTAGTGAAAACATGAATGCTGTCAAAAGTTAACTCTTTCCACATACCAAAATTCAAAAATTCTATATACTCAAACCATGATATAACCTTCTCATTATATAAGTCATGAACTCATGAATACTATAAAACATTAAATTTTCTTATTATCCCTTCATTATGCACATATCGTCCACAATCCAAAAATATCTGAATAACCTTTCATGGATACTGGTAACATTAATCATACACTTTCAAAACTCGCGGAAAGACAATAGTGTAACAATCCTTATATGTCTCTTTATTCAATAGTAGCATGGGATTACTTATACAATATTACACATGATAAAAATGTAATCATTCCACTACATTCTTAAACCATTGACCGAGCTTCAACAATTCTTTCATCTCACATATCATTTGTAGTCTCTTCATCATCATCCACATAAATACTACCCATACGACCATATTGATTCTCTTCATGAGGCTTTCTCTTAGAGAATTGGTTTGCATAATGCCCGTACATTCCACATTTAAAACATGTAACCATTGTTGATGTCGTAGCAATACCATTATCCTCATCCCTGGTGTTAACTGAACCTTTTCCTTTGCACTTACTAGCTTTGTGTCCTTCTTTTCCACACCCAAAGCATCTTCCAGTTCCTTTAAACATTCTCCTTGATGCCTCTTCCCACAGGATTTACATATGGGAAATTGAAATTTCTTTCCTCTATGATTATCATGAAACTCCATCTTTCTCTTATTAGCCGAGTCAAAAAACATACCAACTATTACTTTATTGATCATATTATGAGATTGCTGATTCGGCATAATAATGATGTTTGTACTTCCAAATCCCATTTCATTTGGTTTCTCATGAAGAATATCATTCCATTGTCCATCATATCCTCCATTATCGTGAATCATCTTGTTTCCAGCCATTTTCTAAAACCCAAAAAGAATAGTGTGGGAGGGAAAAATAATAATAAAGGGCGAGTAACTTCAATATCTAACATCTTTGGTCTAATCTAATATCGTTACCATAGTTCTAGGACTATATCCTATACGTATACTTATCCTTACGGACATCACTAGACATACCTTAGAAATATCTCTAGGGATCTCACTAACGTTTTCGCATCCTATTTTCCAAAGGTTGACTAAAATTTTTCTCTGATACCAACTGTAGAGACCTGAATCTTGACGTATATTGACATTACATTACTTTTGTGGAATACTTAGTACATAACAAAAACACACACACAAGGAACGTAATAGTTTAGTGTCTTTGGAAACTCGGAATATAATCTTCTAATCGTGGTGAAAGATCTTCAACATCTCCCATAAAGATCTTCCTTTTTTTTACCTAAAACCATTCTTTATATCCTGGGGAAAAGAAAACATAAATGGGTGATCTAAAATTCTCAGTAAGGGTAAACAAAATAAATATCAATAACATCATATTCATAAGAATATAACATTTTTAAAATCATAACCTGCAAAAGAGAGAATAATTTCATAACATGGGATAAATCATAGTAGTGAAATGAAATCCCAATAATCATAACATAAAACATGAAACATTGTGGCATACCCACATAATCATAGAGAATCATATTTTATTAGTCAAGACTCATTTCCAAGACTATCTTAGTGGACAAAGTCCATTTCTGAACCGAGTCACCCTCGTTTTAGTCCTGTTTCACTGAACAGGTATAACCTACCGTTCTAGCCATGTCTATCTCATGAGATATAAAATCATTACCCAATGCATTGGAGGGGGATATAGGTCCCACCCATCTCATAATGATACCATTCTTATGTGTGCCACAAAAGTTTAAATCATACATCATTTCATAACCCATGCAATAAAAATAGGATTCTTAAACAACATGACATCATAAAACAATTCATATAAGATAAATGAATTCATAAAAATAATTCCATCACAACATAATCAAATCAATTTAATAATAGGGATAGAAACCGAACCCTATATTATCTTAGATGGAAAATAATTTTGATAAAACACTTGAAATCCATTCTTGAGGAAAATATCCTTTCTACTTCAAAAATATTTTACTTTCTTAACATGTCATACAATTTTAAACTAAAAGAAGTTGATTAAAAATAAACGTGAAAACTTGTAACTTAAGCTTCTTGGAAATACTTTTTTAAAAATCCATTCATGCCGTATAAGTTTAAAAAACATTCTTCTCCAACTTTTGTTGGAAAGGTCAAAAAGTACCTCATACAAAAAACGAAAAAAGATTCCTTTCATATCTTTTACTAAACACTCACAAAAGGGTAAAATTGGATTTAATAAAATTGTAGGTGGATGGAAATAATAATTCATATTGAGGAAACATGGATGTGTATGATAAAATACACCCCAGTAAATACCAAAGTATAAACAATCTCGGATAAAAGTGAGATTCTGAAATTTTCCATTACCTTAGGTCCGATTTTCTTCGTAAGTGTCTGAACATCCTGTATAATGATTTAAATAATGTCATTGACTTATTACAGAATCATATTCATTGTTATTATGTCATATATGGTTCACTTATGACTTTATATTACCCGTTCTTTTGTAAATTCATGTTAAAGTAGCGTTTTGGGTAAAATCGTCTCATTTGTCGTTCGTCTTTTAACTTGTAATTATTCATATGATTACTTAGATCATGATTAATTAATTCCAGAATATAAAACAAGATTTATATATAATATATATTCATAGTATACATATATATAATGGATCAATAAATGGAATTAAATACACCGTTCATGGAGACAGTAGGTTGTACTTACGCATGAACGTTGTTTTCATTCCCTTATTGAATTGAGTGGAATTAAGTAGTTGACATAAATATATATATACATAAATCCAGTAGTATTATTATGTCATATATTTCATGACTACTTATTATATATACTTTATAATCATTCATGAATGGTTAACGTGGAGAATGAATCCCATCGCGTCGTGGAGACGGTAATCCGTACGTACACACGAGTGATGATATCGTTCCCATGGTAGTGGAATTGTGTGGAAGTGTATGTATATTATTTCAGTATCAATATCACTTTATAATAATCATATATAGTTACTCATTACACCATTATACCCATCCAATTAAGGTCGTGGCCGAAAATAGATTACACCACAGCGTGGAGACGGTATTCCGTACGTACGCACACGCGGTGATTTCCTTTTTCCGTAGGATGGATAAAGGTTAATTAGAGTTGTTTCATTTTTATAATAACATATCAGTATATGAGAAATACTGATGTTATTAATTTATCATGAAACAAATAAATAAGAATAAGTTTAAGAAGAATGAAATTGAAAAAGATCGGTAATGGATATTACCTCTTTTTGACACGCCTTCACTTAGCCTCTCCTTAAAAAACTATGGATGGTCTTTTAAGAAGACCAGGACCTCTAGGATGATACTAGAGAAGTGGATAAGAGATTTTTTCATGGTTTGGATTAGCTTGAATGCTCAAATTGGTGTGAGGAGGAGAGGGAGGAGGTGCCCTTTTATAAGGGAGGAGAGGGGCACCTTAGGAAACTCTCAAAATATTATTTTATATTAAGGTCAAATTCGGTTTATAATGGTCCCAAAGGGTATTATTTCGAAGCTAAAGTGGGTATGGGTCTAAATACTCTCATCCAATATGATTTAGACAAGTTTAGGGTATTATTTTAACCTTGTCAATTAGATTTAACTCTAAGTTAAATAATTTATCTTTTACCGGGTCTTTTTGTTTTCTTACACTATATTGTTAATAAACATACCATAAAAATCCAAACGAACCCCATGTTGTTTAGTATTAATATATCTATCCTTATCTAAGTCATTTGTCCGAACCTTATATTTTTATGAATTAAATAACAATTAATAATATAATATTTGTTTTAAAAACTAATTTATGTCAATTTTGACACTATTTGGTACATGATTTTTATGAAATTCATAACAGAATTATAAGTTCAAACCAAGTTATTTTATCACCAATAACATATCATATTAACCTATAAAATTAATTTAAGGCATAAAAAGTCTCAAATTAAATTTATTTGGGAATTTATAACATCAATTATGTCAATATTTCATTAATAAGACAATTGCTTCATCATCTTTGTGTCATAATAAATGATAATTATTTAAACCCTAAAAATTATAAATAAATTCCTATGATGTAGATACTTGTATTTTCTTTCTGGAGACTATTCATGTTCTAAGTTTCATGAAGTATATCACTAAAGTAAAATTATTATACTTATAAGATTTAAGAAAGTGACATGTTGTCACATTCTTTGATTTTAATAATAATTATATTATTTTAATGTACAAAAGTCCATTAAATGAGTCTAATCCAACACTTAGGTGATATGGGTAGATTTTTAGTCATCCAATAGGATTTTGAAATGTGTTAGGGTAATTTTATAATATTATATTTACCCTTAATTACCCAATTTACCTTTAACTATGGTAAATAAAATTTACCGTAGTTACTATTCATAATTCCCAAAAATAAAAAGTAGCTTATTAAAATAATTTGGAGCAACTAATTCCAAATATTTAATCCATTTTTCCAAATTCAATACACAAAAGTTGCAGAAATTAAATTAAAATTAATCCTGTTGTCGAAAGAAAATGGGTTTTTCTTTAAAACATTGCAAAAGATTGAATTGATTTATCCGACGAATTCAAGGTAGAATCAATGCTAATGACATAAATTATATTAAATGGTAAAAATATATAATATTTATACTTTAAAACCATACAATATTATAATTTAACCATATAAATTATTGCGATGAAAAATGTTGTTTTTAATTAAAATATATCGTGTTTTTACTATTCATCAAAATATGAAAGTTACCAGAATAATATGAAAATTTTATCCAAAGTAAATTTTTATTTCATGATTCCAAAGAAGAATTTTATATTGTCAAATTGAACTTATAAACGTGTCAAAAACTAGATTTAATGTGGGTGCTCCATCAAAAGGCGGCAAAACTGCATTTTTTGAAAAATACTTATTTTACCCGAAAAATTTATTTTGTTCTTATACCATGTTTTAGAAAACGTGTAAGATGAATAATAATGGTATAAGATTCAAAATTTAGTTAATACTATTCATAACGGCTAGTTCATAATAATATTATAATAATATATCGTTGATTAGTAAAACCTGGTATTGCGTACAACACATGCTATCGAGGAAGGTCGTGATTGCGTGTAATGCAAGCCAAGTCAGGGTTTCGTGCTGTGAAAGAATCCTTCATTATTTCTTATATCATAATCCAACCATATATCATTTATACATTGAATATATATATATATATATATATACACTCAATGTTGCGTAGAATTACTATTATCAAAATTGTGTGTAACACGATCCAAGAATAGTGTTGCGTATACTGTAAGCTAATACGGTGTTGCGTATAGCACAAGGTAATCTTGGTGTAGCATACAACATAAGGAATTAATGACATTAAAATAATATTTTTCATAAAATCTTGGGGTGTTACATTCTACCCCCCTTAAAATGAATTTCGCCCTCGAAATTCATCGGGGTTATAAATAGTTTACTACTCGAAAGTTTCTTTAATAGAAACCCACATCGTAAAAAGGAAAACCAAAACATGGCTTTAAAAACTAAAGTATGAAATGTAATGATTACCCAAATATACTAATCACTGGGTTTCCACATAGGTGAAAATATGGATATGGAAGAGAAATCTAACCATCATGTTCTGATGGAGAGTGGTAGAGAACATGGCTATGGAAAAGGCAGCAATCACAAAGCCATAAATTTGTGATGATCTAAGGTACCATATGATTCATCATATATAAGAGCACTAGGAAAACATTTTTGGTTTTCAAGATCATTTCCCTAAAGTTGATGAAAATGGAATTAGAAGAAATACTTTCGTGATTTTGGTATAGTCTCACTTTTTGTCCTTATTTGGACAATTTCCACTTCATATCTTAAAGAAATGAAGTTGAATTTGTCATTCGTGATGTGTTAGCAGATCATGTGATAGAATGATGGGTCATTCCATCTGTCTCAAACAAAAGGTTAGAAAAGTTATCAAAAAATACATAAGTCCATCTATAGTGAGATTAATCATATATAGTTCCTAAAATGGACTTATACTTCATATATCATACTGCTTAATATAATAAAACTATTTTCTACTAAACAGCGACTTCCTATAGGCTAGTGGTAGGTGATAAATGCCAGTCGCACTTCGGTTGTGGGTTCGATTCCCACAGTCTTGTCCGACGCGATGGGCAGTCGCCCGTCCTGCATGTTGTCCTTTTTCAAAAAATACATTACTCTAACATCACATAAATAATATCAAAAAAAGTTCTATCCTTAAACAATACTAACATAGGGTTAACATAATCCATTCCAACCATTAGGATTATCTAAAATACTCCGGTCCAAGCTCATAGTATAAAGAAAATGATTACTTCAAATGTCGTCAACCGAGCATGTGAATACCATCATTTATCCCCCATATATCTTGTTGGTCACATTCCAATCATGTGAATACCTTAATGATGTATTATCTTGAAAAATGAATACCCATTAAACCTTAGTGAAAACATGAATGCTGTCAAAATATAACTCTTTCCACATACCAAAATTCAAAAATTCTATATACTCAAACCATGATATAACCTTCTCCTTATATCAGTCATGAGCTCATGAATACTATCAAACATTTAATTTTCTCCTTATCCCTTCATTATGCGCATATCATCTACATTCCAAAAATATCTGAATAACCATTCATGGATACTGGTAACATTAATCATACACTTTCAAAACTCACGGAAAGAGAACAGTGTAACAATCCTTAGATGTCTCTTTATTCCATAGTAGCATGAGATTACTTATACAACATTACACATGATAAACATGTAATCATTCCACTAAATTTTTAAACCATTGATCGAGCTTCAACAATTATTTAATCTCACATATCATTTGTAGTCTCTTCATTGTCATCCACATAAATACTACCCATACGACCATACTGATTCTCTTCATGAAACTTTCACTTAGAGAATTTGTTTGCATAATGCCCGTACATTCCACATTTAAAACATTTAACCATTGTTGATGTCGTAGCAATACCATTATCCTCATCCCTGGTGTAAACTAAACCTTTTCCTTTGCACTTAATGGCTTTGTGTACTTCTTTTCCACACCCAAAGAATCTTCATGTTCCTTTGAAACATTCTCCTTGATGCCTCTTCCCACATGATTTACATAGGGGAAATTGAACTTTCTTTCCTCTATGATTATCCTGAAACTGCATCTTTCTCTTATTAGCCGAGTCAGGAAACTTACCAACTTTTACTTTATTGATCATATTATGAGATTTCTGATTCGGCATAATAATGATGTTTGTACTTCCAAATCTCATTTCATTTTGTTTCTCATGAAGAATATCATTCCATTGTCCATCATATCCTCCATTATCATGAATCATCTTGTTTCCAGCCATTTTCTAAAACCCAAAAAGAATAGTGTGAGAGTCAAAAAACATAATAAAGGGGGATTAACATCAATATCTAAAATCTTTGGTCTAATCTGATTTCGTTACCATAGTTCTAGGACTATATCCTATACGTATACTTATCCTTAGGGACATCCCTATACATACCTTAGAAATATATCTAGGGATCCCACTAACGTTTTTGCATCCTAGTTTCCAAAGTTTGACTAAACTTTTCCTCTGTTACCAACTGTAGAGACCCGAAGCTTGACGTACATTGACATTACATTACTTTTACGGAATACTTAGTACATAACAAAAACACACACACAAGGACCGTAATAGTTTAGTGTCTTTGAAACTCAGAATATAATCTTCTAATCGTGGTGAAAGATCTTCAATATCTCCCATAAAGATCTTCCTTTTTTTACCTAAAACCTTTCTTTATATCCTGGGGAAAAGAAAACATAAAAGGGTGAGCTAAAATTCTTAGTAAGGGTAAACAAAATAAAATATTAATCACATCATATTCATAAGAACATAACATTTTGGAAATCTTAACCTGCAAAAAAGAGCATAATTTCATAACATGGGATAAATCATAGTAGTGAAATGAAATCTCAATAATCATAACATAAAACATGAAACTTAGTGGCATACACACATAATCATTGAGAATCATATCTTATTAGTCAAGAATCATTTCCAAGACTATCTTAGTGGACAAAGTCCATTTCTGAACCGAGTCACCCTCGTTTCAGTCCTGTTTCACTGAACCGGTATAACCTACCATTCCAGCCATGTCTATCTCATGAGATATAAAATCTTTACCCAATGCATTGGAGGGATATATGGGTCCCACCCATCTCATAATGATACCATTATTATGTGTGCCACATAATCTTAAATCATACATCATTTCATAACCCATGTAATAAAAATGGGATTCTTAAACAACATGACATCATAAAACAATTCATATAAGTTAAAGGAATTCATAAAAATAATTCCATCACAACATAATCAAATCAATGTAATAATAGGGATAGAAACTGAACCCTATATTATCTTAGATGGAAAATAATTTTTATAAAACACTTGAACTCTATTCTTGAGGAAAATATCCTTTCTACTTCAAAAACATTTTCCTTTCTTAACATGTCATACAATTTTAAACTAAAAGAAGTTGATTAAAAATAAACCTGAAAACTTGTAAAGTAAGCTTCTTGGAAATAATTTTTTAAAAATCCATTCATGCCGTATAAGTTAAAGAAAACATTCTTCTCGTACTTTTGTCGGAAAAGTCAAAATGTACCTCATACAAAAAATGGCAAAAGATTCCTTTCATATCTTTTACTAAACACACACAGAATGGTAAAATTGGATTTAAAAAATTGTAGGTGTATGGAAATAATAATTCATATTCAGGAAACATGGATGTGGATGGTAAAATACACCCTAGTAAATACCAAAGTATAAACAATCTCGGATAAAATTGAGATTGTGAAATTTTCCCTTACCTTAGGTCCAATTTTCTTCGTAAGTGTCTGAACGTCCTATATAATGATTTAAATAATGTCATTGACTTATTACAGAATCATATTCATTGTTATTATATCATATATGGTTCAATTATGACTTTATATTACCAATTCTTTTGTAAATTCATGTTAAAGTAGCGTTTTGGGTAAAATCGTCTCATTTGTCGTTCATGTTTTAACTTGTAATTATTCATATGATTACTTAGATCATGATTACTTAATTCTAGAATATAAAACATGATTTATATATAATATATATTCAGAGTATACATATATATAATGGATCGATAAATGGAAAGAAATACACCGTTCATGGAGACGGTAGGCCGTACGTACGCATGAACGTTGTTTTCGTTTCCTTATTGAATTGAGTGGAATTAAGTAGATGAAATAAATATATATATAAATAAATCCAGTAGTATTATTATGTCATATATTTCATGACTACTTATTATATATACTTTATAATCATTCATGAATGGTTAACGTGGAGAATGAATCTCATCGCGTCGTGGAGACGGTAATCCGTACGTACGCACGAGCGATGATATCGTTCCCATGGTCGTGGAATTGTGTTGAAGTGTATGTATACTATTTCAGTATCAATATCACTTTATAATAATCATTTATAGTTACTCATTACACCATTATACCCATCCAATTAAGGTGGTGGCGGAAAATAGATTACACCACAGCGTGGAGACGGTATTCCGTACGTACGCACGCGCAGTGATTTCCTTTTTCCGTAGGATGGATAGAAGGTTAATTAGAGTTGTTTCATATTTATAATAACATATCAGTATATAAGAAATACTTATTTAATTACATTATCATGAAACAACTAAATAATAAGAAGTTGAAGAAGAAATTTTTTGAAAAAGATCGGTAATGGATATTACCTCTTTTTGACGCGCCTTCACTTAACCTCCCCTTAAGGAACTAAGGATGGTCTTTGAAGAAGACCAGGACCTCTAGGATGATACTAGGGAAGTGGAGAAGAGATTTAGTCAGGGTTTGGCCGAGCTTGAATGATCAAATTGGTGTGAGGAGGAGAGGGAGGAGGTGCCCTTTTATAAGGGAGGAGAGGGGCATCTTAGGAAACTCTCAAAATATTATTTTATATTAAGGTCAAATTCGGTTTATAAAGGTCCCAAAGGGTATTATTTTGAAGATAAAGTGGGGATGGGTCGCAATCCTCTCATCCAATAGGATTTAGACAAGTTCAGGTTTTTATGTTAACCTTATCAATTAGATTTAACTCTAAGTTAAATAATTTAACTTTTACCGTGTCTTTTTGTTTTCTTACACTATATGATTAATAAACATACCATAACAATCCAAACGAACCCCAAGTTGTTTATTATTAATATATCTATCCTTATCTATGTCATTTGGCTGATCATTAGATTTTTAGGAATTAAATAACAATTAATAATATAATATTTGTTTTAAAAACTAATTTATGTCAATTTTGATACTATTTGGTACATGATTTTTATAAAATTCATAACAGAATTATAAGTTCAAAAAAAGTTACGTATATAAACAATAACATGTCATATTATCCTATAAAATTAATGTAAGTCATAAAAAGTCTAAAATTACATTTATTTGGGCATTTATAACATCAATTATGGCAATATTTCATTAATAAGACAATTGCTGCATCATCTTTGTGTCATAATAAATGATAATTATTTAATCCCTAAAAATTATAAATAAATTCCTATGATGTAGATACCTGTATTAGATTTCTGGATACTATTCATGTTCTATGTTTCATGAATTTTATCACTAAAGTAAAATTATTATACTTATAAGATTTAAGAACTTGACATGTTGTCACATTCTTTGGTTATAATAATAATTAAATTATTTTCATGGACAAAAGTCCATTAAATGAATATAATACGACCCTTAGGTGATATGGGTTGACTCTTAGTCATCCAATAGGATTTTTACATGTGTTAGGGTAATTTGTTAATATTATATTTACCCTTAATTATCTGATTTACCTTTAACTATGGTAAATAAAATTTACCGTAGTTACTATTCATAATTTCCTAAAATAAAACGTAGCTTATTAACATAATTTGGATCCACTAATTCCAAATATGGAATCCATTTTTCCAAATTCAATACACAAAAGTTTCATAAATTAAATAATATTAATCCCGTTGTCGAAAGAAAACGGGTTTTTCTTTAAAACATTGCAAAAGATTGAATTTATTTATCCTACGAATTCAAGGTAGAATCAATGCTAATCACATACATTATATTAAATGGTAAAAATATATTCTATATATACTTTAAAACCATCCTATATTATAATTTAACCATATAAATTATTGCGATGAAAAAAGTTGTTTTTAATTAAAATATAGCGTGTTTTTATTATTCATCAAAATATGAAAGTTACCAGAATAATATAAAAAATTTATCCAAAGTAAATTTTTATTTCATGATTCCAAAGAAGAAGTTTATTTTGTCAAATTGAACTTATAAACATGTCAAAAAACTAGATTTAATGTGGGTGCGCCATCAAAAGGCGACAAAACTGCATTTTTGGAAAAATAATTATTTTACCCGAAATATTTATTTTGTTCTTATACCATGTTTTAGAAAACGTGTAAGACGAATAATAATGTTATAAGATTCAAATTTTAGTTAATAAAATTCATAACGGCTAGTTCATAATAATATTATAATAATATATCGTTGTTAAGTAAAACCCGGTATTGTGTACAACACACGCTATCGAGGAAGGTCGTGATTGCGTGTAATGCAAGCCAAGTTAGGGTTGCGTGCTGTGCAAGAATACTTAGTTGTTTCGTATATCATAATCCAACCATATTTCATTTATACATTTAATATATATATATATATATATACTCAATGTTGCGTAGAATAACTATTATTAAATTGTGTGTAACACGATCTAAGAATAGTGTTGCGTATACTGCAAGCTAATACGGTGTTGCGTATAGCACAAGGTAATCTTGGTTTAGCATACAACACAAGACATAAATTATATTAAAATAATATTTTTCATAAAATCTCGGGGTGTTACAGTTGGTAAAGGAGATTACCTCTTCTTCGGCGAGATGCCTCTAAATAACCTCTTAAAGGAACTAAAGTTTGTCTTTTGAGAAGAAAACAACATATACAGTGCGACTAGGGATGTTGATATTGGAAATGGGTAGGGGATAGATGAACTTTAAGGCTCACTAAGTGATGAAAAAATGTTGGGGGGCGGGGTCCCTTTTATTGTTGAGGTTGGGGGCACCATTGGAATTTTCATAAATATTAATTTATAATAAATTTAAACCACTTCCCAAAACCTCAAAAATTTCATTATATCAAATATGAGATGATATAAGGTTGTTATATAATATTAAAATATATTTTAGGTATGTTTTTAAGTCAATTCAGACCTTATCATTTTAATTAACACTTAATTATTCTATTTTATCTTTAACTAAGGTATCAAATAATTCAATATTGAAGGGGTGAAATATTTAGCTATTTGATGTCAATTAGAATAGAAATGGATAATTTAGAGCATTTTAACCGTATAATAATAATTATATATATATATAAAATAATAATAATTTAATAACACATTATTTTGATAAACAACCAATATTGTCAATTTTGATAATATACAATTAATTTACTGATAAAAATATAATGATAACAAGTTAAAATCGAAACTAATGTTTTATTATATTAATAAGAGGTAAATTTCATCTTGAAAATTTGTTGGATAAATTAATTATCCCATGGTCTCTTTAATTTAATATTTTTATTAAAATTTATTTTTTAAATCTATTAATATTTTAATTACAACATCATTATTGTGAAATTATTTAACAAATTTTTTATTGAATAAATTATAGAAATAAAATACTATGACAAAGATAAATCCTCTATATTTCATAATAATACTTATAGTAAAATATATATTTTGAAAAATCATACATTAAAATGTATATCTTCATCTAAACATGAATACAGAAACTTGAACATCATCTTAAATATAATATTTCTACTCTCATAGCTCAAAATGGTCTACAACTCTCCCTTTTAATGAATTTTAATGATATATACTCAACCAATAATATTGTTTCATGTTTTATTGTCTTTTAGTTGTTATAATCAATTTAATAAAAATTATTTTATTGATTTCTCATTAATTAAATAATTTTTTCAACATTAATGTATAAGCTATTAAGGTATGTATTAATTTTTTAAAAATTAAAATTAAATTAACATGATAATGAAAAAAATATTATTTTTAAAATGAGTATGTATAGTCTAATTTATCATATGTATATCCTTATATTAAAATGATATAGCTATTAAAATTTGAGTAAGAAATATTTATCATTTCATTAAATTACAAAAATTAGATTCCCTAATCTAATGAAATTGGCTTCCAAAGGATACCATTTTGTCCCAATGAATTTTTAGGTCAAATGATATTCATACAATAATATTAGAACATTTGTTAGGTTAATTTTATAACATTATTTTTACCCTTAATTACTGGACTTATCCTTTTAACAGATTAATAAAAATTAATGAAGTTAATGTTCATAATACATAAAAATAAATGAAATATATTCAAATAATTTGGAAATAATGATTCCAAATAAGGAATCCATGTTTCATAATTTAAAACATAGATGTTATAGTATTTAATTAAAATTAATCTCATATTCAAAATGAGAGAACATGTTTTTAAGTGTTAAGACATTCCAAAAGATTGAAATTTTATTACATATCAATTCTATATAAAATTAATTACAATGACACATATTCAATTAAATAATAAAAAAATAATATATTTATACATTAAAACCATCAAATAATATAATTTAACCATGTAACTTATTTCATAGATAATGTTTTAAAATAGAAATCTGCATATTTTAACCATTCACCAAAACAAGAACTATATCAGAAAAATATAAAAATTTCATCCAAAGTAAATACTTATATACTTAATATAAATAAAAAGTTTATGTTTTAAAATAAATATTATTAATGTGTTTAAATTTTAATTAAATTAGGGTTCACCATTAAAATGAAATAAAATTACCCCTTTGAAAAATATAGGTTTTCACACGGAATACAGCTTATTCATATACTATGACTAAAATATGTATTTGAGGAATATCAAAAAAAATTATCATATATATAAAATAGATATTTAATTAATTTCATTTACTAATTGTAATTATATTAATTTATGAAAACAAAAAATACAAATATTTTCATTATATTGAATTACATTATATTTTTTTAATATAATTGGAAGACAAATAAATCACCAAAAAATTTCATAAGTTTTTTAAATTTAATACCGCTAACATAATGGATAGGTTTTAATCGTAATTTTATACCAATGGAATCTCATGGATCTTTTAAAATCAAAAATTCTTGCAATAAAACCTATTGCATAATTAAAATTATTTAACGGAAATATTTCATAAAACAACCTGGTGTTACATTCTATCCCCTTAAACTGAATTTCACTTCAAAATTTAGAACATTTATAAAAAAATATGAGAATTCCTCTACCTCATCATATCCTCAATTTCCCTCATATTTTCCCCAAATTTGTGGTTCCACCATAAAACTTTATCATAACGATTGGTCTTGTTTCATAGAACTTTTTTTTCTGCTATCCAGAGTCTCTATCAGCTATTATTTATAAGAAAGATCTTTTTCTTGTGGTAAGACTTTTGAGTTTATTACTCGTGAGGATCCAGTGTGTAATTTCTTAGGATAGATACATGGAATGCATATTTAACTTGAGAGATATTTCTTAGACACTCCAATGTATAAGATGCCTTCCTAAAAAAGTCCAGAATTTCAAAAGGGTTGATATACATAGTTCTAAGCATTCCATTCTTTCTAAATATCATTAATCATTTCTAGGTGGTTATTTTTAGAAAAACCTTATCACTAACATTAAATATTAGCTAATTCATATGGTTATCATTAGAAATTTGTTTTTTGACTCTGAGATACCACTATGTGTTGTTGAAAAGATAAAACCTTTTCTACAATTTCATAAAAAAAATTAGTTTCTATTGGATTTATTTCCCAAAATTCATCCCACCAACATGGATCTCTACAGTTATTTATAAAATAGGGCTTTATAAAGATCTATCTGGATACTTCAGTGAAATATATTGTTGTATAAAAAATATACCAATTATCAGTGTTGATCCAAAATACCTTTGAAATACATAAATAATGTTCTCAAAATTTATTTTACATTTATAATATTACTCTCATAATAACCTTCTATATATGGATGGTAAACAGTGATGAAACATGATTCTATATCAAGAGCCTATTTGATAAATTGTTAGATCTTCAAGGTAAACCATGAATCATGATCAGATAAAATAGAAATTTTTACTCAAATCATTTTGATCAATTCCATTACATATATTCTGAAAAACAGATCAAGGGATAAGTTATCTATAACAAAAATGATGTGTGCCAACTTCTTAAGGCAATCAACGATAAAGTATATAGAAATATGATCTTTAGATGTTTTGTGAATTCTGACTACAAATTTCAATGTGATGTTTTCCAATTTCTATTATGGTATAGGTAATGGTTGTAACATCCCCATAGACGTTTGTCTCTTAACCTTAACATGATGAGTAACAAAACACCAGTAGACATATTCATCAATATCAACTTCCATGCCATCACAAAAGAAATACTCTTTTAGGACCCTGTAAATCTTTGAGAATCCATAATAAATAGAGAATAAAAACTATGAGCCTTATCCAACAACTCCTTCTTCAATTATGGTCTGGGTAGAATACAAAAAAAGTTCCTGAACCTTATTATTCAATCATAATCAATGTTGAATTCAAAACCATTTCTCACATTAATTTGTAGCTCTAAATATTCATTCTACACCTCCTTAATATTTAATTGTATATATGTTTTAACATTAATTTGAAAAATATTGGATTTCTCCTCATCCTTTAATATTTCAAGATCCATCCTTTTCAAATCCATAAATATTGGATCTTTTTTTATCCTCATCATGTATAGGCTATCATGGTCCTTTCGACTCAATGCATCTTCATCATTGTTCGCTTTCCTAGGGTGGTAATCAACTGAGAAGTCATAATCCTTAATCAACTCCAACCATCTTATTTGGCACATATTTCATTTTGTGTGAAAATATACTTTAAAAATTTATGATTAGTTAAATATAACACCTTTCACAATAAATATAATGACTACTTATATTTCATTTAAAGATTACTATAAATAACTTCAAATAATTAGTTGGCTAATTTTCCCAAGGATTTTCAATTTTCATGAGGCATTAGCTATCCTGATATCATTTTTCAAGTGAATAAATCTTACCCCCTTCTTGGGCTCATAAATATAGATCACAAACCATTATACACTACAAGATAGTGTGAGCACACGTGAACTGGCCAAGGTTTTTTAGCTATTTGAAATTCACTTCACATTCCTCCATATACACAAACATAACTCCTTTTCAAGTCAACTTGGTGAGCAGAAATGTGAGTCATAAAACAATTCAAAAAACGTAGATAATATCAAACCGCATTAAGAAAAATTAAGAACTTAATAATCATTGTAGGTTTAGGCCAACATTATAACTTCTATTTTTACAGTATCTATAAATATACCATCTATTCAGATTATGTGACCCAAAAATGATACTTTCAAAAGCAAAAATTAACACTATGTAAATTTTTCATAAAGCCCTCCCGTTCTCAGGATCTTTAGTAGAATTTTCAAGTTATTTTCTTGTTAGTACCTTCTCATCAAATATACAAGAATACAATATATAAATACTACCAAAAACTGATCAAGATAGTCTATAAATACTCTATTCATTAGATCCATGAAGACAGTGGGGGAATTATTAAAACCAAAAGGAATCACTATAGATTCATAGTGTCCATACTTGTACGAAATGTTGTCTTAGGTATGTCCTCATTCTCAACCCTTAATTGTTGAAATCATGAATGAAGATCAATCTTGGATAAGTATTGACCTCTAAAAAGTTAGTAAAATAAGTCTTCAATGCGGGGAAGAGAATATGTTTTCTTGATAGTGATGTTGTTATGTTTTGATAATCAATGGAAAATCTCATTGATCTATGTTTCTTTTTAACAAAAAAAAAGGTGCATCCCAAACTGATTCCCTAGGGAATATAAATAACTTGTCAATATTATTTTAGTATTTCTTCTTAAATTCCTACAACTCAATAGGGTCAATTCTAAAAAGTATGTTTGAAATAGGCATAACACCTGGTACAAGTTTAATTAAAAACTCAACGACACTATTTGTTCGATGAAATCACAATTCTTATAGAAAGACATCAAAAAACTCCCATACAACAGGTGTATACATAATGGAATGTTTCTACAAAACCATTTGAGATAGATAACCTTATTTTATAGGAACCAAGACCCATAATATAACAACACAATCATAATCATTACATAAAAAAGGACATTTTTTCTGGTCTAGGTTCGGGAAAGTTAGATATAAACATACAAATTATCAAAGGTTCATCAAAATGAAATAATAAAAACAAAATAACATAGTGTTCACTAACAACGTAAGTGAAGAGAACACATTAAAAAAAAAACATCATCGGACCTGTGAAAAAGATAGTAACAAAAAGGGGATGGTATTAAATATCCCCATTAAGGGGTTTAAAAAAATTCAATAAATCCTTTTCAAAATATTGTTTGATAATTATTTAACCAATACCTAAAGAGATACAATTTTTAAGATTCAATTTAAAATTACTTACGGATTAAAATATTAGGTCATTCTAAAAAATACATACGGTAAAATTTTTTTTAAATATAATCTAGTGTTTTTTCAAAAACAATTTCCACGATTATAAGAACAAAACACTATTATGAGGACTCTTGATTCATAAAATGCTCTGTAGGCCTACCCACATAGAGAAAGACAAGTTCACTCCCGAAAGACCTTAAATATTTACAACGATCAAGCGATGGGTTTTCTAAAAATAATTTTAAACATTCTTTATGTATATATACATTCACTAGAGTTTTCAATTATGAAAACATGTCACTGATTTAAAATTCCCGTTCATAATTATATGTATAATTATATGTATATAAATACATGGGTTTCCATTGAATCACTTAAAAGTTTTGTTATAACCAAAAGTTCTTCCACGTAGGTTTTATATGGACTATCCAGGTATTTAATAATATTTCTGTTAAATACTTTTACCTCAATTGATCATAATAATTAATTGTAAAATTGTAAAGGAAACATTTATAATAAAATATATTCAATGATATCTATGCTCTTACTATTATTTTTGGATTTAAATAATAAAATTTAAATTTTAAATATGAAAACATTATGGATGCAATGAGTGCTGATGATATGCATAACATGGGGCCACGTATATGTGGAAACATTATGCCCATAATGTTGATAACAGGTGACAACATGTTTCGCACTTGTTTTAGAAACATGGTGATAAAATTACAAACACAATAATAATATCTATTTTATACACACAAACACAATATATATATATATATATATATTGGAAATTGGAATTAAAATACTCATCATCATGGAAAAAAATACATGTTTGAGAAAAATGTCAATAAATGGGATTATTCACTATCAAGTTTCATATGATATCAATTTAAAACAGAAACATGGTTATATATAATTATTGGTTTAGAAACATAAAAAAATAACTCTTAATAAACCTTTTCAAGTGTTATATTCCTAAAAAATATTAGTTAAATATTTATAATCACCATTTGTGAAATCTAAAACGAATTAATATTGGATAATGTGAAAATCCATAAATACACAAAAATGCTTACATGAGTTTTTCCATATCAATTACGAAGCTAAATAAACCCTTACACAAAACTATAAAATTAAATCAATAATTTTTGAATGAATAAATAAAATAACATTTACATTAGATTTCTATAATATAATTTTGATAAACAAACCATAAATCATATAAATAAAAAGATCATTACCTAACATTAAAAAACATGTCTTGTAAAATAAAAATAAATCCATACAGAAGAAAAGAACATTGATACATTCATCCCATTTATATTCAAAACATGATAACCATAATTGAAGATATAACTTCAACCCTTTCTAAATATGATTAAAAATATCATCATAGTGTTGATAGGTTTTAAACAAAAAAATATATTACCAATTTTAGTAGAATAAAATAATGTAAAGGGATAGAGTTATAAAATTTGAAAGTAACTTATGAATACACAATAATAAATGATCAACCCCTTACCAAAAATATTTGTAGAACCTCTCTTCTACTTATTATGAATAAAATTGGTCATGCATCACCTCAAACAGGGTGTGTAGAGTGGGGTTTGGGTAATCCACCCATAGAAGAGGAATTATCTGGGGCATCACTAATAACAAAAAATATAGGTTCCTCATGATTATGAGATAAGGTGGGTTATTTCTATTAATTGTTTTTTCATTTTGATAATCACGGGTAACGTTTTTTCAATGAATATTTTTTGAGCTGTGAAGGAGACAAGGGCGAGGGTCACCCTTTTATCCATACATGGACTTCTTAACACTCGGACCTGGTTTTTTTAATTTAATATTATTTTAGAACAATAATTTTACCCTCAAACATTACACTATATTTTTATTTTACTTGTCAATCCCTCCCCATTTTTTAATCATACAAATTGTCCTATTTCCATTCCATAAATTTATTTTTTTATTAATGAAATTTCATATAATAATCTTAAAATCATAAATATTTATAAGTATATATTCATTTCTTATACATATATCATTTTTGGATTTTGTTAATATATATATATATATATAATTTTTTAAGGAATATCTTATTTAAATAAATTAATAATCAATACAAATAAATTATTCAAAATCAAAAAACTAAAAATATAATTTTTTATTATTATAAATTTTCAATTATATATATATAATATAAATAAAATTTCACTCAAATATTATAAAACAAAATTTAATAAAACACCCTTTATTTTTATTAAAACAAAAATGTAATTATTTTGGTTAATTTTTTTATATAAGTTTACAAACATTATATTTAATAAAAAATGTAATTAGTTTTTTAATTGATATAATTTTTTTGATACATTAATTAATTCATTGTAATAAAGTATTATTTAACCAAAATAACATCACATATTAAAAATCAATATTTATAATTTTGGTTTATTAATTAGAACCTAAATCTTATTGTAATAATTTATTTAACAAGATTTAAAATCTAAATATGTTTGTATATATATATATATATATATATATAAAGGCACAATTCATTTTTTTAATCAAGTGTTATATTTAAATAGAATGAAATATTTGAAAAATAAATCAAAATAAAATAATATTAAATAAAATAACATAGTTTATATAAAATATATTTCATAACATTATTTATTTATGCTATGATCCATTTATTAATTGTATAAAATTATTGCGGTGTTACACATAATATGGAATAAATTTCCACAAGAAGGTCAAGACAATCCTTACATCGATAGATGATCATAGATTGATTCAGAATAAAGGATGTGACTTCCCTTCCTTAGAAATTGATTTGATATCCATATAGAGAAATCAAATCCATGCAAAGAATAACATAAAATTCCACTAATGAAAGGATCAAAAAAAATTTAGGCTTCACATTCCCACAAACTTCAACTAGATAAGAATTATAAACTTTTGATGTGACCATTGATCCATTAGGAGTTGGAATTATTAGCTCAATATATAAATGTTGATGTAATACAGAGATAAGCTATGAAACATATTCAAAAATAAACGAGTGGGTGGATGTATAATCAAATAAAAAATTTGATACATTAGAGTTGACGGTAAATGTACCCTTCAGAACTTCGTTATCATATTACAAATCGCTGATAGTGATCGTTGGTAACTTGCCTTTTTTATTTGGCCTTAATAGTTTAAAGACATCGATCAACATCAATAACACTAGGATTAGTGAATTGGTTGTAATAATTCCCCAATTCCCTACACTTGTAGCATTCATGTGTAGGAGGTGCATTCTATGTAACCTTTTGTCTATTAGAATCATTAGACACCTTGTTTCCCATCACTTCAACATTCAACTAACCGATGACATTCTCTACTACTATTAAAACATTTTCTAGTCCCCTTAAGACAATTTCCTCCATGTTTAGTTCAACATATTTACCATAAGGGAAAAATAATCTTCTTTTCAGGGTGGTATTTATATTTTCCATTGAATTCCATTCTTCACTTCTTTTCAAACCCATTGGACTAGAGAGTTAATCTACTCTTCATCTCAACTTTGAGAGCACATCGATTGATTTCCTCGTAGCTATTTATGTCCCTTATGGATAATTCTATTCAAACACTTGTATTTAAGATACTAGAGTGTCGATCAATTTTACTCTCAGGTTGGATAATAATTCCATAATCGTATATTAGAGGTCTTGTAAAATTTTATTTGAAGGTACTAACAGATTCATTATCCATTTGCATAAATTCAATGAACTCCTTATACATCAATGTTTGAAGAATATTTTGAAAGTACTTATTGAAAAATAATTTCTTGAACTCATCCCATTACACTGATTCAATTTAATATCTTTGCATTATATTATTGATAAGATTCCAACATGTATCAGCTTCACCTTCCAAATGATAGACTACCAAGATGACTTTATGATGTTCTGAACATTAGAGAACTAGAAATATCATTTCATTGGAACTAATAAATTGATCGTCCATTAAAAGATTATAAGACACACTAAAAGAAGGTGGATGATGCCTCAAAAAGGACTCAATAGAATTTTATTCCTCCCTTTGTTTGTTTGTAAGTCTTGCATGATTCATAGATTTAGAAAGTTGTGTGGGAAGTACAAAAATGTTATTTATTCCATCTCTTGTAACATTTGATTTCTTAAGAGTACAATCATTTCATTCCCCCTCACATTCAACATTTATGTGGTTCCTTTAGGTTCCATCCATTTACTAAAATAAAGATGAATAGTGCGATAAACATTAATAATAATCAGAAAACCACAAAATATAGAATAAAATTTCAATTAATGAGACATTAGGTTTTATCATAGATTTTTCATGATCATTTTTAAAATATTCATATAATAACATATAATTCAACATATCCATAGGGTTATTACTATGGTTTTCTAATTATAGTTTCCAAAGGATAACTATACCTATTCTCTAATACAAACTATAACAACCCATAAATTACATATATATATATATTACTTCAAAATTATAGAATATTAATTAAAAAAACCAAAAAAACCAAAGACAGAACCATATAGGTTTTGTGTATTTAGAAATTGCGAAACAAAAACATCTGTTTCATAAGACATATATAATATATCTCCCTTATTCCTTCATATTTATACCCTTTTTTGACACGTCTTACTAATAAACTTATTCAAAACCCAGGGGGAGGAAATAGAAGAAAGGGTGATATAAGATTCTCAGTATGGTTAAACAATGGTGATATCAATCACATAATAATAATAAGACAAAATAACATAACATTTGTAAATATTATCCTGTATATGAATGATAAAGAGATCTTGTTAGGGGATAAATCATAAAAGTTAATAAATAATAAATGATCATATTTCCAAAATCCATAATATAAGACTTTGAATTTCTAGCATACACATAGCCATAATAAATCAATTCATTTTAGTCAAGGCTCATTTCCCAAACAATCATAGTGGAAAATGTTCATTATTGAACCAGGTTTAATTCCCATTCCATCAATGTATTGTTGAACTGAGATCATTTCCAATTGATTACCTATCTACCTCATGTGATATAAATTTTTACCCAATGTGGTAGAGGGAGAGATAAGTCCCACCAATCTCAAAATGAAATCATCTTACATGTTCCACAAGACACATAAATTATTCATCACAATGGAGCCTAAATTATACAATGGGTTTCTTAAACACTATTGAATCATAACATAATCCATATAAAAAAATTTACGTCATAAATATAATCCCATTATAAAAAGAATCAAACAATGGAATAATTGGTATAGTATAAACTAAAAATAATCCAATTAAATAATTACATTTTAGATGGAAAAAATTTTAATAGAAGACTTGAAATTAAATTTTGAAGAAAATAATCTTTTTTCTTAAAAAAATTATTTTATCAAAATGCCACATAATTGAAAAATAAAATAATTACTTTGAAAATTAAATTTAAATTTTATAAAGGAATCTTCCGGGAAATAATTTTTTTAAAAAATTTAAAACCCCATCAATAGCTATTAATTAAATGAAATCATTTTTCACAAAATTTTGTAAAAAAATCAAAAAATTTCTCATACCATAAAACAATAAAACATTCATTTCATAACATTTATTAAAAATTCACCAATTTTAAAATTTTAATTTAAAATTTTAATGAGAATGTAAATTATTTTATATATTTTCTAAACATGGATGTGGATGATAAATAAACCCTAGTAAATACTTTCTTATAAACAATCGCAAATAATAATGAGATAGTGAATGTATCCCTTACCAGAGGTGAGATATCATTTTTTGTATTTGAAACTCTTCTATAATTATTTAAATAATTTTATTGACTTATTAAATAATCATTTTCATTTTAATGATATCATATATGGTCAGATTATCATCCATTTGTTAAGAACATTTCATTATTACTTACTATTCTGGTATAAATAACCTCATTTTCTTATGCATGTTATATAGAATTATTTCAGATTCTAATTCATATGTTATAGTTATATAATTTACAGAATTATATTAACTTAATATATATCACATTTATTCATTCTATATATTTATATAATCCTTCTTGAATGGATATAATGTGGAATGAATTTCATCGCCTCGTGGGGAGGGTAGTCTGTACGTACACACGAGTGAGGATATCATTATATTCACTATGAAATGGTATGAAAGAGGATGGTATATATATTTTTCTTGAATAAACATATTTTTATGATAATAATATATAGTTATTATTTCCATCATCATACCCATCCTAGTGAAGCGGTGGTGAAAAAAACATAACACCCCGATTTGGAGATGGTAATCCTTATGTAGACACGCATGGTGATTTCATTTTTCATAGGACGGATAAAAGGTGGAATTATGATGTTCCAAAATCAAAAAAACATCTATGTATATTGGTGATACTAGAATTATGACTTAATAATTTTTAAAAAATTAATAGGAACTAGGGGATGAAATGATATTTAGAGATTCAGTACATGAGAGTACATCTTTTTTGGAGAGCTCCCACTAGATTTCCTCTTAAAGGCACTAAATTTTGTATTTTGAGACTACCATCACCTGGAGAAAGTGACTAGAAAAGTTAATAAGGTAAATGGTTAGGTTATGGAAGAACATGGAGGCTTAGTCAGTTATGATGAAATGAGAAAGGTGGTGACCTTTTATAGTTGAGGTTGGGGGAACTGTTGGAATTTCCAAAAAATATTAATTTATAATAAATTCAAACCACATTCTGAAACCAAAGAAAATGCCTTAGTTTCAAAGAATAGATTATATTATTTTGTAATGTCATCAAAAAATAAATTTCAGACATGTTTTTCTATCAATTTAGACATTATAATTTTAATTAACATATATTTATAATATTTAATTATTAATTATGGTAACAAATATTTCAATATTAAAAAGGTGTAATATTTTGTTATTTTATATAGATTATTATATAAATTGATAGTTTAATAATAGTTAAAATTTATTATTATTATTATATATTTTTAAATAATGTTTTATGATTTTTTAATTATTTAATAATACTCTATTTTTATAAACAATCAATAGTGTCAAATTTGATACTATACAATTAATTGATGTTTGAAAATATAAAGATAGCTAGTTAACATGGAAAACATTGTTTCATTATATTAATATAAGGTTATGGTTATATATAAAATTATTTTTATGCATTAATCATCCCAAATTATATTTTTTTTAATATTTATAATAACATATATTTACTATTATTATTAATAAAATAATTACAACGTCAATTTTGTGTAATTATTTAAGATAAATATTTGGGGAATAATCATTCAAATAAAATCTATAACAAATAAAAATACTCTATATTTCATAATAGTACTTATATTCAAATATATATTCTATAAAAATCCTACATAAAAATTTTATATTTATTAAAAGAAGAATGTTAAAAATTTAGCATCACTTTGGATACAATATTATAATTGTCATAATCCTTTCCATTCTACTCTAAATGGCCATCAACAAAACATTTGGATGAATTTAATTGATATATACATTCTAAAAAATATATAATGTTGTTTTATCATCTTTTAATAGTTATTTTTAATTTAATAAATTTAATTTTATCGATTTCCTCTCAATTAAATAATTTATGTATCATTAATGTATAAGATATTATGGTATTTATTTATTTCCAAAATATTAATAATAAATTACAATGATAAATAAAAACATTTTAGATTTAAAATGACTATATATAGTAAAATTTATCTCTTATAAACCCATATTTTGGAAATTATATATTTATTAAAATTTGTGTTAGAAATTTTTAAATTTTCAATAAATAAAATAAATTAAATGATCTAATCTCATCCATGTGCATTCCAAAGGATACATTTTCTACCGAAGGATGATTTAGTTTGAAAATAACTCCATCATTGATATTAGGATAGGGTTTAGGGTAATTTTATAACTATAGTTATACTCTTAATTACAAGATTAACCCTCTTATCATATTAATAAATATTACTGAAGTAACTATTCATAATGTCCAAAAATAAATGTAATAAATTTATATAATTTGGACCTATTGATTCAATATTTGGAATCAAATATTCCAAATTCAAAACATAAACTTTTCTTTAAAAAATTGAAATTCAATCTCGTTGTCGAAATGAGAGAACGAGTTTTTAAGAGTTAAAACATTGCAAATGATTGAACTATTTTTACATATGAATTCAATGTATAATTAAATAAAATGACCTAAATTATATTAAATTACAAAAATTTAATATATTTATACTTTAAACCCCTTCAATAATATAATTTAACTGTATAAATTATTTCAGTGGATAGAGTTGTTTTAAATTAAAATTTAGTATATTTTTACTATATATAAAAACGTGAAAGTTATCCAAAAAATATTAAAAATAAATCCTTTGTAAAATTTTATATACATTATAAAAATAATAAATCTATGGTGACATGAAAAAAATATTAATGTTTTAAAATTTTAATTTAAAAATGATTCTCCATTAAAAGGGATTACCATTAACCTTTTAAAAAATGTAGCCTTTTATACATAAAATACAATTTATTCATATCCAATGACTTGAATATCTATTAGATGAATATGAAAAGTATTTTATGAAATATATAAATTGTATATTTAATTAATTTAATTTACTAATTTTAATTACCAATATTTATTAATACAAAAATAAAAATATTTCCTTTACATTTAATGGGTTTATATTTCATAAAAATAATTGGCATGCAAATAATAAACACTAAATTATTATAAGTATGTTATATTTATTCCCAAAAACATAATGGAAATTTTATAATAGTCATTTTATACTAATAACATCTTGTGGTTCATTTGAACTCATGATTTCATGCAACACAAGCTATTAAAAAATTAAAATTATATAATGAAAATATTTCATTAAAATATTCTACTTTTACATTGGTTGTTCTTCATGACAATAGAGTAATTAGTATCAGTTTCTAGTATTCTTATAATGGGATATTATAGAATATTATTATAACAAGTGTTATTTTTCAGTCCGAGGGGGTATCCAATGAGCGTACCGTGGAAGCCACATAAAAGACAAGTGACCTCCCTTCCACTAGAGGCATAAGAACATGTGGGTGCATTATCTACTGCATGAGGATTTTGAAGGATTATTGGAAGTCTTCATCCCATTGATAGGTGATTACCTACATCGTTATCCTAGTGAAGGGGAGATAATTTCCAAATTTTTTGGCTATGAATCCCCAAATGTAGGAGAGGTGCCCTTAAAGACTTTTCAATACAATGAGATTGATGTAAGTGAGATTTCTAAAATAACTATATCTTTTATGGATCAATGTCAATTTTTTATGGCATACTATAAATATAAGGAACATCCCTCTTATTACCCCAAAGAACATCTGAACTACTTTATCTTCATACTGTGTTGTCATATCATTTTGAAGACTGTTTTAAGATCCATGCGGTGATCACATCACTATGGAGATTTGACAAGCAAATAATAAAAATAAAGTAAGCTATCTTTCGCAATAGTGTATTAAAGATATATTTCATTAAATGTGGTAATGTGGTTCCAGTGTTCTTTCTACCAAAAGGCATAATATGATAGCCAAAGAACCCTAGAGGTGCTCTGAAGGAATGAGCTTCCTCATCATTAGTGGCCATATTTATTGGATTATACCCTAAATACACATTCAAAAAATAAAGGTATTGAAATCTAGTAGCTTCATTGATCAAGAGTTCTATGACAGTCATTGAGAATTAATCCTTCTAGAAATACAAATTAAGGTCTCTAAAATCGATGCAGACAAATATATTCTCAGTTTTTTTGACAGGGAGAATGGTTAAAATCCGCCTTGGGTGTTGCAATTCTTGGATAATGTTGAATTTGATCAATTTGTCAACATTCTCCTCTATATAGGAAGCATAAGATGGGTTAATCCTCCTGTCTTATTTCTTGATGCCATGTTTCTCATTAAGTATGTCATGATGGTCTATAACCATGTCTGGTTTTAGTCTGAAAATTTATGTATAGGTCCTAGATAATACATATCAATGTTGATTGAGAAATAAGAAGTGCATCTCATTCTCTTAGAGGGGAAGGGTGGTACTTATCATATTAGGTCGAAGGCCTTCTTATGTTCCTAGATTTATTTTTTTAAGCACATTAATGGGGGTGGGGACACATTATTTAGATGTGAGATGGGAATTATTAAGATAATTCTCATATTCATCCACTTTTGAGTTTTTGGAGGTGATTTTAGATGAAGTCGGAAATATGGGGGATTATTTGTCATTATTAGGGTTTGGGAGGCCATAAAAATAGATATTTCCATCCCCTGCATTCTGATTATTTGTATGGAGATGTGAAATCTAATTATTTTATACACTATAGTTGAGGATAAGAGGAATTTGGATATCTGGGAATATATCTATCACAAAAAATCAATATATGGAGAGAACATAGTCAATATTGATCAAATTTTCGGGCTTTGTTGGGGAAATTCGAAATCCATTGGGGAATGGAACCTATCCATCATTATCAATCCTTTGTTATTTTCCACCTTTTTTATAGAATCTTTCTTCAGCATAGGTGTATTCACATGTTGTAAAGAGGGCATTATCACCTTTTTGTAAACTAACTTTTTCATAGATTGTGAATTTCATACAATGATGGAATATTGAAGATAACACCATGTGGATATAGACATAGGACCTTTTGATCAGGACATTGTATGCTATGTCTTCCTGGATAACCATAAAATTATCTTCAATGGTGAGATCCCAAAACAATGTTTTGAGTTTGATAACTTTTAGAGGTATTTTTTCATGCTTATCATACACTTGAATATTCATATTTATGGGAAATAAACCCCCTGCATTGTATCCTAAATATCTGTGAGTTCAAATCAAGATGATATTCTTCCTGGAGTCATTGTCTATCAGAGACCTTAATATGAAGACAGTATCATGTCTTCATGAAACATATAGGGTCTTTGATGTGTCCATGCATGACCTCTTCATGGTCGAGATCTGTGAATGAGACGAAGATATTTCATTCTTTTGAAATGGTATATATTAGATATAACTCATCTACAATGAATTATGTCTCAAATTCTTATTGAGGTAGATAGGCATGGTTCTTATGGAGAGGTTATGGGATCTTTTACTTCAATTAGTGTTATAAGTTCCAATCATCCTTGTTGCATTGGTTGATCCAATAATCAAACCCCCAATATAAGGTCATGCAAGACAAACGTGTTTGGATGATAGGTGGAGGGTTCTAGGATACATCCATTATTCCACAGGTATCATTGGAGTGAAATCCAATGAGCATCATCTGCATATACATTCTCCATGGGGATGTGATTGAAATATTGTGTTCATCAATGCATACACCATCCCTTGTATCCTCGATTACTTTGCATGCAGCCTTCTATTCCCCAGTTATATGTGGTAAACATGTATTCTGTGGAATATTCATCACCAGAGAATCATTCAACAAATTTAATCACATTTAAAAATACCAAATATGACCTCTTCATCTGATGAGGATTCCATTTTTTGGGGACATTTCTATACTGTATATGTTTTAGGTAAGAATTATGAAAGTGTGAGAGATTTAATTAGAGAAATGTGTGACTCTTACTATTCTATTTCTTCCCGCATACAGTGGTTTCACCCACATTTGGAAGGAATATTTGATGTGACCACCTCGGGTGATGGGGCTATGGAAGATCTATTCACCTATGAACTAAGGGTATCATGGGATCAATCAACTATTTTTGGAGCCATCGTGTTGTCTAAATATCATGCACACATAGCCGATACTTTTTTCCAACAATCATATACTTCTTACTAGGAAATGGTTATATAGGCCACCTACTCTAAGGAGTTTTCTACCACCGTCGATCTAGAACCAACCATGAGTTATGGGTATTTTTTGAAGACAAATAATTCCTTGAATTTTTGACCCATCCCTCAATGGAAATGGCAGTAGTCGACATAGTTGGTGAGGTCAACCTCATCAGGATTCCTTGGTTGTGAAAGCCTGTGCAGTTTATTGACCATGGATGATGCAAAATAAATGGGGACATATTTATTTTTGAAGGATTATCCATTATTCATCTGTTCATCAAATCCAGGGGGACCCTAATTTCTTTGTTCTTCATATCGAGGGAGATTCTACTGTTTTTCCTCTCAACATGAGGTGTCAGATGGTTCAGGTCCTACCTAGGTTCTTGGTTGGGGACCACCAGTAGATTGTGATTGAAAACTACAACTTCTACATTGCCTAACCTTTTGACCAGTTCTGAGGGCATAAGATAAGATTTGTATTAATATTGCTTCATAGAATAATAGGGAAGTTGTTCTATTTATATAAACTCATGGAACTGAACTTCATACTTCATTAGGATCATAATTTCCTTATACTAAACTCAGTTATTTTCGGCATAGATCTCCAACAATTTGTCCTTTAATATATGGATACTGAGTGAATATGGTAAACCCTTCCACATGGATATGATGTAATACACCCTATCATTTTCACATTTTTTATAGTTTTTTATGTTAACAATTGTTGTTTTACATAGAGTATAGATGAAATCATAAATTAATTGATGAATTTTTTTTATATACTGCAAAAAATCCTATTGGAAAAAATATATACAAAAATGGTTGGATCTATCAGAGTCGGTAAAAAACACATCATCATTTTTTCCATCTATTGATCACAATAGGCCATAATCAGATCGTATTGTGATATGAAGTGTGAGATTCTATTTATAATTTCCTACACCATCAATGTAAGAGAATGTAGGATTATGGAAATTTGGTGGAGGTAATATTTCATCCACCGTCATGGGATATTTCTTCCTTTTAGGATGCATAGCCATGCATTTCTGTTCCATGGATTCAATTTGTTTATCCATGGAATAGATGATGTCATGTAACTCTGTGGGTACTGCTATTTGAGCCACCTTCCATCCACAGGTAGTGGTTGGGTGTTGAGAAGTTGGCCTTTCCTGCATCTCTTGTTGATTCATGATTCATCATAAGAATGAATGATTTATCTAGAGAGGGGTAGGTTGTCACTACAATAGGGGGAATTCATGAAATTTTTTACTTACTAATCTATTTATACTAGCCGCCCGGATCCAGATCTAATCTTATTATCAAATTATTCTTTTTTTGGATGTCTGTATTTATTGGGAGGAGGGACATTCACCTTGGGATGAAGGTGAGACCCATCATAGATTTATCCCTTGAGTATCCCCTCACTGATTTTTCGAGAGTTTGTATCTCAGTTTCATATTGTGAGATTTGTTCCTCCATGAGAGAAACCTCGCCTCTTATGGGTGGTGATTTGGATGTGGCCACACCATTCCATTTATCTTTGGAAGAATTCCATCAATAGGGGGGACACTTGTTATTCAAACGTGCCAGATTTCAGATCCTTCTCTTGTTTTAGGTGTGTGTAGCCTCGTTTGGTGCATCCAGATCACCGTCCTCTTGGGGTTTGTTTTCTATGTTGCAGACCTATAAATTTGAGTCTTGGTTATAAATAATTTCTATAATGATAGTGATTACATGTAATGACCCAATGTTTTATGAATGACATTCCATTCTTATAATTATGCAATATAGTATAATCATATGAAATCACATCATAATGAACTGTTAAGTACTATATGACATTTAAACATAAAATTTTCACTTTTGTGATTTGAATTTTAAACAACTGACATACATGATTGTGTTTAGAAATATTTTTGGTGTCCGATAAGATAGACTTATTTTTGGTGAATAGTAACTGACCCTTATGAAAAGTAATGTTACCCTTATGAATAGTAATGTCACCCTTATGAATATTTATACAGCCCATTCGAATAGTAAATCATTAAAGTGAATAAGTAACATTACTATTGAAAATATAAATAACATTTATCAATAATATATTTTACATTATTATATAATTATATCATAGTGTGAGTATTTTTGTAAGTATTGTTTATTTAATTACAATTTTATGATTTATTTAATAATTTAAATGAAAATTTATTTCCATAAAATGTTTTCTTAAATATGTATTTTGATGAATTGTGATTATATAATAATTTTAAGAGACCATAATTAATTTTTTAATGTATCAGAAAAGAAGTATTAATTTTAAAATTTATATTTTTCATGTGAATTATGAGCTTAATTAAAATTTAAAAATCATTTATTTAAAAAATTATTTTCATAAAATGGTTTTCATTTTTTAATTTTTCATATCGAAAGAATTGTTGGTGTGAATTTTTGGGATTTTTCTAGAATAGTTGATTTTTTAGTGAATATTAAAATACAGTAATTTGCTCTCTATATATATATTTTTTAAATACCCAGTTTATTAAGTCATGGATGTGGTAAACAAATTGGGTTCAAACTCAAATGAAATATTTATTGATTTTATCACATGAATCAATACTATTACTTGTCCTTAGTAAAATAATAAAATGGTTAATAAAATATTGAGAAAACCCTCCTCTCACCCACTATAAAAACCACCCTCATCGCCTTCTTCACTTCACTCACCTCAACCCTTGTGCCTAGTCGAAATTCTACTAAAATATCTCGCTAAACCACTATACTATGTCCATAAAACATTTTTATCTTAAAATGACCAAATCATATCCTCTAAAGTGGTAATTAAGGAAGATATATTGAAGAGGTAGATTCCCCTTTTCCTTTCTATTATTTTCTTTCAAGTTCCATTATTTTCATTTTCTTTCCTCACCTAAATTCATTCAAATGTCATGATAAATCTAGTACAATAAATTTAATATAATTTTTTTATGATAATGGAATAATTCCCCATCATTTCTATTTCCCCTCCTTTTATACTAGAAATGAAAACACCATCTGAGATGTGTTAATTTCTCACACATAAGGACGATGGGTTTTCAATTTTTGTTAGCATATATAATAATGGAAATGAAAAAAAATTTGTTAAAAATACTATAACATATTTATTATTTATAATTCGAGTTTCTAAAATCTTTTAAATACCTCATAATAATTTTTAAATCGAAATGTGTTAAATGTGATAAGAAACAACAAATTAACCAAATCAGTTATCATTAAATATTTATATAATGATTCTTATTCCCTATAAATAACAAAATGATTTTTATAACCATGTTATATATTGGATGTTCGCTAATAACAATCTAATTCATATCTGGATAACTATTCTCATCTTATATATTTACCCTTACATATATATAAGAAAACTATTCCTAAAAAACAAGGAAACAAATGCTCCCAAACAATGATATTAAACCTCTTAACCCATCAGAATGGTCATGATTGAACATACTAATATAATAATAAACCATGTTCATTAATAAAAGTCTTATTAAATTTTAATTAATTAATTTAATTGGTTTATCTAGGACATAAATTATAAGTGAAGGTCACCATCAGACTAAATTTTATAGATTCTACCTAAACCTTCATTATTCCTGTGGGTTTCTCTATAATTTTTTTTACCCAAATGAATTTAACTATTATTTTTAAGAAAATCATATAAAATTTTAGTACAGGATACAAAATCATGTATCAATGTCCATTCATCATTATATATCATGGCTTTACATGTTTTTAACTGGTTCTCTCCTCAATACTTCTTGACAAGAAAACCCGTTTAAGGGAAATTTCTTGAATTCTTACCAAATTTCATGTACACTATGTAGTCTATTTTAAGACACCATTATTTTTATAAAACCACAATTTTAATTATTAAATCCACCTTTGTTCACATATTGTTTTATATAAAATATAATTCCCTTTCTTTGTTTGAGTGATCTTTGATATTTTCCTTAAACTGCACTAATGTTTTTTAACTATAAAGTTTCTTAAATGATATTTTTCAATGTTATCACTTAAAATTGACAACACTTATCATTATATATTTGTATTATACATTATTAATTTCCATTAATTATCTAATTTCTTTATTTTATGTAAACTTTATAATACAACCATTTATTATGCTTTATTACATGAATATAATACCTAATTCTTTCCACGGGTAACCCTTATGTTTATGTATGATTGATTATGTATGATTATATATCGGACAAGAATAGTCATGAAAATTTTATGATGGGTGTGCCTAGATATTAATCTAATGCATTGGGTAAAGATGAGTCTCATGAGACATTATGTGTAACAGTCTTGGCAGTTAGCCTTGACTCGTACTACAATGTGTAACAGCCTTGGTGGTTAACCTTGACTTGTGCTCCTCTAAGTGCAACAAGCCTTGGATAATTATAAATTAATGTTTTATGATACTATAAAATTACTATGAATCTATTTTTAAAATATATAATGTTTATATTTTATGATTCTATATGTTTCAATCCATTTTACATTACTATGTCATGCCTTTTTATCCATGTGCTAAATCATTATTCATATATTTATTCCCTTAATGGGCTTTTATATCATCAATTTTCTCATGTTATACACATGTTATCAAATAAAGATATATCAAAAAATGGGATATCTGATCCCTTTATGAATAATAAATAGTTAAATGTTTTATTTACTCATACGTTTTCATTATTATGTACCTAGTCTTCCAAGAAACTAGAAATTACGATCTTTGTCTTGTAAAATGATGCTTAAAATCAGGTAACGAAAGGTATAAAAGTATAAGGTCACTATAGTCGGTATCAGAGAGTGGAATATATATTTATTGAGATAAGAAATAGAGAACTATAGTAAGAACCTTAAGTATGAGACTAAGTATAATAAAACATACCTAAATTTTGGTAATTATAGAGTAATCGGTTTATCAAGAAAAACCATACCTATATGGATATAAACTAGTGTATGTGGATTTAAAACTGATGTATCTTGGGTTAAAACCCAAAAAACAACACTTTTAGCTTGACTCAAGTAGGAACTGGTGAATGACAATGGGCCTTGTTGCACTTCTGGTTTGACACTCTTGGCGGACATGAATTTGTATATTAATAATCTTAGTACTATATATTATTGAGGGAATATAAATATAATCCCATAAGAATAAATGTGAGGAAATAGATCATGGATAACATATATTAAAACCTAGGGAATCAAAAGTTAGGATATTATTTTCCATACAGAGTTTATCCTTTTATGTTTAAAGATTCGTTTTTATGATTATTAGAAAATAATTGAAGCCCCCTAATTGTATATTCATTTTTATAGTAAATGGAGGGAAATAGAAGGACACGTTCCAATGATCAATGTGATAGGGAATGTGGAGTTTTTCTAAATGAAATGCCAAATATGATGGGAATAAGTGCTCAAAAGTAATTAATGTACTTGATCAGATGGATGCAGTTATGAATAATAACATGAATCATGTGGAACTCCCTCCTCCAACAAGGAAAGATAATGTTTCTATAGAATCATCCACATGGAAAAGGTCTCCAATGTTTAGTGTATATTTTAATCCCCTCCTCACAAAATAGTGTATTAACTTCATTTAAAAGATATTATTTATCCTCTAGTGCTCAGAAGAAGATGATTTGTTCTGACGATCGGTCATTTTGATGGGGAAGAAGATTAGTGGTAGACCATGATCAACAATACAAATTCCCAGGAGGAAGTTTATTCCATTGATTTAGAGGAATCCAAGAAAATGAGTTTCAGTAAATATATTTTCCATACGGTTTATCTCAATATGGAATGTGAATTCCATGGAATTATGTATAAGGCTGATGATTTCATCAGGGTGCATGATGCAAATTTCACAAGGCATTCAAGGTATACCTCTGACTCTATCATGAACACTGAATGCATGAGGATCTCTAATTTAGTGGACTAAAGTTGATTCAATTAAAATCCTTGTTGATTCAAGACTTAGATTGTTAGGATGATATTTCCTATTCACTACACAAAATTGATGGTTAAGTGGTTGTATAGCGAATATTTTTTAAACCGTTGTAATTTTTTTAAATAATTTAGCTACAATTTCCAAAAAAACTACCTCTAAAAAATTATTTTTTTAACAAATAAAACGCTTCCTCTCCTTTAAAATCCTTGATCCCACAACCCCCCTGAATCCCTAAATCCCTACCTCCCCATTCGCAACCCCACACTGAACCCTACCACCTCCCTTCATTGTACCTCTTCATGCCGTACCTCCCTCACTATTCCTCAACAAACTATAGATGCCTCTCCACCCTCATTGTGCCTTACCGTTTCTCTATGCCTTTTCATTTTGTTTCACCTCACATCCTCCCAGTCCTCAACTGAAGCCTCCTCAAGGTTTATAAGAATGTTCTTCTTAGTTTTAATGTTATTTTCATCTTCTATTCTTTTCCCTCACTTGCTTCCTTCTTATTTTTGTCTTTAATATCTATTGGATGAACCTGAGGAGATTTGATTGAGGTTTGGTTTAATTTTATTAGATTATATGGTGTTCAAATTATTCCCCAAGCCTTGTTCTTCCTTCTATTAGAGTTTTATTTCATTCTCACACTGTTGAGGTAGGTTTCTCTATCCAGTACCTTTCTGGAATAATATTTCAATGTTTTTATCATTCCTAATTAAATTTTTATCTAGTTTTCGGATTATGGTGTGTTTTTAATAATTCTAGTGGTGTTTTGATTTTATATTTTGGATGTAAAAAGTGGTTTCAAAGGATTTCATTTAGTAAGCCTATATATGTGTGCATTTAAAGAGTTTGATAAAATGTCAATTCATCTTCTAAAGTGTAATTGAGTGTTTTTCATATTTTTTCAACATTGGTTGGATTTTTTGTAGTTTGTTTGAATGTGAAATTGAGTTGGGTGAGTGATGTGGTATCGTTCTTTTGGTATGAGGAATTTTTGTAATGACCTAAAGATGGTTACAATGTTCCTTATGATATATAAATTGTATTTTTATTTTTTTTGAAATACCTTATAGGATTTCTATTAGATGTGGGAATATCCATATGTGAATGTTGGCATATATCCAATATGTGTATTTTGTTCTTCCATCATGACCAATCTCAACCATGACCAATCTCAACCATGACCAATATCAACCACCCAACTGTCTTGATCATAAAATAAAGGTACCCAAGATCTCAATAAAATTTCAATCACTAACTGATTACCCAACATTAAATCATGAATAATAGGTCATATCTTTTCCACACTATATATTAATCTTATTGGAGTCCATAAACCCCCTCAATGTTAATAATAGTGGATATTACATCACTAACTCACATCACTAGAAAAACACTAGGATCCAACCACAAACTAAGGTGTCTAACTAGTTACACTAATTTTATATAATTCCCTAAAAAATCATGAGGATAATGAATCTTAAGCATCAACTTCCTTATCCCTAATTTACTATATGAACATTTTAGTGAGTGGTTAATCACATGTACCATTAAATCCCATGATTCTTTTAAGACCAACAACATATCTCTAGATACAAGACTCTTAAATAACATTGAACCCCTCTTAATTATGGGGTTTCTATGTTATTGGTCATTTACTATAGATGTTCCTAGACAAATCCCAATCTCCAATGCTAAAAAGTACATCACTAAAAGGTTAACCATTTGGATGCCCCTGAACTATATCACTAAGGCTCCCCCCATGACAAACATAAGTCATCAAACCAATAAAGACAATAGATAAGTAAATCAACTTTTTTTAAAAACCATTATCCCTACTCGTAAAGCTATAGGGTTTTTTTTTAAAATTCATAGACCATGCATGAAACAACCAAATTTATTTTATATGGATCAACCCAGGGAACTTGATGAAAATTTAGCCCACCTAATCACTACCCACATTTCTTAAACCAGTCCCCTATCATTCACACTCATGCATTAATATTTCTATGTATTAAAGGGGATACCTAACATGATGTTAAATTTACCCCATTCCAGAGCCTGTTTACAATCCCCATCTACGATCAGACTAAGATTCACTACACTATAAAGTCCCTTTCTCATAACTCAATGCTCCAAAAGTTAATTATAAAAACTTATCTATAATTAATCAAGTTAATACAATAAGGAATAACAATTGTTAAATCACCAAGAATCATCATGACATAAAAATAACTACCAATGATGTGTGAAAGGATCATACCGTTCCTCTAAAACTCCTTTGACCCAAATCCCCATGAATTGACCTTTACTTATAGTCTAATCTAGTTGAATTCAAAAAAATACTTTGGTTATCTATTTTTCAAATGACTGGAAACAGAAATCATTTATCCTCCCTAAGAATCTTATTGTCACAATACCATAAATACCCATGAATAAAAGATAACACCACTATGATTTTATGGAATTTTTATTAAATCCATAGATTAAACCATTAAAAATAAGAGGAATAACTTTGAAGAGAAAAAGATAGTATGGGTGGGGAAGATTACATAGCTATAGTATAGTGAAAACACTCCTAATAAACCTCCAATAAATGGGATAGTGTTATCAAAATAGGTGAAAAATGGGGGAGTGGGATAACAAAATTACCACTTTAAAGAACCTACCTAAGTGAAGATGGAATAACCAAACCTCAAATAAATGGTCTGAACCATTCAAAAAAATAGGACCGAATGTCCATTTCAACATAGCCGAAGGTGAAATGGCTTAATTCCATAGTTTTATGATTTTTTTTAGAATGACCCAATGTATCATGGAAAAAGGTCAACCCAAGAAAAACACCAATAACATCCTAAAAACCCATTACAACATGTCTATGGAATCATGGAGCTTCCAACCACCCATTTGAAACATGATAAAACTACACCAAATAACCCTTTAGGATGAAACCATTTAGTTTGAATGTGACACATTCTCCCCAAGTATCATTTTTATAAAAAAACCAAGGTTGAGGTAAGATTTCATCTAACCCCAAAATTTAATCTGATGAAACAAACAAACAATGTCATAATGACCATTGTTTTAGTATGGTTTACATATACCTTTAGTCATCCAAGATAAAATATCATGAAAACTACTCATAATTTAATCAGCCTACTTTACATGGAATTAAACATTATATATTGTTGAATAACTGACTATTGGCCCTTCAATTATTCTCACACCATGGTCATATTCCTTTTGGATATGGCCATTTTTATATGATAACTCACCTATCAACCATTCCATAATTTAACATGGGTGTTGTTATTTTTTTTACTCTTTTTCAACTATTATCATCATGTTGAACACAACCTTTTCTAATGCTTCCTTTTAGAACTAGAAAACGTTTTATTTCATTTGTGGATATTTTATAAATACAAAAAATATTTGGATGAAATCCTCATGGGAAGTCTATAAAACTCGTTATAGTAAGAGGTAAATACAAAACCTTATTTAAAGTGATTAATTATTTAACATATGTGTTTATATATGATAACCTCATTTAACATATTCTATTTTTGTGAAATAGTATATATGAATCTCTTTCCCTATTTACTAATAGTTATGTGTTTTGATTTTTTTTAATATTGTATAGGCACATTGTGGTATACATGGATAAAATCTTGATCACATTACCAAGTAACACAACATAGTATGTTATGGGTTTGGAGGAGTTTTTAGATTTTTAAATTTCAAATTGATCCATTGAAGGGAAAATTAGAGGTACATGTTCAAAATGTAAATTTAGAAAATAGTTAAAGAGAGATGAAATTTATGAACACTTGATATTGAGGCAATTCCCTACTCAATATTTGTATTTGATTTGGAATGGAGAATCAAATGATAAAAAAAAGGCTGAGAAATGATATAAATCTATAGATTGAGCTCCCAACTACATTGAAAATTGAAAAATAAATGAAAAAACATATAAATGATTCATTTGGAATTGCAAGATACCAACATCAACATCAAAACATATCAGAACAACCATTTGAGAGTACTACAAATAGCAATGTGACAAGTGTGGTTATTGAAAATATAGGATAACCAGATCAATATTGTAATAAATAATTGGATCCTAATCTTGATTTTTGTGGAGACTAATGTAAGAAGAAACATCACTAAGAAAAATATGATTCATGGTTTAGTTGATGATGGAAATCAAGATTTGTATAGTAGATATTTGAAATATTCAATACTTTCTTTTCAGCTAATGTTGTACCATATCAAATGAATATGTGGAATTAAAAATAATGCAATTTCAATGATATTTGAATTGATGCAATATGCATTTCCTGAAGAAAACATCCCCAAGTATTTTTATGATAAGAAAGAAGTTGTTAATAGGCTAGGTCTAAATTATAAATAAATACATGAATGTCCCAATGATTGTATGCTTTATTGGAGAGAGGATTCAAGAATACATGATTACAAAAATGTTCTTCTTTTAGATGGAAGTAAATGGGTTATGTAGGAAGTATGAATCAATATAATACCATCAATAAGAAGTAATGTAACACAACTGAAATGGTTTTACATTACATTCCATTAATGTTTTAGTTGTAACGATTATTCATGTAATCGAAAATTGATGAACACATGAAGAGTCATTCTACAGATAATAACAATGATGGGTTAGTGTGACATAAAAAAGATTCACAATCATGGAATAAATTTGATTCATTACATCTAGATTTCTCATTTGATCCTAGGAATGTTCCATTGGGATTGGCTGCTGATGGATTCAACCCATTTTGGGACACTCTGTACAAGTTATATCATTTGTCTAGTTGTTTTGATCCCTTAAAATCTGCCTTTGTGGATGTGTATGCAAAAAAAGCATTTTACCATATCGATTATTATTCCTATAAAAAATTTCTGGAAATGATATTGATGTATACTTATAGCCTTTAATTGTATAATTTCAGGATTTATAGAGAAACAATGTTGAGAAATATTATTATTCTTCTAAAACTATGTTTATAGTGTATGCTACTCTTGTGTGGATCATTAGTGAAATCCCTGGACATGGGAATTTTTCTAGTTATAACACATACATGGGTTTAGAATTTCCTATTTGAAACGTTGATTTTGATCCCAAACGGTTAACTCACCGTAGGAAATGGTTCTTCATGTGCTATTGATGATTTTCCTATGCATCTCATAGATTTCTGCTGAACAGGTAAAAATTCAAGTGTTTTATTGATAGTAGACTACTTCCAATGTTATTGACTGGTTATGAAATATTTTAACAACTTGGAAATGTTGAAATAGAATTTGGGAAGGTGGATCATTTGAATTATAGTGGGAAACAAGTTTGACGTGTATCGTCTAGAGAAATCAGCATGCAGCAATGGAAGAAAATGTATATTCATCAAACCACTGTATTGGGAATTTAATTCATTGTAGCATAATCTTCACGTGAGTAATTTTGAAAAGAATGTTTGTGAACATTTTCTCTTCACATTGCTTTATGTGAATGTAATGTATAAATACCATCTTAATACTTGGCATGATTTATAAGTAATAAAAATAAAACGTGATCTCTATCCAGATGATAATGAAAAGTATTCTACAGAAATTTTTCAATTAAATATTGGGTAAAATATACATTACATAAAATTATAAAGTACGTGAAGGTATCTAATGGGTATTAAAGTAATATCTCATGGTGTTTTAACTTAAAGCATCATAGTTTACATGGATTTAAAGTCACAATTCACATATTTTGTTATAGTAGTTACTACCATTGGGATAACATACATTATTACCAGAAAAGGTTACTGCTGTTGTACTCCAATTTTGCACATTTTTCAGAAAACTAAGTGAGAAATATCTACGTCTATTTGAGATTGAGAGCCATTATGAGAGATTTTTATTGACACAATTTTTTCATGGGAGGTGATCATTCCTCCATCATTTTTTGCTTTCATGATGCATTTAACTATGAATTTGGATAAGGAAGCTAAATTCGGAGGGCTCGTACATTATCGATGGATGTATCCAATTGATAGGTACTCTATTTATATTCTTTTTAGTTAAATAAAAAATTCATATCACTTAATTAATTAATAATTATGCTTTTTTATTTTATTTCAAAGTTATCTTGGGCATTTAAAATCATACGTGATAAAGAAAGCTCAACCAGAAGGATCTATTTCTAATAGGATATTTTGAATGTAGTGTCTAAGATTTTTTCTAGATAGTTGGATGATATTGAAACAAGATTTAATTTAGTTGGATGTTTTTATGAAATATCAACTCAATCTGAAATACGTGTGAAATCAAATATATTTCTTACTATTGGCCAATAATTTAGGAAGACCTGAAATTTTACAGTAATAGAAATTGAATTATTACGGGCACATAGATATGTGTTGATAAAAAGTGAAATTAAAAATCCATTTATTTATGTGTTGAGTATAAAAACAAAGATAATAATGAGTGGCCAAACACAAAATGAGAAAGATATAATGAAATTTGTTAGTAAAGAGCTTGTAAACTGGTTTTCACAATGTGTATGTTCATAAATATTGAAATAAATTTGGATATTAGGTTAACACATATATTTTCAAAATATAATAATGTAAATTTATTTTTTTAGTTCATGAATAATGAAACATGAGTATAGTTTTAATAAGATTTTATGTTTCTTACTTGAGGTGCTCTAGAAAATGTTTGAAAGTTCAATGCTTACAACTTGAATGGCTTAAGATTTCGTATAGTAAATCATGATGAGGGTTTGAAAACCTAGAATAGTGGTATATTGACATTTTCTAAAGTGGTATACAATGGAATGTTTACTGATATTATCAAATTAAACTACCATAGTCACTTTTTAAATTTTTTTATTCAAATGAAAATGGGTAAATATTATCAGAGGTATTAAAAGAGATTCCTTGTAAATTTTTTTGTAAACTTATCTCTATTGATGGATGTTGGTGATAGTGAACTACAGGATCCATATATCTTATCATCCCAGGACAAAATGGTATATTATGTGAATGACTCTCTGAATTAAGGATGAACTGTAGTTGCTCACGTAAAACAATGAGATTTGTAGGATATGGGTGATGAAGTGGAAGATTTGACCTCTGACATTGAATATCATCAACAGAAAGAAGCGGACTTATTTGTCCATCATCATTTTGAAAATATTATTCTAGAAAGTTTGAATAATGTGTATGAATAAATGGATACGGAAACCAAAAATTATTTCTGTGGAAAATGATTTTATGTACTGTTATACAATCATTTAGAAACCACTTATCTCATTTGTGTAGTTTTTCTTTATCATTGTTATTGATATTTTATTTGTTAGTACCATGCATATGTAATAATTTTAAGTTTTTTTTCTACATAATACTTTTTAAATATATGTTTTGAACGTAATTTTATTATATTAAATGATATGAATTCCTAGGAGGAAGCGAGGTGCTACTTATAGTTCTTCGCAGAGATACTGTAGGGTGACTATAATAGGTACAATTTTAAATATGAATAAATTTATTGATCTTTTTTTATAATAACTATTTGGTCATAAAAGATGAAAATAATGAAAATATGGAGAAAAATATGAAAAGTTAAGATGAGTGGAATATAACCGGAGAGAAGATAGTTTTCAAAATGGATTCCTATAGGGTCTATATGGAAGGCTCTGTAGGATTACTTGGCCAAATTCTAGTCCAGCTAGCCACGGAGTTGGTTTCAATTATGACTATGTATGATGATTAGAGATTTTACAATGATTTCGACATGAAAAGAATTGTGGATGTCAATTATGGCTCTTGGATTCCTTTTATGGTGTTATGATTTTAGTAGTTGTGGTAAAAAGGGCTTATGTAAATTGGCACTCAAGTTTTGAACTCATAAGATGGTAATTTATGTGGATATGTGTGTGTGTGTGTGAATGCGTGTGTGTGTGAATTGTATGTGTCCTTTGATTTCTATATGTACCCCACCCATCATATATGTTATATGAATTTTTCACATGTATTTTAAGGGTACAAGTACTGGGGTGAAAAAATTAGCAGCATTTATTAAATTGTAAATATACCTTTGCAATGATTTAAAACTCTATTAAACAAATGGTCCATATTTATTGGAGATTTTGGTTCTTTATAGGTAGTTTTCATAAAAACTGTATAGTTTTTAGCAGTGGTTAAATTGCTGATAATTCATCCACATGTTAAGTTACCATTTCACTGTAGTTTGTGTGGTTTTCAAAGTGTTTCTTTAAAAAAATGTTACTTCTTTAACGGAGGTTAATACAACACTAAAAAAGAATCATTTTTTCCCTGCCAAACAACCCTAAAAACCATACCCATCACCACTAAAAGTTTTTACTGTGATGTTTTCTAGAAACCACAACTAAATTAAAGAAACTGCTATATATTCAATGCCGACACCATATTTAGCAGCATTTTTTTGAAACGGCCACACAACAAAAAGGTGGTAGTTTAAACCATCGCTATTTGAGGAAATTATTGTAGTGTTTGTTCCCCAAAGTATGAAATGGAGATCAGATACTCTCAATGGTCTCATGGGATTAGTGAAAAAAGTGGGAAATGTGGACTAATATGGGTGGTTCAGCAAATAAATCCAATGATGGAAATAAGACAGTACATCCCACTTGACAAAAATGTTTGAAGAAGAATCTTATGTACTGTCTAAAGGGAACCATGAATTAATTTAAATTTTGAAATATGAGACATATAGTGAATAAATTTAGAGTTAATTTGAATAATCCTGCTAATGTTGAAGAATAAAAGAAGGTTCAGATCAATAGTCAGCCTATAGTGCAATGTTACAACTGTAAGGAGCATGAGAGTTATGAGAACAATTGCTATATGCCAATGGTTATCGTAGGAAATCAACAAAAATCTCCATGTAAACATGGAAGGGATGGTTCTATAAATACTACTGAGGTGGAGCTGGACAATGATGTGGTGATAGGTAGACTAGTAGTTCATTAATCAATAGTGAATGTACTATTTGATTCTAGTTCTACAAATTCTTTCATATCTTGCAAATTCATTAGAATTATTCAAACACCACCACAAAATTTGGGTGTTGATTTATCTATGAGAATATAAAATTTGTAAATTACTATTGAAAAAGTATATAACTTCTACCAAGATAATGTTTCTAGACTGAACCTCCCATCAAATCTCATTATACTTCATTTAGTAGAGTTTTATGTTATCTGGGACATGGATTGGATATCTTTATTCAAAGCCAACATCAAATGATGGGAAAGGTAAATCACTCCTCACAACACAAAGAATCCTCCAATTATTTATAATTCTAAGAAGGAATATGAATCTTCATTATAATTATAGTCTCAAATGTGGATAATATTTCTTTATGAGAAGGCATGTCTGGATCCAATGATAGAGACAAAAAAGATGATAATTTTTTATGATATTCCCATCCAAAGGGATTACACTGATTTGTTCCATATATAATTTCATGTTCTAGATCTTGATAAAGTTGTTGAGTCCTCAATTAAACATATTCTTGGATCTCTTCTTATATCAAAGACACCTTATAGAATGGCCACCAATGAGCTGGAAGAGATGAATTAGCAGTTACAGTAGAATCTAGAGAAGGCTTTTGTACACCCGAGTGCTTCACCATGGGGTTCACCATTCATCATCATCAATAATAAGGATGGATCGTTGTGTCTATTCATTTATTATCATGAGATCAATAAAATAATGATAAATAAAAAGTATACCCTAACACAAATATATGAACTTTTTAATCAGCTTTGTGAGCTAGTTATTTTTCCAAGGTTGACCTTCAGTCAGGATATCAACAATTAATGGTGAGGAAGGAAGATATTCCCAAGACTACCTTTCGAATGAGGAATAGATACTATGAGTTCATTGTGATGACCTTCAGACTCACTATTTCTTCAGGAAAATTCATTGATTTAATGATAGAGTATTTATATATTACATTGAAAAATTTTGGGTAGTCTTTATCGACGATATTTTGATATACTCCAAGAGAAAGGAAGAACCTGAGGATCATTTTGAATACTGCGATGATGAATTTTTGAAGGGAGATAATTTATGAAAAATACCTGAAATGTGAGTTTTGGATGGATTAAATATCATTCTATGGGTATGTTATCACCAACAAAGGGATATCTATGGACCCTTCTATAACAAAGGTAATTGAAGAGTGCCCTAGGATGACATATATAATTGAGATTTGTAGCTTCCATGGTCTAGCAGGGTATTGTTGACGATTTTTAAAGAAGATATCATGATTTTCAAACCAAATAACTAAAATGTCACAGAAGGGAGTGATGTTTTTTTGGACTCAAGAATGTGATAAAAGCTTTAAAGGGATCAAAAAAAGGCTTATCCCTGCACCAGTACTCACACTCCTGATAATTGGAGAACTATTTATGATGTATAGTGATGCATCAAAGAAGGTATTAGGTTGTTATATGAATTAAAATGATAATGTGATAGCCAAAACCTCAAGGAAGATTGAAATTCATGAGAAAAACTACCCCATGCTTGATCTAGAGTTAGCAGATGTCATATTTTCATTGATGATCTGACGACATTATCTCTACGGGTAGAAGTATGAGATATATACTAATCACACAAGTCTCAAATATATATTCATACATAAGAATAATAATATGTGCTAGTGAATATAGTTAGAGCTCATCAATGATTATGATGACTCAATTCAATACTATCCTGGTAAGGAAAATAAGTTAGACGACTCTATAAGTAGGAATGATCCTTCATCATTATCAATGATGACAGTTGAGAAGGATCCAATAATTTTATATTTTCACAGGATAGTCATGGGAATCATTAAGGGAGGAACATCATACATCCTTTATCAAATGGATTCTCAACTATACCTCATAGAGAACAAAAAGGAAGCATAAAGAAAATATGTGGAGATTTTGAAAAGTGTGGAATCTATTAGAAATGAGAAATCCTCTAAGTTGAAGATTGATATTGAATGAGTTGTAAGATTTGGGACACGATTATGTGTACTATCTGATAGGGAGATAGATAAGGATCAATTGGTGGATGTACATAGCTCACACTTCTCAATTCACTGAGGGAGTATAAAGATGTATCAGGATTTCTGAGAGAACTTCTGGTGTGACAATATGAAGAAGGATATTGTTGAATATACATTAGTGTGCATGGTAGGACAATAAGTGAATTTTGAAATATAGAATTCTAAGGGGATGATAAAACCACTACCCATACCAACATGGAAGTGGTAGAATATCACCATGGGCTTTGTCACTAGACATCCCTCAACATCTAGAGGAATGAATTCTATTTGGTTCATTTTGGGTCATCATACAATGGGAAACCACTTTATCACAATTTGAGATGAATTATCATTGGATCAAATTGAACAGATATATATTAATGTGGTGGTAAATATGCATGGAGTACCACTATCTATTATATCCCATAGAGATATGAGATTCATCTCAATTTTCTGGAAATGTCTCCAACATGCTCTAAGAACTGAACTGAACATCAATATGGTCTATTATCCCTAAAATGATGTCAAATCTGAGCAAACTTTTCAGAAACTAGAAGACATGTCGAGAGAGTGTTTTCCAGACTTCAAAGGGGGATGGGGCCACCATCTTACAATGGTCTAATTATCTAACGATAACAGTTTCCAATACATCATCTTAATTGAACGATATTAATCCCATTAGTGTAAATGTTAAAGAACATTATTGTGTTGAGAAGAATTTGGTGAGAATAAGCTTCTAGGACTTAAAATGGTCGATGAGATGGTGGAGAAGGTGAAAACCATTCAACAACATATTAATGAAGCCCAAATTTTATATAATTGTTATGCGGATAGTCATCAATGAGACCTTGAGTTCAATGTTGGAGACATGGTATTCCTCAATATATCTCAATGAAATAAGGTCATAGGGTTTGAGAAGAAAGGAAATCTATGTCCTAGGAACATTATCCCCTTTTAGATCCTTAATAGTGTCTATGCTTTGTCCAATTGACTAGCACTTCAACCTAACATATCTAAAGTATAAAATTTCTTCCTTTCATATCTTTTAATGAAGTATACACTAGATCTTTTACAAGTACTTTCTTTATAGGTGGTATAGTTAGAGAATGATCTTTCTTATAGGGAGTATCCAGTGAAGATCTTGTATTATAAAGGCAATGTTCTACACAACAAGACTACTTGCCTAGTCAAAGTATTATTGAAGAACCATAAATATGAAGAGGAAACATGGTAATTAGATGAATCAATGAAGGAAAAGTACCCACACCACATTATATCATAGAATGTAAAATGAAATTTTGAGGGTGAAATTTTACAAGGGTGGAATAATGTAATGACTGAATGTTTTATCAATGAAATTCCCTTCTTTTAGTTATGTCATATAGTATGATCACATGAAATCAGAACATAATTAAGTTCTAGGTACTACGTAACCTTTAAACATAATAATTTTACATATATTATTTGAATTTCAAAAATCAGACATAGACACTTGTGATCAGTATTATGTTTGGAGTATGATAAAATAAACATAATTTTTTGTGAATAATAACAAAAAATTATCAATAGTAATGTTAAACTTATGAATATTAATTCCACCCTTATAAATAGTGATATGACCCTAATTAATATTAAATCATCCAAGTGAATAAGTAACATTACAAATGAATGTAAAAATAATATTTATTCATGTTATAAGCGTTAATAGGATATAATTATATCATAGTGTTGCTATTTTTGTAAGTGATGTATATTGAATTACAATTGTAAAATTAATTTAATAATTGTACAAAAAATTATTTTCATACAAGTTATTCATAATTAAGTACTATTATGACTTATGATTATATGATAATTTTAAAAGACCATAATAAAATTTTCAATGTATTTGAAAAGAAGTATTAATTTTAAAATTATTTATTTTTAATTAAATTATTATTTTAATTAAAAATTAAATTTCACATATTTATAAATCTATTTTCATAAAATGGATTTTATTTTTTAATTCTACACACTGATAAATGGTTGGGCTAAATTTTTGGTATTTTTTTGAAATACTTGAATTTTTAGGGTATAGTAAAATACAGTAATTTGATGTTCTATACATTATATGTTAAAAAACCTTTTATTGAGTCTCGAATGATGTAATAAACATGGTTCATAACTCACATGAACATTTTAATATTTTTTAAAAGAATTAATACTATTTCTTTTCATGAGAAAAATAATAAAATAATGAAATATTAGTGAAAAAACCATCCTCTCCTCCACTATAAAAACCACCATCATCCCCCACTTAACTTCAATCTTCTAAAGCCACATTCTTAGTAACAATTATGATACAATATCTCCCTAATACCCTATAACACTTAAAACCACATTGGGTCTCTTCAAAAAGTGAAAATCCTCTCCCCTAAATAGGTTCTTAAGGATGATATATTCAAGAGGTAAATGCATCTTTTCATTTATTTTATTTTATTTCTAGTTCCAATATTTTCTTCTTATTTCCTCACCTCATTCAATCCAAATGTTATACTAACTCTAGTACATTAAATTTTCTAATTTTTTTTGTGATAAAGTAATAATTCTTCATCATCTAGACTTTACATAATTTTTATATTAGAAATTTAAACACCTTCTCAATTGTGTTAATTTATCATATTCAAGGATGATGGATTTTCAATTTCTATTACCATATTCAATTATGTTCATGATACCAATTTTATGGCTTAACAAGACTAATATATATATATATAATGTATAATTTATGGTACTATAATCCTGTTTTACATATGATATTAATTTAGAAAAAATGTGATAAATGGGAATAACAAAATGCCAATTATCCAAAATTGTTATCATTAATGTTTTATATAATGAATCATCTTCACTAAAAAAAATTATTTTATAACCATGTAATATATTTAAATTTAATTAATAACATAAAAATTCAATCCTGGTTAACAATTTTCAACTTAAATATTTATCCTTACTTATATATAAGAAAACAAATCGTGAAAACCAAGGATAAAAATGCTCCAAAACAATGAAATTGAACCTCTTAACCAATCAAAAAGGTCATGAATAAACATAATAAGGTAATGATAAATAAATTTAATGACTAAGAGTTTTTAAAAATTTTATTTAAATAAATTAATTTTGTTATCCATGATATTAAGATCAAGGTAAGGACACCATCAGACATAATGTAAGGGATTCTACCATAACCTCCATTATTCTATCAGGTTGCTCTATCTTCCTTTTTACCCAAATGATGTTATATTTTATTTTTATGTAAACATTATAAATTATGGTCATATTATATGAAATCATTTATCAATGTCCATTCATCATTATATTTTGGAGATTTACTTGTTTTTAAATGGTTTCAAACACAAAACTTCTCGATTTACAATCCCTTTTAAGGCATCTTCCAAAATTCTTAACCAATTTAATTTTTACAGCATAATATATTTTTAGGAAAAATTATTTTTATAATAATAATATTTTTATTATGATATCCTCCTTGGTTAAATTCTCGTTTTATATAAAATATTATTACCGTTTCTCTTTTAAGTGATCTTTGATATTTTCCTTAAACTGTACTAAAATGTTTTAATTCTAATGTTTCATAAATTATCTTTTTTGCATGTTATAAATTAAAATTTAATTAACTTATAATTATATATTCCTATTCAAACTTATTAATTTCGATGCACGATCTGAATCCTTTACTTCGTGGACACATTTATAATACGCATATTCATTATTCCTTAATATATGAATATGATACGCAGTTCTTTCCATGTATAACCGTTATGTTTAAGTATGATTTATTATGTATGTTTATATATGTGTAGATTATATTCATGAACATGTTATTATGTGTTTTCTCATATAACACTCTAATGCATTGGGTAAAGTTGATTCTCATGAGACGTTATGTGCAATGGTCTTTGTGATTAGCATTGACTCATACTATCATGTGTAACGGTCAGAGTGGTTAACCTTGACTTGTGACCCTCTATGTCAAATAATCCTTGAAACATGATAAAGTAATGTTTTATGTGTCTTACACATTTCTATTTATCCATGTTTATATGATCCCATGTTTATATGTTATGATTCCATATGTTCCATGCCTTTTATATCATTATGCCATGCATTCAAATCCATGTGACAAACCTTTATTCTTTTGTTCAATTCCTTACTAGGATTTTTAGATCACCCTTTATTTATATTATCCCCAGGTTATCTTATGAATATTTATGGTCACAATGGGAGGTAGGGGATCTTTATGAAGAATAAATAATGAATTTTTTATCTAGTCCCACGATTTTAGTTTTATGTACCTAGTCATCCAAGACACTAGATTTTACGCTCCTTGGCTAGTAATATGATGAATAAAATCATATAATGAAATGTGTCGAAGAATATGGTCACTATAATACATTCATAGAAGAATATTAGGAAATGGATGTTGTTTGATTAAGTTCAACACAATAGGATGATAATGAACCACCTTTATTATAGTCATTAATTGAACTTTTTTCAATATTGGTCCATTTTTCATTTGACCTTAGTGGGGTATGATTAAAATCACCATACAATTCTCCCATATTGTTCTATGAACAGTGAATTTAACGGGCTTCCTGGTCATTATTTAGGAACTAGATTTAAATTATAGAGGTTTATCTTATTGTTGTCGGCATAGGTGAGATGATGACCATAGATCTTGTCCTCCCAAACCAGAGATGACAGATTCCCTCTATGAAAATGATGATGATGATGAAAATATCCCCAGTCCTATAGATTTGTGGTTATTTAGGGACACAGTTGGCATAAATTGGTCATATCACTGGGAATTTTATGGTTCCATTTGACAACATGATGACTCCCAGAATGAGTATTTATGTATAAATTCCCCTAAATCAATGGGAATGGGTTTATCTAGATTAAAATGACCTCCCCGGAACCCTCTTAGATGGTGATTAACCTGGAGACATTGATTAAGATATAAGTTCCCCTAGCCCAACTGGATGGTGTTTGTTTGCAACTACAACCAGTATGTCCTAAATACTATTATGAATTGACAATCTAAAGAATGGAGGTAGAGGTATATATTCACCTAGTTTAATGGGGTGGGTCTTCTCTTTTATTTCTATGATGGAATTAGCTACTTCAACACCATTGATGTGGTGTATTTGTTCATTCATAAGAGCGGGGTGTGATGAAAGCCAATGATGAGAACAATTTCTTACAGGAAGTTGATTGTGTGCTCACAAAATGGGTCTCTCTGTATGAAATGAAATATTATTACTTTGAGGGGCCTATTTCAAATAATATTTGGTTATCCTATCCCTTATTTCATGATTTTTGGGAATCATTGAAGTTTGGGGATTTAGTTGTATTCACCAACTAGTATGATCTTTATAGATCCACTATTTTTATAATAGGCTACAACATTGTAGGATAACAAGTCTAGGGGTTTTATAGTTCGAGGTTTGAAAAAAAGTGTAACACTATATATTCTCTACATCCTTGAATAATGATATATTAAGTGGCTCCATATATTAGTTTCTTATGGGTTTTGATAAAAAAGTGGAAATCATGTTGTTGATTTTTGATGTTCTTTTCTTATTTTTCATTCTATGCAATAGAGATTGATACCTAGTCTAGCGGAAAATAGATTATCTTGATATTCTTAAGGTGAAACTAATATCCTAGTAAAGGTAGATTCCATGACATCATTTACAAATGAGTAGCCCACACATTTTTGTGTAGATAAGTAATGCACTCCTTTTTTAGATCATATGGGATCTGATAATCAAAAGTAGCGAGGGGACAACACATGATGGGGGAGTTATTTCAATCTAACTCCCTCCAAATTTAAATATAAGACTTCTCATCATTATACTTACACACCTTAATCATGTCAATTAATAGAATATTATTATGAGGGTCACCTACTGAAAAGATTGGAGTGTTGTGAGAAGGTGATGGGGAACCATATGTAGTTGACGCCGATGTTTTGTGCACTTCTCTATATGAAGGTGTTAGTGTTTTCAAATCCCCTCTATATAATGGTTTCTGGTAAACGGGATGTATTCCTTTTTTTTCAGAGATATCACAATGAAGAGGTTGACCAAGATGGATGTCATGATTAGAGACCCATCAATCCATATAAACACTACCATGAGGTGGAATTTAGCAGTAATGATCATAATTTGGTTTTGTTAAAGAGTTAATATACCATTTTGGTGTTCAAAATGTGTATCAAATGACCTCAAGAACACTGGCATCGTAGATATGAAAAATATTATTCAAGTTTCGTGTCATGGATGGAATAAGTTGGCCCGACATTTATAGTTTTTCAGGTATATGAGCCTATTGTATGATGATTTATGAAACTTTCTTATAACCATATGATAATGTGGTAATATGTTCCCATAGTTCATAAGATATTGGAATATTCCAATAAGTTATCTCATTATTGAAAAAAAATATTAGAACATCCCATGGCACGGTCCATTAAAAATTGTTGAGCCTTAGTTATAATGGAAGTATGATTCTTGTCATGAGCCTTTGGGATATGCAGCTGGATATTCTTTATAGGGATATGTGCCTACGCCGAGGTATTTTCTTCTTTCAGCAGGTGGGACTCAATTGGAATAGGAATACAATCTTGGTATGAATAGATATTCCCTGCCAGAATATACCGATGGACCTCCAAAATGAGAGAAGGGATATGAGCCTCCTATTATATATCCTTATAATGATGCTGGTGTAGTCATGCATTAAGGAAAGAAGGAATATGAGCATGGATTCCATGATATTTCAGAATATAGAAGTAAGATTAAATGAAATGAATATGAGCGTGTCCTAGGTATTGTTTCATTATTAAATTGTTATACCATTCCAACAAATAGGATATATGCTAGATCAGGATCCTTTGGTGTATTCCAGTGGACTTCGGTGATAGGAATATGGGCGTATCCTTAGGCTTCTGATACACTCATTTGGTGAGACCTATCCAGAACCGGGATATGAGACCGATCCTATATCTTTGGAGTATGATGCTATATATTTTGTTATCCATGTGCCCCAATCCCAAAGTATGTACTGGTCTCACCTGGTGAGACACATTTGGAATGGGGGTATGATTCATGACCAATGTTTTTTCCCTTATAGAAATATGCTAATAATCCTACTAGACATGAGTAACAATGGGTTCTTGCTATGGAGTAGCCACTTGTATGTGATTATCAGAGTGTTGAGTTGTCCTAGCTATATATATAGGAATTTGCACATTTCCTCACATCTGAACTAGTGCTAGAATATACAGGTTGAGTTATTAAGCTATTGTTAAAATATATTATCATGTTAGAAAAGTTTGTATATGTATTTTAGCCTACACATATTATATCCCCATTATTTATTAAACCATGTCTTCAATTAAAGTGGGGATATGTTCTCAGTTTTTTCTTCCTTCTGTAACCTAAATAGTCTGATTGGATTAATGAATTGGGATTAGAATATGTTTCTCTCCAATTTCTAATGTTGTAATATGCCCACAACGGTTTTTCAAGTGTGCAGGAATATAATACTACTCATTGTTTACCACCAAAATATTCTCATATGCTTTTTCAGTAGGATAGGGGATATGTGCCCACCCATGGGTATCTTGTGTCTTCCATATCTGATGTGTCTTACTTATTTTCTTTTTGTGGGAATTAGAGGTGGAATCATGTTGGGTGGTACCCTTAGTAGGAAACTTGTGGGTACAGTTTAGGTGGTTCTGAAAAAAGTGGTTGATAGGGTCCCTCTCATGGAATCATAAGAATCAAAATGGAGTCATATTTGAATCCATGATCCACCTTTATTAGAAGCATTTGGTATTATCAGTCGCACTCTAATTATAATGGCTCAAAGAGATTGGTTAGGGTGATGAGGGACACTATCATTGGCATAGATTTTCTTGGGTGATAGATAATTTTTGGTTTCCATGATTGGAGAACCTCACAACATCTTCTATGGGTGGTATTGTACCAATTTAATAGTACTATTAGATCATAGTGTTCTCCCCATGATGTTGGAGCTATTGAGCAGGTGAGATCATTTTTACAACCAGTGGGGGTTTCAGTTGTAGGTGATTTACACAATCAATTGATGGACGAAGAAGACATTGTATTGGATTGAGATGTTGTGATGATAGTAGTATATGTAGTCATGTAGGAAATGAAGAACAGTATCCCCAATTAGTAAAATATTTGATGCATTATATCCTTAATCAGATATGTATGGTTAGCACTATTTTTCATTTATTTTTAATCTATCCAATCGACTCATGTGTACTTATTAATTTGAGGATGGTCTTATTTCAAGAGAACCCCAGCTACAGAGAATCAACTATAATATTCATGTCTAGAAGATGATATTTCATTGAGTAGGATATGAAAAAAAAGTGGTATTTTATAATATTAACTAATTATTATTGTTATTGGAAAGTTTCAAATTGGTTTTACAATTTTTTATTTTGGTATATTTTGAAAACAATGACCCAATGTATAATAAAACAACCATTTTTATATTAGATTGTTTCATATTGGTTCATTATCTTTGTGTGGGTATATTGTGAAAACATAATGGACAAGAGGATAATTAACCATGAATTTATTTATTATATATATTCTTGTTAGGTTCAAATTTGTTTTGTTTGTATAGTGTAAAAAATTGGCCTGATTGTTAAAAATCCAACCATTTTGATATAATAGTGATTCACATTGGGATTACCATTTTTGTTTTCACAGAGCAAGAGATGAACACTCAACACTTTTGGTTCGACCAGATTGCTAATTATTGGGGTGTTTTTTCTTGCATAATCATTAACAAAGGGCCACCATTTACATTATTTATAAAACCTCCCAATGGTTCCCTCATACATAAATAGGTATAATTCATATTTATAAAGGAAGTTGTTTTTTGGGGATTTAGACCCAACAAATCATAGGTACTAACATTAGTCAAGTGGAAGGGAGTTCAAGCTCATGAAACCCTGTTGGGGAAATTGTTGCATACTCTAAGAATCTCTTATAGATTTTTGATATGTTCTTTAATCTCTTCTTAATCACGATGTCAGTCCAGTTACCCAAATCAAATGATTTTGGGTTACATCTCTCTTTTGAAAAGGACATGGATCTCACCTATGAATCTATATGTATGTATTAGAGGTTGTTTATACATTTCTCAGTAATGAACATCTACATATGTGCTAAAGCCATGTAACCTTGTGATTTTGGATTTAGCACCATGTACGGAGGTAGTTAGTATTCCAAGGAGGGGATTTATCCATTATGAGGAGCCCAATATATCCAGGTAATTATCGGAATCAAAATCAATGTAGTTCGTTAAAATTGTGCAGTTTAAAATTATGAATAAAGGGCATATATGAGTAATTTGATGTACTCTATATTTAAGAAAAAATTCTAGGGGGATGTCCTTCATATCCCAATTATGGAGTGAATTAGAGTTAATATAGTTCATTTGATATCTTAATCAAATTATAGATGTGGTTGAATGATCAGTTCATCAGAATGATTAGGACCTAACAATTGAGATGTTTGGGACATGGGATCACTTACACCGAATGAGTTTCTTAATTAAGATCAAACCATGGAATGTTGTCCAATGTATCCAAATTATGGAAGGAATTAGAGATATCATAGTTCATTAATACCCATATGAATAAACCCTAGTTGGATCCCATCATATAAGAGAGGTTTATATCATGCCTCTTATCCAAACATAAGTACAAGAATTTCCCTGGTTGTTGAAGATTCACTATACGAGTGATATTACATTTTTAACTACCTAAGACCATGTGAGATATTCTAGGTTTAGGAAAAAAGGGATAACAAGTAATTTATCTAACATTATATATAGGTTGGGCTTATATGGAGACATTTCCCTTGGGATGTTCAAGATGTACCTGAGGTCATATGGAGACATCCTACGTATCCTTTCTATTATAGGTATCTTATTTACTGTAGCACAGAAAACTCCTCAATCCACTAAAGAATGAGGTAGTGTGAACATTCCCATGGTAATGGATGTGTCCTGATGGTTAAAATATCAGATACATGGTAAGACCCACACTGATTTGGATTCCTGTTTTAATTTAGGATCAATCCTAAGGAGGACATACTATGTATCTTGTTTTTTCTGAAATCAGAGTCCTCATTGTTCAGTGGATTAATTATTAAACATTGACATTGCCCTGGTATTTATAGGGGTTCATGGTGCAGAAGATATGATTATTGGAACTCCCTAATCCCACGTGATCCATTCTCATTGTGAGAAACAGGGGATTATAAATAATCAATGTAATTTGCTGGGGATTCAGGACTCATGCATTGAGATTTCCCTTGGATGATTAATATGGAGCTTGAAAATTGTGCAGTGGTCCTACATATAGTGGTTATGGAAGGAATTAGAGTCGTTGTAGATCTCTTGGTCAGGGCTGACACACTAATGTTTCCATTGTGTTCGGGACATATCATATTATGTCACTGATTGTGGATTATATTATGAGGATTACCTTATGTTCAAAAAATTTCATATTTTGATTCTGATCAATTCTTACACTATAAGGATTCCCTTATGGTTAGGGCTCACACAAAAAATATGGGCAAGGTAATCCAATCCTAGGATACCCTATGATTTGGCTAGATTTCTTTTCTGACATACACTAATTGTCCACAATCCATGATTTGAATGTCTTCTTGACATGTTAAAGAGTGTCATAATGATATATACAATGGAAATTATTTATTCAAACTGACTCATTCATACGAATTCACCTAATTTTGATGGCATGTTTGAAATTTTTCACATGATCAGGGTTGAAATTTCTGGAGGACAAAATTAGAACATGATTGTTGACCATGGAATCCATCGCATGACTAAGATGACTTGTTCAGAGGGTGTTCCAAGATCAATTTTACTTTCATAGGTGTCATCATTAGAGACAGCTGAAACCCATAAACGGAATCATGAGAGTCAATGTAATGTGTCTCTTAGGGTGTCCCATGTCCTGACTGACTTTTTTAGAGGGCATCATGAAGCCAAGATGGTGTGTCTGAGGGGCATCGTGAGAGCCAGCTAACATTACCTGGTTATTATATGAGACTCATCGAACATATTCTAGTGATGTTATACGAGTCAGGAAAAATATCTAATGAAAATTAGGAGACATGAATGGAGAGCCCAGTAGGTTTCATGAGACTAGGGTGGAATTCTCGATGGGCATAATGTGACTTGTGGTGACATGTCCAGATTACTTCGCATTACCCAAATAGAATACCTAAAGAGCATTGAGAGACCTTGGTGACATGTACTGGTGTTTTTAGGTGTTTTTGATGGTTCATGTGAAGCATATGAATGTCAGTATTTATGTTCATCATATAAATATCCAACCTTTAGTCATTATTTTAACCTGTATATTAAACATTTCATAAATTTTTTCAATGTTGGATTATTTTACGTTTTCCCGGACCAAGTAGATTTTTTGGATGTTCTTAAAATTTCCTATCAGAATTCCTTCAAGTGATCTATGAGGGATTACACAAAGTTCTTATGCATGTTTCATGGTTACTCCGTATTGTCATTAATATCTTACATGGAAGAAAGCATGATGGTCGTGACGTCCAACACTCTTTGAAATCATCTCTAACACATGGATGAAAAAGGGGAACATCTAATCTTGATAACAATCCATTTTTTCATGGTAGGTAGCCTTCTATTATTCATACTGGGGTGGGTAATTTGTAGGAATCTCCACCCTAGTTATTTTTTAATTTTAGCTATGCTTTTTTGATGAATCCAACCTGGAATCACTGAAGGGATTCGACATCATGTATACTCCTGAGTTTCTACCATTGATTTCTATGATGGAATCACATTGTTTTCAGTTACTATGAGTCCATCCAATCAACACCCACTTTATAAGATTATTTTCAACTAATGGAGACTTGTTGAATCATATATTTTTGTTAAAGGACTTCTATGTAATCATGTTTATATATCCATGTACCTTCATTATATTAGGGAACCTATGAAACGAAATCTTGTGATCTTAGGTGACATTTCTGGGACTCCCAAAACTCATCTTCTTTTTATTTCCATTGTTGGTTTTATGAATAGTGTGAATCTTGAAAGATTTCACGAGTAATGTCAAAAAAATACTCTACCTATCTATGATATGTGACAAGTTATTTTCTTGGGGTGTGGTAAAAAAATTATTTCCTATGATAAAGTGAAATAAATTGGTTAAGCTAGATTGTATTTAAAGAGGAACACACAACAATGAAGCTGTCATCTCAAAATTATATTGAAATGGGGTTTTTTTAAATTTTATGATTTTTAAAAGAAAATAAAGGGATCGATCTAACAACATTTAAGAAAAATATTGGGAAAAAAATTACAAAACAAGTTATTAGATCTAATATATGATAAGAGTGGTCTGGTCAAGTTTGATTCATTAATTTTAATTCGAAAATATTATTAATTTATCTAATTATTTATTTCTATGTAGATAAAAGTGAGACGACACAATCACTTCTTCTAACTCCATCAGTTAAATAGTAATGGTGATAATAAAAATTATTAAAATATCATATTGGTTTACACTCCTTAAAATGTGTCATATATTTGAATCGAATAAACTTAATTGACATTGAAAATTACTAATCAGGTCTTTTTTATCCAAAACAATCAAGAATGTTCACTACTCATCACACACGTACTGGTGATCACTGAGTAATTCCCCACTAAGACCTGATATTTTCCTACAATATTGACTAGAACCCAATGGAGGGAGATATTATTCATTGGCCCAAGAAATAGAAACAACAGAATCTAAAATAAAATACAATCCTACATGATAATAAATACCATTATAATATATTAAAACTAATTTCACATATGAGAGAAAAGGATTTTTCAACATTAAGTGCAAGAAATCAAGAATTAAAAAAGGGAAAACCTCTCATAACCTAATCAATTTTATATCCCAATATGTTAAGGGTAATTTTGAATTAGGGGGAAGAAGAATTCATTAAAAAAATAAGAATAATAAAAGAGATAAAATAAAGAACAAAAAATGTGCTCCTCCAGAATCTGTCCGCTAGAAGATTTTTTCGGTTCTACTTACCAGACAGCCAAAAATCATAAAGGAATCTTGTTAAAATATATTCTGAATGAAGTTGGATATCCATCCTAAAAATTTCAATTATTTCTTATTGGTGTAAATTATGATATATCTTAAATAAAGGACATGAAATTTTCATGCTACCAAAAACTATTCCACATACTTCACTTGGAATCAATTAAAGAATGACTTAGTGAGATCCTTTATTCAATAAATTTAATGTTAACATGAAAAATAAATTCCTTTTTCTAAAAATACATTTAGTCATCTGATTTTTAATGTTTTTATCAGGATAAGTTCCTCCTTTAATGATATAGGTTCCATTCTTCCAGACATAACAGTTTTCTCTATTTGATTTATTTTGTTGGACCACTGTGTTTCAGATTGGATATGGGTTTAGAAGGAAAAGATGAATCCCATGAACAATATGACACTAGAAAAATGGAATCATGGAAATTTTATCTAATTAATAAAAGTTATGCTAGAAATACAAAGGTTAATAAAAATAGTAAAATATCCAAAATAATCCAATTTTCACATTTTAACTCAAAACTCACCAAAAATAATAAAATGATGAAAATCTGCTAAAATTTAATAATTATTAGGCATTTAATAATTTAAAATTATATGAATAATTATGAAAATATTATCTCTAGAAATTATAACACACATTTAACTTGGAATCTTGGACAATTTAGTATTAAAAATTGAATAAATAAAAATTCAAAACACATACCCATTAGTACCCCAATTCCATAAAAAGAAACATAGGATATCATCCCTTCTCAAAAAAAATTATCAAAAGTTTTTTATTGAGATCATTAAATATATTTCCTCTAAATTTCTCCACCGATTCACACATGACACTTAACTGACATTCATTTTCACTCACCACATAAATTTAGTTTTCAACAATGTCTTTCTCATCCAACCTCATGCAAGGGTCGCCACATTCTTAATAAATTTATTTATCACCACACAATGTGAGTCAAAGAAATGTGTTTATCATAAATACTCTTCAAGTTTTTTATGTTAATTTTGGTTGGTAGGATTTTTATGGGAAATATTATTTGGCATAATGAATAGTTTTTTACTCATTTTGATGAAAAATAGTAAGATTATAATTTTTTCTCAAGTATAGTCTCCTCCTCACCACCCTTAATCGAAAATAAACTCTATAATAATTACTAATAAAATAATTTTCAAACTATACATCATTTTAGGAGAAAAAATTCAAGCCTTCTCAAAAATTATTTTTCATGAAATCCCCTGAAAAGGAACAACATTTTTCCAACATCAGAAAATTTACAAAGGAAAAACTTTTCTAACATTAAAGCTCTAGAAAATGAACTTTCAGTAGAATGATTTTTTAAAGAAAAATAATCTCCTTAAACTTTAATTTTCTACACAAAGTAACTTTAAATGTACTACAAAAACATAATAAAACTCACTCCACACTTAATTTTACAAGATCATGAAATTTCACTTCATGAGCAGGCTGGATATGGAAACTTGGCTTGTATTGTTGCTAACAAAATAGGGTGTTCAAAGATTATAAGGGATAAAAGGATTAAACATTAATGGTAGTCCATTTAGGAAAATTATTATTTTGAAAAGGTAACATTAAAACCAATGTAACATATCAATCATTCAATGGAAAAGAACCTTAAACATTCATGTTTTGACAGAAATAAATCAAATTCTGGTTATGTCATCCATGGAATGGTTCTCTCTTCAATCTAGGTGAATTAAAATAATATGAAAAAATAATTTATAATACTCATAAGAATGTTATTTCAAATATAAACATTGTGATATGTGGAATGAGAGTCAAAAGTTAAAGTATTTAGCATGAAATTCTCAAATATTTGAACTTGAAACAGAGTCATTTTCAGCATTCATTTAGGCACATTTTCTTGGGGTCAATTGTTTCATTCATGTAAATTGGTTTCAAAAATTATATATATAATCATATCGGTCAAAAGATTCAAAAACACATAAAAATTTTAATATGAAGACACCAAATTTTAAAAACACATATGTTTTTTTGATAAATAAAAAAACAAAAATTTGAAATTCCTTAAATAAAAATGGATCCTTCCACAACACATAGATAATATTGTGTATGAAGTAAATTTAATTGTATTTAAAATTTAATTATATTTTTAATTGAATCACAATTAGAAAGAAAGTGTTAATATGATGTACAACATGAATTATTAGAAGTGGATCGTTGAGTTAAGATGTTATGTGAGGCACACATGAACACCTTCAATGAAAAATAGAGAAAATAGCATAATACAGTTATACTAGAAAATTAAAAAAAAATAGATTGAGAAAAGAAAGATAGATCTTGGTTTTATCTCCCAAGTGGGTCACAAATTATGACTGCCTCCAAATGGGAAATTCTAGTTGGTTGACCCTAATCTGATGGCCTGTAGAGTTTTTTTAATTGATCCAACAAAAATTATTCTTTATAGAACAAACTTGTTACTTTTTGTTAAGGAATCTATAGATAGATTATAGAAAACCCAACCCTATTAAAATTAAATCCTCGTTTCTAGTAAGTTTAGGACATATAATGAGTCCCCTTCTTTCTTGTATTCCACATGGAAAACATCTTATTTATTCTCTATTGATTTCTCTAGGTATGCAGTATCAATTGAATAATAAAAGTTAATGTTATTGTGTAATTATATTTGGATATAATTAATGAATGAATAATCAATATCAAATACTTCCCTTATAATGTAAGAAAATTATGTCTCTATTTCATTAAGAAAAAACACTTTATTATCATCTTGATCTCCACACAATAAGTGTTCAAAAATATCAAGAATCTCTAAATATCTCCGAAAGGGTTAATATTATTTTTCATATTCATACACTAAGGATATATAATAGTTGAATGAATTTGAACATTTAAAACAAGGGAAGATAATACTCAATTCTATTTTAATAAAATGATAATGAAAAGATTCTAAGAAAATATTATCTCTCTGAGTTTTTTCGATTTAAATTTATTATTCAATGGGAGGTGCATCTAGTAGTTAAATTTCACAAGATAAATGTTGGTATTAAGGATCCTCTATATTTTCTTCAAATTCCACTGCTTTTTTGGTGTCTTCCATCAAAGGTTCAGGATCTTCTCCTTTTCATGGAGTAGAGGGATCAAATAGTTCTTCACACTCATTCCAGAATCCATCCAGATCTTCTTGATCTTCTACACGTAATGTAGTAGGCAATTATTCCAACTTTTTCTCATCAAGTTAATGATTATATTTTGGTCTCTCTATAAATTAATGGAAATATTCTAAGTGTAGTTATACTTTTCTCTATGTTTGTTCGATGTATTTACAATGGTCATTCATATGAGATATATTATAACTAGCCTTATAAACTTGTTCCACATGTTATTAATTGTTCCAAAAATAAAAAAAAATCATTTGAAAAAATCATGGAACTAAATTTGTTTTTATTTATTTTAAATTTTAAAAGAGTTAATTATTTTCAATTAGATTTTGGAACTACCTCCCCAGTGATGGCAACGTGTTTTGACCCGTCCCTGTCATGAGGTGTAGAAGAAAAAATTATTTATTTTCATAAAATGTAGTAAAGTGGTTAAACTAGATTTTCTCTATAGAGAACCACACAAAAAATTAAGATGTTCCCTTAAAATTAGGAGGTGAAATGGGGGATCATTGAAATTGGTTGATTTTGAAAAGAAAAGAAACTAAACAATGAAAAAAATAAGAAAAATATTTAAAAAATAATAAACAATTAAGTGAATGAAAATATTATATGATATGTTTTATCATTTTGGGTTCACTTCATAAATTTTATTTCTATCATAGATTCAACTTATCCAAATCTCTTATACTTAGTCGATAAATGTGTGACTCCACAATCGCTTCTTCTCACTCCCTTTATAAAATAGTAATTGTGATAATAAAACATTCCAAAATCATGCATTGGTTTAATTTTCCTATAATGTGTGTGATAGTTTTAGCTAATACCCTAAATTAATTTAGTAAATCCCCAATTGGATATTGTTTATCCCAAATAATCAGGAATGTTCAGTACTCCTCAAACACGTACTGGTGATCACCGAGTACATAACCACTAAGTCCTGATCTATTTCACTATATATATAATATAACCTAGTGGAGATAGATATTGATAATTGAACAATGGAATAAAAAACAGATTCTAAAATTAAATATAGTAGTACATGATAAAAAACCATTATAAGATATTGAAACCGATTTCTTAAATTAGAGAAAAGGATAACAAAACATTAAGTGCAAGAATTCAAGAATTACAAAAGGTAAAACCTATCAATCCAAAATCAAACAAATGTTTTACCCACTATGTTATGGATTATTGGAAATAAATGGGAATAATAATTAATTACAAAACAAAGAAGAATAAAATAGTGAAAACAAATAATAGAAAATTTGATCCACTAGAATCAATCCTCCAGGCGTTTTCTTTCGTTCCACCCAGTTGAAAGCATAAAATCATATATTTCTCTTCTTAAAAGATGTTATGAATGATATTTTTTTATCAATAATAAATATTTCAACTAATTTTTATTTGTTTAAAAGATGATATGGAAAAATTATGTTAAAGAAATTTTTGGGATTCCAAAAACTGTTCCACATACTCCACTTTGAATCAATCAAAGGATACCTTAATGAGTTATTTTATTCATTATATTTATTGTGAACATGAAAAATAAAGTCCTATGTCTATCCCAGCAAGAATCATATCATTATCTTGTAGGTATCTCATGATATACTTCATTTAATGACGTATGGCATATTCTGCTGGTCATAATAACATTCTCTATTTGATTTATTTTTCTGGATCAATTTATTTCGAATCGGGTATTGTCATAGTAGAAAAAGATGAATCCCATGAATAATAGAAGACCAGAAAAACAAAATCAAACAAATTGGATCCAAATGATAAATGTTATGGTAGAAATACAGAGGTTAATGAAACTGTTAAATTTATTGAATTATTCAATTTGAACATTTAAACTGAAAAGTCACCCATAATCATAAAATGATAAAATCTATTAAAATTTATTAATTGTTAGGGATTAAATGATTAAAAAAATTTGAATAATTAGGAACATACTAACTTTACCAATGTTACACATTACCAATAATGGTTCTATATATATGTATGATCATTTCATGGAATGTTCCATATGTTATTCCTTGGGGAGCCAACGGGGAAGCGTGAGGTTGTGTGGGCATACCCATGGATATTCTCATAATGAGGATGACATGTTCTCAGGCTTTAATGTGATGATGTGATATTGTATCTTGGATATGATAGTGTATTTTTGATCTCTGGGGACTCATTGGGTGATGTTTATAACCATGAGTGGCTCCCACCTCCTCCCCTATTATCTAATTATTTTTATTTTACAAATTCCCTGGGGTATCATGAGTTTTCTTAAATGTTGTCGAGAATAACCATTCCACCCATCATTATTCCATCACATGAGTTTTAAAAAAAAAGAGACCTCCACCATTGGGAAATTTTCATACCATTTCTGAAGGATCTTCAAATGGTTTGGTAGGTTCCCACTGGTTGACAAACCGCATGATCTGAGGGAGCTCATACGACTAACATCATATGATCACTACTCTCTAGGGAACATTAGTGAGAGAATAAGGTCTTTTTGAATGGACTTCACAAGATATTTCATAGGGTATGTGCTTCACATGGTTCCTTTACATTACCTTATGATGGCCATGTGATGACATTTCTCTTAGATGCCTTCACAATCCATGAGTCTCGACCATGTTCTCTTTCATTTGATATTGTGAAGAAAATAATACCCATATCTAGGTTTTAAATTATTTTTTAATTTTTCAATTCCCATTTGGGTCATGTATATAGTGGTTTTAGTGAATAACATCATATATAGATGTGTATGTAGAATGATAATTACATATATTTATTTTTTCAACTTTTAAATAATCAATTATCCAATAACACTTTACACTAGAAAAATTGTACTGTATTATAACTATTATAAAAGAACCCACTATCGGTACTCAAAATTAGAATTTCCGTGCTCAAAATCCATGGATGTGCTATGAAATATCAAATTTACTTTTATCAGTGCTTAAATGTTAACATAAAATCTATATGTATCAGAACTAAAAAATGTTTCCAAAATCTGACTTTTTTATAATGATTATTTGGATCCAATAAATGAGGCTTTAATTAGTTATTCTTAATTATAATAAAGGGGATTTTATAATTACTGTATATTTCAATATGTATTTTCCCCTATTCAAGTCATTGTGATTGATATATTTCTTCACACGTAATAGTGAAATTAATTTAAATCTTGTAATATTTAGTTAAAATTTAAATATTAAATTATGGTCCGTGAACATATCCATTGGAATAATATAAATGAATAGTAGTTTACATTTTTTGAAATTATAATATATTAAAAATAATGGAGAAATTTTATAGTAATGACATTTAATTACATATATTGATTTATAAAACCATTTACTGTAATTATTTTTTTAAAAGTCATTCATTTGGTATGATTTTATATTTCAAAAATATTTTGATTTATAATGATAAATATTTTTAGATATCAATAACAGGTTAATAATATTTTTTAAATACCATGAAATAAGAACAATAATAGTCAATATTTAAAAATATCATTTTATAATAAATACATTTTTCATTATAATTTTTCGTTTTATGGAAGAATAGAATTTATAATTTTTTTTATATTTGAAGAAGTTATCATTTTTTTAAATCTAATATAGAAATAGAATATTAATATAAACTATTGGGATCTTTATAAAATAATTAAATTTTTGGGAAATGGAAAATTTTACTATATTTTTAAAACTATCACTTTTATAATAAAAGAATGAGTAAAATGTTTCAGAAAAAATGTATATATAAAGAATTTATATTTAATAAGTAATACAAATAAGAGAAAGATACTATGTATAATTCAGAAATCACATGTTTAGAATGTTTAAAATATCCTAGCAACACTTTGATACCATAAATTTTTTTGGATGCTAATAATAAAAAATATTATTTTTTAATTTTAGAAATTAAATTCATTAATCTTTTATTGAAATTTTAGTTCAACATATGAATATTAGATAACATTTTGAATTTAATTTTTATCCATAATGATAGTTTTCCTGTGAATAATTTTAATTACAATGACCTGATGAAACAATTATTTTAAAAATTAAGTTATATTAGTATCAAATAATAAATATTCGATAAAATAAAATTTACTAATTTATATAATTTATTATATACGGTTTATAAACATACAATTAAATATAGAAGCAGAAATTTAATTGTAAATGAATGAACAAATGAATAAGAAACTATAATGGTTAAAATGTAATTGTTATAATAAACGATTACTTTCTGAAGATTTTCTATTTTAATTTAAAAGGTAATTATATAATTTTTAGAAATTGAATATGATTAAATAGAGGATATATTTAGTTCTATAAAAACCAAATTTTGTCATACTTGTTATTATATATTATTAATAAATCATAAAATCCCATTCCTAAAAAATTGATTCCTAGTTTAAATGTAAAATTGTAAAATGTAAAAACATAATGGTTAAAACCATATAGACTATTTAAGACCTTTTTAATACATTTTTTAAGTTATTAGTGACCCAATTTCACCAAAAATATATTTTTTCTAATCATTGGAACCATTGAAACTAGAACCCCATCATGGAATTCATAAAATAAAAATGGTGTTTCCAAAATTTTAAATTATCTCTCTTTTAAAAGGGGATAGCATCCACCCATCCATGGTTATAGGTTCCATTATATTTTTTCACGACAAATTATGAATAATAACTCTATTCTTTGAACTATTCTTATCCTTAATACCATGTTCATGAAATTTTGGCACAAGACCTTCATTTCCATGTAAATCTGTAACAAAAGATTAGGTTCCCAATATAAGTATTTACATCTAAATAAAAATTTTAACTTAATATTACTCTTAAAAATACATTATATAAATAATAATATAATTAAAAACATTTCATTATGATAATTAAATGTTAAAATATTAGTGGAATGTACATTAATTTTCATCTCAATCTGCTAAAATTTGTTGCATTAGTGTGTTTCATGGAGTAATGCCCGTAGAAAGCGACATATTCGATTTTTAGCACTAATATTAATATATGATAAGTAAAATTTAATGATATAATAAATAATACATATATAATTAAAAATTATTCCAAAATATCATATAACATTATAATATACTTCCCCCTCATTGAATGAAAAAAGGAAACATTAATCATGTGTACAAGCGAACTAACACATCTAAGAGCAATGAGTTTTATTGGTCACAACCACCCATCATGGACGGATTTAATAATATACTTAATATATAAACATAATTTAAATAATTATTCTATTTTTTATATTATGAAAATAGTTTTCAATTCTTTCTTCTAAGGTTAGCAGACATTAGGTTATACAAAAAATTAAACAAACAACCATGAGCATCTAATATAGGAAAGAAAACAATGCTATATATAAATAACATATGGTAGTTATATGAATATTAGTTTAAATTGTTTCTTAAGTATGTATCTAATGAAATTAATTTAGTTATTCATAAATTGAGCATATTTACAAAATTATTCTTTGATATGGTAGGGTTTTATCTCAAATTTACTTCAATTCATGGTATTTATATAACCATATGAATTTGAATATTCTAATGAATTTTGACTCAGAAAATTACTAAAGTTGTAAGGTTTTTTAATTATAAAATTAATCTCATTGGGAAATATTGTGTATTACAAACCTAATTTTGTTCAAATGGTGAAAGATAAAGCTAATTGAGATATTGTAACATGAAATAAAATTTATCAATTATATTTTAAGTTCAATTTGATGATATATCTCAATCATGTATTGGTATATGAATCCCACTAAAGTAGTAAGTTTTTCATTTTGATATAAATATTATAATTGAGACCTCTTTAACCATATATGTAATTTTTATAGTTGTTAATTATATGATGAAATCATTTTACATGCATATTGTTATCCATAGTGAAAGATCTATTCACATTACCATGTTTTTAATAATAATTTTTATAATCTTTAAAGGTAAATTTGTTTTCAACAAAATTATTTTTCTTAGGGAATTATATTTATAATAATATGTAATTTTTTAAGGACTTCCAATTAAATATTTTAAATAATTTACATGGTAAATTTCTACAACCATGATATCTGTTTAATTTTTTTAGAGAAAAACAACTTAATTTGTTTGAAATGGGTTGTTTTTAAGTAAAATAAAATATTTTTATGATTTTAATTTGAACAAATCATTCGTTTATTTTTTTCATTTTACATTCAACTTCCTCTCAATGATTTAAATTTTTTCTAAAATAAATTTTTTAATCCCAGTTAAAAAAAATATTTATTCTAAAATCCATTACAAATATCAAGAGTATTTATTATTTCCATTTAGTGATTAATTTTGAAAACATTTAAAATGTTTTGTATCTAATGAAACATCCCCTCATATATCTTATGATTGATCATAGATATTCATCAAATCATTCCAACCCTTTATTTATTTGAATGTATTATATATTTTTCGGTTCTATTGAATAAATAATAAATCTCTTCCTTTATATTATATAATCATTTACAGAGTATAACCATAATGCATCACCTAATGCCTATAATTTTTGGAAAACATATTCTAGAATCCTTAGATTGATGTGTGTTCACTAAAATGTTATACATTGATTTATTAGGGGGAAATACTTCCATAAATAAAACCATTTATCTATAAGGTGTAAATACAATATGATTTATTATATTTATTTAATTATATTTTACAAGAGAGTTACATGACATGTTTAGTGGAACCGTTTTTTTCCTTGTGTTATTTATGATGTATTGAATGAAACACAATTCTCTCCACGGGTTCTTTATGAAATGATCAGTTATTTTTTTCTTATTTAATACATATGTGTGGATATGTGAAGGTTGAATCCTTATAAAATGTGGGTGGGTGGTAGTGTAATAAAATAGTTAAGGTTTGTTTTGTTAAAATTAATGTCAAGTGGTTACATTTTGAAATGTAGACATGTGGTTATGTTATACTGTTTAATGTATGTGCCTTTTATATACCCCCAATGTATTGAGTAATGTAGTATATCTCATGATATGTTATTAGTAGGATTTGTAAATGAACATAATCTGTAATAGTAAATTTTCTACTATTTTTATTTGAATGCATATTAAGCCCAATCCACCATCATATTTTTTCTACATTATGATTATGTTATTTCTTGTGACCCTTGGTTTAGGTTTCTGATTTAATTTCTTATGTTATGTAATAATTTTATTATTTCATTTTAATATGATATCATTTACCAATTACATTTTTCAATGACTATGATCATCCAATTTATGATAACATGTAATTCCTTTTTTAATCTCATTTCTGTTTTATTTTTATGTTTATTTCATTACTAGGATTTCTGTATCACCCATATCTTTATGTATTTTCATATGATATTCTATGAAATTTTAGAAGATCCATATATTTTAGGATCCCTATATGGTGTCTGAATTAAAAATGTTTGTTTTCAATTTAATTTGTTCTATTTAATGTCAAATATTCAATAGAAAATGGAAATGCTAATCCTTAGTGAGTATCTTTTTGAAAATATTGTACATAATTAATCAATATATTTTATTAATTATGGAGTTACATTATAATACATCATTAAAAAAAATCTCAAATAAAACCCAAAGACCGGCTTCAGTGGCATTACATCATTATCGAGTTTACCACATCCTGGAATCATAAAATATAGATAAATAAAAAATAATAAAAAAAGGAATTATAATCTAATTATTATAATTAAGAAATATTTAAACTCAAATAAGTTAAATGACAACGAAAATATTAGTCCAAATCAAAATTAATGTAGTAAAACTATTTTTTCGCACCATATTAGGAAAAAACTAAAAATACATTCCTTCATCACAAAATTTTAATTTTACCATCACATAAATTCAAATATTACATTAAATACTTTTACTAAAAGAAAATTACCTTTTTTAAGGATTTAATTAAAATAATAAAAATATTATATACATTATAAAAGAAATTATGTGACTTGCATTCACTAATTATTAGCTAAACTATGTTCAAAATCATCTTCCTATAAAAAATACGGTTTTAGTAATATTTGATAAAAAATAAATAAAAAATTTAATTATAATTATATACAATCCATGATAAATCTCCATTTTCACTTATGATCTAATGAAACATTCTGTCACACTGAGAAATATAGGAATTGTATTAACATGTGGTTGATTCGAATAGTTCCAAAATGACTCAAAAATCATTATCCTATGTTTTTATAGTAATACATAACTTTTTTCTATGTACAGAATTTAAAAACATTACTTGTCATATATTCATAAGTTTTAACAATATGAAATCTTACACTAGAAAATTCTATAAAATTCGAACATTGGAAGGATATGTGGTTGATTCCTAAGGATAAAAAATTATCTAATGATGATTTTCCTTGGATTTTATTACCATTTAAACTCATCTAAGTAATTTTCACCATTTTTTTATTGATGTGAAATTTTAATAAAAATAGAATTTTAAAATGGATATTTGGATTATATTGAACAATCTAGACATTATATTGATTCATAGTAATTATTTATATGTCACAAATGATTTGATTATTTTTCTACAATGATTTATGGTAAATCAAAATACTATTTTATTGGATTTTACCCTTTTAGGTAAAATAATACTTTTATAAAGAATAATGGTCTACTGATAAATTCGATGATATGATAAATTATGTCATTAGATAGATTATTTTTTGATTCATATAGGATTGATATGACATTATGATAATTGTACTATTTTTTCAAATATGATATTATTTTTTTAATTTTACACTTATACATTTGATTATTAATCTATTAATAAATGTTAAATATTTATAATAATATTCTAAAAATTATTTATTATAAAAATAATTAGATTTATTCATGATTGATTTTAACATATAAGAAATTATTCAAGTAAAATTTTCATATTTTTCTTCTCAAACATAAACTCACATGCTTGGTTTTGACACAATAAATTGTGATATGTTATTTATAATGAGAAAATTGTAATTTTGATCATACCTATGAATCCAAGAATCATATTCATTCTAAATTGATTAATATATATCCAAAATGACCCAATGATCATTTTCATATGCTTTTTTATGAATTAAAGATCATTTTATAACTTTTGATCCCTTGATAGGTGATATGTTATTTAAATAAAATGAAAATGTGAAATGGTGTTTTGGATCATATTGAGAAATTCAATTATCATATTGATGAATATTTGATAGATAAAAATAAAAAAATTCACAGAAATCATTATCTTATGATTTCAGGTGAATCTAAGGCTGTTTTCTTGGTTTTCACTACTTAGTGGGTGATATTTCATTAAAACAGCTAAATGGAACTTCAGATCATATATCAAAATACCATAATAATATTTATTAAAAATAATTTATTATCAAAAAACTTCTAATGGATCAGTTTTTCTATGATTTCTTATAAATTCTAACTCATTTTATCATTTTTGACCCCTTTTAGTAGATTTGTTACACTTATAAAAATGGTAACATACACTAAAAAATTATAACACGCCTATAAATTCTATTATCATATTTATATATAGTTGAATTCAAAATATAAAAAACAACTAGATGATTATCATACTATGTTTTCTTGCCAATCCTGACTCCTTAACCCAGTAATGTTTCTTACACAAATCATTAATCATTTATTAGTCTCTGTTAGCTATATGAATTGATAAATTCCCCCATAATAGGTGATCCATGAATCATATTGATGTGATATTTATTAATACATAATAGATTGGATTTAAGACAACTATCCTATATTTTCACATCAGTATGAACTCGTTTAATTGGTTTTGACATTCTGATAGCTGATTTCTAGTTTTTATAAAAACAAAAATATGGAATGGTAGTTTTGATGAAATTGAGAGATATGACCATTGTATTGAAGTTTAGTTAATGTTCCTATATCAAAAATGATATTTGGATCTTCATTACATGTTTTCATTGTAATTTGAATATATTACCTCAGTTTTAACCCCTTTTAGGTGGCCCAACACATTAATAAAATTATGTATGAAAACAACATGTTCGATCATAGTAACCAATTCAGGTATAAGTTAATATTGATTTTGATTCCTATAGATATAAATGAAATTAAGATCATTTACCTAATTCTTTATGATAATTTAAACATGTTTCTTTAGTTTTAAACTCTTCAATAGTGATTTTTCATTCATTATTAAGGGATAAAAAGTTATTAACATAGTTTCCATCATATAATGTAATTTATCCAAGAAATGGTTGTATGATTGATTCCTCAAGAAAAAAAATTATTCTAGGATATTTTTTTATTGTACACCAATCCTAACTCACTTTATTGGTTTTTTCCACTTGAAGTGTGATATGTTATTTCAATAAAAGTTGAAAGTTAAAATTTTACTTTGAATAATACCGAGAAACCTAACCAAAAGATTAATGCGCGATTGAATCTAACTTATCATAATTGATTACAGTATAGTTTTCCTATATTTTTATGTCATAGAGAGGTCATTTAATTACATATGATTCTTTGAGGGATGAAATTTTACTTTAATAAGAATTCAACAATGAAATAGAACATTGGATTATGCGGCGGAACAAGAGATTACGATTGACCCTTCCATCATTCACAAAAATCAAAATTATCTTAATGATCATTTTCCTATGATTCCATGGAATTAAAAACAAATTTTCTCAGTTTGAATCACTTTATTGTAATTTTTCACTTTAATAATAATTTGAATGTGGGGGAACACATTTAATTACGTCAAACAATTATCATGGTCTCTATAAAATAACACGAAATTTATAAATGTAATAGAAAATAGTAAATTTGAGATTTCTATAAATTTCATGATATCATATTCACTTCCCCAAAAATTTCCAAAATAATTTTCCTTTTTAAATATGTTTACTGTATGGAATCATTGTAGTACTAGAAAAACAATTGAATGAAAAAATTAATAAATATAATAAATAATAGTTTAATTACCTTGAAAACTCCCTCTTGAGGTCAATATATTGTTGATTTAATGTGAAATCATTCATTAATATAACAATTTAGTATCTAAAGTTTTTGAAATTATTATCCTTCACACACTGATTAAACATTATAAAATATAATAATTTTTTTTATATTTGTTTCTATAGAGAAATCTTATTATATATAATGTATTTTGAAACTAATTTAAGATATATATAGTAATCTTGTGCTCTATCATTGTAATCATGTCATGAAATATATCATAAAATCCATCCTTATTGACTCAATAAAGATCCAAGGAAACACCATAAAGAAATTTCTAGTCCTCAGAGGCCAATAACTAGCATCCACACATCAAAAAAACTATATGAAATAAATTTTACCAACCCAAAACATGAAACACAGTAAAATTTAAATATTTAAATAATTACCAGAGTTGAAACATTCAAAAAAATAATATAGTGACGGGGGTATAAAAACAATCCAAGGTAAAAATAGGCAATAAATAGTGTATATTTAACCAAAAAACAATTAATGATAACTTGGATTAAACAATGATATATCTTTGATCCATATAAAATTTACTACAGTATCACCACTTTTTACCAAATCCCATTAGATATAAACCCCATTTCCAAAATTTGCATCATTTACCTTTATATAATTGGATTCAAAAATATCTATCGACTCATAAGTGAGTAGGTATATTGTGAGAGAAATATTCTTAGTTGGATCTGACCTAGATGTTCTATATCAATTCCTTGCACAATAATCCAAATATTCTCAATTCATAGAGAAAATATCATGATAAGTTGTTTCACAATTTTATATCAAAACAATGATAAATTACTCAACATTTTCCATTAATTTCCCAATCATAGGATATATAATTTGATATAAAATTTTTAGAAAACATTTACATTTATCAAATCACGAATCATATAATATCAATTCCTAAATAGTACAAGCGAAATAAGAATGGTGAAGTCCCAAAGGATAAAAATGGTAGGGACAAATAGGTCACATGTAACTCAATAACTTGTAAAAAAATCATGTCTTTAGATTCAATTCATCCATAAAATTGGGATAGAGGAATACCAAAGAAATTGAATCGAATTAAATTTTTAATCAGGTTCATAGAGGAATTGCATCTATGTTATATGAATGGAGAAGAACCCTATATTTTGAACCCCCATACAATTCTAATGGATATGGAGAAAACTTAAACCCTCTAATATATAATGAAGTTTCCTATGTTATACATGTATCAAATAAATATTATAGGGATTTTTATATATAATAATAAATTACAAACAACATTTATTCACAAATATCACGGATCCAAAAAATCACAATCCATCTCACAATGAATTGATAAAATACATGTTTTTTCCAAAATGATTGGGAAAACTATCTTTTCTAAATTAAAATTTTACTCACAAAAATAAATAAATAAATATTAATAAAAATTCACTTCATAAAATTTTAATAAATGAATATAATTCTTTTTTCATAAAAAATAGTCTATGGACACAACCACCTACCTCAAACATATGTCACACACTAATCATGACAAGATCTACACAGAAAAGAAATAATAAGATGCACAAACATTGGATGAAGGACCTAACATATATTCACGCATAATTGAACCATTTAAACAACTGAAAAAGGGTTATAAGATATGGTGTATCAATACATAACTTTGCAAACACATTATCCACTCCTTACCTGAAATGTGAACTCTTTCCCGAAGGTAATAATAGTATATGTCTAGAATAGATTAGTTTAGGATCATGAAATTATTATATCCTATAAAATAATCCAAATTCCACATCCAATTCCCTAAAATTTGGAAATAAATGTGATGATAATGGCCACACTTACCAAATGAGGAGAAACAAACCATTCAGATATCAAAGTGACTATTAGAGAACCCTAGATGAGCTGAATTAACCAAAAAACACCATGAAAGTATTTAGAACTAAAATTGTAATGTGAATGTGTAATGATTGAGGGTCTTGATTCAAATAAGTATTAAGTTTTCAGAGAAAGCATATTTTATATATTAAATTATGAGTTTTGAATGTGATCTTCAATGATGAATAGTATGGTAAAGGATGTGTTTCATTTATATAAAAACATAAAGTCAAAATTAATTATGTGAATATAATTTCAATACAATTGTTATTTTTAAATCTTAAACAAAATATAATGTCATATACCCATATATAATTAATGTCATAAAGTATGATTCATGGTATAGACCGTGTATTCTAGAGAATGTTTATCCCATTTCATTCAGAAAACCCCCAGATCAACCCAAAAACTCAAAACGAATAATAAAATCTTAAAAATAAAAAAACATTATAGCTTAACTAGTATGTTACAATTATTCGAGACATATGAATTTTTATCCATATAAAGTAACATAGAGGAATGATTCTTCCAAAAGAGGTGAGGCTACTACTACCTCACTAATTATTCATGATCCCATGTCTCGTATGAATCCAATTCTTTCTACCAAAACACATTGAACAATGAAAAATATTTTACCAAAAATATTTTATCATGGAATCAAAGACCTATAATTATTTCTTCAAAACATAAACTTCTACCTCTAACACAATCTCTTCTTAACTCATAAAATGTGATATATCTAGATTTTACTTCTTAAGTAGAGATATAATGAAATAATATATGAAAATTAATGAACATATTAAGTAATTACAATATATAAGAACCATAATCAATATTTTCAATGAAGTTAAATGGTATAACACAACATAAAGGTAGATTTTCCTTTTTTCTAAGCCAATAATGAATCATATTAGGAGATACATTCATGATGACCTATTTATAAGTGGTAATCTCTAAATGATGATGTTGTTGATACACATTAGATTTATACTGAATTTGGGTTATTACTAATCAGTAAAGTATATCTAAAATAGTCACCAAAAAATCCAAAATAGGATTTATTCTCACAATACATGCCTCACCCACCTCAGACCAACAAAGAGGTGACCAGATTGGGTGAATATAAAAATGAACTAAGGGTTCCATTTTTATTAATAACTTGAATGTGTTATTAAAATTAAATTTGACCAGTCCTAGAATATTATACCATGATCCACCAAAATCCATGACACATGCCCAATGCATATCTTCGATAATATATACATAACACTTCATCTAATTACCCATCATCGAATGATATGTTAAACTAAATTTGACCTTAGTCCCCATTTCCCATTGGATACTTTTATAGAATATTGGTGCAAAACATCAATCCCTATATAAGAAAATGTCATAGAGACCCCATGAAACATCAAAATATTTTATATGTTTATCTGAACTAGTTCTTCATCCACGGTGGAGTTCTTGATTTAAAAAAAATTATATTATTTCATCAATCAATGAATCACCACCCATATGTAATTATTTATACTGGTACTCCATGAGTATCCAACAAAAATGTAAAAAATACACATTTTCTCATTTCAAAACTTGACTCAGATGTTTTTGGTGTATAATATAAGGAATTAGGTACTCTACAGTTATCTACTAGTAACTGTTGCAATTGGATATAAAATCATCAATGTGGTACTTTATATAAGACCACTATGAGTTTTATCTCATGTTATAATACGTATACATAGAGCCCAGATGAATAACCCATGTTGAAATATGATAATCATTTATCTTTTTTTTTCATAATTGATGATGATATGACTAATTAATTTTTGAGGAGAATAATCTCATCATAAAGGAGAGGCCAACCAGAAATATTCTCCCCACCATATCAAGATTCTCTTATTCCTATGAATAATTCATCATATTTATAGTATTATAGAACTTACATAATGAGTTATGATGATACAAAATAGTGGTTAGAACCATTATATAATCATACTCCGAAATATCTTGATGAAATTGGGAAAAAATCCAAATAACGTTTCACTCCTCTCTCAATTTCAAGAGATTCATAGGTTGATTATTCTTATTGAGTTAATCAATGATGATATTTACCATCCCCAAGTTATAATTGAAGTCAAATTTAATCTTTTTGATGTATTAATCACATCAAAAAAAATTATATTCAACATATTCTTATAAACGATATAATTTATAATCTTATGTTCTAAAAGGACCATATGCCTCTATAAAAAAAGTATTTCCTACAAAATACATGATCATTTAAAATAACATCAAGTTCTAATTAATGAGTGGGTTAGTTTTTATCATCTGGTAAGAGTTGAAAAGATTTGTAGTATATGAAATGATCATCCCGCATATGTGAAAACCCCAAACAAGACCCTTGGCATCAAAAAACCAACTAACCTATATGGGGGTTAGGAATTATTAAAATATGATCTAATTTAGGAATCCATTTTAATTTATCTAATGAGGAATGATACATAGAAACCCAATTTGATTTAAAACATTTGTGGACAGTAGTTGTCAATTGTGATACTAGCTTTTAAAAACCTACGATGAGCTATTGATAATATCCCCCTAAAACTAGGAAGCTCTCTATTGTGCATACAATTTATGGTTCCTGCCACTAGAATACAGGCTTTACCTTCTCTGGATTGACTAAACGTCCTGTTCTAATATCACATGAAATAAGAACCCCACTTATTAGATATAGTAAATATTATTATATAGATTACCATAATGTTGGTGTATCATTTGTATATCCAAAAACATATTCAGTTGGTGTTTATTCTCATACTCATATATGAAATAAACTATAATATCATCCACAAATATGAAGACAAATGTTTCGAGACACTGATGGAATTTTTGGTCTATCAAATAAATAAAAATTGGAGCCAATTAAGTGATACTTAAATTAATTACAAGAAATTAATAATGGTTATTCCTACTCTTGAAAGTGGTTTGGATATATCAGAATCATGATCCATGAGTTAATGATAACCTGACTGAAGATTGATTTTCTAAAAAAATTCATCATATATAACTAGAAGAATAGAACATCAACACGGGGAAGGGGTATTTATTAATAACTATAATCCTATTTATCATTAAATAATATAAAAATAGAAGAAATAAACAATGATTCCTTTTGGAATATGGAATAGGGGCTTCCCATGGAGAAACACTAAGATGAATAATTCCATTATTATAAAGATCATCCAACTGAATCTTGAGTGCTTTCATCTTATAAGGATTCATATATTAATAGGGTATAAAAATTAGATGTATACCAACCCCCAAATATTATTTAAACCCTTATTCTATTTCTAGAGGGAGGATATAAATATCATATAGGAAAATATAGTGGAAGACACTAACAACATATGTAGTATCTCAAGAAGAATGACCAAAATCAATCTCTACAATAATATTATTTTATATAATTATTAGCTATCGGTGGATATTTCAAACATAACTTGACCTTGGTTCCCACTTTACCTAAAAAATAAATGATCTCCCATCAATAGAGGATAATGATTCACAATGATAAAAAACAATCTCAACATGATGTGAAATTAGCCAATCCATCAAAATGATGTTGTCAAATAGATCCCAATAGAGGAATAGAAAATCCTAGAGTAGATTAACATCAGCGATAAATAAATAACTATAATGAAAATAAAACCCATATTCCTTCCAATTTTCATTAGTCATCCCCATATCTATACTAACAGGGAAGGTCTATTTTATAAGTTTCATCATATCATAGACAATACATATATAAATTAGTGTGAGGAACTAGTATCAAAGAGATTTGTTGCCAAATAAGATGCATCAATGATAGTACATATCATTATTATTGGGCCAACATCTACCTTCTGTAAAAATCAATACACTATGTAAATGTGTTTTAATCCACATGCTTTTTGTTAGATACCAATTGATTTTGAATATTTTGATTAATATATAGATTTAGCTGTAACTCAATATACTTTTCAATATTTGGGAATTATTACAGCCTATAAGAACCTCTATAGATGGAATCAAAGAAAACCATGGATATAAATATTCAGATGTGTGGGATAAGATCCTTGGGTGTTCCTTACCTTGTCACATTGATAGAAAGTCAAAGGAACACAAGTTGCAGCAATTGATTATAAATAGAAGGTGCATAACTGAGAACCACCTACATCACCCTTTTGATTTTTGAGAAACTTCCTCTTATATCCTTAAATTCCATTGAAGAATCCACTGGGTAGAAGAGAATATCTAGATAAGCCAATATTTCCCATCATATCCATTTTTATCATCATAGTAATTTTATTAATACTTTCATATGTTGACAGATTTAGTAAAAAAATCTATGATCTAATATCTGGTCACAACCCCTATAAGTATTTTTAATATTTTATGTGATCAGTCATCCCCACCTTTGGAAAAAATTAACTAACTCTGTAAAATAGTTCATGTATTCTCACACTGAGGTCTCTCATTACTTTGATGAGAGGAAATAAAAATAAATTTCTATGGAACTAGATTATATGATTAACTACTAAAGAAAAATGATATTGATCCATTATACTCCATGATTATGCACTACATTTGTTGATCCTTGTAATACCACCATTTCATTATATCACCATTGATCTTGAAAATATTACATTTCAGGTTGAAAACTCAGGAATATCATGGTTTCCAAATTTTGGATTGATCTATTCCATGTACTAATCCACCTATCAGGGTTCATTAAAACCCATAAATTATGGGGTTGTCTCATGTAATAATTCCAATTCATGATATATGCCCCATTTAGCTCATTGTTTCACCATAATAGCTCAGTTATGAACCCGTAGTATATATTGGTCCTTAACATGAAAATTCTATATGATATCCTCTAAATCATTATGATCCAATGGTGGATTCCATTTGAGATTATCTCCTGCTAAACCCTCCAATGTAGCCCATGTAAGATACACGAGAGGAAGGATTATACAAATAGATGAACCTTAACATAAAATATGATAATCATTGTTTAAAATAAATGATCATTAGTAAAAAATAGGATTAAGGATGAAACACAACATAAGAGACAAAAATCCTAATATCACGTTGTGATTGATGGGTTTTTAGAGAACGAGATGTCTTAGAACTCCCTGTAATGACCCTATAAAGTCCCAAAAATGATATCTCAAATATGAAAAAAACATGTAAATGATCATAACATACTCTATGATATAAAATTTTAATGACCCATCCAATAAAACCATAAATGATAATTGTAAAATAGACTATGGGAATACCTAAAGGTCATTCATGATTAGCCCATGTTGGAGACCTGCACCCAGAATTTAACAAAGAACATGAGGGAATGATTTTAACTAACGTGATAAAAGATACGTGGAAAATATTTAAATATATAAATATAGAAAAAAATACAAAAAAATATTCTATGAAAAATAGAATAACAATGGTAGTGAGACAACCCACTATAACAATTTAAAAATCCTAAATAACATATACAACAATAAAACCATAATGAGAAAATATAACTTAAAAATAAAACATCTTATGATTTTTGGGAAGTGTCCCACCATGTCACCACTAGCTACCCAAATCCCATTAAAAAACAACTTTCTTCCTCACAACAATTCCCTTCCCACTCCAATATCAAATAAATCAAAGAAAACACACACCCAAGGGAGGATACATGTGTTTATTACCACCAAATGAACATAGAATAATATAAGGATGATAAAATATGAAAAAAATATGTATTACCCTCCCAAAATGGAAAATTTCCAATAGGAATTTCTTCATGGAGATGAGGTTACTGGGTTACATGGGTTATGTTACCCTCAATAAGAATCATGATCACATGATCATTGGAAAATCATGAGTTAGGGTCATGATCTTCTTATGAACGATCAATGATCACACACATTCCTTTCAATAATCCCTTTTCATAAAAAACCACTATCAGATATAAAAATTGATCAATATGTGTCCCTAAGATGAGCCCTTTAATAATGTGAAATGAAAGCTAACTATTTATTTACAATCACAAAAGAATATGGAAAATAAACACTAGAAAATATGGATATTTCATGTGAAATGGAGTTATATTTATTTTACCACGGATATATTATGTTGTTTGGGGGGGGGGGTCTTTTATAGATCATGAAAAAAACCCAGTGACATGTCGTATTTTTCATGTGAAAGTCCATTACATTTCATATTTATAATGTGGAGGAATTTGAGCTTGTATGTATGATCATGACACGTAGTAATAGAAAATTTATAGGAGAATATTATAGTTTTTTAGGTAATAAATATGAAAATGGAATAAATTTAATGAGAAAATGAGTTATACTATTTTCATGTGAAGCAGTTCCGTGTGATCTGTTTATAATGACATAAATCCCTTCAGTCATGTCTTCTTTGATCTCATAGGAAGTCCTAGACGAATCATACTCAACTCTAATTAAGGAATTCAAAAAAATGGAATTATCTCTTGATGGTCGTTAGGCATGTTGAATTGATCATGTACAATCCATTTCGGAATATAGGGTTCAATTTAATATGAAAAATAAAAATTGATTATTTAGTAATTATATATCATGAAATGGAAGGATGACATCACTGATGACCCGCAGTTGGATCATGAGAAACACATGATACAACACCTCCTCCTCTTTCACAGGACTATATTTTTGATTCATGTTCTAATTGATGTAGTATAGATCTAGGTCGATGATTTCTATAAATACCCCCTCCCTATAATGGATAAAGAGACACATGAGAATAGAAATAAGAGAAAACTATTTAGAGAAGGGAACTAATAAATCCCGAGATTCATCCACCAGGTATTCCTATTTAATAACTTAAGGGAATATATGGAATGTATTTGTGATTTGTTTGATGACCCACAATGATCACATCATGGAACCCAAAATGATTCCTTGATCATGTGAATATGTTTCCACATTTTTTCATGTTAATGATAAGATTTAATAATATAGATCTTGAAGAACATTATGTGATTTATGAAATAAATGATCATAATGATGGGATCTTCATGTTAAGATGGAAATGATGCTTTTAATTTTTTTTGATGTGCACTTCTTGTGATTTATCAATTGTTCATGTGACAAAAATATGTATATGTAATCCTAGTCATGAAATGTTACCTTGGTTCGTAAATTTCTTCTAGAGTTGACAGTTGTGATTATGTAGAGCACCTTTATCATGTAAGCTCTAATTATGCGGAGGCTCTCTGAATTTATCAACATTGATTGAAATACATATTCAGATATGTTAGCCATACAATCATGACATTTACACTAAATCAAGAGAGACCCACTAGACACATTATTTATATCACATTAAAACCTTTTAGACCTGTTAGATAGTTCATCCAAAAACACTCATACATGTCTGTCAGGTCTTGTGAAGTCATCAAGACATGTCAGCCAAGTCACACTGTAATGAACTGAACTATTATATGTGAAATTTCCCTTTTGATTTAATTAAATGTACTATTTTGTAATGTATATATAGGAAACACATTCACTCTATTTGTTTTATTTTATCTAATTGTATTTAAAGGACTGTTAAGTATCTTTACAATTGATAATATAGCTACTGAACGGTGATCACATGACTACTATAAATATATGGTGTTAAAAAATCCTTTCGACACATACAAAGAAGGTGATGACCTCAACCTATAATATCCTTTCCTATAAGGCCCATTTATTTGAGGTTCCAAGGGAGATCTTATTTCTAGGAGTTTTCCTAGACAATACCCAAGTTGAGATCTAACAATATAAACATGAGCAAAACTATTTACATGGGAAGTTCAAGATCATCAAAATCATGACCCAAACCATGTTCACCAAATATCCCCATGAATGACCAACCATCACACACCATACTCTAAGGGTGTATTCTAGTTTTATAATTGGAGACGTATCAAGACCCTCACATTATTAATATGTACATTATTATTCTATATATAATGAATATTCTGTTATTTTTTTGTTTTTAAAGTAAAAATTGTATTTTTTGGTTAATATTCAAGTTGAATTAGGAAATCAATATTGATGAATTAAAAATTATATATTAATAAAGTATTTTTTTAAATTAATTTATTAAAAATAAATAATAATTTAATTTATATGAGGAAAATGTAATTCTTATTAAGGTTTGAATACTTTTATTATTAAAACCTATAAATTTTTAATAAATATAGGTTCTTTTTTAAAAAGTGAAAATTGACATATTCAGATATTTTTTATATAAAATGAAAATTAATTTTGGAATCAGGAGGTTAAAATTATCCAATGGTGAATTTTTCATAATTTTCTGAGATAGTTGAATATTGGTGTAAAAATTAAACACCATATAAATATATAGTGCGTTATATGACATCATAATAGACCAATAGTGATGTAATAAAAACTATAAAATGGGTCTTTGTCCTAATGTATACTTTACCATTAAAATAATATTATTTCATTTTTTTTGACTTATTTTATAAATCCTTAGTGAATCATCCAATATGTATAATATATTTTATGATTTGACATTCAATTCTTTAATAATCCGACTCACATCAACGTAATCAAGGAAACTATTTTAATATCTTTGGCACATATCCTTATAAAGTTAATTTTTTCCATTTCTCTTTTGCAAAAACTAGGGGAAATATCTATGGTAAGGTTTGTGATTTAGAATATTTAATTATATAGATTCCTGACCTTATGTTTGTGAAATGTTAAAGAATTACCCTCTCATTTCCTATATAAACGAATCCAATATCCTAGTTCTCTTAACTAAAAACACACAGATCACCTAATTACTCAATACTACTCTATCTATAATACTAAAAAGACATCCCAATATCTTATGAATCCCCCCTTCATGTTTTTGAAGTCATACACTCATATTAGGGTTCCTTTTATTGTCATTTTTATCCATGTTTCCTTATAAAGATACACCCTTTTATTTTCATTTTAAAATGATAGGTTATGTTTATAAAACTACCAAATATTTCCATTGATATGTTTGATTGATGATATACCCCTTTCTCTCTCAATAGTCATTCCCACGTACACCCGTTACTATACCGATATTTCATAAGAGTCATTCCATTTCTCTTATTTCTTCATGTTTTTTATATTAGGACTTATATTTAAAATTTTAATCTGTTGAAACATGTATTTAAATGACCCTATTACATTTTATTTCATGTATCTATGATTTCATACCTCTTTCTCTCTCATCAACCATTTTTATGAATTTTTGTGGCACGCCTTTAGGCTGCCAAAATTACACCATGAATCTCAATTCCAAAACATATGTGTAAGTGAACACCGTACACATTCCCTATAAAGGGTGTTCACTTTTATACACATGTATATTTTAATTTATGACTTCATGTTTTTTTCGATACCCCTTGATCGTGGAAAAAATTATTGTAGCACCCCGAGCTTCCACTGTATGCTTCTATTTGAATAATACAGTAGCGTGTGTTGTACGCAACATCGAGTTCTAACACACCACAACCAATCAAACTAGCCGTTAGGAATAGTAATACCCAATTTTTGAAATTTTATAAATTTTTCTTTCAAAATGCAGTTCATTTTTGGATTCTTAATATCAAATTTATCTTAGGGTGAATTTTTGGTATTTTTTTGAAAACATTCAATTTTTGATGAATAGTGAAAAACACTGAGTTATAGTTTAAAAAAGAATTTTTATTTAAATAATTATGTATTTTATTTAAATTTATTTTATGGTAAAATAGATACATAATACCTATATAATTTCAATGTAATTCATTGGACTCAATTTATAATAATTTTAGATATATAAAAATCTTATGGAACATTTTCCGTCATTTACCCCCCTCCTAGGAGAATTTGAAAATTTACATACAAAATAATTTCACCACTTTTATGAGTTGAGTTTCAAAAATCTGAGAGAGGAAGTTTATATCTGTAAGTAAAATTTGGTTCAATTAGATGAAAATAATTTTTGGTGAATAGTAACATTTAACTTTTATTTACCACAGTTAAAATTAAATAGGGTAATTAAGGGTAAAAATGATATTATTAATACCATAACACATGTCATATTTATATTGGATAAGTATAATTATAAAAAAACAACCTTATGAATAAAATATGATCCTCATTGGTCCACTTGGATTAGATTAGGACATTTATTATTATTTTATTTAAAGAAGAGTTGAAAGAGTTCAATTCATCCTTTAAAAAACATTTTTAATATAGAGTTGCACACAATATAAATTCTACTATAATTATTAATTATAAATTTAAATATATTTCCTCAATAATGGTATTTTATTTATAATTTTTATACATTAAATAATTAAATTTATTTAAGACACATTGATGATGCAGTAATTACGTAACTAATGACATATTAAAATAATTGATATTATAAATATCCAAATAAAAATAATTTGAGACTTTTTATGAATTATAAAACATTTATAGCTTAATATGACATGTTAGGGTTTGTTATATGATTTTTTTTCGAAGTAATAATGTTGTTATGAATTTATCAAAAACAAAATGCAAAATAATGTCAAAACTGACATAAAAGTGTTTATAAGACAAATATTATATCATTAATTTATATTCTATTACTAAAAATTTAAGGTTCAGCCAAAGGTTTTAAATAATATTTTATATTTCATTAATGGACCACTTGAGGTTCTTTTGGAATTATATAGTATGTTTATTAAAATTTTAATATAAAAATACAGAGAGACATGGTAAATGTCAAACTATTTAACTAATAGTTAAATCTAAAAGATAAAGTTAATATAGTGACCCAAACTTGTCTAAAACCTATTGGTTGAGTGGTTTTCGACCCATCCCCATCTTATCCTCTAGTGAATTCATTTTGGAGCCATTATAAACCGAAAATTATTTTATTATAAAATAATATTTCAAGAATTTCCTAAGATGCCCCAAACCCCTCTTATAAAAGGGAACTCACCCTCCTCTCTAATATACACCTTCATAGCCATTTGTCGTGGCCAAACTCTGCCGAAATACACTCTCAAATTTCTTAACATTATCCTAGAGGCATTCCTTCAGTCATAAATCCATCCTATGGAGCCCTTTTGTTCAAATCAAAATGAAGAACCCGAGAAAAAGGTAAATATTTCATCACCTCTTTCAAGTTCCTTTTCTTCCACTTCCTCTTTCTTTGTTGTTTCCATTGTAAAATAATTACTCCAGTATATTCTATATACTGTGATGTTATTATAAATATGGTACAACCATATTCATTAATCCATCCATCTTATGAATGACATCTCACCATATGTGTGTACGTATGACTTACTGTCTCCACGTCGTGGTGTAATTGTTATTCAACACATTATTATTTTATAGGCATAATAATGATTTGTAATTGATGTCAATTATAAATATGGCATGATAATAATTAATTATATATGATATAACATCGAATTATATATTATTTTAATATCCAAAGAATGATATTGTCGCTCGTGTGTACGTACAGATTACCATCTCGATGAACACAATGAGATTCATTCCACATCGTAATTTATTCCAGAATAATTTTCATTATATGATTAAAAATAATGTTTAATGACTTAATATAATTATGACTATGTATAATTTACTTCCTATCCATATCAAACATTACTTACATAACGAAGCATGTAATGGAAAATGAATCAGTTATCACCCAAAACGATGATAATACTAAGATATTATTAACAAAGAAATGTTAAAATATCAAATATGATATCAGATTAATGTATATGATTATAGTATAATTTAATGAAAATTATTTTACCATTATACAGGAGGTTAACCTACCCACTACCAAGGAAAAGTAAAAGGTAAGGGTTAATTCTACAATCTTTTCATTATTCAAGGTTGTTTGTATGTAATTATTTACTGGGACCTCTTTATCATACACATCAATGATTTATAAAAAATTTGTTTCAAAATATTTTTTCTATTTACTAGAGAATGGGTTAATATCATTTATACCCTTATTTGACGTTATATTTTTGGAAAGGAATCTTTCGGCTGTTTTCCAAATAAGTTGCTTTATGACCTTATCGACAAAATTAAGGTACGAATGTTTTTTTAACATATACAGAGGGTGAGGATATATTCTCCCGTTATAACATCGTCGAAGCTTCGCTTACAATATTATAAAAATATTTTAAAAATAATTATTTTCTTTTATAATAATTTTACTTAAAATTATTTCAAAAAAAAGAGATATTTCTCTCTAAACAGTTTTGATTTCATCTATTTTAATATCCTTTAATGAATTTTAGTCTTCTTTGAAGTTCAATTATTATGATAGAAATATTCCAATTTTTATTGAAGGTTTTTTGATATGATTTACTGTGGATTTATTATTTTTCTACCATTCATGGTTTATGGATAAATTATTGACATTGCGTATGCTAGTTTTAATATGAATGTTTATGTTATGTTTAAACATTTTCATATGAGGAATTCATTGGACTTAGTATGTGATGGGTGGAGCCCACTATAGCTCCTCGATGCATTGGTAGGTATCATGAGACAAACTAGTGTCTTGGAATAAGGCCTCAACAAAATCTTATTTGTAGTCTTGGTACAAGGCCATGACTATGTGGTTATGAAAGTCTGGCATTATGCATTCCATCATTATGAAAGTGGTTATGGATATTTCATATGATTATTAGACAATTAGAATATCTATGTTAATAAGTGAATGGAATTATTTTATATTATCTTTTCCATATTATACTGAAGTTCAATTTTAATGGGATTTTGTTTTAGTCTTAGACATTGTCATAAATATTTATTCTTATTTATGAATGTTTTCAGTATATTGTTATCCTTACTGAGCATCTGAGCTCACCCATTTCTATGTTTTATTTTTCCTAGGATACGAAGATGTATATTATAACTGACCTGTAGGGATAACCTATGGGATCTTAGTGTTGTGTATGGAAACAATGTTGTTTTAGTTTTCCATTATACGATGTAATTTAAACCTTATGAATGTATCCCGTACTTCCAAGGCTACTAAACTAATCGGTCTTTCGAGACTTGAAATTTTGTAATCATACCAATAAAACATAATAATGGTCCGACTCTGGGATTTTGGGGTTGGGGCGTTACAGTTGGTATTAAAGGTAGGTTAGTACAATCCTTGGAATCTAGATTTACATAATGTATGATTAGAGCACATATCCCTAAGATAGACTTTGTGGATTAGTATAGAAGATCTTCCTAAAATTTTGGTATTGTAGATATTTTTTTGTTTTCAAATAAATACATCCATGTCTAGATACGAGAAGGTAGAGGTGGCTTTGTCCAAGATGTACATAGGGTTAAAACCCGAAAACACCGATTTGAGATAGAAATGAACAAGAACTAGTGCACGACAACAGGCCTTGTTGCACTCTTAGTTACGACACTCCTAGGGGATATGCTTAGGATAATTCTCATTTTCATTAAAAACCATTATGAAGGGTTTATGAGAATATACTTCCTCATGGAAAACATTTTTTTTATGATTTTTGATAATATCCATAAACTATTCAATTTATGTTAAGTATTTTACACATTTGTAATTAAGTATTTCGATTAATAAACAAATCTAGTTTATGCCATTATTTTCAAATGGCGGCTAGTGGAAGGAATGGAAATTGTATCAATGTGCTCAATCAATGTAGGGGTTTTCCTCCTGTGCAAGATAATTATAGTGGAGCTGGTGATACAACTTGTGCTGATCAGCTTATCACTATATTGGGACAACTCATTCATGTTATGAATAATAACCATACCTGTATGGATCTCCCTGATACACAGCATGGAGGATCAATGTTAGATAGATTAATGAGGCATAAACCACCAACATTCAATGGGGGTACAAATCCACTAGTAGCTGAGAAATGGATAAAATTCTTAGATAAAATATTCCACGCCTTAGGGAGTAGCGAAATGGAAAATGTTGTTATGGAAATTTACCGCCTCACTTGAGATGCTGATCAATGGTGGTCATTGATTCAAAACATAGAGGAACATGATAAAGTATCAAATATGGAATGGAGGGAGTTCAAATATATTTTCTTAGATAAATACGTTCCTCGGGAATATGGAGGAGATATGGAAAGGAAATTTCTGAGTATGAGGCAAAAGTAGCATGAGAATTTCACAAAGTATGAGGCTAAATTTACAAGGTTAGGAAGGCATGCTACAAATTATATGCATAACTCAACAAGTAAGATTGATCATTTCTTTGATTGGTTAAAATCATTTCTACATCGAGAATTAGTCTCACAATCCTTCTCGTTGTTTGATGATATTGTCTCAGTTGCTATCAAGAGAGAATAAGAATTATCTTAGTCAAACAACTTTGAAGAGAAGAAAGAGAAGAAGAGATATGCCGAACACTCTAGTAAAGGAAATAAGGGGAACAAGGGAAAAGTTGAATATCCATCCTGCAGTAAATATGGGAAGAAACACCCCAGTATTTTCCTGAGGGGAATGAGAGACTATTACATGTGTGGTGAAAAAGGCCACCAAGCTTGTGATTGCAAGGGGAATAAAGAGGTTGTTGATGTTTAATGCTACAATTTTAAAGAAAGGGAGAATTATGTAAATGAATGTCCTAAGCGTCAGGGGAAATTACTATAGAAATGGACAAGGGATCAAGGACAAGATTATGCTATCACTACTACTGAGGTTGATGCTTCGAAAGACGTAGGGGCAGGTAATTTAATGGATTCCTCACATTTATAAAATGCTTTATTTGATTCTGGATCATCACATTGTTTCATATCTTCCCAATTTTCTAAGAAAATTAGATATTTATAATTTTATTTAACAAGGGAGTTGTCTGTCCAAATTCTTAAGGGAATTATCATTGTAATAAATTTTTGTGAATCAGTCCACAGTAGGGCATATAAATGTTGATTATCAGTTGAACTAATCATGATAACCATGATTTAATTTGATATAATCCACAGTATAGATTGGTTTTCGGACCATGATGAAAAAATTTATTATAAGATAAAGGAGGTTACTATTTTTGATGATGCTGATAAAAAAAACTTATCTTTAGAGAAGAAACAACACCCCTAATTCTTATCTAGATCCACCCCTAGTAGCTCAACTAGATTCAATTATTGGTAAGGAAGAGAATGAAATAACTCTGGGCGAGGAAAGGAATGTTCAAATAGAGTATGTACCTATTGTGAAAGAATATGTTGATGTGTTTCCAGATGATTTACCTGGACATTCTCCAAAATGTGAAATTGAGTTTTCATTTGATTTATTTCCTGGATCAAGGCCCATATCGAAGACCCCTTATAGAATGGACACTATGGAATTAGTGGAACTAAAGAAGAAACTAGAGGAATTGAGTTATAAGGGATTAATTCTCCCTAGTTTTTCTCCATGGGGATCCCATGTTCTTTTTGTTAATAATAAATAGGGATCTATTAGGTTGTGCATTGACTACAGGGAGATTAGTGCTATTACAATAAATAAAAATCAACCCCTACCTTGAATTGATGATTTATTTGACCAACTTCATGGAGGTCAATACTTTTCATTGATTTACCATCGATCTGGATATCATCAGTTGTGTGTAAATAAGTAAGACATTCCAAAAAAACATTTCGAACTAGGTATGGGTATTACAAGTTTAGAGTAATGCCTTTCGGATTGACTAATTCATTCTATGTCTTCATGGATTTTAATGAATAGAGTTTTCAAGGAATATCTTGACGAATTTATAGTGGTATTTATTCAATATATATTGGTGAACTCCAAAATCTACTAAGATCCTGAAAATCACTTGCGCTTTATCAAGAAGACTCTTAGATACAATGAATTATATGGGATGTTTAGAAATTGTGAATTCTAGCATTAAGATATTTCTTTTCTTGGGAATATGATCTCTAAGGATGAAATTTCTGTTGATCCTTCTAAGATAAAAGTAATCCATGAATGGCCAGCACTGACGAGTATAACTGAGGTACGTAGTTTTATTTGTTTTGCGGGTTATTATCGTTGTTTCGACCAAAATATTTTCTGATCGGCTAACCCATTAACAAAGATCACACAAAATGGTGTTAAATTTGTTTGGAAAAAAATATTCTAAAGAATGTTATGAAGAATTCAAGGGAAGATTAATCAATAATCCTATCTTGACTCTACCATAATGGAATTATGGGTTTGTTATTTATAGCGATTCTTCAATGAAAGGACATGGTTCTGTCCTTATGCAGAAAGATAGGGATATTTCATATGCATCATGATAGCTAAAAATTCATGAGAAAAACTATCTTATTCATGATATTCAGTTAGAAGCTGTAATATTTGATTTGAATATATAGAGACATTATCTCTATGGTGAAAAATGTCAGATATATACCGACCACAAGATTCTGATGTACATTTTCTCATAGAAAGAACTCAACATGAGGAAAATATGATTGCTTGAACTACTCAAAGATTATGATTCCACTATACACTACCACCCAGGGAAGGCAAATAAGGTGGTAGATTCTTTGAGCAAAAAGGATCATGGAGTTTTGAAAAAGATGAGAGTCGAAAAGGATCATGTATACATGGATAGAGTAAAGATGGATATGGGAATCACTATGGAAGGTGAAACATCAATAATTATTCAAATGGTTTCCAAACCATATTTACAAGAAATGAGAAAGAGTTATCATAATAATGATGAAGAGTTTAAAAATAAGATTAAAGTTGTGAATTATAGGAGATTGAGTGTCTTTTTGTATAAAGATGGAATTTTGAAATTTGGGAAGAGACATTGTGTTCTAGATATAATTGATATAAAAACGAATAGTTGGATGATGCTCATAGTTCCAATTTCTCTATACACCTTGGTAGCACCAAGATGTATAGATAATTGAAGGAACATTTTTGGTGGGATAACATGAAGAGTGTGATTTCAGATTTTGTGTCAATATGTATGGTTTGTCAACAAGTGAAATCTGGAAGGTAACACCCTTCCATGGAGATAACTTCAAGAAAACGTGATCTCCTATCAGGAATTAGAACTGGTACTTGATTAGTATTATTGCGAAGAGCCTGTGAAGGTTCTTTATACAAGAGAAAAAGTTTTGAGAAACCGAACAACTCGTCTGTTAAAAGTTATATGGAGAAACCCTAAGATAGAAGAGGCAATGTGGGAACCCGAGGAACTTATGTTGAAGAACCTCCATACTCTATTTATGCTGTAATATTCTAGAAATCTTGAGGATGAAATTATTTGAAGGAGGGGAGAATTTAACACCCCATGCTTCTATGGTACGCTTCTCTTTGAATAATATATTAGTGTGTGTTGTACGCAACATCGACTTCTAACACACCACAACCAATCAAACTAGCCGTTATGAATAGTAATACCCAATTTTTGAAATTTTATAAATTTTATCATTCAAAATGGACTTCATTTTTGGATTCATAATATCAAAATATGTTTAGGGTGAATTTTTGGTATTTTTCTTAAAACTTTCAATTTTTGATGAATAATGAACAACACTAAGTTATAGTTTAAAACCGAATTTTTATTTAAATAAGTATTTATTTTATTTAAATTTATTTTAGGTCAAAATAGATACATAATACCTATATAAGTTCACTGTAATTAATTGGAGTTAGTTTATAATAATTTTAGATATATAAAAATTTTATTGAACATTTTACCGTCTTTTACCCACCTCTTAGGAGCATTTGCGGATTTACATTAAACATAATATTACCACTTCTGTGAGTTGAATTTCAAAATTTCGAGAGGCATAGTTGATATCAGTAAGTAACATTTGGTTCAATAAGATGAAAATAATTTTTAGTGAATAGTACCTTTTTAGTTTTGTTTACCTCTGTTAAAAGTAAATAGGGTAATTAAGGGTAAAAAATGATATTATTATTGCCCTAACACATATCTTAATTCCATTGGATAAGTATAATTTTACCAAAAAACCATAGTAATAAAATATGAAACTATTTAGACATCTTGGATTAGATTAGGATATTTATTATTATTTTATTTAAAGAATAGTTAAAAGAGTTAAATTCAATGATTAATAACTAAACCATTTTTAATATTCAGTTGCACATAATATAAATTTGACTATAATCCTTCATTATAAATCTCATAATATTTCCTACAAAATGGTATTTTATTTTTAATTTTCACACATTAAATAATAAAATTTATTTATGACACAATGATGATACAATAATTACCTAATTAATGAAATATTAAAATAATTGATATTATAAATATAAAAATAAATGTAATTTGAAGTTTTTTATTAATTCCATTAGTTTTATAGGTTAATAATACATGTTATTGTTGGTTAGATGAATTATTTTCTATGTAATAATGTTGTTATGAATTTATCAAAAATAGAATACCAAATATTGTCAAAATTGACATAAAAGAGTTGTTAATACAAATATTATATTATTTATTAACATTCTATTCCAAAAAATCTATGGTTCAGTCAAACAGCTTAAATAATATTATATATTTCATTAATTAACCACTTGTGGTTCTCTTGGATTTATATAGTATGTTTATTAACCATATAACATAAAAATACAATGAGATGTGGTAAATGTCAAACTATTTATCTAAGAGCTAAATCTAAAAGGTAAAGTAAACATAGTGACCCAAACCTATCTAAAACCTATTTGTTGAGTGGTTTTTGACCCATACCCACCTTATCCTTTAAAAAATTCATTTTTGAGCCATTATAAACCGAAAAGTATTTTATTATAAAATAATTTTTCAAGATTTTCCTAAGATGACCTTCACCCTTCTTATAAAGGGGCACTCTCCATTCTCTGTAATTCACACCATCAAATCCATTTGGATCGCCCAAAATCTACCCAAATACTTTATCAACTATCCTACCTTAATCATAGTGGCCTTACTTTAGTTATAAATTCAACCTATAGATCTCTTTCAATCTAATCAAAAGGAAGAACCCGAATAAGAGGTAAATATTTCATCATCGCTATCAAGTTTCTTTCTTCTTTTACTTCTTCTTTATTTTTTGTTTATGTCCTAAAATAATTGCTCTTATTTCATATATATATATATATTATGATATAATTATAAATATTGTACAACCATATTTTTTATTCTATCCATCCTTTGAATGACATGTCACTATACATGCGTACGTACGACTTACCATCTCAACGTCGTGGTGTAATTGTTATTCAATACATTATTATTTGATGGGTATAATAATGATGTGTAATTGATGTAAATAATAAATATATCATGATAATGATTCTGTATATATGATATTCCATCCAATTTTATATTATTTTAATATCAAAAGAATGATATTGTCAATCGTTTGTATGTACGGATTACTGTCTCCATGAACGCGATGAGATTTATTACCCATCATAATCCATTCAAGACAACTTTTCATTAGATGATTAAAAATAATGTTTAAATACTTAATATAATTTTGAATATTAATGAGATACTTCCTATCCATTACTAGCATTACTTATGTAACAAAATATATAAAGGAAAACAAATCAGTGAACACCAGGAACGACGATAATACTAAGATATTATTAACAAAGTAATGTTAAAACACCATATATGATATCATATTAATGTAAATGGTTATAGTAAAATTTATTAAAAATTATTTCACCATTATACAGGAGGTTAGCTTACCCTTGACCAAGGAAAATTACAAGGTAAGGGTTAATTCTACAACTCTTCATTATTCAACGTTGTTTATATATATTTATCTACTGGGACCCCTTTATCATCCACATCCATTATTCTTAAAAAATGCTTTTCAAAACATTTTTACTATTTACTAGAAAATGGTTTGAAGTTATTTATACCATTATTGGACCTTATATGTTTTGAAAGAAATCATTCCATCATTTTCCAAACAAGTAACATTATGACTTTTTGGACAAAATTGTGGTAAGAATGTTTTCTTAACTTATACGGTGGGTGTGGCTATATTCTGCCATTATAACATCGTCGAAACATCCATTACAATCTTATAAAAATATTTTAAAAATAAATGTTTTCTTTTCTAATTATGTAACTATAACTTATTTCAAAAAAAAAGAATGATATATTTCTCTCAAACAGTTTTCATTTCATCTTTGTCAACATCATTTAATGAAGTTTAATCTTGTTTGAAGTTGATTTATTATGATACAAATCATCCATTTTTAATTGAATTTTTTTGAAATGTTTGACTGTGGATGTGTTATTTTTCGACCATTCATTTTTTATGGATAAAGTATTGACATTTCATATGCTAGTTTTAATACGAATGTTTATATTATGTTTAAAACTTTTTATATGAAGAATGCATTGGACTTAGTAAGTGACAAGTAGACACCGTTATAGCTCCTCGATGCATTGGTAAGTCTCATGAGAGAAACTATATTCCTGGAAGAGGGCCTTGAAAAAATCTTATATGTCGTCTTTCCACAAGGCCTTGACTATGTGGTTATGAATGTTTAACATTATGAATTCCATTATTATGAAAGTGGCTATTGATATTGCATGTGATTATTTGACTAGTAGAATATCCTTGTCAATAATTAAATGGAATTATTTGATTTTATATTTTCCATGATTTGATGAAGTTAAAGTTTAAAAGGCTTTTGTTTTAGTCTTATACATTTCTTTAAATGTTTATGCTTATTTATGAATGTTCCTGCTATATTTTTATCCTTACTGAGAATCTGAGCTCACCCCTTTCTATGTTATATTTTTTCCTGGATGTGAAGAAGTATATTATAACTGACCTACAGGGATAGTCTATTGTATCTTAGTGTTCTCTAATGAAAAAAAAATGTTATTTTAGTTTTCCATTTTACGATGTAATTTAAAACTTATGAATGTATCCATTACTTCTATGGATACTAAACTAATTGATCTTTTGAGACTTGATATTTTGTGATCATGCCAATGATACGTAATAATGCACCGACTCTGGGCTTCTGGGGTCAGGGTTTTACAATAATGATGATTAAATAATCCTTGCTTTATGATCTATGTGGAACACTTAAGCATGAGAATGAAATGAAAGTGAGGGGTCTGCCCAGAATTGTATCTTGATCTAATACATTGGGTAATGTTTAGTATCATGATACTACATTTTGGGATAGGATCATACCTCATTATTTTATGGTACATTTTCTACTATGATGTATTTTCAGTTTAGCCTTGACATATTTTGAAATGTTTTATGTTGTTAACACATTTCCATGTTATGATTATGATACAATATTAAGCAATTATGTTCATATTTCTTTAATGATACATTTTTATGCATATTTCATAACATCTGTTGTCTTATTCATGTTATTCCATGTTTATTCCATTACTAGCCTTTATAGATCACCCTCGTAAGGCCCCAACCTTAGTTACCAAGAATCGGTGCATTATTACATAACATTGACATGATTAGTGTAATAATTTCCCGAAAGACCAATCAGTTTTGTAGCCTTGGAAATAATAGATACATACATTGGTTAAAAATTACATCGGGAAATAAAAAACAATATTGTGTACCTTTTGAACACACTTATATCCCTTAGCCTATTCCAACAGGTTAATTGTAACATACTTCTTTATATCCTAGAAAAAATAAAACATAAGAAAGGGGTGAGCTCAGATGCTCTGTAAGGAATACAATATAGTGGAAACTGTTATAAATAAGAAAAAACATTTATGGGAATGTATAAGACTAGAAAAAATCCATTTAAACTTAAACTCAAGATTAATATAGAAAAGATAAATAAAATAATTCCATTTACTTATTCACATGGATATTATACTAGTTGAATAATTACATGTAATAACTATAGCCAATTTTATATTTATAGAATGCATAATTTCTGACTTCATAACCACATAGTAAAGGAATTGGGCTAAAAATACAAATAATATTTTTTCAAGGCCTTGTGCCAAGACACTATTTTGTCTTATGAGATCTACTGATACCTCTAGGAGCTATAGGGGGCTCCACCCATCACTTACTAAGTCAAATTCATTCCTCAAATGAAAAGGTTCACACATAACATAAACATTCGTATTAAAATTAGCATACAAAATGTCAATACTTCATCCATAAACCATGAATTGTATAAAAATTTCACATCCATTGTAAAAAATTTCACAAAACCTTCAATAAAATATGGAATATTTGTATCATAATAAATCCACCTCGATAATGAATAATATTCCATATAAGATGTTGAAATAGTTGAAAATGATCAGTAAAAATCATTGAAGGAAATATCACTTCTTCATAAAATCATTTAACAGTCACATAATTTATAAAGGATGTAATTTAAAATTTACTTTGGAGTCAAAGTGTCCCATAAGACTTTGAATCTTTTCTAAGGAACTAACATTTTAAAACATTCATGTATATATTAATTAATCATTAAAACCATTTTGAAAATAAGGACATTAAGGAGAACATTTTAGAAGAATAAATAATTATAACGTATAAAATGATGCTTTAGTAAAAGAGTCCCTTAAAAAGAATCCATTTAAAAAACATTATATTAAACATGGACATGAATAATAAATGTGTCTCTTTAGATACTCACATAAAAACAACTCAGATAATAAAGAGATTGTGAAATTAACCCTTACGATTGGGTAACATACGAAACATACACCCCATGAAAGATGTATCATACAAATAACATGTTAATACCCATAAATTAATGTATATTACACAAATAATACAATCATTGGAAGTACATACACCACACAAAAGGAAATAGTGGCAATATAGTATGAATCTCAAATGAATAAAAAGTGAGATGAAGACCCCTTACCATGTTGTAATCAGTTGAGTTTTATGAACAAAATATAATAACCACAAAATAAATCAAAAAATACCATTAATATAAAGATAATCATGACAATATGTATCAAATGGCAATACACAGTACACCACATGCAATAAATAAGTGGCGCACAATGGAAATCTCACCGAATTAAAAGTGAGATAAGAATCCTCTTACCACGTTGTAATGAATCGAGTCGTATGACCCAAAGATAATAACCAACAAATGAGTCAAAAAATATCATGAATATAAATAGAATCATGATAATATGTATCAAATTTAAGTACGCAATACACCATATGTGATAAATAAGTGGAGAACAATGAAAATCTCACCAAATTAAAAGTGAGATAAGAAACCCCTTACCTTGTACTTTTACATAGTATAAGGTAGGTTATCCTCTTGTATGATGGTGAAATAATTTTTATTAAATAATAAAATAACCAAATACAAAAATATGATATCATATATGATCTTCTAATATTTCTTTGTTAATAATATTTCTGTAGTATCATCATTTTGGGTGTTAACTGATTTGTTTTTCTTTATATGGTTGGTTATGTAAGACATCTTTTTTATGGATATGATGTATTTTATTCATATACAAAATGGTATTATGTTCATAAAAATTATTTTTAATTATAAAATGAAAATTATTCTTGAATTATTATGATGGGGAATGAATCTCATCGCGTCCATGGAGACGGTAATCTGTACGTATGCATGAGCGACAATTTCATTATATTGACAGTGAAATAATTTGTAATTTGATGTTATATCATATATACCAAATCATTATAATGTAATTTTTATTTTTTACCTCAGTTATACCCATTATTATAACAATCTAAATAATGATGTGTTTGAATAACAAACTACGCCGCGATGTGGAGATAGTAAGCCGTACGTATGCATGTATGGTGAATTTTATATTTATAGGATGAATAGAAAAACAAATATGGTTGTAACATATTTATAATAAGATCATTGTATGTATAATTTACATGAGTTTTTATTTTTTCATTGAAGAAAAAATGAAAGAGGAAGTGGAAGAAGAAAAAACATGGAAGAGGGTGGTGAAATTATTGCCTCTTCCTCGGGTGTTTAATTTGGAGTTGATCAAAAGGTATCCATAGGTTGGCTTTATGATAAAAGTAAGGACTCTATGTTGATGTGAGGGATTTTGTAAGGATAGTTAGGTAGGATTTGGATGAGATAAATTTATTTGGAGGTGTGAAATTAATGTAAGGGGAAGTACCATTTTATAAGAGAGGTGAGGTTACCTTTAGGAAAACCTTTAAATATTATTTTATAATAAAATAATTATCATTTTTTAATGGATCCAAAATGATTTAATTAGAAGATAAGGTGGGTATGGGTCTCAGACCTCTCAACCAATAGGTTTAAAAAAAATTTAGGTGCCATTTTGACCTTATCTTTTAGATTTAACTCTTCGTTAAATAATTTAACATTTACCGTGTCTTCTTGTATTCTTACATTAAGTGGTTAATAAATTTAATCTAAACATAAAAAATAACCTCAAGTGGTTCAATAATGATATATATAATATTATATAAGTTATTTTTCAAAACTGTAGATTTTTAGGAATATTATATCAAACAATAATATAGTATTCGTTTTAAATACTAATTTATGTCGACTTTGACATTATTTACTATTTGAAATTTTGGAAAATCATAACAGGATGATTACTTTGAACAAAATTAATTTAATGAAACCTAACATGTCATGTTAACCTATGAAATTAGTGGAATCATAAAAAGTCTTAAATTATATTTATTTGGATATTTATATTACCAATTATGTTAATCAATTATTAATAAGGTAATTCATGCATTATCATTGTGTAATAAATAAGATTAATTATTTAATTTATAAAAATTATAAATGAAATTTTATTATGTATTAAATATTTTTATCTTTCTAATAAATATATATAGTTGAATTTATCTTATGTACATCCTTATAATAAATTTTTTTTCCGTTATAAAACATTGAATTTAACTCTTTTAGCTCTTCATTAAATATAATAATAATAAATTCTCTAATCTAATCCAAGGGGAAAAAAGAGGATAACATTTTATTCCTAAGTTTTTTTGTCTAATTAAAATTATCCAATGTAATTAGGGCATGTTCAAGGGTAATTATAATATCATTCTTACCATTAATTACCCTATTTTCTTTTAACCGTGGTAAATAAATGCCAATAGTTACTATTCACCAAAAATTATTTTCATCTTATTGAACCAAATTTTACTTACGGATTTCAACCGTGTCTCTCAGATTTTTAAAATTAAACTCACAGAAGCTGTAAAATATAGTTTTATGCAAATTTTCAAATGCTTCTAGAAGGTGGGAAAAAGAATGTAAAAAGTTCAATAAAATTTTATACATCTAATTTTATTATAAAATGACTCCAATGAACTAAATTGAGCTTATATAGGTATTATATATCTATTTTCACTTAATATAAATATAAATAAAATAAATAATTTTTTAAATAAAATGTTGGTTTTAGACTATAATGCAGAGTTTGTCCCTATTCATAAAAAAATGAATGTTTTCAGAAAAGTACCAAAAATTATCCCTAAGATAATTTTGTTATTAAAAATTAGAAAAATTAATTCTATTTTAAAAAATTCACAAAATAGAAGTTGTATTAATTAATTTAAAAATAATTCCCATTGTCAAAACTGAAAAGCAGGTTTTAAAAAGTAAAAACTATCAAAAGATTGATAAGGTTTTATGAAAAAATATAAATGTGAAATTACTTATAATGACCTAAATTGTATTTAATGATAAAAATATAATCCAATTACACTAATAAACCATTCAAATTCACTATTTAACTTTACAAATTATTTCTATTAAAATATTTTTTTCAATTAAAATTTATTATTTTTCAGTATTTATCAAAATATAGAAGTTGTCAGAAAATTACAAAAAAATTATTGAAAATAAATTTTTATGTCCTGATTGTAAATAATAATTTAATTTCATTATATTAAATATATAAAAGTTTCAAATATTTGTTTTAAAAAGGATTTTCCATTAGGAGGTGGTAAAATTTCTTTTTTTGAAAAATAATTTTTTTATCTAAAAAATGAATTTATTCTTATATTATGTCTAAGAAACACATAATATGGATTCTCCAAACTATATGGAGTATATAAAATTCAAAATTTAGTTAATACTATTCATAACCACTTTTGAATGACTAGTTTTGTGTGTCATTGTGTTCTCAAACTCGGTGTTGCATGTAGCGCAAGCTATTGAATTAGTTTAAAGAAAATAACTTACTATGAAATCTTAGGGTGTTACATTAATCAACCCTTTTAGAAATTGTGTCCTCACAATTTTAAAATTAGGCATGGGAACTTCATTGATAGCCCCACATTGAAAAACTATTCAATAAAAATATCACTTTAAAAGAAAGAAAGAGAAGTTAAAAGGTCACCCGAGATAACCCATACAATGATTCCATATAGGAAAACATGGATATGGAAGATTAAATAAGTATCATGTTCTAATGGAGAGTGATATAAAACATGATGAGGAAACATTTATCAAAAAGTAATCCACAAACTTTTTATGGGTTAAATGGTCATTAGTTTCCCAGTAGGAAAAGTAAACGGACAATTTTTTTTGTTTTAGGTTCCATTTCATAAAGTTGAGGTATTTATTTATGAAATTGACTATGAAAAAAAAGTTATATAATTAATTTTTAAGTAGAGTTTCATCCTTCAATTAGTTTCTACCACTAAATAATATTTTTTTTAACGATGAGTATTCAAGATGACATGGTCACACCTGAAGCACAAGAATCAACATCTAGAGAATAACATGATCGACAATGGATAAACTATATATTTACTTTCTCATTTGAGATTATCAAAAACCAAAATGGATTGTACAAGATCATATGATCCCCAAAACGAATAATCCTTTAGAGAATGAAATACTAATAATAATTTAAAAAGTTAAACCAACAATACCTAATGATGAATAAATACCATTCAATAAAAAATTTTCCTTAAAATCCTTTAATATAATCCAAAATAATTTTGAAACCCAAAACATAGAATAAATTTATTACGTAGAGTTCCACATTAAATTGTATCTCAAAATTACATAGACTACTCATTAAGTCATAAACATAAACTAATTAGCCTAATCCCATATTCACTATGATTGATTAATCATTTTCATGAATAACCAAAATCTCTATAAACCCACAATAAAAACATAGATAAAAATACACCAATACTCTTGAAATGAAATCTAGTAGTATTCTATTTTACTTAGGCATATAGTGTTCACAATAGAGTGAACGTATTCCAAAATAAAACTTATCACATAATCACCAAATCAATTTCCTGTACTAAGGATATCCATTTGATAAGACATAATATCCCAATTCAACTTATTATTGATCAATAAAATCTTTTAACTAAAAATAATTAGTCACACTAACCAGGGACATCACTTAATCCAGTGGGAGGTGATAAATCCCAACCACACCGTAGTTGTGAGTTTGATTCCCACATCTTTGTCTGATGCGACGAGTTGTCACATGGTCTATGTGTTGTCTTTTTTGAAAAAAAAAATATTTTATAACCTTCCCAAAATGAGAAAAATTCATTAAAATAACTATAACATAATTTCACAACAAATGTTATCTCATACCTCAGATTTTCATCCCAAAATTTAATAACATGTAATTTCCCCAAATTCAAGGGTCATATAATCCCAAATGGTTATTTATAACTATAATAGACAAGATAATACTTCCAAAAATAGCATTTTCACATAACAAACTATAGGTTTACACATACAAGAGAAATTTCTTACAAAGTAATCCCATTAAAAAAGAGCACTAATAATTTTAAGAAATTTTTCAATCAATTTATTTCCACATAGGTTCTTCCTTGACCAACAGGTTATCATAAATAATAGGGAATTCACTCGAGTAATTCCCTGGTCCCCTACATTTATGGCCAATTACTGTAAAAGGATTCTTGGGATCATTTTTATTTTCTTCCATAATACTCTTCATTATTCTTCAGAAATTGTTTACTTTATGTCCTTCTTTCCCACACATAATTAATATCATTATTCCATTGAGACACTTTCCTAGGTGTCTCCTTCAAAATTTCCTACACGATAGAAATTGAGCTTTATTTTATCCATTGTCTCCACTGTTGTTGCTCTTATCATTCAATTCATTCCTCTTCTTTGTTGAGTCTGTGAGTTGGTTAATATTTATTTTGTTGATCATATTTTTGTAAAACTGATTTTGCATTACGCAATATATTTTTCACTTATCAACAATCCATTTTGTTGCACATTTTCACCACTGTGCCCACATTGTACATCAGGTTCAATGTTACTATGAATTCCTTGGAATCTAGTTGTTGACTGACAGAAGAACGCATAATGTGAGACATAAAAAAATTTAGAGATTACCAAAACATTTTAAGTTAAATCAAAAACACCACAGGATTAACCAAGTTTATTTATTCTCATCTTATATTAAAATCATTCAAACCGGTTTGTAAAGAAAATGTGAATTATCTTAAGTATATCCCCCAGGAGTGTCATAACCAAATGTGAATCAAGGCCTGTTTTCGTGTTCCATGATAACCCGAATCATTCCTGAAACTCCTTGTCGGAGTTTTCACTCCTAGGCACTTATTTTCTAGATATGCCTTTACCTACATGTATCCTGATAGGGATTTATTTCTTAGAAATACCACATAATATTTACAGTACCAAAAATTTTGTATGTTCTTCTATACTATTCCTTAATGTCTTCCTTAAGGTAGTGTTTCATAATCAATGTTTTCTTTTCTAAATATAGCTTCAAAGGTTTTTATTAATCTTACCATGATACAAACTGTAAAGCCCTGACCCCAGTAACCCAGAATCGGTGCATTATTACATAACATTGGAAGGATACAAGGAATCATATCCCAAATGAACAAACAGTTTATTAGCCTTGGAATTACTAGATACATACATAAGTTTTACATTATATCATGAAATAAAAAATTCCACATTGGGTCTCATTTGAACACTCATATAACCCTTAGCCTATTCCTTTTGGTTAATCGTATTATACTTCTTTTCATCCTGAGAAAAATAAAACAAAATATATGGGTCAACTCAGATTCTCAGTAAGGATAAAAATATTGAGGAATATGTCATAAATAAGAACTATCCTTTAATGTAATTTATAAGACTAGAACACAAGAATTTTAAACACATACATGAATATAATATGGAAACGACAAATCAAATAATGCCATTTACTTATTCACATGGATATTCTACTAGTCAGATAATCAAATTTAATATTAATATCCAATTTTAAAATCATGGAATAAATAATTTTAGACTTCATAACCACATAGTTAAGGAATTTTTCCAGGACTACAAATAATATTTTGTCAAGGACTAGTGCCAAGACACTAGTTTTTCTCATGATACCTACAGATGCATCGAGGAGCTATAGGTGGCTCCACCTGTCACTTACTAATTCTTATGCATTCCTCATCTAAAAATGTTTAAACATAAAATAAACATTTGTATAAAAACTAGCATACAAAATGTCAATCCATTATCCATAAACCATGAATGGTATAAAAATAACACATTTGCTGTCAAACATATCACAAAACCTTCAATACAATATCGAGGATTTGTTTCATAAAAAATTAACCTAGATCAGTAATAATATTCTATAAAGGATGTTGACATAGTAGAAAATGATCAATTAAAATCATTGAGAGAAATATTATTTTTTTCATGAAATCATTTAAAAGTATTATAATTTATAAAAGATTTCATTTAAAAGACAGTTTTGAATCAAAGTGTCACATAACACACAGAACCTTCTTAAATGATTTAACATTTTAAAATATTCATGTCCATATAAATAACTTTTTAAAATGATTTTGAATAAAAAGACATTACGAAGAAAGGTTTAGAAGAATAAATCATTAAAACATTTAAAATTCTACCTTAATAAAAGATTCCCTTAAAAATAATCTGATTGAAATCTATTTTATGAAACGTGGACATGAATAATAAATATCTCCCAATAGATACTTACATAAAAACAACCTCAGATAATAAAAAGATTGTGAAATTAACCCTTATCGATTTGGTAACATACGAAACATACACCCCATGAAAGAAGTATCATAAAAATAATATTTAAATAACCATAAATTAATTTATATTACACAAATAATTCAATCATGGTTTATACATACACCACATAAATGGATATTGTGGAAATATAACATGAATCTCATTGGAATAAGAAGTTAGATGAAACCCCCTTACCACATTGTAATCAATCGAGTCGTATGACAAAAATTTAATAACCACCAAATGAGTCAAAAAATAAAATGAATATAAATATAATCATGATAATATATATCCAATTTCATAACATAATATACCACATGCAACAAATAATTGGAAAACAATGGAAATCTCACCGAATGAAAAGTGAGATAAGAAACCCCTTACCACATTGTAATTAATCGAGTAATTTGAACAAAAGTTAATAAGAACAAAATATATCACAAAATACCATGAATATTAATATAATCATGATAATATATATCAAATGGTAGTACACAATACACCAAAAGCAATAAATAAGTGGCGAACAATGGAAACCTCACCAAATTAAAAGTGAGATAAGAAACCCCTTACCTTTTACATTTCCTTAGTATAGGGTATTTTAAACTCCTTTTTAATGGTTAAATCATTTTTATAAAATTATACAAGAACAAAATACATAAAAATGATATCATATATGATCTTATAATATTGCTCTGTTAATAATATTTCAGTAGCGTCATCATTTCTGGTGTTAACTGAATCATTTTCCTTTGTAGGCGTGGTTACATAATCCATGTCTTTTTGATATGATGTATATGATTCATATAAAGAATTGTATTATGTTCATAAAAATTATTTTTTATCATAAAATGAAAATTATTCTTGAATGATTACAGTGGGGAATGAATCTCATCACGTTCATGGAGATGGTAATCTATACGTACACACGGGCGACAATATCATTATATTGATGGGGAAATAGTTTGTAATTGGATGGTATATCATATATAATGAATCATTATCATGTTATATTTATTATTTAATATATTTATACTCCTTATTATACCTATTACAAAATCAATTGTTTGAATAAAAAATAACACCATGATGTGGAGACGGTAATCCGTACGTACGCACTTATGGAGACTTGGTCATTTATAGGATGAATATAATAAGTAATATGGTTGTACCATATTTATAATAACATAATAGTATGTAAAAGTTACTAGAGTAATTATTGTGGTATGGAAACAAAAAACAATGACGAAGTGGTAGAATAAATGAACATGAAAGAGGGTGGTGAAATTATTATCTCTTACTCGGGTGTTTCCTTTTGAGTTGATCAAAAGGGCTCCTTAGGTTGGCTTTCTGATCAAATTGTGAACTCTACATTTATTTGAAGGAATTTGGTAGGATATTTGGGTGTGGTTTGGCTGAGCCCAATGGATTTGGTGGTGTGAAATTAAGAGAAGACGAAGTTCCCTTTTATAAGAGAGGTGTGGGTCACTTTAGGAAAACCATGAAATTTTATTTTATAATAAAATAATTTTTCGTTTATAATGGATCAAAAATGATTATTTCAAACCTATTGCGGAGATGGGTCAAACAAACCTCAACCAATTGGTTTTAGACAAGTTTAGGTTACCATTTTAGCCTTATCTTTGATATTTAACTCCTAGTTATATAGTTTAACGTTTTCCGTGTCTTCTTGTATTCTTACACTATATTGTTAATAAACTTGTTATAAACTTCAAAGAAAACCACAAGTGGTTCATTAATAACATATATAACATTATTTAAGACGTTTTCCATAACCATATAATTTTATGAATATTATATCAACCAATAACATAGTACTTGTTTTAAAAAACCATTTATGAAAATTTTGACATTATTTAGTATTTGGTTTTTGTGAAAATCATAACAGCCTGATAACATCAAAAAAATTTATTTATTCAACCGTAAAATGTCACAATAACCTTGAAAATTAGCGGAATTAATCAAATGTCTAAAATTTCATTTATTTAGATTTTTATAATATCAAATATTTTAATCTTTCATTAATAAGGTTATTACTGCTTTATCATTGTGTCATAAATAAATTAAATTATTTAATGTATAAATATTATAAATAAAATACCATTATGTAGGAAATATAATTATTGTTCTAATTAATATATATTGTTTAATTTATCTTTTGTATAACCTAATATTAAAAATGGTTTAGTTATTAATCATTGAATTTTACGCTTTTAACTCTTCTTTACATAAAATAATAATAAATTTCCTAATCTAATCCAAGTGTACCAAATAGGATCATGTTTTCTTCCTATGGTTGTTTTTGGTATAATTACACCTATCCAATAGAATTAGAACATGTGTTAGGGTAATAATAATATCATTTTTACCTTTAATTACTCTATTTACATTTAACTGTGGTAAATAAATGTCAAAAGTTACTATCCACAAAAAGTTATTTTCATCTTATTGACAAAAATTTTACTTACTAATGGAAACCATGTCACTCAGGTTTTTGAAATACATCTCACAGAAGTGGTAAAATTATGTTTTATGCAAATTTGCAAATGCTTCTAGAAGGTTGGTAAAACACGGTAAAAAGTTCAATAAACTTTTATACATCTAATTTTATAGTAAAAAAACTCTAATTAACTACATTGAACTATTATTGGAATTATATATCTATTTTTTCTTAAAATAAATTTAAATAAAATAGGTAATTATTTAAATAAAATGTTGGTTTTAAACTATAACGCAATGTTTTTCCTTATTCATGAAAAATTGGATGTTTTTAGAAAAATACCCAAAATTCACCCAAAGATAATTTTGATATTCGGAATTAAAAAATAAAATCTATTTTACAAAATTTAAATCATATAATTTTTATTAATTAATTTAAAATTAATTCCCGTTGTTGAAATCGAAAAGCGGGTCTTAAAAAATTAAAAACTATCAAGAGATAGACCTATGTTTATGTCAAATTTAAATGTGAAATTAATTATAATGACATAAATTGCATTAATTGATAAAAATATTATCTATTTATTCTACAAACTCATTCAAAGACATAATTTAACCCTATAAAATATTTCAATTAAAAATGTTTTTTCATATTAAAATTTTGTATTTTTCAATATTCATCAAAGTATGAAAGTTATCAGAAAAGTACAGAAAATTTATTCAAAATAAATTTTTATATCCCAATTCTAAAAATTAATTTAATTTAATTAAATTGAATATATAAAGGTTTCACATGTTTGTTTTAAAAAATGTTTTTTCATTAGAAGGTGGAAAAATTTCATTTTTTTAAATATTTCTTTTATCTGAAAAAATTGAATTCGTTCTTATATTATGTTTATGAAACACATAACATGGATTATAAAATTATATGGAGTATATAAATGTCAATATCCAGTTAATAATATTCATAACCTCTTTTGAACGACTAGTTTGGTAAGTCGTGGTGCGCTCAAACTCTGTGTTGCGTGTATCGTAAGCTATTGAATTATTTTAGAGAAAATAACTTACTATGAAATCTTGGGGTGTTACAACCATTTTTTTATGTAGTTCCTCAGGTTATCCCAAGAAACATAACTTAAAAAAATAATGTTGTAGTAATTTAAAGGATTCATTCAATAATGATGTTGTATTTCATGTTTTAAGTTGTTTTGTAATGTTTTTAATTTCAAAAACACTATAATTATTAATATTTAGAGTTGTATTGAGTGTAATTTTTATTCCATTGAATCATATTTGAATGCAATAATATGACTAATGTTGTTATAATTTATATTTTAAGAATTTTTATATATTTTTGGGATTAGGATTATAAAACATTAGTGAAACCCATAGGGTAAGACCAAGTATAAAGAAAATATCCATAAATCTTGGTGAGTATAGAGTAAGTGTTTTATCTATCAAATACATCCCTGTCTGGATACGAACAAGTGGATGTGGCTCTCGCATGGATGTATCTTTGGGTGAAACAAGAAAACAATGCTTTGAGTTAGATTCAAATGGGAACTGGTGCATGAAAACAGGACTTGGTGCATTCCTACATTGACACTCCTAGGGGATATTTTTAGATAAATTCATATTATTAGTATGAGCCATTATTAAGGGAACAAAAAAAGCGTATATGAATATATATTTGGTAATAGATCATGGATAACATATATATAATCTTTAAAATTCAGAATTTATGGAAATAAATGTAATTTATATCTTATCCCTTTAAGGTCATTGGACCACTATTTATATGTTTAATAGTTTAAAATAATTACCCATAATTTTCCATTTATTCTACTTAATGGCCAATAATAGGAGGAATCAGGCTAACAAGAAATGATAAGTTCAATGTAATGACTTCCCAAATTAGATTCCCAATCCGATGAGAGTGGGAATCACAATCTTTGTCTTGATACTCTATCAGTTAACTCATGTTTTGAATAGAAACCCAGATCAAGGGAAAATTCAAACACCGCCCAAAGAATGAAGAAGCCACAACTAAGAGCATCTTGAGCCAAGGACCTCATACTTTTAACAGAATATATGATCCCACAATCATAGAATAATGGATAGAATCCATTGAAAAGATATTCTCAATCCTTCAATTCTCTGAACAACTAAAATATCTTTTGTATTCTTAACATCTGGAGGGTGAATTTAATCAATGTTGAACATTGATAAAAGTATGAATCATAAGGAATAGATCGAGGTGATGTGATTGATCAATTTCTGATAAATGTTTTTCAATAAATATTTTCCTCACACCCTCTAACATAATATGTAAAGTGACATTATTTCCCTGATGAAAAAATATGATAAATCCATCGAAGCGTATGTGGAAAAATTCACAAGGCATGAAAGATTCACCTCCATATTTTTCATTACCCTTGAATAAAAGGTTGAAAGATTCTTTGGTGGACTAAAACCAAGCCTACTAGAATCCCTAGATATCTGTGACTTTTTTTATCTATGAGGAGATTTTATGATATTCCCCCATTATCTTAATGGAGATAGATGAATCTTAGGGGTATTATGGGGATAATAAATGGAAGGTAGAGTAAAATGCTGGGGTCTGATACAGAGATGTTATGGTGATAAGAAATTTTAAAACCCCATTTATCAAAGGTGTGGATAGAGGCACCCTAGATATTTCTTAAAGGGGACAAGGAAATTCTTTAGGTGTAGCAATGAAGGGCACAATTCTAATGATTGCGGACAAGAAAAACCAACTGCTATGACGTAGGAAATGAATCCTCTAGTATAACCTAAATGCATTGTTCAACTCTAATACCTAAAGGAATGATGTAATTTATCAAACCAATGCATTGAGAAAAGGTTTGCAACACCTTAAGATTCCATGGTATGTTTCCCTTTGAATAATGTAGCAGTTTGCATTGTACGCAACTTGGAGTTTTAGCACACCACAACCAATCAAACTTGCCTTTAAAAATAGTAATAATTTTTTTTAAAATTTTTATTTTTTTTCAAAATGGACATTATTTTTGAATTTTAAATATCGATATAAGCTTATGGTGAATTTTTTGTATTTTTCTAAAAACATTCAATTTTTTATGAATTGTGAAAAATACTATATTTTAATTAAAAACAAATTTTTTAATAAAAATAATTTATAGTGTTAAATTATGAATTTGAGTGTTTGTAAAGTATTATTAGATTATATTTTTATCATTTAATAAAATTTATGTAATTTTATGTAATTTCACTTTTTAACTGGACATCAACAAGTGTCAATCTTTTGATAGTTATTCGTTCTTAAAAATGCTTTTTTGTTTTGACAACGCAAATTAATTTTAAATTAATTTCTGCCACTTCAATGTTTTGAATTTTCAAAATTGGATTCCATATTAGGAATCAGGATTTAAAAATTGTGTTAATTGAAAACTTTTATTTTTAGATATTATGATTAATTACTTTATTTACCATGGTTAAAGGCTGAATCTGATAAATAAGGGTAAAAAATAATATTATAATAATATTAAATTACCCTTACATGTGTCCTATTCATATTTTTTGATACATTTATGACCATAGGAATCCTTGGGTAGATTGTGGGACCCCATGGAGCAACATGAGATTGATAATGACACTTTTTACTAATTAATGTAATGTAAACATAAAAATGGCATAAACATATATCTTTTAGTAGAATTTTTTTTAAATTGGGTTGTATGAATTTTATTTTCGACTATAAATGCTCATTAAAAAGATAAAAACATTTCATACATAATTTTATTTTATTTATGATTTTTATAAATTATATAATTAAATTTATTTATGACATAATGGTGATGCAGTAATTGCATTATTAATGAAAGAATCAAATAAATTGTATTATAAAAATAATAATAAATATAATTTCAAAGTTTTTATGAAATCCAAGAATTTTATAGGAGAATATGATATTTTAGGGTAGATTAAATGTATTTGGTCTGATGTAATAAATTTTTAATGACTTCACAAAAACCAATACTAAATAGTATCACAATTGAAATAAATGAGTTTTTCAAAACAAATATTATATTAGTAAATTATATAATATTCATAAAAATATAAGGTTATTCCAAATTACTTATATAATTATAGGTATATCCATAATTATCTAATTGATTTTTTCTTGGAATTTTATTGTATGTTTATTAACCAATTATAATAATAATACAAAAAATACATGGTAGAAGTTAAACTATATAACTAAGAGTTAAATCTTAATGATAATGTTAATATGGTGACCCAATCCAGTATAAAACATATTGGTTGAATGTTTTTCGACCCATACCCACCGTATCCTCAAAATAAATCATTTTTGAGCCATTATAAATAGAAAATTATTTTATTATAAAATCATATTTTAATCTTTTTCTAAGGTTCCCCTCACCTCTCTTATAAAAGGGAACTTCCCCTTATCTCAAAATTAAACCTTCATAGACATTTGTCTCGGCCAATCCCTTCCCAAATATCCCCCTAATTTCCCTCACATCAACCTAGAGGACTTAGTTTGATCAGAAAGTCAACATAAGGAGCTCTTTTGATCAACTCAAAAGGAAACACCCGATGAAGAGGTAATAATTCACCACCCTCTTAAAAGTTATTTTATTCTTCCACTTCCTCTTTATTTTTTTGTTTCCATTCTAAAATAATAAATCTAGTTTATTATATATACTGTGGTGTTATTATAAAAATGGTACAACCATATTCATTATTATATTTATCATATGAATTACAAAGTCACTATTCATGCATACGTACGACTTATCATGTCCACGTTATGGTGTAGTTTGTTATTCAAACACATCATTATTAAATGGGTATAATAATAATTATAACTAATGTAAATAAAAAATATAACATTTTGATGATTCTTTATATATGATATACCTTCCAATTACATACGATTTCACCATCAGTATAACGACATTGTCGCTCGTGCGTACGTACTGATTACCGTCTCCATGAGCGCGATGAGATTGATTACCAATCATCATCATTCAAGAATAATTTTCATTTTATGACTAATAAATAATTTATAAGATCATAATATCATTCTGGATATGAATAAAATACATCCTATCCATAACAAACATTGCATACGTAACCAAGCATATAAAGGAAAACTTATCGGGTAACATTCAAAATGATGATACTACTGAAATATTATAAACAATGCAATATTAGATTATCATATATGATATAAAATTTATTTATATAGTTATTTTATAATTTAATAACAATGTTTTAACTATTATATAGGAGTTTAACACATTATAAACTACAGAAAAGTACAAGGTAAGGGTTAATTTCACAATCTCTTTAGGATCTGAGGTTGTTTTTATGTTAGTATCTATTGGGACCTCTTTATCATCCACATACATGTTTCTTAAAATTATATTTCCAAACATTTTTACTATTTACTAGAATTTGGTTTATAGTCATTTATACCCTTGTTTGAATTTTTATAAAATGGTTTGAAAGGAATATTTTCATCGTCTTCCAAATGAGGTACTTCATGTCCTTTTCAACAAAATTATGGTAAGAATGATTTTTTAACATATACGATGGGTGTGAATATTTTCCTACATTATATAATCATCTAAGCTTCCCATACAAGATTATAATAATATTTTCAAAATAAATGTTTTCTGTTATAATTATGTAGCTTTTAAATGAATTCAATGCAGAAAGAGGTATTTATTTAAGTTTGTTTTCATTTCATCTATGTTAACATCCTTTGAAGGATTTTAATTTTGTTTGAAGTTGATTTATTATTATACACATATTACATATTTTATTGAAGGTTTTGTGATATGTTTGACTATTGAGGTGTTATTTTTACACAATTAATTGTTTATGGGTAATGTATTGACATTTTCTATGCTAGTTTTAATACAAATGTATATGTTCTTTTTAAACCTATTCATATGAGGAATGCATTAGATTTAGTAAGTGACTCATGGAGCCTTTTATAGCTCATTGATGCATCATTAGGACTCAAGAGACAAAATAGTGTCTTGGCACAAGGCCACAAAAAAATATTATTTGTAGTCTTTGCACTAGGTCTTGACTATGTGGTTATAAAGACTGGCATTATGAATTTCATCGTTATGAAAGTGTCTATTTATATTTCACGTGATTATTAAACTAGTATAATATCAATTTGAATAATTAAATGGAATTATTTGATTTTATCTTTGACAAATTATGCTGAAGTTGATGTTTAAAAGGATTTTGTTTTAGTCTTATACATTTAAATAAATGTTTATGCTTACTTCTGAATGTTTCTGCTATATTGTTATCCTTACTGAGTATCTCAGCTCACCCCTTTCTATTTATTATTTTTCCCAGTATGTGAAAAATTATTTTATGGTTGACCTGCAGAGATAGGCTAAGGCTATAAGTGTGTTCAAAAGGGAACAAAATGATGTTGATGTTTTTATTTCATGATGCAACGTAAAACACATGAGTGTATCCAGTACTTATAAGGATACTATACTGGTCAGTATTTTGGGATTTGATCACTTTTGATCATGCTAATGAAATGTAATAATGCAGCAACTCTATGTAACTGGGTTCGTGGTGTTACAGTTTTTATGATAGGATCTTTAGTACAAACCTTGGAAGCAAGATTTTTGAAAAACAATGATATTAGAACACTATCCTATGATATACGTTGAGGACTAGTATAGAAGAACATCCTAAAATTTTGGTAATGTAGAGATTTTTTGATTTTTCCAACCAAAAAATCCATGTTTGGATACAATCAGGTATAGGAATCTCTGGCACAGATGTAGCTAGGGGTAAATCTCGAAAATACCGCTTTGAGCTAGACTCAAACGGGAACTGGTTCACAAGAATGAGCCTTATTTCACTATTGGTTATGAAACTCTTGGGGGGTATTCATAGGATAATTATCATTTTATTTACAAACCATTATGAAGGTTTTATGATTATATACATCCTCAATGAAAACATTTTTATGATTATGGATTATATACAAAAACAACTCAATTTATGTTAACCGTTTTCAAGTTTGGAATTATGTATTGCAATTTATAAACTAATCTAGTGTATCAAAATTGTTTAGAAATGGTGCCTAGTGGAAGGAATGGAAACTATATTGACACACATAAAACATGTAGGGGTTTCCCTCCAACTCAAGATAATTATAGTGGAGCCAGTGATGCAACTGGTGTGGACCATCTTATCACCATACTGGGATAACTAACTCATGTTATGAATAATAACCTTTCCCATATGGATCACCTAGATCCACAATGCATAGGATCAATGTTAGACTGCTTCCTGAGGTTAAAACCACCAAAATCATATGGGTGTACATATCCATTCATAGCTGAGAAATGTACAAGTTTTTTGTAGAAAATATTTCATGATTTGGGTAGTAGAGAAAGCGAAAAATTTGTCATGACAGTTTATCGCATCATGGGAGATGAAGGTCAATGGTGGTTATTAAACCAAAATACAAAGAAAGATGATAATGTATCTAACATTAAATGGAGTGTGTATAAAGAGATTTTATTAGAAAAATACTTTCTAGGTGACCATCAAGTTGATATGAAAAGAAAATTTCTGATTCTGAGGAAAAAGGAGGATGAGAATGTCTCAATGTATGAGGGTAACTTTACAAGGTTAGAAAAACATGGAACAAATTATCTATGTAACCCAAGGAGTAAGATTGATTGATTCATTGATAGGTTAAAACCATTTCTCCATTGATCATTAGTCTCACAATCCTTATCATTGTACGAAGATATTTTCTAATGCGCTATCAAGACACAAAATGAATTCTCTGTGTACTATAACTTTAAAGAAAATCAAGAGAAAAAGAGATTTGTTGAACACTCAAGAAATGATATAAATGGAAGAATGGAAATGTTGAATATCAATCATGTGCTAAATGTTGGAAGAAAAACCACGGTACTTTCCTGAAGGGAATGGGATTCTGTCATAAGTGTGGTGAAAAAGGCCACCAAGCTCATGATTTCAAGGGGAAGAAAGAGGCTTTCAATGTTGAATGCAACAATTGTAGATAAAAGGGTCACTATGAAAATGAATATCCTATGAGCCAAGGGAAATTTCATCATAAAAGTCCAAGGGAGAAAGCCCAAGCTTATATGATCACTACTGCTGAGGTTGAAGATCCATAAGACATGGTGGTAGCTAATTTATGGGTTTCCTCAAGTTTGAAAATGATTTATTTGATTCTAGATCATCGCATTGTTTCATATCTTCAAAGATTTCTGTGAAAATTATATATTGTAAATTTGACTTAACAAAGGAGTTGTCAGTCAAACCACCTAATGGAAGTATCATCACAATAATGTTTTTTGAATTAGTTCCCATTAGGGTATATAAATGCTCTTCATATCCTGATATCATCATCAAATCCTTGATTGAATTATATATAAACCTTGGTATGGACTAGATTTCAGACCGTGATTTGAGTGTTTATTGTAAGAAGAAAGAGGTTACAATTTTCGATGATGAAAAGAAGAACCTTATCTTTATAGCAGAAACGTCACAACATGATTCTTATCTATATCCAGTCCCAGTAGCTCTACTAAAATATATTATTGGGGAATAAGAGAATGAAATTACAATATGTGTGCAAAATAATGTTCGAATTGAGGACATACCTATTGGACAAGAATATGTGGATTTGTTTCCATAGAATTTACCTAGACATCCTCCATAAAAATAAATTGAGTTTTACAATGATTTAATTCCTGGTTCAAGGCCCATATCGAAGACACCTTATAGAATAGCCACTTTGAAATTATTGGAACTAAATAAAAAACTAGAGGAATTGAGTAATAAGGGATCTATTCACCCTAGTGTTTCTCCATGGGGACCCTGTCCTTTTTATTATGATGAAATATGGATCTATGAGGTTGTGAATTGACTATAGGGAGTTCAATGTTATAACCATAAATAATAAGTATCCCTTACCTCGCATTGAGGATTTATTCAGCCAACTTCAAGGAGCTCAATATTTTTCAATGACTGAACTTTGACCTAGATATCATCAGTGGTGTGTAAGGAAGGAATTCTGAAAACAACATTTCAAACCAGGTACAGACACTACGATTTTATTGTAATTCCTTTTGGATTGACTAATGCACCCTCTGCCTTCATGAATCTAATTAATAGAGTTTTCAAGTAATATCTTGATGACTTTATAGTTGTATTTATTTATGATATTTTGGTATACTCAAAAAGATATGAAGATCATGGAAATCACTTGCGCATAATCCTAAGGACTCTTAGAAGAAACGAATTATATGGGATATTTTCCAAGTGTGAATTATGGATTCATGTGATTTATTTTCTTGTACATATTCTCTCTAAGGATAGAATCATTATATATCCTTTAAAGAACATGGAAATCCAAGAATGGCTGGAACTGAAGAGTATAATGAGGTATACAATTTTATTGGTTTAACAGGTTATTATTAGTGTTTTTTCCAGAATTTTTACTGATTGGAAAACCCATTAACCCCGCTCACATGTAAAGGGGTTAAATTTGTTTGGAAAAAATATTGTGAAGAATGTTTAGAAGAAATAAGAGAAGATATGTTAATTCTTCTATCTTGAATCTACCATTGGGGAATGATGGGCCTGTTATTTATAGTGATGCTTCAAAGAACATACTTGGTTGTGTCCTTATGAACAATGATAGAGTTATTGCCTATGAATCACAGCAGATAAAAATTCATGAGAAAAACTATCCTACTCATGATGTTGAGTTAGCAGCTGTAATATTCTCTCTAAATATATGGACATAGTATCTCTATGGTGAAAAATGTGAGATTTATAATGATCACAAGAGTTTGAAGTTTATTTTCTCACAGAAAGAACTCAGCATGAGAAAAAGATGATGGCTTGAACTACTCAAGGATTATGATCGCACTATACACTTCCACCTGGGAAGGCAAATATGGTGTTAGATGCGTTAAGTAGAACAGATCATGGAGTTTTGAATAAGATGAGAGTCGAAAGTGATCCTATTTTCGTGGATCTTGTAAATAGGGATATGGGAATAACCATGGAATTTGAAACATCAATGTTTTTTCAAATGGTTTCCAAACAATCGTTTCTAGAAACGGCCAAAAGATCTCATACCGATGATGAGAAATTTCAAAAGAAGATTAAAGCTATGAATGATGGGAGATTGAATGACATCATATATGAAGATGGAATTTTGAAAATTGTGAAGATACATTGTGTTCTTATCATACTTGATCTAAAAAGGAAATTGTTGGATGATGCTCAGAGATCCAATTTCTCTATACAGACAAGGAGCACCAATATGTATAGTGATTTGAAAGAACATTTTTGGTGGGACAATATGAAGAGGGTGATTGTTGATTTGGTGTTAGGATGTATGGTTTGTCAATAAGTGAAAGCTGGAAGATAACATCCTGGAGGAGTCATTTAACCTCTTCCCATACCTGAGTGGAAATGAGATAATATTATGATGGACTTTTTCATGGGGCTACCAAATACTCTTAGAGGAAATGATGCAATATGGGCCATTGTTTATCGTCTTACAAAGTCAACATATTTTTTTCCAATATAGAAGATTTACCACTTGAATGTATGGAATGACTAAATAATAATGATGTTTTCAGACTTCATTGTGTACCCCTATCGATTGTTTCTGATCGTGATCCCTATTTTACATCAAGAGTCTGGAAAAGTATTCAGAAAGCCCTATATATTGGACTTCATTTGAACACTTCCTACCACCCTCAAACCGATGGACAATCAGAAAGGACTATTACAACCTTAGAAGAAATGTTGAGATCATTCTCATGTGACATTCAAGGTATGTGGGATCAATATTTACCTCAGGTAGAATTTTCCAATAATAATAGTTTCCATTTAACTATTCAGATGTCACCATATGAAGCATTATATTGAAAGAGATGTTGCACACCAACTTGTTGGGAAGATGATTGAGAAAATAAACTCATTGTTCCATAACTTATTGAGAAAACAACAGAAAACGTGAATATTATGAAAACCCTCATTAAATCATCTCAAATTAGGAAAAAGAGATATGCCGATAACAGAATGAAGGATTTGAAATTTCAAGTTGGATATCATGTTTTGTTGTAGGTATCTCCATGCAAGGGTTTTATACGTTTTAGTAAGAATGTTAAATTGTGTCCCAGGAACATCCAACATTTTGACATTCTAGAATGAATTTTAGTTGTAGCATATTGTTTGACAAAGCATCCATGTCTCTCTAATGTTAATGATGTGTTCCACGTATCACTGTTGAGAAAACCCAATCCTGACCCATGACATATACTCACATATGTGGAAATTAATCTATAACCTGATATTTATTACTGTGAAGATCATATCAATGTTCTTTATACAAGACTACAGGTTCTGAGATACCGGACGACTTGTCTGGTTAATGTTCTATGAGAAACCATAAGATGGAAGCGGCAATGTCTGAACCCGATGAACACAGATGAAGAACCACCAAAATCTTGTTATGTTGTAATATTCTAGAAATTTAAAAAGCAAAATTATTTTATGGTGGGGAGAATATAACACCCACGTCTTCCACTGTATGATTCCCTTTCAATAATTCAGTGTCTTGTGTTGTACACAGCTTGGAGTTTAAACACACCACGACCAATCAAACTAGCCGTTATAAATAGTAATAACCACTTTTTGAAATTTTATAATTGTTATTATTCAAAATTGACATCATTTTTGAATTCATAATATCATAATTATCTTAGGGTGAATTTTGGGTACATTTCTGAAAACATTCATTTTGTGATGAATAGTGAAAAATACTATATTTAAATTAAAAACAACTTTTTTAATAAAAATAATTTATATAGTTAAACTATATATTTGAGTTATTTTAAAGTATAATTAGACTATATTTTTATATTTTTATATATTTTTGGACATTTTATGTAATTTTACAATTAAACTGGATATGAACAAGTGTCAATCTTTTGATAGTTATTATTTCTTCAAAACAGGCTTTTCGTTTTGACGACAAAAATTAATTTTAATTAATTTCTTCCAATTTTTTGTTTTGATTTTGGAAAAAAAGATTCAATATTTCGAATCAAGAGGTCCAAATTGTGTAAATAGGTATCTTATATTTTCAGACATTATGAATAATTACATCAATAAATATTTTATTTACCATGGTTAAAGGCTAAATTTATTAAATATGGGTAAAAAATAATATTATAATAATATTAAATTAACCTAACATGTCTCCTATTCATGTTGGATAATACATGTCTAACCATGGTCATACCTAGGTCCATTTTGGGACCCCATGGATCCACTTGAGAGTAATAACAACACTTTATATTAATCATTTTAAAGTAATGGAAAAATGACATTAAGACATATCTTTTAGTAATAAATTTTTTAAATGTTTCTATATAAGTTATCTTTTCTACTATAAATACTCATTATAGATCTAAAACGATATTACCAATATTTTTATTTTATTTATAATTTTTATACATGAAATTATTAAATATATTTATGACACAATTGTGGTGCATTAATTACCTTATTAATGAAAGAATCAAATAAATGGTATTATAAATATTCAAATAAATATAATTTCACAATTTTTAAGACATAAAAGAATTTTATAGGTGAATATGACATGATAGGGTTGATTCAATGTATTTTATTCTAAGTAATAATGTTTTTATCAATTTCAAAAAATCCAAATACTAAATAGTTTCAAAAATCAACAAAAATGTGTTTTGAAAACAAATATTATATTATTAAATTATATAAAAGTCCTAAAAGTATAAGGATTAGCCAATGAACTTATATAATTATAGTTATGTCATTAATCAACCACTTTAGTTTCTATAGGCATTTTATTGTATCGTTATTAACTAATTATTATAATAATACATGAATACCTGGTAAAAGTTAATCTGTTTAACTAAGAGTTAAATCTAAAAGATAAGGTTATATGGTAAGCCAAACCTATCTAAAACCTATTTCTTATGAGGTTTTCGACCAATACCCACATTTTCCTCGAACTAAATCATATTTGAGACATTATAAACAGAAAATGAGTATATTATAATATAATATTTCAATCATTTCCTATGTTGCCCCTCACCTCACTTATAAAAGGGCACTTCACCTTCTCTGAAAATCACACCTCCACGGCCATTTGGCTTGTCCAAACCCTACCCAAACATCCTTATAATTTAACTCACTTCAACCTATAGGCCTTAATTAGATCAGAAAGCCTACCTAAGGAGCTATTTTTATCAACTCAAAAGGAAACAATGGATGAAGAGGCAATAATTTCACCACCCTCTTTCAATTTCTTTTTTTCTTCCACATCCTCTTTTTTTACATTATTAAATAATAACACATATATATTCTATATACTTTGATTTTTTAGAAAAATTTTACATCCATATTCATTATTCTATCCATCATATGAATGAAAAAGTCACCATACATGTGTACGTAAGGCTTACCGTCTCCTTATCATGGTCTAGTTTGTTATTCAAACACTTAATTGTTTGTATGGGTATAATAATGAGTATAAATTATTTAAATAATAAATATAACATGTTAATTATTATTTATATATGATATACCATCCAATTACATATGATTTCACAATAAATATAATGATTTCATCGCTTGTGCGTACGTACAGATTACCGTCTCCACGAACGTGATGAGATTCATTCCCCATCATAATCATTCAAGAATAATTTTCATTCTATTATTAAAAATAATTTTTATGAACTTAATATAATTATGGATATGAAAAAAATACATCCTATCCATAACAAACAAGGCTTACTTAATAGACCATTTAACGGAAAACAGATATGTTAAAACCTCAAATGATGATACTACTAAAATATTGTTAACAAAGCAATATTAAAGGATCGTATATGATATCATATTTATGTATATAGTTATAGTATAATTTAATAACAATTTTTTTAACTATTATACATGAGTTGAACATACCATCGACTAAGGGAAATTACAATCCATGGGTTATTTTCAAAATCTCTTTATGATCTGAGGTTGTTTTTATGTAAGTATCAATTATGACCTCTTTATCATATACATCCATGCTTCTTAAAATTTATTTCATTTCATTTAAAATATTTACTAGAATATTAGATAAATTCATTTATACCCTTGTTTGACTTTTTATAAATTGTATTGAATGAAATATTTCCATTGTTTCCCAAACAAAGTAATTTATTACCTTTTTGACAAAATTAAGTTAAGAATGTATTTTTTTTAACTTATACGGTGGGTGTGGCTATTTTCTGCCATTATATCATTGTTAAAGATTCCTATAAAAGCTCATATTAGTATTTCCAAAAAAATGTTTTCTTTTGTAATTATGTTACTTTTAAATGATTTCAAAAAAAAAAGAGGTATTTATTTCAAATATTTTTTATTTCATCTATGTCAAAATCCTTTGATGGATTTAAATCCTGTTCGATGTTGATTTATTATGATAAAAATCCTTAATATTTTATTGAAGGTTTTTTTATATGTTTTACTATGGATGTGTTATTTTTACACCATTAATTATTTATGGATAATGTATTGATATTTCATATGCTAGTTTTAATATTAATGTTTAACTGATTTTTAAAACTTTTCATATGAAGAATGCATTGGACTTAATAATTGATTGGTGGATCCCGCTATAGATCCTCAAGTATTATGTTGGTATCATGAGAAAAACTAGTCTCTTGGCACAAATCCTTGAAAATTCGTATGTGTAGTCTTGGCACAATGCCTTGACTATGTGGTTATGAAATCTGGAATTATGAATTCTATCATTATTAAAGTGGCTATTGATATTGCATGTGATTATTCAACTAGTAGAATATCTATGAGAAGAAGTAAATGTTATTATTTGATTTTATATTAGCCATATTATGATGAAGTTTATATTTAAGAATACATTTTTAGCCTTATAAATTGCCTTGAATGTTTATTCTTACTTATGAATGTTTACACTACATTGTTATCCTTATTGTGTATCTGATCTCACCCCTTTCTAAGATTTATTTTTCCATGGATGTGAAGAAGTATTTAATGGTTGACATGTAATGATAGGATAAGGATATATTTTTGTTCAAAAGGGGACAAAATGTTGATTTTGTTTTTATTTCATGATGTAATGTGAAATGTTTGAATGTATCAAGTAAATCCAAGGCTACTAAACTGATCGTTATTTTGGGATATGATCACTTATGATCATGCCAATGTAATGTAATAATGCTCATACATTGGGTAACTAGGGTTGGGGCATTACAGATGGTATCATAGGATGTTTAGTACAAACTTTAGAATATATAATTATAAAAAATAGGATTAAAGAATACAACCACAAGATAGACTTTGAGGATTAGTATAGAAAAACTTCCTAGAATTTTAATAATGGTGAGATTTTGTGAGTTTTCCAAACAAATATACCTATCGGGATATGAGAAGGTAAGGGTGGATCTGGAACATATGTACGTTGGGGTGAAACCCAAAAAAACCACTTTTAGCTTGACTTGAATGGGAACTGGTGCACGACAACGGGCCCTGCTGCACTCTTGGTTATGACACTCCCAGGGGATATACATAGGATAATTCTCATTTTATTTAAAAAAATTATGAATGGTTTATGAGTATATAAATCCTCAAAGAATACATTTTTATTATTATTAATTATATCCATAAAATGATCAATTTATGTTAAGTGTTTTACATGTTTATAATTACGTATTGCAATTCATAAACTAATCTAGCGTATGCCATTTTTAAGAAATGGCGCATAGTTGAAAGAATGGATACTGTATTAATGAACGTAATAAATGTAGGGGTTTCCCTCATATTAAATATATTTATAGTTGATCTAGTGACGTAACTGGTACTGATCATATTATTACCATACTGGGACCACACACTCAGGTTATGAATAATAACCTAACCTGTATGGAGCACCTGGATCCACAACGTGGAGGATCTCTATTAGACAGCTTCCAGAAGAAAAAACCAATAAAATTCAAAGGGATTACAAATACATTGGTAGCTGAGCAAATGATAAGTTCCTTAGAGAAAATATTTCATGATTTTGGAAGTAGAGAAAAGTTAAAAGATGTCATGGCAGTTTATCGCCTCACAATAGATGAAGGTCAATGGTGGTCATTAATCAAAAACACAAAAAAAATATGAAGAGGTATCAAACTTTGAATGGACAGAGTTTAATGATATTTTCTTAGAAAAATAATATCCATCTGACCATCGAGTAGATATGGAAGGACAATTTTTGAGTCTGAGGAAAAAGGAGGAGGAGAATATCGCAACGTATGAGGCTAAAATTACATGGTTTCCAAGGAATGAGGTAGATTATATAAGTAACCCAAGGAGTAACATTGATCAATTTTTTGGATGGGTTAAAACCATTTCACCATCGAGCATTAGTCTCACAATCCTTCTCATCGTTTGAAGATATTGTCTCATGTGCTATCAAGACAAAAAATTAATTCTCTCAGTTTTATGTAGTTAAAGAAAAGAAAGAGAAAAAGAGACATGTTGAACACTCTCGAAATGAAAATAATGGGAAGAAGGTAAAATTTCAATATCCATCCTATGGTAAATGTGTGAAGAAACATCCCGGTACTTGGCAGAATTGAATGGGAGTATGTTACATGTGTGGTGAAAAAGTCCGCCAAGATCATGATTGTAAGGGGAAGAATGAGGTTGCCAATGTTCAATGATACAATTTTAGAGAAAAGGGTAATTGTGCAAATGAATATCCTAAGCACCACAAGAAGTTACATTACAAAAGGTCAAGGGAGAAAGGCCAAGATTATGTGATCACTACTACTGAGGTTAATGACATGAAAGATGTTGTGGTAGGTAATTAAATGGATTTCTCAAGTTTAACCAATGCTTTATTTTATTCTGAATCATCACATTGTTTCATTTCTTCCCAATCTTCTATGAAATTTAGATATTTTCAATTATACTTAACAAGGGAGTTTTCAGTCAAAACACCTAATGGATGTATCATCACAACAATGTTTTTTGAATCTGTTCTCATTAGGGCATATAAATGTACTTTATCTACTGATCTCATCATCATACCCATGATTGAATTCGATATACTCCTTGGAATGTGTTGTCTTTCATACCATCATCCAAAAATTTATTGTAAGAAGAATGAGGTTACAATTTTTATGTTGATAAGAAGTAGCTTATCTTTATAGTAGAAATGTCACCACCTGATTCTTATCTTGATCCACCACTAGTAGTTCTACTAAATTCTATTATTGTAGAATATGAGAATGAAATTACCATAGGTGTGGAAATGAATATTCGAATAGAGGATGTTTATATTTTGCGAGAATATGTTGATTTGTTTCCAGAGGATTTACTGGACATTCTCTAGAATGATAAATTGAGTTTTCAATACAATTAATTCCTGTTTCAAGGCCCTTATCGAAGACCCCTTATAGAATGTCCAGTGTGGAATTAGTGGAACTAATGAAATAACAAGAGGAATTTAGTAATAAGGTATTTATTACCCCTAGTGTTTCTCTATTGGTATCCCATGGACTTTTTATTATGTAGAAATATAGATTTATGAGGTTGTGCATTGACAATAAGGAGATCAATGCTGTAATAATAAAGAACTAGTATCCACTACATTGCATTGATGATTTATTCGACCAGCTTCATGGAGCACATTTTTTTTAAAGATTGTCCTTTGATCTGGATATCATCAGTTGTGTTTGAAGAAGGAAGAAATTCTGAAAAAAACATTTTTAACTGGGTATGGGCATTAAGAGTTTATAGTAATGCCTTATCGATTGACTAATGCACCTTATTTCTTCATGGAACTAATGAATACAGTTTTCAAGGAATGTCTTGATGACTATGTAGTCGTATTTATTGATGATATTTTTGTGTACACAAAATTCTACAAATATCATGGAAATCACTTGCGCATTATCCTATGGACTATTAGATGAAATGAATTATATTGAAAATTTAGCAAGTGTGAATTCTAGATTTAGGTGATTTCTTTTCTTGGCCATATTGTCTCTATGGATGGAATCTCTATTGATCCTTCAATAAATAAGGCAATCCATGAATGGCCAGTGATGACAAGTATAACTGAGGTATGCAGTTTTATTGGTTTCTCTAGTTATTATCGGCGTTTTTTCCAGAATTTCTCTCGATTCGCTAACCCATTCACCAAGCTCACTCATAAAGGGGATAAATTTTATTGGTCAAAAGAGTGTGAAGAATGTTTTTATGAATTGAAGAGAAGATTATTTAATGATTTTATCTTGACTCTACCATCTGGGAATGATGGGTTTTATATTTATAGTGATTCTTCAAAGAAAGGACATGGTTGTGTCCTTATGCAGAATGATAATATTATTACCTATGCATCACAACTTCTAAAACTTCATGAGAAAAACTATCCTACTCATGATCTTGAGTTAGCAGCTGTAATCATTTCTATGAATATATAAAGACACTATCTCTATGTGAAAAATGTGAGATTTATAATGATCACAAGAGTTTGAAGTATATTTTATCACAGAAAGAACTCAAGATGAGGCAAAGACGTTGGCTTAAACTAGTCAATGATTATGATTGAACTATACACTACCATTTGAGGAAGGAAAATATGGTGGCAGATTCTTTGAGTAGAAATGATCATGGAGTTTTGACTAAGATGAGAGTTTAAAGGGATCATCTTTTCATGGATCTGGAAAATATAGATATGTGAATAACTATGGAAAGTGAAACATCAATGCTTTTTCAAATGGTTGTCGAACCATATTTACTAGAAAGGATAAAAAGTTCTCAGACTGATGATGAGGAATTTCAAAAGAAGATTAAAGCTGTGAATGATACAAGATAGAGTGACTTCATATATGGAGAAGGAATTTTTAAAATTTGGAAGATTCATTCCATTCCTAACATACCTGATCTAAAATGGAAATTTTTTGGTGATTCTGATAGATTCAATTTCTCTATACACCCTGGGAGTACCAAGATGTATAGAGATTTGAAAGAACATTTATGGTGGGAAAACATGAAGAGGGAGATTGCTGATTTTGTGTCACGATGTAAGGTTTTTAAACAAGTCAAAGCTGTAAGGAAACAACTTAGTGGAGGCACACAACCTCTTCCCATACCTGATTGGAAATGGGATAATATTATGATGGAATTTTCCCTGGGGATACCAAGGATCCTAGTTGGAATGATGCAATATGGGACATTGTTGATCATCTTACCAAGTCAACATATTGTTTTTCTATAAGAGATGACTTACCACTTGAATTTATGAAAAGAATATATATTAATGAAGTTTTAAGATTTCATGGATTAACCCTACCAATTTTTTCTGATCGTGATCCTCGTTTTACATCAATATTATGGAAAAGTCTTCAGATAGCCCATGATACATAACTACGTTTGAGAACTGCCTACCACCCTCAAACTGATGAATAATGCGAACAAGCTATTAAAACTGTAGAAGTCATGTTGAGATCTGGATCACTTGACATTCATGTTTTGTACGATGAACATTTACCTCTGGTAGAATTTTTCTATAACAATAGTTTCCATTCATGTTTTAAGATGGCACCATATGAAGAATTATATGGAAAGAGATGTCACACACCAACATGTTGAGGTGATGTTAGAGAAAAAAACTCGTAGGCCCAAAACATGTTGAGGAAGCAATAGAAAAAGTGAATATTATCTAAACCCACATCAATGAATCTCAAAATAGGCAAAAGAGCTATGCAAATAACCGAATGAAGGATTTGGAATTTCAAGTAGAAGATCATGTTTTCATGAAGTTATCTCCATAGAAGGGTGTTATACATTTTGGTAAGAATGATAAATTATATCCCATGTACATCAGACCATTCAAAATTCTAGAACGAATTAGAGTTTTAGCTTATCATTTTGAAATACCTCAAGGTTTTCCAAAGTTCATGATGTGTTCCACGTATCACTGTGGAGAAAATACACGCCTGACCCAACACATGTACTCACCTAGAAGGAAATGGAACTGGAACCTAATATGTCTTATTGTGAAGATCATATCAATGTTCTTGATACAAGAGAACATGTGCTGAGAAACCAGATGACACCTCTGGTAAATGTTATATGGAGAAACCACAAGATATAAGAGGCAACGTAGGAACCCAAGGAACATATGATGAAGAACCACCTGAATCTTTTTATGTGGTAATATTATAGAAATTTCAAGGAAAAAATTATTTTACAGTGGGGATAATGTACCACCCCAAGCTTCTATGGTACGTTTCCCTTTGAATAATGCATCAGCTTGCGTTGTACACATCATTGAGTTTTAAAACACCATGAACTATCAAACTAGCCATTATAAATAGTAATAACCACTTTTTGAGATTTTGTAAATTTTATTTTTCAAAATGGACATCAATTTTAAATTCAGAATATTGAAGTTAGATTACGGTGAATTTTTTGTACTTTTCTAAAAACATTCAATTTTTTATGAATAACGAAAAATACTAAATTTGAATTAAAATCAACTTTTTTAATCAAAACAATTTACAATGTTAATATATACATTTGAGTGGTTTTAAAGTATTATTAGATTATATATTTATCATTTAATATAATTTAGGCCATTTTATGTAATTTTACATTTAAAATAGATATAAACAAGTGTAAATCATTTGATAGTTATTATTTCTTATAAACACACTTTTTGTTTTGACAATGGGAATTAATTTTAAATTAACTTCTACCACTTCTATGATTTGAATTTGGGAAAATAGATTTCATATTTGGAATCGGAAGGTATAAATTTTGTAAATAGTTAACTATTATTTTTAAATATTATGAATAATTACTAACGTAAATATTTTATTTATTATGGTAAAAGTGTAAATCCGGTAAATAAGGTTAAAAATAATATTATAATAATTCTAAAATACCCTAACATGTATCCTATTCATTTTGGTTCATACATGGTAGAGAATGGGTATCCTTGGGTCTATATTCATACCCCATGGTGCCACTTGAGAGTGATAATGACACATTATATTAATTAATTTATAGTAAAGACAAAAATGACATAAATACATATCTTTTAGTAATAAAATTATTAAATGGTGTCATATAAGTAATATTTTCGACTATAAATACTCATTAGAATGATAAAATTGTTTCATACATAATTTTATTTTATTTATTATTTTTATACATTATATAATTAAATTTATTTATGAAACAATGGTGGTGCCGTAATTACCTAATTAATGAAAGAATCATATAAATGGTATTATAAATATTAAAATAAAACAAATTTAAATGTTTTTATGAAATAAAAGAATATTATAGGGCAATATAACTTGTCAGAATTGATGAAATTTATTTTTTTGAAGTAATCAAGTTGTGATGACCGTCACAAAAACCAAAATTCTAAATGGTGTCAAAATTGACATAAATAAATTTTAAAAAAAATATATTACATTATTAAATTATATAATAGTATTAAAAATCAATGGTTCTACCAAATAACTTATATATTTATAGGTATACAATTAAGGAACCCCTTGATGATCTCTTGGCTTTTTATAGTATGTTTATTAACCAATTATTATAATAATACAAGAATACCATGTAAAAGTTAAACTATTCAACTAAGAGTTAAATCTAAAAGATAAGGTTAATATTATGACAAAAACCTTTCTAAAACCTATTTATTGAGATTTTTTAGACAGTTAACCACCTTATAGTCTAAATAAATCATTTTGGATCCATTATAAACCGAAAATAAATTTATTATAAAAAAATATTTCAATCTTTTTTTAAGGTGCCGCTCACCTCTCTTATAAAAGGGAATTTCCCCTTATATCAAAATCACACATCCAAAGTCATTTGGATAAGCCAAAACCGGCCAAAATATCCTTCCAATTTACCTCACTTCAACATATATGTTTTAGTGTGATCATAAATCCAACCTAAGGAGCTATTTTGATCAACTCAAAAGGAAACACCCGAAGACGAGATAATAATTTCACCCCCTCTTTCAAGTTCTTTTCTACTTCCACTTTCTGTATATTTATTGTTTCCATTGTAAAATAAAAAATCCAGCATCTTATATATACTATTATGTAATTATAAAAATGGTACAACCATATTCATTATTATATCAATCATATGAATGACAAAGTCACCATATGTGCGTACGTACGACTTATTGTATCCACATCGTGGTGTAGTTTGTTATCCAAACACTTAATTATTTTGATGGGTACAATAATTAGTATAAATAATGTAAATAATAAATATAAAATGTATACGATTATGTATATATGATATACCCTCTAATTACATATGATTTCGCCATCAATATAATTATTTGTTCGCTCGTGCGTACGTATGGATTACCATCTCCACGAACACGATGAGATTCATTCCACATTAAAATAATTCAAGAATAATTTTCTTTTTATGATTAAAAATAATATTTAGGAACTTAATACCATTCTAGATATGAATAAAATATATCCTATAAATAAAAACATGGTTTATTTATCTGATCATATAAAGGAAAATAGATCTGTTAACACCTGAAATGATGATACTACTGAAATATTATTTACAAAGAAATATTAAAGGATCATATATGATATCATATTTATGTATATAGTCATTTTATAATTTATTAAAAATATTTTAACAATTATATAGCAGTTTAACATACCATAGAATAAGGAAATGTACAAGGTATGGGTTAATTTCACAATCTCTTTATTATTTGAGGTTGTTTTTATGTAAGTATCAACTCGGACCTCATTACCATCCACATCCATATTTCTTAAAAATATATTTCCAAACATTTTTACTAGTTAGTATACTATGTTTTGAATTCATTTACACCCTTGATCTAATTTTTATAAAATAGTTTGAAAGGAATCTTTTCATCATTTTCCAAACAAGGTACTTTATGTCCTTTTCGACAAAATTAAGGTAAGAATGTCTTTTTTTAACTTATACAACGGGTGTGGAAATTTTCTGCCATTATATCATCATCAAAGCATTCCATGCAAGCTTATAATAATATTTTCAAAATAAATGTATTCTTTTTTAATAATGTGACATTTAAATGATTTCAAAATAGAAATAGGTATTTATTTCAAATATTTTCAATTTTATCTATGTCAACATCCATTGATGGATTATAAACTTGTTTGAAGATGATTTATTATGATTCAAATATTCCATATTTTATTGATGGTTTTTTGATATGTTTGACTGTGGATGTGTTTTTTTACACCATTCATTATTTATAGAAAACTTATTGACATTTCATATGCTAGTTTTAATACTAATGTTTATGTTATGTTTAAACAATTTCATATAAAGAATGAATTAGACTTAGTAAGTGACGGGTGGAGCTGACTATAGATACTTGATGCATCGGTAGGTATCACAAAAAAACTAGTGTCTTGGAACAAGTACTTGAAAAAATCTTATTTCTAGTCATTGTACAAGGTATGGACTATGTGGTCAGGAAGTTTATCATTATGCATTCCATCCTTATGAAAGTGTATATTGATATTGACTGTGATTATTCGAAAAGTAGAATATCCATGTGTATATGTAAATGATGTTATTTGATTTTATATTTTTGATATTATTCTTAATTTAAAGTTTAAAAGTCTTTTGTTTCAGTTTTATACATTTCCTTAAAGGTTTAGACTTATATTTGAAATTTTCTACTATATTGTTATCCTTACTAAGCATCTAAGCTCATCCCTTTCTAGGTTTTATTTTTCCCAGGATGTGAAGAAGTATTTTATGGTTAACCTATAGGGATTGGATAAGGATATAAAAATGATTGAAAGGGGACAACATTTTGATGATATTTTTATTTCATGTTGTAATGCAAAACATATGAATGTATCTTGTACTTCCAAGGCATCTAAAATGATCAGTCTTTTAGGATCTGATCCCTTGTGATCATACCAATTTAATGTAATAATTCACCGACTCTAGTTATCTAGGTGTGGGGTGTTACAAGGGTATTCTGAGGAAACCAACAACCTCTAAGGCATCAAGGGAGAGTTTTTGGCATCACTACCACTAAAGTGATTCCTGACAATGAATTGGTGATAGGTATACTAGTAATTCATAAAAAATAGAGAATATAATTTTTAATTCTATTAATTGACATTAATTTATAGAATTAATGTTTAGTATAAAAATTCAAACAAAACAACAATGCATGGAGGTAGAGGTGTTAGTTAAAACAAAAATTGGGGAAATTATAGAATCCCATCTATATAACTTGTCCCCCATCACAATTTGGGGATTGAACTTTTTAAAGAAACTTATCATACTTCCATTCATAGAATTTGATGAAATTCATGGCATATATTGGTTTTCCCTATATAGATTCAACATAAATTACTAAAGAGGGAAATCAATATCCGTACGGAGAATCAACCCCAGATTCTATACAAGTGGATGGGGGAGGAAAAATATTCTTTAGAACCATCATTCCAAGTGTTGAAATTACTACCACATGAGCTTGCATATCTTTCTCAGACAATCAATTATAAGGAAGTAACCATCCTAGAAAAAATGTCTATTGTGAGGGAACCTACTAATGTGTTTCGTGAGGATTATAGTAGTCTTCCTCCTAGGAATGATGTTGAAATATTGATTCATTTTATATATAGGTAATTTCTAATTTCCAAGAATATGTATATAATGAAAGTTGTGGGACTTGAGGACCTAAATAAAAACTACACGAGACTCTGCATATAAAGTTTATGTGCCCAAGTGCATCACCAAGGGGGGCACCAGTTTTCATTGAAAATAAGAAGTATGGGTCATTGTTCCTTTTAATTGATTATCGCGAGCTCAACATAATCACTATAAAGAGTAAGTATCCTTTTCCAAAAATTTATGACTTTTTTTATCATCTATGTGAAGAACAATACTTCTCCATGGTGGATCTGCGATCTTGATATCACCATGTAATGGTGAAGAAGGAGGATATCACCAAGATAGCTTTTTTACAAGTTACGGGCATTATGAGTTCCTAATGAATCCATTCAGACTCACTATTTCTCCAAAATCATCATGGATTTGATGAATAGAGTATTAATATATTACCTATTTTTTGAACTATATATTGATGATATTATAATATAATTCAAAATCAATAAAGAGAATGAGTATAATTTAATAACTCTATTAAAGACATTTCAAAAGAAAAATAATTATTATATGTTCATCAAATCTGAGTTCTGGTTGAGGGAATTATTTTTCATAGGGAAAATAATTAAATGAAATGGGATATATATGGACCCTTCAAATAATAATGAAATTGAAGGATAGTTGAGGACACCATTTGTGACAGATATTCGTACATTCTATCTATTAGTTGGATATTACCTTTGATTTGTGAGAAAGATTCCCTTATTTTAAAACCCTATGACCAAGATAACTTTTAAGGGAGTCGTGTTCTCTTGGAATGATGAATGAATAGAGAGATTTAGATAATAAAAAATTATGCTTATCACTATACCTATTCTAAAACTACCCACAAGTGGAGATCCTTTTAAGGAATTCAGTGTTTCTTCAAAGAAGGGCATTGGTTGTGTGTTGATGAAAAATGAAAAAATCATTACCTATGCTTCATGGATGTTGAATGGTCATGACAAGAACTATCCAATACTTGATCTGGAGCAGGCTTTAATGATCTTCACTTTTAAAATATTGTGACATTACATCTTTTGGGAGAAGTGTGAAATATATAAGGATCACAAAATCTGCAAGTATATATTAACATAGAAAGAGTTGAATATGCATCAATGAATATGGTTAAGGATGATAAAATACTATGATTTCTTAATTCACTACCATCCGGGGAAAGAGAATAATGTAATAGATGCTCTAAGTAAAAATGATCCACCAAATCGTTAATTTATGAAAATTAGGAAGGATCTGATCTTCTTAGACTTGAAGTGGATGGAAATGGGAAACATAATGAAAGGAACGTCATAAATCAATTCATAAATGATTTATCACCCATATATTCTGGGGAGGTAAAAGGATGATCAAATAGATTATTTTGAAATTCAGATGAAATTGGATACTATTATAAAATGGAAATCCTTGGATTTCAATGTTAATGAAGAAGGTGTTGTATTATTTGGGTCATGACTATGTGTACCATCATGTCTAGAGTTAAAGAAGGAGCTACTAGATGACGCACATAGATCAACCTTCTATATCTACCCTGGAAGTACAAAGATGTATCAAGATCTCTAGGAACAATATTGGTTGGAAAATATAAAGAAGTAGATCACATAATATACATCAAAATATCTCGTATGTCAACAAGTGAAGGAGGAAAAGAAAAAAAAATATACGGGGATGATGTAACCATTTCTGATACCTACATGGAAATGGGAAAACATCACCATAGACTATGTCACTGGTCTTCCCAAGACATATATAAGAAACAATGATATCTGGGTTATGGTGATATTCTTACAATGAATGCACACTTTATTGCGATTTGATATGATTTCTAATTAGATCAATTTGAATGTATATCCCTCAGAAAATTTGTGAGGCTACATGGTGTTCCACTATCGATTGCATATGACTGAGATCCATGATTCACCAATAAGTTTTGGAAGAGTCTCCAATATGATCAAAACACTTAGTTAAACATTATCACATCATATCACCCTAAAAATAATGGCCAATCTGAGCAGACTACCGATACACTAGAAAATATGTTCATAGAATGCTCAATGGTATTAAAAGGAAGATGAGGTCACCATATTCCACTATTATAGTTCACTTAAAACAACTATTTCAACTCATGAACCCAAATTTCATCCTATGATTCCCATTATGGGGAGAGGTGAAAAACTTCTACATCCAATGATAATTTGGTGAACGAAAACTGTTAGATAATAAAATGGTCGAGGAAATGGTAGAGATGGTTAAGACTATTTAACAACACATCAATGCTACCATGATTTGACTTAAAATCCATGGTGAACGTCAATGAAAAACGAAAGATATTTATATTGGAGAAATGATATTTCTTCAAATATCTCCATGGAATAGATTAATGTGATTTGGGAATAAGTGAAATCTTAGTCCAAGGTTCATCATCCCTTTTGAGATAATTGATCGCATCAGAGTGGGGGTCGACCGACTTTCACTTCCACAAAACCTATCTCAAGTACCTAATATATTCCTTGTATCCCTCTTAAGAATGTACATACCAAACCCCTCTTAGGTACTCAATCTAGATGTGGTACCATTGAAGAATGACCTCTCTTATGAGGATAATCCAGGGAAGATCCTAGATTGTAGAGACAAAGTTCTATGAAATAAGAAAATTCACCTTATAAAAGTATTGTGGAGAAACCAAATTTTTGAATAGGAAACATGGGAACCAGAACTTGAAATGAAAAAAATTTACCCTTATCTATTTTAATGTGGGAAATTAAAATATCAAGGGTAAAATTTAATAAGGGGGATTATTGTAACAACCCATACTATTATAAGTGAAATTTCCCTTTTGATTTAATTAAATGCCTTATTTTGTAAATAAGAAATTGATAAAACATGCACTCTATTTGTTTTATTATATCAGATTTGATTTAAATGACCATTATGTATTTTTAACATTGATAATATAGTCATTGAACCATGATCACAACATTAGTATAAATATAGAGTTTAAAAAATCCTTTCAATATAGACAAAGGATTTGATGACCTCAACCTGTAGGATCAATCCCTATGAAGCCCATTTTTTAGAGCATTTGAGGGAGATCGAATTTTTCGGCTTTTTCCTAGACTAATCCTAAGCCAAGATCCAATAACATTAGAAATGTAGAAATCGTTTACATGTGTAAATCGAGCTCATTGAGAGCATGGCACAAACCATGATCATTAAATGGCCACATGAAATACCCACTATCAAAAACCTTACTCATAGTGAATATGTTGGTGTAATAAATATATATATGATGACCCTAGAATTATAATTATATACATTATGATTGTATAGAATACTAAATATATTTTTATTTTATTATTGTTTTAAATGAAAAAATAGAATTTTTGGTTAAAACTCAAATTGAATTGAGAAAGATATTTTGATTAATTAATTACAAATATTTTCATAATATATGATTATGAAATTAATTTTTTAAAATATAAATGATAATATAATTTTTATGTGGAAAAATGTAATTTTTATTGATGTTTAAAAACATTTTTTCCAAAACCCATCAATTTTCAATAAATATTTGTTTTTATTTTAAAAGTGAAAATTGGAATATTTAGAAAATTATTTTGATATAAATAATATTATTTTTGGAATCAGTTTGTCAAATTTATTCTATGGTTATTTATTCACAGTTTTTTGATACAATCGAAATATCGTGCCAAAAATTAAATACCATATAAATACAGTCTGTTTTTGACATCATAATGTCCAAATATTGATGTAATAAACCCTATAAAGTGGATCCTTGGCCAAATATATCTTTTAGCGTTTAAATAATGTGATTTTAGTTTTTTTGGCTTATTTTATAATTCCTTAGTGAATCCTAAAAATGTATAATATATTTTATGACATTATATTCATTTCTTTATTGATGTGACTCACCTCCACATAGTAAAGGAAATTTTTTTAATATAATCATCCCATTGCCTTATAAAGTAATGGTTTCCACCATTAATTGGAAAACCCATGAGAAAAAAGCCATGGTATGGTATTTGGTTTTCAATATTTAGTTGTATATCTTCTAAAACCTATGTTTCCGAAATATTAAATATTTTCCCTCTTATTTTCAATATACATCAACCAAAGCTGCCACTTATCCCCACTCAAAACACTTGGATAATTTTCTTACACTTTCATCCCCCCTAGAATTATTCCATGGTGCCCCAAGCTCTCAATAAGCCCCAGTTCAAGATTTTGAAGTCACACACTAAAGAAAGGGTTCCTTCTATTCTCATTTTTATCCAAGTTTCCTTATATTATTATAGCCATTTAGTTTCAATTAAAATGGTGATACTTATTTCTATCTCCTTATCCATTTTATGATTTTTTATGTCATGTCGTTAGGCTATTGAAATTACACCAAGAATTTCAATTCTATAATTTTTGTAATTGAATACCATTTACATTCCCAATTAAGGGTATTTAATTTTATACACATCTACCATTTTTTTGGGACTTACATGTACATATTCCACACCCCTAGATAAAGGAAAAAATTATGATGAAGAATGAATCAATGATTTATGATATATGTGTCACACTTAAGAATGATAATGAAATGAATGTGATGGGTGTTCCCATAACTATATAGCGCACCAATTCATTAGATAACGTATAGTATCATGATACGACATGTTGGGATAATTTTTTAACTAATTACATTATTGTAATTTGTTCATAATGAAGCCTTGGGAGTTTATCATTGACCTATGATGAAATACTTTAAGTTGGTTCCACTTTTGCATGTTATGATTATCATGTTATATCATGACTTTATGATCATGTTTTTTATACCTCATTGATATGCATATTTTCTAACATGTGTTTTCTTCCTCATGTTATTCCATGTTTATTCCCTTACTGGGCTTTATAGCTCATCCATTTCTTATGTGTATCTACAGGTTATCCTATGAAATGTTATGTACGAAAGAATATTGTGGTCATGTAAAAGATGTTTTCTACAATAATGTTATATTTGACATATGAAGTTGTTATTTAATGTTCTTAATATCCAATGACACTATAATTGTTGATATTTTGGGTTTTATTAAGTGTAATTTTATTTTATTAAGTCATGTATGAATGTAATAAAAAAATACTGTTGTTATACACACAACCTCTATCATACATGTAAGCTAGTTCACATGATTTTCACTTTACCTATTATCTTGATCAAACAAAGTCACTGGTCATGTTCATTTGAAACGTATGATAATTTCATCCAGACACTCTTGAAATTTTACGGGAACACTCTGGACATGTCATACATACACTTTGGACAAATTAGGTAGACATACTGGACATGTCTGCAAGATAACCCTTGAAAAGTATGCATTGTCCTATAAGAGTACCTTGGCTTGTACTTAAGAACCATTCGAATGGTCGAATATTCCCCCATTATATGAGAAGATTACATAATTTATTATGTATATGAACTAATTGATATTATGATATCTTATAACCACTCATATGCTTTACCATTTATTCATGTGATTATAATGATTGAATATCTAGAATTGGAATATACCTTAGTGTAAGTCCCTCTATATCTTCCACACGCTAAATAATGGGATCTAAACTATCATATTATTATAATATTCTTCATCAATTATCATTATATTGTGAAAAATATTAAACTATAATGAATCCTATTTCTATAAAAGAATCATATGTTATATTCCTTCCTAATATCAATCCCCATATCATACATTCCATCAGGTATTCATTAATGTGTAATTAACACATCTATTCTAAGTGTAGCAGAACATTTATTGTCCCTTATCTCTCACACCAATCATAACACATGTGATTTTATGAAACATTCAATGATTACATCACTTTCCCTATAAAATTCAACCAATCAAGGAAACCACAGTGTGTAAGATTTTTTTGCTGAAATAATAAAAATTCCTCCATACATAGGTGTCCACCTCATTGTATGTACTGAAGGAATTCTATATTGGTATAATTAGAGGAAATAATCCTCATGAGTACTAATTTTCAACCCCTCTCCTCATGATGCATGTTCAAAAATGTAATATGTAGTTTTTTAATTGTTATAAAATAGGTTAAATAGGATAGAACTTTGTGGTTCAATCACAAATTTAAAACACCAATTTCCATCCTAGAAGGAAGTAAACTCCATATTTTCTAGTCACATGGAACTATTAATGAATAAATTCCTCATTGATAAGCGATAATAGGAACTAAAAAGAGAAATTATGATAAGAACATATGGGGTATTTAAAGGAACACTGTCTCACATGTATCGGGGTTCCATAACCAATTATTTTATTAGTGTAATTGGTCATGTACAAGAATTAAGTAATTATTCATGAAAAATGAAAAAATCTATAAGAGATAACTGGAGTAAGAAATCATTCCCCCGAAAATGGGTGTGATGATTCTAACCTCCCATCTACTAAATCAATGTGATATATTAAGCATCATTTGGTTGGAAACCCCAAATGATCAGCTTCCTTTGGAATGTAGGCACCTAACAAATGATATAGTTATAGGGAATTTTCATCATATTTAAAGATGATGAACTTGTTGTAAGTTAATATAGAACCTCCCACAAGAATAAAATATTGAGCTTTTGGTGTTACAACTATTTTCCCACAATTTAATGGAAACAATTGTGAACTTGATGTGATTCATCCAAATAATAAAATATCATTGGCGTTCCCATGTTATAGTGGAAATCATCATAACTATATGGCCAATCTAACAATAAGAATTAACATGTGTGTTACCTATTATTTTCAAAATGAGAATGTTTTATACTTTTGATGATGCACTGATTTGGGACCTTTTTCAGTATTTTCCATGAGGCTTCAAATACATACCTCACAAACTACACCTAGAACCAAATTCATTTTTTCATTAAGAGAGTGTTATAGAACTCTTAAAGTGACAAAAACCTCTATGGATAATAACACAACATTACACAGTAGTTATCTTTAACATTAGGTGGAAAATGTGATAGACAACAAATACAAACTACATGGAATGATCCTGACCCTCAAGACTGCATTTATAACATTTTAGATTTTGAATTCTACAATCCTATAAAACTCAGATAAAGATGAAATAAATATAGAAACACACTTATCCATAGTCAAAAATCATAGTAGATTATCCCTAGAGCATGAAAATCTACACCATCCTCAGACTAGGATGGATGGTCAAGGAGTTGACTATGTCTCCAAATCAATTCAAGAGCCACCTAAGAGGGATCTTATCAACTTCCTTCAACAGGGTCATTTAGACCATACTTCTCATTCACCTATTTAAGGAACCACTTGGGAAGGTTCCACCCTATAAATCATTTCAGGAGTTCTGAGGATGTATCTTCTAGCATAAATTATGCATATAAAAGGTAGTGGGGTCATATTCCCACATCCATATATGAATTACATCAATATATTCTAACATTATCCATCGAGATAGCTCATATCCCCAAATATTTAGATCAAGTCACCATGAATATCCTTGCATTAATCATGGGGGTGGTACATATCCCTCCCATCAGCATATCCTGATGGAATAATTATAGCAGAATTGGGCTTATATATCTACTTCAATTAAAGACATTTGGTAGTATATTCTTGAGAAAATAATTGTGAATGATTATATTGTAGTACATCAACTATTGAAATGTCACTACATTATAGAAATAATAGATGATCTCCACCAATATATTCTAAAACAATTATAGATACAGTGATAGTTACATACACCTACTCCAATATCCATAACAACATATCCCCATGATCCACGGAAAAAGGCATATATTAGGGACACAGTTTAAATTGTTTCTAAAATTTAGAAATATTATTAGCATATTCTATTAATGGTTGAGGCCCTTGATCAGTCTCATATTCTTGATATGATTGAGGATTAATAACCATGCCTTCCACTTTCCATAGATTATGAAGAAATTCCTATAAATGAATTCTTACGTAATGTTCCAAATAAACATGAGCTAACTCATAACCCTGCTCCGACCTATATTCATTAGCACAATTGGAAAATCACCTTAAGTCATGCTCATAACCCTAATGATGAAACTACTAAGAATATTCCAGAAACTTATAGAATTAAGGATAATATCCATACATCCACCACTGAAATACTAAACCTAAATCCTTTTGAGGTGAAAGTTGAAGAGACTCACACCCCTTCTCCCATTCCATATGTCTTTCAAACATGCTCTGATAGGGAACACGTTTTTGAATCGCGATCATTCCCCTGCATCATCTTTGATTGATCAATTTAATTTTAAAACCACCCAATGGTATTCTCATATCCTTACTGATGTTATGGATACTATTCGACATTCTCCAGTATCTTTTATCAATAGTCTCATATCACTGTAGTAAAACATTGTCATAAAAATATTCTTGTGATCATTATGAATTAGGTTTCAATCACTAAAATACCCCAAATGATTGGTCAAAATATTCTATACAAGATTCTGGATGAGTATTATATCCCATATATACTCAATTATAGTTCCCTTTAGGTTATATAATGCATAACTGCAACACATCATGGGTCTGTAGACTCTTCTTCCAAAGCAGCATGTTAAAACTACCTTGATAGTTCACCTCAATATAGTATATAGATGGATTATGGTGTCTGGACACTAGATATTTGTTATGGATAACTGCCCCATTGTAATATATCACTCTTAGAATTAAATCCTCCTTTTTTGAAGACATATTAATATTATGTTGTTCTCAAAATACCAGTTTTAATTATTTATAATGCCCCATCAAATATTACTATTACTTCATCGTGGTAATGAGGGACCCATAGAATCAAAATCTATGGTCTAACCAGGTGGAGGCATTTAAACTAATGATAAAATGGAAAAAATTTGTATAAGTATAATTCTAACAAGAAAAAACTACCCAAACATATTTTTTCCTATATCTACATCTGACTACATTTCCACGAATGAACTAATGAAAGAGTGTGTGATATATTTATGTAATGATATATAAGAATCTTTTCATAAATTAAAAGATAGCCACAAATTCTATCCAAGACAGTGGGTAATGTCCAAGTCATAAATATAATCTATTGCCAAATATATATGGCCTCAATCTCTATAGATTGAGACCTAAGACCAGAAAGGTATAGTGATAACCCAAAATATTCTTTCTACCATAGAACATCAAATCTGTACAAGGTAATCCCTAAAAGAATATCTTACATCCATATCCAAGGAAGTGGCGAGTTTAGGGCCCTACAGTCTCTCAGGACTCTGGAACAACAATGATACTTGGATATGGGATCTTGTAATGTCATAACCATAATAGATTTTATGGGACCATATAATGTGTGTTCTATATGGTATGCAAAACCTATAACCACTAATTTTCAGATATAGAGACCCTAGAAATAGAGAGAGACAGAGACAGAGGTTTTCCAAAAGAATCATAATTTTGAGCAGTAAAAAAATGGGATCAAATCAGTGACATGGATGTTGATTTAACAAATTACATAAAATTACCCTAGTGGATATCAATCCAATCAAAATAATTCATTACACCCAACCCATGCATGAATGAGACTAAAAAAAATCAAGTGAATCGTAATAGCGACCATTGTGAACATTTTTAAAGAGAAACACTACCATCCATGGATGGGGAATGTTTTAATCAATCACCCCCAATATGTTCATGACACCCCAAGAGGGTCTTTGTAATGTTATGGTTGGTTCTATGTCAACACCATCCCATAGTGATGCTGGTAATTATAACTCAATATCAATCTGACATGAGTTATAAATCCTGAATAAAGGTTAAGAAAGTGAAGGAAATGGCCCTAAATAATCATAAGCATGTAGGGTATGTGGGATTTTTTCATTCATCACAACCCGAAAATGTGTTATTCTTCTATAGGATAGGTGGGAAATATAAAAAACAGACATGTTGTTAATTCCTCTCATTATGAGAAACACATTTCCCATTTGGGGTCCTCTTGCAAATCCTAACTATAAACTCACATAAGGTCATTATTCATAGACCTTGATAAGGAGAACACATAGAAAGGTTAGTTAAATCCAAAAAGAGTTATAATATAAGATGGTGCAATAAGACCAGGTGTATGAAAAATACTCTTGATGTATCCCTCAAAGGAGGAGTAAGTGGTATAGAACCACCATATTGCAGGTAATGTGATGGGGTAAACAACATTTCCTGATATACCTCAGTGAATATGGTCACCATCATCCTAGAGTATTATGTGGAACAATATATAAACCCAACAGGATAAAATATAAAAATCTAGAGGTAGAAAATATGGAAACACCAAATGAGGATTCTTGAATGTGAAATTAGAGAATGTGCTAGAACCTGAAACCTAAAAATGATGAATTTCCTCATACATGGAATAATTCTACCATGGATAAAGGAATGGTTTTGAAATATCCAACTTACCCCCTAGAGAAGGAAAAATTCCCTCCACATAAGAAAAACTTGTACAGTATGAAAATGAGATAAAAATTCATTGGGAACTCAATCAGGAACTACATAGGAAAAATATTTCTAATGGGTATCATTTTATAATTTAACCACTTTTACCTCCCAAGACATATCAACTGAGAGTTAATATGCCTAAAAAGGAGGTATTTGATTATAATTTTGGTTCAATATTCTAACAACTAGTCAACATAAGTATGTAATATTATTATAATTGTGAATTTACACTATTATCAAAACAACATCTGCCTCATTACTATGATCATTCAGTCCTTGGAAATATTGAGAAAACCAGGATATGAAAATGGATTCACCGCATCTACTGTCTCCCACTCCCTATAGATGGGTGGTGGTGAAGATTCTGATACCTTCCTAACTCCTCATTTTTTTGAATACCTAGCCCCTTAAAATAAATCCATGTGTAATCGGCTCACCCTCGTGAAACCCAAAATTAAGATGTATCCTGAATGGGTAATGAATGTTTCCAACTATCAATTTTTCTAATACTATAACCTGAATAGTTGAAGGTTTTAGTGGTCTACAATAGAATCACATGCACTTCGGGTCCCAGTATCACCTGATGATAGGCCCACAAGACCAACAAAAGGAAACCAATCTAAGATTTCATGTACACTCTCTAGTAGGGAGAGGCCTTATTTCATAGAGTATCTTACAAGATGAATCATTCATTGGATGAGAAACATTCATCATCAATTACATCGTTAGTTTAGTTCCATGTTAACGAGACATATAATTTTCAAACTAAAATTTTTAAGCCAAACAAAACTGAAAGTGTTTCTGAATTTATCACAAGGTGTAAAGTGTTAATATACTATCACATTATCAAACTCTCAATAGAGAAAATGATGGAATATACTATCACATTATCAAACTCTCAGAGAAGGATTAATACTTATAAGATCCAATTCAATGAATATAATAAAATTATCCTCACATGCCCATGACACGAGGAAGGATTCTTGGTATGTAGGAGACAACATATGTTACCCTAAGACTAATAATAGTTCACGTTCAAGCACCTATGTAGGATAAAATCATTCAAAAACACCCATAAAATGGTATCAACAATAAAATCTCCCTCATATGAAATAAAAAATAGATCAAGGTCACATATGATTTGAGGAACTGAAAAAAAGTAGTCCTTATAATATTAGAAGGTTTCAAAATATTTCCACACATCCATGGTAAATAACTTATTTTGTCTAATAGAGACTAGAAAAAAAATAAGTTCAACATCATTATTCTTCAACACAACTTCTTCTACCATAGAAGATTGGGACACACCATCAAAGACTATATTGAAATTAATTACATTATCTAGAGCATGGTTGATTCGAGAAAACTGAAACTCATGAAGATATCAAGAAATATTATAATTGTAAAAATCACATAATAAGAAGATGTGGGTGGCTAGCTAGAATTTATAGCCCAAAATGGAGAGAATTTTTATAACTCGATGACCTAAAAGATTGTTTACCATGATAATTCCAACTAGTGATCATAATATTGAAAACAATTAACAATCCTAAAACCTAAGGGAGGTATTGTTAAATATGATTCCTAGAGGTGGTTTTAATAATCAGACATAGGAAAGTTCATCGGAAGATGAATCATATCGAACAATAACTTAAATTATTAATCATTTATATTTACTTCCCTAAATATATATATAATGGGATTCACCCTGTCAAATAGAACCATTTTCTTAGGAGGAAATCATATTTTGTTCTACTAATTTAGTCCACCTAGTATATTCCTTCGGTGAAGATGAATATCCTCTTGGGTATTAGTTCCTCATACCTTCTCAGGGAGAAACATGATATAGATGTAGAACCCAATGGTACATGGGATAAAATGTTTATCGAGAACCCAATATTTTAGTTATATCCCCATTGAAGCCACATATGGGGAAGATACCTATAGGAAGGTAAATTCTAAATTCCAATAAAATCACAGTGATACTTTGAATCCCTTTTGTAGTCATTCAAAAAAAATCATTCTAATCGAACAACTAGAAGCATTGTGATTATTTGATAAACCAAAAAATGTGTACTAGGGCACCATGACCTAACAAAAAATCATATAATTCTCCCCCAATGTATTCCCAAGCATCAGGTCCATCCACAATTTACACTTCATCTATTAAGATGCATTATAAGAAGCAGTCCTACCATGTAAATCATAGGCCTTTATCATAAATATATGACATTATGATATAGTTAACTGTTCTGCCGACAATAAACATAATCCTATTTTCTCTCTAGATTTTAAAATAACATAGAGAAGAACTAAATGAGGACCTTTAAATCCAAAAGGGGTATGATATAGATTTGGTTTTTACTGAGGTCTACAAAGTATTGACTAACCCTTCTGAAAAATTACCTATACCCACAGCTAAAATCAATGTGTATGTCCCCCATAACCATGGGTATAGGCTATACCCACAGTTCTGTGAACTGTGGGAGTCTGAGGCATTGAGATAGCTCCAGGAGCTATACCCACAGTTTTCCAAACTATTGTGTGAATTTATATCTGGAAAATGCTTATACCCAAAGATCTAAAAAACTATTGTTATAGCAATAAAACAGGACAAAAATCATTAAACATGGCCATCCCGTGATCTGAAGATCAATCACTGAGTCCCTAACCAACTAATCCATGAAACATTTATTTATATATACCTAAATAACCCAATATATATATATATACACTACCCGTATTGGAAAAAATCAATCAGTGAGTCTCGAACCCGTGACATGCACCTCTCAAATTGAAGGTAACCCCAACCCATCTTCATCAGTTTGGCCTTTATAAATTTATATCTCTATACTTATCTATTAATTTTAACCATATATATTGAAAAAAGTGCCATGATTCTAACATTTACCGCTGCGAATCTATTAAATTACAATACAACTACACCAAACAAATTTACATTGGTATAAAAATATTATATATATATATATATATAATTATAAAACCTGGAATAATTAAAAAGTTACCGAATGATTTCCAACCAATGTCTTCTCTCAACGGTTGAATCGATTTACCACTTTAGATATTGTAATTATGTTTACATAAGTTAATAGTATATATATATATATATATATATATATATATATATATATATTCTCACTAAAAAATTATAGACCTATACCCATAGTTTTCAAAAACCATGGGTATTGGCTTATGTACCGAAGGCTATACCCATAATTCGTTAAAACAATGGTTATAGGCTTATATATTAAAGGGTATACCCATGATTCATGGTAACTATTGGTGTAGATGCCACCAATACCCATGGTTAAATTTAAACCGTGCATATAGGTTTTCCTTTAGCATTCCTTTTCAATTTTTTATATTCCTTCACTTACACAGGTATCCTATACTAATGGTTTAGAAATAATCATGGGCATTGGTTAGAAAATTTTACATATACCCATGGTGCATGAAAACTGTGCGTATATGTGAGTATATACCAACTGTTTTTGGGAAAACCATTAGCATAGACCAATTTTTATGTAGTGTATACCAATAGACATTAATGCCACCATCTCATTCACAGAACAATGACAGAAATTGAAAATCATGAAATATATTAGACCCTACTATGTTTTAGGAAAACTATTTAATGTCAAAATATAAGGGGATCTAGTTGATAACGATTCCTAGATCAGCCACATTCTAATATAAACCCTATGATGATTGGGATAGGGTGATTTATACTTGTCTCAAAAGAATATAACATTTTAAGGGGGATGAAAATAGGGTGAAATTACAGTCATTAAGATCATGTTCAAGGGTCTATCACACATCTAATTATTAGATCATGATTATCCAACAATACACATCCTATAATGACATACTCAAAAGACTTTGGATTTATAGATTTGTACTGGAACCTTAAAAACATAATCAATGATTAAAATATCCCAATAACATAAAACATAGTATAATATATGTTGGAAAACCCCCTTAGATACTTGAGGAGTCGTATATATTGTTCTTGGTTTCTACAATAGGGAAGGAAAACAAACGATGGTCTATAATATGTATGTTGTCACTCCCAATGGATTGGTTACCGCTCATGGGATTCCATAGATCATTATTAATAATGACTATTGTATTTCCATAACAATGATAATTATAGTAAACTATACCTGATCATGATATTATAAATCATAAACTTAAACAGTGGTTATCAATGTGATAGAAATTCCATCATCTAAATTTGATTCATTAAAAGTTAGTTGGAATAATAATCTATTGGTATTTCATAATTATATTGTTTAATAAACATATATAGAAGATACCCAAATAAATTCTCTATAACTCTGGATCTCTATATATACCCCCCCCCCGTAGCAACATAATGGAACAGGAGCAACACCATAATCTTCTTTCAATATATCTAAATGTTCTACATTTTAATATCTCTTATCATGGCCTATTTTAATGTGATTGGGATGATGATTAAATTTAATTATCCATAGTGTTACCTCAAAGGCATAAAAAAAGAAGAAGAAGTGGATGAACACAGTAATTACCCTTCTACATTTTGTGAATTAATTTCCACAAAAATCTATGAGCTTTGGAAAATTAATTTTGAAACAGCATAGGATCCATGAACAACATTGATTAGTTCCTTCATTACTCAAAAAAATTATGTATAAGTACATTTCATTTCTAACAAAGAATTGATACATGTTCTTTTTGAACAATACATAGTTTCACAAGATGAACCTAGTGTATCTACTCAACACATTGGATTTCCCAATGAATGTTGAGGTTATAGGAAAGACTCCAGGTGAATGCACCCCCTCAGGCTACAAATGTAGAGTCAAAATTTTGATGTTTGATGAAGGTTAATTTTATTGGGAGGTGAAATACCCAAAATGTATCTTTAACATCATCCCCATCAAGAAGAAGAATACCCATAGGATGTTTATCAACAATTTTTTTGAACTTAATCAACACATAAAAAAGGAAGAAATCCTAATAAAGATTAAGAAACTTTTGATTGATGTAATGACTATATTCCAAGATAATTCCTTCATGGATTGATATTTAGGATATATCCAGATAAAAATGGACCCCTAAGGATGAAAAATCTATTGCCATCAATGAATCTCAAGGGAGTTTTCTCTACAAATTCATGACCTTAAAATTAAAAAATACTATCTGTACATACCAAAGTAAAATGAATCATATATTTAAACTATTATTTTTAAAAATCTCTGAAAATTATGTTAATAACATGGTGGTTAAATATCGGTAGAATTGTTATCACCTCAATAATAATAATAAAAATATTCAGAATATTTGAGTATCATAGTTTTAATTTTAACCCTCTAAAGTGTTATATTTGTGTGATGTAATCAAAATTAATTTTTTAGTGTTATTCCTCCTTGGAATCATTATTATTCTAGAGAAGACTAGCGAATGATGAGAAATTTTATCTCCTTATAATCATATATAATTGATGGGGCCCCAAGGATACCTTGATTATGTCAAAAACATTATACCCAATATGGACATAAAATCCATTCCCTCCATGAAATTAAAGAAAACAAGAGTTTCATACCAGTGGTAAAAATATTTCCATGAATCGTTCAATAATATAATCTATTACATACTATATCCACCTGTCTGGATGCTGAAATTTAAGGTAAGTCTTAATAGAATCTATGTCTCAACCATACAAAAATCTCTTTGTTATCCCATTTTCTAGAAAAATGATGCGAAAGGGAAGTTCATTTCATACTACCTCAACCAAACAATAATATTTAAAGAGACCCGTTATTATGAAATTAAGAAGAATTACGTCAAACTCAAATCCAAAATCGATATGCTAAGGCATTACATATATCATCAAAGAGTCTACTTTCTCTCTAATATAGATCCTCTCAGGTGTATCCTAATACTCCTTCTGTTTTCTTGGTTTTTTTCTAGATTGGCTGTTATACCAAAATAATATTAAATTCAATTTATGTCATAGAATGTTATTAAAGAGATGTCCCTGAATGATTTACTCATGGTAGATCCTTCCATGAAAAGCATGTTAGTAGAAACAAAAATTATTGATGAAGTAGTTTTCATTTTCCATAACACTCACCAAATGTATGAGATGTATTTTGTTGGAACCTCCCAAACTCTTATTGGAAATTTAATGAAAAAACCTAAGCTCAACCGAGTGGCTATGTGGATTGTATTTTTTCCGTGGAAGAAGAAACTTATCCCTGCACTTTCTTACTGTTTGAAGTCTACAATTGTGAAGAGCTCAAATACCATTACCTTATATCTTTCATGGTGCTATCCATATAGCTTTAGAAATATTACAAGAATTTCACATGTGAATTTGAGCTAATAATCAAACAGATCCACATTTGGTATTCCATTGAGATGGAACATTTTTCCTTCTCATTAGTTATTTAGGAGGAATGTTGTTTGAGTTATATATCCATCCAATATTGCATCACATACAATGATCATATAATTATTGTGCAGATGTACTATATGTTGTGTCCATAGTCCAGGACAACCCCGATTAGAATGAGGTAGTCTTCCACATTACATATTGATGATTAGTGGGGTCTATCATAATCTATAACATTGAGTAAGTCAATGAAATAAATACTTCCCTAGTGAATAATGAGACAACACCCACCCCAAGATGGATTGATACTATAATATTTTACATCCAAAATGGTTATTTCTTGTAAGATCGATCCAAAAGAGATGAAATTCGTCTTTGAAAATCAATATTCACCTTTTGGAATGGTATAAATTATCTGAAATACCTTTACAAATGAGGATATAATGTAGTTCTCCTTGTATGTATTATAAATAAAGAGACTCCCAAAGTTATAAAAGAATTTTTTTTCAGGTACTTGTGGTGCTCACTAGTCTATATACAAAACATTCCACTAAAATAAGATTATGTTGGACGTTTTTTAATTCACCATGAAATGTCATGCATGTCAAATTCAGGAAAAATTCAATCATAATCCCCACTAGTTGTTACACATAGTTAATTATTCACAGTCATTTACCGTATGAGAGATTTACATTGAGGGTTAATATCCCCCAACTACAGCATAATAGTTTACTTATATCCTTTCTGATACCAACATATTTTCCAAATGGGATGAGGCTATATCGCTCAAGAATATTTGGATGAAGAATATTAACAAATTCATGAAGACCAAATTTATCGCCATAGTCGGGGTCAGTCACATGAAAAAATGGACAAAGGAAGTAACTTATGTTCTTAAATTATGAATAAAGTATATCATTAGTACAATATAGAGTTCAACCATTCATCCCACTATCATAAATATGAAAATGGATAGATAGATGAATTCAATAAGAATTAGACAAATATAAAAAATAATATGTTTGTAATGGACAAGAGCTCAGGGATAGAAAATATCATATATGATTTATGGGCCTATGGTTAAACGACATTCACTACCACATAAGTGATCACATACTCATTGGTTTACATAACCAAAGTAGTGTAACATATTGAAGTGCAGTTATGCTAACTTGGAATAGCTATTTCTGTAAAAGAAATTATTGATGAACAGTTTCATAAGAAGATAGATGAGTAATGATAACAAGATAAAAAATTGTTTTAATTTTTTTTCAATCTTTAGGTACATCAAAATTGGATTATATGAGCCTTAAAAATAGTTTTCCTTCATTCCATCCTTCTGGGAGAATTTGTATTGGTTATCCATACCCCATTATACTAGGTAAGAATCTTTTCTATCTTGAAACCAAATGAGATGTTCCATACATAAAACATAAGTTTTTTTATAAAGGAGAATTCTAAATAGAAAAGACGGATGGGGAACACATTACACCACTTAGACACTTAAGTATTATCAAGAATTACTTTTTGTAAATACCACTATGATAAGATATTATGGCAGTTAGACTTTAAAATTTGTGGCATCCTTTCCCTTAACATATGATGATAAACTACATGGAATCTATCCTCATTCAATTTCATTAAAAAGGTATTGAATTCATTATAATCACATTGAATTAAACCACATGTCATGGGGTTATCTTGTGAGTCCTATTTCCCCTTCTTATGAATGATCCAAACCTATGTAAAAGAAAATGTGAAATTCCCCACCCTTGTTTATAGGTTAGACATGCAAAGGGAATTATTCTTATCAAGAACTATGTGTTCATTGATTCATCTAACCATATGATATGTAGTGACACCTAGATCCTCCATCATGTGTCGAACCATAATATAAAATAAAAAACATTCCACCTCACAATGTATGGGTTAGACCTATATAGAGGATTATCTATTCATGAACTATGTGTGGCATGAGTACAATTGCGACAATGATACATAGTGATGCCCATATCCCAAGTCATGGACCCAAATTCAATATATATATAAATTAATCCCTCCATATATATGGGATGGGACTATATACGAACTTTTATGAAGAATGTTTTTTATTTGATTACTATTTATTCATGATTCAAAGTGACACCCAGATCCCATATCTTTGGTAAAATATTAATAGGAATGGAAAATAAATCCTCTCAGCATATGGGTACAACCTATAAAAGGATTTTTCATTCTATGAACTACGTTTTGATTTCTTTATATAACAAAAGAGATGCAGTGACACTCATATCCCAAATCCTTTGTCTAGCCACAATATAAAAAAAAGAGAATTAAATTCCCCTACCCATCATATGGGTCTGGCTTGTGCATAGAATTTTCTCTAAAGAAACTACATTTGGATTGATTTCACCCCCTATAGGTTATGTAGTAATTACCAGAACTCAAATTTTGTTTCCAGTTGTAATATATATATATATATATATTTGTGTGTGTGTGTGTGTTTGTGTGTGTGTGTGTAAGTACCCTCTCCCTACACATGTGCAATACTTGTGTTTGGAGGTTTCACTTATATAACTACATGTGGATTGATTCGTATCCCCATTTGATAAATTATGATTCTTAGATATCAAATTATGGGATAACTACAATATATATATATATATATGTATAAGTTCCCATGCCCCATAAGTAGGAACAAATATATATGGATTTATCTCGAATAGAATTATTTGGGGGTGTATTCATGCACCACATGATACATAGTGACCCAAAAATACCAAATACTAGGTCTATATGTAATATAAATAAAAAAATAACCCCTCCCTAGATATGGATCAGACCTATACAGGGAAACTCCCATAGCAGAATGATGTGTTTCTTGATTCTAATTGTCACTAGATATGTTTTGGGCCTTGAAATGGTATTTTATGATCATCAAAAAATTATCATCACCCAAACATATGTTCCTTGATTATGACAATGTTGGGGGGGGGTCATACTCATATCAATATGTAGATTCTATATATTTTTCTTATTGTGATCCCTCAAACGGTTGAACTGATAACCTAGTGTCTCTCGATTTCACACTAAGCATGACTTGTGTGACCTTAGGGAATAGAGAATGCCTTGCTAAAAAATGATATTACGGTAAGTTCCATCTAAAAATTAGGAACCGTGTTCTTAATTGATGATGGTAAACTACATGGAAAATTTCATAGTCGTGTGATGCCAAATTGCACAACATGAGGTCTTCATATTGAAAATATCATCCTCATGATGACTTTGTACTCAAGGATAACATGTTTCATAACTTCAAACTAAATTTGTGTTTAATACACATTAGATTTATCATTAGTTTGATATAAACCTGCATCAATTTAATATTTTCTATTAACCAACCTCATATATTTAGTACGTGAGCTAATACCATCCATTTTATTTTATTTTTATACTTATCATAGAATCTTGTATCCTTAAGATATTCTTCTTTTTTCACCCCTATAGTGTCTCAGTATCATGGATTGGCTGATCTAATGGACACCTATGGGATTCGATCATGAATAATACAATTCCTATGTGATTTTGTGTAGTGAATGTTTTGGTCCTAGATGAAAGGTCCCCCTTTAATATAGTAGTAATTTTTTGGATTGTGTGGAATATAATATTCCACCATTAGTAAGGGTTTACACATACGCATTGATCCTCATCTTATACTGGAATATATATTAATGTATTTTGATATAACATTTCCACAACCCAACTTTTCCAAAGGATTTAGAATCCCCTGATGATACTCACTGATTCATTATAAAAATTCTCAGAAAAAGATTGTAATATTTCATTCTTGTAACATTTTCTTCCAGGTTATTCACCTCCTCTGAAGACCAAACAACTCTATCTTCATCATTCATCTATGAAACCCTGTACAGTCCATATAGGAGAGACCAAATACTGCCCATAGTTGGCGGGAATATCCATAATTTCTTATTATGGATGTGTGTTTAACCATTATAATGTATAAGATATAGAAACTACATTTACCTAAATTGGATATTGATCCTTGAATAGGACCGTATAGATGATTACGATGTAAACATTCATCAAGGGAAGATAGAAATAATCCCCCTCTATATATAATATTTGTTCTGGGAGTCTTTATAAGAAATCCATATGGCATGATTATCATTTGGATTAGGTACTTATTGATGCTGAAGTATTACTCCCTAGAAAATTTCATATATTCAAGAAGGAATAGAAAGAGAATGTCCACTAATACTAATGTTTGTAGACATTTGGATTTATATTTCACTTTCTTTAAGGATCTATGTTACTTTAAGGAATAATTCTCCTTAATTTCATGCATTGTGAATCCATGTAGAGGACTATTCAAATATATTATTCATAGAATGACCCAAATTTTTGATCCCCAAATGTGAGTTCAATCCTTGTGGGGATCCAAATGAGAAATTAGTCTATAGAAATAAAGATGACCTTAAAATTGCACAAAGAAAACTATAGAATTCTAACAATATAATTACATATTCCTCTAAGAATTGGTGTTCCTTGAAGGACCTAAAGAGATTTTCAAATAGTCTATTCATAACAACTATCTTCACCAATGTATGAAATGGATCTCTCTATTTCTGGTTTTCATATGAGAAATATTGATGAAAAAAGGACCCAACATATGGCTACCCACCTATAAGCCTATGTTAGGATAAGAATTGATCCCACAATCAAATGACCCTAGTCAAGGAAAAGTGTAATTAGTAATGAACATAAAAATTTTATGTCTATTCCCACATTAGTTCCACATGACGTTAGTCTACATGGAGGATGTTAGGGTCATAATACATTTCACTATACAACAACCACATCCTCATCACATGCAATTAAACTAAATTGAAAGAACATCTTTAATACAAGATGTTAAACTATGAATACCATGCACAATATTCACTCAATATTCATGTAATAAGAAAATAACTGTGGAAAACCAATGTTTGGGGCACCACCATCACATTTCTAAGTACCTTAATCCATAAAACACAATTCATGTCTTGAGTATCTCTGGTTGTTGCAAACTATTCACTGATAATATAGAAGAGAGGGGCTCCATTTTCTTGACTACGAATATAATCTATATGGGATAACATATAAGGGATTATTAACCATCAAATAGAGGTGCCTTGTAAAACATAATTTTTTTAATTCAAATCAATTTAATATTTTCAATATTTTTTATTTCTGACAACATTAAATATGGAATCTATTATATGAAAGCACTATGTTTGGTTTATGTTAAACGCAACATTAAGTTATTCATATGTACATGAAACATTTATATTATGTTTTGGTACAAAAAAACTTCGTTTTTCCTTATGTTACCCATAATGTGGAGTTCCTTCGATAGCTTGTGTAATACACAAACCATAGTTTTACCAAACTATATTTACTATTAATAATTAAATTAAAATATTTTTATAGTTTCTACTATATGATGTAATGGAGTTTATGAATTAAATTAGTTAAATTAGAAAAATATGGGTTTCATATGAATATAATAAAATGGATTTGGTGATCAATTGACTAAGAATTTAAAATTAGACACTTATTAAAATATTGAAAATCATTAGCTAGAAAAATATATATATGAAATCAAAAATGTTCTAACCCAATTAATTAATTAATCTACTTTTGATAAATGTTTTAATGATATATATATATATATATATTCAATTTTTTCAACTTTTTAACTTTCATCTTATGTTTTTTCTAGAAAAGTGATAAGAATAAATTAAATTTTTCACATAATGATATATATTTTTTTACTAAAAGGTTATTTTACTGTCATTTAATAATGAATTTATTTTAAATATTTATTTGAAACATATATAAATTTTATTTGAAAAATTATCTAAACTTTTGAAATCAATATTTTCCATATTTATATGGTTAAAGTTTTAGTATTTTTTTGAGAACATTAATTTTTTGATGAATAGTGAAGAAACATAAAATTAATTGAAAACTGGTTTTTCATTTCATTTATTATTATAGTAAAATTTTATTTTTAATTGTTTTTCTATTTATATTTATATAAAATATATATCTAATAATATAATATGGTTAATTGGAATCAATTACAAAGGAAATTGGATTTTAACATATTTCATAATTTTGAACATTTTCAAATTAAAAATTTGTTGTCTCATGCCATCCACGATATAATGTTTAAATTATATTCATCCAATTATGTGTCAATAATTAAAAAAATGATTATATATTTTAATCAAGAAAAATATATAATTTATATTATGGGTAACTTAGTTATTGGCCAAAAATATTTGTGAAAGTACTTAAAATTAATTAAAATGAATAATGTAAAAATGAGTTTATTTATTGGTAAACATTTATTATAAGTGTTCAAATAACCCAAAAACATGTAAAAAATCCATTTAATGGAAATATATAGATCATATAACCTTTTTAATTGATCATGGGACATAATTGGGGGATCATTATTTAAGGTCAACCACCCAATAGTGTTTAGCTTTTTCTATTTAAAATAATGCCACTCCTATTTCACTATAAAATGGAACTCAAACCCCATAACATATTCACATATATAAATAAAAAAATTTCATAAAAAATTTTAAAATAATCTCCATGAATATCTAATATCATTCTAAAACCATCACATTTTGGAAAAATCAAACCAAGTGAAACTTTAGGTGTAAAAGAAAATGAATTTCCCTAAAGAAGAAGTAACATATATAAACAAGAACATTCATATTATTTATTTCTACAACACCTAAATTATTATTATTAATTTATTATATTAGAAAAATAAATACACTAAATATAATGATATTTTTCAATTAAATGGGTTTTAAATACACCGACACACATACTTCCATCCAATGGGATACACAATCATGAATGGTGTGTATTGTGAACTACCATCTCTTGAACTGATGTCATTAATTTATACATTACCACAATTAATTGTTGAGAATAATGACTAAATGATTTTTTTTATATTATATATGTGATATTAATGATGTATATAAGCTTCAAAATTATTATAAAATAGATATCTTTAAGATTTTCCATTTTTTCAAATATGATAACATGAATTATGGATGTGTGGTCTCCCACCTACTCAAAGTCATGTGATTCTTTTTTTTAAAAGATGGGGCCGAATCCTCAATTTAGTAAAATTATATGATATGTATGATATAATAATTCTACTATAATTATAATATATATATATATATATATTTCATTTACATTCTTTCATTCGATAAAAATTAAAATGTAAACAACATTCATGTGTATATAGGACCTACTATCTACATGAATGGTGTATTCCATTACATGTTTATATATTTAATATATTACTATAATATAATATCTAATTAATATATATGATATTTATATCATGTTTTATAGTCATTAAAATTGTATATAAATATATGAGTAAAAGGATCAAGAATAACACAAAACAAAAACATGAAAACCCAAGAAAATATTACCCGAAACATAACTTTAGAATAAAATTATTATAAAATGGGTAATATAATGAATAATAATATATTATATGGTATAATAAATTAGAATATAGTTTTATAGATGTATAATAAAATTATTTTTATTATATGGGAGGTTTGAACATGTTTGAAGAATGTTAAGACTTAAGATAAGTGATTTCTTGCCTCAAATTTATTTCTGCGAGATATTTGATACATTAACAACTTATTATTGTTTTCTGGTGTATCTACTACCCATTGACATGTTATATTAATATTTTAAATAAATTCATGACATTAAGAGCTTAAATTAATTATATCCATTCATCTATCTCCTGATTTAAAAGTTACTAAAGTAGTAAGGGGGTTAATAGTCTCACTTTTATTTCTACCAGACAAATGCCATATTTACCACTTGTTACTTTTGTGTGGTGTAGATATATTCACCATTAATTTATTTTTTTATTTTTTTATTTAAATTAATGTTTTATAAATATCAATTTTATTATCTCTCTTTTATGGGGTGTATGGTTCAAAAGTTACCAAAACAGTAATGTAATTTTTTCTCAATTGACTTCTTTGAGACACAAATTATATTATGCACCTATATTATATTATGGGGTGAATATAATTATGTTTGACATGTTGTATCATGAATATAATTATTTTCACAATAATTTCAACTTATTTTATTTTTATTCTCTCATTGTGTTTATATTTCATATTTAAAGAAGTGGAAGCATTTTATTGTAGCAATATCATAAGTAGCAGTTTTGTTTAAGATAATGTTAACATTAATGAAATATTATGGTCTCTATCTCAAGATATCTCATAAATTTTCTTATCATCAATTTATTCAAGATATATCCATGTATTGGTACCAAATTTAGAATATTATTTAATTAAAATGTAATAGATCATTTTTTTAATTAAATTTAATTTTTTAACTCTCTTCATTCAGAAATCTATGTTTGTTCAAAGAAATGATTTATAAAAATTATTTAAAAATGTTTTAAAATACATTTTAATCACATTTTATAGAAAAAGAAAAATCTATTTAAATTAATTTAAAATCTTCCTTTATAAGTTTTAAAGGTGGGTTTCAATGGATATTTTTTTTTTCAAATTGTTAAAATTTTTAAAAATTAATTTTTAAATTGGAAAAGATATTTTCCTACTAGAATGTTTTAAATGATTTATATTCTTCCTTTAATTGTTTTAAACGTTATATTCAAATAAAAGTATTTGGAAAATGTTATATGTTTTAAATATTTATTTTCCAAGAAAGGTTATGTTATGAGTGATCTTTCAAAATCATTATCTATCAAAGATGAAATTCCTGGAAATAGTTTATAACTTACTAGAGTTATGATCCAAGGATATTATTCATATTATTTCTCTGAATGGTTGATATTATGATGGAACCCATTAATTTTCCTTAGGTTAATCATGATTTTAAGATATGTTTATGAAACCTACATTATTTCCATGGGATAATCATGTTTCAATGATATTAACATGAAACCTATTTATTTTACATAGATTAATATTTTATAATGGAATAATTGTTTTTATGAGTTATTATGATGATGTGTGAGATATTTTTACATTATTAATGTTTTTTATGGAAATTTCATTTAATATGTGGAGTCTTATATATTGTTGGGTAATCTCATTACATTTTATATGATGGGGTGGACCAGATAGTGTTGGGTAAACCCGTTAGAGTTTATACAATGAGGTGGATAAGATATCCCCATGGATTTACATTATATCTTATATGATGGGGTATCCCCAATAATTCTGGGTAATCACATTACATCATTTATAATGGGGTGGTCTAGATATTGTTGGGTACGCCCATTAATGATTATTTGATGGGGTATCCCATTTATCATTGGGTAATACTATTATATTTCACAACGAGGAAACCAATATTGGACCCATTGAGACAATTATAGCTCTCCAATACATTGGATAAATATTTATATCTCATAAGATACTGATGGAAAAAGTCTACAGACATGACCCATTATGGGAAGAAGGTATTAAATGATCCTCTATGAGGAAAGGGTTATGAATTGGGATTGTGGTGTATCTTACCCAATACGTGTTTCCCCCATGATGTTTCCTAACAAGTTTTGGAAATTATCCTTGACATATATGGAATTATTTTGTATGTTTCTGGGTCATTACCAAGTCTATGTATAATGAAAAATTTATTCCCTCATGACTCATGTTCACTGATCATCTTATTATTAATGTATTATGATATACCCATCTTTATACAATGACTTGTGATTATAATATTTGATATGCAGGGTGTGATCATCAAATGTTATAATCATGTTATCATAAAAATATATCCATGTTATGCTTACGTATCTCATTTATTTTTACCATTACTAAGCATCATAGCTCAAATTTTTTAATGTTTCAATTACCCATGTTATAAATAATAATTTTAATTTGGGGTAATATGGTAGAATATCATTATGGAAGATGTTGAAGATCTATCATGATGATAGAAGATTATGTTTCATAGTTTCCAAATACACAACATTATTACAGTTCTCGAGCATGTAATTTTTAAATGTGATGAATATTCATAAAGGATGATGTAATATCCATTAATGTTAATCCATTTTAATTATAGTTGTTATCAAAGGAATGTTTTATTCTACATTTGGAATCTAGGATAAGGAAACTATTTTTGGATCTCTAGGTACATTTATAAGGATATGTAAACGAATGTCTGTAATGATTAATTTGTGAAAAATTTAAAGATTAATAAAAGGCCTTATATTTTTTTAAAATATAGATACAGTTTCTTCCAAGAAATTTTATCCCTATCAAGATACAACAAGTTGATGTCTTCATGGAACATGTAGATGTTTTTAATATATTGACAAAATAAAATTAATTGAAAATGTACTATGAAATGATATGTTAATTCAATGGATGAGAGTAATTTCTTCACTAAGTTATCATCAAATATAAAATGATTTAAATACAGAATGTATGGGAATGATTAATTTTAATTTCTAAAGTGAAATCAACTAAAATTAAAATGAATGGCTAGAAGAGTAATAGTGTTGGTGCGGATCGTTAAGAGGCCATAGGCGACATATTATAGCCATGTTATTTTCTAATAGTATTTTTTGTATGTATGATTTAATTTAGTAGAAATGATTCATATTTAATATTTTGGGAAAGAGCCATTATGAAATAAGATAACAAGGATTTGTTAAATTATTAAATAAAATGTGTAATGATCTAAGTATTAATTTATTTCAATTCAAGGATTATTTTATATGAATCATGAAGTTTATAAGGACTATTTGAAGATATTTTTTTAAAATTTTTTCATGAATATGTTAAATGACACTGATGGCCTAGAAAATTGATTTAGTGGAAACGTTTCATTATGGAACTATAAATCTAAATATGTTTAAGGATAAGAAAATTTTTACATAGTATGGTTAAATATATTATGAAATAGATAAGGTAAATATGATATTATTTAATACCTCAAAAACGAAAAGTGATTTGTTGAAAATGTTTTTATTCTATCATTGGCGATGTTTACATCATTTTTAGATTTAAGTAATATGTCAAATAATATTTAAAATAAAGAACCATTAATGTTTTCCATAAGTCTTTATTTTAATTAGAGTTATTACCAAATTTCAATAGAGTACATGAAAAAGGTATTAATATGTTTGGTATTAGATAGAAAAGATATAATTTATGATATATGGGGGATCAACATTAATATTTTTTTGAAAAATTTAGTAATCTTGTTTCTAAAGTTTTAGATTTTAATCATTTATAAGGGCTATAAGTTCAACCATTTATTGAATTGATTAAGTTAAACATCATATGTGGTTTAAGAGGATAAACTGTTGTCTCACCATATGAGGATTTAAACATATCAGATAACACGAGATAACCATTTTTCAATGATTTTAACTAAATAAAGACGAAATCAATTATCAATATCATGATCTATTAGTTATTCTGGAATGAAAAATTCACATACATTTATTCTAGTGAGAGATGATATGTCAATTAGGAAAGGCACAACCAAAGGGTGTGATTTTTCATATGAAAGGAAAGAAATCACGTACGTATATTTTCTAAAATTTTTAAACTACAAAAGAATTAATCAACTATATAAAAAGGTTATTTTAAAAATTTACCCTCATACCTTCATTTCAGTTTAACCGATGGTCTTATAGATCATCACAAATTTATGTTCTTTGGGGTCATAACATTCTATTGATCATTCATATTATTGTGACCAGCGATCTATATTACTCACAATAATTATTTATGTTTTTCTTCCATATCCAATCTTTATATCCCATATATGTTATCTTATATTAAATCTTATTTATGATTTATATTGGTTAACCATTATGGCTTCAACATTATTTTATTAAGGATATTTTAGTATTCATTTTTACAATGTGGGTTTCTAAGGAAGGGAATTTAAAGTAGTAAACCATCGATAATCCTAATGAATTTCATTTTCAGAATTCAATTCATCGTGGTAAAATATAACTCCATGATATTTTGGGAAAAAATAATTTTCGAAGTAATTTAAACAAATATATATTTTTCATTTCACACAACACTGAATATAAATTTTGGTATATGAAAGCACACAGCTTGGTTTACATTTCGAATAAAAAGAAGTTAATATTATTCATAACACAACAATTAGATCAGATTTCAGTAAAATAAACACTATATCTGGCTTTTGTTACACACAATGCCAAGATCCTTCAATTGCCTGTGTTAAACACAAGTCATAGTTTTACCAAACTAAAATATACTATTGTTATTATTATTAAAATATTAATATAGTTATCACCTAACCATTGATATTGGGGGTATGAAGATGATTATTTAAATTGAGAAAATACAGTTTAACCATGTCTATAATAGGAATTATTTGGTGACCAATTTACTAAAAATGAAAACAACACCCGAGTTATAATATATGAATACTTTTGCGGGAAAACTATATTTATGAAATCAATCACGTTGTACCTAAATAGATTAATTAAACAACTTATGATAGATAAATTTAAGGATATATATATTATATTCATTTAGGTATTTAAAATTAATATTAACTGTTTTTATAGAATATATAAGAATAAATCAAATTATATGAATAATGATATATATATTTATTAAATGAAATTTTTCTGCCTTTTAATATAGAATATATTTTAATTCTAATTCTAAAAAAAATTTAATTATTAATTGAAAAAATGAAATTCATTTTTAAATTTGAATTTCAAAATTCACTTCTGCTAACTTTTTTGTAAAGTTCCAAGAAGGTTCATTTTTTTAATAAATAGTGAGAAAAACTGAATTATAATTGAATACTACATTTTCATAATATTTATTTATATATTTTAAATATATTTTAATTTAATTTTAAAAAATAGTTAGAATAATTATACATTTATTAATAAAATTTATCTTATATTAATCAATTTAAAATTTATATTGGGTGTAAAAACATTTCATACTTTTGAACACTTTCATATTAAAAAAATTTTGTCTCATACTTTCTATACAATTAATATTAAATTAATTTATAGATCGTATTTTTTTTAAAATTTAAAAAAAGGATTCCAAATTTTTATTAATAATTATTTATATTTTATTGTGTGGTCAACTTAGTTTTTGAAAAAAATATATTTGTGAAAGTAATAAAAATTAATTAACGTGATTAAGGTAAAAAATGGTTTACTTTGTGGTAATTATTTATATAAAGGGTGAAAATAACCTAGAAATACCTCCAAAATTTATTTAATGGCCATTTTTATAACATATCAAGCATTTTATATAAAATTTACCATTTTGGAGGCACATGATGTATGAGAGACCCCCCAATAATGTATACATTTTAATATTAACGAGAATGCCACTCATCATTCAATATAAAAGGGAAATCATCCCCCCACTTATTCACACCTCTCAAGACCATTGGATCACTAAAATCCAGACCAAATAATCTACTAATCTCCCTCTTATAATCATATAATAATCCCTGGTTTATTAAATCAAACCAAATTTGTCCATCACTATAGACCAAAAAGAATTACCCATAGAAGAGGTAACATCATTTAATAAGAAATTTTGTTCAATTTCTTTTCTACCCCCTAAATTCTTAATAATTATTTATTATATAAAAAATAAGTATCACAAATATAAATATTGTTTTTATATTAATAATTTGATATACACCTTAACAAAATTTAATCAATTGGGAAACACAATCATTATTTGTGTGTGTAAGGTGGACTACTGTCTCATGAACTGATGTAGTTCGTACATCCATTACCACCTTTCAAGGGTGAAAATAATGTTAGAAGTAATATTTTTATACAATATATATATATATTATACTTTTTATGTCCTTATACTTCTATAATTATTATATGACACATAACTTCATGTTTTTTTGGGAATATGTTAACTTCATTTGTGTATGTGTGGACAACCACCTCACTAAAGAGATGTGAAACAATTTCACTTAACATAGAGTGTATTAAGAATTGGTTTAGTAAAATTATATGATATATATGACATAATAATTATACTTTAATGGTAATATATATATATATATACATGAATGTTTTTAATTATTTTTTTTCAATACGATAAGAAAATAGAAACAACATTAATGCGTTTGTACGACATACCATCTTCATGAATAGTTTATTCCATTTCATGTTTATATAATTTTTATATTATAATAAATATAAATATAATTAATATATGTGATATTTTTATTATTTTATACAATTTTGAAGAATAAACATTATCTTTGGAAGAGAATCAATAATAACGAGTCAACCCATATTGGAAAAACAATGAGGGTTTTACCCAAAATCTATATTTATCATGTAATTGTCAACAAACAGGTAATATAAAGTCATAATAAAATCATATATGGTATTATATATAATTATATTGTTTTTTATACTTATAAAAGACATATATTTAATATATGGGAGGTTTGAACATGTACAAATAATGTTAATACTTAAGGTAATGGATTTCTCATCTCATTTTAATTTCTATAGGACATATTCTATATTCAAAACATATTATTGATTTATGGTCTGTGTTAATAATTAACACATTATATCAAGAATTTATTTTTTATGATATCAAAAATTTTAATTGATTTTATTCTTCCATGGGTGTCATGATTTATAAGCCACTCATGTAGTAAGTGGATTTCTATTCTCACTTTTATTTCTATGAGACTTATACTATATTCACTACTCATTTCTTATGTGTGATGTATACATAAATACCATTATTGTATTATATTATTATTATAAAAATATTTATGGGTATTTACATATCCAATTTTCTAAATCTATTTCATGGGTTTACCGGGAGAAAATTTTCAAAAATGTTAAATTATTTTTTTTTATCAATTTTCATTCTTTGAGACAAATATTATGTTATGAATCTTTTTTGTTTACCAAGGTGAAAAAATTACCATTTAACTTATTAAATCATTAATTTCGTTATTTTTATGATATTTTAATCTTCTTAAAATTTAATTCTCTTATGGGGTTTGCAATTCAAAGTTACCAAATTGGTAAGAGTTTATTACAATATTCTATTAATTATCATGATTGTTAAAAATTATGATTCCATTAATGAAATATAATGATTCATCTTTCAATAAATCTCTTTAATTTTCTATTAAAATAGTTATTAATGAGATATTCATGTATTTTTATAATTATTCCACTATTAAATACATAATATTTCAGATAATTCGTCTTTAGAAAATTCAACATCATCCGTCTCTTTAGTCAAAAACCTGTGTAATTTAAATTTTTTGCTAATTTTTTTTTAAAATGATATAAATGAAATTTATTTCTCATTTTCAAGATAAAGAAATTTATAAATTTTAACATTTTTAATAGTGATTTAAGTTATTTCAAATATTTGTTTTATAGTTTTAAAGGATATTTTCAAAGGAAATTGATTGTAAAATGAATTCTGTTTTAAAAAGTGTTTTTACAAGAGGAAAAGATATTTCACTAAAGAAAAGTTTGAAATGAATTTTTAAGATCTCTTTATTTTTTGACATTGGTTTTCAAAGTAAAGGGTTTTGAGATTGTTAAATATTTTAAAAACATATTTTCAAATAATGGTTACGTTCCATGTGATCATTAAAAATACTTCTCCACCTCAGATGACATCTTTTAATATAGATTATTATTTACTAGGAATATAAACCAATGATAGAATTAATTTACATTAAATGAATGGTTTATGTTTTGATGGAATCATGTTTACGTATCCCATTTCATTTTATATTTCAATAATGTTTTAAAGATATTACTATGAAACCAGTTTCTTTTCCATGGGCTATTCATGTTTCAAAGAGATTGACATGAAACCCATATATTTTCACTGGGATAATTAGGTTATGAATTAATTGTGCTTTTTAGGATTTTTATGATTATATAGAAGCTATTTTTATATTATTCATTTTGTGGTTCATGGAAATTGTTTATACGATGGAGTGTCCTAGATAACATTGATTATTCCCATTACAACTTATACGATGGTGTGGCCTAAATAGTAATAGGTAAGCATGCTATGACTTATTCTAAGGGGTTTCGTAGATAGCTTATAGTAATCCTATTTTATCTCATATAAGGGGTTGGCCTAGATATTAGTTGAAATTTCTATAATATGTTATAATATGTGGTATATTAGATAGAACTGGGTAATCTCTTTACATATTATATAATGGGGTGGCCCAAACCGTAGCCAGTAATCTTTTTACAACTTATATGATGGGGGTGGCCCAGATAGCACTGCATAAGCTATAAATATTCATCTAATAAATTCAGTAAATATTTATATCTCATAATATATTGATGAGAGAAAGTCTATGGGCTCAGTCCATTAATGGGAAAATGTATGACCAGATCTACTACAAGGGGTTGTGACCGGGGATAATGGTGTGTACCACCTAGTTATTGTTTCCCCCATGATGTTCCCTGATGAATTTTTTAAATGATACATGACTTATAGGGATTGATTTTATATTTATATGTGTATGACACAAGTATATGTATAATGTCAAAGTAATTCTCTCGTGACTCATAATATATGATGTCTTTATGATTTAGAAAATATGATCTGCCATTATTTATGCCATGGCTCCAGATTATGATATTTGATATGTAGGTTAGGATCATGAAATGTTATGCTCGTGTTCTCATACCCTTACTTCCTGGTTGTTATTACATTTTCCCTTTATTTTTTCCCTTACTGAGTAGATGCGATAAAAAAATTATATTTCCTTTCCCCAGGTTATGAACAAATGGTTTATATAGGATTACTAAAGGTGGATATCTTTGAGGGAGATATCTTATATCTTTCACCAAGATATAATATTATGTTTCTATGTATCCAAATATAGTAAACTATTACAGTCCTAATAATTTACTTTTTTATTTTGAGTAAGATTCATCTAAAATGATGTAATATAAATATATATTAATCTTTAGTCACTATATGTCACCACTATATGGGAATAAAACTCCTATCTATTTGATCCTTGATAATATTGAAGTGGAACTTGATACTTCAGGGTGTTTTTAGATCATCCTAAATTTGAGTTCCTTATACCATTACTGACGAGCCAAGAGCCTAGATCCCTGATTTAAACAATTATCATCTCCCTCTACCAAGGGAATTGGAGTACTCTTGACATTGGGAATCCTCATTAGGCTATTTTTTAAGATCCCCATGATACATGGTCCATGTAAATCAAGACCATAAACTATATGGAATTTAGTCAAACATGTACAACCATAAATCTTATCCATTGATGGTCCATTTTAAAGAACCTAAAACTGATAGTGAAAGTGACATAAAAATTTTCCAGATGAAACCCCAAAAATGGTGATCTGATAAATATTCAATCCATACCTCACATTACACTTTTTATATAGATTCCGATAAAGTTAGTGTTAAAATAATAAAAGGAAATAAAAATTTTAGGGCCCATATGGCGGTACTGATAAAATTAAATCCATAATCTATATATCCCATCACCAGGAAATATATGGACTAAGGTTTTTTACACCTCCTCTCCTTCATTACATGTTCACGTTATAGTAACACAACTTTTTGGGTGCTAAAATCCATCTTGAAGATTACACTTTCAATAAATAACAATTATGAATTGGAAGTATGAGTTTGGATTCAATGATTCCATAAGTTTATATACTAATCCTATGACTCCATGGCATTCAATTGTTCTCTTTTTTTATCACTATGGTTCATTGGTAATATGGGATGACTAATGTTAATGGGCCCCACCTAGATTCATAGCTGAATAATGCTGTTTATTAGAGCATTAACTTATTGGGTGTTTCGGCATTTATGGAAATCCACCCCTTAAATACATGAGATATTATCCAAGATACTTGTGATACTAGGTTACACCATTAAAAAAGGGTGAAATATACCCACTAGCCTCTATTTTCATTTGTCTTAGAAATTCTTTTCTCATGATTTAAAATTCCAATGATATGTCAATTAAATTGGATGTGATTGCCATTATGATATATTATCATATAGTGTCTGAAAACACAACAAAAGGATGCGGTAATCCGTTCATAAAACTATTAGAAAAAGTTATTGCATGACCTGTACCCACACGATGTATGACCCCAACATACCATCTATGAACTAAACATCCTTGAGATGCCAGAAGAAGTTTCAGACATCTCTTATATCCATATCCAACTTCATGATCAAAAATTGAATTTTTCATAAAAATTCCATGAAACATAGAAATGATTAGGGACTCTTCTACTTGACCATGCATATATGTCCAGTGGGATCATTCATAAGGGAAACTAACCCATTAACATGATGTTTCTACTACGTTTTGGAAAAAATGACCTATCTTTGTGATCACAGACAACATTATGACAAAAATCAACATTTATGAATGTTTCATTGTCATCAACAATATTTATGCCCCAATTCATCCCCTTTATTTCGAAATGTTTGATTATAAGTTATGAATCCCATAGTCCTACTATAAATGTAAAGAAGGAATTCCTAATATTTTACCATTAAAAGATAACATTTAATTACATGATGTGGGGTGTCAAAACCCATCATGGATACCCATCACTTAAAATATCTTCAACAAGGAAGGGTGACCAATAAATTAATTGAAATTTGTTTTTTAGAATAAAAAATAATATTATTGGGTATAAAAAACGATCATGGACTTTGATTCTTTGAAATACATTAACAGATGCAGGGTTGTTGAACCATTTATGAATACCATCTGTCAAAACCAATTCAAAATGATCTGACCAAGATGACCCTAAACTGCATCAATATATGTTTTGAGTTGAAGACTCTAATCTAACTTAATAATAAGTCCAAGATAGATGCCCCTAAAATATAGCTACTGATCTTTCAAGATATAAAACCCTAAGTTAATGCAACATACGATCCGAGATTGAAAAAAAACTAAAATAGTATAATATTCTATTTAGAAGTCCTTAAACTACAATAACATATGGTACAATCTAGAAGACCCTAAATTACAGAATATGAAGGTCTGAACTTGAAGAAACTACAGTAAATGAAATATTTTCTCTGATCTTGTAGAACCAAAACTAAAAGAAAAATTAGTCTCAATCTAGAAAGCCCAAAAAAATAAGGAACATATGGTTTGAACTAGAAAACTAAAAATTACATCAATAAATAAAAAAATATATAATCTCTAAACTATAATAAATAGAAGGTTCGATAATAAATTACCTAATCATTATCAAAAAAGGTGTCTGATCTAGAAGAAAATATATGATAGAAATATAAGGTTCAGGTTAAAAAAACATAAACTATATCAATAGAAGGTTTGAGCTACAAGACCTTCAACTACAAAAATATATGGTCTAAGCTAGAAGACCTTAAATTATAGTAATAGATTTCATGTGCTAAAATAACATAAACTATAGAAGCATATGGTATAATATAAAAGATCCTAAATGGTAGAAAAAACTAGGTATACAAGACCTATTGCTTCGAAATGATGGAGAAAAAATATTCTATAGCTTGAAAAACTCTAAAGGGAACCCTATGAAAATGTCAAGTCTCTTCTCATTGGAAACCCATATTTTGGGATTCAAACAACATTGAGATCTCATTAAATTTTAAGGGGAAAACATTTTAGGACTGAAAACCCATAAAAGGAATCTTGAGAAGTGTCAAAGTCCATGTCATCTAAATTTTACCCCTATTAAACATAGAAAAACATTAGGTAATTATACAATAAATGATACATATCTTGTATGGATTATTATATATCCTAAGAAAATATAAATCAATTCTTGTTATGTCTCTATAATTATTCAAACATTAGAGATAATTCCCTCTAGGTTATATTCGTAGAAATTATCCATTCGAACTAGTTGATCCCACGATGATTGTAGATGATACATCACCATGGATTCCTATGTGAATAATCATTCATGGGTAATAATCAAGTGAGGTCTTTTATTATTCAAGTGTTTAAATTTATGTGGATTTATTTTACTTGTTTTTATAATAATGTTCAATTTATTTAATGATCTGTATGACACCAAGATAAAAAAATGTCATACACATAATGTATAAAATAATTATTAATGGAAATATATAAATTTCACAAGATTTTATAATCGATCAAGTACATTTGGGGGATGAATCTCTATAGCCCAATATCTCACCCGATGATACCCAAAAATGATGATAATCTTTGATGTATAAGACAACTATAATATTTTCTATAAGGATTAATTGAGCTCCATTGAATGTTATTCAATAGAAGCAATAAATTGATTAAATTGATAATCATACTCAGCATCCAACTCTATAATCCATCACAATGATTCTTCCCTATCAATAGAACAAATCATAGAATTATATACTAAATCAGGGATATATTTATGATTTTACCTAATATTATCAAAGGTTTTAAACATATATTCCTATTAGGAAAAGTCTTGAAAACCAAGTCAATATTTTAATAGATCATGCTAAGTATTAATTTCCTCTCATTGGCCAAATCATGGTGGACCATTACCTTATATAAATACTAGGAAGCATTATTCAAGGCCATATCCAAACCATATTTTACTAATGATGATTTCTCTTCCACTGTTACAATTAGCTTTAGGGGCCTTATTTGTTCATTTAAGAAAATAATTTACTTCACCCTGTCATAATAAACATTAAAATAGAATCCTGCATACCCCTAGAAGGTGATCATATATTTATAATGACCTAGTTGGATCTTTAACACCTCAATGGGTCCCTCAAAATTATGGATCCAAATATTCCCCATGATTGACATTGTATCAATTAATGAAACATAGTGTACCTCATAGATACAATTAAGGCTAACCCAGAGAAAAGATTATATTATAGGACAATTTCACGGATCAAAGGACTCTTTCATGCATCCCATGATGTTCTTGGAATAGAACTAAATTATGAAATATCTATTTCTATTTGGGGGATTCCTAAATACAAAGGGGCTACGACCTATGATATTTAGGGTGAGGTTACTGTAATGAGAGAGGGAAGAGGTTCTGAATAAATTGATAAATATCGAGATGATATAAAATATCCAACTACCATGAAAAATATATGGGAATGTAACATTCTTAGTTGCGTCACTAGACACATCCATTGACATAATTCTACATTCAGTAGTATAGGTTATTCCCTATTGCATTGAAAAACTGGGAGGGACTGCTAATAGTTTCTATGTTGATATATATGGTTCACCACCTTGAACAGATGTAAGTGAAATTAAGAATTATAAAACAAAATGTGGATTGGATTAATTGAGACTCTAATGATATTATTATACTTTACCAATGATATCTCCATTATAGCTAGGTCAATAACAAAATAGTTACCAGCATCGACCTCCACAAAATTGCATCTATATGTGTCAGATGAAGAGGGGCGATTTCTATGGCATAACTATTGGAAATAGGTGAAAATAGGAAAATTTTTTGACTATTTTCATTCGTTGTGTAACTATGTGTGACCATGAAAATATCTCAGAGGTTCATATAACATAAGACCTAGATTAAATTGTTTTGTAACCATGACCATTTAAAATTATAAATCACTGGTTCTAGTTTCAATGTTGTTTAAAAGGCATTATAAGGAACACCTATGTTCTCATGAATAGATGATGTTCCCCCAAAAAAGCTATGAGGGACCTACATATATTGAAAAATCAAAAGATACTATTGATATTTACTAATAACGAAAAAATTTAATGCATACTTGATGATTTTAGGAGAGAGATCTATGATGATTTAGAGTGATTCCCTATTCCATTTCACTTAGATTAATGACCCTCAAAAGGGGCCGATACTGAGAGAAATAAATATGGATGTTATGGAGCTGTGGATCGAGATCTCTCATGACTGATAGCCAAAAATATTATTATATCCGGTTGTCATAGGGATACCTCATCTATGGTCCCCTAGTCAAAAAAGGTTAGATCCAATAGCTGTAGACCATTAGAATATACTAAGGATTATGGGGGCGACTGAGACCCTTTAGATTCCTTCCATGTCAATGTAAATATAAAGTAAATAAACAATATTTTAATTTTAATATGACCATATTACCATTATAATAATGACCTGAACATTTAAAAATAAAATTACCATTATTTTGATTTAATTAAATGTCTTATTGATATCAAAAACACATAAAATCATTTTGTTTTATTATATCCAATTGTATTTAAATGATAGTTATTTATATTAACAATTGATAATAAAGTCATCAAAATAGTGATCACATGCCTAGTATTAATATAGGGTTTTAACAAAATACTTTGGACACAAACAAAGGAAGAAATGTCCTTAAAAATATAATCATTCCCTATTAATCCCATTTATCAGAGCATTTTTGGGAGACTGAATATTTGCGATTTCCCATAGACCAAGCCTAGGCTATGATCTAACAACTTATGCATGAGCGAAACCAGTTATTAGAGATGTTAAATCCCATAGATATCCTAAACCAAACCATGTTCACCTAACAACCCCATGAAATACCCACTATCACACATCATGCTCATAGGGCACATACCAGTGTGATAAACTGATCTGTATCAAGACCCTAACATTAGGAATTTGTATATTATTTTTGGTATAGAATAATGAATATATTTTCTTCCAAGGTGAGTCAGTTTTGCATATAGAAAAAACATGACTTGGTATATTGTATAAATAATGTTTGAATTATTGTAGTTTGAAATTCAAAAGATCAAAGGAAATTAATTTATTCAAGAAAATAAATGTTCAAATAAACTTGGGGTGTTATATTCTACAACCATAAAATGAATTTCTCCATTGAAAATATTTATTTTGGTACAAACAAATAAAGATACTTATAAATCATAATATCATAACAATCCAATGTGTATTCCTTTAACTGGTTTTTTCTCCAAAAATACTTTGACTAGGTTAGTGGTCTTGTTTCATTGTAATTTCTCTGTATGATTCAAAATTTCAATTATTTTTTCTTGTAAGAAAGATCCTTCTCGAGTGGTTTAAATTCCATTTTTAGTACATGTTAATGGTTAGGTATGCACTTATTCAGGATTGATATATATAACACATCCTTGAAAAGAGATAGAATTATAAGAACAATGAATATATATTCTATAGTTTCAATACAATCAATAATTTTAAAGGGATCGATATACCTAGGGCTTAGATTCACATTATCCCAGAACCTCATAACCTTGTTCCATGAAGAAGTTCATAGAAAATCCTTCTCACCAACATCATGTTCAGGGTCACACTAGAAGTTATCATCATAAATTTATATTAACAATGAGATGCCTTGACGTGATGATCAATGGTTATAAACTACTATTTCATTTCTTCAGCAATTATAGATCCCAAAATATTTCATTCTTTATCATCATCTTAAAAAGTTGGAGATCTATATTTCATCTAGCAGATGGATTCAAAAAATATAATATGAACTATATATTTAAAGGAATTATTGTAAAAAACTGTAAATTGAAGAAGGTCTTGATCCCAAAAACCATTGAAATCTTACAAATATGATTTAAACATATCCTCTAAGGTTTTAATTTTTTTTCAGACTGACCATCTAAATGGGTATGATAATAAGTTCTAAAAGTCATTTATATATCATGCTCTCACAAAATAATTTCAAGAATATTTTGGTAAACCTCACATCATGATAAAATACAATATAAAGTTGTAGTACACTCATCCTTACAACTTATTTAATGTATAATAATATAATTTTATCTAAAGAATAATATTATTTAATAGAAATAAAGTGCACTAACTTAGTAAGGCAATAAATTACCATGCTTGTAAAATTAAACCCTTTACATGTTTTTTGGTGGTCCAATGAAAAAAATCCATAGTGATGTTCTCCCATTTTCATTATGGTATGGGTAAAGGAAGTTGTAACCCTTTCTACTCTCACTTTCTACCTTAACCTACTAATCACAATGATATAAACATTGAGATATCCATCTTAATTACATCCCACTTGTTGTATTCCATGATATCTCTATACATCATTGAAATTCTTGGATTAATAGATAATGAAGAAATACTATCCACCTCTAACATATCCTTCTTCAAATATAGTTTGTAAGGGACACATACATGATTATTGAACATTATCATTTTATCATGATCATGGTAAAACTATGGAACATTTCTAACCTCTTTTTGAAGATCTATATCTTCCATTCGTGCATAATTAATGTTTACGTTGATAGAGCATTGAAAATTCAATTAAGAAAGATAATATTTCTCCACATCCTTTAGGATTTCTATATCCATACTTTTAAAGACTAGAAATTGTATATCTTTTATAATCCTCATTGTAGAAAATATAGAATTACCTATTTGAATGAATGAATTAGACACATTATTCACTTTCCCATGGGGTAATGCATCGAGCAGTCTGAATCGTTTATCAGCTCTATTGATATTCCCCAAGGCATGTTCAACTCCTTATATGTGAATATATATTTAAAATTTTATGATTAAAAAATATATATTACACTTTTCTCGATAATGATAATGCATCCATATCTTTAATGCCACAAATTGATGTTACTTATTCTAAATCAAGACTTGTGTAATTTCTCTCATAAATCATCTAATATAATAAGGAATAAGTAACAACCATGTTATTATTCATATTAAATCATTCCAATTTATTCTTATATGCATTACTAAAGATAATAAATAATTATTCACTATAAGTTAATTCTAGAATATGTGAAATGACTAACCTTCTCTTTAGATCCTAGAAATTTTCCACACATTCATCATTAAAGAGGAAATTGGGACCCTATAGAGTTAACATGGTTAGAGGATTTGATAGCCATGATACATTCTATATAACCCATCAATAGTATTAAAATAATCTGAGACAACTATGGATATTAGTCAACATGGTTAGTCTATACAATCATTTAATAGCCTCTTCCTTTGATTGATCTACATCTATACCATCTCTTGAGATTATATGACCCAAAAAATGACAACTCTTTCCATTAGATATTAGAAATTGAAAAGTCTTAATATAGTGTATACTTGAATAGGGTTACAACTATCAAATGGAATGAATTTTATTCCTTGTTATTTTAATTGGTATTAATATAATCTATAAATACTTCTACAAACTGATTGAGGTAATATCTAAAGACACTATTTTTCATATCTATAAAGATAACAGCAGCATTGGTAAGACAAAAAGGCATCACTATATATTCATAGTGTACATACCATGTTTGGAATGTTATTTGGTGTATATCCTCTTTCATTATACTCAAGTTATGATATCTAGAATGAAGGTCAATAATAGAAATATATTGAGATTTGGGTAGTTGATCAATCAAGTCATCAATATAGGAAGAGGATACCTGTTCCTAATCATGATCTTGTTCAACTTATGATAATAAATACAGAGATGAATTGATACATTTTTTCTTTTTTCTATATATAATAGGTTCACCAAAGGTGACACAATTGTATTGATGAATCCATTAGCAAGGATTTCTTGGAGTTTCTTATTTAATTAGTACAAATAAAATGAAGCCCTTATATAAAATGTATTTTAAATTGGCATGGAACCTATTATGATTTATAACAAGAACTCAAATTCACATTTTTTGGAATCCTAGGAATCTCTTTCAAGAACAATTCTACAAATTCCTGAATAATATTCATATCATCTACGAATAGTTTCTCCCTAACCATTTGATAAAAAACCATTTTAATAGTATCTAATGATCTTACACTTGATGTAATATCAACATGAAGTTTATACTTATATTCACACTGATTTGGTCATAGGTTGATTTGAAATATCAAATGTAACTTCCTTTTTGAAATAATTAGTGGGTGCTAAATATTGAGAGATCTAATCCATGCCTATGATCCCAGAAAATTTAAGAAAGGGAGGAATGAAAATATTTGGAGGAATTAAATTTAAAAAAAATATAAATTACAGAGGAATCATAGACTTTATATGAAATAATCACACCACTAGCGGTGTTCACTACTAATTTTATATATAATCATTTGGAGGGAATATTTATACCCTTATGAAATTAAACAGATATGATAGAGAGGATAAATCCAAACTAAATCAATTCATTAGATGTTCCAAAGTTGATGGTGTATTTACCTTTCCCCATTTCATTATCACACCCCTCATCAGAAATAATGATCTCATGATATTTCCCCTTCTCCCTCAGTTTTTGAGGAGATTGATGCCAAGCATCATCACCAACCCTTGGGTTTGAGAATTGGTCAGCATAATGAACATCCACCATACACATAAATCACTACAGTATGGGAGGTGTATTCGGTGTAACCTTTCCTATACTTTCATCATTGGCGAACTTATTCCCATAAATGTGGCAATCAATTACATGATAGCCTTTCAGTTTTCACATAAAACAATTATTAGAGACCATAAGACAATTCTATTATATACATTTCCACACTAAGATCATAAATTAATGATTATATTCTACTGCCTATTGTTTTAATATTTTCCATGGAAATCCATTTTCATTTTCTTATTAAATCAATACATTGATATATAACTCACAACTTTATTTCTACTCTGATTTCACAACGTACAATATCTTTGTAGATACTAATGTCTCTTATGGAAAACTACCTTATGAGACTCACCATTAATCTAATTTTGTACCTATCAGCATTAATTTTATGTTGAATGATAATTCATGATGTGTACCATAGAAGTCTTAAGAAATTATTATAATAAATATCAATAGATTCATCATACATTTGTTTCAATTTAAATAAATCCTTTTCCATTTTAATTGAATAACAAGAGGAAGGAACTTGTTGAAAAATATGTTCTTGAACTAATACCAAACCATGGATTCAATTTCATCATGCGTAACTATATTCTATATTGGACTCCCCCACTCATCTTCTTCACCTTCAAATAGATAAATATTCAAAATTTCATTCTCAAGATCAAAGAATTATATAATATTTAATATAATTTTAGCGCTGATGATCCAATATTCAACAACATCTTGATTATAATATCCATTGATATAAGGTGGATGTTTCCTCATGAATTAATCAACATAATTTTGTTCCATAATTTTCTCATTTGGAAGCTCTAAATGACTCATATCTTGATAAATATATGTGGGAAAACAATGGGTGTTTTCATTCAATATACCATACCATAAATATTCTCATGATAATAATCATTGCATTTTTTTTCATATTTACCATTAATTGGGTTCCTTACAACATCATTCGATGACTAAATCCAAAAATTATTGATCAGTAAACAATTATCATATTGAGGAACCACATAATCATGAAAAAACTACATTCATGATGTATAAATTTTTATAACTTCCTTAATCAATGAGACCCTAGGTTTATCCTAGGTTATTCATAACCAATATATTCATAAATCCTTCCTTATTTTTTGAATAGTTTTAGAATTCCCAAAGCATTTCTTCTAGGTGTGTCAAAAAGATGAAAAATATGGATTTTCTTAATGAACCATGTTACACTCGAGTCCGGAATGACACACCTTGGCAAAGTGGTTACTCATAGGTACATTTATACCATAATCAAATCTAGTTTTAGTATCCAAATATGGATGTATTTCTATGAATCCACTATCATTATCCATTAACAAAATTCCATGACATTTTAATATTATTTTACATTTCCTAATAATTATCATAATACATGTCTTTAGAGTTATTACTAAGGATGTATAATCATAGTTTCTAGATTTTAACTAATATTTATCCCTCATACTAACTCTAGAGATCCCAAATTTTCATAAATTTACTTTACATTTTTTTTGTGCAATACTTAAAGCATTACACTAATGGATTCCAAAATACTATATTTGTCTACTGCAATTAGGAACATGGAAACGTAAATACTGGTATATAAGTGAGATAAATTTTTTCCCTCAAGGTTATTAATGACAAGAACCCTTTGTAGACTCATCACACATAATACATATCTTCATAACATGTGCAATAAAAACATAAAAAAGGGTGATCTTGGATTATTAGTAACACTAACCAATGGAGATATGTAATCATAAACATTTTCCTAAGGGAATGAGAAAATGATCATGACATTAAAGTATCACAAACTACATATCAAATATCATAAACATGAATCATAGAATTATTATTTATAGTTCATAAGATAGGAATCAAAAGTAAATCACAAAGAAAAAACAATGAAGGCATATCATAGGACTAAGAAATTGAATTTTGGGAGACATGTAAACATGTAATATAGTTCCCTGGTTGCCCAAGAACTTTTCCTAAACATTACAGGGCACATAATGGGGACTACACATACTAGGCATGATACAAAACCATCCCCAGCTATTGTCCTTTTCTTCTATGGTATTGGGTTTTCGTATCTTCCCATAGTGGATCATGTTTCCCCATATCCCCATAGTGGACAGTGAATCCCACTCATACCCTAATGGATTTGGTTTCTATCTCTTCCCATAGTGGAACAATATTTTTTAATTTAATCTCATCATTGACTCAGACATTATTAATCATTACCTAATTCCGGAGAGGAAGATATTGGTCCCACCCATATAATAATATATTCTTACATACATGTTCCTTGGTGTTTCCCAAATTTAACTGAGTTCTATTATTAAAGCGGTCGCTTGCAGTGCATCTTGGGTTGTCAAATCCTCAGAGACCTAAGAAGAACCATTAGATACTAAATGAAAAGAGATGGATTTTTGTCTATGAAGTTTCCTACTCGGGTATATTTTAGATGGTTTTAAAAGAGGACTAAAATATTTATGTAAATCTAAATTATGAGAAAATGATTTGATCCTAGGTTATTGCTCAGGGTCGATTGGATGAATTATTATTTTCTTTTACAAATTCAATTTCATTAACATGAGAAGAATTCATGAAATGAATTCAAACTACCCTCATCACATACTGACTAAACACCACCACAAACATATACTAATCACCTATACGCTTTTAGGATCGTTTTCATGAGCACTCCAAGGTAAATAATCTAATTAGCACATAAAAGTGGGGTGAATAAATTGAATAAAGAAGAGGAAGATAGAAACTCATTTATTGAAAGAAAATCATATAAAATAAATTAATAACATTTAAAGAGTGATAAATAAAATCCAATAAATCCCCTTTATACCCCCTTCGATCAACCCATAAAAGAGTTAGCCCTCTATTAATAACATGTTCTCAATAGAAGCGGGAAGTAGACTTACGAGGGTGGAATTGAAGAAGTAAAAAACTCAAAAATAAAGATCACTCCACCATTGTGTGAACAAAATCACAAGGTTTGTTGTGAAAAAGTCCACACCTTAAGGAAACGGTATCATTGTGATATGAGTAATAACATAACAAGAGATGAAGAAGAACTTTTATTGAAAACTAATGTGATTCGAACAACTTACATGATAAGGAAAAATGCTACAAAGACAATTTTGCATAATAACATTACAATAAAAACAAAGATCCAAGATCCTTCAAATCCTCCACCACTACTACCTTAAATAGGAATTTTGGAATAGTTTGGCCGAGCCCCCATCCTCCCTTGTTCCTTTAATTAACTTTTATTGGGAATGGTGGGTGGAAAATTAATGGAGATGTGACTTTTCCACTCTTCCCCCGAAATGGAATCCAGCTTGCATCCACCGGAAAGACGCGCCAAAACAACCTTCTAGAATGCCTAATTAAAGGGGGCCATAGACGAATTAAATGTATCCCTGGAGGTCCACTAATATCTTGTAAACTTTCAGCCCAAAATACTTTGTGGTTTGTGAGATATGATTTACATGGTGGGCTATTTTTCTAGGCCGCTGAATCTAGCCCAAAATTGCATCTTCAACATGGGCCACATAGAACTTGATTACGACATTAGAATTAGCTTGTTCCACTATTTAATTAAATGTTACCCATGATATTTTCTATCTCCTGTTAAATATTGAGACTATTTGGGCTTGAATCATGGCCGCTACAATTCTTTTATTGGGTTACTGTCGAAATCACTTCGCCCAGAATGTGGTTGTTTCAAGGACCACTTTGGTAGTATTCCAAATTGAATCTACAAGTGCTCCAAAATAATGAATTGTTCCTTATATAACGGGAGACCAGAAAATAGAAGATGAAAATAAAATCAAGACCATTTATTCTTTTATAATATGTTCAAGAATTTACCATTTAATAGTGCACTTTAGTAAATAATTGAAATCATGATGTGAAATGATGTTCAAAGTTTAAAATACACTAAAATGGTATTTAGGAATAAGAAATCAAATGAAAACTATATAAATTAACAATTAATATTATCCTCTTTCAGTGGCTAATCATACCCCCCAAATTGATTTTTTCTAGTCTCGAGCAAAATATTTTTTCTAAAAAACATGAAATTTGAATTCCCTATTCCAAAAACATTTAATACACATTTCTCACCAAAAAATCTCATACCAAAAAATTATGAAATCCATAAAAATAATTTAAAACAAGCTATTTATATAGGCATATCCAAATCCCAAGCCCATTCCCTTGTTTATTTTCATCACCATATTTCATCCAAATTCAATTAAGCGTGATGAAGCGTTGTGCATCACAATAGAGAAGGGGGTTCACTTTCATTCAAGGGAGAAAATATGTAAGAGCTAAAAGAAATAAAATTTCAATATTAAGATGAGTACTCATTTTTTATTTTATTTTAATTATTTTTTGTTTTTCAATTTTTCCATGGTAATTGAAATTGAACTCAATCTAGTCAACCCATGTAGAAAGACTTTGTCGATGACACCTAGGCTCAAAGACCTTAGGGTACCAAGTGAAGCTCACATACACGGGAATAATCTCTAGTTAACTCAATAAAAAACAGATTAAAATTACAACAAATTGAGATAAAATTCCCTACTTCGGGCCAGACAACTACGGAGTCCCGATCCCCAAGTCCCGAAAGCCACACATTAGGTCAATTAATTGATCTACGTGCAAATTGAATTTTTTAATACTCATGTTAAAATTAAAATTATCGCCAAACCTATGCTATTTATTATGGGTCCCCAAGAACTCAAACTAAAACCCCACAATCTATAGGATGTGCATTCTGTTTTTTAATAAATGGTTGAAAATATAACAGTGAAAAATCACATCGGACAATCTTACTTTCCAAAATCTATGCACATGAACCTATACATGCATTAAAATTAGAATCAAGGAATGAAAAATTAATTTTTATCCAATTTTAGAGTTTTCAATGTGTGTTATCATGTTCATGTTTAATGAAATTTTTTTCTACCACACATTTTTTTATGCACACAATTTTTTTTATTATTATTTCATCTCCCCCCAACATAAAATAACATTGTCCCAGTGTTTAATGAAAACATTGATTAGAAGCGGTAGAGGTATGTGAGAGGTGATTTAAATGTAATTTGAAACAATTAACAAGGAACAAATTCACCAGGTTTTTGAAGTTGAAGTTCATGATGCTCCAGATTACTCCTTTGATCTCTTGGGAGATATAGGCTCCTCTTTGATCGAATATATATCACCCAAAATAGTCCCTGAACATAAAAAGAAGAAAAAATGACATAACATACAACAGAACAATTTATTTAAAACCAGGTATCAACATTTTTATGGTTTTCCTTGTTTTAATAAAAATCAAACTAATGATACATTGTATTCTTTAAATTTTCTGGGTAATGTATTACTCTAGGATCACACCGCTTGACACAGATGAATACAGTGATCCCCTTTCATACCCTTCATTTCCCATAAAAGAAGAACAGGTCAACAATCTATATATATATATATATTAATGAAAATTATGATACATTGTATTCTTTAAATTTTCTGGGTAAGGTATTACTCAGGGATCACAGAGCAGGACACGGATGAATACGGTGCTCCCCTTTCTTACCCATTCTTACTCATAAAAGAAGAAAAGGTCAACAATATATATATATATATATATATATTTATTGATTTATTAAATCAAACTGATGATACATTGTATTCTTTAAATTTTCTGGGTAAGTTATTACTTAGGGATCACACCACGTGACATTGATGAATACGGTGCTCCCCTTTCATACCCATCCATACTCATAAAAGAAGAACAGGTCAACAAGCTATATTTATTTTAAATAAAACTGATGATACATTTTCTTCTTTAAATTATCTGGGTATGGTATTACTCAGGGATCACACCACATGACACGGATGAATACAGTGCCCCCCTTTCATACCCATCCTTACTCATAAAAGAAGAACAAGTCAATAGCATATTTTTTTAAAAAAAATAACAAAATTAAGAAGAAAAAAATAAAATATGATTCAAAAATATTGGAAACATGAAAACCACAGGTTCCCTCCCATGTAGAACTTTTGTTTAACGTCGTTATCCTGACATAGACCATAAATCTATTAATTTTATTTCTGGTACATATGTTGGCTCAATTAACTCCTCCTTTGTTTCTTGTTTATTGAATTATTTAATGAATGGTTTTAACCTATTCCCATTGAATTTGAAGACATGACCACTTGTGGGATCCTGAATCTCTATTGCCCCATGAGGGTACACATGATGCACTAGGTATGGACCGGACTATCTAGACCTTTACATTCCCAGGTGTAGATGAAGTTTTGAACTATAAAAGAGCATGCATTTTTCTGGTTCAAATTTTTTGACTTTGAGATTCCTAGATTGGTAGGCTAGAAATTTAGATTTATTGATTCTTGAATTTTCATATGCCTCCATCCTAACTTCCTCGACTTTATTAATATCTAATTTCGTTTTTGTTTCATCCAATGAAATGTAAAAGTTCATTTTTTTATTTCCCAAAATGCTTTATGCTCAATTTCAATAGATAAATGACATGATTTTTCATAAAACAATCTATACTGTGACATGCCTAGGATAGTTTTGAATGTAGATCGATATGACCAAAGGGCATCTAAGAGTTTATCGGACTAATCATTCCTAGAGGGATTGGCATTTTTCTCATGAATTTTCTTAATTTCTCTATTTTCCAACTCAGCTTGACCGTTGGTTTGAGGATGGTATGCAGTGGAATCTTTATGAGTAATACCATTCTTAGACACGAGTGAAGATAATGGGCAGTACCAGATATGGGTTCCATGAACACTAATTATAGACATCGGAATCCAAAATCTAAAAAAGATATGATCTTTTAGGAATCAGATCACAACTTGATGATCATTATTCTTAGTGTGAATGGCCTCAACCCATTTACAGATGTAATAAACAGCTAAGAGGATGTAGATGTATCCATTAGAGTTTTGAAAGGGTCCAAAGAAATCAATTCCCCAACAATCAAAGATTTCAACAACTAGAATGGGAGTGAGGGGCATTTGATTCATTTTGGTAATGGATCCTAATTGCTAACATTAAGGAAAACTTTTGCAGAATTGGATGGAATCCTTAGTGAGTTTGGTTCAGTAATAACCACTTCGGGGGACCTTGACAGTGGTTTTATTTGTAGAATAGTGAACTCCACATCCCTCTCCATGACAAAATTTAGAATGGACTCTTGCTCAAACTCGGGAACACATCTCTTGATGATTTGATCAGGACGGAACGTAAAGAGGTAAGGGTAATAAAACACATAGTTTTTGACATCATAAAGGAATTTCCTCTTACCTTGGGTCCCCAAGAATTTTGGAATGTCACCTTTTACCAAATGGTTTGATATATGAGCATACCAAGGGAAATTGCTCACTGAATAGAGGTGCTCATCAGGAAATGAATTTGACACAGAGAGGTGGTGTGAGTTGTCTTTGAATTCTATCCTATATAGGTGATCAACTACAAAATTTTCAACACCATTTTTATCCATAATGGTTAAATTTAACTCTTGAAGAAGAAGGACCCACCTAATCAATCTAGATTTGGAATCGTGTTTTTTGAAAAAGGTATTGTAGGGTTGAATGGTCGGTGAAGACAATGATGGGTGATCCTAAGAGATAAAACCTAAATTTAATTAAGTAAAAGACATCATCAAGAAAATCTTTCTCAATGGTGGTGTAGTTAATTTGTGAATCAGTTAAATATTTTCTTGTATAAGCAATGACTCATGGAGTTTTCTCACACTATTGTCGTAAGAATGCTCCTATAGAAAAGTCACTTCCATCACACATGATCTCAAAAGGAAGTTTCCTATTTGGAAATTTCATGATAGGTGGAGATATAATAGTTGAATTGAGTGTAAATAATGATTCCTCACAGCTTTATGTCTAAAAAAATGGAGCATCATTTACGAATAGAGTATAAAGTGGTCGAGAAATAGATCTAAAATTCCTAAAGAACCTTCTATAAAAACCAGCATGTCCAAAGAAGGACCTCACTTCCATAACGGTTTTAAGAGAGGGAAGGTGGGGAATGATGTCAACCTTAGATATATCAACTTCAATCCCTCTACCAGATACCATGTGACCTAGAACATGTCCGTCCTATACCATGAAATGGCTTTTTTCCCAATTTAGTATGAGATTCTTATCATCAAATCTTGACAAAACCTTTTCAATATTTAGATGGCATCCCTAAAAAGTATCCCAAAACATGGAGAAGTCATCCATTAAGACATCTAAACAATCCCCCACCATTTCCGATAAGATTCCCATCATGCACCACTAGAAATTACCAGGGGCATTACAAAACCCAAAGGGCGTGCAATTTAAGGAAAAAGTGCTGAATGGACAAGTAAAGGTTGTTTTTTCCTTGATCCTCTAAGGAGACTTTTATTTGATTATACCTTGAGAATCCATATAGGAAGCAGTATAATTTATGACACACCACTCGCTCGAGGACTTGATCAATAAAGGGAAAGGGGAAATGGTCTTTCTTTGTACAATAGTTGAGCTTCCTATAGTCAATACAGACTCTCCATCCACTACTAACCCTTGTTAGAAGAATCTATCCATCCTTATTGGTTAATACTGTGATTCCAGACTTTTTTCGAACCACATGGATTGGGCTAAACACCACTCTCTCAGCTATAGGATAGATGATACCAGGTTTTAAAAATCTCAAAAGTTCTTTTCTCACTACATCCATGAGATTATGATTGAGTCACTGCTGAGGTTGAGGACATGGCTTTGAATTGGATTCTAGAACAATTCTAGGAGTCCTGATAAGTGGGATAATCCCAGGAATATCAGATAGGTCTATCCAATGGCTTTCTTGTGTCTCCTAAGGACATCTAGAATCATCCTCTCAGGATCGGCTTCAAGAGAGGAAGAGATGACATCACGAAAGTATTGATTGTCCCCTTAGAAAACATACTTGAGTGATGAAGGTAAAACCGTAAATTCAAGATTAGAGTGGTTATAACTTTCCAAGAAAGGATGAGACTTTGTATTGAAATTAGTTTCATTTTTCATATTTATTAACAAAATTTGTTCCTTTTGAAAAGAATTTTCATCCACTAAATTAGCTATAGTAGTGTCATGAATGGGTATAGACTCGATTTTATTGATTTAACCCATGGTAAGATTGATTAGTGATTATATAAAATCATCAATAGAGATATCTGATAGAGAGTCAAGCCTTGGAGACAAATTTCCTTCATGTGATCAAATAAAATCAATCTCTTCTTGACCTAAACATGAATTGGTAATTCCTTGATGTTCCTTTAGTTCACTATCAACAATACCTATACGATTAACCTCATGTATCTCTTCATCATCCCCAATTTGAGTGTTTTCATTGTAGATGTTCAAGTCTAGACTCATGTTTCCAAATATGATGGTCATGTTCCCATTTGGGACTTGGATAACAGAGTTGATTATTGCAAGGAAGGGATGACCAAGGATGATTGGGGTTTTCTCCATAAAACCTAAGATTGGATGATTGTCAAGAAAAATGAAGTCAGATGGAAAATGAAATTTTCAACTTTCACCAAAACATTCTTTAAGATCCCCTTTGGAACCCTAATACTACGATCAACAAGTTGATGTGTGACATATGTGGGTTGGAGCTCTTCTAGGTATAATTGGCAGTACACAACATAGTTTATGAGATTGACACTAGCACCTAGGTCACATAAGGACCTGAAAACTTTGCTCTCTCCTAGTTCAACATTGATTTAAGGGTAACCCGGGTCTTTGAACTTTGGAGGAATGGTCCCTTGAATGGTGGTACTAACATTAGAAGCGATAAGGAATTGGTTTTTATGTTAAAATTTTCTTTTAAAATTGCACATGTCCTTAAGGAACATTGAGTATGCAGGAATGGTTTGAATTTCATCAAGGAGTGGAATGGTCAACTTGACTTATGAGAACATTTCCCTCAATGTTTCACTAAATTCAGGGTTGGTTTTCCTCCTCATGTGTTGAGGAAATGGTGTTGGTTGTGGGGATATTTTTTGAAGGGTTGTTTCTTTGACAATGTTATCATTTTTTTTAATTTGATTATGTGGTTAAGGAGAAATGGAGTTGGCCCCCCCTTAGAATGCGCCTCATGCGCCTCCTGAGATTCCAATTTTTTCGTCTGGTTGCGTGCCAACACTCGTTCCCCCTCCACTGTGTTGTCCACCTCTGGCAGTTTTTGACCCTGGTTAGCCCCGCCGGGAGGCCTCCCCACCTGTCTCTCCTCCCCCATTCCATGCCCCTCAGGCTGGGAATCCGCCTTGTTCCTTCAAGGATGCCCTCTGTGGCCCTTCCCCGGCCTTCTCGATCCCCTTCTATCTAGAAATCGGACGGATTTCTCCCTCTCTGTCCTGGGTTGGTCCCCGTATCACCCTTGATGTCCCTGTGGCGGATTTTGAGGAGGCGTTGGGTTGCCTGCAGTGGAATCTCGTGGCTAGATTTGGCGGCGTGATACCCTCTCTGGCGACCTTTCAGGGCCTCGTGGATTCATGGGGTCTTTCCTCTCCTTCCCAGATCTCGCAAATCCACCGCAATTCCTTCTGTGTGGCTCTGTCCTTGGAAGCAGACTTTGTCCAGGCTTGGTGCAAAGCTCCGCGGATGGTTGGGCGCTTCCGTTTCAACCTGGTGCGCTGATCGATGGAGATTCACACAGGGAAAGAGGGTCCCCGTGCGGCGGTGTGGCTCAGCTTACCAGGTCTCCCGCTCCCTTTTCAAAATCAGGCTTTCCTTAAAGCCATTGGTGATTCTCTTGGGGGTTTCCTTTGTGTCGATGATCGCACAGAAAGGTGCAAAGAGTCCTCGGTCGCGCGCATCTACGTGGATTTGGACCTCTCCCTCCCTCCTCCGGAAAGCATCTGCCTGCGGGTGCCCGACTTGTTGGTTTGGAAGCAGGACATCCTTTATCCAGTGTTTCCGAGGTACTGCCCCTTCTGTCGGCTTCAAGGCCATTCTGAAGGCCGGTGTAGGAATCGGTGCCCCCCATCCAGTGATCCTAAACCTCAGCGCCAGCTGAGTGTTTCTAGGAGGTCTGATCCTCTTGCCCCTACTCATGGCCCCCAACCAGCGGTCTCCCTGGAGTCCGCTCACAATGCTGCTCCTGAATTCGGCCCAGCTGCTCCGCAGGTTGTTTTCCATGGATCATCGTCGGCGGGGCCTCACCTCAATGAGTTTACCCAATCCTCCCTTCCTCTGGTTTCATCTATGCAGCAGGCTCCTCCAGGCTTGGCGTCATTCCAGCCTCCCATGGAACCGTTTTTCAAAGCCATCTGGATCCGTGAGAACCTTATGGGCGGTCTGTTTTTCCGAAGTGCTTCCTCTCAAGCACCCAGTTGCTCCTCCCTCTTGCCGACTGAGGAGCAGTCACCTTCGCTCCTTTCCCAGACTTCTAAGGGTGCCATTATTTTGACCATCGGTCCTCCTACTTGGGAGGAGAAGAGGGTCATAGGTGCTCTCTCTCCAGCTGCTCAGGATACTTCCCCTCATGGCAAGCTCTGTAGAGGCGAGGTTCCTGCCCTCAATCAGCTGGCTTTCTCTTCTCCGCAGGGGCTTCTTCACCTTCCACCTCCTTCTGGTGTGCGCACGAGATCTCAACGCAGAGGTCTTTCTGCTTCCCCCTCTAATCCTCTACGTGAGCTACGTTCGCCTGGGGACAAAGCCAGGCGCCCCCTATTTCAATGACGTGCATCTTCATCTGGAATTACCGCGGCCTAGGGGCCCGGGTAAAAACTGACTACATTGTTATGGAATCGAAGAAATATAGGGCCTCTATTGCCGTGATCTTGGAGCACAAGTAGGATCATTCCAAAATTGGGGAGTTTGCCTGCAAAATCAGGATGCAGGGCTTTATGCATGCGGACCCAACTAATACCCACATCTGGATTTTCTGGCAAAAGGATATCTCAGTGGCCAAGCTTGCTGTTGATGACCAATCCATCACGACCAAAGTGACAATTGGAAATGACTCCATTTTTGCGTCTTTCATTTATGGGAGTTGTGATCCCCACAAAAGGTGCTCTTTATGGCTGGGGCTCCATTATTTTGACCCAGGCAACTCTCCATGGTTTGTTGGCGGTGATTTTAATGTCATTTCTGATCCAGAGGAGAAGAGGGGGCAAGGTCCCTTCCCTCGGAAGGGGAGCTTAGAGTTTGTACAATTCATGGGAGGTAAGGGTCTCTCCGACATGGGTTATTCTGGGGACCGCTTCACTTGGTGTAACAATCAAAGAGGAGGACACAGATCTTGGAGCTGCCTTGATAGGTGCTTGGCTAATATTCATGGCATCTCCGCCTACCCCAATGCTCAGGTAACACATCTTACCCGCAGTGTTTCTGATCACTCCCCCTACTACTCTCCCAGTCCTCAAGGCAGGAGACAAATAACTCTTTCAGATTATCTCACCTTTGGACTCACATGGAAGGCTATAATCAAGTGGTCAAAAGCTCGTGGGGGCCTCCTGAATTTGGTCACCTATGGATCGGGCTCCACAACAAACTGAGATGCCTAAGGAGAGACATATTAGTCTGGTTTCAACAGGTGCCCCAACTGACAAGGATACAGATGTGCTCTTGAAAGAGGTTGAACAACTTGAAGCTAGTCTTGAAAATGGCTGGAATGACCAGGTGTTTGAAGATCTTTCTAGGAAGAAAGACAATTTGGTGGAAGCTCTCCTAACACAAGAGCGCCTTGCCCGTGAGCAATCCAGGGTTCAATGGATTCGAGAGGGGGACAAAAACACTGCCTATTTTCATGCTTCCATTAAGGAAAAGCGGCGTCATCTCAAACCCAATATGAGAATGGAGGATGGCTCTTACACTGATGATAGGGATGTGGTTGGTGGGTTGGCCTTCTCCCATTTTAAGGCTTTGCTTGCAGGAATTAACCCTGGTATGCCTGAGGGTTACCCAAGTGGAAGGGCCCCCCTCCTTGATGTGATCCCCTCTCAAGTCTCCAGCCAAGACAATGAGTCCTTTGAAGAAATCCCGAACGAGAAGGAGATCCATGAGGCCATGATGAGCTTTAACCCCGAGAGCTCTCCGTGGCCGGACGGCTTTCCGGGGTCTTTCTAGAGGGAATCTTGGTCGGTTGTTCAGCATGATGTTGTCCTAGCCATCCAAGATTTCTTTCGCGGTGGCATTCTCCCTCGTGTGGCCAGTGCAACAACGTTGGTGCTTATTCCTAAGATCAAAGACCCATCTTCTCTGAATCATTATAGTCCTATCAGCATGTGCAACTTCCCCTATAAAATCCTCTCCTGCATCATCAATAAATTGTTGTCTCGCTTTCTTCCCCATTGGATATCCTTGGAGCAACATGGCTTTGTGAAAGGCAGTTCTATACAAGGAGCTATAGCTTTGGCCCAAGAGCTGATCTCGGGCATTAACATCAAATATCATGGTTCAAATATGGCCATCAAATTGGACATGAGTAAGGCCTATGAAAGAATTGAATGGAGCTTCATCAACAAAGTGTTAACAGGTATGGGCTTTTCTTCCCGGGCCACCGACATTATCTTTAGATGCTTCAGCTCTTCATGGCTAGTTGTCTCCTTCTTGGGGAAGACTCATGGGTTTTTCAAATCCACCCGTGGTCTCAAGCAGGGGGACCCCCTATCCCCTACCATCTTCCTTATTTCCCAGGTTGTGCTAAGCCGTCTACTTAATAGGAGCTGGAACCAAGGGAAGATTCTTCCATATCGGAGTCGTACACTCTCCTCCAGCATGACTCACCTCATGTTTGCTGATGACACCTTGGTCTTCATGAATGGCAGCTTAAGATCAGTCCGAAGTTTCATTAATGTGCTGGAGGAATATTGCCACTGGAGCGGCCTACTCATCAACCATTCTATGATTAACCTTTTTATATCCAATAAGTGCGAGTCAAGGCGTGTGGTCACCTTAGAGAACAGTCTGAACATGCAAAGGGGAAACATTCCTGTTGACTAACATGGTGCACCTATCTCCCCTCAAAGACTCTACATCCATGACTTTGATCACATCATGCAGAAAATCACAGGCAGAATACTCAATTGGAAGAATAGATTTCTCTCCTTCGGCGGCCAGATCATCCTCATCAATAGCGTGCTGTCTTCTATTACTGTTCACGGGATGACATCCATCAAAGTTCCTAAGGTAGTCATTACATCCATTGACAGGATCCTTGCTGGTTTTCTCTGGGATGCCCTCTCTGAAGGGAAACGTCACTGGGTCTCTTGGAGGAGAATGGCCCAACCTATCCGGAATGGAGGTATTGATGTCAGAAACCACTTTGACACCATTCAGTGCATGCATTCTAAACTGGCTTGGGAGGCCCTTGAGTGTAGGTCCTTGTGGGGCAGGGTTATGATCCCTCGTTGCAGTGATGCTCTTGCTCTTGGGTCCCATTTCACCTCTCCCCTCTGGTCCATGATTGCCGCTTTCCTTCCCTCCCTCCTTCCCCTATCATGCTGGGTCATTGGTAAAGGGGATATCCTATTTTTGCACCATAATTGGGCTGGCTCAAGGCTTAGTTTTCCTGGCTGTCCGGCCCCTTAGATTTCTTTTTAGGAGGCAAGCAGGTTTCCCTCTTTTATCAGGGCAGTGTTGAACCAAGATCAGCAGGCAACCTATGAGAGTATTGAGTTAAATATGGAGCATGACAAGTGTGTTTTCACTCCTTCAGCTTCAGGAATTTTTTCCACCAAACAGTTTCGGAAAACCTTGCACTCTCACGACAGTCTTGACCCATGGCATGAGACCATGTGGTGCATGAAAATTCAATCCAAGTATAGTTTTCTCTCCTGGCGCATCCGGAACCGTGCAGTTCCAACTGACGATAATATCAAAAGGCTCGGCATCCCTATGGTGTCCAGATGTTTGGGCTGCCATGCTAAGGAGGAGAACACTTTCCATCTTTTCTTCGAAGGGGAATGGGCACATGCGGTGTGGAGTTGTTTTGGCGGTCTCACTACTTATAATGGGCAGGTTTTTTCTAAAGCTAACTTCTTGGATCAGTGGTTCCAGGGAGCACCGAAACTAAGCACGGAGAGGAAGGCTCGGGCTGCTATCTTCACTGCTGGTCTTTGGTGCATCTGGAAAGAACGGAATATGGCCAGGCATGAAGGTGTTCACCTGTCTGGGAGATCCATCATCATCAGAACTCGGAGTCTGCTCATTGATTTCCTCAGGTCGAACAGCCAGCTGCAGCTTGCTCCTTCGCTCTACCCCTTTCAACCGAACGCAACGGCTGTCGCTGCTTCTCTCAGAGCTGGTGCAGGTCACTGGGTACGCTGGATGCCTCCTTCCACGGTTATAAAGCTGAATACAGATGGATACTTCCATCAAGGCATCATGTGGGGTGGCGGAGTGGCCCGTGACTACAGGGGCTCTGTCATCCTGCTGTTCACAGCCCAGTATGGGCGCGGACACTCTGTCCAGGCGGAGGCTTTAGTCATGCTTTCCGGTCTCATGCTATGTTGCCATCATAATATTATCATCAGTGAAGTGGAGACAGATTGCATGGCCCTCTTCAATGCTCTGCAAGGTACAGGTAATACCCCCTGGTCTATCTCCTACACTATCAGAAAATGCAAAGGCCTCCTGACAAGCAATACCAAAGTGGCTCACACTTGGCGCGAGGGTAACAAAGTGGCCGACCACCTTGCCTCTATTGCGTCCAACAATTCGGTCTTTTTGGTCCTCGACGGTAGGAGCACTCTCAAGGCTGAGGGAGAGGATCTTGTGAGAGGGGACGCCCTTGGATTACACTATTTCAGACCCCCATGATTTTGTTCTCCTCCTCCTTTTCCCTTTTGTTTCGGACTGATTGTTTTTTCCTTTCCCTTCCTAAATAAATAATTTTGAGTGATCATGTGGTTAATTTGATTTATCATTAGTGTTTGAAGCTTCATATGGTTTTTGAATTATTTGTTGAGGTTTCTCAAATATTTTCCACTATATAGAACAGTCACAGCATTTAGTTATTCATGAGTTGATTGAGTGCAGCTAGACCCTCCCCTTGTTTTTTGTTATGGAATGGATTGTGTATGCATGGGTTGCTTTCCAGTTTTGATGGTTTTATGTTCTTGTTTTAGGGAAGAGACTTCTGAGTTCATCATTTACATTTGTTTGCATAGTTGTTCATGGATTGGGAGAGGGACAGATTGGGAAGGGGCTTGTGTTGGTTGGGTTATCCCAGGGGGATACTTTGGTTGTTGGATGGGTTGTTGGTATTGGACTTGAGGATGATGGTATTGTACTGGTTGTGGTTGGATTTGGTTATGGTTTTTAAAATTTTGTGTAGGGTAGGGGTTTGGTCCTTGTGGTTGGATAGGTTGTCGGTTATCATTCTATAAGAAGCCTGGGTGGTCATTATACCTTGGGTTGAATGTGTTTGGGTATTGGGGATTTGGAAAGTTTAGGGCATTGACATTAGCAGATGCCCCCCCCCCAAAATAACATCCTTTATGGATGGAATGGTTGGGAAGTTGTCTATTTTGTGGTCATGTTTGTCACAGATTGTGAATATAGGGTCTACATTTTGGATATCATGGATTTTCCTACGTTCTATCTCTTCAACCCTCCTAGTGAGTGCTGCAAGTTTCACCCTAAGGATTTTCTCTTCTCTAAGTGTATGCATTCTAGTAGTTCTTTGTGGCTTTTCAGAATAAGGTGATGTTCCCCATGTTTTGTTTTTTTCTCCAAGGATTTATAGATACTCATAAGCATCATTTAGGGATTTGATTTTAAAGGTCCCATTACATATCATGTCAATGAATTGTTTGTTCCCTGAGGCCAACCCTTCATAGAAAATTCTCACTTATCCAGGAATAGGAAAACCAAGGTGTGGAACCATGTTTAGGGTATCTTTGAATCTCACCCATGTTTCATAGAATGACTCTCCCTCTTTTTCAAAAAATTATTGGGTTCTCTTTTTAAGTGATATTGTTTTGTGGTGGGGAAAGTATGTTTTGTAGAATTCCCTTATTAATTGGTCCAAAGAGTTGATGGATGATGGTCTCAAATTGTTTAGCGAATTATTAGGTCTATCCTTTAATGAAAATATAAATAGCCTCATTTTAGCTGATTCAAGTTGATGTGGGGGACACATGGTTTCTATAATGTCATTGAACTCCTTAATGTGAAGGTAGGGCATCTCAAACTCCATTCCATGGATTGTTGGAAGGTGGTTTAGGACATGGGGTTTAAATATGTAGTTGGAATCTCATAGGGAATTGTATCTAATTCATGAGGGGGAATTGGACCATTCTAGAGTGAGACAGTCGTTCACGGTTTGATCGACCACATTCCCTATGTTTGGAGCTTCTTTGTTTGGGTTTCCCATTTGTTCACCCACAGGGTTTACCATTTGATTTCATTGAAGACCCTCCAGTGGCCTTGTTTTAATTGGTGAATTTGGAGTTTCAATAATATTTTGATCAAACTTAAACAATCCCTTAGATGAACCTGACTCCCCTATCCTAGGAATTTCTACCCTAACTAATCTATTTGAGTTATCGTGGGTGTAGGCAGACATGCTCCAAAAGAAAAACAAAAGCGAGAAAGGGAAAATATAAGAGAATTTAGGTGAGAATAGAAGAATGGGGTAATAAAAGAAGGTTTTTGGTTTAAGGAACTTACTTCGTCCCCGGAAATTGCACCAAAATTTGGTGTTTCCCAAATTTACCCAAGTTCTAAGGTTGAAGCGGTCACTTGCAGTGCAGCTTGGGTTGTCAAATCCTCATAGACTTAAGAAGAACCTTTAGACACTCAATGAAAAGAGATGGATTTTTGGCTATGAAATGGCCAACTAGGGTTGATTTTAGATGGTTTTAATAGAGCAGTAAACGATTTATGTGAATTCAAATTATGAGAAAATGATTTGATCCTAGGTTATTGCTTGGGGTGGATTGGATGAATTGTCATTTTCTTTTACAATTTAAATTTTATTAATTTGAGAATAATTCATGAAATGAATTCAAACAACCCTAATCACTTAATGATTAAACACCACCACAAACACATAATAATCACCTATAGACATGTAGGATCATTTTCATGAGCACTCTAAGGTAAAGAATCTAATTAGCACATAAAAGTGGGGAGAATAAATTCAATAAGGAAGAGGAAGAGAGAACATAATTTAATAAAAGAAACTCAAATAAAAGAAATTAATAACATTTAGAGAGTGATAAATAACATCCAATCCATCCCCTTTCTACCCCCTTGTATCAACCCATAAAATATCTAGACCTCCATTGATAACATGTTCTCAACCGAAGCGGGAATTAGACTTACGAGGGTGGAATTGAAGAAGAAAAAACTCAAAAATAAATATCACTCCACCGTTGTGTGAACAAAATCAGAACGTTTGGTGTGAAAAAGTTCACACCTTAAGGAAAATATATCAAGGTGATATGAATAATAATAGAACAAGAGATGAAGAATAAATTTTATTGGAAACTATTGTGACTCGAACAACTTACATGAGAAGGAAAAATGCTACAATGAAAATTTGGCATAATAACATTGCAATCAAAACAATGCTCCAAGATCCTTTAAATCCTCCACCACTAATTCATTAAATAGGAATTTTGGATGACTTTGGCCGAGCCCCCATCATCCTATATTCCTTGAATTAATTTTTATGGGGAATGGTGGGTGGACAATTAATGGAGATGTGACTTTTCCACTCTTCCCCTAAAATGGAATCTAGCTTGCATCCACTGGAAAAACACATCGAAAGGACCTTTTAGAAGGCCCAATTGGAATTGTCCATATAATACATAAATTCATCCCTTTATGTCTTTTAATGTCCTATAAAATCTCAGCCCAAATTACATTGTGGTTCGCGAGATAGGATTTTTATGGATGGCTATTTTACTGGGCCGAAGAATCTGACCCAGAATTGCATCTTCAACATGGGACAACTGGAACTCCATTAAAACATTTGAATTTTCTTGGGAAAATGTTTAATGAAATGTTTCCCATGATATCTTCTATCTCGAGTTAAGGTTTGAGACTTTTGGGGATTGAATCATGGCCTCTACAGTTCTTTTATTGGGATGTTTTCCAAATCACTTCACCCAGAATGTGGTTGGTTCATGGCCCACATTGGTGGTCTTCCAAATTGAATATCCCAGTTCCCCAAAAGAATGAATTCTTCCTTATATCATGGGAGACCTTAAAATAGAATATGAAAATAAAATCAATACTATTTAATGTTTTATGATATGTTCAAAAATATACCATGTAAGAGTGCACTTCAGGAAAGAATTACAATTATGACGTGAAATGATGTTCAAAGTGTAAAATGCAATAAAATGGTATTTAGGAATAAAAAATCAAATGAAAACTATATAAATTAACAATGAATATTAGCCTCTTCTAGTGGATAATCATTCCTCAAAACCATAAACAACTATATCATAACCCATGAAATGAAATATGATTTATAAAAATGTTACCATATCTTATCCTATATAAATACACAGGTTCCATAATCACTTCATTAAAACATAACTGTTGAAAATAATTCAGTTTTATAAGAATTTAACCCATGAAATAGAAGTAAGTTTCATAAAAAACATTCCATTAAAATATAAACCATTCGTAGAATGAATATGAATTGAACCATTAGACACTCTCCCCATAATAGTATGAGTATCACCAAGGGTTGTTATCACATATGTAATGTAATTTGGGTAAATATTTAAAAAACAATTCTGCAGGAAAATATATTTTTTGATTTAAAAGACATTATATAAAAAAACAACATTTTTCAGAACTTCTATAATTTTACAATAATGTTGAAAACTTGTTAAATAATATTTTTCACCATATAAAATGTTTAAAATCCTGTTTCCATTAAAATTATCTTATAATATCATATTTAAAAGCTTTATTTATTTTTTTTGAAAACATTGTTTTTGAAGTTCATGGCATGTGTCTTAAAGAAAGGAAATTTAGAAAAATCTGCATTATTGATTTGGTAACATTTAAAACATAAATCTCAAGATAGAGAGTTGATAAAATCTATATGTTAATACCCATAAATTATATTATAACAATTGATGAAAATATTAACTAATAGTATACATCAAACTGAAAATAACCAATTGGTGAATAAGGCATAAAACAAGCATAAATAAGACTAAGACAATAAATTTCTTACCTTAGGTCTTGACATTCTCTATAATCAGTCAAAAATATTATATAATAAATATATGTTTATTATAAATATACCAAATAACCATATTATAATATATAATACCATATATGTATTTACATTACCCTCTTATTAGCACTTCAATTTTAAGGTCACGCTTTGGGTAATATCCGATTTGTTTTTCACATGGGTATTAATTTGTAATTTATTTTATTTCTTAATACTAATGTCTTGATTTCAAGAATTTCAACAATGATATAAATATCATGTATAATTTGAATATATTTATTCATTAAAATGTATGATATATATATATATAAATAGGAAATAGAATACACCATTCATGGAGACAGCAGGTCGTACGTACGCATGAACGTTGTTTCCGTATAATTATCATATTGAAAGGAAGTCATTAAAATACTATATGTATATATATATATATAATAATGAAAGTATCATTTTTATTTCATATATACCATATAATTTTATGTATCCCATCATTAATACATTCTTTGTAGACTGTGAATGAATCACATCGCTTTGAGGAGACGGTAGTCCACACATCCATAAACAAAACAGTTGTACTTACATAAAATATAAATCATGAAGGTATGTGTTATATAATAATTAGATAAGAAAAAATAAATCCTGTATATAATTTATATCATATAGAAATAGATTATCCATAATAAATCCCAACCATGATAGGTGGTAGAGGTAAAATGAATCACAACGTTTGGTGGGATGATAGTTCTCCATAAAAAAGAAAGGTAAGTACGTTACCAATTGGATGGAAGATTTTATAAGTGTATGTGAAACAATTAGAGTAAAAAAATAATTATATTGAATTTTTTGAGGTTACTATATAATTATGTAATAATAATAGTTTATGGGTAGGGAATTAAAAAAAATAATAGATTGAAGAAGGATGCTACCTCTTCTTTGGGTAACATCTTTCAGTTTTCACTAAGGGATTATTTGGATAGTTTTTTCACTGAAGGGAGGATTATTGCATTAATTTGAGTATGTTGGTTTAATATTTAGGTATACATTTTCCGATCCAATGGTCATTATAGGTTTGAATAAGTTAAAGAGGATAGATCCTTTAAAAAGTGGAAGACAAGTGCCATTCTGGCAAGTTCTTACAAGTATTTGAAAAAATATCCACAAGAATTTTTCCAAAGTATTGTTTCTAAAATTATGGTACCAATCCGGGGAAAGGGAAGATGGGTTTGATATATGTCTAGACAATGTATTTTTGGGCCTTAAAATTATGGTTTAGTCATTTTTTAAGCTAAATTTTCTGTTAATTACTATAATTAATTTTTTTCACGGGCAATAATATTGTTGGTAAAAAATAATGTTTAGATTATTATAAAATACAAATAATTCTATTTAATAATATGAAATAAATTTTTAAAAATTCTATACTCAATAAATTTATAAATGTTTTTTAATTTATTCCCATATACTTGTGGCGATAGCAGCTTTTAGACAAAAATGTTAAAAAGTATAGAATATATTGATATTGGATTTAAATGGAAAAATGGTTCCAATAACCTAAATTTTTTTGATTTATGTATAAATAATATCTTTTAAATTTTAAAAAATAATTAAAAAAGAATTTTATTATATAAATGAATTATATGAAAAATCTGTTTGAATTAAAATTTGGTATTTTCACTATTCATATAAATATGATGTTTTCAAGAAAAACAACTAAAATTCAACAAAAAATAATTATGATATTATAAATTAAAAAATTAAAATTACTTTAAAAAATTAAAATTTTAAACTTTTATAAAATTAATTTTATTACATTTCACGGAATGGAATAAATGGAAGTTATTTTAATAAAATAGTATTTCAAAATATATAAAAACTTTACTAAACATTGTGTTACATATTATCATTATGATATATCTATATAAAAACTATATAAATAATATTAAAAAATTATTGATTACTGTTCATCTTAACATGTTTATTGGATATGTTTTAACTATCTCTATTAATTAATTATAATAACAAAATGTTGTTTGGTAGAAACTCAGTGGCGCGTGTAACATAGGCTAGGTCAGTGTTGCATGTAGTTAAATCATAAATTTGTATAGAATGTAGAGAATGATTAACTTAGTGCAAAATTAAATGAAGTACATAAAAAATTAATTTATACAAGAATACAAAATAGTTCATAAAAACATTGGGTGTCAAAGTTTATCATGTAATGGTTGTGGAATTGATTTAACACAAGGTTAATAATGATGGATTTTCTATGAAGGATATTCCATTTATTAGATAGGTTATTTTAATTTAATTGGATGATTTTTAATCATATTTTTGGAAATAAAATCATTTATGAGTATTAACTTTTGCGGATGGTATGTATTTTGATCTTACTACTTATTTAGTTGATGATTATACCTCCAATTAAATTCAAGATGAACAGTGTATCATGGTTTTATTTTTATTGGATTATAAGTATTTTTGAAATTATTGATCAAATACCTTGGGACAACACATGGTTTTGAGAAAACTACTTTTGAGGTGTCCCTTGGTCATTAATGCCTTGTCCCCTCACTTTCCCTATAAATACCAAGCCATCCTCTCATCCATTTCGACTCCCCACTCTCCCCCAACGAATTTCTGGGCTCATTACCTCCCAAAGAGTCCTCTCAAGGTCCCCTCAAGTCCCAAACATTGAGTTTTAAGAGTTATGTTTTAAGGTAAGGGATCTGACCTTACTATATCATCCCACCTTTTTATCACATAAACTTTCATTACATTTTACAAAACTGAGGATCTTTACGTTTTAGTGTCTTGGAAATCGGGAACATAAAACCTGAAAACATAAAAAATTCTTCTTAAAAATTTGAAAGGCTTCTACTCATGTTCATCATAGGTTCATTACTATATCTCATAATATGGGGACATACATCAAAAGAAATGGTGAGCAGAAGGCCCAATAAGGGAAACAAGAGAAACATTTTACATGTGAACTTGAGATACTTCAACAAGGTCATGAAAAGAACTTTAAGGCATGAGAAATAAATAATGAGATATATCATAATAAAAATAATAGTTTTCATAACATGAAGATGTGTCTGCAACATTTAACATAGAAAATCATGAACATATCACCAAGGCCAATCCCCAAGGTGTCATTTGAAAATTACCAAGGTTATTCACCAAGATATCGTGAAAATTGTAATCTCTAGTGGTTGCATCATTACCCAATGTGTTGGAGCGCTATCAGGTCACACCCTTAAATTTTCCTTTGTTATCATGTGAGCCACAAATATCATCATCAAACATTTCATAAATAACGCATATAGTATAAAATAAATTGGATTCATTTCATAATCATAACGTTTTAAAAACTACTTTAAAGACATGATCTTTACGTCACTTTAAACCCACGGAAGGGGAGAGCGGGTCTCATGTATGTAAATCCCAGAATTTAAAATAGAAAATTTTGATATATATGTGAATACCCCTGTAGATATAAGAGCTTTGAGTATTCACTATATAACATAAAATAATTTTGAGAAAATAGAGAGGCATTTTGAGACGAAAATTCTGCAGCATAACGGCTATGTTTCGGGTTTTTAGAAAACATTGAATAGAGAGGGGACATGGGTCATACATTCATAAATGAACCATAAAATAGTAGAGGGATAGAATAATAAGGATATATGAACATGGTAATGAAATTTGAAAATATACCATATGAAATGAAGAACATGAAAGGAAGACAAAAATAGGATTTCTCTTATGAAAATTCGATAGCCTAACGACATCACTTTAACATCAAAAAAATGAATTGACGAGATCAAAAAGGGTCTCTCATCATATTAACATAAATGATCAGTATGATAGATATATAGATCATACCCAAACATAATAAAAAAGAACTTTAAAGACCTGACATGAAAGTAGAACTTCAAAACAAGAAGGGTGAAAGAACCACTTAAAAATTTGGCAGCCTAACGGTGTCACTTAAAACATCAAAATACTGAATTTAAGAGATCAAATGGGGTCTCTCATCATATGATCATAAAATATCTGTATGATAGATATATATAGCATACCCCAATATAATAAAAAGGAACTTTAAAGACTTGACATGAAAGTAGAACTTGAAAAAATGAGAAGGGTAAAAGAATCACTTAAAAATTCTACAGCCTAACGGCGTCACATGCTGCGTTTTTATCACATAACCTTTCAATAAATTTTAAAAAATTAAGGTTCTTTAAGGTTTAGTGTCTTGGAAACTGGGAACTTAAAACATGAAAACATAAAACATTCTTCCTAAACACTTGAAAGACTTCTACAAATGTTCATCCTAGGTTCATTACTGCATCTCATAACCTGGGGACATACATCAAAAGAAAGGGTGAGCAGAAGGCCCAGTAAGGGAAACAAGAGAAACATTTTACACGTGAACTTGAGATACTTCAATAAGTTCATGAATAGAACTTTAAGGCATGAAGAATAAATCATGAGATATATCATAATAAAGATAACATTTTTCATAACTTGAAGATGTGGCTGTAACATTTAACATAGACAATCATGAACATATCACCAAGGTCCATCCCCAAGGTGTCATTTGAAAATTACCAAGTTCACATGTAAAATGATTCTCTTGTTTCCCTTACTGGGCCTTCTTCTCACCCATTCTTTTGATGTATGTCCCCAGGTTATGAGATGCAGTAATGAACCTAGGATGAACATGAGTAGAATCCTTTCAAGTGTTTAAGAAGAATGTTTTAGGTTTTCATGTTTTAAGTTCCAGGTTTCCAAGAATCTAAACCTTAATGATCCTCGGTTTTGTAAAATGTAATGAATGTTTATATTATAAAAAGGCAGGATTCTATAGTTGGTATCAAATGATGGTTTAGTTATTTGTGGAAAATAGTACATGAAAACTTTAGGAAGAATCCTATAGAAATGTTTATATATCAGAAATCTTCATGGTATTTTGGTGAGTATTGAGTAATGGGTTTCCAAGCAAATACATCCCAAACTAGATACGAGCAGGTAGAGGTGGCTCTAGAATAGATGTACATAGGGGTAAAGCCTGAAAACACCCCTTTGAGCTAGAATCTAACGGGAACTAATACACGACAATGGGCCTTGCTGCACTATTGGTTACGACACTCCCGAGGGATATGCTTTGGTGAATTCATAAGCTTATTATGAACCATTATTAAAGGAACAAAGATATAAGAAAATAAGGATTCACATAAGAATATATAATCATGGATAACCTAGATTGGAACCCATGGGATCACAAGTTATGATATACATTTATTCTATAAGTTTATCCTTTTATGCTTAAAGTTTCCTTTTCCTGATTATTGGCTAAGTATTTAAGCCCCTATTTATAGTTTCATTTCTTATTTAATGGTTGGAAATGTAAGAACATGTCCCATAAACCAAAGTGATAGGAAATGCGACTATTGTCGTATTAATATAACAGAGATGATTAAGGGATTAAAAGATTATTATTATTTTGGAAGACGTTCACTATTTTGGGGACTCTATATGATCGACGTAAATAGATTACTATGGTATTTTCATTGAGGAGTAAGGTTGACTCATATTTTGAAGAATAAATGAATTTAAGGTGGACTTATAGTAATTTAGGTTACTTATGGGAATGAATAACCTATCTTGGGTAAAATATTTTTAGGTTAGATACTTTTGTTATAAGATGTTATGAGTGGTTGATGTTGTTTAGAGATGAACAATGAAGTTTATTTTGGAAGACTATGTTCTCAAATCCCTCTTGTATTTGGGTTTCAATATTAGTTTGGTTTATTTTGAGGAATTTTAAGGACCGTTATTTATGGAATGGTCTATGATGAACTTTGGGTAGTACCATGGAACTTTGAAGATTTAAAAGTTGTTTTCATTCCTATGGGATTATATCTTTTTGAAGAGTTGTTTTACCTTACCTTTTCTGTTTTTGGGATAATGTTTAAAGATAGATGAAAAAGATAGTTAATCTTTTGTGGATTATGTGATTCTCTAGGAGTTGATTCTTGTGTTTTGATGAGACCAAGTAGTTTTGAATTCTCATTGTTTGGAGAAAAGATTAGTTTTGGTAGAAACTTATTAAATGATTAAACTCTACATGAAGGTAGTTATATTTTTTTATGTTTTTGTTCTATGTAGTAAATGAATTCCTCAAAATTATGAAATAGAACGTAAAACAAAAACGTTTTTGGTTTACGTTTCCCACTAGGTAATCAAAGACCATTTACACACATCATAAGTTTTGGATTTTTCTATGGTTAACTTTCTCCTAAGCATGTTTTCTATCACTCTCCCTCAGAACATGACCCTTTGTTTTCTCCTCCATATCCATGTTTTCCTACATGGAATCCTAGTGTGGGTTAACTCGGGTGACCTTTGTACTTCCCTTTATTTCTTTTAAAGTAATAGTTTTACTGACTCTTTTTCTGATGTGGGACTTTCAATGAAATTTTAAAACCCAATTTTAAAAATTGCGAGGACGCAATTTCTTAAGGGGGGAAGATTGTAACGACCCTAAATTTTGAATAAATCTTGTTTCCTAATTTTATGTGTTATTTTATTTTAATTTTATACTCAACAAAAATGTTTCATTTGATAATATGAGTATAATTAAAATGAGACTGTTGGGTTTTGATTGTTATATGAAGATTATTCAATATGACCCCTGGAAACTAAACGTTTTGATTATTGTCTCTAAATACAATTAATCTTGGTTAAGTATTATAGAAAGAAGAATCGATGGCCTCATCCAATAGTCTTGGACCGATCGAAGCCCATCTAACAGAACATGGGAAGGAGGTAGCACCACTGGGCGTTGCTATGGACCCAACCCAAGCCGAACTTCATCATGTGAAGCTAGAACGGAATCGCCTTTGCGAGAAGTTCAAACCGATAGAAATTACTACTCGTGCGATGTTAGATGAGCCTCCCTCAGATTCCCTCACCTTATCACACCTTACACTTAGGTCCTATGCTGGTGTGATAAGGGGCCATGTAAGGAGACCGTAACTGCCTTGTGTAATCCTTTGTTTTAAATAAAAATTGGGATTTCTTCTTATGATGAAGTTTATGAATTTTCAAATGACCGGATAAATATAGTATTCTTATTTTTGATTAATTTTAGGAAAATTATATTTTAAAAATGTTTATGTAAACCTTAAATAATTAAAAATATGTAATGATGTTCAAAAAATGTTCTTCTATAATTATGTTCAGTACGAAATTTAGAGTCTAATAAGATCAAGTTGATTTTTGATGAATAGTATATTATGAATAGTGATTTTATGCTTAGGATTAGTAATGTGACCAAATGGATCAGTAATCTCACTTAACGAAAGTATTAATATACTTTAGGAACCTTGATTAAGTAATGTGATTCAATAAAATGGTTAAATAACTGTTTCATAAATTATTTTTCATGTATTATTTTTTTCAGTTGAATAGTGTTTTTTAATTAAAAATAACATTAAAAATATTTATAAAATTATTTTTATAAAATGGATTTCATTTTTGAACTGAGAGCATCGATATTATGTTAAGGTAATTTTTAGGGTTTTTCTGAAAAAATGATTTTTGGGTGAATAGTGTATTTATTTAAAAATTAAATTAATAATATTTAGAAAACTATTTTTATAAAATGGAGTTCATTTTTGAAATTAGAGCATTGGTATTTGGTTAATGTAATATTTTGGGATTTTTTTGAGAAAGTTGAATTTTCATTGAATAGTAAAAATACAGTTTTAGGGTTTCGGTATGTTTAATGACATTATAACTATGTCATGATGATTCCATGAGATATTTTAAGGGTTGGTCGACTGAAGGTGATGCTGTATTGTATTTGGGTCTCAATGCGGCCTAACTCCATGGGAAATACCATGGGAAATCACATGGTTTTGAGAAAACTACTTTTGAGGTGTCCCTTGGCCATTAATGCTTTGTCCCCTCACTTTCCCTATAAATACCAAGCCATACTCTCATCCATTTCGACTCCCCACTATCCCCCAACGAATTTCTGGTCTCATCACCTCCCAAGGAGTCCTCCCATGGTGCCCCCAAGCCCTCAAGGTCCCAACCTTTGAGTTTTAAGAGTTGCGTTTTAAGGTAAGGGATCTGACCTCTCTCTTTCTTTTCAAGTAATCTATTTTATGTAATTTCTTTTATGGTCCATGTTATTATGTTTTAGGATTTTATTTTATCTTAATTATACTGTCCTTTTTATGTTAATATGTTGAGATACCCCCTCTTACTCTCATCATTTCGTTTTTTGAATGTTTATCTGACGCCATTAGGCTGCCGAATTTTTAAGGGATTCTTTCACCCTTCTAATTTTTCAAAGTTCTACTTTCATGTCATGTCTTTAAAGTTCCTTTTTATTATGTTGGGGTATTATATCTATATCTATCATACTTATCTTTTATTATCATATTATGAGAGACCCCATTTGATCTCTTCAATTCAGTATTTTGATGTTTTAAGTGACGCTGTTAGGCTGCCGAATTTATAAGTTGTTCTTTCACCCTTATCATTTTGAAGTTCTACTTTAATGTCAAGTCTTTAAAGTTCCTTTTTCTTATGTTGGGTATGATATCTATATCTATGATACTGATGATTTATGTTCATATTATGAGAGACCCTTTTGATCTCGTTAAATAAATTTTTTTTATGTTTAAGTGATGTTGTTAGGCTGTCGAATTTTCATAAGAGAAATTTTATTTTTGTCTCCCATTCATGTTATTCATTTCATATGATATATTTACAAATTTCATTACCATGTTCATATATCCTTCTTATTATTTCCCTCTACTATTTTATGGGTCATTTATGAATGTATGACCCATGTCCCCTATCTTTTCAATGTTTTCTAAAAACCCGAAACATAGCCGTTATGCTGCAGAATTTTCGTCTCAAAATGCCTCTCTATTTTCTCAAAATTATTTTATGTTATAAAGTGAATACTAAAAGCTCCTATTTCTACAAGGGTGTTTACATATATATCAAAATTTTATATTTTAAATTCTGGTATTTACATACATGAGACCCGCTCTCCCCTTCTATGAGTTTAAAGTGACGTAAAGATCATGTCTTTAAAGCAGTTTTTAAAACGTTATGATTATGAAATGAAACCCATTTATTTTATGCAATATGTGTTATTTATGAAATGTTTGATGATTATATATGTGGCTAACATGATAATAAAGTCAAATTTAAGGGTGCGCCCTGATAGAGCTCCAATGCATTGGGTAATGATGTAACCACTAGAGATTACAATTTTCATGATATCTTGGTGAATAACCTTGGTAATTTTTATATGACACCTTGGGGATGGACCTTGGTGATATGTTCATGATTTTATATGTTAAATGTTGCAGCCACATCTTCATGTTATGAAAAATGTTATTTTTATTATGATATATCTCATGATTTATTTCTCAAGACTTGAAGTTCTTTTCATGAACATATAGAAGTATCTCAAGTTCACATGTCATATGTTTCTCTTGTTTCGCTTACTGGGCCTTCTGCTCACCCATTCTTTTGATGTATGTCCCCAGGTTATGAGATATATTAATGAACCTAGGATGAACATGAGTAGAAGCCTTTCAAGTTTTTATGAAGAATGTTTTATGTTTTCATGTTTTAAGTTCCCGGTTTCCAAGACACTAAACCTTAAAGATCCTCAGTTTTGTAAAATGTAATGAATGTTTATGTGATAAGAAGGCGATATGCTATAACGATCATCTGAATCATGCGGAAGACTTGCACATGACAATTCTGAACAAGGTAAATGTTCAGTTTAATTTTTCTTGCTCTTTATAAACCATCCGAGATCCTTAGACCAAATTGAGACAAGATCGCCGAAGTAGATTGGGATATGTCACTCCGGTGAAGCAAAAAAACTTTAAAATCCCGGCCCACTAGCTTCCTCTATGCAGTCTCGGTACCCAAATGTGGTATCAGAGGGATCTCAAGGTTTTTCAGAGTCAAAAAGATTAAAATTCATTAAATTTAATTATGGGGTGTTAAAACAGTTCATTCGGATTCGATTGTGTGTCGTTTCATTTTCGAATGATCAAGTTATGGTCATTTGAAATTTTTAAACGAATCGATGTCGCATGTTTTTTTGTTCATTAGATCATAATCACAATTTAATTGATATAAAATTAAATGTTATTTTTTATTATAAAAAAATAAAATAAAATATTTTATTATAAAATATTATATTAAAGAATTGGGTCAAGTCAAGTTTAGTTTTATTTTTATTTATAAAAAAATGGGAAGAAAAGACCCCAAAATGTGGTCTTCTCCCTTTATTTAAATAATTTTTAAAAAAAGAGGGGGTGGGATTATTTTCTAAATGAAAAATAATATAAAAAATTAAGAGGAAGACCCCAAATGGGTCTTCTCTAACGTGGCACATAGGAGGGAGACCAACCCTGGTGCCTCCCCTCCCGCCGGACCGCGTCTAGTTGGCTACCCCAACCCCGCCCCACGCTGGCCTCCTCCTCTCCTACTGGACCGGCCTGCTATGCCGCCTCGGACCCGACCTAGCATTGGCCACCTACCTCGCACTAGAACCCACCTCATGCCAACCTCCACCTTGCATCAGACCCTGCCTTGTGCCGACTTCCTGCCTCGCACCAGACCAGCTCCATCCAGCGGACCTGCGCCCGCGCCGAACCTCCTCCAGTCGGCTGCAGAACCCATGCCATCCTTCCCTTCCATACAGGACCGGCTCCAGCCGTCCGTCCCGAGCCAGCCAGCCACCCAATGCTCGCCGGATGGGTCGCGCCGCACCATCCAGACCGTTCTGGACTAAACAACCACCTCGCCGGCTCGCCGGAGCTACGTGCAGCCGACCATGTGGCTGGTCGGCCACTTTCTCGGCCTCCTTCCACTCACATTGTACCATGCCGAGAGATGCAGCTGTCGTGGGAGTCGTTGGACACCGCGGTCATGCCGCAGTCACGCCACGATCATTCCGCGGTATCTTGTTCCAGGACGACATCCCGTGGTGGTATACATTCCTCCAGACTCCTCTCGGGCTAGAGGTACCCCTAAATTAAATTAATTTTAAATAATATAGTTTTTTAAATTTAATTAATTGGAATAAATTATAGGGTTTAAATTATTTAAAAACTAAAATATTAATTTAAATTACGTTTCGAATTAAATTAATAGTTTAATTAATTTTTTGGAATTAAAATTATATTAAACAAATGAAACAGATAAAAATAAATTATTCCAATTTAATCAAAATCATTTAATTTATTAGAGCACCCTCACATTATTTAAATTTATTCCAATTTAATTTTATTGCGCTTTTACCCTGACTGGTCTTGAGAATGTGACCGACCTGTGTATGTCTGGAATTTATTTAGTTATTTAATTATTTATTCAATGTGTGCGATGATTGTAATATTTAATTAGATAAATGAAGGTCTATGAATCATCTTTTAATCCAAATATGTATAAGGGAGTGTGAATCCATTGCATTATTTATATTTTGTACCCTAGAACCCCTTGCATGCATGTGAGTATATTTTTAATTATACGGTGATGATCAGAGAGGCAGACCCCTCCATGTTGAGGAAGTAGTCCAGATAGGAGTTGGGCGCTTTGCACTGGGGCCAGCAGCGACACGAGTCATGTATTGACTCAGGTATGGATGACACTAGGTGATTATTGATCAGTTATCGATCGATCATTATAGAATGATCGAGACCAGTCAGAATGCATGATTTACATTATGCATAGTTTATTATTTTATCTGTCTGTGTGATTATTTCATGATCACATAGGATATTAAACAAGATAAAATGCATAAAGTTGTGACGAATAATATTCATTTTCATGTTCAGTTGTGAGCGCGACAACCTAGTTTGAACATAATAAGTAGAAAAAGAATTATATTTGTCAATAAATATTAAAAATCCCTCAAAGATATATTAATTCTAAATGCCTTCAATTTCTCACATCTAAACAAAACCGTCTATTTGGGTGGTCATCAGCCTCACTTGAGAGTGCCTCTTACTACCGGGGAGTTTCCATGAGAGAAATGGGATGGCTTAACTAAAGTGAGTAGTCAAGGATTAGCCTTATCTAACTTTCTATCAATTTAGAGGAAAAGGGTTGAGGGAATCATGGTCATATTCCAAAATCTGGGACTTATTCAACTACATAAGAAACCAAAAGAACAAGTGGTTGTCCAGTATAGCTCCTACCTTGACACCCTCCATGTAGTGTCGTAGCCCTAGCTTGTACACTATGATGGAGTTTTTTGAGGATCCTTGCCACTAGAATGATCAAGCGATAGAGTATTCCGAATCTAATAGTGAGGGCTATTAATGTTCATTAAAATAGTTGGAGAAATTAAATTATATAATATTTTTTTAATCGTAAAATGCCAAAAGGTAATCAAGACAAAGTACTAACTGCTAAATGTTTATCTAATGTAGATTCAAAATGGAAATCACCAACGCCACAAGTACTTTATCACTGCGATCGATCTTGGATAATGAAAATATCCTAACCGGTAATAACTTCCAGGAGTGGTACATGCACTTTTGTATAGTACTATGCCAAGAAAGGAAGTTATATGTGCTATAATCCCCAATTCATGATGATCATCCTCAGGGATCAAGCGATATTGAATATGATAAATGGTGATATCATGTAGATGATGCACTTGAAGTATAATACATCATGTTGACATACATGTCCGTCCAATTGAAAAACATGCATGAGGAATAGGATACCTACAAGATTCTTTCACATCTCCAATAACTGTATGAGGAGAGGGCTTTGAAAGAAAGGTATGATATCTCAAGTGCACATTATATGTGCACTCTAGCATAAGGGAACCATGTTGGTCCTCACTTACTCAAGATGATTGGGTATATTGAGAGGCTTGAAGCCCTTGGGATCAAACTGAACCAAGAATTAGTAGTGGATCTAATTATTTCCTCTTTACTATTAAGCTTTTCAACTTTAATTATTTATTATAATATGAATTATATGACAAAGTCACTCCCGAATCATTTGGATTTAGTTCTCCAGGCTGATAAGGACATAAAAAACACCAATTCAACTGTCCTTATGGTGAACAAGAAAAACAAGAGCAATTCAAACGGGTCTAAGGCCAAGTCAAGGCCAAAGACACCAATTCATCGTCCAGCAAAGAAGCCAAAGATTCAGAGGTGATGTAATGAGCAGGAATCTGTCTTCATTGGATGTGGCAAGAAAGGCCACTAGATGAAGAACTGATAGTTTTGAAGAAGAAGAAAGATGATGCTTATACTTCAGGTATTTTTCTCATTGAATGCAATCTATCTTTATCTATAAGTTGGGTATTGGATATGGAATGTGGTTCACACATTTGTATTCATATACAGGAACCTAGTAGGTTCAATAAGATTGAAAAAGGTCAAGTGGATCTCTGAGATGCAAATGGTGCAAGTCTGGATGGCTTGGTAGTGGGAGACTATCACTTGACTTTACTAACTGGTTTGGTTCTTGTTTTAAACAATTACTATTATGTATCGTCTGTTACCATGAACATTATCATTGTGTCGAGTTTAGACACTATGGATTTTTATTTCAAGTTGGAAATAAAAGTTGTCTCTTTTATAGGGATAAAATTTGTCATGGTACGGATGATCTTTACAATGGTTTATATATGCTCTAACTATAATACTCTATAATGGCTATCAATGACAAAAACAACCAACATGACTCAAATATTACGCTCCTATGGCACTTCATGCTTGTTCATGTAAACGGGAATCGATTACAAAGAATACATCAAGAAGGGTATCTAGAATCAGTATAGTTAGAACCCTTAGATGTGTGGCAAGATTGTTTACAAGGAAAGATGACCAATGTTCCTTTCTCAGAAAAGGGAGAAAGAGCCAATGTAGTGCTGGAATTAATACATACCGATGTATGTGGTCCATTTCCAGTAGAGGCAAGGGGTGGTTTTATATAATTCATTACTTTTATAGATGATTATAGTTGGTATGGATATATCTACTTAATGTAGTATAAGTCAGATTCCTTTCGTTTCTTTTAGGAATACCAAAATGAAGAAGAAAACCAGTATGGTAAGAATATAAAAGCACTTCATTCAGACCAAGGTGGAAAATATCATTACCAAGCTTTCATTGATCACTTGATGGAGTGTGGGATAGTATCCCAACTCACTCCTCCTTATACAGTACAATGGAATGGTGTTAGTGAATGGAGTAATAAGACATTGCCTGACATGGTCAGATCAATGATGTGTCATACAAATCTTCCATTATCCTTTTGGGGATACAACTTGAAGACAGCAGCACATACCCTTAACTGAGTACCAACTAGAGCTGCAGATGGGATTCCATATCAGTTATGGGATGGAAAGAACCCCAATCTGAAACACATGCATGTTTGGGGGTGCAAGTCATTTTTCAAGACATTACCAAGTGACAAATTAGCATTCATAAGCACTAAGTGCATCTTTATAGGTTATCCTAAGGAAACTAGAGGATACTACCTATATAACCCTTTGGATAGAAAAGTCATTGTGGCAAGATACACCACATTTCTAGAAAGGGATCACATTTCTACTATAAATAGTGGGAGAAAAATCGACTTCAATGAAGTTAATGCTCCAGATGCATAAGAGTTGGTAGAGGAACAATCTCTATAACAGCAAGTGGAAGAAAGAATTGTTCCTGAGATACAGATTATATATAGGTCTACGTGAGAGGTTAGAGAACAAGAGAGTTATGATTTTATTGTCACCGAGTAAGGTGAAACAATAGTATTTGATGATGATGAACCTCTAACCTACAAGGAAGCAATATAAGGAAAAGAAGATGCTACATGGAAACAAGCCATGAATTCTGAGATGGACACTATGTACCAAAATCATGTTTTCATTTTGGTAGACCCTCCAGCTGATGTAAAACCCATAGGATGCAAATGGGTATTCAAGAAGAAGTTGTACATGTATGGTAAGGAAAATACCTTTAAAGAAAGATAGGTTACAAAGGGTTTCAGACAACTTCAAGGCATTGGCTATGATGAAACCTTCTCACCAGTGGCAATGCTTAAATCCATCAGAATATTTAATACAATAGTAGCCTTTCATGATTATGAAATTTGGCAACTGGATGTCAAAACTGCTTTTCTAAATGGAAAGTTGGTTAAATATGTCTATATGACTCAACTGAAGGGTTTGTTAAGTCAAATAATGTCAATAAAGTATGCAGGTTGTAGAGATCCATCTATGGATTGAAGTAGAAATCAGGATCAGGGAATGTTTGCTTTGATGAGGCCATAAGAGATTTTGGTTTTGTCAAAAATTAAAGCGAGTCATGTTTCTATAAAAAAGTTTAAGGGAATGCTATCGTTTAACTAGTTTTATATGTTGACATCATATTAATAATGGGAAACGAGGTGCAAGTCTTACAGTCAATTAATAATTGGTTAAATTAATGTTTCTCCATGAAAGACTTTGGTGAAGCAACCTACATTCTAGGGATCAAGATCTATCGAGATTGATCTCAAATGCGGCTTTTTCTAATTCATGGTACATATATTGAAAAGGTACTCAAATGGTACAATATGAAACAATCCAAGAGATGATTATTACCTATGCCACATTGTGTAAATCTCTCCAAGAAAATGTGTCAAAAAACACATGAGGATATTTAGAGAATGAGTAGAGTCCCCGATGCTTCGTCAGTGGGTTTTGTCATGTATTCCATGCTATGTACTAGGATTCATGTTGCCTTTTCATTAAGCTTGGTAGGTAGATATAAAGACAATCGAGGAGGGCTACAGTGGACAGCTATTAAAACAATCCTAAAGTACTTAAGGCATACTAAGGATATTCTCCTAGTGTATGGAGGAGATGAGGAACTAATTGTGAGGGGATACACTGATGCTAGCTTCCAGATAGATCATGATGATATAAAATTGAAGTCAGGCTACATCTTTTTTCTGAATGGTGGTGCAGTGAGGTGGAGAAGTTCAAAGAAAGCTATGGCTGCTGATTCTACAGTAGAGTCCAAATATAATGCAGCTTCGGATGCAGAAAAGGAAGCAGTCTGGATACATAGCTTTATCTCAGTCATTGGTGTTTTACCTAGATGTGCAGACCATGTTCCAATATATTGTGATAATACTGCTGCATTGGTACTTTCCAAGGATCCTAGGTCTCACTAGAGGACAAAGCATATTCTTTGGAAGATTTATCTCTTGAGGGATTTTACTCAATGAGGTGATGTAACAGTTAGCAGAATAGCCACAGAGGATAATGTGGCAGACCCCCTGACTAAAGTCATTTCTTACCAGAAGCATGATTCAAATTTGAGAGATAGCTGACTGAAACATGTTATCAGTTGGCTCTAGTGTAAGTGGGATTGATGAAAGTGGGTGCCCTAGAACCAACTTGTATTGTACATTTATTACTATTACATGTATTTAGTTTCTTATTATACATGTGTTTATCTATCCATGATAGTGTAGATAATTCTGCATCCACTTTGTTTATGGAAATGTCCTTAGATTACCTGTCGCATCAAATGGTTATAGAAGGTCCCAAGCTATAATGAGAACCCTGAGATTCCATGAGAGTAATCTTAAAGTAATGTTCTATGGTCGAGTTACATCATTCTGAAAGGACATAGACGATGCGTGACCACCAGGTGATGTGGGCTCATAATCATTGAGACTTCTTCTCATGAAGTTCACACATGATGAGCTCTAGCGATTGAGATCATGAGGATACACCCACTTAATATGAACACCACATGTTTCTAGTGTCAGTGGTCATTCTTATCTATGGACATGTGTAATGGTCTCCTGAATTGTGATCATTATCAATGAATTTCATTTAATAGCGTACATTTTATATAAGGAGAAAACCATGGATCCAATGTCGTGGTGAGGTAGTTTGTATCTGGTATGTCATTAATGGCATGACATTTATTGAATAATCGAGAAAGGATTTTTCACTTCTGAGTTCAGGAAGAGAAATCTTGGGCCAAGTTGATTAGGATGGTTGCACCTTCAATAAATCCATGGCCATGGTAGTCGAAGGTAAGACCATCGAGACAAATCAGCAAACAAAATAAATCAAATAAAGAATGATGAAATTAGTATGCATTCTTCTTTATTGAGTTATCGATGACGAAGAGATTAGATTACACAGACTGTGTTCATAGGAAGGAATTCATTGCTTCGACTTTGCCTTATCTATATAGGGACCTCGATGGGTTGCTAGACCCCACTCTAGGTCAGTGGTATTATTCACTGCTATTGAGATAAGGGCCTAGAGGGTCACACATAATAACACCTTGAGAATATTCCATATTCTGGGAATAAGAATTTAGAACATGGTGGGCCCCTCCAAACGGTCCGAGCACTATCCAAGATATATGGATCACCAAAGAATAAATAAATTCATTAATTATTTTAGTTTAGAATATTTCATTTAATTTATTTATAACATGTGTTTACAAGTTATATAGTAAATAAAAGTACTAATATAATTAGAATGGATTTAAATATCCTAGGTTCGTTTAATAGTAGCAGGAGGAATGAGTCAAGTTAAAGACTCATATTTATCACATAATACATTTTTATATTACAAGTAAGTGATAAATTGTAAATATTATTTATGGGATAATTTTATTTGTCATAAATAATTATATATATCACCTATATAGCGGACGTCTATTACACGGGGGATGGGAACCTATACCGAATGTTTTAAACACTCCCTATATATGTAAGAGAGAGGATCTCCCATGATTACTATTCATGTTTCAATATTGAGAGATTCTGTCTCATCCTAGAATCTAGAGAGAGAGTCTCTCAAGAAAAGAAGGATCTTCAATATCATCCATCTTATATCGAAGCTCCGTCCTTTGCGATGATCGTCGCTACACTGAAGTGAGCATCGAATATCCGCACTAGCACCCGGATCTTGATAAACGGTGGGTGTGCAGATTCGAGAGAGATGTGTGGAAGATCTAGTGGGATTCGACGTCGAAGTCTTCAAGAAACGATCACTGGAGTCCTGTGGCATAATTTCACATGACAATTATGAACAAGGTAAATGTTCAGTTTAATTTTTCATTATCTTTATAAACCTGAATAGATCCTCAGACTAAGCTGGGAAAAAATCACTGTAGTAGACAGGGAAATGTCACTCCAGTGAAGAATTTTTTTTTAAAATCCCAGCCCACTGGCTTCCGCTGCGCAGTCGCGGTACCCAATATGTTCTGGGTGAGCACCCAATTGACTCCTCTATTTGATCTTATTCTTTGGGAACAGTGTAGTGATGAGTTTTGTTAGCCATCGAAGCAGTTTCATCGTGGTGAGGAGACATCCTCTGATTGTCCATCATCTCTTGAGGGAATATTGTGATTCATGGTATTTTCAGTAGTGTCGTTATCTCTATGGAAGGTGAGTAGGAGGAAATCCACTGGTCTGATTGGGTTTTCCATTCGAGTCTCACCATGATATCTTATGATGTTTGTCGACATTTTTGGTGGTCTTTTATGAGACGAGACATAGAGTACATTGGGTCGAGATGCTACACATTCCAGTAGGTGAATATAGAGCATCAATGGCCCTCCGGTTTTCTCCATCCTTTACCCATTTTTACCAGGAAGTGGGATGAGGTTGCCATGGACATCATTTTTGGATTTCCTAGTACTCCTCTTGGTAATAATTATTTTTGGGTGGTGATTGGTCGTCTGACCGAATCATCCCACTTCATTCCAATCCGAGATACAGTTAATTGGATGAGTTGGACCGTTTGTATCTTCAGGAGGTTGTGAGACTCTATGTTGTTCCATTAGCAGTTGTCTCAGATAGAGACCTTCATTTGACATCCTGGTTTCAGGAAGGCCTTTAAAAGTCCCTGGAGTCTCATATTAAGATGATCACGACATACCATCCTCAGACGGATTGTCAGACAAAGCGGGAAAATCAGATTTTGGAGAACAAGCTTCATGCATGTGTTCTTGACTTCAGAGGTTCCTGGGATAGCCATTTGGTACTGGTTGAGTGTTGTTTATAATAATAGTTACCAATCCTCAATTCGAAAGGCTCAATTTGAGGTTCTCTATGGTCAGCCTTGTCGGTGCCCCTGTGTTGGGCTATGGTAGGTGAGACCTCACTGCCGGGGCCAAGTCTAGTGCAAGAGATGTATGAGAAAGTCAAATTGTTCAGGCATCACTTGTTGACAGCTCAGAGTCATCTTAAATCTTATGTTGACCAGAGGCGCTGAGACCTAGATTTTTCTGTGGGCGATAAGGTATACTTAACTGTGGCCCCTCATCTGGTCCATCGTCGATTGGGGAAGCAAGGGAAGTTGATTCCACGATATGTTAGCCCTTTTGAAATCGTGGAGCATATTAGAAAGGTGGAATATATTTCGGATTTACCTTCTCATTTCACATGCAACCATGATGTCTTCCATGTCTCCCAGTTGAAGAAATACAACCTGGATCCATCCCATGTACTGAGTTGGGAACACCTGGAGAAAGAACCCGACTTGTCAATCATTAAGCGACCAGTGAGAATAGTGCGCTACCAAGATAATGTGATTCTAGAGAAGTCTATTATGCTTGTACAGGTTCATTGGAATCATGGTAGTGTTGCACATGATACCTGGGAGTGGACGTCATTGGTTCAGGGAGAGTACCCGTTATGGTTTTTCAATCAAGCTTCAGGTTGATGTTTTGGGGAGAAAGGTCTTTCATGGTGGAGAAAACAGTCACCTCAAAGACATATTTTAAAGTTAAATTTAATATAATTTGTATTATTTGTTTTTTTGGGGGTTCCCATGCATTTATGGAGGAATAGGTGAGTTTTCATGAATTGTGCCAAACCATGAGCCTAATTCCAGATTTAAAAATAAATATTTATTCTTTTATAACATATTCATTTTCTTTAGTTTTAATCCACTCCATATTCTTCTTAGCCTCCCCTAATCTATTAACACCATCATATCATTATGGAGCCTTTATAAGTCCATAACTAATGTGTGTATTGGTTTTTATTTAACGAACTGGGCCTACCTAGAAGCCAATTTCTAGTTTTAAAAATGAATTTTTTTTAATAAATTATTCAATTTTAAGGATTTTTCATTGATTCCAAGCCTCACCCAAGACCATTGTACCCAGATTCATTCCCCATATCCTCCCTCCCCTTTGGTGCTCGTATTCATCATGATTTAGTTCAGAACATCAATGTTTTTCTCAAATCGACCAGATTTGAAGAGGTAACATCTTTCCTTTTTAACACTCTCAATTATTACTCTTCTTCCTCCATTCCAGTTCCTAATTCAACCCTTCCACCACATATACAAACCTCATATACATGTAATCCCTCAAAGTTGTTCAAAAAAATTTTGGAACCCCTTTTGAAAGGGTATTTGTTTGAGGAACCTCAAATAATCTCAAGTAAGTGTCTCTCATCTATAGTTCCTCCACCTTCCAAAAAGTTTCATTCAATTTCATTGAACTTCCAAATGACCAGGGGTAGGGTTTCAAACCTATGGATTAACCTTGGGATTTTTTTGTCAATTATTAGGGATTTAGGTGCAATCTAAGTCTCTCTTAGGGCATCAGTGGTGTGAATTTATTTTCGCACGGTGATTCAAGGGTTTCCAATGATTTGGTAGGTGATTACTTTTGGTTTGAATTATTTGGCACATAACTCTTGTGTTTATGGTATTTTCTCTTCTATTGAATTTTAATGTCAATGAAAAAAATGTTTTTTGTGTAAATTATAAAACAAATGAATTTTAAGAGTCAATTTTTTGGGAAATTGGTGGCTTTCATATAAATCATTAATTGGTACATTAAGGGATGCCCTATAATTATTTAGCTATTTTATTGAACATTATACGGCTGAAAATAATGTTTTGAATGTTTATCTCCTTTGGTTGTTGCTGTGAAAATGGTTTTTAATGGTGTTTGTAAATAAATTGTTGTTTTAGTGCCACATTAGTGTGAAAATGGAGCTTTTACAAATTTATCAATTTATGTTTAACATGGGGCTGCCCTAAAATTCATTTTTTTTGTTTTCATTAAAATTTATTATGCTGCCTTTACAATTTTTGTAACTTACAAGTGTTAACATAGTTTACAATCAAAGTGTTTGTTTTTTGTTCTATGTTGTATAAAATGTGATAGCTACTATACTTGGTTTATTTGACTAGTAGTGGTGTTTTACATAAAAATGGATATATGTTGCATGCTAAAATTGTTTAAGCACAAAAGGGGTGATATTTATTGTGGAGGAGGGTGTGTTGTTTGATAATTTTGTTCATTTATTTATAATTTTTCTCATGAATATTAAAAGCGTGGATTCTTGTTACTAAGTAAGTTAAATAGGTCATATTGAATCTAATTTTATTTATTATATCTTCTAAACATCTTCCATGACTCATTAATTCATGTATTTAGCTTATACCATAAATTTCAGTACTTCACTTTTTATAAAAAAATATAATATTTTATAAAAAACTAAAAATTCAAGCACAATGTTTTCGAATATTTTGAATTTAAATATTAAATCCATTTTATTAGAATAATTTATAAAATTAATGAAATTAATAATTAATTAAAATCATCATTAAATTGAAAAATAAAAATTTTAAAATCCTATTTGATTTTATAACACTCTCAATAATTAATTAAGGTCTCATAAAATTATCTTATGATAATAAGACAAAATATAATTAATTTAAGAGTATATTTTATTAAAATAAGTTTTCTTTTAATTGATTATATTTATTATAAAATTATGAATAAACATTTATATTTCTCAAAAATACCAAAACATTACTTTATCATTTTCAAAACATTTATTTACTTTCACAATGATATAATTATATCATATTTTTACATATAAGATTCCTATTATTTTATATATTCATGGGTGAGCTCACTCATCTATTAACCAGTTTACTATTCATTAGGGTCATATTTGTATTCCATATGTAAAGTAATTATTCCATTGGTATAGGTAACATAAATTCAATAAATACCTCGTCATTAATTAATTATTTATTAAATAAGCACACATCATATAATCTATGTTATTATATGAGATTCATACTATATAAAATTATTATAATAAGGAATTATTTTTATTTATAGAATTTTGGGAAAACAAATTCTTCCCCCTTTGGAAATTTCACCTTCAAAATTTCATTTTTCAAACTATTGACAAAAGGTGGGGGAACATGTCCTTCATTTCCTCCTATAGTTCCCATACTTCCTCTTCATACATAGGGTTTTTCTATAGTACATTGATAGGGTGTGTGGAGTTTTTGTGCAGGAGATTTTCTCTACAATCAAATATCTTCCCTGTCTGGTCCTCATAAGAGTGATCATTTTCTAACTATACCACCTAATAATTATGTACATGTGAGGGATATTGTATGTACTTACCCAAGATAGATATATGGAATACATCATGTACTTTACACATAATTGGTTTATGTTCTATATAATATTCCAAAACTCCATTATGATTAAGAATATATAAGGGGATGATGTTCTTAGAGTGTAGCTTTCCTTTCACTAGAAATGTCCTCACCCTATAACATAGATATATGAAGGGGAATACCATGGTTCCTACCATAAACTACAGGTATCGTCGATGATTGTTTTCATATATCTTCTAAATAATTTCTTCTATATTAATGTGTTGTTGAATGATTTTTACTTTTTCCACCATTTCATTGATTATTTTAGGTCCTAAGATCATATGTTAACAGACTACATCCAATTTTGCAGGTGTTCTGCATCTTTTCCCATAAAGGTATTTATATAGAGCCATTTTGATTCTTGAGTGGAAACTATTATTGTAATTGAAATCGATTAGAGTTAGACGCTAGTACCATCCTTCATTGAAGTCTATTGAATATTATATCAACATGTATTCCCATTTCTAAATAGTATGTTCAGATTGGACATTAGATTGAGGAGGATAAGCCACAATGTAGTCCATCTCAATATCTAGTTCATTTTGGATAATTTTCCAAAACCTGTATGTGAATATCGAATCTCAACTGGATACAATAAATAGTTGTACTCCATGTATCCTTACTACTTCTCAAATTTATATCCTGGAATTTTTATCTAGTAAAAAGTCTTTTTGAAAAGTGATAATGTGAGTTTTCATTGTAATACTGTCTTTATCAACCAATATAACATTGTTTCCTCTATGTTTTCTAGATGACTATTGACGATGTCCATAGTGACATTTGTTTTCTTATATGTTGGTAATGATAATTGTTTTATTATTCCATTTTAATGTATTAATTCAAGGTTCACTTGCTGATATACCAGACACTTTGATATATATTCAATGATCACCTTTATCATGTTGTAGCACTAGTATTTCTCTTGTAGATCTTGACACATCATTGTACTCTATGGGTGAAAATATTTGGTTGAGCTATGTGCATCACCCAAAATATCATTCTTTATTTCTAGATTGGATGGTACATATAGTAATGAACCAAATCTTATAACTCCTTCCCCATCAATTTTGAAATCTAAGGATTACCCATTTCTCATGGTATCCACCTTCTTCTAAATTTCCAAATAATTTCATTGAGCATCATTTATTTTATCCATGAGCGATGATTGAACAACCATTTTAGAAAGGATTTATGATGTTCTATTCTTAATGATTCCCATATCCATCCTTTCAAATTCAAGGAATATTGTATCCTTCTCCATTCTCATTGTTGATAATGTTTTAGTATCCTTTCATCTTAGAGCATTAACCACATTATTTTCCATACAATAATGGTAGTTTATTTATTAGTCATAGTCCTTGATTTGAACTAAACATCTTAAATGGTTCACATTGGTAACCTTATATGTGAATATATATTTTAGGCTCTTATGATCAGTATATATTTCACACGTCACCCTGTCTAGATAATGCCTCTATATTTTTTATGTGAAGATCACAGAAGACAACTCTAGATCAAGTGTGGTGTAGTTTTCTCTTTCATTATCAATTTCCATAAGGTGTAGTCTATAATATATCATATTAGATTAATAAAAATCCCAATAGATTCTTTGAATCATTGAACTACACCACAAATAGTCTCAAACTTTTTGGTTGTGTGAGAACTGTTGTAGGACTAATCCTTTTTTTCAACTCATTAAATTATTATTAACATTCAATACTCTAAAATACATTCACTTCCTTCTACATAAGATTTTTCATTTGGTTCAAAATTCATGATATGTTCTTCACCAATCATCGGTATTACAATTCAAGAACAAGGAAACTAAGAATCTCTCTTACATATATTACCTTCTTCAAATCCTCAATTTCGATTATCAGTGAAGGGTCCACACATTTTTATTTACTAGTGATAACATTCCCCAATAATGACACTTCTTCAATCAAGAACTCATATTTACTATAAATTTCATAATTTTTTCCCTTCTCAAAATCCTTAACATAGTATTCAAATACTCAATGTGTTCCTCCATGATCATAGATTATATTATAATATCATCAATAAATTCTGTAACAAATTTGTGATTGTAATTTCTAAAGACTGTATTCAATAATCCCACGAATATTGATGGAGAATTTGTGAGTATGAAGGGCATCACTATGAACACACTATTTCTATACCTTTTTTAAAAGGAAGTATTCAGAATATATTCCTTATTCACCTTCAATTAGTGATATATCAACTAATGTTACAACATTGGAAAATACATAACCCCACACGGTTGATTGAAAAAATCATCTTTCTACAGAAGCAGATACTTTTCTATTATGATGATATTCTTGAGCTAATGATATTAAAATCATAGGCATGTTAATCAATGATTTTTATTAACTAATAGGATTGTTTCACCCCATGGTGAAGCACTCGAGCAAATGAACCCGTTATTCAAATTCTACTGTAAATTCTTTTTTTAATTATTCCAACTCAACGATGTTTATTATATAAGTTTTTTTTGATATAGGTAGAGTTATAAAAATATGTTTTATATAGTACTCAACATCTTGGACATTAGGAATACCATGAAATTATTTGTGGACAAAATTTTGGTAGTCCTTCATAGTGGGAATATATATGGGTGTGATTTATTCCATTATATAAATTAATTGAGATAGATATGCTTTATCATAAAAAAATAATATCCACAAATAAGATGATGATTCTAAAGGATAATCATATTTCACATTACAAATTTACATAATTGAAGGATATGTTAAAATAGTTTTATTAAACATTCAAGGTATGTAAGAATGCGTAGAACGTCAATGAAATAGTTCATTCAATATTACTGAATGAATAAACAATTCAACCTTCATCACATCATTTTTGGGTTTCACCTTAGCTGTAGTAATAGAATATTCCCTTACTTTTTCCTTTGGAGGGTGGTGTTGTTGATTTCCTCCAAAAACCCTTGTCTTAGGGTGATGTATTTCATAATGACCATGTTACATGAAGTAAAAACACTAGGATACATGTATAGTGTATATCTAAACCAATATTTTTTTCATCCAAATTAGCTAGATTTATCATATCCCTTCAGTAACTATTAGTGATATGACCTTATCATCCACCTCTAATGAATGAATTGGTTACCTTAAAATAATTTTCTATATTATTCTTCCCACTCTTTTTAAATGTGGGTTTTTTGGTCTTCTATCTGTCTTGTGATTTATTTTTTGATCCACACATATTAAACTCCATTTACTTACTTTTTTTTCATCATTCCAAAGAGATCACTGAGTGTATCTGATATTTGTTTAGGGAAAAATAAAAAATCTCTTCATAACTGTTGATGTCTTGAATCACCAAAATTTTTCTTCAAATCATAATTAGTTTTCTAAAGAATCAATCCACCAGCCTTTTCATGTTCATGAAAAAGAGAGAGACGTATCATGAATGCCTTATGATATTTCTTACATATGATCTAGTATAATAATCTTCCTCTTACTTCTGTCCAAAGAACTCCCTTTTTAATCTTAAGAATGAGGGTTTTGGGGAAATATTTATTCAAATATATTTTCTTAAAATCATTCCATTCCATGGAATCACCTTCCACCTTGGAGTTTTTTTATTAATTAGGGTCCAAAACTAATAATCTTCTTTATATAAATGATATACTTTTGTCACTAATATATCTTCTTCTAAGAACTAGAAGACTAAGAGTATCTTATAAATAGAGTAAATACATTGATCCACGATGATGTGATTTTAAGATCCACAAAATATGGGATATCTATGTTGCACAATGGTATTTACAAAAACCATCTCTTTCATTGGAAAATAAATGAGTTCCAAAATATTCATGTTATTATTCACAACATGAGATAGTTGACAAAGTATTATCAGGATGTTTTTAGAACCCACACCCAACATATTTAGAATATCATTAGAGAAGTTGTGACATCTCCAGTCACCTTGATTATCGGATAATGATGTAATATTTTAAGACATCAAATAATAAAAAGAATGTAACATTTGGGGGCTTGAAGACTTATCTAATAATCAAATGATAAGAAACCATTGATCCTTAAAGGATAAACTTGTAAATTTAAAGTATATCCAAACTTATGATACCCTGCATTTCAATACAGGTTACCCATGGTGAAAGAATTTTATCTAGTGTTCTTACTATTGATCTATAGTCCTAATCTCCATGATATAACTAGACCATTTTATGATAATAAAAATAGAGTCCCTATCCTTTTTAAAAAAATATTACATGATGTTAAAAATAATTAACAATCAAATTAAAAACCATGGATTTTAAATCCCATTTCTTTTTGATTATTAGGTACAAAAAAATAAATACATGAAAATAGAATAAAAAATATTTATTTTAGTCATACATAATGTGATATTATCTTACATTGATATCCAACATCGACATATGATAACTTGAGGAATAAATGGAGAAAAGGGATGATATAAACAACCTAGTATGTGTATAAACATAAAAATAAAGCAAAGAACATGGGTTAGAACGACTAATAGGATGACATAAAAAAGAATGGATCATGAAAAAACAAAAAAATTAACATGTGGGGAATGGAGAAATATAATCATGGTATCATAGAAATGTGGAAAAAAAATAAATAGGGTATAATCATGAGTTAAAGATAATTTCCAAATCCATTTCACATGGTGGACAAATGTTGCATAATGGAATCATGTTCACTCTATATACCAACATGCCATATCAAGAGACAAAATATTACACAATTCATTGCATAACTATCAAGTCCCAACCATAATAAAATTGTTATCCATATGTGTTAAACAGTGAGAATAAAACATAAGGTATAAACAAAATGGCTACCCAAGGAAAACATTCGGTATAATAAACATGTCGTAAGGAAGAAAAAAGGGAATATCATAATGGTGTACATGAATGAATATATATAAATAATAAATTGACATTAATAAGGTAAAATATTTATATTTAATGATAATGTATGTCAAAGTAATGTGAAAACATTTAAAAATAGTGTTTAACAATATTTACAAAATAATCATTTTTGTGTGGTTTAAGGAAAATATTAAGTAATATTTAAAATGTAAAATGAAAAATATTTTATACTAAAACATAAATGATCCAAGGTAATTTTTAGTTATAAAAATATTTATTTTAGAAAAATAATGGTGGAATGAAACATATTATAGATGGTATATAAAAATCGTTAAATATTTGTGATGTTACCTTTAAACGGTAATGCATATCGGGAATAATTCAGAAAGGAGCATTATAAAACATGTAACTACCGATAAAATAAATAAGAATAAAGATTTTAAAATATTTTTGGAACATTACAAGTTAATTTTTGAGGATTACATTGTATGAAATATAACTACATTGTTATAAACAGATATAATGTGTATCTCGGTGAAAAAATTGATGTTTGGAAAGAATCCCATACTTTATGAGCCAATGTATTCTATACATGATCTAAATGCACTAGACAATAAAATAAAATACATTAAATAATTAATTCATAACCATTTATAAATTTATTTTATTTAATATATAATTATTATGTTCATTTATGAACATATTGCTGAGTTATAAAATATAATTTCATTTTACATGAGTGTTCGTTTCCTTTATTTTCTTGATTGGTTTAGATAAATGTATAAAATATCATGTAAAATGGGAATAGATACCTATAATTAAAATTATATGTTACTAACTAATACTAATAATTTTAATTTGTTATATATTTTTTTTTGGTTATTTGCAGTGAGGAAGAATCATTACTTAATACATTAGTGATAATCAGTTAGATTATTTTGGGGTTTTTAGATAATCACAAACAGGTTTGGTTGCATTATTCCTTACTGATTATAATAAATAGTTTTAGTACATAAAAATGGTTTTATAATAAATTTTAGAAACTTTACCAACCATTATAATTTTTTATGTCCATCCATGAAGGAGGTAAGGGAAAATGAAAACTTTTCGTCCTCAAAGGCGATAAATCATAAACTCATGGATTATATATTGATTTTTAGAATAAAATGAAAAGAATAAGGGACTTGATGGTTGAATTTGAATTAAAATACTTACATTAGAGTATATATAATATAAAACAGTTTTCACGAATGCATGGATAGGGAAGTTGGGTAGAGTATAATAAATTAAATAAATTTGAAAAGAAAATAATGAAAGAGAAATTGGATTTGACCTCGTGAATTATTCTCCTTGATAAAATCCTTGGGGAAATTGGTTTTAGTTTTTTGTTAATACCAAAACCACTTTCAAGTGGAAAATAGTCTTGGGAAGAGTTTTATATAGAAATTCTAAATTCTTCAAGGCATTATAGGTTTGACGAGAAGAGGTGGTGGGCTAGTGTTCATAGTGGAGGAGAGGGGTGTTATTATTATTATGTTATACATTTTTTTTAATTTCAGATCAATTATATGCATATTGAGGATTATTTTTATTATTTAAAATAAATATTTCATATGGGTTTGAATTGATTATTCCTATTCACCAAAACATCTTGTATGACTCAATAATTCATGTATGCAACTTTTTCTAATATATTTAATTATTCACTATGAATTCAACTATTTGAGAACCAAATATCACCAAAAACTATTTTTTAAATGTATAATTAAAAGTTGAACTCCATATTATGAAAATATTTTTTGAAATATAATAAATTGAATATTTAATTAAAATATTATTATATTAAAAAATTCTACTTTTTTAAATTATAACTGATTTTATAACCGTTTAAAAAAATAATTAAGGTCTCATAAAATTATTTTATAATCATTGATATTTTAAATATCAATTTATTTGTATATTTTATGAAATAAGTAATCTTTTATGTTATTATATAAAATATTGAGTCGGAAATAAATATTTACTTTTCACAAAAAATATTAAAACATAATTTATCATTTTAAAAGCATTTATTTACTTATACTATGATATAATTATATAATATTTTGATTTATAAGGTACCTAAATTTTATTTTTATTATCACGGGTGAGGTTACAATTCTATTGGTTGAATTACTATTTATAAAGGTTATATTATTGTTTGAAATGTCATGTAACAATTCTGTTGGTATAAGTTTATTAATTTCTATAAATATTAATTATTTATTTATTTCATCATTTATAAAGAGTTTAATATTTTTCATTGTGTTATTATATGATATATACTATATTAGATATTTATAAAATGGTAAAAATTTCATTCATTGAATTTGGGGTCATTATAATGCATATATGTGTACTACAACCGCCATATAGCGATACAACCCATTTTATAACACTGTAATTCATAGTTAGATATGATGATAATAATAATTTTTATACATTATACTTATGTTATAATATTTTTTCTATAATAATGAATTTATATTTACGTTTCTCCCATTTTATCCAATGAAAAATTGAAACATTACTTGTTCACACGCACATACTATTGTCTGCACATAGTGAGGTCATTAATTTTTCATCAATTGGTTAAATGAATGGTCATAAATTATTTTTTAAAAAATATATATGATATTTATTTCGTGATAAAAATTATTTATGCTACAGAATTATGATCAATGTTAATGTACCACAACTACCATACCAAATCATACATGAAAATAAATGCAACTGACACCCAAAATGACGATGATAATAAAATATTGTTAAAGAAATGATGATAATATGTTATAAGTAAAAAATTATTGTTATTATATGTATGATTAATTTTCAATTTCATATTTATATAAAATTTAATTTTTTTCATAAATTTGGTTAGAACACTTAAAATGAATGACAAACATAAGGTAACAGTTTCATTTAAATTCCTCATTATTGTGACATGTTTCAATATTATATAGACATTTTTTATTTTATAGGTTTATCTAACAAACAAGAATTTATTTTTGAATTATACATGGTTAAATTATTTTTATTTTGTTAACCATTTTATTTTTTATCTTAAAATGACATTAGATTAAAATAAATTTATGCTGTAGTGGTTCTATGTTTCAATTCAGTTTCATCAAGACATGTTTGCTGCTAAAAACCATTATTATTTTAATTGTGTATCTACTATCCCATTAATAAAATATATCATAAATATCCTTATATTAATTTTATTATTGTTTCATTTGAATATATTTCTCTCAAGGAGAATATTATTCAAAAGATTACAAAATTCTAAAGTTTTATTTTATAATCTCATTTTTACCAGGACTGTTTATACTTAAATGATCTAATGATTTATGTAGTGAACTATATCTTCTATATATTATTAATTTTTTTAGTTGATATTTATTTATATATATTTAAATTTTTTACTTTTATTTTCATCACATTAACTACTAATGTTTCCAAAATAATGCTTTTATGGAGAACCAACATAGTTTTCCCATTCGATGAGGAATCATTTCTTCTAGGTCCAACATATCAGTAAAAATTGTTTTGATGATTTTTTTTAATTTAAAAAAATATAATTTAATTCATTTTGACTATATTTATCCTTTTTACAAATATATTAATTGGAACCTTAATTTTATTTTACAATTTTGGTACTTTGGATTTATAATAAACGGGTGAAATATTTTTTTGTTTAATATACACTTTCTAAATGAATTTCCCAGCTATTATGGCTAAAAAACAGAATAATAAAGATCACGTTGAAGTAAATAATTTCTCTATAATGTCAGTCTTATGAGACTCTTATTATTTGTTACTCGGATATATGAACATAGGTAAAATAGAATAATTAGTTAAATTATGTTACAATTGTAGTACCCAAATTCTTCTAAATACTATAAATTGATATTCTATTAATTAAAATAATTAAAAATATTATTCAACCAATATTCCATCCCTCTCAATATTACAATTTTTTAGTTTTTTTCAATAGTACTTCATTTGGGGAAAAAATGGATCCCATGTTAATCAATTGTTTCGATCAGATGAAAAATAAGACATCAAGGTACTCAACCAAAATTCATTATTTTATAATTTCAATTGTAAGAATACCTTGATTTTCGAAATTTGTTAATAAATATTCCCATGTTAAATATCATTTCATGATCACTTAATGCAATCAATTTCAATCCATTTTTTAGGACATCCATGTATATAATTTTCATATTTATTCTTGAAATGATCATCATAAGTAGACAATAACATTTTTTTATTTAAACCAAAATATTTATGAACTCTCTATCTTTATAACGATTAAAAAAATATATGATAATTAACAAGTTAATTGAGTAATATCCAATTGTAAAATTATATAAAAACAATCAATTTTAATGTGAAAATATTAATTTTAACTTTAAGTCAAAATAACATTGTAATATTGGAATTATATATTATATATCTAGAGATTATTCTTAAAAAATAAAACATCAATATTCTACATTGTTCTCAGTTGAACATCACATGAATCATAATAAAAATATAAATAATTTCCACATTTATTGAACCTTATCAAGAATCAGCTTGAATCATATATAAAATTTTATGACATTAACTTGATGACTTATTTCTTCATCTTTAGAGTTTATTTCATTATAATGTTATAAATTTGAAGTAATGACTTGAAAGAAAATAACATAGCTTAAGAAGATTCAAAAATATAGCATCACACTTTACATAACCAAATTATTTAGCATGTGAGTCTTTTAAGATAATTTTCTTATATTATGAAAAATATTACATGTGTAGATGTATTCAATTTTCCTATTTTAAAAATATTTCCTACCTAGTACAAAATAATCTTTTGTATAGATGAATTGTTGAACTAGGTAGAAGATATCATCTATGTTGATAAATTATCTAAAATGGTAATTTCATTATAAATATTTCAAAAAACCTGCATTTTAATAACAAGTTATCCAAAAAAACATGAAAATAATATGAAATAATATCAAGGAATATCAAACCTTATAAAAAACCAAATAAATTTTTCCAATATCATAGAAACCTATTTTGATTCCCACTAAATGTTCAATAAAAATTATATCCATAAATATCACCAATATGACATAAAATTAATTGAATTAACAAATTCATCCTTTTGCATATTTATGATCTGGACTCATGTTGGGGGTGGTACACATCCCACTGCTCAAGGATTTATCTTAGTTAAATCAGATTTTTAGTGATTCATGTTCATTCAATATAAATTTATTTTGGATCATATATTGGGGTAATATAACGATTTATTATATTAATTTCATAATACATTTACATGACCAATTAATGGTGTTTTGGACTCATATTGATGTACGGTGGATGTATAGGCATGGATAAGATTATATGATAGGGATAGAGCATCTATTAATGGATATTAATTCCATTAATATTATAGGTGGTTCCCTTAGTATAATAATTTTCTTTTATGTGTAATGTAAAATATAATCACAACACTTTTCTTTAATTAAAATTTAATTTAATATGAAATCTTTTCATTAAATTTTTGTGATATAAATTATGATTCATGGGTTAATTATGGACATATTTACACTATTTCACCCCTCAACAGATAATTGTCCAAGACCTAACTATAACTACATTTCATAAGAAATATGAACCCTAATACACTATTTAAAAATTCTGAGAATATATTGGACATTGATATAAGTTATCATTAACCCTATAAGGAGTAGAGAGTTATCTAATTAAAATGGTTGACCAATGAATAAGTTATAAATAAATAGTAAAACACCATACATCCTTGTGGAAAGTTTATTAGTGTATTTGTTCATTAATATACCCCAAATTTTCTATGTTCATGAAATAAGATAGAACATTGAATGTATTTAAGTATAGGATTGGAAAGAGATAGATGAATAAGAATGACTATGGAAGTGTAATGGGCTACGTGTCATCTTTTTAGAGTGGTTTATTGATTATATCATTGGTATGGATGATTATTCCTTAATTCTATCTTAGTCATCCTAATGGACATTAAATCCTCTATGTGATGGGATTAACCATTATAGGGGGAATGATACAATGTATCTGTAGATGCCGAAAAGTGCTCAAGGGATGAATAATGTTTCTAAATGACAAAGTGAAGTCATATTCGGACCTGGGGACCCTGTCCCGGGTGCCCGAATGGGCCGTGTGAAATAAATTCAACAGCATGAAAAAAAATATTCCACATGCGGAATGTTCTAGGATTCATGAAATTTTTCTAGTAGGGGCATGAAATATTTCATGCCCCAATCCATGTGGTTTCCATTTTGCACTACCTCCCTTCATCACATAATTTTATCATGCTGACCTGGTATCCCCGCTGTCGGGTGCCTATAAATACAAGGCAACCCCCTTCCACTTCGAGGTTGAAGAATCTGAACCGACTCTTGTACATGAAATACGCCTTCCATGTGGGAAAATAAGGCCTTCAGGTATTGTTCTTTTCGAGCCATGTCTCCCCGGGGTCCTCCTTCGCGCGAGATCTACATGGCTTAGACGGAATTACAATCCCTCAGGGTTCTTCCCCCTTGCGATCAACCCCTTCCACTTGCACGCAGGTCGGCCAATTACATTCATCCCCTTCCATTGCACGCACCCCCTGCTAATTGCACGCTGGTCACTTCCTTTGTGCGGAATCCCCCATCAGTTGCACACACCGCCATCATTGTGTGCAGTCACTCTTCGCCTGCACTCCTTCTTGTTGTGTGAAAAACCTCAGATCCAATTATGTGCAACCATCAACGATTTCATGCCAGGCTGGTGTTTTTCAGGCATGCCTATTTATTTTACGCAAACCTAAAGGGTTGCGCACAATCCCCCAGGGACCTCCCATCTTGGTGCTCCCCAGGTGTCCCCTTACGCAAGCGCCCGATTCACTTCTTGTGGATGCCATTCATAGGTGGCTTTTACCCCCCAAGAATACACATCATACACAGTTTTCCCGTACGACCTTCTAAGCTTTTACAAGGTAACTTCAATGTCCCTTGGATGACACCTCCCGTTGTGTTGCTTTGCCTCATGCTTCTTCGCATAGGCACGCTAACGGCTATTGCTTGTACACATAGAAATGCTAACCTGGACCCCTCGATGGATATCCCAAACATGACCCCTCATTATGGCATTGTTGATGCCATCCCTCCCCCAAGAGTAGATGGTACCGGTTTTGTAAGCCCTAGGGGTGTGGAGCTTACCCACATCGTCTGAGCTGCAGGATGTTAAACTAACAAGAACCATTGCCATCAGTACATAACGTTAAACTGTGACCCGGCCCCATGCCTCGCATGCAGGGTCCCCCCACCTTGGACATTATCCATGCCCACTCGTCTCTACGGGGATGGGATAACCCCTCATAGGGGATGATATCCTCTTTATGTGAGTGGCGTTTGTCTACGGGAGAGGGAAACAACCTTGGTGTAAGCCCCTATCCTTTATTGCATGAGGTAGCATCCCTGCTCCACCTCACTTCCTCGGTGCCAGGGATCAAGATAGGAGATGGGGACGTGGGATCTTGTCACCCTTTCCCTCTCCCACTAGGCTTTGTCACCATCGGGATTCCATCCTAGAGTAAGCCCCAGCTTCCTGGGCTGTTAACCACGCCTAAGCCCATTTTCTTCTTTGGGACGCTCCATGAATAAGCCCCACTCCAAATCCCACGGACACACCATTCGCAACATGATCGTCGAGTCTCTGCTACTTCATGTTTCTCACACTGAGCATGACTCACGTGAGCTTAGAGCAAGCACCGACCATGAAAACACCTTGTTCTGCCTCAAATTGTAAGCCCCAATCCATCCCGAACTATGAGGACTTTGATCCATGTCATGGCATAGTATGTAGGAAGCCTCCACGAGGTTCAATCCACAAACACCTTGGGCCACCTTTGAGTGTAAGCCCCAATCCATCCTGAACTACGGGGATATTGATCCATGTCAAGGCATGGTACATATGAAGCCTCGATGAGGTTCATGCCCCAAACCTTTTGGGTGGCCTCAGAATGTAAGCACCAATCCATCTCAGACTATAGGGACTTTGATCCATGTCATGGAATGGTATATACAAAAACTCCACGAGGTTGATGCTCCAAACACCTTGGGCCACCTCAGAATTTAAACACCAATCCATCTCGAACTACGGGGACTTTGATCCATGTCAAGGCATGGTACCTAAGAGGCCTCCATGAGGTTCAAGCCCCAAAAACCATGGGCTGACTCCGAGCATAAGCCCCAAATTCCCCCATCCCAAATGATGTTAAACTATACCTACCATCTGAACTACATGGACTTTGATTACCGGCCATGGGGATACATAGGAAGCCTCCATGAGGTTATAGCCCATCACTCATGAATCATTCTGATCTCTCCCTCAAGACCATGTGTCTCGGGAAGTTCATGCACTAACCTGGAGTTTTCACATCCTATGGGTCCCATCTATGCGTCTATTCTCACGGGGCGCCTCCTCAGGTGTCCCATCGTTTCACCTAACTACGCAAACATTGATTTCCCACCACAAGGATACGTAGGAGGTCACTTCGAGGCTCAATCCCAAAGCCATCATCCATCCTGATTCATACCCAGGCTGCAACATCCCGGTGAGATCATGCCACCCCATTACCCATTCCCACTGTTAATATTCGAGAATACACGCATGTGTTGGCCCCAGTATCGGCGTTCCCTATAGGGGGTTCATAAATATGATCCACTCCTATCAGTGTTCTGATCATTTCGATCTGTCTATCCTGGATGTTTAACTTGCGGGATACCATGTGTTAAACATGGAAAGATGAGAAAAACCATTGATACATGCCGATAGCATATGATTCCCCACATTCAATGTTGGATGCCTCGGGCTTTCTCACCCTCTAGAAGCCCTATAATAAGTGACAAAAGATAGGCCTTCTAATCTCCCATCATCATGACACACTAGTGGTGCCCAACATGACTACTCCCCTAACCGAAGGTTGCTTCCCTGACAGGAATGTCCTGAAAGAAGCAGTGTAATTAACAGGTGTCCATAAAGATATGGCACCGAGAAGAGTTTCACAAATAACGTATTAAATATATAAGGGATACCCAGACAAGGTGACGAGTTATGAGGAGGAATACATGGAAGGAAGAACCAAAATCCCATCATCTCGTTTTGATCAAGGAGATGATGTCCCTAAATAAGGAGCGGATGCCGCCCACCATTGGAAAGCGGGAATGTGGGGCAATAGCCACGCGTCCTCTATGTGACCGATGCACGCACCCTGATGAAAACATCAAAAACAGAAATGGTGAACCTGGTGTGAACGGCTTCTCCTCAATATAGAGACTAGTAATTTTTGAGGCACCAATGGATTGGCTGGTCATCAGACCTCGCCATCCACCTCCAGGCCCCACCAAGAAAATAGCGTGTCTTGTGTGAAACTCTCCAGAAATTGGGACAGTCAGGACATTGGGCATTCAATTATATGACGTTGTCAGTGTGGATCCCTTTTACCATCCACATAAGACGGAATGGTGCTAGGACACAGGTTGCCAATTTCTTTTCCTAGCAGTATTACTGAGTTCATCTCCCAGCTTTTAGGAACCATTTTTTTCGATCCGAATCCCGATCACCTGCCCACCGATGCAGGGACAGGGGTAATATCAACACAGCTAACCCACACGGTTCTACCTATTCAATCAAGGCCTCGATCGCCACGAAATTAGGGTGCCCATGCCCCGTCTCCCAATCAAAAGTTATCCAGTGAAGGGTAATTAATGACCTTGTATGCAGGTATGAGGAGGAGGGGGTCCTCCCCACCCGGGATATGGCCTGCTTGGATCTTGAGGTAGTTGCGCCTCGCTGTCAATGCCGCCCCCGAAGGCCACCCAGGGAGCCGCAGATTTCCACCCCCAACATTCAATAGTTTCGGGAGATTGTCCCTAAAATGCCTTGACAACTCCCTCCCCTATGCCGACGAGGTAAGGGATTTCTGGGATGGCCCAATTGGGGCCCCGCTCCAAGGGCTCCCATTGAGGGCTCCCACTAGGTTGCGTCAGCACCACTGTCTAGTTCCCTGAGCCATGGAGTAGGTAAGCTATATGCCGGCACCACCAGCTTGAGTTCATCTAACCTAATGCCAACGTTGGGCGCAAATGGAAAAGGACTCCCATCATGGGGTGTCAACACCAGCGTCTACGGTGTCCCGAGCCACCACTGACTCATATCCCCATCCCCTGACATACGTTAAGCAGCGGTAGGTATACGCCCAACTTGGTTTGAGGACCAACCGCCCCACGGGAAGGCTGGGTCGACTCTCCTAATCGCTGGCACATGCGATGGCCGCTGTGGACCAATCCACAACAATGCCACCAACTGTGTAGGCCTACTCTGTACCACTACTATAGAAGGTGTCGGTCCTCTCTGTTTCCTCCCTCGTCTTGGAGGTCAGCCCCGTTCCACCTTCATCCCAAGTGAGGATCTTCCCCACGAGAACAACACTCCATACAGGGGTTTCTCCCACTCTCACCTCACCTACTACGGGGTCACTTTCTTTTCCAAAGACCGTAGGTATGGAGACATTTCATGTCTACTGACTCACCAACCTGAAAGTCATTCCCCTATCCTAGTACCATCCGGCAAAGGTCCTCCTCACCCCAGTGAATAGAGAAGTGGAATCCAATCTCATTTCACCAATTCCCATCATGGAGGTCCTAGTCATGCTCGGAATTACCAGTATGAGGACCTTCCTCCCACTGATGTAGTCAGGGTAAGTGAGCACGGTGATCCTACCCATGCTTTCACCTCCCCTACCTATGCTTCTATCAGCCCCAACGGAGGTCCTACCCACTCCAGAGCCTCCCACTGAGGTCCTCCCCATGTCCCTTTCGACATTTTCCCTAGTGCTCCTAGCACCGCAACCTACCTGGAGAGAGCTCTCTCCAACCTAACACTAATCTGGATAAAGGACCTCCTCATGCTGAAAGTGGGCCTTGCCCTAAAGAGCCTCCAATGGGCAGGAGAGAAGGTGGCCACCACCAAAAGGGGAATTCTGGGGAAGACCAAACATGAAACAAACCAGTTGGCTTCTTGGACTCTGAGGTGGAGTATGAATCAGCGCTGGAGCCCTCTCCTCAGTCCTCCGGGTCAAGGGATGGGGTAGGAATGAGACCCATCATCCTCGTACTCCCAGAATGTGAGGTCCATAGGATCCCTGTCTCTATACAAAGGTATATCTAGGAGGACGAGATCCTAATATGTCCCCAGGGACCGACCACATAGTCGCCACCGTCACCTCCGGAAGCGCCCTCTGCCTCAGTCAGAGTCTATGAAGAGCTATTTTGGGGGTCAGTGGTGGAATATCTGAGGCACATACCACCCTTGTAAGACATTGATGTTGTGTCAGGAGCCTTGTTTGTCAGTCCATCCTATTGTGATTTAGCGAATAAGGTTACTACAACCCTCCAAGGACATCCCAATATTCAGCGGCAAATAAGCATGCTCGCCGTATTCTCCACCAGACAGCCCACCGCCTCAGCGGTCTGTCACGGTGCTGCCACCAGTTCATCAGCCACCCTCCTTCGATTAGTGGGGAAATCAAAGGCAAGACCCTGGATCTGATCCTAGGAACTTCTGGACTATCCTTTCACCAGGCTACTTCCCTGAGAATTTTTGGCCAGTCGGAACACAAATATTTTCCACGCAGAAATCACTCACCCCGGAAGAGATTGAATGTTTCTGCCAGACCCTCTGGGTGAATCACTTATGTCATCGACACCGGCTAATGACTTATCTGGAGAGACAAGTGCACCTTAAATAAATCGGCAAGAAAATACATTTGGTTGACATGGCTACACTCCCCATGGTCCAGCACCTTGAGTCACCTGGTCACCACAGGGTCCTCCAACAGCAATGCGTTCAGAGATTCCAAATTCTCCGCAATGTTATTAAGGAAGATACCACCCATTTGACAGTCTGTGGCTGGGGGAAGGATGATTACCTTCACTTCAGTTCAATTCTCCAGCATCCCGACTTTCTAGGTGACATTTAAGAGATGCCCCCAAGAAGAGTTGTTGTCAACATGATCGATCTGTCGGGAGGGGAAACTGATCTGGAACATCTTTATGGGAACTTCCTCACTGAGCAATTTCCACCACTAATAGACCCATTGGGGAGGATTACTCATCAGCATAGAAACCTAATAGGTCTCCCTCCACCCACCGAGGCAATGGTACTCAACCAGAATGGTAGTAATAGAAAAGCGCATGTCAGAGTTGTTAAGGAATCTGACCCATCGGCTTCAGTGAAAAAGACGGAGGAGGATCCTGAGAAGGCCACATTGTGACAACAGCTCACTGAGCACAAGAATTTGGTCAATGAACTTCTAGCTAAACTCATTGTAGAGTGAAGCCCTGATGATGGTGATCCTAGGCCGGGGCAATAGGGATAGGAACAACTACTCCTTGGTGAGCTACCCCCAGGAAACCCTGATCTGGTCGCATTAACTGATAGGGCGGAAGCCAGATCTAATGGAGAAGGGTGTATATTGTCTCTCCAAACCCTCTAGAATGGAATGAAAATCCATGGAACCCCGCTCAGGCTCCTTCGACAGCCCCAAGGTTCACTCCACCAGCCAATCCACGTGCCGCTGAGTTTTTCTATCAAACTTAAGAACCCAGCAACACGCTCGTTCTTAGAGATCCCCATCAAGACAGAGACCCACATTCAGATGATCCAATGGAGGCACTCATTGCCCACCTGGAGGCATTGGAAACATGACATGTGGAAATCTCGCATGATGGAAAGCCATACCCGGTGTGTCTGGATGATATGCCAACACTCTTAGGATTCAGAAACCCCACCATTTCCCCATTTAATGGGACAGGGGACCTGCCGCAGCACTAGGACCATTTCAACTCCATGTGTGGGCCTATGCTTGGGACCCCAATGTATCAGGATGCCGCCAAGATCCACTATTTTGTTCACATACTAGAGGGGATGACATTCGTCTGGTATAACCAGCTCCCTATCGAATCCTTGACTAGCTGGATGGACCTTTTCAGGCAATTACTCTACCCTTTTAGCTCTACCATCTAGAAAACGAACATCATATACCTCTTTTTGTGCAAGAAAATTTCTGATGAGGGAGTCTCAAACATTGTCGCCCGATGGATGGGGATCACATACTCCCTTGACATTCCATTGACTTAGGATCAATTACTGACGATGAGCATGGTGAATGTCAAGACAGAACTGGTTCCCTCCCTAATCACTTAGATCTATCCTAGAGGGTTATGAGACTTCTCAGATAAGGCCCTATGCCTCGACGATGCCCAGAAATAGGCCGTCCTGGCACGTCCACTACCCCATGTGGTCCAAGAATGGAGGGCTTCCAGAGCCGAGCTCGCCTTGGTGGACTAGGTAGAGGCCCCATGGAATTTATAATTGCTACCAGTGGAGCCAACTCCATAGCCCCGCAGAAGTCCACCACCATAGGTGCAACTTCCAGCCCATTAAGGACCACCTCAGAATCGGCAGGTGCCTCCACGTAACACGCTGCCACCACTTAGGAGAGATAATCATGTTCCACCTCCTCGGCAGACTCCTCCAGCCCCCCGTCAGGGTCAGGCTCCGCGAGACACCTTTCTAGATAGAGGAAATAAATCATGCTAGTTCAATGAGGATCAGGTCCCCGGTTACTTCCGCAGTACCTTAGAAAAGGGAATTGTATGACTGCCTAAGTGCAGAAATCCAGAGGAGGCACATCTAACTGATCAACTAAAATACTACCCATATCACTGGATATTTGGGAATACCCTTTGGAAATTCTATATGTTCATGGAATTGCTCTAGGACCAGATTTATAACAACATAGTCAAGTTAGGCCCAACCCCGGCACAAGTGGTCGGTGTCTTTTTAAGGCAAGATGGAAGTAGTGACGACAAAGGCGAGTGGAAGTAGGTTTCTGACCGTGGGTCTCAGAAGTATAATCACTGGATGGCTCAGAAGATGGTCACCCACTCCCCTGGCATTATGAATGCACGTCTGAATTAGCTAGAGCCTTCAGAATTTGTGGCCACCACTTCTACATCATCATCTCAACCGGCCTCTTCCCAGAAGAGCAAGCATCGGTGACACAAGCAAATGCTATGCGCCCCACCAATGCCATCATCGGCCCACACACACGGTGACTTTATTCGCTTGGAGATGGGGATCCCTCCCAGAATCCGCCCAGTGGTGGATGATTCTTCCTGTATAGTCAAGGGTACGCTTCGGTTAACACTGTTGAGTTGGTAAATCCCTATATGACTCCCGATTAGGAGGAGCGCCAGACAAGCCTCCCTACGGTCCCCAGACAATGCCAACATCAGAATAGCCACGACCATATGGGTTTTCGAGGAAATTCATTTGGAACCTCCAGCCAGGCCATGCATGCAACTAAGACCAAACAGTAGGCCCAGCGCAGAACCCAGCATGTGCAGCCTCTTCACCGAGTGTCGATAGGCCCGCCTCCACCACTGTTTGTGCTACTGAATCAAGCAGAACCATTTCGGCCATGCCACGAACAGATTTTCCCCACTACAGGATGATCTCAGCCATCCTTGTCCTCATCCGGTAGCTACTCTATGGGCTTTGACTAGTGAGCAGCGGGATATTCCCAGTACCATTAAGTCGTCGGTCTGACCGTTATTGGCTGCCATGCCTTCTAACACATAATGGCTTCTCTCTAGCAGAAGTTTGCGCCTAGAGAGGATGTATGATGTTCTAAAGCACATCGTCGGCATTCCAGTGAGGCATTCCATCATTTAATCCCTTAGCCTATCACAAGATATGCGTGAAGCCCTCGTCGAGGCTTTAAGAGGCCCCCACTAGTTTTAGACGGAGGTAGAGGCTACAGAAACCTTCCATGGTAAAATAGTTGAGGATGCCGAATGCCAGCCCATCATTTCATTATATGGAGAGGATGAAGGTTCCCCTATATAGGGTAACATCCTCCTGCTATATATCCCTGGCCAATTCTATGGTGTGGAGGTTCACCACTGTCTTGTTGACACCAGCTCTGGGGTCAAACTTATTCCGACATATACACTACGGAAACTAGGGTTATCCGAAGATGACCTGACTCCCTCGGATTTAAGAATCCTGTGATATGATAGGACAGAGTAGACCTCAATCAGCAAGATGAACTTAAAGACCTAGTACGGTGGCCTAGTGTCCAGAACCTAGTTCATGGTTGTCTCCTAGGACACTGCTTATAATGCATTGATGGGTAGGTCATGGCTCCACCAACATGAGGCTATCCCCTCATAGTATCTCTAATTCCCCAAGTACTAACATAATGTTCGAGTGGGCGTACTCCAAGGTGATTCATCTCCATTCAGCTCTTGTGAAGCCCGCTATTTAAATGATCACTATTACAAGATCAAGGAGAAGCAAGTCTACGAAAGTGGAGTTGAGCCTATCACCGCTACGACCAACCCTTGGGAAGGCATGAAAGATGACTACATCTTCTTGATTCGTAGGTTAGAGGACACAACCCCCGATATGGGGCAATGTTTTTCATTTCTGGGACAAAGGGGTACCATGACCCCCAAATCCGAGTAGCGTCGAAAGATCACTTCATTTTCTTATACGAACCATGATTCAATAAACACGAAACCTCCTACCCCCGTACGATACCGGGATGTATGCCCCATGGCCACAGCGATACATCTTACGTGTCTGTTTTGCAGGGCTGGGATCAACCAGAACAAGCCAACACACCACCATTTCTTTTAAATCATCAAGCATGGCCCCTTGGGCAGAAGAAAAGATGGGATCGGTCGACATCCTTCATACCTATGGTCTCAGTGGTGCAAGAATCTCCTAATATGTAGTCTACTACTGTTCAGGCTGTTACCAGCCTCCCATCGGGTTCCTCCGACCCAGGGGAAGCTCCACCCGCGGGGAATCCCTCCTTCGTAAGTGAAGAAGTTGTTCTGGAGGATGCACCCACAACCTTTAATGAAGGTGTCTCATCCACGGTCGATGAGTTGGTGTAGGTGAACCTCGTAAGTGAGGAAGATCCGAGACCCACATTGATCAATGTCTCCATGTCCCTCAAGGAGAAGAAATGATACATGAACTTCCTTAAATAGCACCGTGACATTTTGTACGGGATTTATGATGAGATTCCTGGACTAGATCCCCATTTAGCCGTCCACTGCCTCGGCCTTCCGGAGAATCATCATAGATTCAAGTAACCTACCAGAAAGAAGAACCCTTCCCACAGTGCCATGGTCGAGGCCGAATTTGACAAGCTCATCAGGGACAACATCGTTAAGGAGATCCATTACCCCATTTTTCTAGCCAATATCGTCCCTTTCAGGAAGAATAATGGACAAATCTGAGTTCCTATCGGCATCCGTGATCTCAACCGCCATTGTCTGAAGGATGATTTCCCCGTTCCTGTGATGGAGCTCTTCATTGACGCTACGACTAGATTCAATGCCCTCTCATTCATGGATGGATAATCTGGATATAATCTGATCTGGATGGCCCCTGAGGATGAAAAATCCACTGCTTTCAAGGCACCCAAATGTACTTTATGGTACCAGGTTATTCCCTTCAGCCTGAAGAATGCAGATGCAACCTATCAGCGGGCCATGCACCGCATATTCAAGCCAATCCTCAGGACATTGGTGGAATGCTATTTAGAAGATCTTGTAGTAAAATCTTGCCAACATCAGGACCATATAAAGGACCTTGAGAAAGTGTTTGGCTTCTTTCCCTCCCGTGACTTGAAGATGAACTCATTGAAGTGTTCCTTCGGGGCCATCTCCAGGAAGTTCCTTGATTTTGTTGTTAGGTACCGGGGCATCGAGGTCGACCCAGAGAAGATCAAGGCCATCATCTAGATGCCTCCCCTAAGTAATATTCAAGAGTGTTGAGTTCTTTAATTCCACTTAGCCTATATACAACAAATCATTGCGAATTTGGATGGCAAGTGTAAGCACTTTTTCCATGTCATGAAGAAAGACTCTACCTACGAGTGGGATGAGGAGTGCTAGACCACCTTTGAGGAAATCGATCAGTATCTTCTCCAGCCTCTAGTCATGATATCATCCATCTCCGAAAATTTGCTGGTCCTCTATGTCACCGCCCTGGAATGGTCCCTCAGTTCCCTTCTCGCCCAAAAGAACAGTGAGGGGACAGAGAATAGTCTCTACTACCTAAGATGCATGCTCCTTGATATAGAGATCATATACTCCCCAATTGAGAAGGGCTACCTTGCGCTGGTATTCACAGTACAGAAATTGTTACATTACCTACAACACCACATGGTATAGCTGGTGTCTCATGTAGTCCTGTTGAAGTACATCCTAAGTCGTCCCATGTTGACTGACCGACTAGCATGGTGGGCGGTAATACTCCAGCAGTTCGACATCAGGTCTGTGCCTCAGAAGTCTATCAAAGGAAATTTGTTGGCCGATTTCCTTGATGCCCATCCAACCTTAGTGGATCAGTCCCTGGACATGGATTTTCCCGATGAGGCAATCCACTCAGTCGAACAAGCTGTTCCATAGTAGAAGATTCACTTTGATGGAGCCTCCCAGAGCCCCACTTGTATGAGGCTCAATGATCATCGAATCAATAGAGTAGGCCTGGGTATCATCATTATCATCCTGGAAAAAGCCATTTTTCCATAATCATTCCTATTTCAAGAAACCTACACTAACAATGTGGTAGAGTATCAGGCCTTCATTACGGGGCTCGAGTTGGTCCTTGGGATCGATGTTCCCTATTTTCATGTGAAAGGGGATTCAGAACTAGTCATTAAGCATGTCAACGGGGGATATGTCATCAGAAAGAAATAGCTCATACCATTTTTTGAAGGAACCCACTAGATAATAGCCTAATTTCCTTCTCAACTGGAGGTTACCCAAGTCCCTTAGTCACAGAATGGTCGAGCGGATTCCTTGGCCAGATTAGCTGCATCACTTGCAGATCCCGAATATGATGACCTAATTATCCACGTGGTGCATCAGAGATTCATATCTCCTATTACCCAAGATGGAAATGACAACCTATAGGTCAAAAAAATTGCCATCAGTGCCTCTGCATCAAGACCCTCAAGTCAACCGGATGCAGTGATCAAAATGGTTTCCGATTGGGGGAACCCTTGGTTGAATACCTCCAACACAATAATCTCCCACCAGACCGAGCCGAGTGCGAGCGAATCCTATGTCGCGCACTATAGTTGGATCTCTATAGTAGTCCTAGTCTTGAGCAGATCCATTATAAGCATGAGTTTGATTGTCTTCTCCTCTATTGCATTCAAGGAGTTTAGATTCCACAAGCCATGCAAGAGGTTCACACCAGTTCCTACGGTGCCCATCATCCTGGGCCAGAACTGTCTCACCAGATTCGGAGATTAGGGTATTTTTGGCCCTCCATGATGCACGAATACATCGAGATCTCTAATATGTAACATGCATGCCATGTTCATGCTAACATTTTTGCATCGACCATCAGAGCCTCTCCACACTACCAAGTACTCTTGGCCCTTGGCAGTATGGGGATTGGATGTCGTAGGGCCATACCCACTGACAATGTCTTGCCAATGACGATTCATCATGACCACTAATGATTTCTTTTCCATGTGGGTAGAGGCAGTTCTACTCAAGGAAGACAAGGCCTGATCTATTTTTAACTTCGCGAGCTCCAACATCATCTACTGACTTTGAGTCCCTCACGTCGTCCTAACCGATAACAGAACAATCTTCTGAACAACTGAGTTGAAAATTCTTTATGCCAAGTACAACATCTGCTTTAACCATACCTCCCGATATCACACGTAGGAAAATGGGAAGATCGAGGCATTAAAAACCCCCTCTCGAACATTCTGTAGAAAATCATTGGTCAGAACAGGAAGAGTTGGCCGGATAATCTCTCGAACGCCCTCTGGGCCAATTGGACGACGACTCATAATTCCACCCAGGTGTCCCCATATTCCCTAGTATACGGAACTGAGGTCATCCTGCCCATCAAGATTCAGTTTTCCTCATTACACAGAGTGGTCTATGACCTGTAAGCACTTGATAGAGTAGCTGAAATCTATCTAGCGAAATTGGAAGCACTGGACGAGAATAGGCTTCATGCTCTACACAACCTAGAAAGGCATCAGAGCCGAATGGCTCGATCTTTCAACAATAAGGATCACCTCCACTACATCCTTCAAGGTGAATTGTATTGGCCCTCAGGACGCCAATGATACCCGGTAGGAAACCACCTACATTGGAGCCCAAATGGGAAGGACCTTTCATTGTTCATAAGGTTTACCCTAATGGTGTGTACTCACTGGTGACTATGGATGGTTAGAGTATAACTCTTCCCACCAATGCCAGGTTCTTTAAACAATACATTTCCTGACCCTTATGGGTCCTACATGACCTTAAACTGGATTACGGTCCCACACGACCTTAAACTATCGGTCCTGCATGACCCTAAACTGCATGTCGGTCCCGCATGACCTTAAACTGTCGATCCCGCATGATGTTAAACTATATGTTATCCCACATGATGTTAAAATTTATGTCTTCCCGCATGATGTTAAACTGAATGTCTTCCCACATGATGTTAAACTGTATGTCGTCCCGCATGATGTTAAACTGTATATCATCCCGTATGACGTCAAACTGTACGTCGTCCCACATAATGCTAAATTGTATCTTGAAGAACTACATGTGGCTTGATTACCATCCTTATAGGATACATAGGACCGCCTGAACATTTAAATTTTGGGTCCAGCCCCTCCCAGGTCGAGCCCCTCTACCCTTTACAGTGGTTTGCCGATGTCTTCAAGAGCTCTTTGATCTAGGACCTGGAGTGTCGGATTCAACTTGGGGAATATTCCATCTTCTTGTCAAGCTTCATGTTCCCCTTAATTTGGGCCCCCATTATCTTTCACACCCAAAGGGACCCCCAAAACGGCATGGATACTAAGCCTAAGGTCCCACCTACCATTATGGTCCCATGTCCCCCAAGGGTTTTGGACAAAAAATTGATTCAAATCCCACGTTGTGAACATGTTTAGTGGTCGATGGTCACTTGTTTGTCCCCATTTCAGGCTAACATGACATGATGCTATGCTGCAAACATGGTCAGCAGTAATCCTCCATCGTCAGGATAGCCCCTTCCGGCCTTGAATGCTGGTTAAATGATTCACATTTTGTTCCACCCCATTATGTCCAGGTAGAATTTCGACATTCCTGGCGCTATCCCTCAGTACACCTCTGCTCCTCAGGTGGACAAAGCTGCAATACAACATCCTTTTTGGCTCCCGCAGTCTGTGCTCTAAGACCATAAACTAATATTTTCTCTAAGCACTATGTGCGGCTCGATTCTCATACTCATGGGATATGTAGGATCACCCGGATATCGCGTTTTTGGGTCTGGCTCAGCTGGGAGATAGCTTCACCTGCCCTTTACCTTCTGACCCTCACTAGCCTCTTGGCCTGAGGCTCCTTCCCCAAAGTTGCACACAGTGATGATATAGACCTCGTCCTCATTCACGTTCAATATGACTTATCACGTCATGCACACTCCATTAGGTCCATGCCATATGACCTTAAACTCTGTTGTTAGGTCCAATCACATGAACCTAAACTGTGATAGTGTCTTCCTGACCGCAGGATGAAAAATGACACTACATTGGAATGAACTCATCATTGGGGACATCACATTGCGTATCAGTCATGCACCATACCATTTTTCAAAGCCTGTATACGGGTTGATTCTTGTGGAGATGCCAGGAATTTATACCCTAGGACTGACACTTCAAAAAAACCATTCACCTTAAAAGACAAACAAGAGACATCAAATATCACTTCTTTTTTGTGTGAGGGCCAGACCCGCATGCCCCCTTTTCATCCGTTCCGCCGGTACCTTATTGTGACACCTTTTCTAGAATAACATATGGCTTGATTCTCATTCTAGTGAGATACATATGAATGCCCAGACATTTTGTCTCGGGTCCAGACCCAGGAATCACAAATCCCATGCTTTCCCCTACCATTGACCCCTCAGCCTGTCCCCCATGGGGAGTTGTGTAACTGCAGCAGTTTCCCTGAACAAGTTTGAGATGCTCTATAATGACATTGTGAAGTGATATTTTCACTCACCAGAGAGTCCCTATATAAATTCAGGGATGATCCATGATCAGATTTGTGCACTCCCCTAAGGTGCTTCCACAACGGTGGTGTAATTTCAGGAGTGTTGGATTCTGTTTGAACAAACCACCACTTCACATTCTATGCTTTGCATGCCCCTTTATTTGGAACCTCATTCCCCTTTCATGTCTAAGGTTACCCCCTAACAGTATAGATGGTAGACCTATGGTCCTCCTACCTTCCTCGGCCAAATTTCCGGAAGACTGATGGATGATATTTGAGTTAGGTCTCGTGTTGCAAAAATGGTATGTGGTCCACACTCATATGTTGTCCCCATTTCAGGATAACACAATAGGGATTATGTGTTTTGAACATGGTCAGCATTTTTCCTTCTTTGCCACACCCCTTCCAAAGTTTTTTGAATTTGGGTAACGTCATTCACATGTTTTGTTCCTCTATGTTCGGACTGATTCCAATGCCCCAGGCATTGCCCCTCTCATGTGTTACAGCACATTGAGAAGACGATACATCGATTTTTCTAAGGTCCTCCACCTTTTATTAGGCCTCCCTATTATCCTCGGAAATCCATATTCTAATTTTGAATGCTTGAAGCCTAGTTGATGCTCCCATGATCAAACAAAGTAATAGTACGAGCATCCCTTGTTTCTCACATCGGGTATGACCCACGTGAGTTTAGGAATGAATTGTCATTTGTTTCAGGATTATGGTTGAGCACATTAAACCAAAGTGACATGTAAATAAATTTCTCCATCAATACAGTTCAAAACAAAAAGCAGTAAGGCAAGATGAGTACATGGGTTTGGCCAAAACATGGCCCTTAAGGGTCGGCTTCTTGAATGGATCTTTCCAAAGCCTCTACCTTCCGACTGGTGGCCTCCAGGACTGCTTCCCATCCCCATAAAGACTCTTTCATCATTAACGGCCATAGAGCGCAGTTTTATAACTCTAGCTCGTGTCTGCAACTACTCAGCTTGGAGCTCAGTTATATGGTGATTCGCTTCCACAAGTTATTCTTGGGCATCAGACAACTGGGAACTCAACTGCTCCATGATCTCAGAGTAGTTTGTGATGAATATCTCATGTTATTTTCCTTGTTCCTCGAGGCATTGAACCTCATACTCTGCATTCAAAAATGCTCAGGTACTCGCCAAATCCACCCAACACTGGGTGACGTCAGAGATCTGGCTTCTCTTGCGCATATTCTCAGCCATGTAATCATAGACCATCCAGTGAAGGTATTGATCATCTACCCCTCAAGCGCACAAGAAATGAATCTAGGTGTGGAGTGACCTCATCCGATTCAACCATTCCATTTGAGACTGACTGAGAAAATTCCGGATGCACTTCCCCCCCATGAGTTGCGTTATCCGGCTCTCCTTGGCCGCTTCTATGTCTGAATCATCAATTTTGTCGAGGACAACAGGCTGATAGATAGGAAAGATAGACAAAAAGCTAGCAAGAGGGTCTTCCTCAGAGATTCATCATGGGAGGGGGGAGGGTGGGCTCTTCAGAGTTTGGTCAACCTTCGTCTCTTGCCTCAACCCTGGTGGATCCTTCGTCAACTACTAGCCCTACCCCGTCAGTAGCTCCACTAATGTCCACCACTCTCTGCTCACCAATTGTTGGGGAAAGCTCAGTTTGGGATGCATGTTCTTGATGGGAGGAAACATTTTCATCAGCTCGCCCACTGATGGTTTAGATTCAGTATCCTGATGAGCCTCCAATGTTGTGATCACCGTACAGACAAGGAGCACCCTAATCAGTTGAGCCCTCCGACATTAACTACCAGTATTGTAGCAATGAATGTATAGGACTCCTCAATAGCGAATTCTGTGACATGATGAGTTTTGGGCGCTCCAGATATTTGCGCGCGTGGTCCATTTAGAGCCCTGTATTTCAGAGTTACCACCGAAATCCGACCATTATGACCCCATGTCAATCCCATTCTGAGGGGGGGAATTTGTAGTAGCCGAAAAGTGATCAAGGGATGAATAATGTTTCGAAATGACAAAGTAACATCATATTCGGACCCAGGGACCCCATCCCGGGGGCCTAGAGGGGCCGCGCAAAATAAATTCAGGGGCGTGCAAAAAAAAATACACCCCGTACAGAATGTTCTGGGATTCCTGAAATATTTTTGGTGGGGGAGTGAAATATTTTGTTCCCCGATCCGCGTGGTTTCCATTTCATGCCTCCGCCCTCTATCACGCAATTGTATCGCGCTAACATGGTTTCCGCACAGCTTAGAACCTATAAATAGAAGGTGACCCCCTTCCACATCAGGGATGAAGAATCTGGACTGGCTCTCGTGTGCGAAGTCTTCCTTCCACACATGCAAATAAGGACTTATTGTATGGTTCTCTTCTCACCAAGTTTCCCTGGGGTCCGCCTTCGCATGAGATCAAAATGGAATAGGCTGAATTCCAATCCCTCAGGGTTCCACCCCGTTGTGTGAAATCCCTTCCCCTTGCACACAGGCCGGCCAATTGTGCGCAACCCCTTCCATTGCGTGCACCCCCAGCCAATTGCGCGTTGGTCCCTTTCTTGGTATGGAATCCCTACTCAATTGTCCACACCCCCTTCATTGCACAAAGTCTTTCTTCGCTCGTACTCTATTTAGTTTTGTGCAAAACCTAAAATCCAATTACTTGCAAGCATCACCAATTTCGTGCCATCCCAGTGTATTTCGTGTAGACCTAATTATTTCGTGCAAACCTCAAGGGTTGCACACAATCCCCTAGGGAACTCCCATCTCAGAGCTCCCTAGGCCCCCATTTTGTGAGTGCCCGATTCTCTTCTTATGGATTCCATTTGCGGGTTCCTTTCACCCCCTGGGCATCCAAATCATACACCGTTTTCCCATACGACCTTTCAGGCTTGTACGATGTAACTCCAAAGTACCTTGGATGACACCACCTGTTGCGTTTCTTTGCCTCATGCTTCTTCGCATAGGCACGCTAACTACTATTGCTTCTTCTCATAGCCACACTAAGGTGGAACCCTCGATGCTTCACCCTAACATTCCCCTTCGTTATGGCGTTGACGATGCCTTTCCTCCCATAAGAAGCATATGGAACTGATTATGTAAGCCCGAGGTGTGTGGAGTAAACCCACAACGTCCGAGCTGAAGGACGTTAAACTACCAAGCACCATCATCCTCAGCACATGACGTCAAACTGTGACCTGGCCCCATGCCTCGCCCATTGGGTCACCCCACCGTGGACATTCTCCACGCCCACTCGTTTCCAGGGGGATGGGATCACCCCTCAGAGGGGATGATATCTTCCTTATTAAAGTGGAGTTTGTCCATGGGAGAGGGAAGCCACCATGGTGTAATCCCCTAGCCTTTTTTACAGGAGGTAGCATCCCTACTCCTCATCACTTCCTCGGTGCGAAGAACCACGAGGGGAGATGGGGACAAAGGTTATTGTCACCCATTCCCTCTCCCGTTGGGCTTTCTGACCATTGGGCCTCCATCCTAGAGTAAGCCCCGACTTTCTAGGCTGCTAACCACACCTAATCCCCTATTTCCTCTTTGGGACGCTCCATGCGTAAGTCCCACTCCACATCCCACTGACGCACCATTCGTGATGTGATCGTCAGGTCTCTGCTACCTCTTGTTTTCCACACCGAGCATGACTCATGTGAGCTTAGATCAAGAATATACTATGAAAATACCTTGGGCTGCCTCAGAGTTTAAACCTCAATCCATCCCGAACAATGGGGACATTGATCCATGTCAAGGCATGGTACGTAGGAAACCTCCATGAGGTTCAAGCCCCAAACACCTTAGGCCGCCTCAGAGTGTAAGCCCCAATCCATTCCGATCTATGGGGACCGTGATCCATGTCAAGGCATGGTACATAGGAAGCCTCCATGAGGTTCAATCCCCAAACACCTTTGGGATGCATAAGAGTGTAATCCCCAATCCATATCGAACTACTGGGACTTTGATCCCTGTCAAGGCATGGTGCGTAGGAAACCTCCACAAGGTGCAAGCCCCAAACCCCTTGGTCTGCCTCAGAGTGTAAGCCCCAATCCATCTCAAACTACAGGACTTTGATCCATGTCAAAGAATGGTACGTAGGAAGAATCCATGAGGGTCAATCCCCCAACAACTTGGGTTGCCTCAAAGAGTAATCCTGAAATTACCCCGTCCCGCATGACGTTAACCTGTACTCACCATCTGAAATACACGGACATTGATTCCCTACCACGAGGATACATATGAAGCCTCCATGATGTTTGATCCCATCACTCGTGACTCATACTGATCTCTCCCTCGAGACCATGTGTCTCGGGAAGTTCATTCTATAACCTAGAGGTTCCACTTCCTTTGGGTCCCATCAATGAGTCCATTCTCATGGTCGCCTCCTCAGGTGTCCCATTTTTTCACCGAACTACGCGGACTTTGATTCCCCGCCACAGGGATACGTAGGAAGTCTATTCAATGCTCAAGACCAAAGCCATTGTTTATCCTAATTCTTACCCAGGCTGCCACATCCCAGTGGGATCATTCCACCACATTCCCTGTTCCAACAAACAACATTCGGGAAGCCACCAACGTTTTGGACCCATTTTTGGTGTTCCCTCCAGGAGGTTCCTCAATCTGAGCCACTCTAACTAGTTTTCTGATTAGACTGATCCATCTCTTATGGATGTTAAACATACGGAATACCCTGTGTTAAACATGAGAATCTGAGGAAAACCTTAGATACATGCCAATGACATATGATTCCTGGCATTCATTGTGGGATGCCTCGGACTTCTGTGCCCTCAAGAAGCCCTATAATAAGGCACAAAAGATAGACATGCCAATCCCCTGGTTTCAAGACATGCTAGTGGTGCCCAATATGACTACTCCCCTAAATGAAGGTTGTTTCCATGACTAGACCCCTTGGAATGTTCTAACAGAAGCATCGTAATTAAGTGGTGTCCATGTAGATATAGCACCGGTAAGAGTTTCACAAATAACATATTAAATCTATGAGGGAGACCCGGAATAGGTGACGAGTTCTAAGGAGGAATCCACAAAAGGAAGAACTGAAATCCCATCATCCTGTTTTGATCTAGGAGAAGCCGTCCCTGAATAAGGAGCGGATGCCGGCCACATTTGGAAAGTGGGAATACGGGGTAATAGCCGCGCGTCCTCTACAAGATGGATGCGTGCACCCTGGATAAAGCATCAGAAATAGTATCCCATTTTGAGTATACTAGACGTAATGTTACATAAGATCCCATGATGAGTTCCCCAAACATATATATATATATTCTTAGGTGTGATAGATTAGATATGCTACCATGATGATACCAATTTATGAATATATTGATGGTTATAGGTTGTTTTCTTCTGTGGCCAACCTTAGTAATTTGTAATGGGTTTGTATAGATACATAACCCTTGTGATATTTTGGAATATGAGATATTACATAGTAGATGTTATCCCCAAATATTTATTAGATGTATCATTGGGTAGGAGATAAACTATGAAAATAGTATAATATATTTTTGGGAGGACTCTAGATTCTAATGATTATATGATATTCCATGCATGTTAGATCTTTTTCCTATTTAAATTAAAGTGATATATGTAATGGGTGAATTACGCCACTGTTTTAATATAAGAGACTCTTGGTGGTTTCAATCTTCTATAATGATTTATTATTACAATCTTGATTAATATTATCTTCCCATAAGATTATATATGGGTTATTATATATATTATTTCTAGTGGGGATTCTCTCCCCCTGACTACTTTCCTAATATTTTGATTGGTGTTTTATTTACACCCAAGTGTATTCCTCATATTCTTGGTGGGGTCAATCTTCATGCCAAGAAAATATCACATATTTCTAGCAGGGGCACTCCCCCACCCCACCGAGTGTTTTATATGATATATAGATTTAGAAAATCAATCCCACCCCTAGAGTTTTAAAACAATTATTCTATTGGGGTTCTACTTCCATATTCCCATGTGATTATATATAATTATAAACTAATTTTTGAGTTTTCATGGTTGGACATGTATCACCCACAATGTCAGGTGGCATGTATAGAGACATCTAGAAGTTGCTTTTGAAGGTATGGCCAATCTATGTTGTCACCATAGAACCCAATGATTAAGGGAGAATATTTTAATTATATTTTCCAATTTATTTATTATTATGAGAATATCACATGTGAAAATAATACTGATACTATTCACATAAATTATATTATGGTTGGTTCCCTAATAAGTTATAATCAATCATTGATCGATAGATCATTAATCTATTATATATGTGATGACCTCAATATTAATAGGTTAATGTTTTGTTGGAACCTAATGTCTTATGACTATTTTAGAGAAGAATGAAATGATGTTATTGTTTGAGAAGTGATGATGCTCTATGATGGTAGTGAATCTTCCTTGAAAATCACTTTGTTAATTATTTCATTTCAATTCCATAGTGGGAGATTATTTAGGAAGCCTTCCTTTGTGGTAATGTAGTTTATCTTACATATATTTTCTATTTAATTGATTATTCTTTCCCTTATTATTATTTTGTGTGTTGTTTGTATATTATATGATTTCAAAATGTTTACTCTGATATAATGGTATAGCCTCCCCATTGTAAAAACATTGAACCTTGCAATTACTTTGAAGTATATGTCACACTGGGAGGCTTTATAAAGGTCACATAAAAAAGATACCATAAATATTAGATAATTTTTTATTAAATTTTAGGAATACTAATTTCCTTTCATTTAAATGTCAATATTTATTTCATTTGACAAAATTTTGAAGAACAATTTCAGAACAATAATTTTGAAAAATACTTATTTTCCAACTAAGCCAAAAGGTAAGAGATATTTATGGAAGATCCTAAGAGTCATTTCAAACATAAATTATAAATATTACAAGTCACTGAATAAGAAAAAAAATTAAAATCTCTGAAAATGTAAGAGCAACTATATGCAAATTAATAGTCCACATTTTGAAACAAAAATATATTCGTATACTAAATAAATTCATAAATATAATGTGTGGTTAATGTCATAAATAATAACTATAAATAAATAATGAAAACATTATACATCATTAAAAAATTATTATTTATTTAAATCAAATTTTTATGGGATAGTAATCACATATAGATATATACATAATGTGGAAAAGTGCCACTGAAGATAAAATCACAATAGAATAATGATCTACGGATAGTGGGACATTGAATTAAACTTTTCACAATATAAGGAGATAAATCCAAAACAAGGATATTATGTATTTTTGAGAAATCACATCACACATGGTTTAAGATCCCACATGCAAGATTTCATTTTATATCAATAGAAAAAAACAAAAACTCTCATTAATGTTGTTAATATGTTTCAGTGATGAGATACAAAGAGGAGTGTATTGTTTCCATGAAAAATTGGAAAGGATGTCATTGGTTCAAGTTATAACATATTGATTGATAGGTTAATTTAGTATCTCAGATTCTTATAATTCCATTAATTATATCATCAAAATATTATACAATTTCTGGTGGATAATACACTGTGTAACGACATTTATATTAAACATTGAGTAAGCTGGAAATAATTGGAGAATGAAGAATTTTCCTTCATAATTACATGAAATTCAAATTCATATAGAATTCATCCATGGACCTCAATGTATAAAAACAAATGAAATAAGATATTATGTATACATGATCATCAAATTAGAGTATATAAAGAAAAAATTGCATTACAACACATTCCCATGATATTTTAGGATTACAGTTTTACAGAATTAGGAAAAATTTAACTAACAAAATCTATGTTATTTTTATCAATTGAAAATTTTTACATTATAAAAAACTTCTTAATCCTAAATGTGACTTAAATATAATCGATAAATTCTAAACATTTAAAACTATTCTATTCATTTCGTATATTTCCAATCATCATTACATAAAGAAATAGAATAATAAGAAGTGGGTAATAAAAAGAGACAAAAATATATGATTTAAAGTGAATTTGGGATATTAATATGGGTATAATTAGTATACAAAAAAATGTTACAACTAACATATAATATATTATAAATCATGGAATAATATAAGAATACATTTGGGAAATGATTCATATGACAGAACCAAAGCTGACATGATATTTGTGGCCTAACCAAATCATCTATATGATAATATGGTGGATCAAGTATCACATCCTCTATCCCATGGTAGATTATTATTTTCACCCCGATATCCATTATTTGATCAGGACTCACTCAACTGGTTTCCATAGAAGATCATACAACACACCCTATTTCCTATTTTGGATCCAACACCACAACTAATTTAAACATTATCACATGATATTAAATATTTACCAAATGTATTACAGGGCTATATAAGGCCCATATTTCACTGAAATATTAACCATGAAATGGTTTTACCTATAAAATTAATCATTATTATATCATAAATAACCAAATGATATAAAATTTGTTTTATATGCCTTTCAAATAGATTAAAATATGAAAAAAATTATATCAACAAACATAACAAGATATAATTGTGGAAAATAAATGGTTCTATATAGATATTCAGTATCTTATTTGGAATATACCATTCAGTAAAGATAATAAATCATATGGTAATCAAAATTTAATGATAAATCTTTCAAATTTTAGTTAACCATATTCCCCAATTAATTAACATTATAGAATATAGGTGAACATCTTCCATCAATGAAATAGAAAATAGGGAATTCATAAAGAATGGAATGGGAAGAATGTGTATTCCTATTCCAAATATATGTATTTGATAGATAAATATAGGGATTGATCAATTTTTGATAATAAATAAAATTATAAAATATATCAAGAGAAGGAAATTGGATAGTTTGAGTATAACATTTCCCCAATATAAAAAGGGATACATTGAAGGATATTGACATAGATAAAAAACACCCCTAAAAAAGGAATGATTCAAACAGTTTCCTAGAAGAATGGATTAATAATCTAATTGTAAAATATAGTGAGTTCAATTCACAAAAATATAGTCATTACTAGAAAAATAAGAAAGAAAAAATCCAATGATTGTTAATCCTGTTAATAGAGTATGTGAAATGATGGTAAAAATATACATATTTTAGAATAATTTTATTTATCATCGATATAAAATACACACTGACATGTCACTTTCAAATGTATCTTTTGAAGAGGTGACTTAAAATGCATAGAAAAAAATTTCTTTTAAAAATAATCTCTAAAAATCAATCCTTGAAAATGATATATTTTTTCAATAGGAAACGTGGATTCAAAGATAATATATTTTATATTGAAAAGAGACGAACCTTTCTTACACATTAAAAAATACCTTTTTCAGATAAAAAAATTAAATAGAGTAATTAAAAATTAATTTAATTTAAAACATATCTTACTAAAGTAATTATAAATGATAATTTTATAAATTATTTAGGAGTGATAACCAAATCATTGATAAAAAATGTTCATGAAAAAAAATATAACATAATGAATGATTATATAAGCTATCAATATCCATTTTATAAAGAATTATCCATATGTTTTGAAATATTAAACATTGATTTATGTTTTAGGAATATAATTCAATTGAAACAAATTAGATAATATCACATAATAAAACAAAGGTTATAATGTGTAATGTCCCGACCTGGGTGCCACAAACTTCTGTTTACAGAATTAATGCACTACATGACCCAAAGAATTACACATCATATACCATAGGTTTTAACTGTTATATATGGTCTAATGAAGCATGGTGGTGACTATACCAATTTAACTAGCAATAAATTATATTTCAAATAAATATAAGTAATAAATAGGTACTAATAATCAACCACCAAGTATCATTAATTAAATTCTAGAAATAATAAGAGTACAACAATCCAACACAATAAATATTAATGTCCTATGATTCTAATTGCTGATTGTCACGACCCGTCCCCTAGGGCTGATGCCATGACTATCCCAGGCCTTCCATCTATAGGCCAGGGGCTGGCGACTAGCACAGAAAGACATATTCCCTAAAACATGGAAGGTATTTCGTTTATAACCTGTAAACAAATGAAACCAAGTACACAACAAGATATGAACACAAGTCAATTGTATAGAAAAAAGTGTGCTGAATGTATGTAGGGGACGGAGTAGAAGCCTAACAGTAAAGGTACAAGTACATCGAAAAAACAACACAACTTAAGAAAAAGGAAAGAAGCTACTAGTTTATCCTCCGAGGTTCCTACCAGAAGGGTAGGTATAGATTGCCTCATTAGCAATCTACATCCACCCGTCTCCTCTGCGTACTGACACACCATATGGTCCACCTTCGGGCCCCATAAAGTCCTAGTACCCTCAGTATCGATTATTATTATCTGTCTTCTACACTAGACACAACAAGGTGCGGCCATAGCCCATAAAGGGGTGAGTATAACAATACTCAGAAGGGATCTTGAGACCCTCAAGGTCTCACAAAATCAACCAAGGGTAAACCACATGGCCTGAAGTCAACTGAAAACCCCATATAGGTATATTCCCATACATATACCTAAGTTATCAAGTATACCCATATCAATCCAGAGGAAACATAGGGTCCCACCCAAATGCCATAATCACAACTGTTACACAAAATAAGGAATACCATGAAGGTATGTTCCCCAACGGTACACCACACAGAAGAATACCACCAAGGTATTACCATGAAGGAATGTACCACACAGGTATGAACTCATCTCACACCAGGTATAACTTATGTACAGTAGTAGAGAAGATTATATGTAACTACTATTTAATCATACCTTGTTAAGAGGCAGACCCATGAAGGATCATAGTACATCGTCCGAGCCACAACGGATCCTAGTACATCATCAGTTCGTCGTCATACCCACACAAGATCCTAGTACATCATTAGTACGTCATCAGACCCACACAAGATGTAACGTCCCCGACCTGTAAGCCACGAAACTGGTGCTCCGATCTGGGTAGTTACATCAACTTAAGCGCACCTCCCCGTACGCCAAAGGCTGCAGAATAGCAGCGGTGGTCTTTGTGGTCAAGTGGGGAGACTATACCTATTTTTTATCAGACTAAGACACAAAAGAAGAAAAACAATATTAGAAAAAAAATAATTAACAATCAAGGAACATTTATAACAACCATTTCCAACAATAAATGTGCCATATCCTACTACAAGTGCATAAGTGACCAAAAGCCCAAAATAAAGACAACGGAAACAATCCCCAAAATGGTCCCAAATCCAAGTTTGAATCCTCCACTAAGTTCTAAACCTATCCACTCAACTACCTAGAAAGGACCCTTTCCCTTCTCGTGACCTTCAAACATGAAGTCTACTTGGGTACCCAATGGCAGCTCGAGCAGGATGTGAGTACATCTCAGTAGGCTACCAACAACGGTGTCTACAAAATATTCTGTTTGAATAGGTTGTGCATGAGAAAAGAATGTGAATGATAATTTCAAGTAATTATTTAAGGTTCCATTAACTAGTTCATAGCCAAAGCCATTTCCACTTCCATTACCATTCATTTCACACCATTTATCATCACATACCATTTTATAAAATTTTCATGGGATAATCACATACATTATGTTACATGAGTCTAAGGCCAAAAATCACATGCAAGAGGGTAAACGAATCCTTATCCTATCTCACTTGTACTGACCCTCTCTTAGAAACCATATACTCACCTTAAATCCTCAATCCATGTGGATGAAACCGTTAGGAGAATAGAGCTTCCGTCCTCATTCCTAACCCATGCATTTAGGGTGGAGTTCAGAGCATCAGTATTCACTTGACCCATGGGCATAGATCCTCAATTCATACCCCACTCTAGCAAGCCAGGTGCACATGCTTATATTTATAATTAACCATAAACCCACCATTCCATTTCCCTTTAGCAAACACCATTCACAAAAAACCACACAGAAATTCACATTATGCCATAACCCATTAACACATTAACATTTCACATCATTTAACCATTAACCCAATTCCCTTGGGTTATGCCTATCTAACTATGCATTCAATAATAAACCCATAACCTATCCCGTTATGTTCTTTAATCAGTTTACACATTAACCCATTTACCCATTCATCATTTTCCTAAATTAACCATTCAACCCACTCCAAATAACCCTTAGGATATTTCCAAGTCTAAGTGCATCACCTAACTTCTATTTTAAGTTCATCTAATCATGACAACATATTCTTCAAGGGCTCTACCATTTATTACAACAATTTTACTTGTTTAATAACAATCTCTATGCCCGGGAAAAGTCGGCACACCCCATGGATGGCCCCAATTAGGTCACGTCATTCTCAACGCATCCCGTGGGGATTATGAGAGTCCCCATTTACCATTTTAATAATCATTTATACCAACCTCATCAAGGTTAATCAAATCTCATCAAAAGGAAACCATGAGAAAAGCCACACATGCATAAATACATTATAAAACTATGGGATAACGTTTGTAAACCACCTACCTCAAAATTGCAATTGAATGCACACTCAATAATGTCCTTAGACTTCAATTTGACCTGCCTTTGGAGCTTCAACCTAGAAGTCACCCAAAGGATAGGGTTTTAGAGCTTCTGAACAAGAGGGAGAGAAGATGCAAACCATAAACCAAAAAGAGAAGCCAAGATAGGATTAGCCTTACCTTAATCTTCGATTCTCATCCAACGACACCAAAAACGCCTTATAAACGAGGGAGATCGTCCTCTTGGATATCTTGGGCGATTTGGTTCGTCCCTAGGGCGAAGAGGGAGGAATGGAGAGGAAATACCGAGTGGATTCTTACAATCCTGGGGTGGAAATTTTGTAATTTTTTCCATATTTAAGAGGCCACATAGTTTAGCTGCACGGTTTAACAAACTGGGCAAAAACTGTGCGCATGCTACTGTCTGGAGGAGGAGGGTTGCATGGTTTACCTAGGCAGGCTGCACGGTTTTCCCTGGCCATACGCAGGTCGTGCACCCAGGCATGTCTTGCCCAGCGTTCCTTTCTATAGTGCCCCGAGGCCCTGAAATACCCCCAAGTCCTCTCAGACTTTCAGAAGACATCATTAGAATCCCAAAACTACGGATTCAACCAAAACATAACGAAAACAAACCCTTCCAAAAACTGGGACCTTAAAACCTCCCCACATTATAACGACTCTTCCTCAAGATTAGTTTCCAAACCTCATTGATCCACCGAAGAGAAGAGTTTGGGCCCCTGAGCCTGCATATCTGATTCCAGCTCCAATGTTTCTTCTTGAACATTCCCATGCTGCAATAGTACTCTCACTAATGGCACAACCTTGCCTCAAAAGACCATTTAACTATGATCTACCACACGAACCAGATTCGACTCAAATGAATCATCATCCTCAAGCTCCAAATCCACCACGTCAGCCACATGAGATGGGTTAGTGTGATATCATCGAAGTTGTGACAAATAAAACACATCATGCATCCCACCATACCACTGTGGAAGAGCCAATCGGTAAGACACTAGTCTGATCCTCCCAACAATCTCAAAAGTTCTCACATACCAGGGCACCAACTTACCCTACATTCGAATCTAACAGTGACCCAATCCTGGCAACACCCCAAGGAACACTTTATCTCCCATTGCAAACTCAAGAGGTCTATTCATCCAATCTTCATATGACTTCTACCTACTCTGATTCATAGAAATTTTCTTCCTGATCAACATAACTCTCTTCGAATTCTCCTGCACAGGACTTGGCCCCAACTACTCTGATTCACCGGCCTCTAGCCAACACAACGAAGATCTACATGGCCTCCCGTAGAGTGCCTCAAATGGGGCCATCTGAATCATAGCCTGAGAACTTTTGTTGTAGGAAAACTCAACTAATGATAGGTGCCTCTCTGAAGAACCACCAAAGTCTATGACACAAGCTCTTAACATGTATTCCAACACTTGGATAGTACGCTTCGACAACCCGTCCGTCTGCGGGTGGAAAGATGTACTCAAAAAAACCTGCGTACCAAGCACCTTCTTCCTACCTTGCTAGAAACGAGGCATGAAATGCGGATCTCAGTCTAAAACTATGGTCCACTGAACACCATGAAAGCGCACTATTTCCTAAACATATAGCTCACCCTACTATTCAACTATAAAGGTCTCCTGAATCTGTATTAAATGAGACACATTTGTTAAATGATCAAGAACCACCCAGATTGCATCATTATTTCATGACGTCCTCGGAAGACACACGACAAAATCAATTGTTACATCATCCCACTTCCATTCTGGAATGGGTAATAAACTCAAAAAACCACATGGGCGTTGATGGTCGGCCTTCACCTACTGACAGGGAAGGCACCGTGCCACAATGCCTGCAACTTCATTCTTCCTTACAGGACACCAAAAATGCCTTCAAAGATCACGGTACATCTTGGACAAACCAGGATGCACTGCCCACATGGATACATGGAACTCACTCAACAACTCTTCTCGTACACACTTTGGCACAACCACATGATCACAAACACAAACAACACCATACACACTGACAGCCCAACCAGAAGGTAGATCACCACATTTAAGATTTTCCTTCATGATCAAACACTCAAGATCATCAAGCTTACCTTCCTTAACATGAATCAAAAGCGTCGAATCCATAGTTAAGAAGCAAGAGTGACCTGATGACTCTCCTCCTGCAGCTCTAGGTGAATCTCTACAAGAAATCCATCACCTTCCACTCAGTGTTGGACTCTTAAACAACATGATTCTGAACCTTTCGGCTCATTCTATCATGACCTGCCTTCACCAAAAGGAGTGAAGGGATAGCATATTTCTAGATCCTTCCTTCTTTAATTTTAAGGAGAGATAATAACCCCAAAGACCCGCCTTCAATTGGTCCCGGTGTGGAATCTAGCTCCAAGTGTATAGAATCACACACAAGATGGATGGAATTACCCCTTTTATTTTAATAGGATCGGGAGATAAGATAGTAAATCCCAAACAACACCAAAATAGGAAGGTAAAGGTAAATCCCAATGTAAACCATTCCCAAATGCCTGTTCAAAAGTAAAAGATACAAGTCACAAGAACTCCAAAAATTAAAGTACCAAGAAAAGGAAAATGACAACAGCAACTGCCCCAACGTCCAAGCTAGTACGGTCCTGCCCGATCCCTGAAGTTCTCATGGAAACCTGAAAGAATTTTTATATACGTAGGGTGAGCATACAAGTATACTCATTAGGTAAAACAATAGAATTCGATGCACAAGTGGGGAGGCTTTCTATAGTCCCATGAAAAATGACATAACCAAAGCACCTAGCAAGGAAAACTATCCACCCAAGCCTCACCAAGGAACACTACCCAAATAACGCAAGTCAAGTAATGTATAGTAATAGCACATAGATATTTGGGTGCCCCACACCACTTTCCCACTGGTTATTGAAGTCATCCTATGATTCAAACCAATCCCTCCATTCTCACCACAGTCCCACTGCCACACCCCACCCACACACACCTAGGCCACAACAACCATTCCCGCCCATAGACACCTAGGCCACTACCATTCATCTTTCCCACAAAAACCAAGGCCACTACCACCACACGTAACCACAACCGAAAACACCTTGTCTAGAAAAACCACTGCCATGCCCGAAGACACCTGGTCTTCATCCGGTAGACTCTTGGGAAACAACCTGCCTGCACACACCTGGGCCGACCACCACCACTACTTTGCCCAAAGAATCGTGGGATATAATGTACCCCAAGCCGGCACAGCCTTCCCAATGAGTCTTGGGATATTTGGGAAAGGTAGAAGAAAAGGAGCTAATAACCAGCCACTCAAAAGAGTGTTGGGAAAAAAACACCCTCCCCCATGAAATGGAGGTGTTCGGCACTATGTGATCAACTTGGAAGGGGTACGAATAAGAAACATAAAAACTAAAGATATATGTATAGGTAAAAAGCACTCATCCCAACCTAGGGTTCAAAAACCTAAGCACAAACACCCTCGTTACTATTCATTTATAAAAGAACAACACATCACTCACGACCAAGTCACAACTCATTCCCAAAACCAATTCCCCATTTTAACTATTCTTGTTTTCACGTTCAAGTGATCCCATTAGGTGAATTATAAACTACTGTGAAACTACCTGGCATAACCACAAGCCAAGGAACGAGAAACAGCCAAAATCAATTTAAGCATTCACCCCTGGTTCTCTTGTGAAGTCACAAGAACACTAGGATAAGTGAGATCCCTCAAAGTACTGGAACCAAAGAAAACTTCGAGATACAACCCCACACGGCTCCCAAACCACAACCAAAAACAATACAAAAAAAGTGGATCCCATCCCCATCCATGTCACCTCATAATCACCAAGAAGAACAACACACATACTACAAAAATAGAGTTAGAAACTTCGAGGTTCAAGCACATCATTCATTAGGTTCTTCTTTCTGTTTGTTAACCAGGGTGGTCACAAAGGGATTCTTGTTTTACTGAACATCCATTTAAACCAACTAAGTTTAGGTGACTAACCAATTTCCATGTTATATTTATTTAGTCATCACCAAGGACAACTGTTTATTAGGACACAAGGAAAGACAACCAAATGCTATGATTTTTAGTGAGCACAAGCCCATACTATTCACAATACATATCAACAAAAAAGAGTAAAACAAAACATTGATGAAACCCCCTTCATTATTTAATGGTCCATTCATTATCTTCATTATGTTTGTTTTCATAAATCCCTATAGAAACAATATCATACCCACCCCACATGATACATAGTAAAGAGAGACGAAAGAAAAACCCTACTTGGTTGATCATGGATTGAAGTTCTTCTCCATGCACCAAGAACTAGGGATGCGCGACTTGCTGGGGAGGAACGTCGGGGACTCCATGGGTGAGCAGAAAATCTTTGGTATAGGAGCACCACTTTCCTCGGAAAGGGAGACTCCAAACACACTTGGAAAAAAAGGTGGTCGGCCAAAAGGAAGAAGAAGAAGAAGAAATTCTCATGCGATATATAGATAAGATCTCGTTGTTACGGGATATGGGGATTTGGACAACATTAATGTCGGATCGTGGTTCCCCACGCGGTTGGGTGGTTACACATGACGAGATTAATTGTTATTTAAATATTCTTATTGGAAAATTGGTGGTAATAGGTGTTATTTTAAAGGATTTTATATAAACGGCACGATGCGTGGACACACAACTAGGACCGTTGAGGGTCGCCCCACCCTTAAGAATTTAAACATTTCTTAAGGGATTAAAAAAAGCCTTGAAACACTCCTAAAAAGGATAAAATGGGCCTAAAAGTGGTGTTATGGGAGGAACTGAAAATGAAAAACCCAACAAGATGGAACAACCATTGCCACGCCCGAAGACACCTGGGCCTCTTTCTGAAGACTCTTGGGAAACAACATTCCCGCACACAACTGGGCCGACCACCACCACTACCCTGCCCGAAGAATCTTGGCCTATAATGGACCTCAAGCCACCACATCCTGCCCAAAGAGTCTTGGGATATTTGGGAAATGGAGTAGAAAAGGAGTTAATAACCAGCCACTCAATAAGACTGTTGGGAAAAAAACACCCTCCCCCATAAAATGGGGGTGTTCGGCACTAAGTGATCAAATCAGGTGGGGCATGACTAAGAAACATAAAAACTACAGATAGTTTTAGAGGTAACAAGCACTCATCCCAACCTAGGGTTCCAAAACCAATGCACAAACACCCATATTACTATTCATTCATAAAAGAATAGCACAACACTCATGGACAAATCACAACTCATTCCCAAAACCAATTCCCCATTTTATCCATTTTCATTTTCATGTTCAAGTGATCCCATTAGGTGAATTCTACACTATAGGGCCACTAACAGGCATAACCGCAAGCCAGGGAATGCGAAACATCCCACAACAATATAAGCATCCACACCCGGTTCTCTTGTGAAGTGACAAGAACAAATGGATAAGTGAGATCCCGTGATGTACTAGAACCAAAGAAAGCTTCAAGATACAACCCCACAATTCATTAGTTAACTCTTCCACATTTATTCATATGCACAACCCATCCCTACAGTCGTACTTCCAACCACTATAACTACAAACACATAGAAAACAAAACCCATACCACATAATAATCCCTTTGATACCATTTACTGCATCTCTACTACCCATCAAAACCATATCATACATGCCAACCCCTAACCCAGCCAACCGCAGCCTCGCTGCTCACTCGTATGTATATAAACTGCTTTCAGGTTTCCAGGGGGACTTCAGGGATCATGCGGGACCGTACTAGCTCGGACGTTGGGGCAGTTGCTGTTATCGTTTTCTTTTTCTTGGTAATTTACTTTTTGGATTTATTGTTACTTGTATCTTTTACTTTTGAACATGCATATGGGAATGGTTTACTTTGGGAATTACATTTACCATTAGATTTTGGGTTTTTTGGGATTTGCTATTTTATATCCCGATCCAATTAAAATAAAATGGGTAATTCTTTAAATCTTCTGTGTGATTCTATACCCTTGGTTCTAGTCACCACTCTGGGACCTATTGAAGGCGGGTCTCAGGGTCATTATCTATCCTTCCACTTAATGAAGGAAGGGTCTCGCAATTTGATGTCCCTTCCCTCCTTTTGGTGAAGTCGGGTCCTGATCGGGCATGTACACCAACTCAAAGTCAAAGGACTGGAGATATTCAACCCATCTTCGCTGCCAAAGGCACAGATATCTTTGTGAGAAGATTTACATTAAACTCTTATGGTCGGTAAACACAGTAAACCATTCTCCTAGCAGATAGTGACTCAAGAACATCAAGGCATACACCAGTACAACCAAATCAAGGTCATTAGTGGGATAGTTCTTATCATGGGCTCTCAACTGCCTTGACCCATTAGCCACAACCCGCTCATCCTGCATCAACACAACCCCATGTGCGACTCTGGACGCATCAAAAAACACGATGTACTTCTTACTTGGCTCAGGTAGGATCAAGATAGGTGTAGTTTTCAACCGCTTCTTCAACACTTGGAAGGCGCTCTTGCAAGACTCAGATCACTCGAACCTGATTCCTTTCTTGGACAAGCTCGAGAGTGGTGCTGCCAAGCAAGAGAAATCATGAATGAACCTTCGGTAATACCTGGCCAAACCTAGAAAACTCCAATCATTAGAAACACTCTTGGGCTACTCCGAATATACAACTGCCTTCACTTTCTCGGTATCCACTGACAGACCTACCTCTGAGATGATGTGACCCAGAAAATGCACCTAACCTATCCAAAATTGACACTTTGATGGCTTAGCGTATAGTGGATTCCCTCTTAGTATACCCAAGACGGTGTCATGATGTCGGGCATGATCATCCTGAGTTTTCGAGTACACTAAGATAACATCCAGAAAGACAACAAAAAATTGAACTATATAGGGATGAAATATTTGGTTCATCGAATCCATAAACAACATTGGTGCATTGGTCTGGCCGGGTCGAAATACCACAAACTCAAACAACCCGTACCGACTCCGGAAAGCTATCAGCGGTACGTCAGAAGACCTCACCCTCATCTGGTGATAACCTAACCTCAGATCATTTTTAGAAAACATTGATTCACCCCTCAAATGATCAAACATGTCATCAATTCTAGGTGGAGGGTACTGATATTTATCCGTTATCTGATTCAACTTTTGATAGTCGACACACAGTCTCAACGACCCATCGACCTTCTTTGCAAAAAGCATGGGAGATCCCCAAGGAGACATACTAGGAAGGATAAAACACATACTCTCCAACTCATCAAGCTTAATCTTCATTTCCTGGAGTTTTTCTAATGCCCTTCGGTATGGCGTAATAGAAACTGGCTTTTCTTCCTACAACAACTCGATCGTGAGCTCAACATCCCTCTCGGGTGGTAACCCCAAAAAATCCTCAGAAGACACATCCTGAAACTAATCCACCATGGGAGGGAAATTAGATTGTTCCCCTCACTCATCATCATCAAGCATGAGACATGCCACTTGACCCGTGACTCAACTCATCTGTTGACAAAATGGCCCCGCACGCCCTGCTCGAACAACCCATTTTCCACGGTGAACATAAATGTCACCCTCATGTGACGTGAATGATACTCTGCGACGATAATAGTCTATGTGCACCCGATACAGCACCAACCAATCCATTCACAATATTAGGTCAATCCCTGACATCTTTAGAACGAATAAGTCCCACAGAAAGAGATACCCATGAACTTCCAAGCCACATCACTAGCACTGCTTGATATCCTCATCACATAGCCCCCAACAGGGTGTCAATAGACATAACTCCACACACCCCCTCAACAGGTAAACCCCGCACTACCACAAGTTGAGTCGAAAGAAAGTGTGTGTGGCACATGTGTCAAACAATGCACTAGAAAATGTAGAAACTACAAGGATCGTACCTCGAACAGTTGATGGTCCTGCCTCGCCATCACCAGGTGCAAAGTGAATTGCCTGAAGCTGACCTGCACCTCTACCCTGGGCTCCAGCCTGGGCACCCTGCACTGCACTACCCTACTGACTTGAATGATCATTCCCTGGAGTACCACATTAACCGTCCCTACTAGTACGGCCCCTGGAGCTCCAACTTCCCACCTGATACGGGGTAACAGACCCTCGTCCCATACCCGGTACCGGCGTTTCATCATCACTCTCTCCTATCGGCCGAGTGTTCCTACAGAACCTCTACAGATTCCAAATCCTACAGCATGAATGACACTCAACTAGAGGTTGAGGACACTAACCCAACATATGCCCCACCCTACCACACTGATAACAGAACACCTAGTTCACACTCTGTGGGGATGACCCCCTCTTCTAACCACCTTGTTGAAAACTTTCCAAATGGCGCTTCTGACCTACGGAAGATGCACCACTTGTCCACCCAGCTGGAAAAACAAGCCCACCACCCAAAGATCCCTTTAGGTTCTCTTCAGAGATGAGTGCCTAATCCATCACCTCAGAAAAAATCTTTAAGAATTAGATATTTACTTGATACCTGATCTATGGTGTCAACCAATCCTGGAAATTCCTTTCTACCGCTACCTCGTCCCTCACTAATATTGGGACAAAGCATTGAAAATCACTGAAGTGACTCACATAGTACATCACCGATAGCTATCCCTATGCCAGGCACATAAAATCCGTTGCCCTCTCCTGTCTGAAAGTCTATGGGTAGAAATGCTACAGAAACATCTCCTGTAAAAACTTCCATGACAACGCCTCAGCCTTCTTGGTCTGATCCTGAGTGTCCCACCAATGCCCTTCCTGGCCCCGCAACATATAAATAGCCAGTTTTACTCACTTTTCAACAGGGTTTTCTAGATGATCTAGCATCGTCTGGAAAAACACTAACCAGAACTCCACTACCTCTAGACCACCCTATCCAGTGAAGCTCAGAGGGTGCTGCAGCTTGAACTCCCTAGTCAACTCAAACATACTTGGTTCAACTCGCCCTATGTCCCGATCCATCATCTGGATAAGGCGAGCCAAGTTATATCAGAAATGGTATTCTATAACTTCAGTGATCACCACATTTTCATGCTCTTCTACTAGGGGAGTGTTCTCAACAACATCCTCCCATTTCCCAACTAGCAATTGACGTCATGGTGGCATCTCTCTACTTTTCCAAGCACAAGGTTTATCACTCATACCGCAAATATTTCACAACATCATCAAAAGGTCATTAACATCTACAATAAAACATTTTCATATGATAATTCAATGATATTAACACCTCAAATTCACAGCCCCGACCATCCCTACTGTGGCCAAGGTCCACATTGGGTAACCAACCATGTACTACCACCAAACTCCCACAACATTTTGCAAGAACATTTTTTTTCACTTCATTTCAAATCCTTATTTTTCATTAAACATCATTTAACCACATGTTTTTTTCATTCTTCCCATTATTCTTTGGTTTCATGAAATGCATGATGCACCCTACTTTCCTGCCTCACACACCCACCACATGCGTGTGCATAACACAATGCTTCTCACATATCTCCCTAGGTACCTACAATGATGCATGAATGAAAACCCTCATGCTGTTAAGGCCACAAGCCAAATATCATAAAACAGCCACATCAAACCACATGTTCATCACCCAACTGTGAAATATCATCAACAGTAACAACACACAACCAATAACAACATTTCCCACCCTGGGTGACATGGGTTTTCCCTTATACATGGGTTAGCTACTCCCAAGCACGAGCTCATTTACTAAGGTCTGACACATCTTAACCCGTGGCATCCTATCCAAAATAAAAAGACCTCAGATAAGGAGAATAAATACCTCATCTGATACCAATATGTAACATCCCCGCTGCTAGTCGGCAGCCTTTGGAGTAAGGGGTGGAATGCTTAAGGTTATATAAATGCCTGGCTCGGAGAACCGGTTTAGTGGATTCTGGGTTGGAGACATTACAGAAGATCCTAATACATATCTAGTACATCGTCAGACCCACACAAGATCCTATCACATCTCTAGTATGTCGTAATACCCAGACAAGATCCTAGTACATCTCCAGTATGTCGTCAGACCCCCATAGGATCCTAGTACATTGTCAGTACGTCGTCAGGCCCACAGAGGATCCTAGTACATCTCTAGTATGTTGTCAGACCCACACATGATCCTAGTACACCTCTATTACGTCGTTAGACCCACACAGGATCCTAGTACATCTCCTGTACATCTTCATACCCACACATGATCCTAGTACATCTTCATTAAGTCGTCAGACCCACAAAAGATCCTAGTACTTCTACATTACGTCGTTAGACCCACACAGAATCCTAGTACATCTCCAGTATGTTGTGAGACCCCACATGATCCTATTACGTCTCCAGTATGTCGTCATAGAGACATAGGATCTTAGTACATCTCTATTATGTTGTTAGACCACACATAATTAAACCCCCACCTCAAAGGACTATTGTTGTGTTGCGAGCGATAAGTCATTGATGACAATGTTCGTCACACCCGCCACATGCCTCCGATCCCGAGCTCGTTCGTCGGATAAACACTCTTTGATGGAGGTGGTTATTTGTTGCTGAAGATGTCCACCATCAGAGGATAACATAAGGAAGAAGTAAAAGTTATTGGAGAACATTGCTTTTCTTCATTTGGAGAAGCGTTCTTTGTAGAAGAAGTTCTTTGTCAGATAATTCTAATCCTCCCAAAAGCTCTCCCCTTGTCCTTTTCAAAATACTTTCCCCCAATACACACCAAAAATTAAATGGCCAACATAATAGAATATATTATCTATTTAGTTTTTTTTCCATAATTTCAAATTGTCATAATTAATAATTGATGAGTTTCTATAATTAATCAAAGGGGTTTCACAATTAATGTGGTGGACGTCCAAGAGGCTTCCCCACATTTAAGTGGGAGTTTATGGGTTTCTCCCATTATGAGGGATCAGATGATCCCCACCTTTAGGAAATCAAATTGGAAGTTTAGGCTCGGGTGGTCCCCATCACCATATACCATGTGGGAGATTTTAGTTCATGTGGTCCCCACCATTATAATATCCACATAGGAGTTTTCAACAAATAAGAATGTTTACAAACTTTTATTTTAATTTATTCACTCACGAAATATAGAAAAACTAACTTTCACCCTCGACTAACTACTGTCGAGGTGAAATTATCTTTATGTGAATATCGGTGCTACGATTTCAATGATGTCCTCAGATTTTAATTCTGATCACTGGTTAAAATGATACAAAAAACAGATCGCACGTTTACGGAACGTACTCAAAAAAAGTTCAGATATCCATTATGGGCACTCCAGGCCTCAAAATCACAAGTCGTCAATTTTTTCAGACTCATAAAATTCCCATTTAATTTTAAAAAATTTACATTGAAATTACTGGGTCATTACATTTTCTCCACCTCAGGGATTTGCATAGTTTTTCTCATGTTGTCTAAGTTGTCGAGAACCATATGTGATCAATGCTCCCTCCTGTATCAGGACACATCTGAGGCCGGTCTCTGATGCGTCACAGTAGACTACCAACCCTATGCCCTCCTCCAGTAGCCTCAAGATGTGTTCACTAGTTAGCATCTGCCTCAACTCCTAAAAACTTTGTTGGAATGTCTCCAACCAAACGAAGGTTTGACCCTTATTCGTTAATGCTGATAAAGGTGTCTAAATCCTCGAGATGTTTGGTACAATAATCTGGTAGTACCTAGCCAAAGATAATGTCCCTCTCCCTTCAGGGAGGTATTCCTAGAAACATTTTTTTGAAATGATGTCCCCATACTCTGCCACTCTTGTTTGGAACTAAAAACTAAAAACTGCTATGCATGAGTTTATCTTCTGCTGTCTGGGATTCATTTTTCACCGACTAAGGAAAACCCCATTCCAATATTTAACATAAACCAAAAATATATTGCTTAATACAGTTAATCTTAGAATGAACAGCAGATGTCTAGTCCATACCCAAACTAATGTCTTAAGCCCAAGACACTTCCACCAAAATGTTCCAATCAAAACTCTCACCTTAAGGGTCAGATCACACTGTCAGTGTAAATGTGATTATCGAGTTTCCTCCTAAAGCTATCTCTATATGTGAGGGTCATGTAAATTATTTAATAAAAAAATCTAGGTCTTGGAAAATATTCATGGAAGGAGGGAATGATCGGTACCATTTTCTATTGACATGAAAGCTAGTAGTAGACATAGACCATAACTCTCATCATTCTTGGAGTCATTGGGCCACACTCCTTGACCGAATGAAGCTACTCCCTTCCACTTCCTTCTATCCCCCAAAGCCTTGTAGGTACTACAAAGGGGGTGGTTTTAATATGTCGAAATGTACACCACCACATGTTGCTCCCCTACCACTGCTTTCATGTCCCCAACCCTGCAGATTCATCTATACACAACACTACATCTTCCCGAAACATCTTTACATGCCCATGTCTCTGAGACTAGCCACAGTTTCTTGTTTTCTCACAACTATCATTCAGTAGATATGTCCTCTCATCCAAAGGACATTCAACCACAAAGGTACTCTCTAGCACCCCAACATAAGTAGGAATGAAAATAGGAATAGTGCAGGTCCCGACGTCCTTAAACACACTACACTCGAACGTTTGAGCCCTAAAGCACTGATCGTATCATATTCATTGAGTACCAGGAATGATCTTTACTCCTCGATAAATACTCAACTACCAACATGTCGTCCCACCAAGATATAGAAGATCTAAAGAACACTTATCCACCTTCTCAATCCATACCTTAGATGACTATGATTTGGGATCTCCTTGGAACCTGAGGGGTATCTGATGCTGAATCACGGGTAAAGATCTAATCCTATTTGTGTCCTCTAACGGTACCACTAGTTGCAACCTCTGTAAAACGGGAAGTGATATAGCTGACACACTACCCAAAGGTAATATCTTAGGTAATGGTCCACATACCAAAGCCTCATCACTATGCAGACCACCCTTATGGTCAATCACTAAAAATTCCCAGTAGCTAACATCACCATCTGCTCTACTGGTGTCTCAACTGGGCAGAAAACTCTAGCAACCACCTCCACCCAGCCCGTAGTTTCATGGGAAACTCTCTTGACTCGAAACCTCAGAGGCCTATGCTACTGGAACTCATGAAACATGATCAGTAAATATAACGACTCATACATTACATAAATTTTTATTAATTCAATATTGAAGCACACTTATTACAACATATAACAAAACCACAGTAGGACCATATATGTATAGTGTCTTTAGAAACTGGGAAACATAATCAACTGGTTCATAAAGCATCAACATTGTCTCCCATTTATTTCAACATATCTAGAATCCATTTTTTCATATCCTACTTAATACCGTTCTTCCTGACCTGGGGAAAAGAAAAAATACAAAAGGGTGAGCTCAAATGCTCAGTAAGGGTAAACAAAATAAATAGCAGTCACATCATATTCATAAGAACATAACATTCTGGAAATCTTAACATGAAAAAGAGATCATAATTTCAAAACATGGGATAAATCATAGTAATGAAATGTAATCCTAATAATCATAACATGAAACTTTGTAGAATATACACATAATCATATAGAATCATTTTTTAGTTGTCAATACTCATTTCCAATACTATCTTAGTGGACAAAGTCCATTTCTGAACCGAGTTCACTCCCTATTTCAATCCTATTTCACTAAATTAGATTAATATGCCGTTCCAGCCATGTCTATATCATGAGATATAAATTTTTACCCAATTAATTGGAGGGATATATAGGTCCCACCCATCTCATAATTATACCATTCTTATCTGTGCCACAAGATCATAAATCTTACATCATAGCATAACCCATGTAATAAAAATGGGATTGTCAAACATCATGCCATCACAACATAATCCATATAAGATAAAAGGACATCATAAAAATAATTCCATAATAAAATAAACAAATAAATGTGAAAATAGGGATAGAAACATAACCCCATATGATATTATATGGAAAATAATATTGGTAAAACACTTCAACGCCATTCCTGAGGAAAATATCCTTTTTATTTAAAAAACATTTTTCCTTTCTTAAAATGTCATAAAATTTCAACCTAAAAGAATTTGATTGAAAAAAACATGAAAACCTGTAAAGGAATATTCATGGAAATAATGTGTTAAAAGTACATTCAGGACGTATAAGTTAAAAACAATTCTTCTTGTACTTTGGCCGGAAAAGTCAAAAACTACCTCGTACTAAAAACGAAAAAGGATTCATTTCATATGCTTTAATAAAAACTCACCAATGAGTAATATTGGATTTAAAAAATTGTATTAGGATATAAATAATATTAAATATTTGGGAAACATGGATGTGGATGATAAATATTCCCCAAAAAATACAAAAGAATGAACAATCTCGGATAAAAATGAGATTGTGAGATTTTCCCTTACCATAGGTCCAATATGCTTTGTATGTGTCTGGACATCCATTATAATGATTTAAATAATTTCATTGACTTATTAATGAATCATATTAATTGTTATTATATCATATATAGTCATATTCTTATCTTCTTGTTAGTAATATTTGATTGCTACTTGTTATTCGGGTGTTCATTGCTTAATGTTCTTATGCATGTCTTGTCGAATAAATTCTTATTCTTCATTTTAGGTTATAGTTACCTCATTTACAGAGTAGTATTAGTGTAACATATATCATATTTATTCATTCAATCCATTTATATAATCATTATTCAATGAAAATCATGTAGAACGAGTCGCATCACATCATGGAGATGATAGGCCGTACGTACGCACGAGCGATGATATCATTCCCATGATCGTGGAATTGTATTTAAGTGTATATAAACTATTTTAGAATCAATATCACTTTACAATAATCATATATAGTTATTCTCTAAACCATTATACCCATCCAAGTAAGGTGGTGGTGGAAAACAGATTACACCACGGCATGGAGAGGGTATTACGTACGTACGCATGCGTGGTGATTTCTCTTTCCGTAGGATGGATAGAAGGTGAAATAGGGTTGTTTCATATTTATAATAACATATAATTATATTTGTGATAATGATGTTATTACTTCATAATGAAACTACTAATGAAGAGTACATAGAAGAAGAAATAAATTTCAAACAATCGGCAACAGACATTACCTCTTCTTTGAAGCACCTCTTCTGAACCTCCTCTTAGGGCACTAATGATGGTATTTGAAGAATACCAGGACCTATAAGATGTTTCTAGGGAAGTGGAGAATAGAAATTTGCAGGGGTTGGCCGATCGTGAAGGCTCAATGTGGTGTGAGGATAAGAGGGAGGAGGTGCCCTTTTATAAGGGAGGAGAGGGGAACTTTAGGAAAAACTTAAAATATTATTTATTATAAAGACTTATTAAGTTTTTAATAGATAAAAATTGATTTATTTCGAAGATAAGGTGGGGATGTGTCGATATCCTCTCAAACAATAGATTTTAGACAACTTTAGGTAACTATTTTAAACTTATCAGTTAGATTTAACTCTAAGTTAAATAATTTATCTTTTACCATGTCTTCTTGTTTTCTTACACTATACGGTTAATAAAAATATAATAACAATCCAAATGAAACCCAAGTGGTTCATTATTAATACATATAATTTTATCTAAGTCATTTATCCGACCCTTAGATTTTTTGGAATAAAATAACAATTAATAATATAATATTTGTTTTAAAAACTATTTTAAGTCAATTTTAAAACTATTTGGTAATTGATTTTTGTGAAAATCAAAACAGCATTATTAGTTCAAACAAAGTTAATTAAACCAATACTAATATTTCATATTAAGGTATAAAATTATTTTCATTCGTAAATATTCTAAAATTACATATATTTGGGTATTTATAATATCAATTATGTTATATGTTTTTAATAAGGTAATTACTGCATCATCATTGTGTTATAAATAAATTAAATTATTTAAAGTCTAAAAATTATAAATAAAATACAAGTATTTAGTAAATATTTTTATATTTTTAATGAATATTTATTTTCAAATTTATCTTATTTATAACCCTATATTAAAAATGTTTTATTTATTAAACATTGATTTTAACTATTTTAACTCTTCTTTAAATAAAATAATATTAAATGTCCTTATCTAATCCAAGTGCAAATAAATGGTCATATTTTATTTCTAAGGTTGTTTTTGTTCGAATTAAACATATCTAATAGAATTAGGACATGTGTTAGGGTAATAATAATATCATTTTTACCCTTAATTACCCTATTTGCTTTTAATCGTGGTAAATAAAAGTAAAAAGTTACTATTCACCTAAAATTACATTCATCTAAATAAACCACATTTTACATACTAAGATCAACCATGTCTCTCGGATTTTTGAAATTCCATTCACAAAAGCGATAAAATTAAGATTTATGTAAATTTGCAAATTCTCCTAGGAGGTTGGTAAAAGACGGTGAAGAGTTCAATAAAAATTATATATATATATACTTATTATAAAATTAATCCAATGAATTACATTGAACTTATATAGGTATTATGTATCAATTTTGAACTAAAATAAATTTAAAAAAATAAATAATTATTTAAATAAAAAGTCAGTTTTTATATAGTATCCTAGTGTTTTCACTATTCATCTAAAAATGAATGTTTTCAAAAAAATACAAAAAATTCACCCTAGGATAATTTCAATATTCCGAATCCAAAAGTGAAGTCCATTTTGAAAGATAAAATTTATAAAATTTCAAAAAGTGTTTATTACTATTCATAATGGCTAGTTTTAATTATATATTATAAGTATATCATGGTTTAGTGAAACTCGGTATTGCATACAACACAAGCTATCGACGAAGGCCGCGATTGTGTGTATAGAAAGCCAAAATAGTGTTGTGAGTAGTGAGAGATTCCTATGATGATGTAGATAACATAAAAACAAAATATTTCTCATAAAAATCTTGGGTGATTCATTCAACCACCCTTAAAATGAATTTCGCCCTCGAAATTTGTCACATTGTAACAAATAGATGGGATACCTCTCCCTCATCATATCCTCAAGCTCCCATATAGCTTCTTCTAATTGGTGTTTCCTCTATAAAACTTTCACCAAGCGAGTGTTCTTGTTTTGTAGGACTTTTTTGCTACCATCCAGAATCTCTATCGGTTGTTCTTCATAAGAAATATGTTGCTTCAGCGGTACAACTTCTGAGCTGAGTACATGTGAAGGATCGGGTATATACATTCTCTAGAGAGATACATGGAAGAAATCATGAACTTGAGAGATATTCGGTGGAAGAGCCAATCAGTAAGCTACCTTCCCAACACAATCCAGTATTTCGAAAGGAACGATATACATAGGGCTCAGCTTTCCCTTATTTCCAAATCTCATTACTCTCTTCCAAGGAGATATTCGTAAGAACACTTTATCACAAACTTCAAACTCTATGTCTTTTCATCGGTTATCGGCATAAATTTTTTGTCAACTCTAAGATGCTCTTATGTGTTGTTGAATAGATCTGTCCTTTTCTGCCATCTCATCAACAAGGTCAGGTCCTAATAGATTTCTTTCCCCAACATCATCCCAGTAAGTTGGAGTCCTTCATTTCATTCTATAGGTATTTTCATAAAGAGACATCTAAATACTGGAGTGAAATATATTATTATAAGAAGATTCCACCAATGGTTGGTGTTGATCCCAACCACCATTGAAAACCATAGAGCAAGCTCCTAACATATCTTCTAGTGTTTGAGTTGTTCTCTCAGACTGACCGTCTGTCTGAGGATGATAAGTAGTGCTGAAACTCAACTCTATATCCAGAGTATGTTGAAGACTTCGCCAAAACATTGAGGTAAATCTCAGATCCCTATCAGATATAATGGAAAGTGGTACTCCATGCAATCTTACCACTTCTTTTACATATATCCTGGCAAGCTGATCAAAAGATAAATCCTCTATAATAGTAATGAAATGTGCGGACTTTGTAAGATGATCAACTATGACCCAGATAGCATTATTTCCTTTGGATGTTTTAGAATGTCCGGTGACAAAGTCCATAGTGATTTTGTCCCATTTCCATTCGGGTGTGGGTAATGGTTGTAACATCCCCTCAGACTTTTGTCTCTCAACTTTAATGTGCTGACAAACCAATCATCGAGAGACATATTCACCAACATCTTTTTTCATGACATCCCACCAAAAGTACTCTTTCAGTTCTCTATACATCTTCCTGCTTCCAGGATGAATTGAGAATGAAGAACTATGAGCCTCATCCAGCAGCTCCTTTATTAATTTTGGGATGAGTGGAACACAAACCTGATTCCTGAACATTATTATCCCATCACAATCATGGTTGAATTCATGAACATTTCACACCTTCTTTTGTAACTCGAAATTTTCTTTTTGTGCCTCCTTAATCATCACATGTATAGATGTTTGAAAATTCATTTGAGAATGATAATATTTCTCCCCTTCCATTATAATTCCAAGATCCATCCTTTGTAAATCCATTAATATTGGATCTTTTGTGATTCTCATCATGGATAAGCTAGCATGGTCTTATCGAATTAATGCATCTGTCACCTTGTTTGCTTTCCCAGGGTGATAATGAATTGAACAGTCGTAATCCTTAATCTGCTCTACCCATCTTCTTTGGCACATATTCAGATCCTTTTGTGTGAAAATATACGTTAAGCTTTTATGATCAGTATAAATATCACACCTTTCACCATAAAGATAATTCTTCCATATTTTTAATGCAAAGATTACTGTAGATAACTCCAAATCATGGGTTGGGTAATTTTTCACATGGATTTTCAACTTTCTTGAGGCATAAACTATCACCATATCATTTTGCATGAGAACACACCCCAATCCATTCTTGGATGCATCACTATAGATCACAAACCTTTATCCACTACAAGGTAGTGTGAGCACAGGTGCACTGGAAAACATTATCTTTAACTCCTTGAAATTCTCTTCACACTCCTCTATCCAAGGGAACATAACTCCTTTTCAAGTCAACCTAGTCAGTGGATTAGATAATCGTGAAAAATCTTTCACAAAACGACGATAATATCTAGCCAAACCAAAAAAATCTTGATCTCATTTACTTTTTTTGGTCTCGAACATCTTTCGATAACCTCTGTTTTTGATGGATCTACAGATATCCCCTCTTTTGAGATTATGTGACCCAAAAATGCAACTTTTTTATGCCAAAATTCACACTTGGTAAATTTCTCATAGAGCTTCTCATTTCTCAGGGTCTTCAATACAATTCTCAAATGATCTTCATGTTCTTCCTTACTCTTTGAATAGACAAGAATATCGTCTATAAAGACTACCACATGTTGATCAATATAGTCCCTAAAGACTCTATTCATTAGATCCATTAAAATATAAGGGGAATTAGTAAGACCAAATGGCATCACTATAAATTCATAATGTTCATAACTTTTCTGAAAAGTCGTCTTTGGTATATCCTTCCTTTTGACCCTTAATTGATGATACCCTGAACGAAGATCAATCTTGGAAAAGTATTGAGCTCCACATACTTGGTAAAATAAGTCATCAATGTGTGGGATAGGATATTTGTTCTTGATAGTGATCTTGTTATGTTCTCGATAATCAATGAACAGTCACATTGATCCATCTTTCTTCTTAAAAAACAGAACAGTTTCTCCCCAAGGTTATGCAATAGGGCGTATGAATCCCTTATCAAGATTCTCTTGGAGTTGCTTCTTCAATTCCTACAACTCAATTAGGGCTATTATATAAGGTGTCTTTGAAATAGGCATAACACCCGGTATGAGTTCTATTGAAAACTCAACTTCACGATTTGGTGGAAGACCTGAAAATTCCTCCAGATTGACATCATCAAACTCCCATTCAATGGAAATATTCATAATAATGAGTTTATCTCCAACCATTTGAGATAAATAACCTTCATTTAGTGGAATCAAGACCCATAATATGGAAGAAATTTCCACTAGAATGTTATGTTCATCCTTGCATCGGTAGACGAGCATAGATTGACCTAGAATATAAAATGAGACTTCCCTTCTTTGGAAATTGATATGAGTTTCATATAAAGAAGTACAATCCATGACAAGAATCACATCATATTACACTATAGGAAACATAACCAGATTTGGAGGAATCACTTTCCCACAAACATCAATTAGATAAGAATTATAAACTTTTGATGTGATTGTTGTGCCATTAGGGGTTCTCACAGCTAACTCAACATCTAATTGTTGAGGTAATACGATGATACCCTTAGAAAATTCTTCATAAATAAAAGAGTGGGTGGATCCAGAATCAAATAAAACATTTTCTACTTTAGAGTTTATGGTATGTGTACCTTTCACCAATTTGTTATCATACTCCACATCGCTGATAGAAATTGCATGTGACATTTCTTTGTCTTTAGCATTAAGCATTTGTTGATGTCGATCAACATCAACAAACCTTGGATTAGTGCATTGATTAGAATAATGACCCATTTCCTTGCACTTGTAACATTGAAGTGTTGGAGGTGCACTCTATGTAGCCTTTTCATTGTTCGCATCACTAGACATCGTCTTCCCATAATTGTGGAATTCAAATTCCCGATGAACTTCTTTCCCGCATTTGAAACATTTACATTTCCCTTTAAGACAACTCCCTCCATGTTTCATTCTAAACTATGAGCATAAGGGAAAAATCAACTTCTTTTTAGTGTGGTATTTAGATTTCCCTTTGAATTCCATTTTCCTCTTCTTATCAAACCCATATGACTGATGGTTTACTCCAATATCAATCTCAACCTTGATAGCACATCGAACAATTTCCTCGTAGCTATTGAAGTCCCTTATGGCTAATGCCCTTTGGAGACATGGTTTTAAACCACTAAAGAATCTATAGATCTTACTCTCAGGTTGGATAATAATTCCGGAAGAGTAACTTGCATGTCTTGTAAAATTTGCTTCATAGGTACCAATAGATTTATCATCCGTTTGCTTCAGTTCAAGAAACTCTTTCTCCATCATTGTTCTAAGAATACGAGGGAAGTACATATTGAAAAATATGTTCTTGAACTCGTCCTATTCCATGGAATCAATTTCATCTCTTGGCCTTGTATTCTTGAGAAGATTCCACCATTGATCAGCTTCACCTTCCAAATGATATATTGCTAAGGCGAATTTATATTGTTCATAACAATGAAGAACTAAAAATATCTTTTCAGTGGTACTGATCCACTGTTCAGCCACTAATGGATTAGTATACCCATTAAATGAAGGTGGACACTGCCTCATGAAGGATTCAACATAATTTTTCTCTTTCCTTTGCTCGTTTAGAAGTCAGGCATGATTCATAGCTTGAGAAATTTTTGTGATCATGGCTACAAGATTTTGAATTCCATCTCCCTTAACATTTGGTTCCTCAGGGGGACAATCATTGCATTTACCTTCATATTCCGCATTAACAGGGTTCTTTTGAGTACCATTCATTGACTATTACCATCAATTATAGTGTAAGAAACACAAATTATAATAGGAAAACCACATAATCAAGAATAAAATTTCATGCATTAGGTCTTATCATAGGTTATTCATGGGCATTTCTAAAACACTATGATTTTGTCCTATGATTAGACATATACTTAGGGTTCTTACTAAAGATTTCACATCCTAGTTTCCAAATGACCACTATCCCCTTACCCTGATACCAACTATAACAACTCATACTTTACATACATTTTTATTACTTCAAAATTGAAGCACACTTATAACAACATATAACAAAACCATTTTAGGATCGTATAGTTATAGTGTCTTTAGAATCTAGGAAACATAAACAACTGGTTCATAAAGCATCTACATTGTCTCCCATTTATTTCATCATATCTATAATTCCTTTTTGCATATCCTACTTAATACCCTTCTCCCCGACCTGGGGAAAAGAAAACTTACAAAAGGGTGAACTCAAATTGTAATGCCCCAACCCTAGTAACCTAGAGTCGGTGCATTATTGCATAACATTGGCATGATCACAAAAGATCAAGTCTCGAATGACCGATTAGTTTAGTAGCCTTGGAAACACTAGATACATTCATAAATTGTACAGTACATCATTAAGGGAAAAACTACAATAACATCTTCTCTTCATATCCCCTCGTTCTATACCTGCAGGTCATTCATAATATACTTCTTCACATCCTGGAAAAATTAAAACAGTGGAAGGGGTGAGCTCAGATGCTTAGTAAGGATAACAATATAACAGAATATTTCATAAATTAACATAAACATTTAATGAAATGCATAACTAAAAAGACCTTTTAAACATTATCTTCAGCATAATATGGAAAAAGTAAAATGAAATAATTCCATTTACTTATTCACATGGTTATTCTACTGGTCGAATAATCACATGAAATATCAATAACCACTTTCATAATGATGGAATTCATAATGCAAGACTATCATAACCACGTATCCAAGGCATCGTGCCAAGACTACAAATAATATTTTGTCAAGGCCTCGTTCCAAGACACTAGTTTGTCTCATGAGACCTGCCGATGCATCGAGGAGCTATAGCGGGCTCCACCCGTCACTTATTAAGTCCAATGCATTCCTCATATGAATAGGTTTAAACATATCATAAACCCTAACATAATCGTATCACATAAAACATGCATCATGGATACATAAAAATTCCACATTTCAATAATAAGATATCAATACAACACATTGATATAATAAAAACCCTTTCAAAACCATTTTCAATACCAAAATAAAAAAAATTAATTCTTGGTATTTATTTTTCATTTAAAAAAAATTATAGCTTGTAGAGGGAGCCGAAACTCAAATAATGGTCAGGGTGGCAGAGAAGTCATTGACGCTTCATACGTATGACCAAAAAAACATTTCCTTTTGTCGTTTAGTAAAATGCATCATATAAAAAAGATTCCTTTTGAAAAAACGTAAAATTCAAAGGTCTTTGTACACCGTATAAAGGAATGTTGTGTATAAAATAATATATGCCTCAATGAAAGGAGATTGAGGTGAAGTCCTTACAAGGATAGTTTTTTAAATAAAATAGATATATTATGTGTATTCACTATAATTACACATAGAGAAAGTAAAAATACATGATAGGACATAATAATATCATGACATAATTTGAAATTAGGAGATTAACCCAATGAATTGAAATTGGGTTAAGAAGTTCCCTTACCTCATGTCCGTCTTGACTCGACCGATCTTTAACCTCCTGAAAAATAAACTAGAGTTAATTTATAATTTATTAATAACATTTTTCAAGTTTATTATTCCTTTTATATCACTTATTACCATTTTATTAACATTATGTAATTATTTATGTTAATAATGGTCATTTTGTCGATCTTTGGTACTTGAGTCAAAAATAAACATCTTATAATTACAAGTTGTTCATGTGTTAAAATATACATTATATCCAGAATTATATTTATGATTTAGATATCATAAATATCATATATATACATTATATGCATTCATTCATAATATTACGTAACATTTAGAGGTATGAAATGAAATGCACCGTTCATGGAGATAGTAAGCCTTATGTACGCATGAATGCTACATTCATTTATATTTCATATTTAATGGAATTAAATCATAATGATATAAAGGTTTATTATAATTCCAGTATAATATCATATATAATATCATTTAATCCATCCTTTATATGTCCCACATATGGCATTAACGATTCAAATCACTTTGAGGGGGCAGTAGTCCACACTTCCTAAAATGAAGTTATCGCGTTTACCCATATTGGAAATCATAAAGGTATTCCATAAATGAGAAATACAGAAGAATAAGGAAAACATAAACATAATATATATATCATATATGAAAATAGTGTCATCAAAATGGCCACCATTATAGGTGTTAAAAGAATATTGAACAATCATCGTTTCGTGAGGCAGTATTTCGCCACCCACAGAAACAGTATGTTCATTAACCATTAGACGAAGGTGTGTTTAAGTGTAAATAAAATAATTTTTATAACAACATCCTAGTATATTTTAGATACTTTTTTTGTTACAAAAGAAAATAATTAAAATATTTTAAGGGGTTGGAGAAGTAAAATAAAACAAAAGAACATAAGAGAAGACATTACCATAAAATCGGGTAACTCATTTTAATTTGATCCAAAGGCTTCATTGGGATAAATTTTGCCCAATGTGAGGATTCTAGAAGTAAGAGAGGGAAGTCGGGAGAGTATTTGGGAAGAGGTTGGCCGGGCCAAATGGCTTGAAGGTTTGAGTATGGTGGTAGAGGTGGGGGCCTTTTATAAGAGGAGAGGAGGGCACTAATGGAATGTAATAAAATGTTACATTATTATGAGATAAATTTCGGATTTTAGAGGTCCCAAAACTATATATTTTGAGGATAAGTTGATATGGGTTCTAAATCTACCCATCCAATTTGTTTTTGACAAGTTTATGTCTTGGATGTTACATTATATTTTCATTTAATTTAAATCGTTAATTAATGAGGTAATCGCTACATCATCATTGTGTCATAAATAATTTAATTTACATGTTGTATAAAAATTATAAACAAATTTCCATGATGTAGGAAAGATATTTAGATTTCCAATAAATTTTTATAGTCAAAAATTTAACTTATATAACCCCATGTAATAATTGTTTTAGTAAAACAACACATGTTTGTGACAGTTTTATTTTGACTTTAAATAAAAAGTTATTAATGTCATTTTCTTACCCAAGTGCCTCCATGGGGTCCCCAAGTTGACCCATGGATTGTCATGGTCGGAAATGACTCATACAATAATGGTAGGACAAGTGTAAGGGTAATTTCATATTTTTATAATATCATTTTTACCTTAAATTTAACTAATTACCGTTAATCGTGATTAATTAAACATAAAAGTTACTATTCACCAAAACATTATTTTAATCCAATTGAACACAATTCTACTTCATAATGACAACCATGTATGTTGGATTTTTTAAAATCAAATCATAGATGTGGTAATGTTTCATTTAAATGAAAAATCAGTTTTTTAACTACTACTTAGTGGTTTCATTATTCATCAAAAATTGATGTTTTTCAGAACAATGCAGAAATTTTACCCTAATCTATAATTGATATTCTGAATTAAAAAATGATGTAAATTTTAAAAAATTACAAACATATAAGTTTCATTAATTAATTTTATAATTAATTCCCACTGTCACAACAAATAGCGTGTTTCTATGAAATAATACATATCAAAAGATTGACAATTGTTCATGTCCAATTTCATTGTTAAATTAATTATAATGACCACAATTGGATAAAATTGTAAAAATATATTCTAATTATACTTTAAAACCACTAAATATTATAATTTATCACTATAAATAATTTTTTTAAAAAAAGTTATTTTATGTATTTTTCACTATTCCTAAAAAAATTGGATGTTCTCAGAAAATTACAAAAAAATCAACATAGGATAATTAAAATATTAAGAATACAAAAATGAAGTCCATTTTGAAATATAAAATTTCAAAAATTTCAAAAAGTAGGTATTACAATTCATAACGGCTACGTTTATTAGTTGTGGCGTGTGTTAGAGCTCGAAGTTGTGTACAACACACGCTACTGTATTATTCAAAGAGAAATGTACCATGGAAGCTTAGAGTGTTACATTCTCTCCTCCTTAAATTAATTTCGTCCTTGAAATTTCATATAATATCACTGTATAAAAAGACTCAGGTGATTCTTCAACATATGTTCCTCGGGTTCTCACGTTGCCTCCTCCATCTTATGGTTTCTCCATAGAACTTTTACCAGACGAGTCGTCCGGTTTCTCAGCACTTGTTCTCTTGTATCCTGAATCCTAACGGGCTCTTCGTAAATAGGTAGATTAGGTTCCAGTTCTAATTCCTCATAGCTGAGTACATGCGTTGGGTCAGGCATGTATTTTCTCAATAGTGATACGTGGAATACATCATGAACTTTGGAGAGACATGGCGGCATTGCCAAATGGTAAGCTACAACCCCAATTCGTTCTAGAATTTCGAAGTGTCTGATGTACCTGGGACTCAATTTACCCTTCTTACCAAAACATATAACTCCCTTCCATAGAGATACCTTCAAGAAAACATGATCTCTTACCTGAAATTCCAAATCCTTCCTTCGGTTGTCGGCATAGCTCTTCTGCCTACTTTGAGCTAATTTGATGTGGTTTTGGATTACATTCACCTTTTCCATCGTTTCCTCCACCAGTTCTGGGCCAATAAGTTTTCTTTCACCAACGTCATCCCAACAGGTTGGTGTGTTACATCTCTTTCCATATAACACTTTATATGGTGCCATCTGAATACTTGAATGAAAGCTATTGTTATAGGAAAATTCTTCCAGAGGTAAATATTGATCCCACATTCCTTGAAAGTCAAGTGAGCATGATCTCAACATTTATTCTGAGGTTTTAATAGTTTTGTATGATTGTCCATCTGTTTTAGGGTGGTAAGCAGTGCTCAAATGAAGTTCAGCATCCAAGGCCTTCTAAAGACTTTTCCAGAATCTTGATGTAAAACGGGGATCACGATCTGAGAAAATCGACAGGGGTACTCCATGAAGTCTCACAACTTCATTAATATATAGTCTTTCTAGACATTCAAGTGGTAGATCTTCCCTTATAGCAAGAAAATGTACTGACTTGAGGAGATGATCAACAATGACCCATATTGCATCATTTCATCTAGGAGTCTTTGGTAGTCCCATGAAAAAATCCATCGTAATGTTATCCCATTTCCACTCAGGTATGGGAAGAGGTTGCAATACTCCACAAGGCAGTTGCCTTCCAGCTTTCACATGTTGACAAACCATACATCTTGACACAAAATCAGAAATCTCCTTCATCGTGTTTCCCCACCAAAAATGTCCCTTTAAATCTCTATAAATTTTTGTGTTCCTTGGTTATATAGAGAAATTGGAACTATGAGAATCATCCAAAAATTCCCTCTTTAAATCAGGTATATTTGGAACACAAAGCCTCCTCCCAAATTTCAAAATTCCATCTTCATATACAAAGTCACTCAATCTCCCATCATTCACAGCTTTAATATTCTTTTTCAACTCTTCATCATTGGCCTGAGAACACTTTATCCTTTCTAGTAAATATGGTTTCGCAACCATTTGAAAAAAAAAATTATGTTTCACCCTACATGGTGATTGCCATTTCCATCTTTAATAGATCCATGAAAATAGGATCCCTTTCCACTCTCATCATGTTCAAAACTCCATGATATTTTCTACTCAAAGCATCTGCAACCTTATTTACCTTTCCTGGGTGGTAGTGTATCGTGAAATCATAATCCTTGAGAACTTCAAGCCATCGCCTTTTCCTCATGTTGAGTTCTGTTTGTGAGAAAATATATTTCAAACTCTTGTGTTCGGTATATGTCTCACATTTTTCACCATAGAGATAATGTCTCCATTTCTTCACGGAAAATATTACAGTAGCTAACTTGATACCATGAGTAGGATAGTTCTGCTCATGAATTTTTAGTTGTCATGATGCATAGGGAATAACTCTATCATTCTGCATAAGGACACAACCAAGTCCTTTCATTGATGCATCACTATAAATAATGAACCCCTCATTCCCTGATGGTAGAGTCAATATAAGAGCATTGACTAATTTTCTCATCAGTTCTTCAAAACATTCTTCACACTATTTTTCCAGACAAATTTAACCCCTTTATGTGTGGGCTTCGTTAATGGGTTAGCCAATCAGGAAAAATTCTAGACAAAACCTCGATAATAACCAACAAAACCAATAAAGGTGCGTACCTCAGTTATACTCGTCTGTTCTGGACATTCGTGGATAGCCTTGGTCTTAGAAGGATCAACGGAAATTCCATCCTTAGATACAATATGGCCATTAAAAGAAATCTCCTAAAGCCAGATTTCACACTTGCTAGACTTCCCATATAATTAATGCCTTCTAAGAGTCTTCAAGATAATGCGCAAGTGATTTTCTTGATCTTCATAGCTTTTGGAGTGTACCAAGATATCATCAATAAATACCAACGCACAATCATCAAGATATTCCTTGAAAACACTATTCATTAGATCCATGAATACAGAGGGTTCATTAGTCAATCCAAAAGGCATTATTATAAACTCGTAATGCCCGTACCATGTTCGAAATGCTGTCTTAGGAATTTCTTCCTTCTTCACACAAAACTGATGGTATCCTGATCGAAGTTCAATCTTTGAAAAGTATCGAGCTCCATGAAATTGGTCAAATAAATCATCAATGCGAGGTATGGGATACTTTTTCATTATTGTTATAGCATTGATCTCCCTGTAGTCAACACACAACCTCATAGATACATCTTTCTTCTTAACAAAAAGGACAGGGGCTCCCCATGGAGAAACACTAGGGAGAATAAATCCTTTATTACTCAATCCCTCTAGTTGTTACATTAGTTCAACTAATTCCAAGGTGGCCATTCTATAAGGGGTCTTCTATATAGGCCTTGATCCAAGAATTAAATCAATGGAAAACTCAACTTCTCGTTCTGGAGGATGTCCAGGTAAATCTTCCGAAAACACATCTACATATTCATTCACAATAGGTACATCCTCTATTTGAACATTCCTTTCCTCGCCATTAGTTATTTCATTCTCTTCCTCCCCAATAATTGAATTTAGTAGAGCTACTGGGGGTAGATCTAAATAAGAATTTGGTGGTGATGATTCTGCTCTAAAAATAAGGTGTTCCTTATCATCATCATCAAAAATTGTAACCTCCTTCATCTTAAAATAAATCTTTGCATCATAGTCTGAAATCCAATCCATACCGAGGATTATATCAAACTCAATCATAGGTATGAAAATGAGATCAGCGGATAAATAATAGTGATGTGCTCTAATGGGGACTGATTCACAAAACTTTGTTGCAATAATACTTCTCTTAGGAGTTTTGACTTACAATTCTCTTGTTAAATCAAATTGGAAATATCTAATTTTCTTACCAAACTGGGAAGATATGAAACATTGCGATGATCCAGAATCAAATAATGCATTTTCTAAACTTCAGGAAACCAATAAATTACCTGCCACCACATCTTTCGGAGCTTCAACCTCAACAGTAGTGACAGCATAATCTTGGCCTTGATCCCTTGGCCTCTTCTGAGGTAAGTTCCCCTAATGCTTAAGAAATTCATTTTCATAATGTCCCATTTCTCTACAATTATAGCATTCCACATTGACAACAACTTTCTTTACCATGCAATCATGAGCTTGGTGGCCTTCTTCACCACACTTGTAACAGACTCTCATTCAATTCAAGCAAGTACCGGGGTGTTTCTTCCCACATTTACTATAGGACTGAATTCAAATTTTCCCTTATTACCCTTATTTCCATTTCCAGATTTATCAGAAGATCTCTTCTTTTCATTCTTTGCTTTAAAGTCATAAGACTTAGAGAATTCCTATTCCGTCTTGATAGAACACGAGACAATATCTTCGTACAACGAGAAGGTTTGTGAGTCTAATGCTCGATGGATAAATGGTTTTAACCCATCAAAGAAACAATCAATATTACTTCTTGGGTTATGTATATAATCTGCAGCATGCCTCGCTAACTGTAACGCCCCGACCCCAGCTACCCAGAGTCGGTGCATTAATTACATAACATTGGCATGATCACGAGAAATATCAAGTCTCGAAAGACCGATTAGTTTAGCAGCCTTGGAATAACTAGATACATCCATAAATTTTTACATTACATCATAAAAAAAAACATCTTGTCTTCATATCCCCTCATACTATCCCTGCAGGTCATTCATAAATTACTTCTTCATAATCCTGGGAAAAAAAAATAAAACATTGAAAGGGGTGAGCTCGGATGCTCAGTAAGGATAACATTATAGCAGAAGCTTTCATAAATGAGCATAAACACTTAAGGCAATTTATAACTAAAACAAAAGCCTTTTAAACTTGAACTTCAGCATAAAATGGCAAAGGTAAAATGAAATAATGCCATTTACTTACTCACATGGATATTCTACTAGTCGAATGATCACATGCAATATCAATAACCACTTTCATAATGATGGAATGCATAATGCCAGACTATCATAACCACATAGCCAAGGCCTCGTGCCAAGACTACAAATAAGATTTTGCCAAGGCCTTGTGCCAAGACACTAGTTTGTCTCATGAGACCTACCGATGCATCGAGGAGCTATAGCGGGCTCCACCCGTCACTTATTAAGTCCAATGCATTCCCATATGAAAAGGTTTAAACATAACGTAAACATTCGTATTAAACTAGCATACGAAATGTCAATACTTTCACCACAAACCATGAATGGTATAAAAATAGCACATCCACAGTCAAACATAATTCATTCGATACAATATGGAAGATTGTATTGTATCACATTAATATCAATCAATAATAATGAAGGATGTTGACATAGATGAAAATAATCATCAAAACTATTTGAGAGAAATATCCCCCTTTTCTTGAAAACATTTAAAAGTCACACTATTTGTCAAGAAGCCATTTAAAAGTATATTTTTGAATCAAAGTGTCCCATACCACTTTGAAACTTTTAAAAGGAGTTTTAATTTTAAAACTTTAATGTCCATATAAATAAATCCTTAAAACCATTTATAAAATATGGACATTAATGAGCATGATTTAGAAGAATAATTCTTTAAAACATTTTAAAATGGTATTTTGGTTAGAGTTTCTAACCAAAAGAGAGACACTTGAATACAAATAATTGAGGTAATCAAAACATTTTAATATCATGAGAATAAAGGAATTCATGATATACTATGTCAACGTACATTATATACACCACATAGAAGTGATTTGGTGTATATCATCAAAGAAGTCTCAATGGAATGTAAATTGAGATGAAATTTCTCAAAAAGGTTGTATCCTTAGGTTAAGGATAAATCAATGACATAATTATGTGTGACAAATATAAATACACTAAATATGATTGGATATTCAGTGTAAAACAATCAAAGGACATTCACACATATTCTTGTAAAAACAATACCAACGAATTGGATGTTTAACTCAACAAATGGAGAATGAGTTAAAATTACTCTTATCAAATTCATATCAATGACTTGAGAATTACCAATGGAGTGATTATGTGTATCAAACTTCTATCCACAGGAAGGGGAGTGGAAATTATGACATAATCAAATGAATAGTGATTCCACACATAATCTTGGGGTAATATAATCAATGAAATATGTGTAAAGCCAAATGAGTGGAAATTGAAATCTCAAATTCCCTTATCGATTAGGTAACTTACGAAACATACACCCATGAAAGAAGTATCATACCATGATGATGTAAATACCCATAAATTAAAGTATATTACACAATGAATACGATCATGGGCAGTACACATACACCACATGCAATAATTAAGTGGTGATCAATGGAATTCTCACGGAATTAAAAGTGAGATAAGAAAACCCTTACATTGTACTTTTCCCTTGGTCGATGGTAGGTTTACCTCCTGTATAATGGTGAAATAATTGTTATTGAATAATAAAAGAATCATTTACTTTAATATGATATCATATATGATCTTTTATCATTGATTTGTTAATAATATTTTAGAATTATCTTCATTTCGGGTGTTAACGGGTTCATTTTACTTTATATTATTTGTTATGTGAGACATATTCGTTATTAATGGGATGTATATTATTCATATCCAGAATGGTATCAAGTTCTTAAACATCATTTTTAAATAATCAAATTATACGATGGAGAATGAATCTCATCGCGTTCGTGGACACGGTAGTCCGTACGTACGCACGAACGCTACTTCCATTTAATTTTTATTTTAAAAGAATAGAATCCAAATTATACATAGGTATATTACTATTCCAGTATAATATAATATTTTATATATGTTACTTAAGTTCATTTACACCATCCTTTATACGTTCCATGTGTGGTATGAACGAGTCATATCATTTTAAGGGGGCGGTAGTCCGCACTTCCTCAAATGAAATTATCGTATGTATATACAACATGAAACGAATAATGGTATGAAATAAAATGGAATTACAGAAACTTATATATATAATATATATCATTAATATCATATTTAATTACAGTGCCATCCTAATGGCCGCCATGAGAGGCGGTAAGATGTATTTGAACAATCATCGTTTCGTGAGGCGTTAGTTTGCCATCCACAGAAACATTATGTTCATCATCCATTAGATGGAGTTGTGTGAATGTGTAGTTTGAATCCTTCTTATAACAACATCCTAGTATATTGAAGATACTGGTGTTGTTATAAAATAAAGGAAATAAAAATATTTTGGGGGTTGGAGAAGCAAAATAAATGAAAATACTTTAAGAGAAATTGTTACCTTTAATTTAGGTAACTCACTTTGGTTGGAACCAAAGGACTTCTTGAAATGCTTTATGCCTAAGGGGAAGCTTCAAGGAGGAGGAGAGGGATGTGGGGAGCTTAGTTGGGCAGAGTTTGGACGAGCCAAGTGGCTTTAGAGGTGTGAGGAAATGAGAAGGAGGAGTGCCCTTTTATAAGAGGGGTGAGGGGCACCTTTGGAAAAGCTAGAAATATTAATTTATAATAAATTCATATTCGGTTTCCAATGGCTCCAAAGTTGAATATTCAAAGGTTGAGGTGGGGATAGGTCGAAAACAACTCATCCAATAGAATTTAGACCGGTTTGGATACTTATATTAACCTTATCTTTAAGTATTAACTCTAAGTTAATTAGTTTCACTTTTACAATGTCTCTTTGTATTTTTATATAATATGGTTAATAAACTTACTATATACATCCCAAAGACCACCAAGTGGTCCATTAATGATTAACCTATCATAATATAAGTCTCTTGGCCGAACCTTAGATTTTTAGGAATTTAATATCAATTAATAATATAATATTTGTTTTAAGAACTCTTTTATATCAATTTTGACACTATTCACTAGTTGATTTTTGTGAAACTCATAACAGATTGATTACTTCGAACAAAGTCAAATAAATCAATCCTAATATATCATATTATCCTAGAAAATTTGTTTAATTCATTAAAATTTTAATATTATAATTATTTGGGTATTTATAATATCAATTATGTTAATTTTTTTCTATTTTAGTAATTACTGCATCATCATTGTGTCATAAATAAAATAAATTATTTAATGTCAAAAAATTATAAATAAAATATAATTATGTAGGAAATCTTTTTAGCTTTCTAAAGAATATTTATAATCTAAAATCCAGCATATATAACCCTATGTAACAATTGTTTTGCTAAAAGATATATGCTTGTGTCATTTTTGTATTCATTTTAACTTAATTAATATAAAGTGTCATTATCACTTACAAGTGGATCCATGGGGTCCCAAAATTGACCCAAAGATGCCCATGGTCGACCATGTATCAACCAATAGGGTTAAGACACATTTTAGGGTAATTTAGTATTATTATAATATTATTTGTTTTAACCCTTATTTACCGGATTTACCTTTAACCATGGTAAATAAAATATTTACCGCAGTAATTATTCAAAATGTCTAAAAATAAAAGTTACCTATTTACACAATTTGTACATCCTGATTCCAAATATGGAATCCATTTTTCTAAATTCAAAACACAGAAGTGGCAGAAATTAATTTAAAATTAATTCCCGCTGTCAAAACAAAAAGCGTGTTTTTAAGAGATAATAACTATCAAAAGATTGACACTTGTTTATGTTCGGTTTAATTGTAAAATTATGTCCAATGAACAACATTATATTAAATGGTAAAAATATATTCTAAATATACTTTATAACCACTCAAATTCACAATTTATCACTATTTATTATTTTGATTAAAAAAGTTGTTTTTAATTAAAATTTAGTAATTTTCACTATTCATCAAAATATGAAAGTTATCCGAAAAGTACCAAAATTTCACCTTAGGCTAAATTCGATATTCCGAATCCAAAAATGAAGTCCATTTTGAAATATAAAATAGATATAATTTCTAAAAGTAGGTATTACTATTCATAACGGCTAGTTTGATTGGTTGTGGTGTGTTAAAATCTCGAAGTTGCGTACAATGCACGTCATTGCATTATTCGAAAGGAAACATACCGAGGAAGCTTGGGGTGTTACACTAACCTTGTAAAGCTAGCCTCATACTTTGTGACATTCTCATCCTCCTTCTACCTCAGACTCAGAAACTTCCTTTCCATATCTTCTTGATGGTCATGTGGAAAGTATTTTTCTAAGAAAATTTCCTTAAACTACCTCCATTCCATACTTTATTCTTCTTCATCTTCCTTTGTGTTTTGAATCAATGACCACCATTGATCGGCTTCTCCAGTGAGGTGGTAGACTGCCATGACAACCTTCTCCCTTTCGCTACTCCCCAAGGCCAAGAATATTTTCTCTAAGGAGTTTATCCATTTCTCAACTACTAATGGATTTTTATTCCCATTAAATTTTGGCGGTTTTAGCCTCATGAAGCGGTCTAACATTGATTCTCAACGTTGAGGATCAGGGTGCTCCATACGAGTAAGGTTATTATTCATAACATGAGTGAGTTGTACCAGTATGGGAATAAGTTGATTAGCATCAGTTGTATATCCAGCTCCACAATAATTATCTTTAGAAGGAGAGAAATGCCTACATGGAGTGCATGCATTTATACGGTTTCCATTCATCCCACTAGGCGCCATTTCTAAACAATAGCATGAACTAGATTAGTTTATGAATTAAAATGCATAATTCCATACTTGTAAAATGAATGGTTTATGGATATAATCCATAATCACAAAAAATGTTTTCTTTGAAGAAGTATATACTCATAAACCCTTCATAATGGTTTGTAAAGGAAATGAGAATAATCCAAAGGATATCCCCCGAGAGTGTCGTAACCAAGAGTGCAAAAAGGCCTGTTGTCGTGCACCAGTTCTCATTCGAGTCTAGCTCAAAGCGGTGTTTTCGGGTTTTACCCCTAGGTACATCTGTGCCAGAGCTGCCTCTACCTACTCGTATCCAGACAGGGATGTATTGCTCAGAAAAATCACAAAATCTCTATAATACAAAAATTTTAGGAAGTTCAAATATACTAATCCTAAAATTTTATCTTAGGACTTTGGGCTCTAATCAGAGTTTATCTAAATCTAACTTCCAAGGTTAATACTAAACTACCTCTGATACAAACTGTAACTCCCCGACCCCAGTTACCTAGATTCAGTGCATTATTTCATAACATTGGCATGATCAAAAAAGATCAAGTATCGAAAGACCAATTAGTTTAGTAGCCTTGGAAACAATAGATACATTCTTAAATGGTACATTACATCATAAAGTGAAAAACTACAATAACATCTTGTCTTTATAACCCCTCATACTATCCCTGCAGGTCATTCATAATATACTTCTTCACATCATGGAAAAATTAAAACATTGGAAGGGGTGAGCTCAGATTCTCAGTAAGGATAACAATATAGCGGAAGCTTTCATAAATAAACATAAACCTTTATGGGAATGAATAACTAAAAAAACCTTTTAAACATGAACTTCAGAATATTATAGAAAAAGTAAAATGAAATAATTCCATTTACTTATTCAAATGGTTATTCTACTGGTCGAATAATAACATGAAATATCAATAACCATTTTCATAATGATGGAATGCATAATGTTAGAATATCATAACCACGTAGCCAAGGCCTCGTGCCAAGACTACAAATAATATTTTTTCAAGGCCTCGTGCCAAGACACTAGTTTGTCTCATGAGACCTGCTGATGCATCGAGGAGCTATAGCGGACTCCACCCGTCACTTATTAAGTCCAATGCATTCCTCATATGAATATGTTTAAACATATCATAAACTATAACATAATCTTATCACATAAAACGTGCATTAAGGAAACATGAAAATTCCACATTTCAATCAGAAGTTATCAGTACAACACATTGATATTATAAAAACACTTTCAAAACCATTTTCAATACCAAAATAAAAGAAAATTAAATCTTGGTATTTATTTTTCATTTTAAAAAAAAATATAGCTTGTAGAGGAAGCCGAAACCCAAATAATGGTCACGGTGGTGGAGAAGTTATTGTTGCCTCATACATATGACAAAAAGAACATTCCCTTTTGTCATTTAGTAAAATGCTTCAAATAAAAAATATTTCTTTTCAATAAACTTAAAAGTCAAAGGGGTTTGTACACCACATAAAAGAAAGTTGTGTATAAAATAAAATATGCCTCAATGAAAGGAGATTGAGACGAAGTCGTTACAATGATCATTTTTTAAATAATATAGATCTATTATGTGTATTCACTATAATTACACATAAAGAAAGTACAAATACATGATAGGACATAATAATATCATGAAATAATTTGAAAGTAGGAGATTAACCCAAAGAATTGAAATTCGGTTAAGAAGTTCCCTTACCTCATGTCCGTCTTGACTCGACCGTTATTTAATCTCCTGAATAAAAAACTAGAGTTAATTTATAATTGATTAAGAACCTTTTTCAAGTTTATTATTCCTTTTATATCACTTATTACCATGTTATGAACATTATGTAATTATTTATGTTAATAATGGTCATTTTGTCGATCTTTGGTACTTGATTCAAAAATAAACTTCTTATAATTAAAAGTTGTTCATGTGGTAAAATATACATTATATCCAAAATTATATTCATGATGTAGATATCATATATATCTACTATATACATTCATTCATAATATTATGTAACATTTAAAGGTAAGAAATGAAATGCACCATTCATGGAGATGGTAAGCTGTATGTACGCATGAACGTTATTTTCAATTCTATTTCATATTTAATGGAATGAAATCATAATTATATAAAGTTTTATTATAATTATAGTATAATATCATATATAATATCATTAAATTCATCCTTTATACATCCCACATATGGCATTAACGATTCAAATCACTTTTAGGGGGCGGTAGTCCGCACTTCCTAAAATGAAATTATCGTGTTTAACCATAATGGAAATCATAAAGGTATCCCATAAATGAGAAATAAAGAAGCATAAGGAAAAGATAAAAATAATATATATATCATATATGAAATTAGTTTCATCAAAATGGCCACCATTAGAGGTGTTAAAAAAATATTGAACAATCATCGTTTTGTGAGGCAGTATTTCGTCACCCACAGAAACAGAATGTTATTTAACCATTAGACGAAGGTGTGTATAAGTGTAAATCTAATAATTATCATAAAAACTTTCTATTATATTGTAGATAATTTTTTGTTTCAAAATAATGTAATAAAAATATTTTATGTGGTTGGAGAAGAAAAATAAAACAAATGAACAAAAGAGAATACATTACCATAAAATCGGGTAACTTTCTTTGATTTGAGCCAAAGGCTTCCTTGGGAAGACTTCTGACCAATGTGAGGCTTTTAGGAGTAAGAGAGGGAAGTAGGGAGAGTATTTTGGAAGAGGTTGGCCTAGCCAAATGGCTTGAAGGTGTGAGTAAGGTGGTAGAGGTGGGTGCCTTTTATAAGAGGAGAGGAGGGGCACTCTTGGAAAGAAATTAATGGTTACATTATTATGAGATAAATTTCGGATATTAGAGATCCCAAAATTATATATTTATAGTCTAAGGTGATAATGGTTAGAAATGTACCCATCCAATAGGTTTTTTTACAAGTGTAAGTCTTGGATGTTACATTATCGTTTCATTTTATTTAAATCATTAATTAATGAGGTAATCGCAGAATCATCATTATATCATAAATAATTTAATTTATATAATGTCTAAAAATTATTAAAAAATTAACATGATTTAGGAAATCATTTTATCTTCTAATGAATATTTATAGTCATACATATAACTAACATAACCCCATGTAATAATTGTTTTAGTAAAACAACAAATGTTTGTGACAATTTGTTTACTTTAAATAAAAAGTTATAAATGTCATTTCCATACCCAAGTGGCTCCATGGGGTCCCCAAGTTGACCGATGGATTGTCTTGGTTGTCCAGGACTCATACAATAAGGGTAGGACAAGTGTAAGGTTGTTTTCATATTTTTATAATATCATTTTACCTTAAATTTCACTAATTACCTTTAATCGCGATTAATTAAACTTAAAAGTTACTATTCACCAAAAAATTATTTTAATCCCATTGAACCAAATTTTTCTTCCTAATGACAACCATGTATGTTGGATTTTTGACAACCAAATCACATAAGTGGTAATGTTTCATTTAAATGAAAAAACAGTTTTTTAACTAATACTTAGTGGTTTCACTATTCATCAAAAATTGAAGTTTTTCAGAACAATGCCAAAATTTCACCCTAAGCTATAATTGATATTCTGAATTAAAAAATGATGTTTATTTTACAATATTCCAAACATATAAGTTTAATTAATTAATTTTATAATTAATTCCTTCTTTCACAACAAATAGGGTGTTTTTATGAAACAATATATATCAAAAGATTGACAATTGTTCATGTCCAATTTCATTGTTAAATTAATTATAATGACCACCATTGGATAAAATGGTAAACATATATTCTAATTATATATTAAAACCAATAAATAGTTTAATTTATCACTATAATTGTTTTAAAAAAGTTTTTTTATGTATTTTTCTCTTTTTATAATAAAAATTGGAAGTTCTTAGAAAATTACAAAAAATTCAACTTAGGATAAATTCGATATTACGAATACAAAAATGAAGTACATTTTGAAATATAAAATTTTTAAAATTTCAAAAAGTATGTATTACTATTCATAACAGCTACTTTGATTGGTTGTGGTGTGTGTTAGAACTCGAAGTTGCATACAACACACACTACTGTATTATTCAAAGAGAAGTGTATCATGGAAGTTTGGGGTGTTACACGAATGCTCATTAAGGGTAATAAAAATAAATATCAATCACATCATATTCATAAGAGCATAACATTCTGGAAATCTTAACCTGCAAAAGAGATCATAATTTCATAACATGGGATAAATAATAGTAGTGAAATGTAATCCCAATAATCATAACATGAAACTTTGTGGCATACACACATAATCAGAGAGAATCATTTCTTAGTAGTCAAGACTCATTGCCAAGAAAAACATAGTAGAAAAAGTCCATTTCTGAACCGAGTTCACTCCTCGTTTCTGTCCTGTTTCACTAAACCAGTTTAACCTGTTGTTCTAGCCATGTCTATCTCAGGAGATATAAATATTTACCGAATGCATTGGACGGATATATAGGTCACACCCATCTCATAATGATACCATTCTTATGTGTTCCACAAGATCATAAATCATACATCAAAGCAGAACCCATCTAATAAAAATGGGATTGTTTAAAATCATGCCATCATAACATAATCCATATAAGATAAAAGGACATCATAAAAATAATTCCATCATAACATAAACAAATAAATAAAAAATAGGGATTTAAACAGAACACCATATGATCTTAGATGGAAAATAATTTTGATAAAACACTTGAACTCCATTCTTGAGGAAAATATCCTTTCTACTTCAAAAATATTTTTGCTTTCATAAAATGTCATAAGATTTTAAAATAAAAGAAGTTGATTAAAAATAAAATTGAAAAATAATAAATTAATATTCATGGAAATAATGTTTTAAAATTACATTTAGGCCGTATGAGTTAAAAAAATATTCTTCTCATACTTTGGCCGGAAAAGTCAAAAAGTACCTCGTTCTAAAAATGAAAAAATATTCCTTTCATATATTTTACTAAAAACTCACCAACGAGTAATATTGAATTTAAACAATTGTAGGATGATAGAAATAATATTACATACTGAGGAAACATGGATGTGGATAATAATTATTCTCCAGTAAATACCAAAGTATAAACAATGTCGGATAAAAATGAGATTGTGAGATTTTCCCTTACCTTAGGTCTGATATAGTTTGTATGTGTCCGAACCTGCTGTATAATGATTTAAATAATGTCATTGACTTATTAAAGAATCATATTCATTGTTATGATATCATATATGGTCATATTATTATCTTTTTATTTGTAATATTTAATTTCTACCTGTTATTCGGGTGTTCATTAGTTTATTTTCTTATGGATGTCTTGTCGAATAAGATCTTATTCTTTTTTTAGGTTATAGATACCTAATTTACAGAATGGTATTAGTGAAGCATATATCATATTTATTCATTAAATACATTTATATAATCATTATTCATCAAAGATCATGTAGAACGAGTGGCATCACATCGTGGAGACGGTAGGTCATACGTAAGCACGAGCGATGATAATGTTCCCATGATCGTGGAATTGTATTGAAGTATATGTATACTATTTAAGAATAATTATCACATTACAATAATCATATATAGTTATTCATTACACCATTATACCCATCCATGTAAGGTTGTGGTGGAAAATAGATTACACCACGACGAGGAGATGGTATTCCGTACGTACGCACGCATGGTTATTTCTCTTTCCGTAGGATGGATAGAATGTGAAATAGGATTGTTTAATATTTATAATAAAGTATCTGTATATTAGTGATACTGATGTTATTACTTCATAATGAAACAATTAAAGAAGAAGAAGTAGAAGAATAAATAAATTTGAAACAATTGGTAACAAACATTACCTCTTCCTTGAAGCGCCTCTTTTTATCCTCCTCTTAGGGCACTGAAGATGGTTATTGAAGAAGACCAGGACCTCTATTATATTTCTAGGGAAGTGGAGAAGAGAAATTGGTGGGGGTTGGCTGATCTTGAAGGCTCAATGTGCTGTGAGGAGGAGAGGGGGGAGGAACCCTTTTATAAGGGAGGAGAGGGCAACCTTAGGAAAAACATAAACTATTATTATATTATAAAGTCATATTCGGTATTTAATAGCTCAAAAATGATTTATTTAGAAAATAAGGTGGGGATGGGTCGAAATACTCTCAATAAATAGATTTTAGACAAGTGTCGGTCACTATTTTATCCTTATCATTTAGATTTAACTCTAAGTAAAATTATTTAACTTTTATTGTGTCTTCTTGTTTTCTTACTCTATATAGTAAATAAACATACTATAACAAGCCAAACGAACCCCGAGTTGTTAAGAATTAATATATATATCCTTATCTAAGTCATTTGTCCAATCCTTAGATTTTTAGGAATAAAATAATGATTAATAATATAATATTTGTTTCAAAAACTATTTTATGTCAATTTTTACACTATTTGGTAATTGATTTTTGTGAAAATCATAACAGATTTATTAGTTCAAAAAAATTAAATTAAAGAAATAATAATATGTCATATTAACCTATGAAATTATTTTAATTCTTAAAAAGTCTCAAATTACATTTATTTGGGTATTTATCATATCAATTATGTTAATATTTCTTTAATAAGGTAATTACTGCATCATCATTGTGTCATAAATAAATTAAATTATTTAAAGTCTAAAAATTATAAATAAAAAACCATTATATAGGAAATATTTTTATCTTTCTAATTAATATTTATAGTCTAATTTATATTATATAAAACCCTATAATAAAAATGTTTTAGTTATAAAATGTTGATTTTAACTATTTTAACTCTTCTTTAAATAAAATAATATTAAATGTGCTAATCTAATCAAAGTGATCCTAAATGGTAATATTTTATTAATAAGGTTTTTTTTGTCGAATTAAACTTATCCAATAGAATTAGGACATGTGTTAGGGTAATAATAATATCATTTTTACCCTTAATTGCCCTATTTACTTTTAACCGTGGTAAATAAAAGTAAAAAGTTACTATTCACCAAAAATTATTTTCATCCCATTGAACCACATTTTACTTACTGAAATCAACCATGTATCTCGGATTTTTGAAATTCCATTCACAGAAGTAGTAAAATTATGTTTTATGTAAATTTGTAAATTTTCCTAGGAGATGGGTAAAAGACGGTGAAAAGTTCAATAATATTTTTATATATCTAGACTTATTATAAACTGACTCCAATAATTACATTGATCTTATATAGGTATTAGGTAAATTTTTTTACCTAAAATAAATTTAAATAAAATAAATAATTATTTAACAAAAAGTCGGTTTTTAAATAGTAACCTAGTGTTTTCACTATTCATCAAAAATTGAAATTTTCAGAAAAATACAAAAACTTCACCCTAGGATAATTTCGATATTAAGAATCAAAAAATGAAGTCCATTTTGAAAGGTAAAATTTATAAAATTTTAAATCGTGGGTATTACTATTCATAACGGCTAGTTTTATTAATATTTTCATAGCATATTGGTGTTTAGTGAAATTCGGTATTGCATACAATGCAAGCTATCGAGGAAGGTAGATATTGCGTGTAAAGAAATCCAATATAGTGTTTTCTGTAGTGAAGTATTCCTTTGATTATGTATATAATAAAAAAAATATTTCGCATAAAAATATCGGGTGTAACATTCTATCTCCTTAAAATGAATTTCTCCCTCGAAATTCATCACATTGTAACAAACAGATGAGGATATCTCTCCCTCATCATATCCTCAAGCTCCCATGTAGCTTCTTCTAATTGGTGGTTCCTCTATACAAATTTCAACAAGTGAGTGGTCTTGTTCCATATGACTTTTTCGCTATGATCCATAATCTCTATAGTCTGTTCTTCATAATAAAGATCATGCTCTACCGGAACAACTTTTGAGACCAGTACATGTGAAGGATCGGGTATGTACTTTCTCAGGAGAGATAAATGGAACACATCATGAACTTGAGAGATATTCGGTGCAAGCGCCAATTGGTAAGATACCATCCCAACACGATCCAGTATTTTGAATGGACCGATATACCTAGGGCTCAACTTTCCCTTCTTTCCAAATTTCATTACTCTCTTCCAAGGAGATATTCATAATAACACTTTATCACCCACTTAAAACTCTAGTTCTTTTCTTCTGTTATCGACATAAAATTTTTGTTAACTCTGAGATTCTCTTATGTGTTGTTGAATAGATCTGACCTTTTCTTCCATCTCATCATCAAGGTCAGGTCCTAATAGATTTCATTCCCCAACGTCATCCCATCAAGTTAGAGTCCTGCATTTATTTCCATAGAGAAGTTCATAAGGATCTATCTGAATACTGGAGTGAAAGCTATAATTATAATAAAATTCCACCAAAGGCAGGTGTTGATCCCAACCACCTTTGAAATACATAGAGATATCTCTTAACATATCTTCTAGAGTTTGAATTGTTCTCTCAGACTGATCGTCTGTCTGAGGATGATAAGCAGTGATGAAACTCAACTCTGTATCCAGAGTATGATGAAGACTTCTCTTAAACATTGTGGTAATCCTCGGATCCCGATCAGATATAATAGAAAGTGGTACTCCATGGAATCTTACCACTTCCATTACATATATCTTTGCAAGATGATCAGGAGAGAAATCCTCTCTAATAGCAATGAAGTGTTCCATCTTTGTATGACGATCAACTATGACCCAGATAGCATTATTGCATTTAGATGTTTTAGGAAGTTCGGTGTCAATGTCCATAGTGATGTTTTCCCATTTTCATTCGAGTATGGGTAATGGTTGTAACATCCCATTAGAATTCTGTCTCTCACCTTTAACTTGCTGACAAACCAAGCATCGAGAGACATATTCAACAACATCTCTTTTCATGCCATCCCACCAGAAGTATTTTTTCAGGTCTCTATACATCTTCGTGCTCCCAGGATGAATAGAGACTGAAGAACTTTGGGCCTCATCCAGCAGCTCCTTCCTTAATTCTGGGATGGGAGGAACACAAACTCAATTCTTTAACCCTATAATCCCATCACAATCAAGGTTGAATTCAGGAACATTTCTCACCTTCTTTTGTAACTCTACATCTTATTTTTGTGCCTCTTTAATCTTCACATATAAATATGGTTGAATATTCATTTGAGAAAGATAATATTTCTCCCCTTCCATTATAATTCCAAGATCCATCCTGTGTAAATCCATAAATATTGGATCTTTTCTGATCCTCATCATGGATAAGCTAGAATGGTCTTGTCGAATTAATGCATCTGCCACCTTGTTTTCTTTCCCAGGGTGATAATGAATTGAGAAATTGTAATCCTTAATCAGCTCCAACCATATTATTTGGCTCATATTCAGTAAATTTTGTGTAAAAATATACATTAATCTTTTATGATCAGTATAAATATCACACCTTTCACCATAAAGATAATGCCTCCATATATTTAATGCATAGATTACCGCAGCTAACTCCAAATAATGGGTTGGGTAATATTTATTGCGACCCATAATTTACATAGATGGTTAATACTTAAAAATTTAAGCATACTTATTACAACATATAACAAAACCATGAATGGACCGTATAAGTATAGTGTCTTTAGAAACTCGGAAACATAAACAACTGGTTCATAATGAATCTACACTGTCACCCATTTATTTCATCATATCTATAGTACCTTTTTGGAATATCTTACTTAATAACCTTCTTCCTAACCTGGGTAAAGAAAAAATACAAAAGGGTGATCTCAAATGCTCAGTAAGGGTAAAAAAATATCAATCACATCATATTTATAAGAACATAACATTTTTGAAATCTTACCCTGCAAAAGAGATCATAATTTCATAATATGGGATAAACCATGGTAGCGAAATGTAATTCCAATAATAATAACTTAAAACATTAAACTTTGTGGCATACACACATAATCATATAGAATCATTTATTATTAGTCAAGACTCATATCCAAGACTATATTAGTGGATAAAGTCCATTTCTGAACAGAGTTCACTCCTCATTTCAGTCCTGTTTCACTAAATCGGTTTAACCTGCCGTTCCAGCCATGTCTATCTCATGAGATATTAAATCTTTACCCAAAGCATGGGAGGGAGATATAGGTCCCACCCATCTTATAATGATACCATTCTTATCTGTGCCACAAAATCCTAAACCATATATCATAGCATAACCCATGTAATAAAAATGGGAATTTAAAACATCATGACATCATAAAACAATTCATATAAGATAATGGAATTCATAAAAATATTTCCATCACAACATAATCAAATCAATGTAATAATAGGGATAGAAACATAAACCTATATTATCTTAGATGGAAAACAATTTTGATAAAACACTTGAACTCCATTCTTGGGGAAAATATCCTTTCTACTTCAAAAACATTTCTCCTTTCTTAACATGTCATAAATATTTAAACTAAAATAAGTTGATTAAAAATAAACTTGAAAACTTGTAAACTAAGATTCTTGGAAATAATGTTTTAAAAATCCATTCATGTCGTATAAGTTAAAAAAATATTCTTCTCGTACTTTTGTTGGAAAAGACAAAAAGTACCTCGTAGGAAAAACGTCAAAAGATTCATTTCATATATTTTACTAAAAACTCACCGAAGGGTAAAATTGGATTTAAACAATTTTAGGTGGATGGTAATAATTTTACATATTGAGGAAACATGGATGGGGATGATAAAATGCACCCCAGTAAATACCAAAGTATAAACAATCTCAGATAAAAATGAGATTGTTGTATTTCACCTTACCTTAGGTCCGATATGCTTTGTACGTGTCCGAACCTCTTGTATAATGAATTAAATAATTTTATTTACTTATTACAGAATCATACTTATTGTTATGATATCATATATGGTCATATTATTAGCTTCTTATTAGTATTATTTCATTACTACTTGTTATTTGGGTGTTTATTACTTTTTTTGTTCTTATGCATGTTTTGTCGAATAATTCTTATTCCTATTTAAAGGATATAGATACATAATTTGATGAATCATATTAGTTTAATATATATCATATTAATTCATTCAATTCATTTATATAATCATAATTCAATGAAGATCATATAGAATGAGTCACATCACATCGTGGAGACGGTAGACCATACATACGCACAAGCGATGATATTGTTCCCATGATCAGGGAATTTTATTGAAGGGTATTTATACTATTTCATAATAAATATAACTTTAATATAATCATATATAGTTATTTATTTTCACCAGTATAACCATCCATGTAAGGTGGTGGTGGAAAACATATTACACCACGGCGTGGAGACGGTATTCCGTACGTACGCATGCGCGGTGATTTCGTTTTCTGTAGGATGGATAAGAGGTGAAATAGGTTTGTTTCATATTTATAATAACATGTCAGTATATGAGGGATACTGATGTTATTACCTCAGAATGAAATAACTAAATTAGAAGGAGTATAAGAAGAATGGAACATGAAGAAAACGGTAGAAGGTATTACCTCTTTCTCAAAGTGCCTCCATTAAACTTCCTATTAAGGAACTTGATTTGGACTTTTGAGAAGACCAGTACCTCTAGTGTGTTTATAAGGAAGTGGGGAAGTGAAATGGTCAGGGTTAGGCCGAGGTTGAAGGCTCAAATTGGTGTGAGGAAGAGAGGGAGGAGGTACCCTTTTATATGGGAGGAGAGGTGCACCTTTGGAAAGTGTGGAAATATTATTTTATTATAAACTTATCTTCGGTTTTAAAAGTTCCAAAAATCATTCAATATGAAGATAAGATGACTCATGGTTGAAATAAAATCATCCAATCAGAATTTGACATGTTTTGGAAAATATTTTAATCATTATAATCTTATTTATTTAAATCATTTATTAAAGAGGTAAATACTTCATCATTAATGTTTCATAAATAATTTAATTTATTTAGTGTATAAAAATTATATAAAACATATAATTATGTAGGAAATCTTTTTAGATTTCCAATGAATATTTATAGTTGAAAATATAATTCATATAAACCCTTATAAAAATTAATTACTAAAAGATTTTTGTTAATGTCAATTTTGTCTTTACATTAAATTAATTAATCCAAATTGTCATCGTCACTACCAAGTGGCTCAATGGGGTCCCAAAATTGGCCCAATGATGCCCATGGTCGGCCAATACTCATAAAATAAGGCTAGGACATGTTTCAAGGTAATTTTGAATTATTATAATATTATTTTAACATTGAATTACCCTATTTACCTTTAACCGTAGTAAATAAAAAAATACTATAGTTACTATTCATAATATCAAAAAAATAAAAGTAAACTATTAAAATAATTTGGACCCACTAATTCCAAATATGGATTCCATTTTTCAAAATTCAAAACACAGAAGTTGTAGTAATTAATTTAAAATTAATCCCGTTGATAAGCAAACTGGTTTTAAAAGTTAAAACATTGCCAAAGATTGAAATGTTTTTACCTATGAATTCAATGTAAAATTAATGCTAATGACATAAATTATATTAAATGGTAAAAATATATTCTATTTATACGTTAAAAACATTAAATATTATAGTTTAACCATATAAATTATTGCGATGAAAAAAGTTGTTTTTAATTAAAATATAGCGTGTTTTTACTATTCATTAAAATATGAAAGTTATCAGAATAATATGAAAAATTTATCCAAACTAAATTTTTATATCCTGATTCTAAATAAGAATTTTATTTTGTAAAATTTAACTTATAAACTTGTCAAAAAAAAGATTTAATGTGGGCGCTCCATCAAAAGGCGGTAAAACAACATTTTTTGAAAAATACTTCTTTTATCCAAAAAAATGAGTTTGTTTTCATACCTCATTCTAGAAAATGTATAAGATGAATTAAAATGTTATAAAATTTATAATTCATTTAATAATATTAATAATGGATAATATTATAATATATAATTGTTTAGTGAAACTCAGTATTGCGTACGACACAAGCTATCGGGGACGGCCGCAGTTATGTGTAAAGAAAGCCAACCTAGTGTTGTGTGTAGTGAAAGATTCCTTTGATGATTTATATAACATAAAAAAAAATATTTCTCATAAAAGTCTCAGGTGTTACAATTTTGCTCATGGGTTTTCAACTATCGTGAGGTATAAGCTATCACCATATCGTTTTTCATGCTAAAACACCCCAATCCTTTCTTGGATGCATCACTATAGATCACAAACCATTATCCACTACAAGTCAGTGTGAGCACAGGTGAAATGGATAACCATCTTTTTAACTCCTTACAATTCTCTTCACACTCCTCTTTCCAAGAGAACTTAACTCATTTTCGAGTCAACCTGGTGAGTGGATTAGATAATCATGAAAAATCATTCACAATAAGTCAATAATATCCATCCAAACCAAGAAAACTTTGGATATCAGTTACTATTATAGGTCTCGACCATCTTTCGATAACCTCTGTTTTTGCTGGATCCACAGATATCCCCTATTTTGAGATTATGTGACCCAAAAATGCAACTTTTTTAAGCCAAAAATCACACTTGTTAAATTTGGCATAAATCTTCTCCTTTCTCAGGGTCTTCAATACAATTCTCAAGTGATCTTCAGGTTCATTCTTGCTCTTTGAATAGATAAGAATATCTTTTATAAAGACTACCACAAACTAATCAACATAGTCTTTAAAGACTCTATTCATTAGATCCATAAAGATAGCAGGGGCATTAGTAAGACTAAATGGAATCACTATAAATTCATAGTGCCCATACCTTGTATGGAAAGCCGTATTTGGTATATCCTCCCTTTTGACCCATAATTGATGATACCCTAAACAAAGATCAATCTTGGAAAAGTATAGAGCTCCACGTAGTTGGTCAAATAAGTCATCAATGCGTGGGAGAGGATATTTGTTCATGATAGTGGTCTTGTTAAGTTCTCAATAATCAATCTGTAGTCTCATTGATCCATATTTCTTCTTAATAAACAGAATAGGTTGTCCCCACGTTGATGCAGTAGGGCGTATGAATCCTTATCAAGATTCTCTTGGAGTTTCTACTTCAATTCATGCAACTCAATTGGGTCCATTCTATTAGGTGTCTTTGAAAAATTCATAGCACCTGCTATGATTTCTATTGAAAACTCAACTTCACAATTTGGTGGAAGACCTGGAAATTCCTCTGGAAAGACATCATCAAATTCTTATACAATTGTCATATTCTTTATCATGAGTTTCTCTCCAACCATTTGAGATAAATGACCTTCATTTAGTGGAATCAAGACCCATAAGATGGAAGAAATTTCAACTGGAATGTTATGTTCATCCTTGCATCGATAGACGTTCATAGATTGATCTAGAATATGAAATGCGACTTCCCTTCATTTGAAATTGATATGAGATCCATATAAAGAAAGCCAATCCATGCCATGAATCACATCAAATTACACTATAGGAAGGATCACAAGATCTGCAGGAAACACTTTCCGACAAACTTCAATCGGAGAAGAATTATACACTTTTGATGTGATTTTTGTTCCATTAGTGGTTGTCATAGCTAACTCAACATCTAATTCTTGAGGTAATAAAAAAATAACCTTATAAAATTATTTAGAAATAAAAGAGTGGGTGGATCCAGAATCAAATAAAACATTTTCAACTTTAGAGTCGATGAAAAGTGTACCTTTCACCACTTCGTTATCATACTCCACTTCACTGATAGAAATTGCATGTTAATTTCCTTTGTCTTCATCCTTAAGTGTTTTTTGACGTCAATAATCATCAAAAAACCTTGGATTAGGGCATTGATTATCATAATTACCCATTTCATTTCACTTGTAACATTGAAGTGTAGGAGGTGAACTTTGTGTAGCCATTTATTTTTTCGAATCAATAGACATCTTCTTCCCATCATTGCGGAATTCAAATTCCTAATGACCTTCTTTTCCACATTTGAATCATTTAATTTTCCCATTAAGACAACTCCATCCATGTTTCTTTCCACACTTTTAGCATAAGGGAAAACACATATTATTTTTAGTGTGGTCTTTAGATTTCCCATTTAATTCCATTTTCCTCTCCTTATCAAACCCATATGACTGATGGGTTACACCAATCTCCATCTCAACCTTGAGAGCACATCAAACAATTTTCTCGTAGCTATTGAAGTCCCTTATGGCGAATTCCCTTATGAGACTTGGTTTTAGGCCACTAAAAAATCTATCAATCTTACTCTCATGTTGGATAATAATTCTGGAATCATACCTTGAAGGTCTTGTAAAATTTTCTTCAAATGTACCAAAAGATTCGTCATCCTTTTGCTTCAGTTCAAGAAACTCCTTCTCTATCTTTGTTTAAAGAATATGAGGGAAGTACTTATTGAAAAATAAGTTCTTGAACCCGTCTCATTCCAAGGAATAAATTTCATCTCTTGGCCTCGTATTCTTGATAAGATTCCACCATTGATCAGGCTCACCTTACAAATGATATACTGATAAGATGACTTTATCATGTTAAGAACATTGAAGAACTGAAAATATCTTATTAGTGGTACTGATCCATTGTTCAGCCACTAATGGATCAGTAGACCCACTGAATGAAGGTGGATGCTACCTCATGAAGGATTCAATAGAATGTTGCTCCTTCCTTTTCTTGTTTGGAAGTACTACATGATTCATAGCTTGAGAATGTTTTGTGATCATGGCTACTAGATTTTTCATTCTAGCTCCCATAATGTTTGGTTTCTCAGGGGGGGAAATCATTGCATTTACCGTCGCATTCCGCATTAACACAGTTCCTTCGGGTTCCATCCATTTACTAAAACTAAGAAGAATAGTTTGATCAACAATAATTATAATAGGAAAACCACATAATCGAGAATAAAATTTCACGCTTTAGGTATTATCATAGGTTATTCATGGGCATTTCTAAAACACTAAGATTTTGTCCTATGCTTAGACATATCCTTGGGGTTTATACTAAGGCTTTCACATCCTAGTTTCTAAATGTTGACTATACCCTTCCCCTAATACCAACTACAATAACACATACTTTACATAAATTGTTATTACTTCAAAATTTAAGCACATTTATTACAACATATAACAAAACCACAGTAGGACCGTATAGGTATAGTGTCTTTAGAAACTAGGAATCATAAACAACTGGTTCATAAAACATCTACATTGTCTCCAATTTATTTCTTCATTTATAGAATCCCTTTTTGCATATCCTACTTAATACCCTTCTTCCAGACATGGGGAAAAGAAAACATACAAAAGTGTGAGCTCAAATGCTGAATAAGGGTAAACAAAAAAAATATCAATCACATCTTATTCATAAGAACATAACATTCTGGAAATCTTAACCTGCAAAAGAGATCATAATTTCATAACATGGGATATATCATAGTTGTGAAATGTATTCCCAATAATCATAACATTAAACATTTTGGAATACATATATAATCATAGAGAATCATTTCTTAGTAGTCAAGACTCATTTCCAAGACTATCTTAGCGGACAAAGTCCATTTCTGAAGTGACTTCACTCCTCGTTTCAGTCCTGTTTCATAGAATCGGATTAACCTGTCGTTCCATCCATGTATATCTCATGAGATATAAATCTTTACCAAATTAATTGGTGGGATATATTGGTCCCACCCATCTCATAATGATTCCATTCTTATATGTTCAACAAGATCATAAATCATACATCATAGCATAACCCATGTAATAAAAATGGGATTGTTAAAAATCATGCAATCATAACATAATCCATATAAGATAAAAGGACATCATAAATATAATTCCATCTTTACATAAACAAATCAATGTAAAAATATGGATAGAAATATAACCCCATATGATCTTAGATGGGAAATAATTTTGATAAAACACTTGAACTCCATTCTTGAGGAAAATATCCTTTCTACTTCAAAAACATTTTCCATTCATAAAATTTTAAAAAAAATTAAACTAAAATAAGTTGATTAAAAATAAAAATGAAAAATATTAAAGGAATATTCATGGAAATAATGTTTTAAAAGTCTATACAGGCAGTATAAGTTAAAAAAACATTCACGTCGTACTTTGGCCGGAAAAGTCAAAAAGTACCTCGTACTAAAAATGACAAAAGATTCCTTTTATATCTTTTAATAAAAACTCACCAACGAGTAATATTAGATTTAAAAAATTGTATGAGGATAGAAATAATATTACATATTGAGGAAAAATGGATGTGGATGATAAATATTACCTAGTAAATACCAATGTATAAACAATCTCAGATAAAAATGAGATTGTGAGATTTTCCCTTACCTTAGGTCCGATATTCTTTGTATGTGTCCAAACCTCCTGTATAATGATTTAAATAATGTAATTGACTTATTACAAAATCCTATTCGTTGTTATGATAACATATATTTTTATATTCTTATCTTCATATTTGTAATATTAGGATTGCTACTTGTTAATCAGGTGTTCATTGCTTTATGTTCTTATGCATGTCTTGTCGAATAAATTCATATTCATATTTTTAGGTTATAGATACCCCATTTACAAAATGGTATTAGTATATAATATATCAAATTTATTCATTAAATCCATTTATATAATCATTATTCAACAAAGTTCATGTAGAATGAGTTGCATCACATCGTGGAGACGGTAGGCCGTACGTACGCACGAGCGATGATCTCATTCCCGTGATCGTGGAATTGTATTTAAGTGTATTTATAATATTTTAAAATAAATCGCACTTTAAAATAATCATATATAGTTATTCTTTACACCATTATACCCATCCAAGTAAGGTGGTGGTGGAAGACAAATTATATCATGGCGTGGAGATGGTATTCTGTACATACGCACACACGGTGATTTCATTTTCCATAGGATAGATAGAAGGTGAAATAGAGTTGTTTCATATTTATAATAACATATAAATATATGATTGATACTGATTTTATTACTTCATAATGAAACAACAGATGAAAATGATGTAGAATAAGAAATAAATTTGAAACAATCGGTAACAGGCATTACCTCTTCTTTGAAGCGCCTCTTCTTAACCTCCTCTTAGGGAACTAAAGATGGTATTTGAAGAAGACCAGGATCTCTAGGATGTTTCTACGGAGGTGGAGAAGAGAAATTGGAAGGGGTTGTCCGAGATTGAATGCTCAAAGTGGTTTGTAGTGGAGAGGGAGTAGGTTCCCTTTTATAAGGGAGGAGAGAGGAACCTTAGGAAAAACCTAAAATATTATTTTATTATAGTCATATTCTGTTTTTAATAGCTCCAAATTGATTTATTTCGATGATAAGGTGGGTATGGGTCAAATACTCTCAACCAATAGATTTTAGACAATTTTAGGTTACTATTTTAACCTTATTTTGATTTAACTCTATGTTAAATAATTTAACGTTTACCATGCATTCTTGTTTTCTTACAGTATATGGTTAACAAACATACTATAAAAAGCCAAACTAACCCCAAGTGGTTAATTATTAATATATAAAACCCTATCTAAGTCATTTGGGCGAACCTTAGATTTTTAAGAATAAAATAATAATTAATAATATAATATTTATTTTAAAACCTATTTTATGTCAATTTTGACACTATTTGGTAATTGATTTTTTTTAAATCATAACATCATTATTAGTTCGAAAAAAGTTAATTAAATTAATAATAATATTACATATTAACCTATAAAATTAGTTTAATTCTTAAAAAGTCTCAAATTACATTTATTTGTGTATTTATAATATCAATTATGTTAATATTTTCGTGATAAGGTCATTACTGTATCTTCATTGTGTCATAGATAAATTAAATTATTTATTATAAATAAATTAAAAATATGTAGAAAATATTTTTATCTTTATAATTAATATTTATAGTCAAATTTATCTTATTTATAACCATATATAAAAAATGTTTTAGTTATTAAACATTGATTTTATCTATTTTAACTCTTCTTTAAATAAAATAATATTAAATGTCCTAATCTAATTGTAGTTGACCTAAATGGTCATATTTTACTCCAAATGTTGTTTTTGGTCAAATTAAACTTAACCAATAGAATTAGGACAGGTTTTAGGGTAATAATAATATCATTTTTACCCTTAATTACCCTATTTACTTTTAAGTGTGGTAAATAAAAGTAAAAAATTACTATTCACCAAAAATTATTTTCATCTCCTTGAACAAAATTTTTCTTACTGCCATCAACCATGTCTCTCGGATTTTTTAAATTTCATTCACCGAAGTGGTAAAATTATTTTTTTTTGTAAATTTTCAAATTCTCCTAGGTGGTGGGTAAAAGAGGGTAAAAAGGTCAATAAAATTTTAATATATCTAAACGTATTATAAAATTAATCCAATAATTACATTGAACATATATAGGTATTATGTATCAATTTTAACCTAAAATAAATTTTAATAAAATAAATATTTATTAAAATAAAAAGTCGGTTTTTAAATAGTAACCCAGTGTTTTCATTATTCATCAAAAATTGAAAGTTTCAAAAAAATAAAAAAAATCACCCTATGATAATTTTGATATTCTGAATCCAAAAATTAAGTCCAATTTGAAAGATAAAATTTTTAAAATTTCAAATAGTGGGTATTACTACTCATAACGGCTAGTTTTAGTAATATTTTAATAGCAAATCGTTGTTTAGTGAAACTCAGTATTGCGTACAACACATGCTATCAAGGAAGGTTGCGATTGCGTGTAAAGCAAGCCAGGATAGTGTTGTGTGTAGCGAAAGATTACTTTGATGATTTATATAACCTAAAAAAATATTTCTCATAAAAATATCGAGTGTTACATTCTACCCCCCTTAAAATGAATTTTCCCTCGAAATTCATCACTTTGTAACAAACAGATGAGGATAACTCTCCCTTATCATATCCTCAAGCTCCCATGTAACTTCTTCTAATTGTTGGTTCCTCCATAAAAATTTCACCAAGCGAGTTGTCTTGTTCCGTATGACTTTTTTGCTATGATCCAGAATCTCTATCAGCTGTTCTTCATAAGAAAGAACTTGCTCCAGCCGTACAAATATTGAACTGAGTACATGTGAAGGACCAGGAATGTACATTCTCAGGAGAAATACTTGGAACAAATCATGAACTTGAGAGAGATTCGATGCAAGTGCCAATTGGTAAGATACCATCCCAACACAATCCAGTATTTCAAAAGGACCGATATACCTAGGACTCAACATTCCCTTTTTTCCAAATCTCATTACTCTCATCCAAGGAGATATTCGTAAAAACACTTTATCACCCACATAAAACTCCAGGTCTTTTCTTTGGTTATCATCATAAATTTTTTTCGACTCTGAGATTCTCTTATGTGTTGTTGAATAGATCTGACCTTTTCTGTCATCTCATCAACAAGGTCATGTCCTAATAGCTTTCCTTCCCCAACATCATCCTAGCAAGTCAGATTCCTGCATTTCTTTCCAGAGAGAGCTTCATAAGGAGCCATCTGAATACTAGAGTGAAAGCTATAATTATAAGAAAATTCCACCAGAGGTAGGTGTTGATCCCAACCACCTTTGAAATCTATAGAGCTAGCTCTTAACATATCTTCTAGAGTTTGAATTGTTCTCTCAGACTGACCGTCTGTCTGAGGATGATAAACAGTGCTAAAACTCAACTTTGTATCTAGAGTATGCTGAAGACTTCACCAAAATATTGAGGTAAACCATGGATACCGATCAGATATAATGGAAAGTGGTATTCCATGAAATCTTACCACATTCTTTACATATATCCTAGCAAGCTGATCAAGAGAGAAATCCTCTCTAATAGTAATGAATTGTACCGACTTTGTAAGATGATAAACTATGACCCAAATAGAATTATTGCCTTTGGATGTTTTAGTAAGACCAGTGACAAAGTCCATAGTGATGTTTTCCCATTTACATTCGGGTATGGGTAATAGTTGTAACATAACCTTAGACTTCTGTCTCTCAGCTTTAACTGGCTGAAAAACGAAGCATCGAGAGACATATTCAACAACATCTCTTTTCATTCCATCCTACCAGATATACTCTTCCATGCCTCTATACATCTTCGTGCTTCTAGGATGAATAGAGAATGAAGAACTATGAGCCTCATCTAGCTGCTCCTTCTTTAATTCTGGGATGTGAGGAACACAAACCCGATTCTTGAGCCTTATTATCTCATCACAATCAAGGTTGAATTCATGAAATTTCTCTCCTTCTTTTGTAACTCTACATCTTATTTTTGTGCCTCTTTAATCTTCAAATGTAAAGATGGGTTAATATTCATTTGATAAAGATAAGATTTCTCCCCTTCCATTATAATTCCAAGATCCATCCTTTGTAAATTCATAAATATTGGATCTTTTGTGATCCTTATCATAGATATGCTAGCATGGTCTTATCGACTTAATGCATCTTCCACCTTGTTTGCTTTCCCATGGTGATAATGAATTGAGTAGTCTTAATCCTTAATCAGCTCTAACAATCTTCTTTGGTGCATATTCAGATCCTTTTGTGTGAAAATGTACTTTAAACATTTATGATCAGTATAAATATCACACCTTTCACCATAATGATAATGCCTCTATATTTTTTATGCAAAGATTACCGCAGCTAACTCCAAATCACGAGATGGGTAAATTTTCTCATGGATTTTCAACTGTCGTGAGGCATAAGCTATCACCATATCATTTTTCATGAGAACACACCCCAATCCCTTCTTGGATGCATCACTATAGATCACAAACCTTTCCCCACTACAAGGCATTGTGAGCACAGGTGCACTGGATACCCTTCTTTTTAACTCCTTAAAATTCTCTTCACACTCCTATATCCAAGAGAACTTAACTCTTTTTCGAGTCAACCTGGTGAGTGGATTAGATAATTGTGAAAAATCATTCCCAAAACGTCGATAATATCCAGCCAAACCAAGAAAACTTCAGATCTCAGTTACTGTTGTTGGTCTCGACCATCTTTCGATAACATCTGTTTTTGCTGGATCCACAGATATCCCCTCTTTTGAGATTATGTGACCCAAAAATTCAACATTTTCAAGCAAAAATTCAGACTTGGTATATTTGGCATAAATATTATCCTTTCACAGGGTCTTTAATACAATTCTCATGTGATCTTCATGTTATTCCTTGCTCTTTGAATAGATAGGAATATCGTCTATAAAGACTACCACAAACTAATCAAGATAGACTCTAAAGACTCTATTCATTATATCCATGAAGATATGAGGGGCATTAGTAAGACCAAATGGAATCACTATAAATTCATAGTGTCCATACCCTGTACGGAAAGCCATCTTTGGTATTTCCTCCCATTTGTAAATAAAATGATGATACCCTGAACGAAGATCAATCTTGGAAAAGTATTGAGCTCCATATAGTTGGTCAAATAAGTCATCAATGCATGGTAGAGGATATTTTTTATTGATAGTGATCTTGTTATGTTCTCGATAATCAATGTGGATTCTCATTGATCAATATTTCTTCTTAACAAATAGAACAGGTGCTTCCAAAGGTGACGCATTAGGTCGTATGAATCCCTTATCAAGATTCTCTTGGAGTTGCTTCTTCAATTCCTACAACTCAATTGGGGCCATTCTATAAGGTGTCTTTGAAAAAGGCATAGCACCCGATATGATTTCTATTGAAAACTCAACTTCACGATTTGGTGGATGACCTGGAAATTCCTCCGAAAAGACATCATCAAACTCCCGTACAATTGGTATATTCTTAATCTTGAGTTTCTCTCCAACCATTTGAGATAAATAACCTTCATTTAGTGGAATCAAGACCCATAAGATGGATAAAATTTCCACTGGAAGGTTATGTTCATCCTTACATCGATAGACGATCATAGATTGATCTGAAATATGAAATGTAAATTATTTTCTTTGGAAATTCATATGAGCTCCATATAAAAAAACTCAATCCATGCCAAGAATCACATTAAATTCCACTATAGAAAGGATCACAAGATTTACAGGAATCTCTTTCCCACAAACTTCAATCGGAGAAGAATTATAACCTTTTGATGTGACTTTTGTGGCATTAGGGGGTGTCACAACTAAGTCAACATCTAATTGTTGAGGTAATACGACAATACCCTTAGAAAAGTTTTCATAAATAAAAGAGTGGGTGGATCCAAAATCAAATAAAAAATTTTCTACTTTAGAGTGGATGGAAAAGTGTGCCTTTCACCACTTCATTATCATACTCCACACCGCTGATAGAAATTGATGTGACTTTCCTTTGTCTTTTGCCATAAGAGTTTGTTGACGTCGATCATCATCAACAACCCTTAGATTAGGGCATTGATTAGTATAATTCCCCATTTCATTCACTTGTAACATTGAACTGTAGGAGGTGCACTTTGTGTAGCCTTTTCATTGTTCACATCACTAGACATCTTCTTCCAATCATTGCGACATTCAAATTCCAGATAACCTTCTTTTCCACATTTGAATCATTTACTTGTCCCTTTAAGAAAACTCCCTCCATGATTCTTTCCACAGATTGAGCATAAGGGAAAACTCATCTTCTTTTCAGTTTGTTCTTTATATTTACCTTTGAATTCCATTTTCCTCTCCTTATCAAATCAATATGATTAATGGGTTACTACAATCTTCATCTCAACCTTGAGAGCACATAGAACAATTTCCTCATAGCTATTGAAGTCCCTTATGGATAATGCCCTTCTGTTACTTGGTTTTATGCCACTATAGAATATATTTATCTTAATCTCAGGTTGGATAATAATTCCAAAATCATACCTTGAAAGTCTTGTAAAAATTTCTTCGTTGGTACCAACAGATTCATCATCCTTTTCCATTAGTTCAGGAAACTCCTTCTCTATATTTGTTCGACGAATATGAGGGATGTACTTATTGAAAAATAAGTTCTTGAACTCCTCCCATTCCAAGGGCTCAATTTCATCTCCTGGCCTCGTATTCTTGATAAGATTCCACCATTGATCAGCTTCACCTTCAAAACTATATACTCTTAAGATGTCTTTATCATGTTAAGAACATTGAAGAACTAAAAATATCATTTCAGTGGTACTGATCCATTGTTCAGCAACTAATGGATCTATATACCCACTGAATGAAGGTGGGTGCTACATCATGAAGGATTCAACAGAATGTCCCTCATTTCATTTCTCGTTTGGAAGTCCTGCATGATTCATAGCTTGAGAAAGTTGACTGATCATTGCTACAAGATTTTTCATTCCAACTCCCATAACTTTTGGTTGCTCATTGGGGTAATCATTGCATTTCCCGCCGCATTCCGCATTAACACGGTTCCTTGGAGTTCCATCCATTGACTAAAACCAAGAAGAATAGTGTGATAAACACTAATTATAATAGAAAAAAGACATAATCAAGAATAAAATTTCACGCTTTAGGCCTTATCATATGTTATTCATTCCCATTTCTAAAACACTAAGATTTTGTCGTATGCTTAGACATATCCTTAGGGTTTTTACTAAGGATTTCACATCCTAGATTCAAAAGGATGACTATAATGTTCCTCTGATACCAACTATAATGACCCATACTTTACATAAATTGTTTTTACGTCAAAATTGAAGCACACTTATTACAAAATATAAAAAAACCACAGTAGGACCATATAGGTATATTGTCTTTAGAAACTAGGAAACATAAACATCTAGTTCATAAAGCATCTATATTGTCTCCCATTTATTTCATCATATCTAGAATCCCTTTTTGCATATCCTACTTAATACCCTTCTTCCTAATATAGGGAAAAGAAAACATACAAAAGGATGATCTCAAATGCTCTGTAAAGGTAAAAAAAAAGAAATATCAATCACATCATATTAATAAGAACATAACATTCTAGAAATCTTAACCTGCAAAAGATATCATAATTTCATAACATGGGATAAATCATAGTAGTGAATGTAATCCCAATAATCTTAACAAGAAACTTTGTCGCATACAAAAATAATCACAAAGAATCATTTCTTAGTAGTCAAGACCCATTGCCAAGACTATCTTAGCGGACAAAGTCCATTTCTGAACCGAGTTCACTCCTTGTTTCAGACCTGTTTCACTGAACTGGATTAACCTACCGATCCAGCCATGTCTATCTCATGGGATATAAATCATTACCCAATGCATTGGAGGGATATATAGGTCCCACCCATCTCATAATTATACCTTTCTTAAGTGTTCCACAAGATCATAAATCATACATCATATCATAACCCATCAAATAAAAATGGGATTGTTGAACATCATGCCATCATAACATAATCCATATAAGATAAAAAGACATCATAAAACTAATTCCATCATAACATTAACAAATCAATGTAAATATAGGGATAGAAATAGAACCCAATATGATCATATATGGAAAATAATTTTGATAAAACACTTCAACTCTATTCTTGAGGAAAATATCCTTTCTACTTCAATTTTTTTCCTTCCTTAAAATATTATACAATTTTAAACTAAAAGAAGTTGATTAAAAATAAAAATAACATCTTGTAAAGGAATATTCATGTAAATAATGTTTTAAAATTCCATTTAGGACATATAATTTAAAAAAACATTCTTCTCATACTTTGGTCGGAAAAGTCAAAAAGTACCTCATACTAAAAATGACAAAAGATTCCTTTCATATCTTTTACTAAAAACTCACCAAAAAGGAATATTGGATTTAAAAAAAATTAGTGGGATAGAAATAATATTACATATTGAGGAAACATGGATGTGGATGATAAATATTCCACAGAAAATACCAATGTATAAACAATCTTGGATAAAAATGAGATTGTTAGATTTTCCCTTACCTTAGGTACAATATGCATTGTATGTGTCCAAACCTCCTATATAATGATTTAAATAATGTCATTTAATTATTATAGAATCATATTAATTGTTATTATATCATATATGGTCATATTCTTATATTCTTATTAGTAATATTTCATTGCTACTTGTTATTTGGGTGTTCATTGCTTTATGTTCTTATGCATGTCTTGTCGAATAAATTCTTGTTCTTCTTTTTATGTTATAGATACCTCATTTACAAAATAGTATTAGTGTAACATATATCATATTTATTCATTCAATCCATTTATATAATCATTATTAAACGAATATCATGTAGAATGAGTCGCATCACATCGTGGAGACGGTAGGCCGTACGTACGCACGAGCGATGATATCATTCCCGTGATCGTGGAATTGTATTGAAGTGTATGTATACTATTTAAGAATCAATATCACTTTATAAAAATCATATATAGTTATTGTTTACACCATTATACCCATCCAAGTAAGGTGGTGGTGGAAAACATATTACACCACGACGTGGAGACGACATTCCGTACGTACGCACACACGGTGATTTTGTTTTCCATAGGATGGATAGAAGGTGAAATAGGGTTGTTTCATATTTATAATAACATATAAGTATATTACTGATACTGATGTTATTAATTCATAATAAAAAAACCAAAGAAGAGGAATTAGAAGATGAAATTCATTTGAAACAATCGGTAACGGACATTACCTCTTCTCTGAAGCGCCTCTTCTTAACCACCTCTTAGGAAACTAAAGATTGTTTTTGAAGAATACCAGGACCTCTAGGATGTTTCTATGGAGTAGGATAAGAGAAATTGGCCAGGGTTGGCCGATCTTGAAGGCTCAATGTGGTGTGAGGTGGAGAGGGAGGAGGTGCCCTTTTACAAGGGAGGAGAGGGGAACCTTAGGAAAAACATAAAATAATATTTAATTATAGTCATATTCGGTTTTTAATAGCTCAAAAATTTTTTATTTTGAAGATAAGGTGGGTATGGGTCGAAATCCCCTCAACCAAGAGATTTGAGACATGTTTAGGTTACTATTTTAACCTTATCATTTTGATTTAACTCTATGATAAATAATTTAACTTTTACCGTGTCTTCTTGTGTTGTTACACTATATGGTTAGAAAACATACTATAACAAGCCAAACAAACCCCATGTGGTTAATTATTAATATATATAACCTTAGATAAGTCATTTGGTCGATCCTTATATTTTTAGGAATAAAATAACAATTAATAATATAATATTTGTTTTAAAAACTATTTTATGTCAATTTTGACACTATTTGGTAATTGATTTTTGTGAAAATCATAACAACATTATTACTTCAAATAATGTTATTTAAATAAATACAAATATGTCATATTAACCTCTGAAATTAGTTTCATTCTTAAAAATATTCACATTACATTTATTTGTGTATATATAATATCAATTATGTTAATATTTTTGTAATAAGGTAATTACTGCATCATCATTGTGTCAAAAATAAATTAAATTATTTAAAGTTTAAAAATTATAAATAAAATACCATTATGTAGGAAATCTTTTTATCTTTCTAATAAATATTTATAGTCTAATTTGTCTTCTTTATAACCCTATATTAACAATGTTTTAGTTATTAAACTTTGATTTTAACTATTTTAAGTCTTTATTAAATAAAATAATATTAAATGTCCTAATCTAATCCAAGTGGATCTAAATGGTCATATTTTTTTCCTAAGGTGTTTTTGGTCGAATTAAACTTATAAAATAGAATTAAGACACGTTTTAGGGTAATAATAATAACATTTTTACCCTTAATTTCCCTATTTTCTTTTAACCGTGGTAAATAAAAGTAAAAAGTTACTATTCACAAAAAAATTATTTTCATCTTATTGAACAACATTTTACTTACTAAAATCAACCATGTCTCTCAGATTTTTGAAATTCCATTCACATAAGCGGTAAAAATATGTTTTATGTAAATTTTCAAATTCTTCTAGGAGGTGGGTAAAAGACGATAAAAAGTTCAATAAAATATTTATGTATCTAAACTTATTTTAAAATGACTCCAATGAATTAAATTGAACTTATATAGGTATTATGTATGAATTTTTACCTAAAATAAATTTAAATAAAATAAATAATTATTTAAATAAAATGTATTTTTTCAAATAGTAACCCAGTGTTTTCACTATTCATCAAAAAATGAATGTTTTCAAAAAAATACCAAAAATTTACCCTAGGAAAATTTCAATATTCCGAATCGAAAAATGAAGTCCATTTTGAAAGGTAAAATATATAAAATTTCAAAAATTTTGTATTACTATTCCTAATGGCTAGTTTTAATAATATTTTAATAGCATATCGTTGTTTAGTGAAACTCAGTATTGCGTACAACGCAAGATATCGAGGAAGGTCACGATTGCGTGTAAAGAAAGCCAAGTTAGTGTTGTGTGTAGTGAATGATTCCTTTGATAATTTATATAACATAAAAAAAGTATTTCTCCTAAAAATATCTGTTGTTACAGTCAACGTGCATCGTCCACCTATGTGGTTGGTGGTATATTCAACCCAGTGAGTGGTGGTTCTACTGGTACACCACCCGAAGGTGCCAACATAGTAAGAGGGCCCTACACCGGAGCATCGTCGCTTGGCGGGCCATCATTGTATACTCTCTATGGAATCCTAGCTGGCTGTCTACGCAGTGGAATCATAATAAGGAACATGTGTGCCACTGTCATTTAGTTATTCCTTGTGAGATGAATCAAGAAAACACAATAAAACATTTCAAAACACACATGAAAACACTGTTTTTGTGCACTGAGTTAAAAATCAGATGTTGCCGTCCTGGTGTATAGATACATCGCAACCGCACCAACACTGGATTCCCAAAAAAAAATTCCACACTCACTACACTTAACACTACTGCCGTTAAAAATATCATATTCCAATGTTCTACAGTAGAACTGACTCATCTGATTCCAACTTGTGATGACCCCTCCCCCAGGGCCCGTTTTGTGACTACCCTAAGCCCACTTTCCAGAGTCCAGGGGTTGGTGACTAGCACTAAAAGGCATATTCCCTAAAACCAAGAATGAATTGCCTTTGTAATTTATAAACAGATGCAACTAAGCACACACCAAGATACGAACACAAGTCAACTATATAGAAAATAGAGTGCTGAAAGTAAAAAAGGTGTTGAAATACAAGCCCAATATTAATGGAACAAGTACAACTGAAAAAAACTAAAGAAAAAGGAAAGAAGCTACTAGGTCATCCTCCAAGGTTCTTACCTGAAGGGTAGGTACAGATCGCCTTCTCATCACTCCATGTCCACACGTCTCCTATCCGTACCCACACACCGTATGGTCCACCTCTGGGCCCCATCTAGTCTCGGTACCCTCAGCTTCGATCAGCGCTGTCTTTTTTCTGCACCTAACACAACATGTTGTGGGCAAAGCTCGTGCAAGGGTGAGTATAACGATACTCCGTAGAGACCCTAAGACCCTAAAGGTATAACTAAATCCACAAAGGGTAAACCACAAAGAATGAAGTCAACTGAAAACCCTACTTAGGTATATGCCCATACATATACCTAAGATATCAAGTATAACCATCACAATCAAGAGGAAACATAGGGTCCAACCCAAAGGCCCAAAGCTCTACTATTCCACAAAGGAAGGAATACCATGATGTTAAGTACAACATATGTACGCCAATAGAATAATACCACAAAGGTATTACCACGAAGGAAAGAACCACACCAGTACGAACTCATCTCACACCAGGTATTACTTATGTATAGTATTTTAGATGATTAGATATAACTACTAATTCAACTTACTCTGTTAAGAGGTAGAACCATGAAGGACTGTAGTACATCGTCAGACCCACACATGGTCCTCGTAAATCATCAGTACACCGTCAGGCCCACACACAATCCTAGTACATCGTCAGTACGTTGTCAGACCCACACAGAATCCTAGTACATCGCCAATACGTTGTCAGACCCACAATAGATCCTAGTACATATCCAGTATTTCGTCATACCAACACAGGATTCTAGAATATCTTTAGTACATCGTCATTCCCACACAGGATCCAAGTACATCATCAGTACGTCATCAGACCCACACATGATCCTCGTACATCTCCAGTACATCTTCGGACCCACACATGATCCTAGTACATCTCCAGTACATCATCAGACCCACACAAGAACCTAGTATATCTCTATTACGTCATCAGACCCACACAAGATCATAGTACATCTCAAGTATGTCTTCAGAAAAACAAAGGATCATGGTACATCTTCAGTATGACATCAAAACCACAGAAGAACATAATACATCTTCACTACGTCGTCAGACCCACACAAGATCCAAGTACATCTCCAGTTCGTCGTAAAACCCACACAAGATCCTAGTACATCTCCAGTACATTGTCAGACCCCCACAATATCCTTGTACATATTCAGTACGCTATCATACCCACACATAATTAAAACCCTACATCGAATGTTTGTTGTTGTGTTGCGAGAGAGAAGTCGAAGATGTCGACATTCGTCACGCCCACCAAATTCCTCCGATATTTTGATGATTCATTAGATAAATAGTCTTTGATGGATGTGGTCTTATGTTGTTAAAGATGTCCACCAATGGAGGATGTCATGAGGAAGGAGTTGATGATATTGAAGAACGTAAGCATTCTTTGTTTAGAGAAGCGTTCTTCGTGGAAGATGTTCTTCGTTGGAGAAGTGTAATCCTCCCATAATCTATCCCATTATCCTTTTCAAAATACTTTCCTCCAATCCCCCAAAAAAATTAAAATGCAACATAATAGAAAATGTTATCTATTTAGTTTGTTGGCATAATTTCAAATTGGTTTAATTAATTAAATGATGCAGTGGTATAATTAATAAAATGGGTTGTCACATTGAAAGTGGAGGAAGATCAAGAGGCATCCCCACATTTATGATGGACATTAAGGGCTTCTCCCATTAGAGGGTTCGGGTGGTACCCTACTTTTGGAATTCAAATTGGGGGTTTAGGCTCAGGTGGTCCCCACCACCATAACAAAAGTGGGAGGTTTTAGTCCAGGTTGTCCCCACATTTATAACATCCACATGGGAGTTTTCAACAAATAAAAATGTTAAACATTTTAATTGTATTTTATTCTTTCATGAAAAACAAAATTTTTAACTTTCACCCTCGACCAACTGTTGTCATGGAAAAAGTACTCTTATGAGAATATCTGCGCTGCGAGTTCAAAAGTGTCCTCAAATTTTAATTCCATGAACCAGTTAAAATGTTACAAATACCCTCTCAAACATTTACTGAACATACCTGAAAAAAGTTTAGAAATTCATTCCAGGCACTCCGGGCCTAGGAATCACACACCTTCAATTTTCGCAGAATCGTAAAATTCTTATTTAATTAAAAAAATACATGGATATTCAGGGTCTATAAACTGATGTAAAATAGAATTAAGACATTAATTATTATCCCTTAAATAGGTCATAAGGACTAGACTAGTCCCCTTATCCATGTGCTAACCCATCCCCAACATGATCTATCTATCATAGGGATGTTTCTTTTATCCCGACTCTAACCATGAATTCGGCCCAAGTTCCCTACAATGGCCTGATCAATGTGTATGGACTACTTCGTAGGCCACACAAAATAGTTTCTACAATAATATCATGTCTAAAATAAAATTATATAGTAAAATTACGATAATCAATAAAAAAGGCAGTGGATGTAAATATGATTCTTAATTAATAAATTATTGTTTATCCCAATTTGAACCTGGTTTCAAAAGTGCCACCATCGTATCAAAACTTCGTTGTCCCATTCAGAATGATTTATCCATATACTATAATAGGAATTTTCACCATAAATCACATGGGAAATCTTTAATCATTTCATAAAATCCATTGTACCTTAGAGCCTCATTCCATGTGTCTACATTATATCCATACTAGGGAAGAATAGAGCATCAATCATACATACCATCCATAAAATAAAATAGTGAGGCCTAGAGCATTAGTCTATCCCTAAACATAGACTATCTACCTCAGTAAAACATCAAAATAATTTAATTTTTTTTATTCACATAGTACATCACTCTTAATACATTTAACTTTATTAAATAGGTAACCCATTTTTACCCTTCTTCATATCAAAAATATATATGAATTTGTTCAAACCATTTGAAAATGTGGATATTCCCATTTAATCATTTATCTAATTATCAATTAATAATTAAAAATCATATAAATTCATCATGTTAAACCAACTATCCCTTTTTTACACAATAATAATAAAATATCAATTTAGAAGGCTTAATGTATCCCTTATTAAAATATCATCTCACAACTAACATTACAAATTCAAGGGGAGTGGAACACACCATGGGTGGCCATAATCCCAATCTAAGTATCATCAATAGGTTATTTGGGGATCAGGAGGGGTCCAAAAAATCATTTAAGCACCCCATTTATCCATTTATACTATGGAATTAAATGCACAGAATAATGACAAAAAAATATTGTAAACATGAATAATCATCAAGAATATGTGATATAACTAGTATAAAACCAAACTCATGTTATGAGACAAATTCTCAGTCAAAAATTACCCTTGATTAAAGATAAAAAACCATTAACACTCAATATATGAATATGGAAAAAAATAAGGGATCCGGGATTTTTAAGGGGAAAAATAGACCCCTAGAGTTCTTTTTGGGAATAGAAGAAAAATTAGGGGAAATCATAAAGTGATTTAATTTTCAACCAAATGGTATTGAAACCACCAAATATTTAGGGAGAATCACTCTTGGATGAGGATGGTGTAACATCTTGGATTTTCCATGTATTTTTTTTAAATATTTCAGGTATTATTTGTGAGACCAGGTACCAAGATAACATGTGATTCTATGGACCAATGTTCCCAGAATAATTGATTGAAATATATTAAATAGAAGGTTTGTTTATTTTCTTGAAAAAGTCAAATAGCTCAAAACTAGGTATCCAAATCATAAATCTCAGAGCATAGTTGAGCTCAGAATGGTCATTTTACCCAAGTCACAAAATATCATTGGTTAACATTGGTACTTTGAAAAAAAGTTATCGCATGTGTAAAACAAATAAAATATTATAGTGAATATTATTTTACTTTACTGGGTTGACACGACGAATTTATTTTTGTTCAATGTAACCCTGTGTTAGAATTATGTGGTCATACACATATCCTAAGAACTTATAGGGGGATTTTTGGAGAGAGTACTGGGAATCCATTCTGTTGAATGATGATAGATCAATGATCAATGATCAATGTACATCAATTTGCAAGGATCTCGTCAACAAACATATCAGAACTCCATTCATCATCCGAAACAGATCCAAATCAATGATGGGAATGTGATTTTGATTTTTATTTTCCACATTATTAATTTATACGATGAATGTTAATCAATCAAAGAATGGATTGATTAATATATCATTAGTATTACAGGATGGGATTTAATTTAGGAGGATTTTTTAGGGAGAAGTTCATTGGTTTTATTTATTTTTGGATTCATTTATCATTATAATTGAAAAAATAAAAAAAAGATACATGAACATGTACTGAGTTTTGTTCCTTGAGATTGATTTTTATTTTCTCTACAAATTCTTTGTTTCACCATGACAATACTTCACTAGCCCAAGGTTTAACTATTACCAATCTATGGATCAATTCAAGATTATTTCTTGGTTAAATTATTTGATATTATATATTTTGGATAGGAACAACGAGATAGAGGTGTGATGGTGGCTTTGGTAGTGAATCAAACGATGGAATATTCATCAAATAGTGTACTTCAATTTTTATCAACATGGTATAAATAATGACAATTCGTTCCATTTATTGAGGATAATAGGTGATGAAAAATCTTGATTCAGATATGGAATAGAAATATAAGGGCAGATCATGAGTTTCATGGCATGGAGAATGATAGATATGTGGCCAAAATATCAACAGAGTAATATAGAGGAAGAATGTGGGATTTTTGGAAAATAATACATAATACGGTATGTAATATGGGATTACATGACATGTGGACCCTTCTAACTATAGTTCTTGGGTTTAACTGAAGTTGATGACCTTATAGCATCTGACCCTTGTCACATATCTCATGACCATCCACAATTTCCTCTGTGTGTACATCATATGTAAATGGAAAGATGTTTGATTACACAGGAATGGACGTATCGTGTACTCCCACACAGACATGACTCTACATACACAGACCAATACAAAAAAATAGCTACAGTACACAGAAAAATCCTAGTGACACAGGAAGGGGACTATGTGTCTCCACACACCACATACATTCATCTACTTGGTGTGAATATAGAGACCATATTTCTTGTGAGGATATTCCACACAGCCGTGATATGGGATATCTAGACACGTCATGTACCCCTTGGTATATGATGTGCACCCCATTAAAGAGTTATTTATGATATTTGTTTTCTATGATTAGATTATTATAATTTGATTGTGTTCTCTTGGTGCTTTTATTCAAGGGTACAGTGCGACATTACATCCGCATCACTAGATTGTGATCCCCTGTAGTGGCCATGTATTAGATAGAGTTGTGGTTTCCCTCCATTAGACTATATTACCATACTATATAATCCCTATTTAGAGTTTCTGAAATCATCATAACCTCCTTGAGTAAGGAGTTGATCCTCTATCTATCAAGCTATATCAATAGGGATTGTGGTATCAATGGAATACAATACCTAATGTAGTGGGATGATCTATATTCAGTTTGTTGTGCCCCCAGCGGTTCTGGGCGTGACCTCCTGTATATGAATCATGGTACCCTTAGACTAGTGAGATTTATTTGGAAGGGCCCAATAAAACCTTCCTTTCAAACGAGTATCTCTGATGGTATCACGGATCATAGATTGGGTTCTCCTAGAATGAGTTTCACTTAAAATAGAATAATTTGGCTAATAGTTTTTTATGAACTCTTGTTGGAGTGGTGTCTTTCTTATGTATATATGGATTTTGTGTTGTTGTAAAATGATTGTTATATATTTTATTAAGATCAATATACCTGGTGATTCATGGTTAGTGTTTTTGTGGTGTTCTTCTTAGTATTATAATACTCACCCTTCACGGGATTTACCATCATGTGTCCTATCTTGTGCATGAAACAACCCATTTCAACATTTCCCAAGGAGTACAGGGTGTGGTTCAGTTTTAGCTGGAGCTTGACAGACTATGGTTTTTACCATGAGCATAATTTTGACTTATTTCTTTCTCTTGGAGAAAGATAGAATCTTTAAGGCCTTAATTGGCCATGTTTTTTGCCACTATTCATTTTTAGTACTTTACTGTGGTAATCTATCATGGGATATTAGATGTATTCATGCATTGTTTCAATTTATTTACATTACAGAATTGTGTGGGCATGAATATGGGTGCTTGTTTACATGTAATTTTGAAAAATGCCACCCATTTGTGGTATATGCCTACATGGTGTTGGTCCCAAGCCCCTAGCCTCATAGATGTATGATTGGGGTATTCACGGGTTGCACCTAGGTGGTTCGGGACATGATAGAGTTTTATTAGAGGTGGATGGTTCTACCATACAACATGACCTCATGAGATTGTTTTATGGAAACAATGTTAGGTGTTTTGTGTTTGGATTTCAAGATAGGAATCCAGTGTAGTTTTGGAGATCGTTACATCCATACACCAAGACTGTAATCACATAATTTTCAACTTAGTCCATGTGAACATTGGATATAGGGAATACAATGGTACATGAATCATGTAGGAATGGTTGTGTTTTCAATATCCTTCTCGAGTCAAGTTCCCAGATTCTGTCTTTTGATAGTGGTACAAATTTTTTTATTTCAAGATGTGACTATGTTGATAGAGACCCAAGATTCCTCTACATGATCATGAGGATGAACTACCTAGTCATGAGGTATGGATACATGGACTAGTACCAAAGAAATAACCTCCAGCTAGTCTACTAGATATACCACCACCCATTGTGCATTAGCTAACACTAGCAATACCATTTGAGGATACATGCTTAATGAATGTGTTTCACTAGATTCATAGGTAGAATCCACTTAGGTTTCAAGGTATGATAGACCCATAGGTAGATGAGGACTGGATATATTTATCCAATTCTGTTTTCTACCTTTCATGGATTCCAACAAACCTAATGGCAGTCCTCATGGAGAGTCTTCTTATGGGACATTCTAGGCGATGGTGGAGGTTGGTTAGTCAGTAACATGATGAGATAGCTCCCTCCTGGATCAACATCAAGTATATATTCATACATGAGTTCAATTTATACATATTATGATCAGTATACATATATGTGCCTCTCTATCTATATCATTAAAATATGACCATGGACGTGTATTAAGTGAGTTTTACTTATATATCACATTACTCCATGGATATGTTATAGGACTAGTTCTTCAGGGTCCGGACCATTCAGTAGGTTTTATGTTGGGACATATGGGAATCAGTGGCATCACATAGTATTTCAATATATTTTGGGGTACTTTAGTGAGCACTATGGTCAGAATGTTTTCTCGACGAGTAAACACCAGTAGTGGGAACTCGGTAGATTAAGCCTCTATAAAAGGTTGTAGATGGAATTCATGGGGATCCAAGTGGGTGATTCTCTACTGGAGGTGTTCCTAGGCCACAAGGTTAGTTGTTCAGGGCTCTGAAGGTGGATCAAATCAGCTAATCGATATGAAGTCTTTCTGTAGAATTTTTTGGGTACATTTAGTATGCGATTGAATGAACCTCTATAAATATTATGGAGATATATTTGATAGGGAGTTGAGACTGAGGTATAGGTAGGATAAGGTTGTTTTTTGGGTGGTACACATGTCTGGCAGTCCAAAAGGGAACCATGATATTTTTGATGGTTCAATCTATTACTGCCAAAACCCTAGGTGGTCCACACTATTCCTAGGGAAATGGGGGGAAGCAACGAGGATAGGTGTATGCTATGGATGACTATGAATCCAAGGCTCTATGGATGATATGTGGTACGATCTATGTCTTTTATACCCTAGCTGCAATATTTTTAGATAGAAGTTCCTGTCATTATTTTCATTCCACAAATCATGTTCGAGACTTGGAGATTCTGGTTGAATAGTTTACTCATCCCAAATTCTTAGAGACTCCTAGTGGAGAAGACTCAATTGTCACACACTGGTGTCGCTAGTGTAACATGACTCATGGAATTAATTGTTTCTTTTGGGATCTATTAGTTATGGTGTCAATGATTTATTATGTCATTCTATGTATGGAATGGTTATCCACTATTCATGGACATATTGGCTATTTTAGGAAAAGGTTGTAATGTTTCCATAGTTATGGAACTTGGTTTTTATTTTTTGGTGGAAAGATATCTGAGGAAACCTAGGATAAAGTCACACATAGTAGGTTGTATACAATTAATCATCAGTTGTCTATCCTAAACCACAATGTAGTGTATGTTATAGATCTCAGTTTCCTACATGGGTGGTGGATTATGAGGAAATATTTCTTGAATATGTACTAGGTTAACCTCCCCAAGGGTTTATAAACTTATTTATTGATCTACACCCTATGAAGACGTTGATATCTACACCTTAATACCATATGGGTCCTGAAATGGATCATGAGAAGAGGGATCATTTTGATGACATTTATAGAATGTTATTCATGAAGACTAGTGATTCACTATTGGTAGCCCTAGTTTCTTTTCCAAGAAGGTAAAATGATGTTTGAGTGTACGTGTTGATTATTTTTAATTGAAAAAAGTGACCATTAATTAAAATATATCAACTAACGTTCATTGATGACCTCTTTGATCAGTTAAATGTGGTGAAATTGTTCTTGAAGGTTGATCTCAGATAAGGCTATCACCAACTATGAGTACGAGGTGAAGATATATTGAATAAAACAATAAGAGGTCATTATAGAATCTATATTTACTTGATGATTCTATTTTGAATACATAAATCTCCATCAGTGTTTATGGTACTCATGAACTAGATCTTTGAACCTATATTAGATCATTTCAGAGTATTCTTCAACGATGACATCCTATTATACTCTAAATCTGGGGAGTTACATGAAGGACACATGAGGATGATCCTTGACACAATCCAAGAGCACAAAATTATTAGAAGCTCTTGAACTATCAGTTTTCAATTTGGGAGGTCAATTTTATGGACACATCACCTTATAGGCTAGATTTTTAGCATAACCAACGAAGGTTGAGTAAAATATTTCATGGGATCCAACTAAGAATTTTACAATGTTACAGAGTTTCCATAAACTAAGATGGTACTATAGGATGTTTGAAGTCATCTTCTCTAGGGTGGAAGCACCCTTAAAATCGATGACACTGATAAGGAATCCATTCATGTAGATGGAAAATTTGTACGAGTGATTTCAATGGTGTTGGAAAAGGATGATGAGAACTATTATATTAAGGATACTGGAGAAATCTATCGAGTAAGTAGTGTTTTGTAATGCATCAAGGACAAGATATGGTGGTGTTCTGATGCAGAGGCTATCCATTATATCGTTTGGTTCAGGATAGTTGATACCACATGAGTATAACTATACCTCCCATGAAAATGATTTAGTAGCATTAATTTTATTATTGATTATGTGGTGACACTACTTGATGGTAAAGTGGTTCATTGTATAATATTACCACAATATTTTTATGTATATCTGCTCTCAAAAGTATCTTAACATGAGATAGAGGCTATGGATATTTTTTCTTTTGGACTGTGACTTTGATATTTTCTATACTCCTGGGGAGGGGAACATGGTGGTAGATACTCTCACCAGGAGATCATATTTGAACATAATGAAAAATTCATCAAAGAAGATGGCCTCGTTGTATGATGGTTATCACCCCGCTACTCTTACAACAGTGTAATGAGGCATAGATTAGGGTTACGAACTATGAGACCCTACATGTTATGATTTCTATAGGAAAGGATTGGAATGAATTTTTTTATGTTTTGGAAAATGTCATTTTTTTAAAATGATGTAGGATGGTATAAGAGACACTGTAGGAGTATGTTTTAATATTTTTTAACAAATCACACTTGTAGGTACATCCTAATGTGATAAAAATGTACCAGGACCTCATATATCTCTTTTGGTGGTACTGAATAAAGGAAGGAGTTGTTGAGTTTGTTTCTCGATGTGTTACTAATTGAAAATTGATTGTTGAGCACCACATTCCAGTGAGTTTAGCTCAAGCACTTATGATTCCGGAATGGAAGTGGGGTGATATATCTATAGAATTTAGGTTGATATTTCCACGTACATCAATGGGATGTGATACCATCAAGGTGATTGTTGATCGACTCGCCCTATCGGCCCTCCTCTATGCTATGTGAGAATATATTTTAGTAGATAGAATGCGGAGCCTCTATGTTTAGGTGATATTACAGATTGATAGAGTTCCAACGACGATTGTTTTTTTATCATGATGGTCGATTTACATCTTCGGGTTTAAAGGAATTAAATGAGTATTTTGGGACCCTTTTACAGTTGATAATGTTTTTTCATCCACAGACTAATGGAAAAACTGAGTCGGCAATTCAGGTTTTGGAGGAAATACTGTTCAGATTTATGTTATACATCAGCCATAGTTGGGAAGATCACCTACCACTAGTGGAGTTTGCGAACAACAAAATCTAATATTCTACCCTTATAATATCACCATGTCTGGATTTTTTCAAGAGACCTTATAGGTCACCATTTTTATGTACTGGCCCAGGAGAGTCAATACTCATGGGACTAGAGTTGGTGCATGCTTCTATAGATAAGGTTTATATCTTCTCCGAGAGGACAAAAACTCAAAAAAGCTGTCATAAGTCATATGCTAATAGGAGAGGGTGGCCTTTTTAGTTATATGATGGTTACCATGTGTTTTTATGGGTTTCACCTTGACCTGGATAATAGTGATTTGGCCAAGGTGGAAAGAAATCTCCGAGATCCATTTAATGTTTCTAGATTATGGGTACAATTGGAGAGGTGGAATACCGCTAATATCTACCTAAATAGTTATACTAGGTACATGAATTCATGTACGTGCCACAACTTATGAGGTATGAATATGCCCCATCACACGTTATTGACTGGGGAGAGCTAGTCATAAAGGATGGAGAATCTTTTTCTGAGTACCCAGTGGAGATCATGGACTTGTAATAGAGGATTCTTCATGGGTTATTGATTCATTTAGGGTGTTTTTGGTTGTATAATGATAATTTTCATAAGCATACATGGGAGGAGGAGGCTTAAATTCGTTCATAGTACCAACATCTCTTTTTTTAACCCTTATTTTGTATTTTTGAAGATGTTAAGTCCCAACATGGGGATAATGATACATATGGGATTTTCCTTATAATATTTTTAAATATTATGTTCATTATTTTTTAGACCATGCACTAAGATGGTGTGTGATTATATGTCCCAATGTGCCAAGAATAAATGATTTAAATATAATAAATACATTAAATACCACATGTGCGCGGTTTTCCTGAAAAAGTGGGATAACTCTTAAACTTTATACCAAATCAAAAATTAGATAACACTGTTGAGGTACAAGTAGTGATTGTACCCTAAGATAGCCATAAAATTGGTCAATAAGTGTTTTTTTTCTAAGTATATGTTGTATTTGTAAAATGGACTATTTAATTTAAAATAAATTATTTTAAATTTCTATCTTGAAACAATGACTTTTTTCAATAAATATATCAATATTTCCTAATTAAACTATTATACACATAACCCTCGATCATCTAGGGGATCACGGGATAGAGATTTGGGTATCCATTCTGATGAACAATAATTATTCGAGGATTGATGATCGACACACATAGATTTTAAAGGATCTCACCTACGAATATAGAGGCACTTGGTTCTTCATCAGCAACCAATCCAAATCGAGCCAGGTTTTGTGATATTTATTTAATTTTTTCCAATAATATTTTCTATGATAAATGTGAATTAATCGAAAAATGGATTGAATCGTGGATCATTCATATTTTGGGTTGATATTTAACTTTTCTGGATTTTATTTGGAGAATTTGTTTGGTTGAAATCGTTGATATATTTATTTATCATTCTAATTGAAGAAAATCAAGACATACATAAAAATCAAACACGGTTCATTCCTTTGGATGCACTATGCTTTTCTCCCCAAATTCCATTTTTTACCACATTAATTAATTTTTGAACCAGGGTTCAACAATTCTCAATCAATCAATTTTTTTGCACACTTTTAATGGATCAACGATCCAATATCACTTATTTTGTATTGACACGATGCGATTGAGGTGCGATGGTGGTTGTGACAATGAATCGAAGGACAAATGATTATTGAATTCACATTCATTGGTGTTCCTCATCATAGAATGTAGACTATATATTCGATCTATTTGATGGGTAGATATGGTGATGAAACATGTCGATTCTATTATAGTAAGCAGAAATGACTGATTCTTTAGTTTTACGACATGTAGGTCGATATATTGGAGGCTGGAAGTTCAGTACATGTTGGTGGAGGTTGAATCTAGAATTCAAGAAATTCACATAGAATAGAGCATGTAATCTAGGATTACACTACATGAGGGACACCTTAGCTGTGAAGCTGATGATTGGAAACTGTTAAGGGGCACATTACATTTTTCCCCTTTCACACATCTTGTTACCCTCCTCAGTTGACTAGATGTGTACTTTGGATGTACACATATAGGGTTTGGAGTACATAGGCAGTGACACGTTGTGTACTCCCACACTGAAACTGCATGGAATACATGGACCAATACATGAATGTGTAAATGGTACACAAACAAATAAATGCAACACAATAATGATACTATGTGTCTCTACACATCATCTACATAGTTCTACATGTTGTGTATATGGATTGTACATTCTATGTGAGGATCTATCACTAGGGAAGGAAATGGGATAGACGAACATGCCATGTACCCCTTGGGACATTCCATGTACTCCCTTCTAGAGTGCTTCAGGCTCTTTGTTTTAATGGGTAGGGATATTATAGTTTGTGAACATCCCCTTGGTCTATTTTCTCATGGTTACCATATAGAAATACATCCACATCTATAGATTGTGATCCAGTATAGAGGAAGAGTCTTATATAGAGTTATGGTGTCCGTCCCATGAGACTAGTGTGAGATCCTCTATCATCCCGAGTTGGAGTTTGTGGAATCAGTGTGACCTCCATGGGTAGGGCGTTTATCCTCTATCTAGTAGGCCGTATTGGTATATTTGGTGGTATTGTTTGAATATGATCTCCTATGTAGCTGGTTGTTCCATAATAGGTTCATGGTGTTCCATAGTTGTCATTAGAATGACACCCTATCTGTGTATCATGGTCCCTTCAGATTAGTTAGCTTCATTGTTTAGGTCATATTGACCTAGGCCTCTTCGTTGATAGTCTATGATGGTAGCATGGCTCATGGAGTGATTTCTCCCAGAATGGGTGTTGTTTCCAACAGAATCATGTCACTTGCTATTGGTTATGATATCCTGGTGGTGTGGTGTCATTCCTAAGTATATCAAGGTTTTTCTATCTTATAAATTTAGTTTCATATATTATATTAATTTTACTGTACTTTATTATTTATGTTTATTGTTTTTGGGGTTTCATATAATGTGTTGTTATAATAACCCTTGAATGGAATTTTCCTACTTGTGTCAGGTCTTGTATAGATGATATATTTTTTTGACGTTATCATGAGTGGGTGGAGCATAACAGTAACTTGAAAGACCGAGGTGTTTACTAGGAGCATGTGAATATTATTTACATTCCCTTAGAGTAGGATAGACTATTTATAGCTTTTGTTGGGCATGTTTTTGACCATATCTATTTCAAGTAATTTAATGTTATTCTCTATCATGGGATCTTATATGTATGCATACATTTTTTTAGTTGATCGATTTTTAAGCATTGTGTGGTCTTAGGGATGTGTGTGTGTGTGTAAATGTACTTTAGGAAAATGCATCCCATTTTTGGTATATGCCTACTTGGCACTTATCACTAGCCCCTGGCTTATTGGAGGTAGGCATATGGTTTTCAGAGGTCCGACCTCTGCTGGTCAGGTCATGATAAAGGGATCCTTTGGTTCATCACTCAATATATTGGAGGTGGAGAGGGGAAGAAAATAGATAATGTTCTTTTAAAATCATAAGGGGATAAAATGGGTATTTACCCATATTTAATGATGATTTGTGTATTCCCATATATTTTTCCATACTGTGCACTATCTCTAGAGGTCCCACTATGTAAGAGGGGGCCAGGGTTTAATGGTTTTCAAATGATCCTACATTGTTTAGAAAACTATTTAGAGGTTGTGTGTCTAGCTGTGTTCAAGGACACAGAGTTTCCTAGATCCACTTTTATCATTTTCTAACAATGTACCATTCCCCTACATGTTTAATGGATAAGCCACATAGTTGGTACTATCAATACAAAAACTAAACACCCAACCGAAGAGTGCCTCCTTCCTTCCCTTATCATAACTTGATCCCTTGGAACACCCCTAAATATTAATATAATATTTTGATTAATTTAATTACACAATTTAAAGAGAATGAAATATAAAATTAATCATGGAAACACCTCCTTTAATTGATGATATCTTTCATCTTCACCCCATATAATAGCTTATCCTTGATCTTCTTTTCCAAGAGTCACAATGTCTCCAATGTAAACAGATTGATCCATTGAGCTAGTATATCCCTCTTCCATGTTTCCACATTAAAGAGGCCATGATTCCATATCACTTCAACTATGTTAAGATCTCCCCCTTACGATTATTCTCACTATTATCCTTAGTACAAACTGGAACCTATTCAAAGGATGTATCATCATCAAGCTCAACCATATCATCATATATAATATAATAGTGTGTTTATTAGTACTGCTAAATCAATTACACATGAAAAAAATCATGGATGACACTATATAGCAGTAGGAAGGCCAATTTGCATTCAATGAGTCTGATACTCACCACGATATAAAAAATAAAATTTTATCTAGGAACAAACATTCTCTTTTTCTGAATTTGACAGTGACCCATCCTTGTCAATGACTGAAGGAGGACATGATCCCCCACTATGAACTCTTCAGATCAACAAAATCAATCAACATATTAAATCTATATAAAGTGTTTCTTAACCATATGATTGTGATTTAAATGAACATAATTTGATGCCTACTACTTGATACTTGCTCAAAACAACTTTTATTTATTATCTTACATCCCACATAATGTTGATTTAAATGACATGAAATAGAGTTCCTAACATGGTTCTATCTAAATAATAAACTAATAAGTATCTATATAGGAGAACCCAATGAGGTCTATTCATGTCCCCCAAAATCCACCAATGTTAAGGATTCTTACCTCATCCTTCCCAGTATAACATGGGTTGTATGTTTAATTTATAGTTTAAAATCCATACTAAACAATACATAAGTTTAGAGAACCATATACAAACCTTTATTAAAGTGTGAAGTACTATAATGACCTGATAATAGATACCCAGAGTCGGTGCATTATTACCTTACATTGGAATTTTCATAAGATATTAGGCCTTGAATGAAAGATTAGTTTATTATCTTTTAATGTAATAAATAAACACACAATTTTTTCATTACATTATAAAATAAAAAAGGAAACATCGTTGTATCCCCTTTAAACACACTTATATCTCTTAGTCTATCCATGTTGGTCGATAATAATATACTTCTTCACATCATAGGAAAATAAAACCAAATAATCCGATGAGATTAGATTCTTTGTAAGGATAATAATAAAGAAAATACTATCATAAAAAAGCATAAAAATTTAAGCAAATGAATTAGACTAAAACAAAAGCCTTTTATAGATTAGCATAAACTACAGAATAATATGGAAATGATAAATCAAATAATTCCATTTACTTATTCACATGGATATTCTACTACTCTGATAATCACATGTAATATCAATAGACAATTTTATAATGATGGAATGCATAATGCTAGACACTATAACCACATACTCAAGGCTTCATGCCAAGACTACAAATAAGAATTTTTAAGTTCATTTCCTAAGACAATAGTTTTTTATAGGAGACTAACCGATGCATCTAGGAGCTATGACAAGCTCAATCAATCACTTTCTATGTCAAATGAATTCCACATATGAAAATGTTGAAGCATAACATAAATATTTGTAATAAAAATATCATATAAAATGTCAATACATTAACCATAAACCATGAATGGTATAAAAATAGTACATCCATAGTAAAAAATATCAAAAAACATTCAATACAATATGGAACATTTTATCATAATAAAAAAACTTCAAATAAGCATAAAATCAGACAAAGGATGTTGACATAGATGAAATAAAAACTATTTGAGAGAAATATCTCTTTCCATTTTAAAATCATTTAAATTTAAGGTAATTATAAAATAAATCATTTATTTTTATAATATTTTCATAATCTTCTATGGAAATCATCGAAGTTAGTATAATAGAGAAACATTTCTGCACCCATTGTATAAGTTAAAAAACATTCTTTCTTTAATTTATCGAAAAGGTCATAAAGTACATTGTTTGGAAAGCGATAGAAAATATACATTAAATAAAAGTCAAAATACCATATAAATGAATTTAACTTATATTCTAGTTAATAGTAAAAGTGTTTTGAAATACATTTTTAAGAAACACAAATTTGGATTATAAACATGTCTTAATAGATACTTATGTACAAACAACCTCTTATAATAAAGAGATTATAAAATTAACACTAACATAGTATTATTCCTTAGTCAAGGGTATTCTAAACTACTATATAATTGATAAATACTTTTTATGAAATTATACAATAATCTACATACAGAAATATGATATCATATATGATCCTCTAATATTTATTTGTTAATAATATTTCTATAGTATCATTGTTTCGAGTGTTTACTGATTCATTTTCATTTATATGTTTTGTTATGTATGTCTTGTTTTATATGGACATGATATATTTTATTCGTATATATAATTATATTATGTTCTAAAACAATATTTTAAATCATAAAATGGAAATTATTCTTGAATGGTTATGATGGGGTATGAAATATCATTGCCTCATTTAGACGGTAAGCCGTACGTATGCACGAGCGTTAATATCATTATATTAGTGGTGAAATCACATGTAATTGGATGTTATAATATATATTCATAATAAATAACAACTTATATTTAATATTTACATTAATTATACTCATTATTATGCCCATAAAAATAAATAAGTGTCGAATAACAAACTACACCACGTCGGGGAGATGTTATGCCGCACGTACGAACGTATGGTGACTTTGTCAATCCTAGGATGGAATAATGAATATGGTTGTACCATATTTATAATAATATCTCATTATGTATAAGTTACTAGATTTTTTATTTTCATATGTAAATAACAATGCAAGAGGATGTGGAAGAAGAAAAGAACTTGAAAGAGGTGATCAAATAAGTACATTTTCCTTAGTTGATTCCTTTTGATTTCATAAAAAGGGATCCTTATGTTGGATTTTTGATCAAATTAAGGAATCTAGGTTGAATTTCGTGTATTTGAGAGGATATTTGATCAGGTTTCATTTGGGACAAAATGATTTGGATTAGTGAATTTGAGAGAAGGGGAAGTTCCCTTTTATAAGAGAGGTGATGGGCACCTTATGAAAAGATTGAAATATTATATTATTATAAAGTCATTTCCAGTTTCTAATGGCTCCAAATGGAATTTATTTTGATGTTAAGGTGGGGTTGAGATGAAAACATCACAAACAATAGGTTTTATATGTTTATGTCACCATATAAACCTTATCATTTCGATTTAACTCTTAGTTAAATAGTTTATCTTTTACCATGTCATCTAGTATTATTATAATAAATGGTTAATAAACATACTATGAAATGTCCAGAGAACCATAAGTGTTTCATTATTGAAATATATAACCCTATATAAGTCATTTTTCCTAACCATAATTTTTAGGAATATTAAATAATTTAATAAAATTGTATTTTTTTTAAAAACTCATTTATGTAAATTTTAAAACTATTTAGTAATTTGTTTTTTTGAATGTCATAACAACTTTATTACTTTGAAAAAAACTATTTAATCTACCCTAACATGTCAAATTAACATATAAAATTCACTGAATCCATCTAAAGTTTCAATATACATTTATTTTAATATTTATAATATATATTATTTAAATATTTCCATAATAATGTAATTACTGGATCATCATTCTATTAAAAATAAATTTTATTATTTAATTTATCAAAATTATGAATAAAATACCATGATGATGGAAATATTTTTTTATTTCTAATTAATATTTATAGTCGAAATAATATTATTTATAACCATATATGAAAATTTTTTAGTTATTAAAATTTGAATTTTAAACTTTTAAATATTCTTTAAATAAAATAATAATTAATGTTCTAATCTAATCCAAGTGGATAAAAAAGCATCATATTTTCTTCCTAACATTTATTTAGGTCGAAATAAACTTTTCCAATAGAATTAGGACATGTCTATTGGCAATTATAATATCATTTTTACCTTTAATTACCCTATATACTTTTAACCGTGGTAAAAAATTCAAAAGTTACTATTCACCAAAATTTATTTTCACCCTATAGGACAAAATTTTACATAATGATGTCAATCATGCTTCTAATATTTTTAGAATTAAATACAGAAAAGTGGTAAAATTACATTTTATGCAAATTTTCAAATGTTCTAAAAAAGTGGGTAATATACGTTAAAAATGTTCAATAAACTATTACTTGTCTAATCTTATTATAAAATGTCTCTATTGAATTAAATTGAACTAATATATTTATTATGTATCTTTTTTTAATTTAAGATTAATTTTTAAGTAAAAATAATTATTTAAATGAAAACATCATTTTTTATGTACAATGTAGAGTTTTCACTGTTCATCAAAAATTGAATGTTTCCAGAAAAAATAAAAACAATAACCCAAATATAATGTTGATATTTCTAATTAAAAAATTATATCTATTTTAAAAAATTAAAAAAAAGATGTTGCATTAATTATTTTAAATTTAAATCACGTTTTCAAAACCAGGAAGCGAATTTTTAAGAAGTAAAAACTATCAAAAGATTGACATGTGTTTATATCCAATTTAAATGTGAAATTAATTACAGTGACATAAATTATATTAAATGATACAAATATTATCTTATTATTCTTTAAAACCACCCAAATTCATAATTTAACAATAATTTATTCTGATTAAAAATGTAGTTTTAAATTAAAATCTAGTATTTTTTACAATCCATCAAAATATGAAAGTTAACAGAAAAGTACCAAAATATTATCCAAAATGATTTTTTATTTCCAACTTATAATGAATAATTTTATTTCAATAAAATGAATATATAAAAACATTAAAATATTATATTTAAAAAGGGTTCTCCATTAATAGGTGGAAAAACTGTATTTTTTCGAAAAATACTTCTTTGATCTGAAAAATTGAATGTTTCCTTATATAGTGTCAAAGAACAGAAAATAGGAATGTTAAAATTATATAATATATATATATATAAATTGGAATTGTTTTTAATAATTCTCATAACTAGTTTTATAATAGTTAGTTTGATATGTCGTTATGCGCTTGAACTTGGCGTTGTGTGCAGTGGAGGGTATTGAATTACTTTAAAGAGATAAAATACTATGAAATATTGGGTTGTTACATTTTACCATACTTAAATACATTTCATACATTCAATTTTAAATTTTTATTGGAAAATAAATGGTTTAAAATATAAAATACATTTTTGGAAAATAGACATCGGCAATAGGGTTAATAAAATTTATTCCTAATAAGTAGGAAATTGATACGAAAAAGTCACCACAAAAATTGGATTTAGAATAGAAGAACATTGGTAGAAATTTGAGACACATAGTTTGAGGAAAAATGTAAATATTTGTAAGGATTTATTGAGGTCATCAATCAAAAATAAGTGAAAAATAAATTGAAAATTGAGGGCCTCAACTCCATAAAGCTACGATGGCTTGAAATATCAATGGGTCATCAGAACATAATGTATTTGGATAAAACATTTTTTGTTTTAAGATATCATCAATAAAAATTACGAATTAATTTCATCACAGAATATTAGAAAATAATTTAATGGTAGAGTTCCATCCTTTAATTAATTTCTACCAAAAATTTATCTTTCACTCCAAAGGTTAATAGAACATAAAAATAATCTATTTATCATAGTCGTATAAGGTTTAAAAAAACTGAATTTATAATTCATCTATCAAATAATTTAAAAAAACTACATTATACAAACCATGGCATCATGTAAGATATTGGTAGGTGATTCACCCTTGTCGCCCATTGGTTAAAGGATCCAGTCTTGCGGCCTTCCCGGATGTGACGGGTTGTCGCCCGACCGTCGGGATGTCATTTTTATAAAATTCAACAAATAATATTAAGAACTATTTTGACCATAAACCATAGAATCCAATGCCCAACATTAAATATTCCAACCTTTAGACTTATCCATTTTTTTTTCCAAACACATTTTCCAAAAAATTATAAGGAAGGTAAACATAACATAATGAAGATATCTTTTTTCCACATAACAAAATATTAGTACCTTAGTCATGTATTCTCTTAAAACATGCTAACACCATAAACTAAAATAAATCTTTATATATTAAATTCATGCTCACTTATTCTTGATATAATAATAGATATATTTATTATATCCAAAAATATTTAATACTCCAACTATGATGAAATAAACAAACCATTAATCAGTTCTAAGGTAGTCAAGAATATCCAATATAATTTTTCCAAATCAACCATATCTTATTCCAAAACTACTAACTCGGTATCCAGACCACATTAAATTTTATCCTTTCTTTATTCACATATTTTCCAAAAAGATTAAATTTTCATTGAGTCACTTTTCTTAGTACCATATAATCATAAATCCTCAATGAAATGGTACTACAGTACAGTCCTTATTTATTTCCATAATTAATATGACCAGTTCATCGTTCATACTGCAGTCAAATGGAACAAGTCATTAATAAAAATATAAGAACACTAACTATTCTTCTTTTTAGGCGGTAGTTTCATAACATAATCATTTTTTAATAGCATCTTTTTGGGTATACTCTAATGATTGGGACATTGATTTGAGTAGATCCCAACTCCTTGTAGATAACACATTGTACATTTGACAACAATTTCTTACCCTTTTAATCACATACATGGTGTCCTTTTTCTCCAAATTTATTACAAACTCACATTACCTTGAATAATTTATCAAGGTGACTCTTTCCAAAATTATCACATAAGGGAAAATCCTTCTTTCCCTTCTTCCCTTTATCCATCTGTCTCTATACCATCCTTTTCTTCTCTACCTTACATTAAAATCCATAGGACTAAAAGAATTTTTTTACTTATCTTTTTAAGACATGATACTATTTATTCATATGATGAGAATACATGGGAGACTATTTTCCTTCTAAATGTTGTATTAAGACTATTAAAGATATGATCCTTCTCACTATTTGGATCAAGCATATTTCTGGAGTTCTAATTCCATCTACTGGGCACCATTTCTAAACAATAGCATACACTAGGTTAGTTTATGAATCACAATGCATAATTCCAAACATCTAAAATAGAAAACATAAATTGAAATGTTTATTTATATAATGAATAATCATACAAGTGTTCTCTTTGAAGAATCATCTACTCGTAAATATTTCCTAATGGTTTGTAAAAAAATGTGAATTATCCTAAGAACATCCCCTGGGTGGGTCAATACCAAGAGTGCAGCAAGGCCTGTTGTCATGTACCAGGATACCTCAGGTCAAGGAAAAATATCCTTATTAGAGTTTTCACTCATAAGTACATCTATTTCAAAGCCACATCTACCTGTTTGTATCCAGATAGGGATGTTTTTTCTTAGAAAACCCACACAATATTTACACAACTAGTTTTTTTGATGTTTTTATATACTAATCCTCAAATTCTATCTTTGGGTAATGCTATCTAATAATAGTTTATCTAAATCTAGTTTATAAGGTTTCTAATATACTTCCTATGATAAAAATTGTAATCCCCCGACCCTAGTTACCCAGAATTAGTGCATTATTAAATATCATTGGCATGATCATAAGAGATCATGTCTCGAAAAACTGATTATTATAGTAGCCATGTATGTTCTAGATATATAAATATTTTTTTCATTACATATTGAAATAAAAAAGACAACATCATTGTGTCCCCTTTGAACATAATTATATCCCTTAGACTATTCCTACTGGTCAATCATAATATACGTTTTCACATCTTGGGAAAAGAAAATACAAGAAACGGGAGAGCTCAGATGCACAGTAAGGATAAAAATATTATGAAAACTATCATAAATAAGAATAAACAATTAAGGAAATGAATAATACTAAAACAAAATACTTTTAAACTTACAATGAATCATAATATGGAAATGATAATAAAAATAATACCATTTACTTATTTACATGGGTATTCTACTGGTCAAATAATTACATGTATTCTCAATAACCAATTTCATAATGATAGAATGCATAATGTCATACATCATAACCACATAATCAAGGCCTCATGCCAAGACTAAAAATAATATTTTTTTCAAGGACTTTTTCTAAAACACTAGTTTGACTTATGAGACCTACTAATGCATCAGGGAGCTATAGCGGGATCCACCTGTCCCATAGTATGTCCAATGCATTCCTCATATGAAAATGTAGAAACATAAGATAAAAATCAGTTCTAAATCTAGCATACAAAATGTCAATACATTAAACATAAACCAGGAATAATATAAAAATAGAACATCCATAGACAAACATATCACCAAACCTTCTATAAAATATGGATGATTGTATCATAATAAGTCAACTTCAAATAAGCATAAAATCCAACAAAGGATGTTGACAGAGTCGAAATAAACACTATTTGAGAGAACTATCTATTTCTATTTTGAAATCATTTAAACGTAATGTAATTGAAAATGAAAAAAATTTATTTTGATAATATTCTTATATTCTTGTAAGGGATGTTTCAAAGGTGTTATAATGGCTTAAAAGTGATGCACCCATCATATTTTTTTGAAGAACATTCTTTCCTTAACTTATTAAAAAGGTCATAAAGTACCATTATTTGAATGTGACGAAAAGATTCCTTTCAAATAATTTTATAAAAACTAAAAAAGGTTATAAATGAATTTAACCAATATTTGAGTAAATAGTAAAAATGTTTTCAAATACATTTTTAAGAAACACAGATGTGGATGATAAAGAGGTCCCAGTAGATACTTATGTACAAAAAATATTGGATATTAAAGAGATTGTAAAAATAAAAATTACATTGTATTATTCATTAGATGAGGGTACTTTAATGTCATGTATAATGGTTAAATAATTTTTATTATATTATACAGGAATACAGATACATAAATATGATATCATATATAATTCTCTAATATTACTTTTTTAATAAAATTTCAAAAGTATCACTATTTCGGGTGTTAAATAATTCATTTTAATTTATATGTTTTGTTACACAAGTAATTTTTTATGGATAGGATATATTTTATTCATATCCATAAGAATATTATGTTCTTAAAAATTATTTTGAATCATCAAATGGAAATTATTCTTCAATGTTTTTTATGGGTAAAAATCACATCACGTCGTGGATACGGTAAGACATATGTATGCACAAGAGACAATATAATTTTATAAGGTGTGAAATCATATGTAATTGGATGGTATATTATATATGCAAAATCATAAACAATTTATATTTATTACTTACATAAATTATACTCATTATTATACCTATCCAAATAAAAAAGTGTTGAATAACAAACCACACCATGACGTGGAGACGGTAAGCCATACATACCCATGTATGGTTACTTTTTCATTCAATGGATGGATAAAAAAATGAATGTGCTTATACAATATTTATAATAATATCTAATAATGTAAAAGGTACGAGAATTATTATTTTATAATCTAAATAACAGGGAAATAGGATGTTGAAGAAGAAAATAACTTGAAATAGGTGATGAAATAATTTGGGTACCTCATTTTTATTTGATCAAAAATGATGCTTAGGATGGATTTCAGATAAAAGTATGTACTCTAGGTTTATGTGGGGGTAGTTTTTTGTATATTTTAGTAGGGTTTGTCTGAGCCAAAAGGCTTTGGATGTGTTAATTTGAGTGAATGGGAAGTGCCCTTTTATAAGAGAGGTGAGGGGAACCTTAAGAAAAGATTGAAATATTACTTATTATAAAGTAGTTTTTGGTTTCTAATTGCTAAAAAAGATTTTATTTATAGGATATCCTAGTGCTGGATCAAAAACCTCTCAAACAATATGATTTAGATTAGTTTAGGTCACCATATTAACCTTACCTTTTATATTTAACTCTTACTTAAATAGTTTAACTTTTACCATGTCTTCTTGTATTATTATAATAAATGGTTAATAATCATACAATAAAAATCATAGATAATCCCAAAAGGTTCATTATTAGCACATATAACCATATATATTTCACTTGATGGTCCATTGATTTTTAGGAATATTATATCATTTAATAAAATATCATTTGTTTTAAAAATTCATTTATGTCGATTTTAACAATATTTAGTATTAGGTTTTTCTCAAAGTCATAAAAACTTTATTACATTGAAAATAAATTATTTAATCAACTCTATCAAGTAATATTAAACTTTAAAATTAGTGGAATGAATTAAAAGTCTCAATTTACTATTATTTTAATATTTATAATTTCATTTATTTTAATCATTCATTAATAAGGTAATTACTGCATCCTCATTGTGTCATAAATAAATTTAATAATTTAATGACTAAAAATTATAAATAAAATATAATGATGTATGAAATAGTTATATATTTCAAATTAATATTTATATTTGAAATAATCTTTTTTATAACCCAATATGAACATGTTTTAGTTATTAAAAGCCGAATTTTACACTTTTAAGTCTTCTTTAAATAAAATAATAATAAATGTCTTAATCTAATCCAAGTGGATCAAAACAGATAATATTTTATTCCCAAGGATAATTTATGTCAAAATATATATATCCAATATAATTAATACATTTATTAGGTTTATTATAATATAATTATTTTCATTAATTTCCCTATTTATTTCTAACCGGGGTAAATAAAAATCAAATGTTACTATTCATCAAAAATTATTTTCAACCTATTGAACCAAATTTTAATTACTGATTTCAACCAAGTCTCTCAGATTTGATAAATTCCATTCACAAAAGCGTTAAAATTACATTTTATACAAATTTGAAAATTCTCCTAGAAGATGGGTAATAGTGGTTAAAAAAGATCAACAACATTTTATATGTCTAATCTTATTATAAGATGAAACCAATTAATTACATTGAAACAAGATATTTATTTTGTGTCTATTTTCATTTTACGATAAATTTTTAATTAAAAATAATTATTTAAATGAAAAAGTCGTTTTTATCTACAACATAGTGTTTTTCACATTTCATCAAAAAATTGATTGTTTCCAGAAAAATACCGAAAGTTTACCAAAAGAAAATTTTTATATTCCAAATTCAAGAATGATTTAGATTTTATAAAATTAAAAAAAATTGATGTTTCATTAATTAATTTAATATTATTTTCTGTGGTGAAAACCAAAAGGTGGATTTATTAGAAGTAAAAACTATCAAAAGATTGACATATGTTTATGATCAATTGAAATGGGAAATTAATTACAATGAAATAAATTATATAAAATGATAAAAATATAATCTAATTATAATTTAAAACAACTCAACGGAATAACTTAAGAGTATACATTATTTCTATTCAAAAAGATGATTTCAATTAAAATTTAGTATTTTCTACTATTCATCAAAATTTGAAAGTTAATAGAAAAGTACCAAAATTTATCCAAAGTAATTTTTTATGTCCCTCTTCTAAAGGGGAACTTTATTACATTAAATTTAATATATATATGTTTCTAATATTGGATTTAAAAAGGGTTCTCCATTAAAGGTTAAAAATGCATTTTTTGAAAAATACTTTTTTTATCTTAAATTTTGAATTTGTCATTATATTATGTCTAAGAAACAAAAAATATGAATTTTAAAATTATATATGATATATATATAATTTAAAATGTGGTTAATACTCATCATGAACACTATTAAAATGGATATTTTGAAAGGACATGATGCGCTTGAACTTGGTGTTGCATTTAGCACAATATATTGAATTACTTTAAAGAGATATCATAATATAAAATATTGGGGTGTTACAAGTAAAACGCAGATCACGACCTAAAATAAGGTACCCTATAAGTTATATTATCCCATATATGTATAGGTTACTCAAATATCAATGTTGAAAGTATATCATATTGAAAATAAGTGAGATACCATGGACAATCGAACAAAAATCATGAAAACCATTTTATTCTTCTAAGGAGTTCTTGGGAAACCTATCAGAAAATACAAAACAGTAACACTATCTATGATGATCGTAATTAATTTAGATAAAACTAGGGTGCATCACCCACTTAGAGGCATTAAAAACATACATGATCTATTCCCACATAAAAGCAGGCACAATAACACTACCAAGAATGTGAAAATAACCGTCCTCATTTGTTGTACAATAAGAGGGAGGCTCTCCACCATCATAACATTCTCTCAAATAAATACATTCTAAATCCTTATACAAATTTTTATTGACACTATTCATAAATAATTACTCATAGATAAGGACATGATTTTCAACAGCTCTTGCACATTTTTTATACCTATCTTCATCTTAGTAAACAATGCCATCATCATCCACCCAAAAATAAACTAATGAATTACACGAGTTAGTGACTAATGACTCAAAGAATCTTAAACATTGTATCTCTTCACGGGAAAATAAAAAATATCAATGTCAAAAAATGACATGTACTAATCCTTTCTCTAAAATGGATGATTTAAATAACTCTACGAAAATATGTAGTTAAGGATCTTATTTTTATTAAAAAATATAATCATCTCACCCAGAAGATAATGACACCTACATTTCATTGCATAAGCCACCACAGACAACTCAAGGGTTTTTATAGGATAGTTCCTTTCATGTGGCATCAGCAGTCATGGTTTCTTTCCATGACTCAATCTCCATAGATTAGTACTTCTCAAAGCCAAATCATAGATGAATCACAAAACAAGGCATACATATAACTTTTCTAGGTTAAAATCATGTTTAGTTTAGTGGTCAAATGTTTATTCGTCTCCAAGAATGCATTCCCACATTCCCCTTACCACTAATACATTACACACTTCTTCATCCATCCCTAGAGTGGCACTAATATGTGAGAAAATTATTTGATGAACCTTTGGTAATGTCCTACAAAACCCATGAAATAATATATTCCAAATAAATTCTTGGGATACTCCCATGATACAACTACATGAGCCATCTCTGGGTACACTAACTCAACTTTCTCCATTATTATGTGACCTATGAAATATAAATTTTATATTAATAAATGACACTCTAATAGATAGTAATATATTTTATGTTCTATTAGTATACATAGGATAATGTCAACATGGTTAGAATTAACATCTTTAGTTTGGGAGTACACCATGATTTCATCCAAACAAAATACTACTAACTGATCTAGTTATATGTGAATGATTCAGTTCATCCAATCCATGAAAAAAGAATTAGATTTAATCATCCCAAAAAGAAATAAAATGAACTCATTTAAACCATACATACTTTAGGAATAAGTTAATTGTTTATTAGAAGGTCGTACCCTTAGATTATGGATCCCATACCTCATATAAATAATGTAAAATAAAAAAAAACCCATTAGGTAGTGAGAACAATCATTTATGTATGGGAGACGTTATTGTTACTTAATAATCATCAGATTCAACTTTTAGTTATCAACACATAATAGAAACATTCCATTAACCTTCATTGTAAACAAGAATCGGGATCCCCATGGAGATGTAGTTAGATAGAGAAATCCCTAATCCTATAATTCCTCAAGATAATTTTTAATCACTTGTATAATAGTTTTTTCATATTATAATATGGAATAGAAATTGGCTCATCTCTAAGAATTAGATGAATTGTGAACTCAAGATCAATCTATCTCAAGTGGAATCCCTGAATGGATATCAGGAAACACATCCTAAATCTCATCCACTACCAGAGGGAATATTCCATTGTCCACCCCCTCATTATCTATAAATGTACTCACATATTTAATTTTGAGCTCAAGAAGGTGAGAATGATCTTTTCATGCATGCCTTATGAAGATGTCACCTTCGTCATGATTAAATATGATTCAACCCCAAGATAATTCCAACTCACCATACTACAATGATAGACTTTGTGATCCTATTATGTGACCAATTAGTCTATCCCCAATATCATGTCCAGACCTATCATTTCAAGATCATTGATGTGCCAATGTAAAAAAATATCCCCAAATCACTCCCCCACCAAACTATTAACCGACATTACTAAAAACCTCAACACACTTTCTAAATTCAAACCACATGAAGACTGGATATATATAAATGATTTTGAGGTAATACATCAAATAAAAAACTAAAAAAAATAGAAACACCAATCATACACTGAATAATTGATGGTCTGGCCTCACCACCTTTGGGTAAAGGTTGAACTGCTTAAAAAACCTTCACCTCTTCCCTTAACTCATTTTGGGCCTCATTTACTATACTACTCTAATAATAAAATTACCTTCCACCAAGATTACCTTGTCTACCACCATTTCCAATAAAGATATTATGAAACCATGTACCTTGTTGTAATTTTTTATAAGACTCCCTTCCTATACAGTTCCTCATTCATCATCCTACACCAATCTCTATATTCAATGGGTTCCTCAAGAGCCTTTTTTAATGTGTCATCCTTCCACATTCTCTGTACTCAACTAGTGTTTGGTGACACTATCCACATATGTTTCTCATCCCGCCTCACTGGTAGAATAACACCTTATCACTACCCAAAGAGGCATGTCCTAAATCCTACCCACACTATACACCACTCCCCCAGTGTAAATTCATTGACACAATTCGTCCTATTATTAGAAGTCATTCCACTAAAAACCAGAATCAGACCATATGTAGACAACTAGAATCCAATTTCATTTTTCCATTTGAATTGAGGTCCCAATCCACCACATTAGAATACCTCTTCATGTAAAAGACATTAACCAGGTATTTCACCTCACATCTATGTACATCCTGAAAATTTTTCACCACTTTTACTCATCCCTTAACAACATTGGAATAAATCATTAAATGTGGGTGAATTGTAAAATTCAATCAATCACAAAAATATATCCCAAATAAAACCATCATAACATTTTATTCCCTCTATTATATTACAATCTATAGATACAAATATTCAAATAATATTTTCTTAGAAACCATCCTCTACATACAATATACCATTTCATTATGAAACCATATATCCCACCTATTTTTAACAAGGCTCCACATTATATATGATTCCAAATAACCCTATTCTATGGAATATCACTATTTGGTCAATAATCATATGGAAAAAATCTATCTAGAACTCTACAACCTCAATTATTCCAATAATTGAAAACATTGGATGATTATATGCCTAGAACTATTAACTGAAATCAATCATTAATAACACTACAAGCCTTCTTTCTCTCTCTAGTAATTTTGTAAAATTGGTGAAGTTGTATTAGACCTATTATTCTACCTTATTACATGAAACTAATGAGGGTTTTTTCCCACAATTAGAATACAATTCTCAAATATTCTCTCTTTTCACCCTTCTAGTAAACGTCACTATTGAGGAATCTCTCTAAAATTTCAAACCCAAATTTCAAGGAATATAAAATCTTGTTCACACAATATTATAATGGACGAGTCTCAGTATCCATAATAGGCTAGTCCACATACACTATCTCGATGGTGATACAATTACATGATCAGTACCCACAACATCCCCATCACTACCCGATGATATCTCAATATAAAAAACATTGAATTTAGAATCTCCCCCAAATTTCACACTATTATAGTAAATATAGATTCCAAAAACAATATACTATCCATATCATGAACCATTTTAACCATATTATTTATTCTAATTTTATATTAAAATTTTTCCCACATTATCAATAGGACATATTTTCAAAAAAATGCATCAAAATCAGAAAAGTGTTTTATTTTCCACAAAATAAAAAAATATTATTTTCCCATGACTACCTAATATAATGAATGTTACATTAATATTGAATGCCTAAAATTAAGCATGAATACACAAAACTCATTCCATGATGGACCAAAAATAAAATCCCACAAAATTATAACATCAGAAAACATATGCATCAGTCAAGGTGAAAGAACATCTAATTATAATTGAAGGACATCAAGAATAGAAATCCCACCTTAGATACATGGGTTTCTCCCAACACATTGGTTAGGAACTCTCGTGAAGGATCTAACCAAAAAGGCTCAATAAAAGAATAATATGGTGTCTACCATCCATATATAGTGATGAATCCGAAGATAAAACCACCTATGATACCAAATTGTGACTTCACAAACCATGTTCCACTAAACTGGTACCACGATATGGTGCACCAGTTGACCTCATGTGCACCTCCCTGAAGATAAAAAAATTCCCACTAGCTGTGAGGGTCTAATGAAAAACACATGGGGAGACTATACTATCATTACTAGTGTGAAATGTTTCAATAATAATTATATATAAAACCCAAAAAATAATAATAATAAACCATATATCTTATAATCAGTTCCCAAATTATGTAATCACAATAACTCCACATAATATATTTTCCACTTTATCTGAGTCTAATGTGCCGATAGAAAATGAAAATAATAAAATAATAAATATCCTCAAAATTACTCTAAATGCAAGACTTCTCTCCTCATCCACACATAGACACACCCTAAATTTATACCATATTACATAAGGAATTTACCTTTATCTTGGTTTAAAATAATGTATTCCTTTTTGATACCAGATGATGGTGAAATTTTGGTGTTAGTACAACTATGTAGGCCACCAAAAATGATTTCTACAATAATATACAGTCTAAAAATTAGTGTATATAAAAAAATTGATCAATAATAAACTATATTGTGAAAGTAATAATGATTCTTAATTAAACAATTATCATTTTTCCATTGGTTTATAATTTTCCAAAATTACCCCATCATACTAGAATTTCTTTAGCCCATTTTAGTTATCTAAAACACAAACAATAAGTTTTTTTATAACACTTCATAACATTGGAATTCATTAATCGATTCAATCAAATAATTATAACATGGATCCTTACTCCACGTTTCCACATCATATCCATGAAATGGAATTTTGGTGCATTATTCCAATATCCCAACAATAATATGAATTGATGGGACTTATAGAATCAATACATCCCAAACAAATGTTGAGTGTCTCAGTCCATCTTCCCAAACATTCCATTTATCGTGATTCCCATGGTTTATCTCTATCCAATCTTTAAATCAATTCCATTACTATTATATTTTTCCCATAATTCACTACCACAACTATTAGACAAACCATAAACCATTTAACACTATTTTAATAATACTTTAATATTTTATAACAATTATCCCTTAAAAATCATAACTCATTTAACTTCTTGAAGTATCAAAAAATCCTTGTTCCATACAAACAATCCAAAATCAATTAATTTTTTAATATCATAACCATTTTTTAAATTCCATATTACACAACATTTTATCCATATCATGGGGAGATTAAAAAACCTTGGGTGACAATATGCTTAGTTGAAGAATCCTCAATGAATCTTATGGGGACTATTTCAGGTCAAACATTTAATTTGAACACCAAATTATTCAGTTCATACTAAGGAATAAATGCACAACACAATGCCACAAAATAAAACTACATGATCATGAATAAACATCAAGACTGTGGGATATATCTTGTTTACATACTACCTCATGATCATAGTCAATCAAAACGTTGAACATGACCCATGATTTGATACCAAATAAACCTCAACACCCAATCTATGATTTTTATTGATTGAAGGTCTTTAGGGATTTGGAAGGATATAAAACATCTCAAAATGTTATTCCATAAATTAGAAGAATGATTATGTATACTGTAAAACCCCAATATTTAATAGTATGATAAATAAATATCTTGTGTTGTATGCAACACCAACATGACATGCATTACATGAAATATTTTGTTTCTATGAAGAAACAATTCACTATTATAATTATTTAAATGTTATATTTATAAAATATCCATTAAATATTGAAATATATATAGTAGTAAATATTTTTTAAATTATATAAATAGTTTTGTCACATAAATAAGAAATACATTTAATGAAATGTATAGGTTTGATAAAATAGTTATATGTTAAGAAATATTATTTTCCTAAAAGAACGAATTTTTATGCCCTTTTATGAAAAAAATGAAATCAATATTATACACTTTTAGAAATTAAATATGGTAAAATAGACTTAATTTTTTAATTTTTAACATAAAAATTATCAGAGTGTAATTTTTTTGTATTTTTCAAAAAAAGATCAATTTATTTAGGAATAGTTAAAAATACTGCATTTTTGGAAGAAACCTAATTTTTCCATTTATGTAATTATTTTACTTTAAAATGATTTTAAAGTCACAATATGTAAATAATATATATATTTACCCAATTTATTTCATTCAGATCATTTTTATTATAGAATTAGATATAAAAATTCCTTGAAAATATTTATCGTCTTTTTACCCGCCTTCTAGACACATGTGCAGATTAGCATTAAACATAATTTAACAGTTTCTCTAAATTAGATTTTAAAAACTGGAAATTCATGGTTGTATTTAGTAGGAAAAATGTACTTCAATATGATCAAAATAATTTTTGGTGAATAGTAACTTTTGAATTCTATTTTCCACGGTTAAAGGTAAACAGGGTAATTTACGTTAAAAAAATAATGTAATAATATAAAATTATTTTAACACTTGTAAAAATTTCATGTAATAAGTATTTTTATACCAAAATCAAGATTAATTCGAAAATATGATCCTTTTTACTCCAATATTGTTAGATTAGGTCATTTATTATATTTTATTTAATAAAGAGTTAAGAATGGAATATTCAAATTTTAATAACTATTTTATTTTTAATATGAGGTTACATAAGTAATATGGATGACTATTAATTTAATTTATTAAGATACGAAATTATCTAAATCTTGATATTTAATTTATAATTTTTATACATAAAATAATTAAATTAAATGGTCACACAGTTATGATGCAATAATGGTTTAATTAATTGAGATGTTAAATAAATTATATTATATATAATAAATAAATAAATATAATTTACTTAATTAATGACTTAAAATAATTTTATAGAGAATTAAGACATTTTAGTAACATATTGGATGTATTTTATGAATTTATCATGTGGTTTTGTCATTTTTAATAATGAAAATATTTAATATTATTAAAATTTACATAAATGATATTCTAAAATAAATATTAATTAATTAAATGATATAAAAGTATTCAAAATATAAGGTCCATGAAAATAAGATGATAATTTTTAAATATGTAGTTAATGATCCGGTTGATGTTCATTTGGAATTTTTTTGAAATTATATTATCTATATATTTTAAAAATACAAGAAGACTGGTTAAGAGTTAAACTGTTTAACTAAGGTTTAAATCCAAAAGATAAGGTTATCTTTTTGACCTAAACATGTATAAAATTAATTCGTTGAAAGGATTTGACCCATTCACATATTATAATTTAAATATATTACTTTGGAGCTATTTGAAACTGAAAATAAATTTATAATAAATTAATATTTTTAGATCATCCATAAGTGCCCCTCACCTATCTAATAAAAAGAAACATCTCCTTCTCTTTAATTCATGACAATAAAGAAATTTGGCTATGACAAACCCTTCTCATTTCCTCCTAAACATTCCATCAATTCATCCTAGAGGCCATACCTTGGGCACAAATCCAACTAAATTAGTCTTTTTGGGAAAATTAAAAGGGGACACTCGATGAAGAGGTCATTGTTTTACCTATTAAATTCAATTTATTTTCCTATTCTACAAACTATTCCTATATTTTTTCCATACTAAAGTAATAACTCCATAATCTAATAAATTTTGAGTTTTTAATTTTTTAATGTTAAAACTATATTTCTCATTTTACCCATCCTACAAAAAACAATATCACCATGAGTGCATATATACATCTTACCATCTCTACGATGTGGGGTAAACTATTATCATTTACAATTTATTTCTATGGGTATAAAGATGAATAAATTAGATATAAATATTAAATAATAAATTTTATTGTTTCAATGCAACTCATATTACATCCAGTTTTATAGCATTTATCCATTACGTAAATGATATTGTCTCCCATGCGTACGTATGGATTACCGTCACTACGACACTATTAGATCCATCTTCTATGTTAACCATTCAAGAATGATTAAAAAAAATATATTATGAATATTTTTAAAATATATGTAATAATAATTCTACTATAATAATATATATGTATTTATGTATGTACATATATTTCATTCACTACTTCCATTCAAAATGATAAAGAAACAGAATCAACATTCTTGCATACGTACGACCTACCATATCCATGAATGATGTCTTCAATCTCAAATATATATATATATATATATATATATATATTATATTTATATACTGCATATATATGATATATAAATCATGTTATACATTTTATAATTAAGTAAATCATTATCTAATTATTATGTTCATGAATAACAAGTCAAAACATGTATGATAACAAAGCAATTATTAACTGAAACATTGCTTTAACATGGAATTGTTAATAGACAAGTAATATAATACCACAAAATAATCATATATGATATCATAATAATAATAATAATAATTTTAAATGTTTATAATTTCATTGAAACTAATATACAGGAGTTACAAACACATACTTATAGTATCAGACTTACGACAAGGGAATATCATCTATCATTTATTTTTCATGATATACAAGTCATGTTCATCACATATTTCTTATGCATGTTGTATGTCCTAACCCAAATATATTTTATATAATGAATAAAATTTTCTTCATGGTATTTAAAGATCCATTTGAATATATTGTAATTATTATTTGAATTTTCATATTGGAATAGGACACTTTGAGTGTCTAAATAATGAATCCTTTCTCTATTTCAATATTCTTGATATTATCATAATTGTTTATTTAAATGTATATAAAATATTATAAAGAATATTTTATGTATTTTTTTAATTTAAGTAATTTTTTTGAAAAATTAATATTTTTAATGTTTCATTTAAGGTACTCTTTAACATAAACATCATTTTAAATGTTTTAAAACTTTATTCTTCTAAATATTCACAGTAATTTCAATGTTTTCAAAGCTGTTTTAAGGATATATTTTTATGGACATGATTTTTTTAAAATGTTAATTAATTTCAAAAGATGAAAATTGGAATGGGTCACTCTTATCTCAAAATATCCATTTAAATGTATTATTTCATAAATGCACAACTTTTGAATAAATGATTTTAATGAAAAAACTGGGCATTAGTATGAAGATATTTTTAATGATTTTAATAGAACATTCTCATATATGTCAACAAAAATGTTGGATATTATGCTTAATTGAGGTTTATCTCATTAGATATCATTTACCATATTGTATTGAATGGTTTGTGATCAGTTTGACTGTGCACGATCTATTTATATACCATTATTGGATTACTGTTAAAGTATTTATATTTTGTATACTAGTTTTTAATATGATTGATTATCGTTGTTTATGTTTCACAATATTCATATGAGTAATGTATTCAACTTAGTAAGTGATGGGTAGAGACTGTTATTTCCCCTCGATTAATTGGTTGGTCTCATGAGAGAAACTAGATATGGACTTGGCTAAAGCCTATACCATTTATTTTTAGATATGGAATTGGCCAAGGCGATACCATTTATTTTCAGACGTCTTGGATGATGCCTCTATGGTTGTTTTAGATGTATGACTTTATGCATTCCCTCATTATTTAGTTAGTTATTTCTATACATGTGATTATTCGACTAGTAGAATATAAATTTGAATTTCTAAATGGAATTATTTTATTTATTATTTCTATATTATGTTCGTGTTTATGATTAGATGGATTGTGTTTCAGTTTTATACATTCCTTAAATTTTATTGTTATTTATAGAGGCTTCAAGTGTATTTTTTTAACCTTATTAAGCATCTGAGATCACCCCATTATTATTTTTTATTTTCATAGCAAGCTTATATGTGTATAATGTTTGATATTAATGTTTAATCTAGGAGAATAATGGAATTATCAAATGATTATCTATGTTGTGTTTCGTGTTTTGAATTGTAAGGTAAGAATAATTAATGTCATATATTTCCCAGGAATGTTAAACTGCTAAGCCCTATAAGATTTTATTATTGTAATCATGACATTGTATTAAAATAATGCACTGACTTTAGGAATTTTGGGTGGGGCGTTATAGTCGGTATCAGAGGATGTTTAATAACAAAATTGGAAATTTTATTTAGAAAACATATGTTAGATAACATAAACCTATGAATTATTTTAGGATAAGTCTACGTATATGATATTACCCTTCATATTTATTTATGGATAACCTTGGTTAATCCTACAGACTTATGGATTAAGAAGAAGATGAAATAATTTAGAGATTATATAAATGGTTCTTCCAGACAATATAACTATGATTAGTGTTTCTCAATTTGTGTTTTGAGTGTTGGTAAATGGTAAGAATCAGAAACGTTATACATGTAATGGTTATATTTTTGATAATGATGATGCGAAGAAATAAAAATTTGATAAAGGAGGAAGTAAGGAATAAGTTTTTGAAGCATAGATAATGGTTTACGATTGAAGTGGAATGAATAAGGTTATTTTTTATTTGTATTGAATAATTATTACATCAATGGTTATATCATTATAATATTCACGAGATATATAAGGATTGTACTGTAGTAATTATTAATTAATGATTTGGATGCATAATTTTTTTAATTAAGGATATAAAGGAGATAAAATATATACTATGTTAAAATAAGATCTAAATTATGTTGTATGTGGAATTTGATGTTAAGATTTATTTTGAAAATTTAGAGACCTTTTTGGACAATAAATTTGGATGGAAATATTTTTGTCATGACATAAAATTGGAACACATTGTTTTGAACATTATATACTATTTTTTATTCTAAATTTTGATTTTTTGGACTCTTTGGGCTAACCATTTTTTTAGTATGAATTTAATGGACGTATGAAATACTTATGGACCATTTAATTTGTTAAAAGTGATTCATCCATAATGAATCATATTGAATATCCATATTCTTTTGAACAAAATAAAGTGAAAATATATCAAAGAAAAACTAAAGGATATCATTGATATATGGAATGAAATCAATAAGATTTATTGAATTCATACCTATATATTAAAATAATTCCACAACTCTAGGATAATGTATCTGAAAAATGTGTTTTCCTAATACCTTAGTTATTTCTGAACTGATGGTATTCTAAATAATCATAGATTTAATAGGTAGTATGGTATGACCAGATGGTTTTACAAACTATTTACCAACCATTTCCCAAACTCATTCCAGGTGGGGGTAAGACACAAGGATTCCTAAGGAGACCCACGTGGTATAATAATCCATGTGCCAACCATGCACCAGACTCTATCTAAGAGGCGATAAGTCACACAATTACTTGGGGATCCCAAAATTGTTTCACAAACAATGTGCTATCCATAAATAATGGCTCTATCCAATCCCCCACCTTTCAAACTCCCCCAAATATTGTTTACTTAAACATTCACCCCTACTTTTAGATATCATATATTGTTTAAATGATTACTAATAACCATGTTCCAACCATGTAACATGCACATGATGGCTTTATTCCCATTTCTAACATGTTCAATGGACTTGGGACACCTTGAGGTTCCATATACACCCAATAAACATTTAATTAACCAAATTTAAGGGATTTAAGGAATGTAACTACATAATTTATGGGACCTTAAAACCTCCTTTATATAAAAGGACTCGTCATTGAGATGCTCTTCCCAAGAATCAGTAAGATTCTAAGGTAAAAATATTCTGCCAATAGGCTTGAATATCAATCTATCTATCCCAAGATTCCTCATGAACATTATCATGATACAGAAAACCCCAAAAATGGGAACTATCATGCCTCAAAAGGAATTCCCTCTATGATCAACTATATGAACCAGATTATCCCCAAAGGATAAATTTTTATCAAGATCAACAACATCATCATCAATCATGTAAGATGAAGAAGAGTGATTCTTTGGAATATGTGACTTATTAAAGACATCATGCATACCAGTATACCGTTGTGGAAGAGCTAATTGGTATGCCACTTTTTCTATCTGCTGCACAATATCAAATGGACCAATGCACCTGGATGAAAATATACCCTACATCCAAATCTGATGATGACCCAATCCTGGTTACACCCAAAGAAACACATGATCAGCGACCAAAAACAAAAGTGGTCTACAAAAATGATATGAATATTACTTTTTCCAACATTGATTTGTACCAATTCATTACCTAAACAATTGAACCTACTCTAATGTCTCATACATGAGACTAGGTCCCAACAACACTAATTCCTTAGTCCTCATTTGACACAATGGTGAACTATACGACCTTCGATAGAGTATCAAAAATGGTTACATGTGAATAATCTCCTAGTAACTAATTTAAAATTTTAATTCAACCAATAAAATGTGTTTTCTCCTCGATCCAAAAAAAAACTAGGACACATGCCCCAAAAAATTACACTAGCACCTAAATAGTATTTTATGACTACCCATGCATTTGTTGGTGGAAATATATACATAAAAGCACCTAAGAACCAAGATATTTCTAAAACCCTAGATAGAAATGTGATTTAAATAATGGATCGTACTATGAAACTATCATTCATGGAACCCTATCCAATTATACTATCTACCGAATGTTCAAATCACCCAACTGGTCCACTATAACGGTCTCACAAATTGTTAAGAAATGTGGCACCTCGGTCAACAGATCCAAAACTACCCAAGACCACATCATTATCATAAATATTCCTTGGAATACCCACTGAAAAATACAGTATAATGTCATCCCACATCCATTACGAAATATGAAATAGTTGAATAAAATAACTCGCCAAGTGATGCTCGACCTTCATAGGTGGACATATACAAAATCGCGTCATGAAACTAGAAATCGCTTTCTTTATCCCTAACAACCAATACTACTTATGAATTGAAACAATTTTTTTTCCATACCAGGATACACAACATACATTTACTAATGAAACTAGCACATTATCTCTTCCCACATACATATAGACCTAACAACATGCCCAAAAACATAAAAATATATCATTATCACTAATAGTCCTATGGAAAAGTAGATCTCCTCCTAAAGACTCTCTGTCAAATTCATACACTCCAAATTCTCATAAAACTTCTCATTTACCTGTCTCAAAAGGGTATCATAAATTTCCAAAGATGCAAGGGCCATCTTCACTTTCCAATCCTTCACCTTCAAATTCATTTTAGTTACAAACTCCATATTCATCCACTCAGAACTTGATTCTTTAACAGTTTGCGTTTGAGACTATCAAAACCAATAATCTGTAAAACATTTCCACTTTCTCTCCATATACACGATTTCAAAATGAAAGTAATATACATACTTAACCAATCATCACTTATGAAGGCTCAAATATCATTGGGAGAAGAAATAATTAAGTATTTTATGACCGATATACATAGTAATCCTCTCTCCCAAAAAGAAATTCCACCAACACATTAAGGTGTAAACCATTGTCGCCAAATAATGATCCGGAATATGGTTGTTTCATTCCTGAAGGACTCATGTGTCATGACCCATACACCACAAAAATACCACCCCACATCAACAATACACCAAGACCAACAAGAAATGAATATGAAAAAAATTATAACCATTACTAAGCTTGGGCATTATTAAAATAGGTGTTGCATTCAACTGCTTCATTAACTCGAGGAAGGAATTCTCAAATTCCATTGACAATTAAAAATTTATTCCCTCCCATGTTAGTTCGAATAATAGTTATTACAAATGGGAGATTTCATTTATTATCCTTATTTAATATCCTACTAAACCATGAAACTTCCTTCATTGAAAACATTATTAGGCTACACACATGATATAACAATTTTCACTTTCCTGGGTTCTACAAACACACCTTTATTAGAGGTGATGTAAACCAATAAATATACACTGTAAATAACAAAATGAAATTTGGATACCTTAGTGTATATATTATTATATCATAGTTTAATTTAGATGATCTCTTGATGTTTTACATGATCATTGTGTGTCATGCAGTAAACCAAGATGTCATCAAACATGGGAAACTAAAAACTGACCCTAGTATGTGAGAATGATCTAGTTTATCAAGGCCAAATAAATTACATGTGCATTTTCAACCCTAAAGACATGAAAAAATCTAATATAACCCATACCTTCTACAGAATAGAGTCCTATGTATATTGGAAGGTGTCACAATTAGATAATGTTACCTTGATCTCATGTGAATTTTTGAAAACACTAAATCACCTCCCATGTGGTAAAAATGATCACCAATTAATTGTAGTGAGTATATATTCATAATTTTCATATGATTTGGTTTTCTATAATTAACACATAACCACAATGAACCGTCATCCTTCAAGAAAAAGGACATTGGAGATACCCAATGTGATTTGCATTGGAGAATAAACCCCCCATGTTCACTAGTTCCTCCTAATAAGTTTTTTTTTCCTAGACTTATGATGGTGCCATTCTATATGACATAGTAGAAACTATCTATAGACCTAGTAGTAACTCTATCATGAAGTGAACCTCTATTTCTCTGGTGGAAGCCCCAAAAAGTCATCAAGAAACACATCCTAAAACTAATCCACCATAGGATGAAAGACCAGATTTCTACGTCTCCATCATCAAGCATAAGATAAGACACAGAGGATGTGATCTCACCCAATTACTAGCTAAGTATCCCAACATAGCTAGCTCAGAAATCCCATTTCCCATGGTGAACATAAATATTCTCCTCCATTGATTTGTACATTACCCTAATATGGTAAAATTCAATTGTTAAAGGTACAATACTAACTAATCCATCAAAAAAATCATATCAGAGCCTTCCATCTCTTGAACAAATAAGTACCAATGTAAATGGTACCCACCATCTTCAAGGGCAGACCCCTTAAATTATCAGATATTTTATTATTGCACTATTAATCATGTGTTAACCGATATAACCCCACATTTGTGTTCTAGTGATAGGCCCAACACACACTAATACAAGGAAGATATAAAATAATGTGAGGTAGAGGTATTAAATAAAGAACCAAAAATCATGGAGGCTATATGAATCGTAACTCAAACATTTTATGGTCTTACCACTACACCACGATTTACTGGATGAACTTCATGAATTTGACATGCCCCTCTACCATGGAATCTGGTCTAGGTTCCCAACAAAAACTACCCTTCTGATATGGTATATCTCAGCCTATAGTACCACATACACCACCCTGATTGGTGTGAACCAAAAAATTATAACCATATAATAGATATGTGTTAACCTACCCCCACATACATTTGTATGTTCCTCAATCCTCCATTAGTGCCCTTATATTGAGGGATCCTACAAAACCAATACACATTCCCCGTCTTTACACATGCTCAGAATTCAACCAATAGTCAGGGGAACTTACAACACATGTGTCTTGGCCAGCTACACTAATAGAAGAATAAATGCTCATGATCTTATGAGACGGGTCCTATCATTGGACAACCCTGCACACCAAGATCCCAGTGAATACCCTCAATGAGATTATACTGACCCTTAGATTTATGTAACATCCTAGGTAAATAAAGGAATATAATATTTTAAAATTTATTAATATTCATAAATTAATTATTAATTTTTCATTAAAGGTGATTCTATGTTCGATGGCATACTCGATAAGAAACAAAGGGTATCATAGAAATATTACGTTGCACACAACATCGAGTTATTCTGAAAAATAATAGTATAATATTATTATTTTAAATGGTAGTGGATGCCTAGCCATTTTATTGGTTGGAATGAATAGAAATAACTAGAATATGATTATACATATTTGTTAAATGTATTTACAATTATCAAATAAAAGTTAAAGGCTCAAAATATGAATAAATCTAATTTTAAGCATAAATTATTTTAAAAGGGTAATTTACGGCATTCTGATGGGGAACCCTATTTAAATCAAGTTTTTCTCACTTTTATATGTTTTATATGATAAAATAAAATTCTTCTTTGCTATAGGCACAAAAAAATTCACTTTAGGTAATATTTTGTTATTATTATGATAAAATTCATTTTTTGATGAATAGTGAAAGATATTGTATTCTAATTCTAATCTTCTTTTTAATCTAATTTATTTATATTGTTAAATTATATTTTTAATATATTTTAAAGTTTAATTAGATTATGTTTTTACTATTTAATTTAATTTTGGTCATTGAATTAATTTCACTATGAAATTTGATTAAGATAAGTGTTAATCTTTTGATATATATTGTTTCTTAAAAACATACAATTTGTGTTCAAACAAGAATTAAAATTAAATAAATTAATACAGCTTCAATTTTTTTAATTTTCTAAAATAGGCATGATATTTTGAATTCAGAATTTCATATATATCTTAGGATGAATATTTGGTATTTTTCTGAAAAACATCAATATTTTAATAACAGTGAAACCACTCTGTAGAATTTAAAAAACAGATCGTATCATTTAAATGAAATTTTACCACTTTTGCTAATTGAATTTTGAAAATACTAATTACATGGTTTTTATTAGTAAATAAAATGTGGTTCAATAAGATGGAAATAATTTTTTGTTGAATATTAAAATTTGACTTTTATTTACCACGGTTAAAGGTAAATAGGGTAATTCATGGTAAAAAGAATATTATAGTAATAAAAAATTACCTTAACACTTGTCCTATAATTATTGGATATGTTATGAAAAACCATGCGCATCCTTAGGTCGATTTGGGGACACTATGGAGCCACATGGGAGGGATAATGACACATTATGTTAATTAATTTAATGTATAGACAAAAATGACATAAACAAATATCTTTTAGTAAATTAATTTTTACATATGGTTATATAAGTTATCATTTAAACTATAAGTATTTATAGGAAAGATAAAATGACTTCCTATATCAGGGTATTTTGATTTATAATTTTTTGGAATCAAATAAATTAATTTATTTATGAAACAATAATGATTAAGTGTTTACATCATTAATAAATCAATTAAATAAATATGATTATAAATATTAAAATACAATCTAAAACCTATCCAATTATTATTCGATTAATTTATTTCTAAATTTTTCATCTTAGATTCGTTATTAATGATTATGGGACCTTTAGAAACGAAAATTCATTATATAATAAAATAATACATTCACACTTTTTAAAGAACCCCTCCTCCCCTAATAAAAATCCCTCACCTCTATCCCATTACTCAAACCTCTCAATTCCATTGCCTCATCCAAAACCTACCCAAATAAGTTCTAAAAATCCCCCTATTCTACCACTATGTCTTATGTTAGGTAGATGGCGGTTCAATAAGTCAATTTGTTTCAAACCAAAGGGATTTACCTGAATTAAAGATAATAGTTTATCTTAAATTCTTTTATTTTATTTACTTTTATTTTACTTATCCAACCCCCTAAACACTTTTTATTAATTTATATTATAACAAAACTAGTATCATAAATATACTAGGTTGTTTTTATTAGAATTATTCTAACAACACATACACACACCTCTGTCTAATGGGTATAGAACATAACATTTCTGTGTACGGCGAACTACTGCCTCACGAAATGATGATTGTTCCAATATCTCAAAATGCCTCTCATGATGGCAATCATGATGGGACTATATTTATATATGATATATATTTAATTTATATTGTTTATATTAATCTATATTTTTGATTTATAGAATACCTTTATGGTTTCCATAGTGGGTAAATACGATAATCTCATCTGAGGATGTGCGGACTACCGCCCCCTCAAAGTGACATTAATCGTTCATGCTTTATGTGGAATGTATAAAAGGTAGAGTTAAGGAAATTATATATGATATTATAATAGAATTTTAATATAATTATCTATCATTAGTTTTCCATTCCATTACAATAAAAAATTGAAATGGAAGTAGTGTTCATGCGTATGTATGGCTAACCGTCTCCATGAATGGTGCATTTCATTTCTTATCTCCCAAAGTGATGTACTATTATAAATACACATATATACTGAATATATATGATATATATGATATCTAAATCATGAATATCATTATGCATATAATGAATGTTTGAATACGTGAACAACTTGTTATTATAAGAACTCCATTTTCGACTCAAATACCAAATATCAACAAAATGACCATTATTAACTTAAATGATTACATAATGTTAATAGCATGGTAATAAGTAGTATAAAAAGAAAAATAAACTTCAAAAATATTATTAATCATGAAAAAATAACTTAATATTATTATTCAGGATGAACAATGAACAAACATTTCATGTCTGACACGAGGTAAAGGATTTCTTATCTCACTTTTAATTCTGTGAGATTTCCATTGTTTGCTAATTTTTTATGGCATGTGGTGTATTTTTTACATCCATTTGATATATATTATAATTATAATATTTATTTTCTTGGTATTTTGTGATTCAATTGGGGTTTATTTACTTATGTTTATACGACACAGTTGATTACAATGTGGTAAGGGGTTTTCATCTCACTTATTATTCCTGTGAGATTCATGCTAGAGTGCCACTATTTTTTTTGTGTGGTGTATGTACTACCCATGATTGTATTTATTATGTAATATACATTATGTTATGAGTTATTAATGATTTATTTTATGATTTTTCTTTCATATGGTTATTTTTTCATAAGTTACCAAATCATTAAGGGCACCTCTCACCCTTATCTTGTTTAAAGACTTATTTTTGTTACATCTTCTAATTTACATCTTCTAGTGTTGGGATATGTTATTTTATAACCATAATGATGTAAATTCTATGTAAATGTGATTATATTCCAATTTCTCTCTCATAAAATTATTTTGATGAATTTTAAAGTGACGTTATTGGGCTGTCAAATATCTGTTAGGGAACATCTTAACCCAATTTCAATTATTTGGGTTAAAATTATAATTATTGAATATGCCAAGTTATAAATATGTGTGAATAACCTATGATAGTTTCAAACATAATATACACTTATATTTAGGTTATTCTTATTTTTCTCCAATAATTGTGTAACTGATTTATCCTTAATCTAAGGATACCATTTATATATGGGATTTCGTCGCAATTTACATTCCCAAGAGACTTCATTATTGTTATAAACCAATTAACTTTTATATGGTTTATATACATCCCATTGGAATATTATATAATAAATATCCTTATTCTCATGATAATATACATTTTTTTATTCTATTAATAAATTATGTTTAGTCATGTGTTTGTCAAGTGTTACGAGACTCTTTACCTAAAACATCATTTTGAAAGATTTAATGATTTATTCTTCTAAATATTTATCATAAATTTACATGTTTTCAAAATGGTTTTTAATATTTATTAATATGAAAATTAGTGTTTTAATACATTAATTCTTTTAAATTCTTTGATGTTTTATGTGACACTTTGATTCAAAAATCTCTTTATTAAATGTTTTAAATGGTTTTGAAAATGGTTTGATTAAGAATTAATTATGTCAATATCATGAAATGATATATTTTATTTGAAAAGTGGAAATGTTATTAGTGAAATTTTAATATTTAAAATATTTTATGTGTTATGATTTTATAATGTTACTTGGACATTTGATGGGTTTTTACGTGAAAAAATAAATGATGGGTGGTGACGTAATAAACTAGGACATGTGGTTATGTTATAACCTCCAATGAATTGACTATGGAAGTTGGTCTTATAGCTATTCCATTTAGTTATTTTTTTGTGGAAGTTTACCGTATGGATATTTCATTTATGTATGTTTATGTCCCGCGTTACCTTTATATGTTATGTGTTCGTTATATGGGTTTTATGGTAATTTTTTGGTTACAAAAGGGTAAGAAATGTTCTTTTATTCAGTGAAGAGTATTTACTAATTAATAAAGGTAAAACATATTAATTATGATAATGTATTAATTGTTAACTTATTGTTTTGTAAAGCTAAAAGGTTTCCTTCTTTCTGTATCCCTTACTGATTTTTTTCTCATTCCATGTTGTTGAAATGATTTTCACAGGACAGAAAGTGGAATAGAGACAATGATGAGATCAACGAAAAGTCATGATGTCAAAAACATGGAACGGGACATGTTTTTTTAGAGTTTATATTATATGAAAAAATGGATACTGGGTAGTAGTGTCTACTTGTAATTTTTAATTTGTTATGTAATAATTAAGATCTTATTCTCTGAAACACTAAACCAAAAAAGATCCTCAATGTGAATTCTTAAAAAAAATCAAGATTATTTAATGTTTAAGGCCGAGTTCTTATAGATGGTATCATAGGTTGTATTAGAAAACAACAGAGGTTATTGTGTTATTTAATCATATGTGATATAACCATAATGGTTATCATATTGGAAAGATTGATAGTTTTTTTAAATAAATCTAATGAGTTTAAGATAAAATGAAAAATGTATGTTTTAGTGTTTACCATCCTCACAAGATAATATATGATGATTTTACTGATATAATCATAATGGAATTTTTGGTTTTAGTCAATGGACGGATCTAGTAGGAATCAATGTAACAATGGATGTGAAGAAAATTACAATGGTTTTTTGAATGAGCAATTGAATGAAATGGGAGGTTCAATGAGAACTCTTGTGGATATTATCAAACACCTATATGGAGTCATGATTGACCACATGAACGTTGGTGATTTTTATATGGCATCGTATATGAGAGAAACAAATCCCCATGAATGTTCTGGTAATAATCATAAATGTTAGTATATTAAAAAAACCTATGTGTCATGAATGTGGAAATAATCACATAGTAAAATGTTTCAATGGTACAATAAGATTATTTAGATGTGGAAGTGATGGTCATAAAGAAATAACATGAAAGGGAAAAATAAAGTATCCAGTTGACTCTATGAATGGGAAAGAATTTCATTCTTGGGGATCAATTGAATGTTTTAAATGTGGTGTGAATGGTCATTATACAACAGATTTACTATTAAGAATCTTCGGCAATGGGATCACCATGATCATACAATTTTTTGTTTATCAATACCTAATACCATTCCAATTTAGGTTAAAGAAACTGACAATGAGCAATGAATGGTATTAATTATTTCTTAATGTATGGATTGATATTATTGAATCATAGAACATGATTCATGAATTTTGTTGGTTAGAATGATGTATTTAAGAATAAGTTGGAATAAAAAGGTTAATGGATCATGAAGATGTCGAATGAGTATGAAGTCTACACATAAGGGGTTCAAGAGTTATGGTAGATTTTAGGATGGTGAAATGATTATAAGTATTAATGCTTTTTTGATTATGGGATTACTTTAGAAGACTGTTTATAGTATGTGTAAACCTGATGTTTGATATATGAAAATGTAATTCAAGGAATAATTACCTTTTCTTTTGTAGATATATTTATAAATAACCATTTGGGTTTATATGACCATTGAATTTTAGGAAATTACAGGTTAATACATTTGTGGATGCAAAATGAAAGTTATTAGATAAAGATTGTCATTAAAATATGTTATGATTACTTTTGATTAATTTTTCTCTTTTTGGTAATGTTATAAAACAATTTAGTTTTTGAAAAAGGCCAACATGAAGACCACGTGACATCCCATCATGTCAGACAAAGCTGTGGGAATCGAACAAACATCCAAAGTGAAAATGTGATTTATCGCATACCACAGGACTACATGAAGTCCCTGGTTAGTATTACAAATTATTTTTAGTTATATGATTTTATGAATCAATAATAAGTTCATTTTGGGTTATCTATGTAAATGATTAACCTATCATGGGGAATATGTGATTAGGTTAATTACTTTTCAATATGATATTTTAAGAGTAACTGATGTTATTTGGGTATAAATGTTAAGATTTATCATGGAAGATTGTGATTAAGTCCTTCTAAGATTCGAGTTTCAATCTTATTTTGGATTACATCGAAGAGTTTTATTGAAAATTGTTTATTTAATGGTCTTTGTTTAACATTGGGTATTGTTTGAAAAATTTTGGAGTTTAAGAGTAGTTTTTCTTCTTGTAAAAGATTATCCTTTTGGGGGATTATTTGATCTTCTACTAACCAATTTTGGTTTTTGTTGATGTCTAAAGATAGGGAAAATATATATTTCATCTTTTTTAGATTACATGATACTCTTGAAGATTATTATAGCACATCAGGTGTGACCAAGTCATCTTGAATACTTACCGTTTGGAGAAAACATGAGTCTCTGGTAGAATTTTATTAAAGGTTGACACTATAAAGGACATGTAAGTGTACTTCCGTACGATTATAGTCTAGTTGTTAATAAAATTCATCAACTCTATGAAAAGGATTTTGTAGTATAAAATATATAAGATCCATTTTATCATCAATCTTTTACCCAACCACAAATTTACAGTATTATGGAGGTTACCATTCCGTATTCAAGTTCACTATCACTCTTTATTAATCTACGAGAGTTAGTTTCTCTTCCATATCCATGTTTTCATAGAATCCTAGTATCTATAGTCTCGGGTGACATTTCTATATGTCATTCTTTCTATTAAAGTGATAGGTTTATTTACTCTTCTTTTGATGTGGGACATTCAATTATGTATCCAATCCCAATTTTAAAATTGTGAGGACACAACTACAAAAAGGGGGGAATAATGTAATATCCCAGGTAAATAATGAATATGAAATTTTCATATTTATTAATATTTGTAAATTAATTATTAATTTTACATTAAATTTGATGTTATGTTCAATGGAGTTCCCGATATACAACAACAGGTTTCTTTGAAATCTTATGTTTCACACAATGTTGGGTCATACTGAATAATAATAGTATAATATTATTATTTTAAATGGTCGTTGACACCTAGTCGTTGTATTTGTGGGAATTAATATAACTAACTACAATATAAATATACATGTTTGTTAAATTTTTTCACATTTATCCAATAAAAGTTAGATGCTTAAAATGTGAATAAATCTAATTTTAATCAAAAATTACTTTAAAAGGTTGATTTTCTACATTTTAATAGAGAACCATATTTAAATCCAGTTTTGTCTACTTATATATGTTATATTTTACAAAATAAAATTCTTCTATATAAATGGGATATCAAAATTCACTTTTGGTAAAATTTTGTTATTTTTCTGATAAAATTATTATTATTTTGATTAATAGTCAAAAATACTGCATTTTAATTCAAATATTATTTTAAATATAACTTATTAATATGGTTAGATTACCTTTTTAATTAGGTTCAAATTTTAGTTATAATATATTTTTAATCATTTAATGTAACGGAGGTCATTTGAATTAATTTCACTAACATATTGGACATAAAGAACTATTAATCCTTTCATAGATATTGTTTCTTAAAATCACGCTATTTGATTGATCACGTGAATTAATTTGAAATTAATTAATTAAACTTCTATGTTTTGATTTTTTCAAAATAGAAATCATTTTATAATTAAAAATATCAAATCTAGCTTAGGCAGATTTTTGGTTGTTTTTTTGAAAAACATCAATTTTTTTATGAATAGTGAAAATACTAAGTAGTAGTTAGAAAAATGAATTTTTCATTTAAATGAAATTTTTCCACTTTTGTGAATTGAATTTTAGAAATCCAAAATACATGGATATTATCAGTATGTAAAATTTGGTTCAATAAGATAAAAATAATTTGTTGGAGAATAGTACCTTTTTACTTTTATTTACCGCGTTTAAAGGAATATAAGGTAATTCAAGGAAAAAATAATATTATAACAATATATAATTACCTTAAAATTTGTCCTATCCTTATTGGATAAGTCATGCCCAACCATAGGAATTCTTATGTTGATTTTGGGACACCATGGATCCACTATAGTGTGATAATGACACCTTAAATTAATTAATTTAAAGTAATGAAAAAAAATTACATTAACAAATATAATTTAAGAAATTAATTATTACCTAGGATTATATAAGTTATCCTTTAAACTATAAATTTTCATTGGAAATCTAAAAATATTTCATACATCATGGTATTTCTTTTATAAATTTTATACATCAAATAAATTAAATTATCTATGACACAATAATGATACAGTGTTTACATCATTAATAAATCATTTAAATAAATAAGATTATAAATATTAAAATAACATCTAAAACCTGTCGAATTCATATTGGATGAATTTATTTCGACCATGAGTTGTCTTGTATTCTTCATTAATGTGTTTGGGACATTGAGAAACTGAAAAGATTTTTATAATAAAATAATATATTCACAATTTCTTAAAGAACCCATCCTCCCCCTTATAAAAAGATCTCACCTCTAACCCATTCCTTACAGCTCTCAAGACATTTTTCTCATCCAAATCATGCACAAATAATCTATAAATATTCCTATATTTTATCTACAAGCCTTAACGTTTATATATGGCACTTCAAGATGTCCTTTTGGTCAAACCAGTGGGAGTTACCCGAATTAATGGTGACAGTTTCTATTAAATTCTTTTATTTTATATTGTCTTATTTTACTTCTCCCACAACTAAACACTTTTTATTACTTTATTTTATAACAAAAACAGTATTATAAATATACAATGTTGTTTTATTGAGAATTATTTTAACTAAACTAACACACACCTCCTTTTAATAGGTAAAAAACATACTGTTTCTCTGGACTGTGAACTAGTGCCTCATGAAACGATGATTATTAAAATATTTCAAAATTCCTATCGTGGTGTCCATAATAATGGAAATATATTTATATATGATATATATAATATTTATATTGTTTCTATGCTTCATTATCTTTCATTTATAGAATAACTTTATGGTTTCCATAGTGGGTAAATACGATAATCTAATTTGAGGAAGTGCAGACTATTGCCCCCTCAAAGTGACATGACTCGTTCACGCTTTATATGGAACATATAAAGGGTAGAGTTAATAAAATTATATATGATATTATATTGGAATTATAATATAATTATGTATCATTATGTTTCCATTCCATTACAATACAAAATTTAAATGGAATTAGTGTACATGTGTACGTATAGCTTACCGTCTCCATGAACGGTGCATTTCATTTCTTATATCCAAATGTTATGTACTATTATAATTACATGTATATACTGGATATATATAATATATATTATATCTAAATCGTTAATATATTTATGGATATAAAGATATTTTGACCACATAAACAACTTGTAATTATAAGAAGTCTATTTCTTACTCAAATACCAAATATCGATAAAATGACCATTATAAATATAAATGATTACATGAAGTTCATAACATGGTAATAAGTTGTATAAAATGAATAATATACTTGAAAAATGTTCTTAATAAATTATAAATTATCTTAATCTTATTATTTAGGATGAACAAGGAACAAGCATGTCAAGTCGGACATGAGGTAAGAGATTTCTTATCTCAGTTTTAATTCCATGATATTTCTATTGTTCACCACTTATTAATTTCATGTGGTGTATTTTGTATTGAAATTTGAAATATATTATCATGATTATATTTATTTTCATGGTATTCTATGATTCAATTGGTTTTTATTTACTTATGATCATATGACTCATTTGATTACAATGTTGTAAGGGGTTTTCATCTTATTTCTTATCCCTGTGAGATTCATGCTATGTTGCCACTATTTCATTTTGTGTGGTTCATGTACAACACATGATTTTATTCATTTTGTAATATAAATTAATTTATGGGTAATTAAATCTTCATTTTATGATTTTTTTTGTATGGTGAATGTTTCTTAAGTTTCCAAATCGTTAAGGGAACCTTTCACCCTTCTTGTGTTTAAAGACTTCTTTTTGTTATGTCTTTTAATTTACATATTTTAATTTTGGGATATGATCTTTCATATATTTAATGATGTAAATTCTATGTCCATGCAATGATATATCCTTTTCTCTCCAATCATATTAATTTTCTAAGTTTTAATGTGACGCCATTTGGATGTCGAATTTCTGTAAGGGAACTTCTTAACCCAATTTCAATTATTTGGGTTAATCATATACTTCATGAATATGTTGTGTTATAAATATCTATGAACGACCTCTGTAATATCCACTTATATTGAGTGTATTCTTATTTTTAGCATATAATTATGTAATTGATTTATCCTTAATATAAGGATACCATCTTTATTAGGGATTTCATATCTATTTACATTCCCAGGAATCTTCATTGTTGTTATGCACCAATTCACTTTTATATAGTTCATATACATACCTTTGGAATATTATTTCATAAATATCCTTATTATCATGATATTATATGTTTTTTTATTCTATTCTTCAATATATTTTTCTCAAGTGATTCTCACATGTTACAAGACCTTTTAACTAAAACATCATTTTAAAAGATTTAAATAAATATTCATCTAAATATTTCTCATTAATGTACATGTTTTAGAAATGGGTTTTAGTATTTATTTTTATGGAAATTAATGTTTTAGAAAATTAATTCCATTACAATCTTTAAAGTGGTATGGGACACTTTGATTCATAAATCTATTTACTAAAAATTTTAAATGGTTTTGAAAATAGTTTGATTATGCATTGATTATTAGAATATCATGAAATGATATATTTGATTTCCAATGTGAAAATGTTATTAGTGAAATGTTTATATTTATAATATTTTATGAGTTATGATTTTATAAGAGTACTTGGACATTTTACGGGTGGTTACGTGAAAAACCCAATGACGGGTGGTGACGTGATAAACTATGACAGGTGGTTACATTATAACCTCCAATGCAATGGGTGTGGAAGTCTGCTGTGTGGCTACTCCATTTCGTGATTTTTGTGGAAGTAAACAATATGGTTATTTCATTTATGTATGTTTATGTCCCATGTTACCTTTATATGTTATGTGTTATTTATATGGGCTTTATGGTAATCATGTTGTTACAAAAGGGTAAGAAATGGTATTTTGTTCAGTAAAGAGTATTTACTACTTCATAAAGATGAAAAGTATTAATTATGATAAAGTATACATGGTTTACAAGTGGTTTTGAAAAACTAATAGTTTTCTTTCTTTGTATATCCCTTACTGAGATTTTTGGTCATTCCTTATTTTTGAAATGTTTTTCACAGGAAATGAAGTGGAATCGGGACAAGGATGTGATCACGGAAAATTAATGATGTCTAAATCATAGAAATAGACATGTTTCTTTTTAAGAGTTTATATTTAATGAAAAATGGATACTGGGTAGTAGTCTCTACTTTTAATATTCATGTTGTTATGTAATAGTTATGGATTAAGTATCTAAAACTCCTAAACTGAAAAGATATTCAATGTGAATTCTTAACATAATTCAAGATTATGTAATGTTTAAGGCTATGTCTTTGTAGTTGTAAACATAGGTCAGTTTATATAACTTTAGAGGTTTGTGTGTTATTTAATCGTATGTTACATAACCATAATGGTTAGCATTTTGGAAAGAGTCGTAGTTTTTTTAGATAAATCAAATGAGTTTAAGATAACATGAAAAAAGTATGTTTTAGTGTTTACCATACTCATAAGACAATATATGATGAATTTACTAATATAATCACACTGACATTTATTTGTTTTAGTCAATGGTTGGATCTAGTAGGCATTATAGTAACAATTGGTGTGATAAAACTCTGATGCTTTTCTGAATGATCAATTGAATGAAATTGGAGATGCAATGGGAACTCTTTTGGTTATTCTCAACCAACTATCTAGAGTCAGGATTGACCACCTGAGCCTTAGTGATTTTTATAAGGCATCATATCTATGAGAAACAAATCCCCACGAGTGTTTTGGTAATAATCATAAAGGTAAGTATATTAAAAATACTATAAGTCAAGAATGTGGAATGATTCACATAATAAAATGTTTCAAAGGTACGAGAAGATGTAATAGATGTGAAAGTGAAGGTCATAAAGCAAGAACCTACCATGGAAAGAGTAAGTATTCAGTTGACTATAAGAATGGGAAAGAAGATCATTCTAAGGGATCAATTGAATGTTTTAAATGTGGTGTACATGGTTATTTTACAAACAGATGTCCTACGAAGAAGTAACGTGAATGAGATCACTTGGATCATGCAAATTATTTTTATGAATACATAATGCCTTTCCAATTGAGGTTGATGAAATTGATAATGACCAATGAAAGGTATGGATTGTTTCTTAACTTATGTTTTGATATTATTGAATCTTAGGATATGATTCATGATTCTTATTGGTATGAAAGAATTATTTCAGAGTAAGTTGGAAATAAATGGTTAATGGATCATGAAGAACGTTGAATGAGTAAAATTTCAACATATAAGGGGATCAAAAGTTATGGTAGATTTTTGGATGGTGAAATGCTTAAAACTATTAAGGTCCTTTTGATTATGGGATTATATTAGAAGACTTTTTAAAGTATATGTAACCCTAAAGATTGATAAATGAAAATTCTATTCAAGGAATAATTATCTTCTATTTTCTAGAAATAGTTATAAAGATACATTTTGGTTTATATAATCCTTTAATTTGAGTCAATTACAGGTTAATACATTTTTGGATGTAAAATGAATATTATTAGATAACCTTTGTAATTAAAATATGTTATGATCACTTTTGATGAATTTATATCTTCATAGTAATGTTATAAAATTATATAGTTTTTAAAAAAGGACAAAATGAAGACCACATGACAACCCGACACGTTAGACAAAGCTGCGGGAATCAAACTCGCAACCAAAGTGCAAAAAGGATTCATTTCCTACCACAGGACTACATGAAGTCCATAGTTAGTATGACTAATTATTTTTAGTTATATTTTATGAATCAATAATAAGTTTATTTTGGCTTATCTATGTAAATGATTATCCTATCATGTTGAATATGTGGTTAGGTTTGTTACTTTTCAATATGAGTCTTTAAGAGTAAATGATGTTATTTGGAGATAAATGTTACGATTTATCTTGAAAGACTATGTGATTAAATACTTCGGAGATTGAGGTTTCAATATTAGTTTGGATTAATTTGAAGAATTTTGTGGACAATTGTTTATTGAATGGTCATTGTAGAACATTGGGTTTTGTTGGACAAATTGTTGAGATTAAGAGTAGTTTTCTATTTTTGTAATAAATTACCCTTTTTGGGGATTATTTGATCTTCTACTTACCAATTTTGGTTTTGGTTGGTGGCTAAGGATAGGGGAAATATAAAGATAATAGTTTTTAGATTATGTGATACTATAGAAGATTATTCTAGCACTTCAGGTGTGACCAAGTCATCTTGAATACTGACAGTTTGGAGAAAAGATGAGTTTGTGCTAGAATTTTGTCAAGGGATGACACTCTACATGAAAAGTACGTATATTTCATTATTATATTAGTCAGGTTATTAAAAAAATTCATCGACTCTATGAAAAGGATCATGAAGTAAAAAAATTATAAGCTCTCTTTTATCATCAACTTTTACCCAACCACGAATTTATGGTATTGTGGTGGTTAACTTTCTGTGATCAATTTCTCTATCACTCACTATTAATCAATGAGAGTTAGTTTCTATTTGATATCAATGTTTTAAAGGAATCATTGTATCAATAGTCATGGGGGACCATTGTATATATCTTTATTTATTTTAATGTGATAGTTTTATTTACTCTTTTTCTGATGTGCAACTTTCAATGATGTTTCCAAGCCCAATTTAAAAATTGCGAGGACACAATTCCCAAAAGGGGGGAATGATGGAACACCCCAGGTAAATAAAAAATATGACATTTTAATATTTATTAATATTTATAAATTAATTATTAATTTTACATTATATGGGATACTATGTTCGATGGAGTTCCCGATACACAACAACAGGTTTCTTTGAAATATTACGTAGCACACAACGTTAAGTCAAACAGAAAAATAATAATATAATATTATTATTTTAAATTGTAGTTAAAACACAGCTGTTGTATTCATGGGAATAAAAATAACTAACTACAATATGATTACACATGTTATTTAATTTTTTTTACATTTATCCAATAAATGTTAGAGGCTTAAATGTGATTAAATCCTATTTTAATCATTAATTACTTTAAAAGGTTGATTTTTCGGCTTTTGATGGAGAACCATATTTAAATCTTGTTTTGGTCACGTTTTAATGTTATATTTGACACAATAAAATTATTATTTATAATAGAGACATTAAAATTCACATTGGAGAAAATAGTGGAATTTTTCTGATAAAATTCATTATTGGATGAATAGTTGAAAATACTATATTTTAATTCAAATATAATTTTAAATATAATTTATGTATATGGTATGATTAAATTTTAATTTGTTTTAAAGTGTAATTATATTAAATTTTTACCATTTAATCCAATGGTGGTCATTGGAATATAGTTCACTATGAAATTGGATATAAACAAGTGTAAATATTTTGATAGATATTTTTTATTAAAAACACTCTATTTTTTTTGAGCACGATAATTACTTTTAAATTAATTAATATAACTTCTATGTTTTTAATATTTTAAAATAGAAAACATTTTTGAATTTGGAATATCAAATATTTCTTAGGCTGATTTTTTGGTATTTTTCTGAAAAACAGCAAGTTTTGACGAATAGTGAAACCACTGAGTATTAGTTAAAAACCCGAATTTTTTATTTAAATGAAATTTTACCACTTCTATGAATTTAATTTAGAAAATCCAACATAAATTTCTATTATCAGTAAGTAAAATGTGTTTCAATAAGATGAAAATAATTTTTTGGTGAATAGTAACTTTTGACTTTTATTTACTACGGTTAAAGTTAAATAAGGTAATTCAAGGTAAAAAGAATATTATAATAATTTGAAATTACTTTAATAATTTTCCTATCCTTATTGGATAAGTCATGTCTGTCCATGGGCATACATGGGTCGATTTTGGGACACCATGGAGTCACTATGGAGTGATAATGACAATTTAGATTAATTAATTTAAATTAATGACAAAAATGACATAAATAATTATCTTTTAATAAATAAAATTTTACACAAGGTTATATAAGTTATCCTTTCAAATATAAATATTCATTATAAGGATAAAACTATTTCATACATCATTGTAATTTTTAGACATCAAATAAATTAAATTATTTATGACATAATAATGATACAGTGTTTACCTCATTAATAAATCATTTAAATAAATATGATTATAAATATTAAAATAACATCCAAAACCTTTTCAATTATAATGGGATGAATTTATTTTGACTATTACTCATCTTATCATCGACCTTTATGTGTTTTGGTCCTTTAGAAAATGAAAATAATTATATAATAAAATAATATTTTCACACATTTCTAAAGAACCCCTCCTCCCCCTTATAAAAATCCCTCACCTCTAACACATTCCTCACACCTATCAAAGCCCTTGTCTTCTCCAAATCCTACCCATATAAGCTCTTAAGATCCATTTTTTCTACCTAGAATCCTTACCTTAAGCAGATGGCACCTCAAGATGTCCTTTTGGTTCAAACCAAAAAGTGTTACCTGAATTAACGGTAATGGTTTCTCTTAAATTCTTTTTTTATATTGTTTTATTTTACTTCTCCGACCCCCTAAAATCTTTTTATTACATTATTTTATAACAAAAACAGTATCCTCAATATAGTAGGTTGTTTTTTTGAGAATCATTTGAACTACACTTACACAAACTTCCATCTAATGGGTAAAGAACATACCGTTTCTGTGGACGAAGAACTACAGGATCACGAAACGATGATTGCTAAAATATCTCCAACCGCCTCTCATGGTTGCTAGTATGATGGAAATTTATTTATATATGATATATGTTTTATTTATATTTTTTTTATTCTTCTATATTTTTCATTTATAGAATACCATTATGGTTTCTATGGTGGGTAAATATGATAATCACATTTGGGGAAGTGCGGACTATCGCCCCCTCAAAGTGATGTGCCTCGTTCATGCCTTATGTGGAATTTATAAAGGGTAGAGTTATTTAAATTATATATGATATTATACTGTAATTATAATATAATTATGTATAATTATGTTTCAATTCCATTACAATACGAAATAGAAATGGAAGTAGCGTTAATGTGTAAGTACGTTTTACCTTCTCTTTGAAAGGTGAATTTTATTTCTTATCTACAAATGTTATGTTCTATTATAAATACATGTATATACATGATATATATGATATAAATTATATCTAAATCATGAATATAATTATGTATATAATGAAATTTTGACCACATTAAATACTTGCAATTATAAGAAGTCCATTTTTTATTCAAATACCAAAAATCAGTAAAACGACCATTACTAACATAAATGATTAAATAATGTTAATAACATAGTAATAAGTGGTATAAAAGAAATAATAAACATAAAAAAGTGTTTTATTCAAGTATAAATTAACTTAAGTTTATTTTTCAGCACGAATAAGGAACAAACCAGTCAATTCAAACATTGGGTAAGGGATTTCTTATCTCACTTTTAATTCCGTGAGATTTCCATTACTCGCCTCTTATTTATTACATGTGGTGTATTGTGTACTGATATTTGATATATATAATCCTTATTATACTAATATTCATAGTATTTTGTGATTCTATTGGTGTTTATTTACATATGTTCATACGACTCATTTGATTACAATGTGGTAAGGGGTTTTCATCTCACATCTTATTCCCATGAGATTCATGCTATATTGCAACTATTTCCTTTTGTGTGGTGTATGTACTACCCATTATTGTATTAATTGTGTAATATACATTAATTTATGGGTTATTAAATCTTCATTTTATGATCCTTCTTTAATATGCTGAATGTTTCATAAGTTACCAAATCGTTAAGGGAACCTTTCACCCTTCTCTTTTTTGAATACTTCTTTTTGTTATGTATTTTAATTTACATCTTCTAATTTTGGGATATGTTCTTTTATATTGTTAATAGTGTAAATTATTTCTCCAAGTTATGAGATACCATTTTCTATCTAATCAAATTATTTTTTTAAATTTTAATGTGATTTCATTAGGTTGTCGAATTTCAGTATGGGAACTTCTTTCCCAATTTAAATTATTGGGTTAAACTTAAACTTCTTGAATATGATGTGTTATGAATATGTGTGAATGACCTCTGATTATTTAACAGTTAATATCCACTTATACTGAGTGTATTTTTATTTTTAACACATGATTACGTAATTGATTTATCTTTAATCTAAGGATACCATCTTTATAAGGGATTTCATCTCAATTTAAATTCCCTTTAGACTTTATTGTTGTTATCTACCAATTCACTTTTATATGGTGTATATAAATTCCTTTGTAATTTTATATCATAAATATACTTATTCTCTTGATATTTTATGTTTTTTTATATTCTTCAATTATGTTTAGTCATGTGTTTCTCAAGTGTCATGGGACTCTTTAACTAAAACATCATTTCCAAATCATTAAATAAATATTCTTCTAAATATTTCTCATTAATGTCCACGTTTTGAAAATGGTTTTTAGTATTTATTTATATGGAAATTAAAATTTTAAAACATTGATTCCATTAAAATCCTTAAAGTTGTATGGGACACTTTGATTAAAAAATATCTTTAATAAATGTTTTAATTGGTTTTGAAAATGGTTTGATTAAAAATTGATTATATTAATATCTTGAAATGATATATTTTATTTGAAATGTGAAAATTTCATTAGTGAAATTTTTATATTTACAAAATTTTATGTGTTATGAATTTATAATGGTAATTGGACATTTGACGGGTGGTTATGTGATAAACCGAATGATGGTTGGTGCCATTATAAACCAGGATGGGTGGTTACGTTATAACCTCTAACGTGTTGTGTATGGAAGTCGGTCGTATGGATATTCCATTTAGTGATATTCGTGGAATTCGACTATATGTTTATTCTATTTAAGTATGTTTATTCCCCAGTTACCTTTATATGTTATGTGTTCTTTATATGGTTTTATTGGTAATATTTTTGTTACAGAAGGGTAAGAAATGATCTTTTATTCATTGAAGAGTATTTACTACTTCATAAAGGTGAAAAGTATTTCATATGATAATGTATTCATGGTTTACTTGTTTGGAAAAAACTAAAAAAATTCATTCTTTATGTATCCCTTACTAATGTTTTTCCCATTCCATGTTCTTGAAATGTTTTTCACTAGACATGGTGTAGAATTAGGACATGTATTTGATCACAGAAGAGTCATGATGTCTAAAACATGGAACTAGACATGTTTCATTTTAATAGTTTATATTTTATGAAACATGGATACGGGGTAGTAGTGTCTAGCTGTAATATTAATGTTGTTATGTAATACTTATGGCATAATTCTCTAAAACTCTAAACCTGAAAAGATACTCAATGTGAATTCTTGACATAAATCATGATTATGTAATGTTTAATGGCGGGTCCTTATAATTTAACACCATTGGATAGGATAATTGGAACGATATTCCCACTAACACAATATACCCTTATCTTCCCATATAAAAAGGGGTTAGATCCACCACATCAGAAAACCTCTTTAAACAAATGTTATTCTCTTATGACATCATATCATCTCTAAGCCCATCCGAGATGCATCATTCTATAGTTGAATCATCTCCTTCCAGTGATGGGAAATGTGTATCATGTAGGTGATGCATGAAACATAATCCATCATTGACATGTCCCCGGGGTCAATGAAAAAATATTTATAGCCTTATTTGATCTCAAATCATACAAATATAATTTTTTAGAAAACATATACTAAAATTCATTCCATAAATTACAATCATTCAACTATGTTTGAACCAGAATATCCCACCAGCGGTGCACCTATCCCTAGATTATATAATCATATAACTTGACTCTATTTTTACGATGAGTCTCTAAGTGAACCAAAATCATCTAGATGGACACTAACCAGAACTATATATCCACAATTCCACACTATCCATCATACATTTAAGGTTCCAACAATAAAAACTCTCTGGTCTGATCAAATACACTAGTCACAACCCACCATATTCCCCTTCCATCATATGAATGAAATGAGAAATTTTCTCATGGAACTCATCCTGTCCTATATTAAATTGAACCACTAATATCTCATCTCCCACTCCAAGAGGGTCATTCTTAGTGATATCTTCTTACCTCCCCACAATCACACATTGTTTGGGTGTCATTTCTCTTCAATTCCAAACACACTTCTTAGAAACCATAACATAAAAAATCCAAAATCTTTACAAAAGAAGGCACTTTACTAGACATAAATAACTCAACCATCACACATTATTATAATTATCAAAACTAAATCTATATCATCACTCATATCCATTTATACCAGGGTTTATGGTCAATAAGGGGTAAACGAACCCACACAACCAAATGTCTCTTCATTTAACCCCCATTTTACAATTTTCAATTCCAAAACATAAATCATCCTCTTTTTAGAACCTCCATTTATTTAAAACATATCATAATAAGAGTGGAAAACAATTATTAATGTTCATTAAGCACTATTACTTTATCATTTTATTGTATTATTCACATTTATCCATTCAAATCATCTTCACCGGACATCTATTTTTCATTAAAAATTTTCAATGTTTAAATAATCATTTTATCTCATCCTACAACAATTTCATATTTTTCCCTACCACGATACATGATATTTATCTATTGAGGTGCCTAAAATTATTCCTGAATTCTGATCCTCATTCAATTTTTTCCATGAGAATAATATCATAAAATAGTCACATCAAAAAATAAGGGCACCACCCAATAGTGAAATATCATTCCACTGTAACCAAAAACACCAAGAACAACAATCCATACTTGTGTACTAGTTTTCCCTAGTACATGGCTTAGATTATCCTATGAATGAGCTCATTAACTAGAACTAACACATCATAATATCCTTTCTACAATACCTTAGTAGTATGATAATAGAAAAGAAATTATTTAAAACCACTTTGTAACATACCCAACCAAGAGGCCACTAAATTGTTTCCAAGAGCTACACCAACAAATGAAATCATGAAGGCCTCCCCATATAGAGGAGGATAATGACTATTATGAAGGGTATAAATGAACATGTGGGAAGACTATACCCTTTTTATCATTGAATTACACTATATAAAATAATACTAAATAGAGGAACCAATATAAAATTTCTAATAAACATGAATTACTATCCACTTCCAAGAACTAGGTAAAATCAACAACAAAATGGTATATATGACGTGTCATGTCTTGTAGTTCCAAGTGTATGGAGACCCTAAATTAATACAAACCAAAGAACACCCAAAATGGGTCATGAAGCCAAGTTCGAATCTCTCTTCCATACACATTCCCTTCCTAATTAAACAACTAGCACATGAGCATTTCCCTTGTCCGAACCTATAACCCTAATAGCTAATCTGCTACAAAACAGTGGCCCGAGTAGGGTGTGAGTATAACTAAGTTGGACACCACCAATAGTGTCTACATAATATTCAGTATAATAAGATTTTTTTTTCACGTACTAATGTAAAAATCAAGATAAAAAAGGTTAAATCAATAATCCTTAGTTAACATGTTCACATAATTAATTTTCATCATTTATTCCATTGATTCAGAATTTTCCTCAATTAAACTACGACATATTCTATTCAATTCCTATGCGTATTTGGATATATCATGTTCCCGATCACACGAGGGGAAAATATTTCACAAATAATACTCAACACATCACTTGGAGCCTCAGTCAGTATAGTTTCATCAAATTAAACTTCTAGGGGCATAGATCCTTAGTCCTCTCCCTAACCCATTCATTAAAGGGGTTGGGGACTAGATCTGTAGTCTAAATAGACATGTGGTCAAATATTATGAATTCCAACACCCCAAAAAATTTCAAGACATGTCAATATGTTTCCTTAACAATTTTACACATTTATCATGACTGACAATAACTGGTTAGTATATTTTCATTTTAATAAAACATTCTAAAATAACCCACATAAAATTTTAAAATTCATAAATAATTTAATACATAAACCATCTTACTTACTTAATGTTTCATACGCTTTTACGTTGGGGCGTGCACGTGCATCCGTCATGCATGGGAGGACGCGTGACCTGTTTCCCCGCATTCCTGTATTCCAAAGGCAGGTGGCATCTGTTCCTTGCTCAGGGACATCTGCTCCTTGATCAAAACCGGGATAATGGGATGTCGGTTCTTCCTTTAGTGGATTCCTCCTCGGATCTCATCACCTAGTCCGGGTCTCCCTCATAGATTTAAGAAGGGTTCATGAAGCTCGTTCCCAGAACCATATCTGCATAGACGCCAGTTAATTACGCTCCTTCCTTCAAGATGCTCCAAGGGGTCTTGTTGGGGAACCAACCTTCGTCGAGGAGAATGGTCTTGTTGGGGTGTCGTTGGCATGTCTTGATGCTAGGGATTGGAATGTCTATCTTCTGTCCCTTATCATAGGGCTTCTCGAGGGTGCGGAAGCCCGAGGCATCCCAGATCGAACGCGGGGACTGTGTACCATTTGGGGTTTTCCTCAGCTTTCCATGTTTAACATGGGGTATGTCGCGAGTTTAATGTCTTGCGGAGATGGATCGGACTGATCGAAACACTGAGAGTGGATCAGATTTAAGGACCCCCTATGGGGAACACCGATGTTGGGGTTAACATGTGGGCGGCTTCACGAATACCATGGAGTGGAATGGGGTGGAATGATCTCACCGGGATGTGGCGGTCTGGGTAATGATCAGGATGGATGATGGAGTGATGGGCTTGAACCTTGTGGAAGCTTCCTACGTATCCCCATGGAAAGGAATCAATGTCTGCGTAGTTCGGTGGTATGATGGGACACCTGAAGAGGCGACCCGTGAGAATGAACGGATGGATTGGATCCTGGAGGAAGTAAGATCTCCGGGCTAGGGCATGTTATTCCCAAGGCACATGGACTCGAGGGGGATGTCAGGATTATATGTGGGTGTGAGGCATGGGGCTTATGCTCTAAAACGGCCAAAGAGGGGGAATACGGGGCTTATGCTTTGAGGCGGCCCATAATGGTGATGGTGGACCGACGTGAAGGGGTCAGAAAAACTGACCGATGGGCTTGAACCTCGTGGAGGCTTCCTACGTACCATGCGTTAGCACAGATAAAAGTCCACATAGTTCAAGTCATACTGTTTAAAGTCATGAGGGACAAGGGCATACAGTTTAACGTCATGTGGGATGAGGGCATTTGGGGCTTATGCTCTGAGGTTTCCCAGAGTGGATATGGGGCTTATACTCTGAGGCAGGCCATGGTGGTCGGGGAACTGACGTGGAGAGGTCGGAACGACCAGGTGGTGGGCTTGAACCTTGTGGAGGATTATTACGTACCATGTGTTAGCACGGATCCAAGTCCACGTAGTTCGCTGGGATGGGGATTATGCTCTGAGGAAGCCCATAGAGGGTGTCTTGGTCGATGCGCACTGTAAGCCCATGTGAGTCATGCTCAGTGTGAGAAACAAGAGGCAGCATGGACCAGACGATCACGTCACAAAGGGTGCATCCGTGAGAAGCGGAAAGGGGCTTACGCGTTGAGTGGCCCAAAGAGGAAACAGGTGCTTATGCGTGGTTAGCGGCCCTTGGTTCCGGGGCTTATTCCAGGATGGAGGCCCATGGTGCGACAATGCGTAGTGGGAAAGGGACTCCACTGGCCTTGGTAGGGGGGGAGTACAGAGGTGCATGGTTGAAACCTTCTGCAAGAGAGGCTGGGAGATTACGTTCTGAGGTAGCCCTTCCCCTGTGGACAAATGCCACTCCGACAAGGAGGATCTCATTCCATGTGAGGAAGAATCCATTCCCGTAGAGATGAGTGGGTGTAAAGAATGTCCGAGACGGGGGGACCCTGCATGCGAAGTATGGGGTCAGACCACAATTTAACGTCATGTGTTAAGGAGGAGGTTCTTAACAGTTTAACGTCCTACATCTTTGACGGGGTGGGTACACTCCACACCCCTAGGGATTACATGCCCAATGCCCTCTACCCTTTGTGGTAGGGATGATGTCGCCAAGACCGTAGTGAAGGGGGCCCGCAGGGTGAACTGTTGAGGGGTCCACATTAGCATGGCTAGGCAAAGAAACAATTGTCGTTAGCGTGCCTATGCGGAGAAGCATAAAGCAATGAAATGCAACGGGAAACAGAGTCCAAGAGAACTTGAGGTTACTTTGTACTAGCCTGGAAGGTCGTACGGGAAAACAATGCACATCGCGCAATAGGACCAGAGGATTGCGCAGATAGGTGATTGCACACATAGATGGGGATTGCGCGCATGAGGAAAGGATTACGCGTAAGGGAACAACCCGGAGGAGTGGGAAAATTCACTTAATCCATTGGAGTTTCACGCAAAGTTGAACCCCAGGGAAAGGTTGAGCGAAAAAAAGAATTACTTGGAAGTCATCTTGCGTGTGGGGTAGTCCGAATTGCACGGATGGGAGCCATTCTGAATTCTGCTACCCCAAAACATTTGGGGACGCCTTCTATTTATAGGCATCGACCAGTGAGGAATCCAAGCGGTGCGCGAAATCTTCCACGCCGGGAACCGTAAGTGCACAGAGTGTCACCGCGAGGAACCGGGGCGTGCAAAATTGCGCGCCTCACCAGCTCGATTAAACACATCCCAGGGATGCTTCGCCCGCATGAAATTATTTTGCAGAAGGCCTTCTTTATTTTTCACACCACTTCCCGGCCCTCCAGACCGGGCCTCTGATTTCGAATATGACTTCGCATTGTCATTTTGAAACTTCTTCTGGGAGTTACGGACTTTTTTAGTGTCTAGAAATGCCCCCCTTGGAATTAGATCAGTGAGAGGTCGCTACGATCGGATTCCGAGGGAAATGCTGAAGCAGGGACACTCCTCGGCACTCAGCGTGCAAACAACCAACACGGCGCGCAAAACTACAGATCTATGTGGAATTCTCTTTCCACTCGGCGCGGAACCCTGGCCTTGCCTATAAAAAGGAGTGCTAGGCCCCGAATCCGTACTCAATCTTTCCCGAGCGATAGGCTTACTTCTCTCGTGCACGAAATTGCTCCCGCGGCTGCGTGTAAAAATGCTCAGGAAGTGCATAATTACTTCCAAATTTTGGCCTTCCTTGTACGCCTAATCGGGATATTCCGCGCCTAGCATGCCGATTTCATGCCCACCTCATGGATTTTGCGCTGCCACTTCAGATTTCGCACAACACTCTCTGATTCCACGCACTACATCCTGATTTCATGCAACTCTCGAGATATTCGAGATGGCCTTAAACCGAGTTGATGAGGGGGAAGCCGTTGCTCGTAGGACCGAAATAGAGGCGAACGAGGGGGTTTATGGCACCAAGGTGATGGATTTCAACATCCTGACCTTGTTCAATCTTCTGACTCTAGCCCAGAAGACGTATCCCCTGTCTGACAACCTCCTGCTTTGGAATTTTTTCATCCTGGAGGTGGTTCCCCTTCCAGGCTTCGAGGTGGACACACCATGGTCATGGGTGTCCCAGGAGGATGAGCTTCCTCGCTACAACATCATCAAAATGGTCGTCCTACCAAGGAAACCAGACATATGGACGTATATGTCCAAAACCCAAGGACCAGGACCATTACCAGGGATGAGCCTGTCATAAATGATTATCCGGCCCTCTACGTGAGCACATTCTATCAGAGCATCACGGATGACACGAAGGGCTGGCTGAAGGATTGGGATATGTGGTTCAGTGGCAACTTCACCAGTGAGTGGGCCTAGGCATTCTGGGTTTTCCATACTTGTGACCAGTTCAGGGATGAGCTGCGGCGTATTGGCCTGTTCGAGGCAGTATGGACGTCGCAGTTCCACTTCCACCGTCAACCTGACCTCAGGCCGGAGCTATTCACTAGTTTCTCTTCTGATACCAACACATTCCACCTTCACCATGGGGAAGTTGGCATCAATATCTGGGATGTTCACTGCATCGGACTAGAGGGCTTCCAATATGAAGAGTTCTTTTCTCCAATGAACACCTGGGAACATAGGTCACGGATGCCCATGATGAAGTGGCACCTGTTTGAGCTGGCCAAAGAGAGGCTGGGGGTCAAGGACTTCTTGAATGACATTGCCTGCAAGGGCTGGTTCAGCCAGTTTCGTGAGAAGGATCCGGCCATCAAGATGTCGTGATGAGGTAAACGATGCCCAACCGCAGCTCAGAGGAGCATGGAAGGGTCATACTAGAGGACCTTGGAGGCGTGGAAATACTAATCATGGGGCTACCACGTCATTGAGACCTAGGACCTGAACGTTCGGTACACTAGGTTCCTCACCGCCTTCCTGAGCGGGTGGCTCCTGCCGGAGCGGGACGTGAGGATGGGCGTCCATCCAGCAACAATGGTGATGGTGGGCACCATGGATGCCAACAAACGGTTCAACATGGGGGTCCCCATTCTGTCCATACTGTATGCCATCCTGGGATGAATCTCACGAGGGGGTTGCCTCATAGAGTATGTGGAACCTTCATGATCTTCCACATTTGGGTGGCGGCTCATCTCGGCAGGCACACTTTCCCAAACACCATCCGTCCTCCGGGCAATGGCCTGTGACCGTCCCTGATGAACATCGCCGGGGTGGCATCGATGACGCTCAATGAGGAGGGCATGAGAATATGCATTGGTGACCACACCAACTTCCACTTCATCCCATTCCCTACCCCGATTGGCCAGACGGTGGAAAATGGGCGAGGTTCTCTAGAATAGTAGGAGTATTTCCAGAGCTTTCGGGGCGGGGTACTCGTGGCTCGGATCGACGGGAATTTTATCTACAATCCTTAAATGCCAACCCGATTCACCAGGTAATTCAGGTGCCTCCAACGAATTCCAAAAAAGGTATTCACAGCTGTCTGGAAGGAGAAGAATCCATGCGTTCTTCTCTAGATGTGGTTGATGTTTACCACTTTCAGCTCTGGCGACGTCGTTACTCTTCCTCCCACCGGGGTTGACACTGGCCTAGAAACCGAGTATTCCTAGCGCTGGGCCATTACATACCCTGAGGGAATTTTACACAAGCGAGTTCGGTAAATCGAGGCTAATTGCGCGGAAACCGAGTGATGGGGGAGAAGGTAAAGTGCTGCAGGTAGGGGGGAACTAGGGGTGTGTCAAGAAAAAAGGCCCGCACAGGCCAAGACTTCAGCAGCTGGAACATCTCACAGCACCACGGCGACCTCGTTTCCTCTACGGGGTCCCATGAGGCGGCCAGGGAGCTGCCCGGGAAGCAGATAAAATACCTGCTCGAACCTTCCCAAGATGCAATCCACCCGGCACAACGGTCGGCCTGGATGACCCTACAGTAATCGCTAAACATTGAATCCATCTGGCATAACATAATGAAAAAATGGGATCCACCTACCAGAGGTCGGGCTCGTTTGAGTTTCCGACCGGGTAAAATTCCATTGGCGGCATGCTTATCTGACGACCATGGACACATATGCGTGCCAACAGGGTTAGTGTGCGGAGCCACCTTTCCTACTGAAAGTGATGATCGGCCAGGAGCATGATCCGGAAGTGATTCCACCAGGAGAAGGTGACAGTGACGAGGAGTCGGAGGGGGAGGAGGAGACCGGAAAAGGCGGAGGAGAAGAAGAAGATGAAGAAGAAGGAGATCCCGAAGGTGAGGGGTCGCAGGGGGAGACCTACCAAGGGATCCTCTGAGAGAGCGGCGAGAATGTTGGCTCTGATCTCAACATAACCAAGATAATTGAGGTCTGTCTCTATCTTCATTCATTTTCCTTCTTCATCCATTCTCCTTTTCAATTTCCAAACCATATCTCTACCTCACTCAGGAGTTTCTGAGTGTTGGTCAGGCATCCCCAGTAAGGGTGGGAGGAGAGGAACCGGTGGGATAGGATTGGGATCTGACGACCAACATTGAATTGACAAGCGCATAGGGGTCTCCCATCATGGCGGCTCCTGCAGTGGCCGGAACATTGGAGGTCGACGCTTTGGATTTCTGTTAGTCTCATGCCTCACTACTGGTGCTTCGTATCAAAAGATCCCAACTAATCAATGTACGCCTTGCGCAGTGATCTCAACATATGAGGCTCGTCAGGGTGCGGAGCCCGGGCCATCCGTGTGTAAACCAGTGGCGGACATACCACCTCATTCAGAAAATGATCCCTACACTGAGTCGGCCCCTGAAATTGGTGAGCAAAGGGTAGCAGACATCAACGGCGATGTTCTTGAGGCGAGGCCGGAAGCTGAAGGAGGAACCGTAGCTATTGGGGAAAGAGAGGAAGGTCTCTCAGACGACGAGGATCCTATTCCTAACGAAGACATCCCTAAGGTAGATTCTGCTACTGATCTGCTGGCTGCCTTCCCTATGTACCGACCCGCTGACTCTGAGCAGATAGACGACACAGACTTAGAGGCAGCAGAGGAGAGCCGGATGACACGACGCAAAGGGTGGAAGTGTATCCAGTGCTTTCTCAGACAGCCCCGGTAGAATTGGATTAGGCAGATGGGATCACTCTAGACCTGGCTGCGCTTCCTGTCCACCGGAGGGGCTGACACTCAGCGCCTTCATCTGACGGTCCATGATTACATGGCCGAGAAGATACGTGAGAGTAGCCGGCGCACTGACGTTGCCCAGTGTCGAGAAAGATCGGTGAGCTCCCGAGCATTGCTGAGGGCGGATCAGGAGGTCTGGCACCTCGAAGGGCATGCGATAGATAAGGAGGCCTTCATAGCAACATGCTCTGAACTTGTGGAGCAACTGACAGCCCAGCTGGATGATGCACAGGAACAACTGATGGAGGCGAGTCACCAGATGTCCGTACTTCGAACCGAGCGGGCGCTGGCACAAGCTAGGATTGGAGTGCTTCACTCTACAGCGGCTGATGATGAGAGAGTATTCAAGGAGCGAGAAGCAGACCTAGAGGCTACCAGAAGAAAGGGTAGCAGCGCTGGAAAGATCGATTCGTCACGCTGATCCTTGAGGGCTTTGTTTTGTCCATCTCATAAACTTCTTGCTTTTACTGCTCATCATCTCAATCCAATATATGGACAAATCCATTTATTTGTACCTTTGGATTAATATGCTCAACCATAATTCCAAAATGAATAACAAATCACCCCTAAGCTCTTTTGGGTCGCACCCAACACAAGAAGGAAAGGATACTCATGCTATCATTTCATCCAACTGTGGGGCATTGACCAAGCTTCAGGAACCCGAAATTGGTCTTTGATTTATGAGGAGAAGACCTTAGACTGATTGATATATCACCTTCTAAATGTGCTCTAATAGACACGCGAGGAAATGCCAAGGTCATTGAAATCCATCCGAACATAGGGAGATGGAAAAGAAAGGTGAATCATGCTACCCAAATTCGGAACACTCTGGGGCGCGACGATGGAGGATAACTGTTAACCGTGATGGAAACACATCATCCATATTGTGTTGGCCCAGAATTGGGATAATAAATGACGGTTGACCGCTGACCATGTTCGCAACACGGGGCCTAACTCAAATATCGCTAGTCAGTTTTCCGGAGCATTGGCCTAGGACAGCAGGCAGACCATAGGTGTATCATCCATACTACTACAATAGACAGACCAAAGGTCTATCATCCATATTGTGGCAGCAGGAATACCAAATCCAATCACCCATACTGTTAGGGGGTCCCGTCAAACATGACCAGTCCTCCGGAACGTCGGCCCAGGACAATAGGCGGACCAGAGGTCTGTCATCTATGCTACTAGGGGGTCCCATCGAACATGAAATAGAATGAGGATCTGAATAAAGTGGAATGAAAAGAGTGGAAAGTGGAATGGTGGTTTTTTCGAACAGAGTACAACACTACAGAAATTGTGCCACAGTGGCGGAGGTGCATTAGGCGGACGTAGCAACCTGATCACGGATCATCCCAACATTCAGGCAGGACCTCTCTGGCGAGAGAACTGCCACTTCCCATTATTACTATGGGGGAATCTCTAACTTATTCGAGGTAGATGTCATTATTACACCACTTCCCAAGCAGTCAGGCTAAGGGGCCGATAATAAGGAGGGATGAGGTTTGGTAATCCCTGGGGCTGGACCCAAGACGAAATGTCCAGGCGTTCTTATGTATCTCATTAGGATGAGAATCAAGCCACACGTAGTTCTAGAAGAATAGTTTAACGTCATGTAGAATGAAATACAGATTAACGTCATGTGGGATGGGGGGAACATCTCATATGGGGAAAGGCACGACATGGTGAGTAACCTGACGTGAATGAGGACATAGTCCTGCACCACACCGTACAATCCCACAAGAGAGACTGAGTCGTGGAAAGCCAAGGAAAGGATCTTAGTTTTAGGTCTTAGAACTCGTACCAAAGGATAAGGGGAATTGGAGACACACGGTAAAGTGGTTGAAAAACCCAAAGTGAATAGGGGAAAGCCCTGCTTACTATGTTCTCCTAGGGACGTGTTTAGGCCGAGAGACCGAACACGAAAAGATATGCTTGGATCTAGCGGCATATTTTAAGGTCGTATGGCTTGGACCTTGAAGCACAGTTTAAGGACATATGGATTGGACCATCAACACAGTTTAAAGTCCTATGGTTTGGACCAACATCACAGTTTAAGGTTATATGGTTTGTACCAACAACAGAGTTTAAGGTCATATGGTTTGGACCAACAGCACAGTTTAAGGTCATACGGTTTGGACCAACAACACAGTTTAAGGTCGTATGGCTTGGACCGGACAACACAATTTATGGTCATATGGCTTGGACCTAGTAGCACAGTTTATGGTTATATGTCTTGGACATGGCAGCAAAGTTTAAGGTCGTATGGCTTGGACCTACATTATAGTTTAAGGTCATATGTCTTGGACCTGGCAGCACAGTTTAAGGTCGTATGGCTTGGACCTGGCAGCACAGTTTACGGTCGTATGGCTTGGACCTGGCAGCACAGTTTAAGGTCGTATGGCTTGGACCAACATTAGAATTTAAGGTCATATGGCTTGGACCTGGGGGAACACACATGATGCGATAAAGAAAACCTGACATGGGTTAGGGTATAACCCCATACCATCATCGTGTGTGATTCTGAGAGAGGAACCTTGGTCCAAAGGGGCCTACGAGGGTTCCACAATTATGGGGGAAGGAGATGCTAGCTCCCATCTAATCTGGGCCCGAAACACAATGTCTGGGAGACTCCTTGTTCCCCATGGGGATGAGGTTCAAGCCGCACGCAACCTGTAAAGAAGAAACCCAAGCACATACTCTAGCGCTCAGATCGTGGGAGCCCCGAGAGACACTATTACACAGCTTGGTCTGTCTGACGTGTTGGGGTGTACTGAGGGTTAGTACAAGGAGTGTTGAGATTCCACCTTGACACGGTAGGGCCGAACATAATTTGAATCATGGAACCAACATTCAGGGCCCGTGGAAACTGGCGTGACAACTGGGGATTACTACTAACCATGTTTTCAACACAACATCCTGTCGCATTAGACTAGAGGTAGGGGCAAACAAATGACCATCACCCGCTGACCACATCCGCAACATGAGATTTGTATCAATTTCTTTCCCGAAACCCTCAGGGGCGTTGGACTGTGATGGTAGGAGAGCCCTTAGGCATTGTATCCAGGTCGTTCATGGTGGTCCCTCCGGGTGTGAAGGATGGTGGGGCCAGAATGAAGGGGAACACGAAGCTTGACAAGCGGAGGAAAACTTTCCTAAGTCGAATCTGACACTCCAAGTCCTAGACCAGTGTAGTCTGGACAAATTACCAGACCACTAGAAAGGGTCGAAGGGCTTAGTCTGAGAGTGGAAAAAAGATGGCGGATTCCCGAGGGATGGGCAGGCCAAAAGACCGAGGCAATCGGGGGATCGTGGGATCTCCTAAGAGACAGGGCTGGTCCTGAAATCTAAGTGTTCAGGTGGTACTACGTATCCCATAATGATGGGAATTAATACACAAGTAGTTCTAGAAGCACCGTTTGATGTCATGTAGGATGAAATATGGATCTTAGTTTTAGGTCTTAGAACTCGGACCAAGGTGCGGTTTAGGGTCACGCGAGACCGTACAGTTTAAGTTCATGCAGGACCAAGGAGCCTAGATATAGGGAAAATGTAGTTTAAGGTCATGCTGGACCGTGTAAGGATCTTACTTTTAGGTCTTAGAACTCTGACCAAGGTGCAGTTTAGGGTTGTGCGGGACTGTACAGTTTAAGGTCATGCAGGGCCAAGGAGCCCGGATGTAGGGAAAAATGTAGTTTAATGTCATGCAGGACCATGTAAGGATCTTAGTTTTAGTACTTAGAACTCGGACCAAGGTGATGTTTAGGGTCGTGCGGGACCGTACAGTTTAAGGTCATGCAGGAACAAGGAGCCCATATGTAGGAAAAAATATAGTTTAAGGTAATGTATGACCATGTAAGGATATTAGTTTTAGGTCTTAGAACTCGGACCAAGGAGCAGTTTAGGGTTGTGCGGGACTGTACAGTTTAAGGTGATGCAGGACCAAGGATTCTTAGGAAATGTACTGCTTGAGGAACCTGGTGTTGGGGGGAGGCGTTACGCGCTCACCATACATAGTCACCAGGTAATACGTGCCATTGGGATAGACCTTATGGACAATGAAAGGCCCCTACCATTTGGGCACTAACTTGGGTGGTTTCCAGCCAAGAATCAATGGATTTCTGAGAGCCAGCACCAGGTCACCTTGCAGGAAGGAGAAGAGGCGAACCTTCATATTGAAAGCTCGAGCCATCCTGCTCTGATGCCTTTCAATGTTATGTAAAGCATGAAGCCTACTTTTTCCAGCACTTCCAATTCATCTAGATGGATTTCAGAAACTCTGTATGGCGCTTTATGGTCGTAGACCACCATGCTCAAAGAGGGAAACTGGATCACAATGGGCAAGACGGCCTCAGCTCCATATACCAGGGAATACGGAGTCACCTGGTGGAGTTACGAGTTGTCATCCTATAAGCCCAGAGGGCATTGGGGAGCTTGTCCGGCCAACTTTTCTTGTTCTGACCAACCATATTTTGTAGAATTTTAGAGAGAGTTTTGTTAAACGCCTCGATCTGTCCATTCACCTATGCATGATAGCGAGAGATGTGGTTAGAGAGAATGTTGTACTTGGCGTACAATTTCATCAGCTCGACTGCTCAGAAGTTGGTTCTGTTATCCATGAGGATAGCGTGAGGTACTCTAAAACAATAGATGATATTGGAGCTCACGAAGTCTGCGATAGAACAAGCCTTGACTTCCTTGATCGGGATTGCCTCTTCCCACTTCGAGAATAAATCCATAGTGGTCAAGATGAACCAGCACTAGCGGGTCGTCGCCGGCGGGTAAGGCCCAACGACATCCAACCCCCAGACTAAAAAGGTCCAAGAATACTTGGTAGTATGGAGAGGATTCAGTGACCGATGCACCAAGATAGCGTGAAATTGGCATGCATGACACCTCTTGGCATACTCAATGCAGTCGTAGATCATGGAGGGAAAGATGTATCCCAGCCTCCGAATCTGGTGGGACAACTTCGACCCAGCCTGGTGGGTGCCACATGAACCAGCGTGCACTTCTTGCATGACTTGGGGATCTCAACTCCTTGAAGGCAGCGAAGGAGAAAACCACCAAATCTGCGCCTTTAAAGGAGCTGCACATGGCTGGGACCACTTCTATGGGTGAACTGCGGTGCACATCATCGAATTCTCTCTCGCTCGGGTCGGTCCGGCAGAAGATTGTTGTGCTAGAAATATTCAACCAGGGGCGTCATCCAGTAAGGAACTGTCTTGATTGCCACACCTGAAGCCCCCAGGGATCCTGAAATAGGGGCACCAGTGGTGAGATGGTTCACTCTTGGGCCATGATTGGCCTCTGGAATAATAGGAGCAATGACTCTCGGGAGCACCACGTGGATAATTAGGTGATCCTGTTTGGGCTCCGCAAGTGATGCGGCCAGGCTGGCCAAAGCATCTGCTCGACTATTCTGCGACCAGGGAATGTGAATGACCTTTGGCTGGGAGGGGAACATAGCCATTAGATGGGGGGGGGTCCCTCAAGAAATTGCACGAGTTCTGGCTTTCTGACAGCATAGTCAACATTGAACTTCTTGATGACTTTCTCGGAGTCCCCTTTTACATACAGATGGGGTACGCTAATCTCGAGAGCCAAATCGATGCCAGTGATGAGGGAATGATACTCTGCCTCATTGTTGGTGAAGCCTTGTGACAACAGGAATGAATACGGTAGAACAACTTGCTCCAGGGTGATGAAGAATATACCCAGGCCCACTCTATAGTGCCTAGGATCATTGAGCCTTATACCGGTGGGGCTCCAGGAGGCACCGTCAAAGTGTATCTACCAGCATGGGATGGTGTGATCAACTGAGAGGATTGCCTCATCAGGAATGCCTAGATATAGTGGCTGGTCCACAGAGGTTGGGTGGGCAGCTAAGAAGTCTGCCAATGCTGATCCTTTGACAGCCTTCTAAGGTATGAACCTGATGTCGAACTACTGGAGGATCACCGCCCAGCACGCCAATCGGCCGGTCAACATAGGTCAGTTTGTGATGTATTTCAACAAGTCTACCTGAGAGACGAGCTATTCCTCGTGGTGCTGCAAGTAGTGCTGCAATTTTTTCCCAGAAAATACGAGCACCAGGAAGCTCTTCTCAATGGGAGAATATCTAATTTCCAAGTCGAGGATCATGCAACTGAGGTAGTAGAGTCTATTCTTTGTTCCCTCACTGTTCTTCTCAGCGGGAAGTGTGCTGAGGGATCGCTCCAGGGCAGTCACATAAAGGACTAGACGCTTTCTGGAAATGGGTGGCATCATGACCAGAGGTTGGAGCAGATACCACTTGATTTCCTAAAAAGCGATCTGACACTCTTCATCCCATTCATAGGCAACACCTTTATTCATGAGCAGAGAAAAGGGCTTACACTTTCCGGCCAGCTTCGCAATGAATCAGCGTATATAGGCTAAGTGTCCTTGGAGGCCTCGAAGAACCCAAATATTATTAGGGGGATGCATCTAACTAATGGCCTTGATCTTCTCTGGGTCGATCTCGATGATTCGATACATAATAATGAAGCCAAGAAACATTCTGAGGTGACCCCGAAGGCACACTTCAACGGGTTCATCTTCAAGTGGTGAGAACGGAGGAAGCCGAACACTTTCTCAAGGTCTTTGAGATGGTCTTGGTGCTGATGAGAATTAACCACCAGGTCATCCATGTAGCACTCCACGAGTGTCCCGAGCATCGGCTTGAATATGTGATGCATAGCCCGTTGATGGGTGGAACCCACATTTTTCAGGCCGAAGGGCATAACCTGGTAGCAGAAAGTACCCTGGTAGGGCCTGAAGGCAGTGAACTCTTCATCTTCAGGGGCCATCCAGATATGGATGTACCCAGAGTACCCATCAATGAAGGAGACGGCTTGGAACCCGGCAGTGGCATCAATCAACAACTCTGTCACGGGAAGGGGAAAATCATCCTTCGGACAGTGGATACTGAGATCGTGGAAGTCGATATAGACCCTGCTCTTCCCATTCGTCTTCCTGACCGGCACAATGTTGGCTAGCCACCTAGGGTACTAGACCTCTTTGAAGATGTTGGATTTGATGAGCTTATCAACTTCGGCCTCAACCATGGCACCGTGGGAGGGGTGCATCTTTCTGGGAGGCTTCTTGAACCTGCGATGGTTTGCTGGAAGGCCAAGGTGGTGGACGACTAGCTGGGTATCTAGTCCTAGTATCTCGTCATAACTCCAGGCGAATACATCACAGTGCTATCTAAGGAAGTCTACGTACTGTTTCTGTTCCTCAGGGGGCATAGCGGCGCTGACCAAAGTGGGTCTCAGGTCAGCCTTGCTACTAAGGTTCACCTGCACTAACTCGTCGAACGTGGTGGGGAAACCCTCCTCAAAGGCTGGAGGAGCATCTTCCATGTCCTCCTCTCCGCTTGTGGAAGGATCATCCATGGGGGGAGCCGTTTCGGGGCTGCCAGACACTGATCGGATGCTGGTGCCAGCTTGGCCGGTAGAGGTCGTCATGTCAGGAGACTCATGTCCTGCAGAGACCATGGAGACAAAGGTGGTTGATCCAATCCCATCTGACCTTCGGCCCAAGGGGCCACGATTTATGACATCAAAGTAGTAGTGGCACATTGGCTTGAGCCGGTCGATTCCAGCCCGGCGAAACAGAAACGTATGACGTACTTCCATTGCCATGAGCCTAACGTCCTGATATCGTATAGGGGTAGGATCCTCGGGGATCACCTGATCCTGGTTGGTTTAAGAGTACGAGGTGATTTCCCGCCGTCGCTTGGACCCAGATATATGCCTTCCTGTGGTACCCAAAACAACAAAGAACTACCCATGTCGGGTGTTGTGGCCTCCAATGGATGGATTGGGAAGACATATGCATCGTCCAAACATGCCCAGGGATCACTCGTGATAGTGGCAGGCTCAACCTCACCTGCCAGGATCTACTTTTCCTTGCTTTTGTAATAGTCAGCATCTAGATAACGGGCTTTACAAGAGGCAAAAGGAGACGCATCTCCTGGGAGCATTCCCACTCGACCCTTAAGGGATTACTTGAGGCACTGGTGATACGATGAGGGGACCGCTACGTGAAGGTGGAGCCACGACTTGACCATCAACGTGTTGTAGGCGGTGTCCTGAGAGACAACCATTAATTCAGTATTGGCAATTAGGCCACCGAACTGGTTCTTCAAATGAATCTTGCCGAGGGGAGTTTTCTCGGTCTTGTCATACCCCTGGATCCTGAGGTCGGAGGGAGTTAGATCACACTCAGACAGTCCCAACTTCCACAGAGTCTGAGTTGGGATAAGGTTAATCCCGAAACCCATTTCAACAAGACAGTGGAGGACTTCCATGCCATTGAACTGGACGGTGATATACAGTGGGAAAATTTTCCCCAGTATGGGAAGCTCTTCATCTTCACTGGAAAATGAGATAACCACCTGACATTCGGCATCCTCAATCACCTCTGTGTGGAAGGATTCTGCGGCTTCCACATATATCTCAAACTGGAGGGGGCTCCTTAGAGCCTCGGTGAGCGCCTCGCGCATTTCATACGACAGGCGAAGGGCCTCAAGGATAGAAAGCTTTACCGGAATGCTAGCCAGGTGCTTCAGAACATCATACATTCAAGGAAAATGTGAGCTTCTGCTTACAAGAGGCTGCTCTACGATTGGAGGCATGACGGGCCCAGAAGGCGGGACCGGTTGCCGACTGGTACTAGGCACATCTCGCTGTTTACTAGTTGAAGCCTGGGAGGTGGTTGTCGTGCTAGGACCGGAAGGATGTAGTTAGCCGGTTGCAGGGCAGGGCTGGTTGCGGCACGACAGAGGTGGTCCCGCCTGATCCACAAACACAAATGGTGGTGGAGGTGAACCTGTCGACACTGGGTGAGGGGGTAATGTGTGCTCATCTCTAGATCAGGCCTGCTACCTAGTCTCAGTAGCATGCACGACCTAACTGGAGGTGACGACTACCGTGCCCTAGCGATTTATGTAGCCACGGCTCCACCGATGTTTGCGACGACTGGGGACAATGGGGAGGTCCACCAGGTGTTCCTCATCTTCGGGAGTCGAAAAGGGATTTACCAAATCTACGGTGTTACCCAAAGCATACCCCGGGCTTTCACTCGAGGAGTCATCCACTACCGGATGGAGTCTCGGATGGATCCCCATCTCTGGGGTCATAAAATCACCAAGTGTTCCGGATTATGATGACATTGTCAAGGCGCATTATTTCTTCTTGCACCGCCGCTTGCTCTTTTGGGAAGAGGTAGGCTGGGACGATGATGCCAAAGCGGCGATAATAGATTTTGAGGGTTCTGGATGACTCAGGCAGGCATAGATAATGCCATGGGCACGGGCGGCCGTCCTGCGGGCCATCCAGTCATTATACATCTGAGACCCATGGTCGAAAACCCGTTGCCACTCATCCTCTTTGCCACTACTGCCATCTGATCTCACGAAGACAGCTGCCACTTGCACCAGGGCCAGGCCCAACCTGACTATGTTGTTGTCAATCTGGTCTTGGAGCCAGTCCTTGAACACATAGCATCACTAGATGGTGTGCCCCAGGGTCCGGTGATAAGGGTAGTAGTTAGTTTGATCAGTGAGATGCACCACTTCTGGCTTCCGACACTCAGGCAGTCGCACGATCTTCTGCTCCAAGGCGCTACAGAAATAACCGGGGACCTGGGCCTCGTCAAATGAGTAAGTCTGATTCCTTCTATCAATAAAGGGGGCTCATGGAGGCTGACCATCACCAGGGGCCGGAGGAGCATGTTGAGGAGGTGGAGCCAGATTATCTCGTTTGGGTGGTGGCGGTGCATTACGCGGAGGTGCCTGCCGATTTTGAGGCGGTCGCAACTGGGCTGGAGGCTATGCCCATGGGGGTGGACCCCTATGGGGCTGCTGAGTTGGCCTTACTGGTAGCAAATCTAGCTATCTGGGGGCCTCTACTTGGGCCACAGCAACGAGCTTGGCTCTGGTGGCTCTCCTTGCTGGGATTACAGGAGGCAGCGGGCATGCCTGACTGGCCTATTATAGGGCTTCTTCAAGGCACTGAGCCTTGTGTGAGAAGTCCGGGAACCCTCTAGGGTAATTATGAGTGATCAAAGAAGGAACCATCTCTCCCTTGACATTCCCTATGTGCATTGTCATTAATTTCTCCTGTGTCAGTTGCAGGTCAATGGAGTATGTGATCCCCTTCCACTGGCGACGAAGTCCGCGACCCGCTCATCGGGCCTTTGTTTGCACCTGAAGTGGTCTATGATGTTCGTATTCCGTGTTGTGTAACTGAACTTGTAGAGGAATTTCCTGCGAAGGTCCTCCCAACTAGTCACAGATCCGACAGGGAGCTGGCTATTGCAGAAGAATGCTGGTCCTTCTAGTGTCTGAATGAAGCAACGGAGCTTGGCGGCCTCCTTCGGTGCCGGAGTCCCTAACATAGGCCCGCACCTCGAGTTTAAGTAGTCCAACTATTGTGACGGGTCCCCAGTCTTGTTATAAGGGGCGAAAGTGGGGTTCCAAATACTAGTGGGGCTGGCATGTCAACCACCCACACTGGGTAAGGGTTTCCGTCCGGTGGGATTGCCACCTGTCGGGTTTCCAGGGCTTCCCAGTGGGTGATGAGTACTTCAATTAAATCGTCCGGACCCAGATTCCAGTCTGGACTGGGATCTCTAACTACAAGCTCATTTTCGTGCCCTTCAATCCGGTAGTCAAGCTCAGTAGCTCACGGGGTGGCTAGCGGAGCGACTCTCGGGGCAGTAGGAGGAAACCGAGCAGGGTCCACCAGGTGATCATGCCGCTCGGGAGGGTTTGGGAAGACATATCGTGACCTCTTTCCATGGGCTTCGGCCTCTCCCCTGTCAGCGAATGCAACATGGTCGCAATTTCCCAGGGGAATCTCGTCAAGGGGTAGGCGCTCCTGCCCTTTCTATCCTGGCCAAGGGTTACCGTAGTCAGGCCATCGCTTTGTAATGCGCTTGGCCAAATGCTCATCAACTGGCCTCTTTTTCTCAGCAAACTGTTGGCGTAACATGGGCTTCTCTGGGTCTTCCTCTTCCTTGTGAACCGAGGCAGATGGTTCGGTATGCTTGACAGCCCCGACGTGCACTTTACGATTGCCGATGTTTTGGCTCAGTTTTAGTGCCTCAGTGGGTGCATGGAGACCTAGGAGGCTCCTCTATTGGAGAGTAATCCTCATAGATGGGTCTAGTAGCAGATTTTCCTAAGGGGGAGAGTCCCCATCATGGAGATCCACATCGTTTCCCTCATCTGAAAGGTTATCCATGTTGTCCACCACTGCCTTTGGAAACATTCCCTCGGGGTCGCCCAGTGAATCGGGCTGTCGGCGGATCGCACAGAAAAGAAGTGCAGCATACTTCCCCCATACGCGGACGTGCGTGTGGGGGGGGGGGGGGGGCTTCCTCGATAACCTTTCGAAGTACTTGAAAACTCTGGACGCATTGTTACTGGAGGGCCCTATGGTGGCCAAGTTACTCGAGGTGCCGAACCGTGGGGAGCACAACTAGGTCGACCCGAGGACACAACTCACCGATATCCTCGAGAAGTGCTTGACTCCCGAGATAAGGTGCTAGACGATGTCGAAGACGTGATTGAGTCACCTGAAGAGTCTGGAAAAAACATTCAAACTCTCCTGGGGTGAGTGACTCTAGCATATCAAAATCTGATCCTGCGACCGGCCAAAACTTCTCATAGAAGTGGCCCGCTGCGGGGACGGTCCAGAAGCTCCATGACTCCGGTTCGGGGTCCTGACCTTGCTGCCCCTGCTCATCAACCGAGAATGGCCAGGGAGCTGGCAACGACGCTGAGGTAGGCCGCCGGGCCGGTGGGCTGGCCGGCGGGGAATACAACAAACAGGCCGATTGGCCGCCGATCCCTGAGTCGTCCTCCAAGGGTTTTAGTACCCTGGCTGCCACGTCGCGATAGGATGGGCCAGAGAATGGGCCTCCTATCATAGTGTAAGTGCTCTCGGAGAGTGTGTAATGTTGAAACTCTTCCATCAGTCCCCAGAAAAGTTCCCCACCCTCCCTGACTGAGGTGGAAGGTGCTTCCGGGGAGGCTAGTGGTAACTGTAGGTTTGACCCCTAGGGGTATGCCAAGTCCTCTTCCTCCTAGATATACCTTCGTAGAGAGTAGGGAATCATACGGATCTCTCATTCGGGGAGTACGAGAATGATGCGCCGCGTCCGCATCCCTACCCGTGACTCAAAGGGTTGGGGGGAAGGTTCCATCGTCGGGTAGTACTCCACCCTAGAGTCCGAGAAACGGACTGGTCTAATTTTCATTTGGAATCCCCTGACATTCCTCTTACGGCGACGACGCCCCGCCTACCTACCCCTGGGTGGCTCCTCAGGGAAAGGATGATTTCCTTCAAGGTGTCCCATGGCCGCAATAGTGCTGGGGCAGAAGGGACTGAAGGACGAGGTGTGAGAAGCACCGGGATAGATGTCTAAAGGGACATGGGGAGGACCTCCATGTGAGTGAGCGACCAGATACGCAACGACTCCATACTCGCGGCCAGCGGTAGGGGGAGTGACCTCATACCCAGTGTAGTGGGTGCTGGAAAGAGTCATACTCGGAGCATAGCTATCGCGAAGAATCCTTCATCTTTCCAGATCCGTGGCACGGAATGAGCCTTCATGGTGGGTGGCACTATCGTGGACTGGTCTGCTGTGGCCATTTCCTGTGCCCGCGACCGGGTGAGTTGACCCAACCTGCCTGTAGGGCGGTCGAGGCCTCGATCCCAGTTGGGAATGTGACTGCCCCTACCCAACGTGTGCGAGGGTCTGGTAACATGAGTCAGTAGTGGCTCGAGCCATAGTGGTTGCTGATGTTGGTGCCCCAGTACAAGCATTCTCTTCTACTCACGCCTAACGCTGGCGTCAGGTCAGATGGGTTGGAGTCGGTGGTGCCAGAACGAAGATTTCCAGCTCCTCAGCACTGGGAGTCGGGTGGCGACATCGACGCAGCCTGGCGGGGGTTCTTGACATTAACCCCTGGGATGGGTCTCCAATCAAGCAGACCAGATCATCCCCCACCTCATTGGCATAGGGGAGGGATGTGTCAAGGCACTACGGGGATAGGCACTCGAAGCGGTTGAAAGTCGGAGTGGGGAGCGGCAGCTCCCTGTGAAGCCCTTGGGGGCGTTGACAATGGTGAGGCCCAGCTGCCTGTAGATCCAAACGGGCCATGCCCCTGGTGGGGATGATCCCTTCCTCCTATTACATATGAACCATGTTGTTGATCACCCTTCGCTGGATTATTTCTGACGGGGAGAGTGGGAGTGCACACCCGACAGCCATAGAAATCAGAGCTGGAGTGACTGTGGAAAATGCGGGACCGTGCGGGGTATCCGCGTCCGTACTTCCCCCGCACCTACGCTGGTGGGAAGGTGGAGATCGAGCTCCAGATGCAGTGATCTGATTCCTGGAAGCAGGGAGATAAACCCATGAGTACTAACAGGAAAAGAAATAGACAACCAATATCCCAGCATCATTCCCTCTTCTGGGGTCTGCGAGAGGGATCCACACTGACAACGTCACAGAACGAAGTGATCAACATCCTATCTTACTCAACCACTGGCAGGTATCACATCCCGGTGATAGGTACCCGGACCTGGTGACATGCTAATCTTCCGACACCCTGAACGCTACCCATCTCCGTATTGAGGAGAAGAGCTTCACATCAGGTTCACAATTTTCAATTTCTGATGCTTTTACGCCGGGGCGTGCATGTGCATCCGTCACGTATGAGAGGATGTGCGGCTTGTTGCCCCTCATTCCCTCTTTCCAAAGGTGGGCAGCATCCGTTCCTTGTTTAGGTATTTCTGCTCCTTGATCGAAACTGGGATGATGGGATGTCAGTTCTTCCATCCATGGATTCCTCCTCGAAGCTCGTCACCTAGTTCGAGTCTCCCTCATTTATTTAAGACGGGTTCGTGAAGCTTGTTCCCAGCACCATATCTGCATGGACGGCAGTTAATTATGCTGCTTCCGTCGAGACGCTCAAGGGGTCTTGTCAGGGAAGCAACCTTCGGTGAGGAGAATGGTCACGATGGGGTGTTGTTGGCATGTCTTGATGCTGGGGATTGACAAGTATGTCTTCTGTCCCTTATCATAGGGCTTCTCGAGGTCGCGGAAGCCCGAGGCATCCCTCATTGAACGCGGGGATTGTGTACCATCTGAGGTTTTCCTCGGCTTCCCATGTTTAACATGGGTATGCTGAGAGTATAATGTCTTGCGGAGATGGATCCGACAGATCGGAACACTGAGATTTGATCAGATTGAAGGAACCCCTAGGGGGAACACCGATGTTGGGGCCAGCACGTGGGCAGCTTCTCGGATACCATGGAGTGGAAGGGGGTGGCATAATCTCACCGGGATGTGGTGGCCCGGGTAAGGATCGGGATGGATGATGGAGTGATGGGCTTGATCCTCATGGAGGCTTCCTACGTATCCCCATGGAAAGGAATCAAAGTCCAAGTAGTTCGGTGGTACGGTGGGACACCTGAAGAGGCCACCCGTGAGAATGAACGCATGGATTGGAGGATGGAGGAAGTAGGATCTCTGGGCTAGGGCTTGAGCTTCCCAAGGCACGTGGGCTCGAGGAGGAAGTCAGGATGAGACGTGGGGTGAGGCATGGGGCTTACGCTCTTAGATGGCCCTAGAGGGGGAATACGGGGCTTACGCTCTGAGGCGGACCATAATGGTGCTGGTGAACCGACACGTAGGGGTCAGAACAACATAACTATAGGCTTGAACCTCATAGAGGCTTCTTACGTACCATGCGTTATCATGGATCAATGTCCATGTAGTTCAAGGCATACAGTTAAACATCATGCGGGACAAGGGCATACAATTTAAAGTCATGCGAGACGTGGGAATTTTGGGATTATGCTCTGAGGCATCCCATAGTGGATATGGGGATTATGCTCTAAGGTGGCCCAGGGTTGTCAGGGAACCGACGTGGGGAGGTTGGAATGACCAGGTGGTGGGATTAAACCTCGTGGAGGCTTCCTACGTACCATACATTAGCACGGATCAAAGTCCACATAGTTCTATTTGATGGGGCTTACGCTCTGAGGCGACCTATAGAGGATTTCAAGGTCGATGTGCACTCTAATCCCAAGTGAGTAATGCTCGGTGTGAGAAACAAGAGGCAGCAGGGACCACACAATCACGTCACAATGGGTGTGTCCATGAGAAGCGGAAAGGGTCATACATGTTGAGCGGCCCAAAGATGAAACAGGGGCTTACACCTAGTTAGCGGCCCTTGGTGCCAGGGATTACTCCAGGATGGAGGCCCGTGGTGTGACAAAGCGTATTGGGAAAGGGACTCCACTGGCCTTGGCAGGGGGGAGTACAGAGGTGCAAGGGTGCAACCTTCTGCAAGACAAGCTAGGGGCTTATGCTTTGAGGCGGCACTTCCCCCATGGACAAATGCCACTCCGATAAGGGGGATATCATTCCATGTGAGGAATAATCCATTCCCATGGAGACGAGTGGGAATAAAGAATGTCCAAGACGGGGGGACCCTGCGTGCGAAGCACGGGGTCGAACAACAGTTTAACGTCATGTGTTAAGGACGAGGTGCTTAGCAGTTTAACATCCTACAGGTCAGATGAGGTGGGTTCACTCCACACCCCTAGGGCATACATGCCCAATTCCATCTACCCCTTGTGGGAGGGAAGGCATCGGCAAGGCTGTAGTGAAGGGGGGTTGCAGGTCAAACCGTTGAGTGGTCCACGTTAGCGTGGCTATGTGAAGAAGCAATAGTCGTTAGCATGCCTATGCGGAGAAGCATAAGGTAAAGAAATGCAATGGGACACACTTCCCAAGGGACCTTGAGGTTACTTCGTACGATCTTGGAAGGACGTACGGGAAAACAACACATGGTGCACAATAGGACCAGAGGATTGCGCGGATAGGTGATTATGCGCAAAGTATTGGGATTTCACGCATAGAAGGGGATTGCACGCACAAGGAAAGGATTGCGCGCAAGGGAAGAACCCGGAGGAGTGGGAAAATTCACTTAAGACAGTGGAGTTGCACGCAAAGGAGAACCCCATGGAAAGGTTGCGCAAAAAAAGGAATTACTAGGAAGACATCTTGTCCACGGGGTAGTACGAATTGCGCGCACGAGAGTCGTTCTGAATTCCACAACCCGACACCGTTTGGGGTCACCTTCTATTTATAGGCATCAGCCGGTGCGAAATCCAGGCGGTGCATGAAAACTTCCGCATCGTGAACCATCGGTGCGTAAAGCTACACTGCAAGGAACTCGGGCGGGAAAAATTGTGTGCCTCACCAGCTCGATTACCCACATCCCGGGGATGCTTCGTGCGCACGGATTTATTTCACGCAAGGCCTCCATTATTTCACGCACCACTTCCTGAGCCTCTAGACCGGGCCTCTGATTCCGAATATGACTTTGCTTTGTCATTTCGAAACTTATTCTGGGAGTTAAGGACTTTTTCAGTGTCTACACTTACCCAATTATCCCATTTACCATTTAAAAATCATGACTCACTAGCTCATTAACACAACACAAAACACCGAGTATGAAATGTTATCCATTACACAATATTATCATCAATTTCATTTACAATTCATGTTAACCAATTGAATATAATTCTCTTGGATTCTTTTCATAAGCCCGAGTTAACATGTGAAAAAAATCTAATTTGGGATCTACATTATAGGAATGTAAATATATACTCAAAATCTTAACATAAATGTTCCAGGAGCAGTACACCCTATGGGTGGCCCTTAGTCTGGTCAATACATACTCAATGCATCCCAAGAGGTTCATGAGGGGTTCAATTCCTAATTTTTGACAAAGCATTACCAAATATATCCATGGGTATAAAATTCACAACCACAAAGAAAAATATAACAACTGCAAACCCATAACCAAACATCAAGAATATGGGATATATGTGGTAGACCACCTATCTCGTTTTTATGGAAAATCACACATAACCTTAACATTTGATTTGGATCAAAATACAATTTGAAGTCCCAAAAGAATACATTCTATAAATAGAGGGGTTTTGGGATTTAGAATAATAATAATTATTCTATTAAACTAAATCCCAAAAAAGAGAAACAATAATTATTAGACATTCATATAGCTTTGATCATCAGCCAATGAAACTCCAAATTGCATTGAAATGAAGGAGATAGACCCACGGAAATATTTTAGTGTTTTCGTTTATAATTAGGGTTTCTGGAGGTGAAATAATGATGAAAATGGGGACCAAACTCATAAATCTTAAAGGGGAAAAGCATAAAATACCACATTTAATGAGGCACACATTTTGGTTATACATTTTATCAAACCATGGGCCAACCATGATACATCCTCTATCCAATAGGTTCTATGTTAGATGGTTACCTGGTTAGCCCCAAATATTTTAACAAACCATGCACAAACCATTTAACCACTTCTATATAAGAGTCCTATGATTCAAAATTATATGGGGAGCCTCACACAGTTTAAAAAAAATTCACTACTAGTGTAGAATAGATATTTCTAAGAGTTCATTATTTTAATTCCCCCTTTTCATGATTTAAATAATAATAAACCCTTAATAATTTCTATAATGGTTTGGGAAGACTATTACTACTAACCGTTCACCAGCCATGAAATTTTCACAGAATGTCCTAATTCCAATTTCATTCATTTCTTATAACCAAGAGAATCTTTTACCATCATCATACAACTAATACCGGTTTAATTAACCAAATGTAATTGATTTAAAAAATGATTTAAATCAGAATGTACCACTATAGTGTATGGTATCTTACACATTTCCATCCAATAGTGGTGGTTTTGGAAAAATTATGTACAATTCTATATGGAGAGTATAGTCCATACATACACAGGTACGATTATTTTGTTTTTCAAAATTCTAATGGTTTGAATATAGATGATATATTATATTTGAAAAATCATGATTATTTCCTGAATATATTATATATTGTAATGCACTGGCCCCAGTTGCCTAGAGTCAGTGCTTTATTAAGTATCATTTTCATGATCACAAGGGATGATGTCCCGAAAAACCAATCAGTTTAGTAGCCTTGGAAGTACTAGATACATTAATAAGTATTAAAAAACATTATAAAATGAAAAAAAAACAACAACAATGTCTTCATTGACCACATTAATCCCTTAGAATATCCATACAGGTCAGTCATAATATACTTCTGTGCATCATGGGAAAAAACATAGAAAGGGGTGAGATCAGATGCTCTATAAGGATAACAATATAGGAGAAACATTAAAAAATAAGCATAAACATTTAAGCCAATTTATAAGACTAAAATAAAATCTGTTTAAACATAAACATCATCATAATATGTAAAGGATAAATCAAATAATACTATTTTCTTATTCACATGGATATTCTAAAAGTCAAATAATAACATGCAATATCAATAGCCACTTTTATAATAATGGAATTCATAATGCCAGACTTCATAACCACATTGTCATGCCTTAGGCCAAGAATATAAATAAGATTTTGTCAAGCCCTTGTTCCGTGACACTATTTTGTCTCATGAGACCAACCGATGCATCGAAGAGCTATATTAGGCCCCACCTATCACTTACCAAGTCCAATGCATTCCCTATAAAAACATTTTTAAACATAACATAAATATTAGTATTAAAACTAGCATACAAAATGTCAATACATTATCCATAAACCATGAATGGTGTAAAAATAACACATCCATTGTCAACCATCTAACAAAACCTTCAATACCATATATATGTTTTTTTATCATAATAAATCAACATCAAACAAGCCTAAAATACATCAAAGGATGTTGACATAAATGAAATCAAAACATTTTTATAGAAATATATCTTTTTATATTGAAATCATTTAAAAGTCATATATTTATAAAATAAAACATTTATTTTTATAATATTCTTATATGATTGTATGGGATGCTTCTATGATGATATAATGACAGAAAATAGCCACACCCGCTGTATAAGTTTAAATAATACATTCTTACCTTAATTTTGTCGAATATGTCATAAAATACCTTGTTTGGAAAACGATAGAAAGATTTATTTCAAAACACATATGGTCATATAAGGGTATAAATGACTTTAACCAACAGTATAGTAATTAGTAAAAAAAATTTCAATTATATTTTTAAGAAAACACAGATGTGGATGATAAAGAGGTCCCAATAGATACTTACGTAAAAACAACCTCGGATAATAATGTGATTGTGAAATTAACCATTACCTTGTACTTTTCCTTAGTAGAGGTTATGTTAAAAACTAGTATAATAGATAAATTTTTTTATTAAATTATTAGAGAACCATATATGTAAATACAATATCATATATTATCTTCTAATATAAATTTGATAAAAAAAAATTAGTAGTGTCATCGTTTCGGGTGTTAACTGATTCGTTTTCGATTATTTTTTTTGGTTTCATAAGTCATGTTTATTATGAATAGGATGTATTTTATTCATATACCGAATGATATTATGTGAATAAAATTTATTTTGAATCATAAAATGTATATTATTCATGAATGATTACGGTGGGTAATAATCGCATCACGTTCTTGGAGATGATAATCCGTACATATGCACGAGCGACGATATCATTTTATTGATGGTGAAATCATATATAACTGGATTTTATATCATATATAAAGAATCATAACATGTTATATTTTTTATTTACAATAGTTATACTCATTATTATACCCATCCAAATAATGAAGTGTTTGAATAACAAACTACACCACGACGTGGAGACAGTAAGCCGTACGTACACACATATGGGGACATTGTCATTCATTTGATGGATAGAATAATGAATATGGTTTTCCCAATTTTATAATAAAATTAAATTATATAGAATATATTGTATTTATTATTTTATAATTTAAACAACAAATAAAGAGGAGGTAGAAGAAAAAAAGAACTTGAAAGAGGTGATGAATTATTTACCTCTTCTCCAGGTTCTTCCTTTTTATTTGATCAAAATGGATACTTTGGATTGCTATATAATCAAAGGATTTCCTCTAGGATTATGTACATAGATTTGGGAGGTTATTTGGGCTGGGTTTGGCCAAGAAAAATGGCTTTGGAGGTGTTAAATTAATATAAGGGGAGGGTCCCATTTATAAGAGATGTGAGGGTCATTTTAGGAAAAGCTTGAAATATTATTTTTTAATAAAATTATTTTTGGTTTCTAATAGATCCAAAATAAATTATTTTCCATCTAACGTGGGTATGGGTCAACAACCTCTCAACCAATAGGTTCTGGACAGGTTTAGGACATCATATTAACCATATCTTCAAGATTTTACTCTTAGTTAAATAGTTTTCCATTTACCACGTCTAATTGTATTTTTATATTATATGGTTAATAAACGAACTATAACAGGCCAATAGAACCCCATGGTTTTTAATATGAATATATATAACCTTATCTAGGTCCTTTGGACTAAACATTTATTTTAAAAAATATTATATCAATTAATAATATAGTATTTGTTTTAAAAACTCAAATATGTCAATTTTGACTCTATTTAGTATTAGATTTTTTTGAAATTGATAAAGACTTTATTACTTCTAATAAAATTTATTTAACAAATTATAATATGTCATATTAACCAAGAAATTTAGATTAATTCATCATAAGACACAATTTACATTTATTTGGATATGTATAATATCAATTATTTTAATATTTCATTAATAAGGTAATTACAACATCATCATTGTGTTATAAATAAATTAAATTATTTAATTCCTAAAAATTATAATTAAAATACAATTATTTAGGAAATATTTTTATATTTCTAATGAATATTTATTGTAAAATTTAAATTGTGTTTAACCCTATATTAAAAATAATTTTGTTATTAAACAGTGAATTTATCGCTTTTAACTCTTCTTTAAATAAAACAATAATAAATGTCCTAATCTAATCCAAGTTTACCAAATAGGATCATATTTTATTACTAAGCTTGGATTTGGTCAAATTATTCTCATACAATAGAATTAGGACATGCGTTAGGGTATTTATGATATTATTTTTACCTTTAATTACCATGTTTACTTTTAACCGTGGTAAATAAAAGTCCAATGTTACTTTTCAGGAATAATTATTTTCTTCTTATTGAACAAAATTTTACTAAATAATATTAATTATGTCTCTCGGATTTTTGAAATTCAACTCAAAAAAGCGGTAAAATATCATTTTATAGAAATTTTCAAATGCTCTTAGGAGGTGGGTAAAAGACATTAAAATGTTAAATAAAATTTTTATATATCTAAACTTATTGTAAAATGAATACAATGAATTAAATTGAACTTATATAGGTATTATTTATCTATTTTGAGATTAAATAAAATTAAATAAATAAAATTATTATTTAAATAAAAAGTCCGTTTTAAACAATAACCCAGTGTTTTTCACGATTCATAAAAAATTTAATGTTTTCAAAAAAATGCCTAAAATTTACCCAAATATAATTTTGATATTAGAATCCAAAAATGAAGTCAATTTTGAATGATAGAATTTATAAATCTTCAAAAAGTGGGTATAAATATTCATAACAATTAGTTTGATCGGTTCTGGTGTGTTTGAACTCGAAGTTGTGTACAACACAAGCTATTGTATTATTCAATGGGAAACATACCATGGAAGTTTAGGGTGTTATATTCTCCCCTCCTTAAAATAATTTCATCATTGAAATTTGAAGAATATTACTACATAAAAATATTCAGGTGGTTCTTCATCATAAGATCCTCAGATTCCCATGTAGCCTTTTCTATCTTATGGTTTCTCCTTAGAACATTTACCAAAGAAGTCATCCGGTTTCTCAGAACTAGTTCTCTTGTATAAAAAATCTTGAAATCCTCTTCATAATAGGATAGATTAGGTCCCAGTTCAATATCCTCATAATTGAGTACATGTGTTGGGTCAGGCATGTATTTTCTCAACAGTGATACATGGAAGACATCATGTTCTTTGGAGAGACTTGGCGGCATTGTCAAACGATAAGCTACAACCCCAATTCTTTATATAATTTCAAAAGTTCTGATGTACCAGGGACATTGTTTACCCTTCCTATCAAATCATATAACTCCCTTCCCTAGAGATTACTTCAATAAAACATAATCTCCTACATGAAATTCTAAATCCTTCCTTTAGTTATCAGCATATCTCTTCTTCCTACTTTGAGATGCTTTGATGTGGGTTTGGATAACCTTCACATTTCCCATCATTTCCTCAACATATTCTGGGAATACAAGTTTTATTTCACCATCATTATCCGAAAAAGATTATGTGTGGCATCTCTTTCTATATAATGTTTGATATGGTGCCATCTCTACACATGAATGGAATCTATTATTATAGGAAACTTCTACCAGAGGTAAATATTGATCCAACATACCCTGAATGTCAAGGGTGCCAGATATCAACTTGTATTTAATGGTTTGAATAGTATGTTCTGATTGTCAATCAGTTTGAGGGTGTTAGGCAGTGCTCATACGATGATCAGTATCCTGGAATTTCTGAAATATTTTCCAGAATCATTATGTAAAATAGGGATCACGATCAGAAACAATCGATAGGGGTACTCCGTAAAGACTTAAAAATTCATTAATATATTGTCTTTCCAAACATTCAAATGGTAAATCTTTTCTTATAGTATTAAATTTCTTTTGACTTGGTATGATGATCAATAATGACTCATATTGCATCATTCCTTCTAGGAGTCTTTTGTAGCCCCATGACAAAGTCCATCATAATATTATCTCATTTACACTCATGTATGGGAAGAGAATGCATGAATCCTCCAGGTTGTTTCCCTCAAACCTTCACTTTTTGACAAACCATACATCTTGACAAAAAAATCAGAAATCTCCCTCTTCATGTTGGCCCACCAAAAATGTTCTTTCAAATCTCTATACATATTGGTACTCCCAGTTTGTATAGAGAAATTGGAGCTATGAGCATCATCCAACATTTCCATTTGTAGATCAGGTATGGTAGGAACACAATGTCTCTTCCAAATTACAAAATTCCATCTTCATAAATGAAGTCACTCAATCTCCCATCATTTGCTACTTTAATATTCTTTTGAAAATACTCATCATCATTCTGAGAACTCATTATCCTTTCTAGTAAAGAGGGTATGGCTACCGTTTGAAAAATTATTGATGTTTCACCTTGCATGGTTATTCCTATATCCATCATTACTAGATCTATGAAAATAGGATCCCTTTCAATAGTTATCAGTTTCATAACACCATGATCCTTTATAATCAAAGCATCTTTAACCATATTTTCCATCCCTGGGAGTTAGTGTATAGTGAAATAACAATCCTTGTGTAGTTTATGCCATCATCATTTCCTCATGTTGAGTTCTTCCTGTGAAAAAATATATTTCAAACTCTTGGGATTAGTATAAATCTCACATTTTCATTATAGAGATAGTGTCTCCATATCTTCAGAGAAAAGATTCCATCTACTAAACAAAAATCATGAGTATGATAGTTTTTCCCAAGAATTATTAGCTGTTGTGATGCATATGAAATAACTCTATCATTCTGCAAAAGGAAACAACCAATTCCATTCATTGAATCATCACTATAAGTAAACAACCCGTCATTCCCAGATGACATAGTCAAGATTAGAGAGTTGACTAATATTCTCTTTAGTTCCATAAAACATTTTTCACTCAATTTTGATCTAAATTTTTTTACCCCTTTACATGTTAGTTTGGTAAATGGCTTATCCAATTGGGAAAATTTCTGGATGAATCATGGATAATTACCTGCAAAACCAAAAAACATCATACCTCAGCGGTACTTGTCGGTGCTAGAAATTTTTGAATTTCCTTGGTCTTTGAAGGATCCAGAGAGATTCAATCCTTAGAGACAATATGGACAATAAAAGAAATATCCTAAAGATTTAATTCAAAATTTCTAAATTTCCCATATAATTCATTTCTTCTAAGAGTCCTTAGGGTAATGCACTAGAGATTTTTATTATATTCTTTGATTTTTGAGTATACCAAAATATCATCAATAAATACCATAACAGAGTAATCAAGATAATCCATGAAAAATCCATTTATTAGATCCAAGAAGATATAGGGTGAATTAGTCAATCCAAAATTCATTTTCGTAAACTCATAATGCCCATACCTGGGTTGAAATGTTGTTTTCCTAATGTCTTCCTTCTTCACACATGACTGATGATATCCAGATCAAAGTCCAATCATTGAAAAATATTGCGCTCCAAGATTTTGGTAGAATACATAATTAATGAGAGGTTGGGGATACATGTTATTTATTGTTATAGCATTGATATCCTTGTAGTCAATTCCCAACCTCATAGATCTGTCTTGGTTCATAACAGAAAGAACATGGGCTCCCCATGGAGAAACACTAGGTAGAATAAATCCCTTATTACTCAATTCCTCTAGTATTTTCTATTGTTCCACTAATTATACAATGGTCATTCTATAAGGGGTCTTCGATATGGGCTTTGAACCATAAATTAAATCAATGGGAAACTCAATTTCTCATTCTAGAGGATGCCTAGTTAAAACCTCTGGAAACACATCAACAAATTCCTTCACAATATGTACGCCCTCTATTCGAAAATTCTTTTCCTCACCCATCATTATTTCATTCTCTTCCACCCCAATAATTTAATTTATTAGAGCTACTAGTTTTGGATCTATATAAGAATCAGGTGGTTATGTTTCTTACCTAATGATAAGGTACTCCTTATCATCATCGAAAATTGTAACCTCCTTATTCTTATAATAAATTTTCGCATCAAGGTCAAAAATCCAATCTATACTAAGTATTATATCAAATCCAATCATGGGTATGATGAAGAGATCAGTAGATAAATAACATTTATATTCCCTAATGGGAACTGATTCTCAAAACCTTGTTATAATGATACCTCCCTTAAGAGTTTTCACTAACAACTCCATTGTTAAATCAAATTAGAAATATCTAATTTTAAAAGAAAACTAGGATGATATGAAATAATGCAATGATCCAGAATCAAATAAATCAGTGGTTAAACATGGGGAAACCATTAAATTACCTGCCACCGTGTCTTTCGGAGCTTCAACCTCAACAGTAGTGATTGTATAAGCTTGGAATTGCTCCGTTGTCCTTCTCTTGAGTATGTTTCCTTGGCACTTTGGACATTTGTTTTACTAATACCCCTTCATTCAACATTGACAACCTCGTTCTTCCCTTTTCAATAATGAGCTTGGTGGGATTTTTCACCACACTTTTATCAGAATCCCATTCCCTTAAAAAAAAGTATTGGTTTGTTTCTTCCCATATTTACCACAGGATGGACATTCAGCTTTTCCCTTCATCCCTTTATTTCCATTTCTATTGTGTTTAGAAGATCTCTTATTCTCCTAATTTTATTTAAAGTCATAAGACATAGTGATTTTTTTCTGTCTTGATATAACCCAAGATAATATCGTCATATGATAAGAAGTATTGTTAGACTAATGCTCTTTAGAGAAATGGTTTTAACCCAAAAAAGAATCAATAAACCTTAATCATTGGGTTACCAATATAATTTGTACCATGTCTTGCTAACCTTGAAAACTTAGGCTCGTATTTTGTGACATTCTCATCCTCCATTTTTCTGAGACTCAAAAATTTCATTTCCATATTAACTCGATTGTCACGAGAAAAATATTTTTCTAAAAAATTCTCTTTCAAAACCCTCCATTCTTTATTTGATACTTCATCATCTTCCTTTGTTTTTTGAATAAATGACCACCATGGTTTTGCATCTCCCGTGAGGCGATAAGCTACCATGACAATTGTTTCCCTTTATCTACTCCCCAAACTATGAAATATTTTCTCTAAGGAACTTTTCCATTTCTCGACTATATATGTATTTGTATTCCCATTGAATGTTGGTGGTTTTTTCTTCATGAATCAGTATAACATTGATCCTCCATGTTGGGGATCAGGGTGCTTCATATAGGTAAAGTTATTATTCATAATCTGAGTGAGTTGTCCCAGTATGGTGATAAGTTGATCAGCACCTATTTCATCCCTAGCTCTACTATATTTATCATGCATAAGAGATATCCCTATATGGATTATGCGCATTGATACAGTTTCCATTCCATCTACTAGGCGCCATTTCTAAAAAATGTCATACAAAAGACTAGTTTATGAACAACAATACATAATTCCAAACTTGTAAAAAACTTAACATAAATTTAACAATTTATGGATATAATCCATAATCATAAAAAATTTTCCCTTGAGAATGTATAAACTCAGAACTCCTACATAATGGTTTGAATAGAAAATTTTAATTATCCCAAGCGTATCCCACGGGAGTGTCGTAACAAAGACAATATTAAGGTCCATTTTTGTGACCGAGTTCCTGTTCGAGTTGACCTCAAAGCTGTGTTTTTGGGTTTTACCCATAGGTATATCTAGCCTGAACAGTCTCAACCTGCTCATATTCAGACATGGATATATTGCCTGGAAAAATCATAAAATCTATACAGTACCAAAATTCTAGGAAGTTCTTCTATACTAAACCTCAATGTCTATCTTTGGGTAGTGTTCTATAATTAGTGTTTTTCTAAATCCAGTTTCAATGGTTTGTACTAAGCATTCTTTGATACCACATGTAATTCCCATACCCTACTTACCAAGAGTCGGTGCTTTATTATATAACATTGGCATGATCACAAAGTATCAAATCTTGAAAGACTAATTAGTTTAGTAGCCCTGGAAGTACTAGATACATTCATAAGTATTACATTACATTATAAAAAGAAAAATAGAAAAATTGTCTCCATTTACCACACTCATCCATTAGACTACCCCTACAAGTTAGTCATAATAAACATCTTCACATCCTACAAAAAATAAACCATAGAAAGGGGTGAGCTCAGATTCTTAGTAAGGATAAAAATATATCAGAAAAATTCAAGAGTAAGCATAAACATTTAAGGAAATGTATAAGATTAAGACACAAGACTTTTAAACATAAACATCATTATAATATGAAATATATAAATCAAATAATTCCGTTCACTTATTCACATAGATATTATACTAGTCGAATATTCACAAGCAATATCAATAGCCACCTTCATAATGATGGAATGCATAATTCCAGACTTCATAACCACAAATTCATGGCCTTGGTCCAAGACAAAAAATATTATTTTCTCAAGGCCTTGTTCCAAGACACTAGTTTGTCTCATGAGACCTACCGATGCTTTGAGGAGTTATATAGGGATCCACTCATCACTTACTAAGTCCAATGCATTCCACCTATGAAAAGGTTGAAACATAACATAAATATTCATATTAAAACTAGAATAAAAAATGTCAATAATTTATCCATAAACCAAAAATGGGGTAAAAATAACACATCCATAGTCAAACATATCACAAAACCTTTAATATGATATGGATGTTTTGTATCATAATAAATCAACTACAAACAATCTTAAAATCCATCAAAGGATGTTGACATAGATGAAATCAAAACTTTTTTTTGAGAAATATATCTTTCTATTTTGAAATCATTTAAAGTCATATAATTATATAAGAAAACATTTATTTTGAAAATATTCTTATAATCATGTATGGTAAGATTCAATGATTACATACTGGTGGAAAACAGGCACACCCGCTGTATAAGATAAAAAAAGACTTTCTTACCTTAATTTTTTCGAAAAGGTCATAAAGTACCTTGTCTAGAAAATGACATAAAGATTCCTTTAAAAACATATATGGTCAAATAACGGTATGAATAAAATTAAACCATTGTATAGTAAATAGTAAAATCTTTTTTAATTACGTTTTTAAGAAAACATAGATGTGGATGATAAAGAGGTCCCAGTAGATACTTACATAAAAACAGCCTCCGATAAAAATGAGATTGTAAAATTAAATTTTACCTAGTAATTTTACATAGTCTAGGGTAAGTTTACCTCCTGTAAAATAGTTAAAACATTTTTATTAAATGATAATTGAACAATATATATAAATATTTTATTATATATGATCTTCTAATATTGCTTTGTTAATAATATTTTATTAGTATTATTATTTCAGGTGTTAATTGATTCGTTTTCAGTTATTTTATTTTTACATAAGCCATGATTTTTATGAATATGATGTATTAAATTAATATAAATAATTATATTAATATCATAGACTATTTTTTAAATCATTAAATTAAAATTTTTCTTGAATGATTACGATGGGGAATGAATATAATCACGTTCATGGAGACGGTAATCTGTACATACGTATGAGCGAAAATATCATTATATTGATGGTGAAATCATATGTAATAGGATGGTATATCATATATAATTAATCATTAACATGTTATATTTATTATTTTTATGAGTTATACTCATTATTATACCCATCCAAATAATGAAGTGTTTGAATAACAAACTACACCATGACGTGGAGACGGTAAGTTGTACGTATGTACGTATGTTGACTTTGTCTTTCCTATGATGGATAGAATAATGAATATGGTTGTACATTTTTTATAATTATATTAAAGTATATAGAAGATACATGAATTATTATTTTAAAATTGAAACAACAAAGAAAGTGGAAGTGGAGGAACAAAATAACTTGAAGGAGTTGATGAAATATTTACCTCTTCTTCGGGTTCTTCATTTTGATTACATCAAAAGGGACCTGTAGATTACCTTTCTAACAAAATTAAGGCCTCTATGATAATTTTAAGGAATTTTGGAGGATATTTTGGATGGTTTTGGTCGATAAAATGGCTTTGGAGGTGTGAAATTAAGAGAAGGGGAAGTACCTTTTATTAGAGAGTTGAGGGTTACTTTAGGATAATATTGAAATATTATTTTATAATAAAATTATATTCGGTTTATAATTGATAAAATTGGAACAATTTCTAGGAAAAGGTGGGGATGGTTCAAAAACCTCTCAAAAAAATTGGATTTGGATAGGTTTAGGTCATCATATTAACATTATCTTTTAGATTTAACTTGTTGTTGAATAGTTTTACATTTACCTTATCTCTTTTTATTTTTATATTATATAGTTTATAAACATACAATAACAAGCCAAGTGGACCCCATTTGGTTTATTATTAATATATATAACCTATTTATTCCTTTCATATGAACCTTATATTTTGAATAATATTATATTAAATAATAATATATTATTTGTTTTAAAAACTCAAATTTGTCAATTTTGACATTATTTAGTATTTGAATTTTCTGAAAGCCATAAAACAATATCACCACAGATAATTTTTTTCACCCACCCTAAAATGTCATATTAAGTTAGAAAATTAGTGTAATTCATCATAAGTCTCAATTTACATTTATTTGGCAATTTATAATATCAATTGTTATAATATTTCATTAATAAGGTAATTAATGCATCATCATTGTGTAATAAATATATTAAATTATTTAATGTCTAAAAATTAAAAATAAAATTAAATTATGTAGGAAATATTTTTATATTTCTAATGAATATTTATTTTCCAATTTATATTGTGTATAAACCTATATTAAAAATGGTTTAGTTTTTAAACATTGAATTTAACTCTTTTAACTCTTCTCTAATTAAAATAAAAATAAATGTCCTAATCTAATCCAATTGGACCAAAGAAGATCATATTTTATTCCTATGGTAGTTTTTGGTCAAATTATACTTTTCCAATATAATTATGACATGTTTTATGGTAATTATGATATATGTTTTACCCTTAATTACCATGTTTACTTTTAACTGTGGTAAATAAAAGTCCAAAGTTACCATTCACCAAAAATTATTTTCATCTCACTGAACCAAATTTTACTTACTGATATCAACTGCGTCTCTTGGATTTTTGAAATTCAACTAATAAAAGCAGTAAAATTATGATATATTCAAATTTTCAAATGCTCCTAGGTGGTGGTTGAAAGATGGTATAAAGTTCAGTAAAATCTTTATATATCTAAACTCATTATAAAATGACTCAAATAAATTACATTGAACTCTTATAGGTATTATGTATCTATTTTCAACTAAAATAAATTTAACTAACATAAATAATTATTTAAATAAAAAGTCGGTTTTATATAATAACTTAGTTTTTTCCACAACTCCTCAAAAATTGAAAGGTTTCAAAAAAATACCAAAAATTCACCCTAAGCTGATTTCGATATTCCAAATCAAAAAATGAATTCAATTTTGAACGATTATGTTTATAAAATATTAAAAAGTTGTTATTACTTTTCCAAATGGCTAGTTTGATTGGTTGTGGTGTTTTTGAACTCAAAGTTGTGTATAACAAAAGCAATTGTATTATTCAAAGGGAAACGTATCGTGGAAGCTTGGGGTGTTACATATACTGAGTATATCGATTTTAATAAATAGCCAAGAATTTTGTCGATGAGAAACCTACAATTTCTATTTTGTGAGGTGGTTGTATTCATGTTCGTAGAATTTTTTTATTATTTCCCAATTGATTTAAAAGGAGGTTTATAAGGTCATGAATTTAATATAGTAACATATATTTATATTATAGATACAAAATTTAATATATTTAACTGATTACGATATTATTTAATGAGTTAGAGGAATAAGTACAATAAAAATGATCTTTTAAGATGATTACATCCTCTTTTAAAAACATCCTTCTTCCGTCTGCTTTAGGTCATTAGGGATTGTGTTTTACGATAACCATAACCTCTAGATCATTTCCATGTAATTTTGAAATATGTTTTCTAATGATTTGTTCTATATAATCGATTAATCAAGTTTATGGAGGATAGGAAGGTGAGTGGTCATTTATAAGTTAGAGTAGGTACATCCTTTTAATTACATATAGAATTAACATAATTGGTCTCTCCCAAATTTACTGTTGTGTTTTGGGTTAAGCAGTCTCTTGTAGTTTATCTTGGGTGGCTGAAACCTTAGAGACCATAGAAGAAACATATATACACATACATTCAATGGATGATTTTTTTTGGCTATAAAGTGGAAAACATTGTGTTGAATATTGTTAAGTTTAAGTGAACAAAAAGATATTTTAGTTAATTCAATTTGAAATAAGGATTTGGTCCTAGGATATCACTCGGGGTCGATATGATGAATTTATTTCTCCCCTATTTTAATTTCATATATTTTATATGGGTTCATATAGGAATAGTAAACAACATAATCGATTACTATCCTAATACTTACACGCCCAAATATTAATCACTTACACAATTAGAGGATCAATGTCATCAGCACTCCAAGGTAATGGTTCTTATTATCACATTAAGTTTGTGGCTGAATATTCTACAAGGATGATGTAGTTTTATGATCATAAAACCACACTCTCAATTAATAGAAGTGTGTAGACATTAATAGAGTGAGAAGTAACACCCAATCCAGGCCCATTCTAATCCCTTGAATCAACCCATTATCGGGTTAGCCCAAAATTGATTTTATGGTTTCTATGAAAGTTGGATGTAGAATCACGAAGGAGGAATTGAAGAATAAATAATATAAAAACAATATGATAACTTCAATGTTGTCTGAATAATTTCATGAGGTTTGGGGAGAATAAGTTAAATCCTTAGGAAAAAAGTATTAACGTGACAAAAAAATAGAAAACGATAAGAATATGTATGATTATTTATAAGCTAAGGCTATTTTAGCAACATACAAATTGATGAAAAGCAATTACAACATTATATTGGCAGCATAACCACAAATCGAACCAATGAACAGTCAATACCTAATTACACCAATCCCACTACCTTAAATTTGAATTATTGAACCCTTATGATGATCCTACAATAGTGTAAGTCACCACTATTAATGGTGGTATGCCTATGTGGGTGGAATGTTAATAGAGAGTAGACTTTTCCACCCTTGACCAAAAACCCAATCCAACTAGCATGCCTCTGAAAGATGTGTCAAAACGAGCATCTAGATGGTAGAATTTGGGTGGTTCTTCGAATAACAAAACAATGATATTGATTTCCCCTAAGAAACTATAAAATTTCATCCTAAATGTAATTTTTTCGATATATTATTGTAATGGTGGTCTCTTGATCTGGGTCGTAGAATCCATCATAGAATTTCATATTCAATATTGGCTACCAAGAAATCTATTAAAAAATATGAATTATCCTAGTCCACTGTTGAATTAAATGTTCCCCATGATATCGTCTATCTCTAGTTCCATTTTGTGAATCATTGGGCATGGAGATTCGCTGATACTGTACTTTTATTGGGCTAAGATCCAGTTCACTATATCCATAATGTTCTTGGTTCAAGGCCCATTTTTTGGTCTTCCAATGTGAATCATCAAGTGATCTAAAATAATGAATTGTTCCTTAGATAATGGGTAACCGGAAAATAAAATATGGAAGTAAAATCAAGATCTTTTTGTGTTCTATGAGTTGTTCAAAACATGACCATGAAATAGTGTATTTTGAGAAGGAATAACATTCATAATGTGAATTAGTGTTCTATTTTTAAAATTCACTAAAAATTTAATTTTTGAATAATTAACCACAAGAATATTATAACATAAAAAATGAAAATTATAATATTTAAGTGTCTAATCATACTGCCATATTTGGTTATTCTAGTCGCATGAAAAATATAACTAAAAAAATTGAATTCCCTTTTCCAAAAAAATTTTAATACCCAATGATCACGAAAATACTCATACTAAAAAATTATAAAACCATCAAATTCATTTAAAAAAAGATAGGTCACAGGGCATATCCCAGGACCAATCCAATTTTATTTCATATTCATGGCCACATTTCATCCAATTTCCAATAATCATGATGATGTGATTTGTGTCACAATAGACGTGGGGGTTCACCTTTATTCAATGTATAAAATATGGAAGTGCTATGTGGAATCAAATTTCAATGTTGGGCGAGTGTTCATTTTTTTAAATTGTTTTTTAATTTTTTTGGTATTGTTAAAAATTTTCAATGATAATTGAAATTGATCTCAATCAAGTCAACCCATGCTGTGAGACTCTGCTGATGACTCGCAGTCTCAAATACCATAGGGATCCTAGTGAAACCCACATAGTCGGGAGCCAACATGAATTTAACCAATAAAAATAAATTCAAATCACCACATATAGAGTTAAAATTCCCAACATTAGGCTAGAAAACATTGGACTCATGATCCTCATTTAAAAAAAACCACACATTAGTCCAGTCCATTGCAGTACACATAATTTTTTTTCTACTTTCTTGATTTATTTATTTAATAATTATATTAAAATTAAAATGATCACCAAAAATATGGAATTTATTATGAGACCCCATAAATAAAACCAATACCCCATAATACAAAGCTGATTTGTTTTGTTTTTTTATTAAATTGATTAAAATCTAAATGGTGAAAAATCACATCAAAAAATCAAGATTTCCAAAATTGATGCCCAATAACATCAATATTAATTAAAATTATAATTATGGAATGAAAATTTATTTAATATTCAATTTTAATGTTTGGGATGTGTATTATCATGTTTAGCTTTAATGAAATTTATTCTTCTATTTATACAAATAAATTATTATTTGAAATGATTATTTTTGTCTCTTCACCCCAAACATAAAATAAAACTATCCATTGTGTTTAAAGAAATGAATATTCAAATGGTGTAGACATAGAGTAGAGGAGATCATAAATAAATTTGAAAATTAGAATCGTGGTATAAATTCAAATGGTGGTCAAATTTGTGGTTCATGTTACTCCCATTCAATCCCTTGATCTCCATGTTACTCATCGAAGCCTGATCAAATAAAACAATTTTGTGTTAGTACAACTGGAAGAAATGTGATTTTCCTTAAAATTCAAAAATATCAACATCCATTAAACCTAACACTATAATACAATTAGAAACCATGAAACCCCTTTAGGTTTCATTAACTAAATAGTAACCAAAACAAAAGGATTAAAAAACATAATTTTTTATTTTGATTCTCCAAAACATGAGATTGTTTATTGGTAAAGGCCAGGTTGCCTCCAAGAAAAAACTTTTTAAATGTTGTTATCCAGACCTAGGCCCAAAATATATCATCATTTTTATGGTTCATAAGTTAGATCAGGTAACTATACATTTTTTCTTATTTATTAAATTATATGTTAAATGGTTTTAACCTATGACTGTTGAATTTTATTACATGACAACTAGTGGGATCCTTAATCTCTACTTCCCCATTAGGGTACACATGATTTACTATTTATGGACATAACAATAAATACCTTAACATTCTTGTGTGTAAATAAAGACTAAAACTATAAAATATCATGACTTTTATTTGTTCAATGTGTTTGAATTTGTGATTCCATGATTCGTAGGCTTAAACTCGAGATTTACGTATCATTGAATTATTATAATCCACAATCCTAAGTTAATAATGTTCATTATTTCCTAATTTCCATTTTTTCACCAAAGAGATGTATAATTTCATTTTTTGGATTTCTCAAATGAACTTATGCTCAATTTCAACAAGTAAATGGTTTCATATTCCATAAAACAACAAATACGGTTACATGTCTATGATGGTTTTGAATGTTATATGATATGCACAAATGGCATCCAATAGTTTCTCAGACCAATATTTCCTAACAGGATTGATAGGTTATGCAAAAAAATTCTTAATCTCCATATTCTTTAACATAACTTGACCATTGGTTTGAGGATGGAACACTGTGGACAAATTATAATAAATCATATAATTATACAAGAGGGAATAGGATGGGATGTTTCAAAAATGGGTTTCTCAATCTCTAATTATAGCCCTATGAACTCAAAATTGAGAAAATATGCTATCTTTTAGAAATTGGTTCACTACATGATGGTCATGGGACTTGGTGGGAATAGAATCAACCAATTTTTAGACTTACTAAATAGATAATAGGATGTTAAGGTATCCCATAGAGTCTAAAAAGGTTCCCCTGAAATCAATCCCCCAACAATCAACGATTTTAATAACCAGAAAGGGGGTGGGTGGAATTTGATTCCTATTGAAAATGGGTCCTAATTGTTCACATTGTCGAAAACATTGGCAGAAGTGGTACGAATATATAGTAAGGATAGAAGAGTAGAAAAAACATTGGAGGACCATTTAAGTAGTTATCTTTGGAGAAAAGCGGCATCAATATGCCTCTCTATGATTAAATTTTAGAATGGAATCTTACTCAGACAAGGGAACACATCTCCTAATGATTTGATCCGGAATGAAATTGACGAGGCAAGTATCATTGAACATATAATGATTGACATAATAAAGGAATTACCTCTTAGAAGAGGCCCCTATGAATTTTTGAATGTCACCAGTCGCTAAATGGTTTTCTACATAATCATACCATGGTCAATCATGCACAATATAGAGGTTCTCATATGGAAATGAATCAGACATAGAAAGGTGATGTGAGTTGTCTTTGAATACCATAGTAGAGAGATGATCATGTAAAACATTTTAAACAATTTTTTTATCCTAAAATATTGAATCAAACTCTTCCATAATAATGACCAACTTAATCAATCAAGACTTCTAATTTATTTTTGGAAAATGTGTTTTAATAATGAATGATTAGTGAAGATAATAATTTGAGATCCTAAGATATATGACATGAATTTCCCTATTGAAAATACAACAACAAATAAATCTGTATTAGTGGTGGTGTAGTTAATTAGTGAATCATTTATATATTTTTGCGTGTAAGAAATGACACATGGAGTTTTCTCACACCATTGTCATGTGACTTCCCCTATAGTGAAGTCACTCGCATTAAATATGAGATGAAATAGAAGTTCTTAATTTGGAGATTTCCTCATAGGTTGATATATAAGAGCTGACTTGAGTGTCTATAATTATTCATCACAACATTCAATTAAAAAAAATTTAGCATCTTTGACCAGAAGAGTACAAAGTGGCCAGTAAATTGAATGAATGTTCTTAATAAAACATATATCAAAACAAACATGTTGAGAGAAATACCAAACATCTTTGACAGTATTAGGAGAGGGAATGTGAAAAATGATATCGAACATAGAATTATCATCTTGAATCTATCTACTAGAGACCAATCATCTAAAAAAGTCATTCCTTTACCATAGAATAGATATTTTCCCAATTTTGGATGAGATTGTTATCCTCGAATATAGTAAAAACCCTTTCAACATTTATAATACATTCCTCCAAAGTGTAACCAAATATTGAGAATTCATCCATAAATACCTCTAAACAATCTCCCAGCAGGTCTGATAAGATTCCAATCATGCACCATTTAATGGTACTAGGGTTATTTCATAACCCAACATAAATATTCTTGAAGGAAAAGTTGTTGAATGGAAAAGTGAAGGGTTTATCCCTTGATACTATAATTATAAATTATTTAGATTATACCCTGGGAATCCATATATAAAGAAGTATAATTGATGACCCACTATTCTCTCTAGGTATTGGTCAATTAAGGGAATGGGAAAAATGTCTTTCTTAGTACATATATTGAGCTTCCTATAGTCAATACAGACTCTCCATCCACTACTGACCCTTGTGGGGTATGGTCATCATCTTTATTGGTGATCACAAAGATTCCATATTTCTTTTTAATGACTTGAATTTGGCTTACACACTCACTTTCAGCAATGGGGTAGATGATACCCTATTTCAAAAACCTAATATCTTATTTTTTTTAAAACATCCATAATATTGGGATTGAGTATCTTTTGAGGTTGATGACATGATTTTCATTTAGATTCAAGAACAATATTATGAGTTACAAGGAGTGGGATAATCTTAGCAATATCATAAAGGGTCCATCAATTTTCATTCTTATTCATATCTAGGACATCAAGAAGCATCCTTTATTGATTAGATTAAATAGTGGAATAATTTAAAACATGAAAGGTTTTATTTTCACCTAATAAATCATACTTTAGTGATGAAATTATAACCTTAAATTCAATATCGTATTGGTTAAAACTTTCTAAAGAAGGATGTGGCCTTGTATCAATATTGGATTATTTTCCAAAATTTTTTGAAGGAATTTGTTATTTTTGAACAGATATTTCAATAAAAAATTGTCCAAATCAGTTTCATCAATGGGTATGGACATGATGTTTTTATTTAAAAAATGGTATCATTGAATGGTGATTCTATGAAGTCATCAAATGAGAATTCTAAAAGATATTCTAGTCAATGAGACAAATTTCCATCATGTGAACAAAGGAAAACAATCTATTCTTGATTTAAACACTCATTAATAATTCCATGATGCTACTATAGATCAATATAGAAAAAAATAATCCAATTAAGCTCACAAATATATTTATCATCCCCAATTTTGGTGTTTTCATTGAAGATGATTAAATTGAGGCTCATGTTTCTAATGTTAATTATCATGTTCCCATTCTTAACTCGAATGACTGAGTTGATTTTTACAAAGAAGGGATGACCAAGTATGAGGTGTGTTTTCTCCAAAGGACCTATGCATGTGTGATTTTCAAGGACAACGAATTCAGCATAGTAAATGAAAATTTCATATTTCAATAAAAAATCCTTTAAGATCACCTTAGAGACTCAAAAATTATGATCACCAATTTGAAGAGTAAAATATGTTTGTTGGAGTTCTTCAAGCCCTAACATACAATACATTTCATACATAAATGATGATCACTCTATCTCTTAGATCATAAAGGGATTTGAAAACTTTGTTCACTCATAAATCAACATCGATGTATGGATATCATGGAACTTTGAACTTTGGAGGAATGGTACCTTAAATGGTGGTACTCACATTAGATGCTAAAAGGACATCATTTTAATGTAAAAAACTTATTTTTAAAAGGGAAAAGGTCTTTAATGTACTTTTATATGGCCATAATGCTTTGAGTGGAATCATGAAGTGTATTGTTCAACTTATCTTGATATATGATTTCCCTCAATGATTCGTTTAGTTATGGTTTGTATTTTTCACTCATGCATTGATGGAAGATAGATGTTGTTTGAGTTTTCGATGTGGTTTTTGTTACTTCACATTCTCATTAGGGTTTTTAGAATATTTGGGTGGTCCTTCATCACATTTCATGAGTTCTAGAATCTTCTTATGGTTCTTTAATGGTTTGTTTATGATACTCAAAGGATTTCTAAGTTCATAAAATAGTCACTTCTTTTACTTGTCTATGGGAGGATTGTGTGGAACTAGATTCATCCATTATATATGAGGATGGTATCCCATAAGTAGGCATTGGATGCTTCCTAGTTTTAATTATTTGTATTTCATTTTAAGGGATGAGACTTTTGAGTTCATTTTCTCCATTATTTTTTAAAACTACTAAAGTATTGGGAGAGGGATAGATTTGGTAGGGCCTTGTGCTGGTTGGTCAATACCAGGAGGATATGTTAGTTTTTGTAATGATTATTAAATGGGTTTCTTTATATGATAGAATTAAGTTGGTATTGGACTAGATGTTGTTGGAACTTGCTATGTTTTTGAAAATTCAATCTAGGGTAGGGGTTCGGTCTATGTGGCTGATTAGGTTGTTTGATGGGTTGCTGGATATATTTCCAATGGAATTTTGGTTTGTAATTGTACATTCGGTTGAAGGTTTCTTTGTAATATGGCTTTTGAATGTTTATAGCATTGACATTTTCTGGTGGTCAACCTAAAAGAACAACCTTAATGGAAGGGATTTTTGGGCAGTTGTTAGTCTTGTGGTCAAGTTTGTAACAAATTGTGAAAACTGGGTCAACAATTTGAATTTTATAGACCCTCCTAATATTGATCTCCTCGACCTTCCTAGTGAGTGCATCATGTTTTGACAAAATGCTTTCCTCTTCCCAAAGTTTGTGAATTACACCAGATTTTTGTTGCTTCTCATAGTATGGTAATGTTTCCCATGTTTGGTTATTTGTAATTTCTTTCTAGATACTTGTATGAATCTTTTGGTGATTAGTTTATGACAGTTCCATTATATATCATGTCAATGAATTATTTATATCTTGGAAATAATCATTCATAGAAAATTAAACTTGTTTTGTGATAGAAAATACACAGTGAGTTACTATGTTGAGTTTGTCTTTGAACCCTTTCTATGTTTCATAAAACTATTCCCCTTATTTTTTTTAAAAAAGGATTATATTTTTATGAAGAAATGTTCTGTGATGCGGTAGTATTTTTTGAATACTTACCATTGATATGACTTTCAGGAGTGGATTGATGTAGGTTTCAAATTGTTTATCCAATTACATTCTCGATCATTATGTGAGAAATGAAATAGCTTCATCCTAGTTGACTCAAGTTTATGTGGTGGGCACATGGTTTCAATAATAAAACTAAACTCTTTGACATGATGTAATGAAAATTTCAAATCCATCTCATGGATGGTTGGAAGGTTGTTTAGGACATGAGGTTTAATGAAATAGTGGGGTTCTCCTAGATATCATGCTTAATGTATGAGGGTACATTATTCTAGGCATGTATGAGTTAGTCATTTAAGGTTTGATTAACTACAATCCCCATGATTAGGGCTTCCTCATTTGGATTTCAATTTTGGTTCCCACCTGGGATTATTGGTTGGTTTCATTGAATACCATCTATTGAAATTGGATCAATTTTTGTGTCCAGACTATTAGGATGATTGGGATCTAATGGAAAAATTTCTCCTAGTGTACTTGACTTCTCTACCCTAGGACTATCCACCCCAACATGATCAATTGATTTGTCACAGGTATATGTAGACTTGTTCTCTGAAAAGTGAAAACTAAAATAAAGGTGAAAACTTATGAGAAGTTGAGGTGAAAAAAATGGGGTAGAATAGAATTGGTTTTGAGAAAAATAAATTTGGTCCCCGAAAACAATTCCAAAATCTATTCATGCCCAAATTTTCTAATGTTTTTATGGTTAAACAGTCACTTTTAGTTTATCTTAGGAGGTAAAATCCTCAGAAGCCTAAAGAGAAACATATATAAACATAAATTTTATGGACTATTGTTTGGATATAAAGTGGCCAAATTTTGGTTGATTTTAAATTGGTTTAAGTGAAAACTAATAATATTTTGTGAATTCAATTTAAAATATTGAGTTGATCCTAGTTTATCACATGGGGTGGATTTGATTTATTTATTTTTCAACTGTTTCAATATATTATATCTGAGATTCTTTTATTTAGTAAGATCAAACAAAATCATCACTTACTGGTTTAATACCTACACACCATAATACTAATCACCTATACACTTGATGGATCAAGGTTTTGAGTACTCCAAGGTAATGTTCCATATTATCCATTTAAGTGTGTGACCTCAAATCCAAAAAGTTTGATGGAGTTTAAAATCATGAAAAAGAATTATCAATTATTAGATGTGATTAGATATAAATGGAATGAGAAATAACATCAAATCTAGCCCCTTGAAACTCCCTTCAAACAAACCATCAATGGGTTAACCGTCCTTTGTTTCTATGGTTTCAATGAAAGTTGGAAGTAAACTCATGAAAGAGGAATTGAAAAATTTAAAAACAGTAAAAATAAAACAATCACTCCACCATTGTGAGAATAATTTCATAAGGATTAGTGTGAATAAGTTTAGACCTTGGGGAAAAGGTATCAATGTGACAAAAAAAAAATAAGAAGAATAAGAAGAAGTTTTATTAAGAAGCTAAGGTGATTTGATCAGATTACAAATTGATGAAATGAAATTACTGTATCAAATTGACCGAATAACCTTATAATGAAAAACAACATAAAATATGACAAAATCCTCTAACAAAACTTCCTTAAATAGAATGTATTGAAATGGAGAGATCTTTTTCTAGGCCATCGTACATGGCCCAAAATTTATTCTTCAACTTGGGAAACGTATAACACTTTAGAAAAATTCCAAATTATCTTGGTAAACTATTTTATGAAATGTTCTTCATGATGTCTTATATATCCAGTTCAATTTTTTGAAACATTAGGCTTGGATAATTGGATACTACAAAAAATTTTGTTTTCTGGATAGTTCACTTTTCCCAAAAAGATCATGGTTTAAAGACCATTTTTTAGGTATTCTAATTTGAATCTTCAAGTACTAAAAAGCATGAATTATTCCTTATAGAATGGGGGACTTGAGAATAAAATATCTAAATAAATTTAATAACAACATGTGCATTGTGAGGCATTCAAAAATGAACTCTGCAATAGTGCATTTTAAGAAATAATTAAAATCATAATGTGAATTAATGATCATTTTTAAAATGAACTACAAAAAGTGTTTACAAATAATGTATAACATGAATATTATCATATAAACATTGAAAATTTTCCTCTTTAAGTGGATAATAAATAATATAAATTGATTTTTGTAATAGTGGTCCAAAATTTATAAATTTAAATGATTTTATGATGAGTATTCTATATACTAGCATACAATAGTACTTAAACATTTTTTGGTGATGTTTTAACCCTTATCTCTTAGTTTTAACAACCCATTTACCATTTTAACGATAACTGTGATATCAATGTTATTATGTCTTTAGGGATAATAAAATTTAATGAAATGAAAAAAGAGACCCATAAGTGAAAAAGGGATGACATAATGTACTATATAACTTTCACAGGGCCAAATATAATATTTTTTATGTATTTTTAATGATTTAATAAAATATTGTATAAAAAAGATTCCATTATAGTCTTTCTAGATAATGTTTCCATACATTGAATCTAAAAAAACACATAGTTATTGAGTTCTAATATAAATTATTAAAACGTAAATATTATGATATTTGTTTCAAAAAAATTAGGGTTACTTGACAAATTCCACAAAATAGTAATAATTTTTCAATTTTTAAATTAATTTACATGATTTTTCATTTCACCACACAAGAACTACATTGGCTTTGTATATGAATTTAAGGTAATTATTTAATCCAAAAAATATTAGAATAAGTTACCATAATAAAGGATTATTAATCTTATAAATAATATTTTATAACCATAAATGTTTTTCTCGATTTAATTAATTTCATAGAAATTAATTCAAACAATAATGACATGTTTGTATTTGTTAATTACGTTAAATAATATTAAGGTCATATTAAATGGAAAATAGAACATGGTTTCCAAATATATTAATATTTTATGTATATGGTCAATAAATAATATAAAAAACAAGTCATTTCATAGATTGATATTTTATTTGTTGTCATAATTTTTTACCTTAACTACTCGATTTACCCTTAACATTGTGATGAGTATTTAATACAATTACAATTAAAAATGAAAAAATATTGAAAGGCCATTTTTAGCATATATTAACCCATATATTGTTAATATGTAATCTATTCTATCAAAACCGTTTTTTAAAATCTTAAGAAAATTAATATTTTTATAAATACTTAAAAAGCAATAAAAGGCTTATTCTTGGAAAATTTTGATTCACTACTAAAATGAAATAATAATGAATTTTGGAATAATGATGATATTTGTGTTATTATTTTGATTACAGAAAATTAAATTTTATTTATATAAAATTACGATCAAAATAAATATAAAAATTTACTTTTCAATTACTTTTTTAATGAAGAGAAATGATATCCTGTTAAAAAATGATAATAACAATATCAAATTATTATCTAAAGATAAAATTCATAAATAAAATTTCAAAAATAGTATCATTTTTTCAAATATAATTTATAATTGTTTCATAAATTAATTATAACATTCTTTAAAAAAATATATCAAAAAACTCTTGATATAATGATATTTGGAAAACCTTAATTTATTTTACTATAAATTGAGTCCATATTCACTATGAATTAATTTGTTTATTTTTATTAAGAAATGTGTATAATGAAATGTATTTATATATATTAAAAAATTTGGTTCACATTATTTATACCCATAAATATAATTACAAGGCTATAATTATTATACTAAACTAATAATATTTCATAGTTGTTAAAGAATTTTGTTGTGTGTCTCGTATGCTATAGAACATGGTCTTTTTTGTAAATATTAGGTGTATTATAATTTATTATAATATCATTATAAAAAAAATAATTATCATAATTAGTTTTTGTAGTGTAATAAATATATTGAACCATAAGAGAAAGGAATGGATATGAAAACATTACATATTAAGAATAAATTGTTTTTCATCTTATAATGGTAATTTAAAATGTTTGATTTTATAATGACTATTTATCAAACCTATCACTAATAAGATATTATTTTTGTGTTACCACATTATTATTCATATAATTAAAATCATGTTTATCCTAAAAATCGATTCTTAGAAATATCCATGAAATAATGAAATTAAAAAACTTGTTTAATCAGAGATGAGGTTGTAGGCATGCGTGAACAATACATGATTTTTTGTTCTTAATGAAATAAAGGAGTGGTATTTAATTATTATCCAATAATTATAATAATTTTGGTCGGAGTGGATACTCAATAGGTGGGGGGGTGAATTGAGTTCCAATTAAATTTTCTATTAGAAATATTTCTCCTAAAATCACCCTATTTAAAAACAAAGATAAACTGTAGTGAATCTATACAGAATGTAAATGTTCAATCAGATTCTCAAAGATTGATGAGGTCTCAGTTAACTTAATCTGAAGACTAATATAACTTTTGAAACTAACTTACTGGTTTACAAAAAGTATAAAAACTTGCTAATTTAACTATCAAATTAGCTTTAAAATAGTTTTTTATTTCAATTAATAACAGAGGAATATAAAATATATATAGTATACTTATGAATTAAACTAAAATGCTCAGTATATGTAACCAAGAGGTTCAGTATCAAGTCGAGAATTAGTCCTCTAAAAAATTTATATAAATTGATCCACACCCTGGATCGGGGGTAAACAACAGTACAGTTTTGTCCAAGTCCAAAGACCTCTACCACATTTCTTTGTGGGAAACCAAACAACAGCTCACAGCTGTCTAGGTCTTACAAGACGTCTACCATTATCCATAGTGGGAAAAAAGACTTATGGAGTTTGAGTGAGTATTTAAGAATCCTCCAGTTTTGCTCAGGAGACATTGTGTGTATAAAATAAACAGGGTACACACACAACTCGGAATATAAATGGAAGAATCACTAAGGTAAGTGAGAAAGAGTTTAGAAGATCTTTAGTGATTAGCAGTGCAGATCTGGAATCGTTTTATTTGTCATAAAATCTTCAGAGTCCTTTTCCTATTTTTCTCTGAAAAACAGTGTCATTTTCTTCCTTGTTCCAGATACAACTTATCATCTTGATTACATGAAGTGTTTGTTGTAGTTCTTCACTCAAGATGCAGCTTGTGTTATCCTCTAGATTAAGATTCTTCGTTTATGTACAGTTTTCTTGGAGTATGGATGTCTTTCGGTGTGCAGCTCATTTTTCAGTAAGAAGCTTTTATGTACTCTTCGTGTTTACCTCTTGCTACTTGGTGATTTCTTGTTACATGCTCCTAGTTCATGTCATTAAAACAAAACCACTCATTTTTAGCTAGGAATTTATTATCCCTTTTATATCTTTCAGCTCCGCCAAATGGGAATGATTACCTACTACATGGGTACTAGGTACGGTTCCTTAACATGGTAGTAGAGATCATTAAATAACATTAAATGCATTAAAAACATCAAATGTAACCATTAGCTTAATAGATAAATAATATTGAGATTATAGAGTTTGACTGGTTGGTCAATCATTAATAGCCTTCTGTCGGTAGACGTGTGCAGTGGACTTTGTGTAGTAAGACCATCCATCAGAAGCTATTTTGAACTTATATCGGTAGCTATATATATCGGTGACTTCATTCTCTCAGTACCTCTTAATCCATCAGTAGCTCTTGGGATATCGGTAGCTTGATGTATCAGTGACTCTATACTTGTATCGGTAGACTATGTTAGTCCCTTCATATCATTCGCTAGTCTATGTATCAGTAGGCCAGTCATTAGCTCATATCGATAGACATAATCTATCGGCAGACTTCTATCTGTAACTGTCTGTGAACTAGTTCTATCATTAGACTTCTTTATATCGGTAGCTCTGTACATATCAGCAATCAAGTGTATACTAGAAGACTTAAGCATACCGGTAGACCTGTTCTATTGATGACTCGGTTTCTGTCGGTAGCTCTATACATATTGGTAGCCTTAGCTTTTCAGTGAATCTGTCTATCGGTAGTCTAAGTACCGGTATCTCTGGTATCAGTAACTATATGCAGATCAGTGACAAACACTTATCTGTTTTATGAAACACATATCTGATTTGGTTAGAAATAATTTATAACGTATATAAACATAGATAACCATTGATTAACATTTCTCAAGGATTATTTTAACATTTTTATTATTTTGATAACAAAATATCATATATTGAGAGAATTTGAATATAGATAAGCATTAATTGGGATTATCAAAGGTATGTAAAAGCATAATCGGGATTATCAAAACAGGTGAGGTCAAAAATCTCCCCCTTTTTGATAATCACAACTTATAATATTATAGTGTTTAAAATAATGATTAATTGTATCAGAGAAAAAATTAAATGCAATGATATCGGAGGATATATCATTAAATTTAATGTTCTAAGAGAAAAAATAATTTATCAGATGTAGAATTAAATACAATGGTATCAGAGAATGAAATGTAACAGTATCAGAGGGGAAAAGTATGATAGCTCATCCTTAGATAATGTTTCTCCCCCTTTTATACTTTCTCCCTATTATTTATTCTCCCCCTAGGTAAATATCTCTCCCCATTATAGAATCTTTGTAGAATATTTCTCTCCCCCATTTTGATAATCAAAAATTGGGAAACAACAAAAAATAAATAGAGAAAGGAACACAATGAAAAATAAAGGAAAGACAATTGTAATAGATGTTCCAAAAAGGTACATAGACAGAACAAGAAATACAAGAGATTCCTATCAAACATCCTATACATTTGTTCAATCCACATCTTCAATGTGTGATTTTACTTTTGGTTCAGAAGTGGATTTGGGTGGTGTGAATTTAGGTGAAGGCTTATGAATTCTGGAAATCATCATAGGAGGCTGAGCCACAGAAACTATCCATGGTCTATACTGAGGAGTCCTTTGAGTTATCATAGGTGCGAGGCTTCGAATTTCTTGGGCATGAGTCACTTGAATAGGAGAAGTAGTATAGGCAGAGGCAGGTAAGGCTGGAGGTACAATCACTGGCCTAGCATCAACATGCATGAAAGGCATCAAAAGATTTCTGAAATCCTTAATTATGCCTCCTCCTCTCTCCATAGATGATATGAAGTCATCCTTGTTATCAAAATATTTTTCCAGGGCTGGATTCAATTCCCTTAGTTTGCTGAATTTCTCTCTAAAGGCTTGATTGACAGGAGGTAACTTCAGATTTTCCAACAGATGTTTGAAGTGATTGTTGAGTTGATGCTTTGTGAATATCATAGAGAAATAGGAGTCCACCTTATCTTTTACTTCATTCTGAGAGGTAAAATCTTCTCTCATATAGTGTTGGACTATCTTCATTATTTCTATAGTTGAATCTCTTATACCAATATCAACTTTCCTCAGTTCAGATGAGTCTACAGAGCCACTGGTTGAAGCTGAGCCAAGCTCCTCCTTCATCATAGCTCGAATCTGATTCAAATCCAATGAGGGTTTAGAAGAAACAGAGCCAATAGATAAGGTTACTGTTTCCTTGAAGTTTTTGGTTAACCAACTGATAAGATTTTGGACATGAGATTCCTCGGTTTTAACATGATCTTTCATGGAGTTTTTAAAACCTTCATACACTGAAACCATTTTTATCACAACTCTTTTGAAATAGGTTATGTCTTTGTCTTCTTGGGATTTTGAGGTCATATATGATTCCAAAGAGATAACCAATTTCTGTAGAGTGTCAAGATCTGCTTCCAGTCTAGATACTTGAGCCTAGAAATCTTTAACTTCTTCCACTATTTCTACCATAAAGGATGACAAATTAAAACCAATAGAGAGTTCAAAATATCTTTCTAACATACTCATCCCTTCAACAAAACAATGTTTCATTTCAAAAATTGAGGCACTAAAAGATTCATTCAGCTCATATTTTATGGATTCAAGGTCATCCTTGGTGATCAAATCAGTAGGTGTAGCTGCAAAATATTTTCTTTCAGATGCTAAACTGACCATTGAGTCAGCCATGATCGATTGAACTGAAGATACCAGAGAAACTTCCATCTTCTTTGTATCTTCAAAAAACTCTCCTTTATCTTTTTCTTCAAAATATCCAGGTCGTGCATTATGACCACATCATCAGGTAGAAACTTTGTTTCAACATCATAAATGATTTTTGGTCTATTAAGAGATGCTTCTTGTCAGAATCAGGATAGTCTAAACCACAAACCACTAATCCTGGGTCTTCTGCCCAGTCCCAAATATCAACAGCCCCTATAACACTTGCAAACTTGGTTTGATGCTCCTCCTCAACTTGTGCATCCTTAAGTAAAAAAATAGCATTATTAGCATCATTCTAAGCAGGTCTTCCTTTTTCAAGAGAATCTTCTACTATCAATTCATTCTCTGCAATAGCTGGAGGGTCTTCTAAAATAGGAAAGGGTATGTAAACGTCATTTTCATCCTTAGTAGGCACTAAAGATTTTCCAATCACTAGACTGAGATGAAAATCAGCTGACAGAGATGCTTCACTTTCATGAGTATCTTCATCATTCTCTATAACAACCACTTCAACATCCTCTAAATCAGATTATTCTTTATCTGATTTCTGTTGATATAGATTATCAGGAGCTGGGCTAGGAGGTAAATCATGTTCCCCTCCTTCATCAGTAGAGGATTCTTCCTCATCTGAATCATTACTATATTCTGGGTCCTCTTCATCAGTTCCCAAATCTGGATCCCTCACATCCTTCTGTCTTGAAGGATGATCCACAAGATTAAACTTATCATACACCTTCTTGTCATCAGTGACCCGTTCTTCTCTCCATGGGTACCAATTTATTTTCATGTATTTGCAAACTGTACTGGTGACACATAAATTGTTCCTTACTAACATTGTGTCATCTTGAGACTCATCTATTCCTTTCACTTTGATAATTACTGAGATCATCTTGGAAAAGAACAAGGCATTAGTTTTTGACTTGGGTCTAATCATATCCTCTATTTGAGTCACCATAAATCTGCATAGATTCACCATTACTCCATTTACCAAAATATATAGGAGATAGATATAGTTATATCTTAAATTTGCAAAGTCTCCTCTCCTTGGTATTAAGACATGCTGAACAAATTCGATCAACAATCTGTTCTCTCCATCCATTCCAGAAGCTACTACTTGTCTTTAATTTCCATCACTAGTTAGTTACTCCAAGGATGTCTCACAATCAAAAAGATAACTTTTAGGTGGTATAGATTTTGATACATATCCAGATATACCTTTAGGAGGATCCTTTAAGAATTCATCCCACTCAGTCGATGAAAAGGGAAACTCATTTCCAGTCACAATAGAAGTTACTCGGTTCTCCTCTTCATGTTTCTCAAAACTTACATAGTCATCAAATTGATTCACTAGCTTCAGATTGTAGGGGCTATTGTTGTTTGAAAAACAATCTACCCACTTTTGATCTTTCAGCACTTCAAGCATTAACGATTTACTAGGGAGCAGCCATTCCATGCAATGCTCCTTTAAGTTCACAACTACTCTATTCTACAAATGAGGATTTATTGGTCACTTTCCAGATATTTTTCTTCCAACAGTACCACATGCATCTAGCTCAGACTTTTTCTTCATTGCTTTCGTCTCATCAGAGTCATCTTTGATTGTAGGAAGTTTGGTTTTTTCCATCGCTGGTTTGAGGGAATTAGTGTTCTCGAAAGATTTCGGAGATAAGGTTTGATGGTAAGGGATTGAGGCTCGGTGGATTGAGAAGTAGCTATGACTTTATTTTTATCAGTTAGGAATCATGAAATAAATAAATAAAATGAAATAAAGTAAAAACAATTCAGATTCTGGTGGTAGACAGAAGTTTGAAACAATGCACTCATCGGTAGGGTCTATCAATGAGAATTATGATCAGTGACGTTACATCGGTGAGGATTCACATTGGTGAGAATTTACATCGGTGAGAATTTACATCAGTGAGAATTTACATTGGTTAGAATTTACTTCAGTGAGAATTTACCTCGGTGAGAATTTACATCGGTGAGGTAGCTACCGATCAAGGTTAATCATTCCCAACTCATGTCTAATGTAACTTAACCTATCCGAACTCAAAGGATAGATGAAAATATATTCTAATTGATGTTCTGTACCAATAAACTCAAGAATAATATCACCATTTTGTTAATGATATCTTAAGAAATGGTTCATCACATCAATGTGTTTGGTCCTAGAGTGAGACACAAGGTTCTTCGAAATGTTTATTGCACTAGTGTTGTAACTATTGATAGATACATGCTAAAAGTCATATCCATAGTCCAAAATAGTGTGTTTCATCCACAGAATTTGTTCACAGCAACTACCAGAAGCTATGTACTCTGCTTCGGCAGTGGACTATGCTATTGAATTCTGCTTCTTACTACACCAAGATACTATAGATTTTACAAATAAATGACATGTTCCTAATGTGATTTTTCTGTCTAGCTTGCAACCAGAAAAGTCAACATTTGAATAACTCATTAACTCAAAGGAATGTCCTTTTGGGTAAAAAAAAATAATTTTACAGTGTGTTTAAGATATTTGAAAATTCATTTAACATCAAGTAAATGATATTATTTTGGAATATCTTGAAATATTTCACACATACACACACTAAACATAATATCTAGTCGACTAGAAGTAAGGTAAAGTAAGCATCCAATCATACCTCTGTAATTGGTTTGATCCACTGGTTTCCTAGTTTCATCTGCATCCAATTTGCAGACTGTACTCATAAGAGTTTCACTTTCCTTAATACTACCCAAACCAAAATGTTTTAAAAGATCATCTTTATATTTACTTTGATTCAAAAAAAAAATTCCATTTTCATTTTGAAAAACATGAAATCCAAGAAAATATTTGAGTTATCCCATTGAACTCATTTGAAAATAACTTTTCATACTCTTTAAAAAAATCAGTACATAAAGATTGTTTAGAAGATCCAAAAATAATATCATCAACATATATTTGAACTATTAAAACATCTATAGAAATTATTTTAATAAAAAGATTTGGATCAGCAATCCCTTTAGTAAAACTCATTGAAATAAGAAAATTACTAAGTCTATCATACCAAGCTCATGGAGCTGGTTTTAAACCATATATAGCTTTATAAATTTGAAAACTTGACTTGGAAAATGAGGATTAGTAAATCCAGGTGGTTGTTCAACAAAAACATCTTCAACAATAAAGCCATATAGAAAAGAACTTTTGACATCCATTTGATATAACTTAAAATTCAGATGAGCAGTATAGGAAAGTATAATTCTAATGGCTTCTAATCTAGCTACCAGTGCAAAGGTTTTCTCATAGTCTATACCTTCTTCTTTACTATATCCTTGTGCAACTAGTCTATCTTTGTTTCTATCTATGTTTCCATATTCATCAACTTTTTTTCTAAAAACCCATTTAGTGCCTATTGTCAAAGTGTCCTTGGGTCTGTCAACTAATCCCCAGACCTTGTTTCATTCAAATTGATTTAACTCTTCTTGCATAACCATTACCCAAAATTCATCATTGATTGCATCATTGACATTTTTATGTTCTAGCTATGAATTAAAGGATTGATGTTCAACCAGGTTTCTTAGAGAAGCTCTAGTCAGTGCCCCTCTATCAAGATTACCAACAAAAACTTCTAAAGAATGATTCTTTAGAATCCTTTATTGATCTAGTAAAGGTAGGACTATAAATTTCAGGTTCATCTATAGGGTTGGGTTCTATAGAAGCAGATTCTGTAATATGTTCAGAACTAGATATTTTTACAGTAGGTTCTTTATATTTATCATTAAGGTTCAGAATAGTCAAATCTTCTTCAAGATTTTCAAGAGAGGTTTTAGGCTCATGTGGATCAATTTCATCAAACTTGATGTAAAAATATTCTTCCACACACTTGGTTCTTTTATTAAAGACTCTATAGGCTTTTCTTTTTAAATAATAACCATGAAAAATTACTTCATCACTCTTAGAAGAAAACTTTTCAAGATTATCTTTTATATTAAGAACAAAAACATTGCATCCAAATACTATAAAGTAACTAACTTTAGGTTTTCTATTATTCCATAAATCATATGGGGTCTTCTTGAGAACATGTCTAATCAAGACTCTATTAATAATATAACAAGTTGTATTCACAGCTTCAGCACAAAAATAAATAGGCAGATCATATTCATTAAGCATGGTTCTCGCTATTTCATGAAGGGTTCTACTTCTTCTTTCTACTACACAATTTTGCTGAGGTGTCCTTGGAGCAGAAAAGTTATGACTATATCCATTGTGTGAGCAATAAGATTCAAACTCTTGATTTTTAAACTCACACCCATGATCACTTCTCATGGTTTTAATCTTAATTCCATTATGGTTTTCTACAGATTTGGAGTAGTTGACATAGTATGAACAAGCTTGACTTTTGTGAGCTAAGAAGTATACCCAAGTATTTCTAGAAAAGTCATATTCTTCGACATAGACATAGTGCTTCCCATTTTAACTAGAAACTCTTGAATATCCAAATTAATCCATGTGAACCAACTCAAGAGGTTGAGAAGTTCAAAACTTCATTTTTTGGTTTAAAAGAAACTTTATATTGCTTTCCCTTTGGATAGGGATTACAAAATTTGTCATTTTAGAATTCAAGCTTAGGTAGGTCTCTAACTAAGTTCTTCCTAGTCAGCTTTCTAAGTGAAAAGATGTTGTAGTGTCTTAATGTTCTGTGCCAAAGCCAAGATTCTTTATGAAAAGAATTTAAACATGTAACATTTTGGTTGTCTAAGGAAATATGATCAATAAAATAATCAATTTCATTTCTCAAGGAAGAGAATACTAAAACAGTTTTAGAATTAAAAAAATTACAAGAATCATTTTCAAACATAAAATTAAATCCATCATCACATAATTGAAAAATACTTAACATGTTATAATTAAGTCCATCAACAAATAAGACTTTAGAAATTAAAACTGAATCAATGTTACCAATTTGGCCTAGGCCAATGAATTTTCCTTTAGAATTATCACCAAAGGTGACACGACCTCCATCTACATTTATTAAGATTTTACAGAATGAATAATCTCAAGATATATGTCTTGAAGATCCACTATCCAAGAACCATACCTTCTTGTCAGAACTCTTCAAACATGTTTCCTACAAAACATATTTAGATAGAGAATGACATTGGTACTCAGATCATCTTGGGTTTAGAAAGGTTAGGAATCAAAGCTTTAGGTACCCATATTTGACTTATGGGTTTCATATAATTTACAGAATCAATAGATTTTTGAAATATAAAATTTATTTGATCTATAACCATAAGAATAACTAGTTGAAGGATATAAAATTCCAGAACTAGAATAAGCATAATTTTTTCTAGACTTAGAGATAAATCGAGTTTTACTGAACTGTCTCTATCCCGGTTGGTATCCCAAAACAGTAGTGCATTTAGGTGAAACTTGCTTACCTAACATTTGAATAAGTGTATCTTTTGAATTTGTGAACTTTTCTAAGTCCTTTCCTAGTTCCTCATTAGACATTTTCAGTTATATATTTTCCATTAACAGTTGAGAATTCTTTTCCTTTTCTATATCAAATGAATATTTATCTTTGGAAGTGAGAGCATTCTGTTTCATTAGTGATTATACTTGTCCTTAAGTTCATTACATGTTTCTTCTATCATATTACAATATTCAGATAATTCATCCTTAGACATATCTTTAGAATCAGAATTATATTCTGCATCATCCCCAGAATAATAGAAATTTAAAATAGGAGTATCTGAGGTTACCTAAGATGTGTTGGTCATGAAACACATGTTGGCACGATTCTTTTTAGAATCATAAATTTCAGATTCACTTGTGTTATCTTCTGAAGCACTCCAAGTATCTTTCATAGCTTTCTTGTACTTCTTGTACTTGTAATCATGTTTCTTCTTGAATTTTAATTTTGGACAGTCATCCTTGATGTGTCCTTTACTCTTGCATTCATAGAAGACTATATCATCTTCCTTATCAGATTTCTTCCAATCCTTCTTCCAATGTCCCTTGTTTTCATACAATCCTTTGTAGATAGATTTTCTGAAGAACTTCTTCTTCCTATAAAACTTCTTGAATCTCCTGGATATTTGGGTCATTTCAGCATCACTTTCTAAATCTGAATCTTCACTTGTTGAACTTTCAGTAGGTACATGCATTTTCTCCTTGCCTTTTCTCTTTGAAGAAGCAAACTTGAATGACTCAGATTTTCTATTGGGTTTATCATCATCCTCCTTGTTTACCTTGAGTTCTTTTTCGTACATCATTAATTTTCCAATAATCTCTTTTATAGGGAGAGCACCAATATCACATGATTCTATGATTGAAATAGAAGTTCCCCTCCATCTTTCGGGTAGACATCTTAAGATTCTCATGATTTGTTCCTTTGCTGGAACAACCTTTCCAAGTGATCTCATAGTATTGACTATCTCATTGAACCTGAGATACATGTCAGAAATAGGTTCATAAGTCTTCATTTTAAAATTATCATATATAATACTATAAGTATTTAGTCTCATTTATTTGACATTGTTTGTTCCTTTATGAGAAACACCCAAAGTATCCCAAATTTCATAAGCAGTTTTACAAGCATCTATTCTGTTAAACTCTTCATCTCCTAAAGCACAATACAAGGCATTCATAGCTTTAAAATTATTATTGTAAGAAGTCTTTGTAGGTTCATCCCAAGTAGTTATTTCAGTTTATTGAATTTTATATTGAGATTCTATAGCAGTCCAGATATCCAAACCCATAATCTCTAAATGTATTTTCATTTTATGTTTTCACTAGGCATAATTTATACCATTAAAGAAAGGTGTGCATTTAGTAGCATCACCCTCTAGTCTATTGTCCATAACTAGATTTTTGAAATTTTTTTTAAAGAGATAAAATTTAGAACTAACAAAAATTAATGATCTGTAAAGATGTAACTAAAATCATAGGTCAAAAATAGTATGTTTTGAAAATTGTTATAAATAAAAACAACCTCTAAAACCAAATGTTGGTTGAAGTGGATACTCTAGAGGGGGGGGGGGGGTGAATTGAGTTCCAATTAAAATTTTAGTGAAAAATATTTCTATTAATATCCACCTAGTTAAAAACAATGTTAAACTGTAGTGAATGTATACAGAGTGTAAATGTTCAATCAATTTCTCAATGATTTATTAGGTCTCAATTAACTTAATCTGAAGATTAATTTTACTTTTGAAACTAACTTACTGGTTTACAATAAGTTTAAACACATGATAATTTAACTATCAATGTTTCTTTAAAATAGTTTTGTATTTCAATGTAATAGTAGCAGAATATATAATATATGTAGTATACTTATGACTTAAACTAAAATGCATAGTAGATGTATCCAAGAGGTTCAATCTCAAGTGGAGACTTAGTCCTCTCAAACAATTTATATAAATTGATCCACACCCTTGATCGGGGGTAAACAATAGTATAATGCTATCCAGGTCCAAAGACCTCTAACACAGTTATTTGTGGGAAAACAAATAATAGCTCACAGCTGTCCAGGTCTTACTCGACCTCTACCACTATCAAGAATTTGAAATTAAGAATTATGGAGTTTGATTGGGGATTTAAGAATCCTCTAGTTTAGCTAAGGAGACAGTGTGTGTATAAAATAAACAGTGTACACACACTGCTTGGAATGTAAATGAAAGATTCACTAAGGTATGTGAGAACGAGTTTAGAAGAGCTTTAGTGATTGTCAATGCAGCTTTGGACTCATTTGATTTGTCCGAAAATCTTCTGAGTCCTTTTCTGGTTTTTCTCTAAAAAAAGTGTGTCGTTTTCTTCCTTGTTCCAGATATAGCTTATCATCTTGAGTGCATGATGTTTTTGTTTTAGTTATTCACTCAAGATTCAGCTTGTGTTCTCCTCTAGAATAAGCTTCTTCGTGTATGTCCAATGTTATTGGAGTATGGATGTCTTTCGGTGTGCAGCTCAATTTTCTGTATGAAGATTGTATGTACTCTTCGTGTTTACTTCTTGCTACTTACTGCTTGCTCGTTACATACTCTTTGTTAATCTCATTACAATGATGCCGCTCCTTTTTAGCTAGGTCATTATCTTCCCTTTTATAGATTTCATCTCCAGCAAATGGGAATGATTACCTTTTGCATGGGTACTAGGTACGGTTCCCTGAGATTGCAACATAGATCATTAAATAACAATAACTACATTAAAAACATCAAATTTAACTGTTAGCTTAATAGATAAATAGTATTGAGAGTATAGAGTTTGACTGGTTGGTCAGTCATTCATAGCCTTCTGTTGGTAGATGTGTTCAATGGACTTTGTGTAGCCGGACCTTCCATCGGTAGCTCTTTTGAACTTGTATCGGTAGCTATATATATCGGTGACTTAATTCTATTGGTAGCTCATAATCCATCGGTAGCTCTTGGTCTATCAGTAGCTTGATGTATCGGTGACTCCGTACTTGTATCGCTAGACTATGTTAGTCACTTCATATCAGTCTCTAGTCTGTGTATCTGTTGGCCATTCGGTAGCTCGTATCGGTAGACTTACTCTATCGGTAGACTTCTATCAGTAACTTTCAGTGAACTGGTTCTATCGGTAAACTTATTCATATCGGTATCTTTGTACATATCAACGATCAAGTGTATACTAGAATACTTAAGTATACCAGTAGACCTGTTTTGTCGGTAGCTCAGTTTCTGTCGGATGCATTGTACATATCGGTAGGTATAGCTTATCGGTGACTCTGTTTATTGGTAGACTATGTACCGGTAGCTCTGTTATCAGTAGCTATATGCAGATCAGTGACAAACACTTATCTATTTTTTTCAACACATATCCGATTGGGTTAGAATTAATTTATAACCTATATAAACATAGATATCCATGGATTAATATATCTCAAGGGTTATTTTAACAATATTATCATCTTGATAACATAATATCATATATTGACTGAATTTGAATGTAGATAAACATTAATTTGGATTATCAAAGGTATGTAAAAGCATAATTGCTGATTATCAAAATAGGTGAGGTCAAAAAATAAAATATCATTATATTTTTATACAATTTCTCTAATTTTAATAAGGTGTAATAGAATTTGATGAAGAACTAGTTCACAAACGGACATTGAAACGAGAAAGACAGGTTTAGAACTTATTCTTCAAATATGGAATTATCTAAATAACAATGTGGATTATGAATTTTAGTGATTGGATTTTGATAATAATGGAATAAATTGATGGTGGATAGAAATGATTATTATTGGTTCACGTGGATTATAGAGAGAAATAAAGGATATATTTTGTTAGGGTGCCTGCTGATATGACAGACCCTTTTATTAGAGAAATGGGATGACATTTTTTTGTAAATAGATATAAACTTTCAATAATGGGATGTCAGATTCAATGAAATTAGCTCAAAAATTAGAGTAATATTGGCATAGGGGAGATTTGTTATAGAAATCATCAACAATGTTTCTTCATATATGTTTTAAATACCTTTCAATATTTGAACCCCTTTAGTCAATAGTTTTTTTCAATTAATCATTTTCCATGGTAACTAGTTTTTACATAAGGTAACATAATCTTTTGGACGAATAATAAAATGGTCATAATTAAATAATTTAGGCATAATGATTAAAAATTGGAAATACATTTCTCTACTATAATTTCTAAGTTTTATAAATTTTTTAATATAACCAATTGGAAATTTATTAGTTTATTTTTTGAGAATAATGTTATTTGATTTAAAAATACATGTAATAGATTTTTTACTTTATCAATGATGGAAAATATTTAAAATTAATTAGAAATTTTATATTTTCTCATGATAAAGATTCATAGTATTCTATGTCATACTAGTAAATTTAAAATGTCATAAAAGTCACATTATTAGAAAAAAAATATATATTAGACAACTCATATAAAATCATTTTTTAAATTCTCTAAAAATAAACAGAAAAAAAAAATTAAATTCCATATTCAAAAAGAAATTTTATATTTTTTAAATTCAATTTCATTTTCCTTTTATATATTAAATAAAAAATTACAATATGACAAAAAATAATTTTATAAGAATATAAATTTTAAAAATAGTAGTTGTTCATATTTTTTATTTCAATAAAACACTAAAAATTTGAAATTATTCATTCAATATTATATATTTTTCAAAATAAAAATCTAAAAATTATATATTTATATATTTTTTAAAAAAATTATATCACATAGAAAGAACAATTCCTCAGAACCATAATTAATTAGTAAATTTTCAACAAAAATAATTTAAATATTTAAATATATTTAAATATTTTATAAATCTATTACATAAATGAAAAATTTCTAATTTAATGGTTCATTTATAAAATATGGAGAGTTTCTCTCTACTGAACAATGTGGTTATATCTCTTTGACTCCATGTTGATTTATCCAATGTTTGTGATCTAGTGCTTCTCATTCGAAGATGAAGTGTTCAAAATATGGTCTATATTGACTTTATTATTTTTTTAAAAAATTTCTAAATAATTTTAAATTTTTATGGATTTTTCTACATGCAAAACCACGTTTTAATGAAACATGATAGAATGTTGTTTAATGTGATATTTTTTTAGTTGTTGAAATGTGGATATGAATATGATTAACATATTTTTTAAAATATATGGTTTAAACATGTATATAAAATTAATTCTATATAATTAAATTAATTTGAAATGAAAATAATAACAATTTGAAAAAATCGAATTCTTTTTTAAAAAATATTTTTTGTGCAAAACCACAAATTAAAAAATATATTAAAAAATAAAATTTGGTTGGATATATTAATAAAATTTTATTATAGTTTATTCAATATAATACCTAAAATTCATTTAATTTTTTAGACAATAGATACGAATAAATCTATTTTTACACATAAATCTGTATATTTCTACAATGTTGTTTTATTTTCATCTTGGGATCGTATTTTAAAATTAAAAATTAATAATTAATGAAAACTTATTTGAGAACTATAAATTTATTTTTGAAATTGGAATATCGAAATCATGTAAACTATTAATTTCACATAAAATTCTTTTAATTCTTTTTTAATGAATTTGGAAGACATTGGGTTTTTGATAAGAATTTTCCATTGCCTTAATAATTTTAAAAAATTAAAACTATTTTAGGAGTTTTTTCAAATTAAGATTTGATCAATTATATTTATTTTAATCTAATTTACTTCGTTTTAATTAATATCGTATAAAATTATAATATTAATCATTATAAACTTTTGATCATTTACTCATTCAAAAACTGGTTTCTTGTTTAACCTATGTGTATAATTTTAAAATCAAATTTTCTACATATATGAAATGAATATGGAGAAATTAATTGAATATTTTGAAATTGAATAATTAGAATTATATAATATGATTAAATTAATTTTTATCAACATAACTAGTATAAATATTAAAAATTAATTACCACTATTAATGATAAAATAGGTTTATGAGGTGTTAAACTAAACTAATTAGAAAAAAAATGATCTTGAAACTTTTCCAAAACCAACATATGGACATATACATAACATATATTATTTAATGTTTCTATGTATCCAATATTTTTTCATTTTGGAATGTTAATAAATTGGATTTCTATATTATTCTCATAAATTCCTTGTGTATCCTCTCCCCCACTTATAAGATGTCACCCACTATTGTCTTCACCACACAGATCAAAAAACCATTATTCATGAGATATATATACCCAAATATATTTTCTAAATCCTTAAAAAATTGCACAATCCATTAAAACATCATAAAGTCAAAATAGTAATTATTTAGGTTATTTTTAAAGAGGTTACCCAAAGAAGATGTAATGTTTTATACAATGTGTTTTTTTACTTCTTCTCCCACAAAAATCAAATATTCTACAATTATAATGATATAAATATTTTAGTATCTATCATGTACATATATATTATCATTTTTAATTAACAACTTATATCAATATCATCTTCCATAAAATGGGTTACAAAATCATCGATCACCTGAATAGTGGACTACGACCTCGTGAGTCGATGTTATTCCTTTTCCATCCCGAATTTACATGTTTGGATAAAACGATTAAGTAAATATTCATATATAATATATATGATAATATTATAAGTAATATATTATAATACCTCCAATAACTTCATATATACCATCATATTAGAAATTAGTAACGTCACGAGTGAGTACGGCGGACTACCGCCTTGTGAACTAATATGATGTGTTTTCATTTCTGTTTTACTGCGATTGTAATAAGTATATAAATAATTATTTATTATGATATTTTTAAATAATTATACCTTTTTAACTTTTATATCACATATACCTTCTTACTTTCAATTATGTGGGCATATGATAACCACCTTCAGGTTTATGGAGGACGCGCACCTCACGAAAGGATGTCATTCTTCGTTCTATACCAATTTGAATAGAAGAAATAATGAGTAAATATAATTATTACTTCTGATATATATGCATTAATAATTAATCTAGAGTGTTATTTAATTATTTAACTTTATTTAATTTTTTCGGTCTAAAAATGCAAACAATGTCCCTGTTTACATATGACCTACCATCTATATAAATAGTGTATTTAATTTTTCGTCTCCATTATTATGTAGTCATATATAATACAATATAAGGAATATAAATGATATAATTTCACATTTCAAAATATTTATGTTACAGAAGTATGATAAATTTAATAGAACCATAAATATTGAATGAACACATACACAAAAAATCAAAGCAATTATTTCCTAAAATAGGATTTTCACATTGAATTCTTAATAAACAGGTTATAAAATGTCAAAAGTAAGTCATATATGTTATGATATAAATATATATATGTTTTTATCTATAATACATGTATAATAAAGTTATAATTCGTATACTATAGTTCCAAACATGTGTGAAGGAATTCAAGTCTTTTGGTAGGGGTTTTCCCATATCTTTTATTCTTTAGAAAATATTCTATGTCATTAAGCTATCATATTTTATGACATATATATAGACCCATTGACATTTAATTTCATGAATTTATTTTATTTGTAATAATTTAATTATAATTTTATTTTATTCCTTCATGGGTATTATGATTCAATGTTATAAGACTAGTAAGTGCTTTATGATACAATCTGATTTCTTTTTATTATTGTTTATGTTTATGCTTTCGATTTAGAAATTATATAATCTATCACTAATGAAACAAATGAATTTTATTCTCCGATTTATATTTTATTATATTACATATTTCAATCTAATTTTATGTTGTTTATGTAGTAATTATTTTTAAAATAATTTTTATAAAGAGAACTAATTTTATTCACCCTCTAGTTGGAAAATATTTTTCTTATATATCCATGTTTTATAAGAATGTTTTAAAATTATTTTAATGTGACAATTAGATTTTTTAAATTCTTTTTTATAATTTTTGATATTTTTATAAAAATTACTCTTAATGGAATTTTAAATACCTTATCAAAAAAAGGATTGTTTGGACATTTCAGAAAATTTTAAATGAATCTTTTTTTTACATATACAATAGTTGCCAATGTCAGGAACACAAATTGTTTTAAATATTACTTTTTAAAACTCATGATTATTTTAATATATTAGTATTATGAAAATTTTAAATTAATTTTAGGTTTTTAAAAAATTTATTCAATGAATTTTTATTAACTTTAGGAAATGTTTTAATTTATTTTTAATGCTTTCATTTATATTTTACAATTTTATTTTCGAATAAAACATATTTAAAATTGTTTTATTTTTTCAAATTAGTTTTCAAATGAAAATTATATTTTAATCAGGAAATTTTTTAAATAATATTTTAATTTATGATTTATATGTTATCAAGGATACTTTCAGTGAAAATTATTTTCACAATAAATTAAAAAAAATCAATTTTTAAAATTATCATTTTCTATGAATGGTTAATTTCCTCACAAAATGTTACAGCTGATTTTACATTTAGAATCATATTCCATTTATTATTCTGTCCTATGATGATACATAAAAGATACTAGTGATATGACCTAATCATACTATATGTACCATTTCTCTAGATGATTTTTGATAATAATGAAAAGTTTTTATGAAACACAATCTTCTTATTGGGGTTATAGCATGATAAAATTATTTTGAAAACCACTTCCTTCCCATGGTTTGTGATGAAATAATGATATGATTATGAATCATGTTTCTTTTATATAGGTTATGATATAATGAAATGTTTTGGAATGACATTCCTTTTCGAGGGTTCTGATATGATAAATGTTTTATGATATTGTGGAACATGTATGTATGATTTTCATTATGTTATAGGTGGGTAATATAACATGATCAAATGAATTGTGTGAAGATTAGTGTTTTATGAGCTTAAAGGCTATACAGGAGGATATCTCATTCTTGAAAGAAGGTATATGTGAAGTTATACCAAAACTAATAGAGGGTACATGAGAGATTATCCCATGGATGATGGGGGTACATGTGCTATTTTACCATGTCTAAAATATCATAAATGTCTCTATGGATTTCATTTACATGATATTTTCTATGACTATGTTTGTTTCTGAAAATTTATTCCATCATATATCAACTACTCATTTTCCCTATGATAAAAGCCTACGAAAAAGATAATATTTATAAAAAAATATATTATATTGATATGTGAATTCAAGGTATTGTTTTCATATGTTATGAACATGTTTTCATTTAACTCCCCAAGCTTCATTGGTACGTTTCTTTTTGAATAATACAATAGTGTGTGTAGTACGGAAAATCGAGTGCTAACACAGCACAACTATTCAAACTATCCGTTATGAATAGTAATACCCAATTTTGGAAATTTTAAAAATTTCATATTTCAAATTGGGCTTCATTTTTGGATTCAGAATATCGAAATTAGCTTAGGGTATATTTTGGTATTTTTTTTTGAAAACTTTCAATTTTTGATGAATAGTGTAAAACACTGAGTTATAGTTTAAAAACGAATTTTTATTTAAATAATTATTTATTATATTTAAATTTATTTTAGGTCAAAATAGATTCATAATACCTATATATGTTTAATTTAATTCATTGGATTCAGTTTATAATAATTTTAGATATGTAAAAAGTTTATTGAACTATTTACCATCTTTTACCCACCTCCTAGGAGTATTTGCAAATTTACATAAAAAATAATTTTACCGCTTTTGTGAGTTGAATTTCCAAAATCTGAGAGACACAGTTGATATCTGTGAGTAAAATGTCGTTCAATAAGATGAAAATAATTTTTGGTGAATAATAACTTTTTGCTTTTATTTACCACAGTTAAAAGTAAATAGGGTAATTAAGGTAAAAAATGAAACTATTATTACCCTAACACATGTCATAATTCTATTAGATAAGTTTAATTCGACTAAAAACAACCATAGAAATAAAATATGATCCTTTAGGACCACTTGGAATATATTAGGGCATTTATAATTATTTAACTCAATGAAGAGTTAAAAGTGCTAAATTCAATGTTTAATAACTAAAACATTTTTAATATAGGGTTACACATAAGATAAATTAGACTATAAATATTCATTAGAAATATAAAATAATTTCATACATAATGGAATTTTAATTATAATTTTTAGACCTTAAATAACTAAATTTATTTATGACACAATGGTGATCCAGTAATTACCTAATTAATGAAATATTAAAATAATTAATATTATAAATATCCAAATAAATTTAATTTTGACTTTTTTGAAATTAAATAATATTATAGTTTATATGTCATGTTAGGATTGGTTATATTATTGTCTTTTAAGTAATAATTTTCATATGAATTTTGATAAAACAAAATACCAAATAGAGTCCAAAATGACATAAAAGAGTTTTTAAAAAACAATATTATATTATTAGTTGATATTCTATTCCTAGAAAATCTATGGTTTGTCCAAAATACTTATATAATGATAGGTTTATAATTATTTAACCACTAGGGGTTCACTTAGAAGTATATAGTATGTTTATTAACCATATAATATAAAAATACAAAGAGACATGGTAAATGTCAAACTATTTAACTAATAGTTAAATCTAAAAGATAAGGTTAATATAGTAACCCAAACATGTATAAAATCTATTGGATTAGTGGTTATAGACCAATCCAAACATTATCCTTTATATAATTAATTTTTGATCCATTATAAATCGAAAATTTTTTTATTATAAAAAATTATTTCTAGATTTTCCTAAGGTTCCCCTCACCCCTATTATAAAAGGGCACTCCCCCTTCTCTATAATTCACACCGACAAAGCCATTTGGATCATCCAAACCCTACCCTAATACCATCTAAAATATCCTCTATTCATCCTAGATGCCTTCATTTAGTCAGAAAGCCATCCCATGGTTCCCTTTTGATCAAATCAAATGGAAGAACACGAAGAAGAGGTGAATACTTCATCACCTCTTTCAAATTCCTTTCTTCTTCCACTTCCAATTTCTTTGCTGTTTAAATTATAAAATAATAACTCCAGTACCTTCTATATAAATTTATTTTATTATAAATATTTTACGTCGATATTAATTATTCAACTCACCCTTTGAATAACATTTCACCAGACGTGTGTACGTACGAAATACCGTCTCCACGTCGTGGTGTAATTATTATTCAAGACATTATTATTTGGATGGGTATAATAGTGATGTGTAAATGATTTAAATAATAAATATAACATGATAATTATTCCTTATATATGATATACCATCCAATAATATATTATTTTAATATCAAAATAATGTTATTAACGCTCCTGTATACGTACAGATTACCGTCTCCACGAACGCGATGAGATTCATTCCCCGTATTATTCATTCAAGAATAATTTTCATTAGATGATTAAAAATAATGTTTAAATAATTAATATAATTATGAATTTTAATATGATACATCCAATCCATAACAAACATTACTTACATAACAAATCATATAAAGGAAAATGAATCAGTTAACACCTGAAACGACAATAATACTGAAATATTACTAACAAAGAAATAATAAAAGATCATATATGATATCATATTAAGGTATATGATTATTGTATAATATAATAACTATTATTTCACCATTATAAATGAATTTAACCTACCTTTTACCAAGGAAATATACAAGGTAAGGGTTAATTTCACAATCTCTTAATTATCCAAGGTTGTTTTTACGTAAGTATATACTGGAACCTCTTAATTATCCACTTCCATGATTCATAAAAATGTATTTTAAATTTTTTTTAATATTTACTAGACAAAGGGTTAAAGAAATTTATAACCTTATTTTACTTTTTATAAAATGGTATGAAAGGAACCATTTAGTCGTTTTCAAAATAAGGTACTTTATGACCTTTTAGACAAAATTAACGTAAGAATGTTTTTTTAACTTATACAGTAGGTGTGGCCATTTTACACCATTAAAACAATGTTAAATCATCAATTACAGGATTATAATAATATTTTCAAAATAATTGTTTTCTTTTATAAATATATGAATTTTAAATGATTTCAAAATAGTATGATATTTTTCTATAAAAAACGGTATTGACTTCATCTATTTCGACATCCTTTAAGGGATTTTAAGCTTATTTGAAGTTTATTTATTATGATAAAAAACATCCATATTGTATTGAATGTTTGGTGATATTTTTTTACTATGGATGTGTTATTTTTATACCATTCATGGTTTGTGGAAAATTTATTGACATTTCTTATTCTATTTCTAATAGAAATGTTTATGGTATGTTTAAAATATTTCATATGAGGAATGAATTAGACTTAGTAAGTGAAAGGTGAAGCCCGCTATAACTCCTCTATGCATCAGTAGGTCTCATGAGACAAATTAGTGTCTTGGAACAAGGCCTTGAGAAAATCATATTTGTAGTCTTGGCACAAGTCCTTGAATTTGTGGTTATGAAAGTCTAGTATTATGCATTCCATCAATATGAAAGTGGCTATTGATAATTCATCTGATTATTTGACTAGTAGCATATCAATGTGAATTAGTAAATGGAATTATTTGATTTTACCTTTTCTGTCACACCCCGACCGCGGATGTCAGTAATTGTTCTCCTTTCTTGGTCCCGATTTCAATTTTTCGAAGATTAATTGTGTTGGCGGTGTCGCGCCGGTGCGCGGTCACCGCATCGTTAGCGGTGACCGTGCGTTCAGCCCAGGTGACAGTGTGTTCACCCGGTGTTTTAAATATTATAATTATTATGTTGATATTTTATTATTATTACCATTTAAATTGTGTTATCATTATTGTCGTATTTTTATAAATGTTTATATATGTGTACGTATATACATATATATATATGTGTGTATATATATATATATATATATGTTTAGATGCAGTTATATAGAAGTGTACATGTTATATGTGTATAGATATATATATGTGTTGTATATGTTTAAATATACGTATATATGTTTATATATTTATATGCGGGCGCACGTACGCGCGCGCACACTTATTTTCAAATGGTTTTAATATTTTAAAATCTTTTGGTTAAAAATAATTATTATTATAAGTTTTATTATTAACCCTATAAGTTTTATCACTATTATTATTATAAAGTTTTAATATGATTATAACATTTTATTATTATTGATATTATAAGGTATTATTATTATTTTTATCACACATATATATATATATATATGAACCTAAACTAAACCTACCCTAATCCCTCTCCCCGTAGCCGCCACCCCCCTCACCTCTCTCTCTCTCCATCCCCACTCCCTCACCGCGGCCTGCAACCGACCTCCCCGCTGGACCTCTGGCCAGACCCGCCGCCTTCCCCTCCTTGTTCCAGCGCTCCCCTCCAGCCTTCCTCCTTCCGAACCGCTCCCGGCCTCCATCCACGTCCCGACTCGCCTCGCTTCACCTGCGAACCCCCTTTCTCCCCGTCCTGTGCACCTCCCGGCTCACCCCGCTCCGGCGCGCTCCCCCTTCTCCAAACGTCCCAGCTTCCCGCCTCACCCAGGCCACGCCGTCCCACCTGCCTCCACCTCACCGGCTCCGGCTCACCCCAGCACCACCGCCCTCCGGCGCTCCGCCCCTCTCAGCCCGCCCTCCGGCTTCCGTCTCGGCCACCCCAGCCGCACCCAGCCCCTTTTTTCCGCCGTCCGCCAGCCCTCCACGCAACCCCCCCGGCCTCCGCCTGTTTCCGTCGCCGAGCCCCACCTCCGTCCGGCTCCCGAATCCCCTGCGCGCTGCGCCGTCCCGGCCTCCCCGTCCCAACCGCCGCTGCTCCCCTCCCATTTTCCGGCGGTCCAGACGGTCGCACCGCCTCTCCCGTTCGGCCTTGCCACCCTCGGCCAGCGCCGGCCTCCTCCCGTCTCGGCCCTGCTCCCACCGGCCTCCTTCCGTTTCGGCCTCGCCGCTGCTCCGCAAAAACACCCCTGTAAGTTCTGTTTTTATTTTTATTTTTATGTTAATATTATGTTTATAAAACATTTATTATTTTTATCATATTAATAATAATATTATTATTCTATTATTTTTATGATTTATATTATTATTATCATTATTTTTATTATTGATATATTATTATTATGCTAATTATATTATTATTGTTATTATTAATATTATTATTCTTATTCTTATTACTATTATTATTATAATTATTATCATATTATTATTTTTATCATTATTATAATTATTATTAGGTTATTATTATTAATACTATATTATTATTATTATTATTATTATTATTATGAATATATTTATTATTGTTTTAATTATTATTATATTATGTTGTTATTTTTATTATTATATTATGTTATTATTACTATTTTTATTTTTATTATTATTATATTATTATTAATCTTATATTATTATTATCATTATTATGTTAATATTATTATATTATTATTGTTACTATTATTATTAAATTATTACTTTAATATTATTATCATGTTATTATCATGTTATTATTATTATCATTATTATTATTATTATCACTATTGCTATGCGAAAATTATTATTATATTGTGTTATTATTATTATGATGTTATTGTTATCACCATTATTATTTTCACATTATTATTATTATGATTGTTATTACTATTATGTTATTATTTACCTATATATTCATTTATTTGATTATTTGTTTATTTATTTATTTATTTATTTATTTATTTTCCTTTTTATTCCATCTTGGTGTTTATATTTAATTTATATTATTCCTTTTTCTGTCGCGGGTTGAGTGACGTGCACTTTTTCCACAGTTCAGCGTGCGCAGTTGTCCGCGAAGGATCGTTCTACTTTCTGCTGGGTTTCCGTTGCGTCCGCTCCATGTTTGAGGTAGGCGAATTCACTTGTTTCCTTTTCGAAGCAATCTGCTGGTACTTGAATTATATTAAATTAATTTTATTCCCTGATTCGCATGTGTATTATAGCCTTGCGTGACTTATTTTGGTGGTTTATGATCCATAGTTTTTGTTCGAAAAATTATGTTTGAAGCAATTATAATTTTATGCTGTTATAGTTGTACACTAGATGGTATCTTGCACTTGTTTAGGCATTGTCAGTTAGGGTGGAACTAAATGTCTGTGTTTCTAATGTTATCATTGGTGGTCTGGTGTGGTGTTTTCTTTTTAAAGAAAAAAAAATAAAGAAAGAAATATCATTCTTGGGTCATATTATCCTGTGTTGGTTGGTTTTTATGAAATTTAGTGTGATTTGGAAATGTTGTCGTGCCTCTTTGCAAGTCTGATGCACCATTGGATGATGAAGCATCCATGCGTGCACCAGGTGCACACATGGATGCGCCCTCAAATGAAGATGGTGTTTTGAGTTGTTAGCATTTATTTTTATTTCTATTTATTTTCAGTTTCTCGAAACCTTGACTTTTCTAAATGGTTCATTGTTTCAAAATGTTTTGACCACTTCATGAGACACATTAAATTAGTCTGAAAAGAAATCCACCAAGATATGCCCGTTTGGCCTTTTATTTAATACAAAAACAGTGTTTAGAGTTATTTAAAATGATATTGTGAAATGTTCGTGTAAAGCCATTTTATTTTGTAAAAACGGAGTGCTCGCTGGGCAACTTCGGGTATTTTTATAAAGTGGTTTTGGTAATTAAATGGCGTGAAGGCCCGGTTGGCACTTTATTAAATGTAAAGTGATTATACATATAGATATATACATATACGTACTTGTGAGGGCATCTCTACAGGGGGACTTCCCTTCGAGGGTTGTCGTGTAGCGATGTCCGTGTAAGGGGTTGGCAAGTGCGGTGAGATGAGTCACGCGTGCGTGGGCCTCCCACTTACACAGTGTTACTAAAACCACCATGGGTTCCTGGGCGTCTTGTAGATTATCGAGTGGCGGTTGCTTGCTAACCCTGATTAGACGGGTTGGTACCCCTGGAGTTGTAGACAGGCCAGGAGGGATGTGCCACTAGTTGGCTATAAGGGCGGCTAGTTGGTTATTGACTATAGAGTACCACGCCGGCCGGTAGTCTGAACCCGAGTACGTCCAGGGGTTTTCTAGGGATGTTTAGGATCACCCATGGTTACTTGCTTCCTTGATTGTTTACTTAAAGTTCTTCTTTACAGCTCATATTGTTACTTGTGTCCTTTTTCCACTACTTGCATCATGCATTGCTTGTTTACTTCCTGTTTCACTGGTTTGTTTTCAGCCTGTACTGTTTACCTGTTCCTTCTTAGCACAGGCGTAGTATTATCTGTAATTGGTTTTGTTTATGAAAACATGAAATGGTTATGAAAGTGATTTCTAGTGTGCGTTGGTTTTTTTTATGGAGGAAAACATGTTGTTTATTTTTTTTTGAATGTGAAAAATCTATTTTTATAATTGTATTTTTCAAACCTGTGTCAACGGATTGCTTGGGAAAGGAAACATTTGGATCCAATGGTTTACTTTGGCTTACCTACTGGGCATTTTTAATGCTCACACCTATATTATCATTTCAGTTTCAGGTTTTCCCTTGCTCAGGTCTTCTGTTTTGAGTCGCTCAGAGTTGGAGCGAGGTTGCTCTCTAGTTGGGTGGTGACCTGAGAGGTCACATGGAGGTACGTGGTCGTGTGGCTTTTATTTTATTTTCCGCTGTTAGTGTTTACTCGCTCTGTTCTATTTACTTTTGTTTGGGCTAAAATCGTTCCCACCTGCTTAATTTTGATGCCCGGCCCTAGTTGCCATCCCGGGGGGATCGGGAACGCTCCTCGGGACTTGCCGCGGACCAGATTGGGTGACCGGTTCAGGGTCGACTCGGACTGGTTCATGAAAAAATGGTATCATAGGTGGTTCTTGTTATTTGGGGTGTCCGGTAGAAGGAGATTAGGACTGTCGGAACTCGAGGGGTAGGTGCGGGAAGAGCGTCGCGAACTCTTGCTCGCACTGATCCTCGAGTTACCAGGGGTAGTTCGGGAATTGTGTCCTTGTCTTTCATGGTTTGTCTTGGATTGAGAGATGATAATGGAGGAAAGCCGACGTTACATCTTAATTTCACATGGAGTAGTGACCCATGTGGAGTCCGAGTACGTGGTTTGAATTCCTCCTTGTGGTCGACGCTGACTTGGGACATGGACCACTACCATGTCGCCAGGTTGAGCGTGACTACTAGTCCCTCATCTCAGTAATTGATGCAAATTTGGATGTTGTTTTCGTTTTGGTCTGTGTGAGTGCGTAGTTGGAAATGAAAAAGGGTTTTTGAAAATTGGACTGTTCTTTTAAAGGACATTAAATGTATAAAATGGGTTTTAAAACTGAAATCTCTTGATTTGAAAATCTGTTGTTTGCTTGGAGTTGGTTCAGAATGGTTTGGGGTGAAACCTCAGGTCCTCTTTATGAACGTTTGCACATGTGTGAGAATGCATGGAAAATGCGTGTTGGTACGAGTATTAATGGATAGTGGATAAAGACATGTGCAACGGTTCATGAGATTACCTGGGTGTGTATTTGCAATTAAAGGCTTGACTTTGTTTTCTAAATTGGTTATAAGGAGGAAATGGTTTTGGAATGTTTTTGGTTTTAAAATGGATTGGTTTTGGAAAGCAGTCTTGAAAGGGGGTGGTTTTATAATCTAAAATAAAAAGTGGATTTTAAAAAGGAGACCTTATTTTGGGTTGTGTTGTATTTGTTTGGTCCTTGTGCTGACTGTTTTGATGAAGGCTCTTTTATTGATGTTGCTTCGATTTGATGTTGGTTTTGGCTTTGTGTTTTATATATCGCTCAGGAAATGCCACCCAGAAAAGTCTCTAAGGATTCGGATATGTCATGCCCAGTTTTTAGTCCTCATACTTTGCCTATTCTTCATGGTGATCAAGGTCCGTTAGAGGCAGTGGAATGGATCGAGGAAGTGGAGCATGTCTTTAGAACGTTGGGAACTCCCGATAATGTTAAGGTTCGTGCAATTATGGAGTTGTTTGAGGGTCCAGCTCTGGACCAGTGGAAGATGGTTACCCCACCGTCAACGCAAGGTGAAATGATGTGGGATGTCTTTAAAACTGTTTTCATCCAATGGTTTGTACCTGAGGATGTGAAGCTGGAGAAAAAGAGAGAGCTTGTGCATATTCAACAAGGCCAATGGACGGTGAAGGCATATGTTGACCATTTCAAGGAACTGATTTCCTTTTCTCCAGAGGTAGCGTCGCATGAGCTCATTAAGGCCTTTCTTTTCACTGGGGGTCTTCACCTAGAGATCAAGGAGCGAGTCCTCCCTTCTAAAGACCTTTGTTTCGAGAAGCTGGTGGAGGAAGCATTCTTGGCTGAGTTAGTTTCTAGTGTGCGGGTGGTTAATACTTCGGCGTCCCCTGTTGTTCGTAAGAGTTCCCCCTCTGGTGAGGAAAAGGCGTGAGAGATACCTGTCCCCAATGAGTTATCCCCTTTGGTCCCAGCTTCCAGTTCATTAGATCGTTCGATGGTATGCTTTCAGTGTGGTCATTTTGGGCATTTAAAGCCGTCTTGTTGCAACCCTCCGAAGACGTGTCATCGATGCGGTTGTCTGGGTCATCTGGAGAAGTTTTGCAGGAAGCGTCGCATGAAGAGGACGCTGTGATGGGAGAATGTCAGTACCGGACTGTGAGGCAGAAGATGCTTCAGACATCAGAGCCCCAGCCACAAGTCTCGGGGTGAAGCTCGCGCACAGTCAGGAGTCCCCAGGGGTGCGAAACCTTAGTCCAGATTTTGTGTTCCGTGTTAGCAGTGGAACAATCAAGACCTTTTAGTACTTTTTTTCCTGCTACAAAAGTTTCAACAACGTTGTAAATGTGTTGTTTTTCTAAAAAGTGACAATGGATTTGTTCTGTGATAATCTAAGAAGACTTGTCGTGTGGGGGTGATATTCTAAATCGTGTGTCCTTCTTATTGGTGTGTTTGATCCTTGTGTGGGTTGACCTCATTTTAGTTATGTTGTCGGATGTGGTTATGCTTTGTGGACTTCGGTGGATCATGCCTCCAATTTGATAATTGGTAAATGTTTTTCTATGGATTTTCCCTAGTGTTGAAGGTCGTTGACTTTGGTCGAGGGTTCAACGTTTCGGCAAAGGTGCTGTTTTTCACTCGTGCTATAAGAGTTGGTTTGAATTGGTTGGGAGTTCCCGCGTCGACCCCCTTTTCTAGGGTCTTCCTTTTAGATGGTCAACTTTCCTGCACAAGTTGAGCTCTTGTGGTGGGGAGAACCCCTTCGCGTTCTCCCCTCAATCTCGGACCCCAGTTTTCTCTTGAATCGGTCGGGTGTGACCTGTGCTGAGTAAGGTCATCCCCGAGGATCTCAGTTCTCTCTTGTTCCTTTAGTTCCGTTGGGGCATGAACTTAAATCTTGACCGACTTTTGGCCTGGTGACTTTCTGGGTGCAGAAAGTGTCTGTGGTGGGGAGAATTGTCACACCACGACCGCGGATGTCAGTAATTGTTCTCCTTTCTTGGCCCCGATTTAAATTTTTCGAAGATTAATTGCGTTGGCGGTGTCGCGCCGGTGCGCGGTCACCGCATCGTTAGCGGTGACCGTGCGTTCAGCCCAGGTGACAGTGTGTTCACTCGGTGTTTTAAATATTATAATTATTATGTTCATATTTTATTATTATTACCATTTAAATTGTGTTATCATTATTGTAGTATTTTTATAAATGTTTATATATGTGTACGTATATACATATATATATATATATGTGTATATATATATATATATATATGTTTAGATGCAGTTATATAGAAGTGTACATGTTATATGTGTATAGATATATATATGTGTTGTATATGTTTAAATATACGTATATATGTTTACATATATATATGCGGGCGTGCGTACGCGCGCGCACACTTATTTTCAAATGGTTTTAATATTTTAAAATCTTTTGGTTAAAAATAATTATTATTATAAGTTTTATTATTAACCTTATAAGTTTTATCATTATTATTATTATAAAGTTTTAATATGATTATAACATTTTATTATTATTGATATTATAAGGTTTTATTATTATTTTTATCACACACACATATATATATATATGAACCTAAACTAAACCTACCATAATCCCTCTCCCCGTAGCCGCCACCCCCCTCACCTCTCTCTCTCCATCCCCTCTCCCTCACCGCGGCCTGCAACCGACCTCCCCGCTGGACCTCCGGCCAGACCCGCCGCCTGCCCCTCCCTGTTCCAGCGCTCCCCTCCAGCCTTCCTCCTGCCGAACCGCTCCCGGCCTCCACCCCGGTCCCGACTCGCCCCGCTTCACCCGCGAACCCCCTTGCTCCCCGTCCTGCGCACCTCCCAGCTCACCCCGCTCCGGCGCGCTCCCCCTTCTCCCACCGTCCCAGCTTCCCGCCTCACCCAGGCCACGCCGTCCCGCCTGCCTCCGCCTCGCCGTCTCCGGCTCACCCCAGCACCACCGCCCTCCGGCGCTCCGCCCCTCTCAACCTGCCCTCCGGCTTCTGTCTCGGCCACCCCAGCCGCACCCAGCCCCTTTTTTCCGCCGTCCGCCAGCCCTCCACGCGACCCCCCCAGCCTCCGCCTGTTCCCGTCGTCGAGCCCCACCTCCGTCCAGGTCCCGAATCCCCTGCGCGCTGCGCCGTCCCGGCCTCCCCGTCCCAACCGCCGCTGCTCCCCTCCCGTTTTCCGGCGGTCCAGACGGCCGCACCGTCTCTCCCGCTCGGCCTTGCCACCCTCGGCCAGCGCCGGCCTCCACCCGTCCCGTCCCTTCTCCCGCCGGCCTCCTTCCGTTTCGGCCTCACCGCTGCTCCGCAAAACCCCCCCCTGTAAGTTCTGTTTTTATTTTTATTTTTATGTTAATCTTATGTTTATAAAACATTTATTATTTTTATCATATTAATAATATTATTATTATTCTATTATTTTTATGATTTATATTATTATTATCATTATTGTTATTATTGATATATTATTATTATGCTAATTATATTATTATTGTTATTATTAATATTATTAATATTATTATTATTATTATTACTATTATTATTATAATTATTATCATATTATTATTTTTATCATTATTATAATTATTATTAGGTTATTATTATTAATACTATATTATTATTATTATTATTATTATTATTATTATTATGAATATATTTATTATTGTTTTAATTATTATTATATTATGTTGTTATTTTTATTATTATATTATGTTATTATTACTGTTTTTATTATTATCATTATTATATTATTATTATGCTTATATTATTATTATCATTATTATGTTAATATTATTATATTATTATTGTTACTATTTTTATTAAATTATTACTTTAATATTATTATCATGTTATTATCATGTTATTATTATTATCAGTATTATTATTATTATTATCACTATTGCTATGCGAAAATTATTATTATATTGTGTTATTATTATTATGATGTTATTGTTATCACCATTATTATTTTCACATTATTATTATTATGATTGTTATTACTATTATGTTATTATTTATCTATATATTCATTTATTTGCTTATTTATTTATTTATTTATTTATTTATTTATTTTCTTTTTATTCCATCTTGGTGTTTATATTTAATTTATATTAATCCTTTTTCTGTCGCGGGTTGAGTGACGTGCACTTTTTCCACTGTTCAGTATGCGCAGTTGTCCGCGAAGGATCGTTCTACTTTCTGCTGGGTTTCCGTCGCATCCGCTCCATGTTTGAGGTAGGTGAATTCACATGTTTCCTTTTCGAAGCACTCTGCTGGTACTTGAATTATTTTAAATTAATTTTATTCCATGATTCACATGTATATTATTGCCTTGCTTGACTTATTTTGGTGGTTTATGATCCATAGTTTTTGTTCGAAAAATTATGTTTGAAGCAATAATAATTTTATGCTGTTATAGTTGTACACTAGATGGTATCTTGCACTTGTTTAGGCGTTGTTAGTTAGGGTGGAACTAAATGTCTGTGTTTCTGATGTTATCGTTGGTGGTCTGGTGTGGTGTTTTCTTTTTAAAGAAAAAAAAAGAAAGAAAGAAAAATCATTCTTGGGTCATATTATCCTGTGTTGGTTGGTTTTTATGAAATTTAGTGTGATTTGGAAATGTTGTCGTGCCTCTTTGCAAGTCTGATGCACCATTGGATGATGACACATCCATGCGTGCACCAGGTGCACACATGGATGCGCCCTCAAATGAAGATGGTGTTTTGAGTTGTTAGCATTTATTTTTATTTCTATTTATTTTTAGTTTCTCGAAACCTTGACTTTTCTAAATGGTTAATTGTTTCAAAATGTTTTGACCTCTTCATGAGACACATTAAATTAGTCTGAAAAGAAATCCACGAAGATATGCCTGTTTGGCCTTTTATTTAATACAAAAACAGTGTTTAGTTTTATTTAAAATGATATTATGAAATGTTCGTGTAAAGTCATTTTATTTTGTAAAAACGGAGTGCTCGCTGGGCAACTTCAGGTATTTTTATAAAGTGGTTTTGATAATTAAATGGCGTGAAGGCCCGGTTGGCACTTTATTAAATGTGAAGTGATTATACATATAGATATATACATATACGTACTTGTGAGGGCATCTCTACAGGGGGACTTCCCTTCGAGGGTTGTCGTGTAGCGATGTCCGTGTAAGGGGTTGGAAAGTGCGGTGAGATGAGTCACGCGTGCGTGGGCCTCCCACTTACACAGTGTTACTAAAACAATCATGGGTTCCTGGGCATCTTGTAGATTATCGAGTGACGGTTGCTTGCTAACCCTGATTAGACGGGTTGGTACCCCCTGGAGTTGTAGACAGGCCAGGAGGGATGTGCCACTGGTAGGCTATTAGGGCGGCCAGTTGGTTATTGACTATGGAGTACCACGCCGGCAGGTAGTCTGAACCCGAGTACGTCCAGGGGTTTTCTAGGGATGTTTAGGATCACCCATGGTTACTTGCTTCCTTGATTTTTTACTTACAGTTCTTCTTTACAGCTCATATTGTTACTTGTGTCCTTTTTCCACTACTTGCATCATGCATTTCTTGTTTACTTCCTGTTTCACTGGTTTGTTTTCAGCCTGTACTGTTTACCTGTTCCTTCTTAGCACAGTCGTAGTATTATCTGTAATTGGTTTTGTTTATTAAAACATGAAATGGTTTTGAAAGTGATTTATAGTGTGCGTTGGTTTTTTTTTATGGAGGAAAACATGTTGTTTATTTTTTTTTTGAATGTGAAAAATCTATTTTTATAATTGTATTTTTCAAACCTGTGTCAACGGATTGCTTGGGAAAGGAAATATTTGGATCCAGTGGTTTACTTTGGCTTACCTACTGGGCATTTTGAATGCTCACGCCTATATTATCATTTCAGTTTCAGGTTTTCCCTTGCTCAGGTCTTCTGTTTTGAGTCGCTCAGAGTTGGAGTGAGGTTGCTCTCTAGTTGGGTGGTGACCTGAGAGGTCACATGGAGGTACGTGGTCGTGTGGCTTTTATTTTATTTTCCATTGTTAGTGTTTACTCGCTCTGTTCTATTTACTTTTGTTTGGGCTAAAATCGTTCCCACCTGCTTAATTTTGATGCCCGGCACTAGTTGCCATCCCGGGGGGATCGGGAACGCTCCTCGGGACTTGCCGCGGACCGTCTTGGGTGACCGGTTCAGGGTCGACCCGGACTGGTTCGTGACATTTTCTATATTATGCATAAGGTCATGTTTAAATGGATTTTGTTTTAGTATTATACATTGGCTTAAATGTTTAGGCTTATTTATGAATGTTTTCACTCTATTTTTATCCTTACTAAGCATATGAGCTCACACCATTCTATGTTTTATTTTTCCCTGGATGCGAAGAAGTATATTATGAATGACCAGTAGGGATAGTCTACGGGATCTTAGTGTTTACTATGGAAACAATGTTGTTATAGTTTTCCATTTTATGATGTAATATAAACCTTATTATTGTATCTAGTACTTCAAAGGCTACTAATCTAATCGGTCTTTTGAGACATGATCTTTTATGATCATTCCAATGTTATGTAATAATGCACCGACTCTGGGTAACTAGTGTAGTGGTGTAACATTTCATATAATTATAATAACACTTATGTTTATATATTTCAGCGGTTTACCATTTCAAATAATCTGATCTCACCCTTTCTTATTTGTAATTTTCCCATGTTATGATGATTTTTATTATGTATTATTTATGAAAAAAACATTATTGATATGAATAATTTAGTGTGAGATGTTTTAAGACTCTTATAAACCATTTTTTATGTTTCCTTGTTTTTGAAGGAACTATACTATTACAATCCACTGGTGTTTATTTTTGTAATGTAAATAATATTCATCTATTATGATTTAATATCTATGTATGGGATGTTTGGGTTGCAATAGTTTGTATTAAAGGATCATATTAGTTATTGTTTAGAAATATGAATGACATAAATTTAAGGATATCCATAATTATATTTTTTAGGATACCTCTAAGGATAATTTTAATGTAGAGAAAAAATAATAGAATATTTTTGAACGATATAGTGAGTGGTTTCCAACAAGTTACAACCATGTCTAGACACACCAAGTGGATGTTTCTCTATAAAAATTGTTGTAGTGGGTAATAAAATGAAAAATGGATCCCTGAACATGACACATTCTTCACATAGAACATTTATATTGGCCTTGATGGATATATGGGTTGATACTCTTGATATATATGATTTGGATATTGTAAAACTATTTACGAACTATCATGAAGGATTTGAATAATGGCCACAATTGACATATGTTGAACCTATGGTGTCCTATATTGAAAAGGATGTTTTGTGATTTACACATCGTAAAAATTATTTTTTATGACTATATTGTTTACTACCATTAATGATGTTTCTCACACTATGATATTTGGTCCTAGAAAATGGCGGGAACCATAAGGGAATGGGATAGTGTCAAATGTGATTGAAAATATTTTGATGAGAATAGAAATGGGGTAATAACAAGAGAAAAGGATATTGGGATTATGACTAATTAGTTATCATGAAATATGATTAACAACATTCACCATAACTGACTCATAGACTAACCAATGAAGTGAATGATTGAGTTCATTGAGAATTTGAGTGGTGGGGACTAAGGAGGAATGAATATTCAATTTCATATATGTCATGGATGTCAGAAGAAACACTCCACGGAATGTATCAATTGAATAAGAATATATTTATATGTTGGGAATAAGGGAATAATTTAAGTAATTTTAGAGGAATAATGAAATGTTCATCTAATAAAATGGATTCTATTAATAGTCCCCCTAAGGTATCATTGATGGTGGAATGATTTAAATGTGTTAAATATAAGAAGAATGAAATTTTAATTCCTAGGCCAGAAGATCATGAATAAAATCAACATGTTTTATTGAGTAATGTTTATATTGTTTACAATGAAGAGACTATGAATAAAATATAAATTGTATGGGTTTTCATATAATAAATTTTTATATTTTATGAGAAGACGATTGTAAAATTGTGGTTGACGAATTTTAGGGCATGAATCATGTTTCATATTATATGAAAGAGGTATTGAGAAATAATATTATAAAAAATAGTCTATTTTTTAATAATGATGTTGTATTATTGAAGCGTTTATCTATTAGTATTCAATAATTATGTTATATTTATAATGAAATATAAAATTATTATTTTGCATTAGTTTTTTTCAAAAATTTATATGATACGTAGAATTATATTGAAGTCATAGAGAAATGATTTATAGGAATGGTGATATTTTATAATAAAACATGATTCTGGAAATATAACCCATAATATGTTCATGAAGATGAGAATATTATATTGGGGCAATGAGGTAATGATACAAATAATGTGAATATGATAGTCTTAATTACCTTCTGACTTATGAAAATCTTGTCAACAACGTGGTTTATGTTATCATTTATAGAGTTTACATCATTATTAGAATTAAGAAATTTTTAAAATAATAATTGGTTTTAATAAAGTAATAAATATGAATGTATGTTTTAATTATGTTTTTATTGTAATTGTTGTTATTATCATATTTCAAGATAATATATGAAGTTGTTTTTCACATATATGGTATGTGAAAATTGAGAGGTACTTTATGATATTTGGTGGATTAATGTTATGTTATCTGTTGTAATTTTAATGAACAGGTATATATATTTTTAACTTTGGAAGGGTCATAAGTATAACAATTTATCGAGTGGGTTCAATTAAAAATTAGACAAGGTATTAGATATTAATGAATCATTTAACAATTTAAATATTTATGAATATAGTAACCATATTTTTTATAATAAATAGATATATTATGATTGAATTTTTAATATTTTTAGGATCTTATTGTTTGTTTGTTCTTGAACAATGAAAAATTCATATATTTGAGTAAGATATGAAGTGAAAAATTGAACAATTCACAACCAAAGGATGAGATTATGCTTATTAAAAGAAATAAAATAAATTAATTATGTTATCACATGATAAGTACACATCTTTATAAAAAAAATATCTTGAAAATAAAATTTTACCATAGTAACATTATTCATGATAAAGAAATAGTTCTTAAATTCAATGTAGATTTATGGTTTTGGGATCATAAAATTATTTTAAGTCCCTCACATTCTTTGGATCAAATGTTTTCTATCCTTATATTTAATATATTATTCTTTTATTATATGTTGATATCCTCACATCTACCAATGTTATCCTATTTGGAAAACGGGATATGTATTATTCAATTTGAAAATTTTAATTTTGATTCCCTTTTCTCATGAGGATGTTTTACTATCTCTTATTTACTAATTGGGTTATCAATAAATGAATTCTCAAATGAGAGACCCATCAAGATCCAATTTAAATTTCAATGATGAATCTTTCGATAATGGTTATAATGTAAAAATGAATGATTTTATGAATGATTTTTTAAGTAATTTTAATTTCTTTGGTGTCTTCTATTGCTACATCCCAATATTTAAGAAAACATGATATACAATTATTTAATACAATTTTTATCAATTATCCATTATAATGGTGGATATGAATAATATAAAATAATTTTTGAAAAAATATTGTTGAAAAATAAATGTTCAATGAATTCTTTGCTGACAAATTAATTTAAAAAAAAGTATGAACAATTTAAAAATAGGGAAATCATTTTTGAAAAGCTACATTTATACAGAAAATCACATTTTAAAGAAACTAATATATAATAAAACAATTTATGATGAATGGTTTTAATGAAATTTATATATTATATATTCAATATAATCTTTAATAATCATCATATCTATTTTCATGATAAGAGATAAGAATAAATCAAATTTTAATATTCAAAAACTGTTTTTCTTAGGAATTAGATTTTTCACATTTTTTATACTTATTTAAAAATGAATTTATTCAAAACATAGAATTTTTTTTCAAAAATTAATTTAATATATTTTTATTATTTAAAAAATTTATTTCTATTATTTTTATAAAATTTATTATGTAGATAAAATTTGCAATGAATAGTGAAAACACTTATATTCACAAATAAGTATCAATTCATTTTATGAATTATATAATCATAAATTTCTTTATATTGTTGTTTTAAGACTAAATAATTTATATTATATATCAATTAATATAATATTGGTCATTTGAATTTATATCATATTTAACTTTTTTAAAAAAATGTTTTAAACTTTTGAACATTTTCTATTTGAAAAACTGATATATCAGGGAATTTCTGGTCATAATTTTATAATATGTTTGTCCAATTATATATACAAAAATAAGAATAATGGATTCCATAGTTTAAATAAATATAAATATAATTATATAATAATTTTTATATATTTTTTTTCAAAATGAATATCAAAAACACGAAAAATTAATCACCATAGTTAATGATAGAACTGAGTTTCCATTGTGTTAAACTAAAAATATAAATCATAAAATGTCCTATAAAATTATACAAACAAATTTTCTAGACATATTTCATCATTTTAACCAATACGGTTTTGCGACTAATCATTTAAAATCTGTATGGACCAAAAAAAATTATGTACACTTTATAGTTTTAAAAAATAATTATTTCTCCTCTTCCACATCTATAAAGGCCACCATTTATCCCCTCTTATTAAAACTCTAAAATACAATTGTATAAAAAAATAAAAACAGAACATTCTTCATTGAATCACTTAAAAAATCCTATAGTCTTTTGGAGATGATAAATCCAATATAAGAAGGCTTTATTTAAAACCCAATGTGGTTGTTAAATGAAGTGATTATGTTTTAATATATAAATTATTGTTTCAATTATTCTTTTAACATTGTCAAATAATATTATATTTTGATGTTATAATAAAAAATATTTTCACAAAAATAATAAGATATATTTATTATAATGTAATAATTATATCAATCTCTACTTCCATCAAATGGAAAATGAAAACGTCAATCATACTTACAGAGGACTACTTCCTCGCTAGCGGATGATATTGGTTTTACATCACCACATAAAATAGAAAGATAAAATGATTTATTTTATGATTAATTATTATATTTATGATATTATTTTTCAATGGAATTATAATAAATAATTTACTTTCTTACCTCCCACCCCAATGGAAAATAATAACACCACTAGTGTGTATAATAGACTCCGACATCACAAACTGATGTGATCTGTTTTTCATTTTTTTATCAGATTATTTTAAATGAAAATATATGATATTTTTAAATTTATTAATCTTAGATAATTATTATTTCATACTTATATTCTGATCTTCCATTCTATTGGGGATAGAATGAAGACATTTGTTTGTACGACAGACTACTACACTGAGAAGCGATGCGATTTTTTTTTCAAATGATTATCATGATTGTTAATCAGGCTAAATAAAAATAATATAATATATATATATGATTTAAATATTATTCTGTTATGTTGATATTTTATTTAACATTCTTTCATATCATCCATTCTGAAAATAGAAACAACATTCATGAGTTTGTACGTTAAAAAGTCTTTTTGAAAAGTGTATTTTATTTTTTATCTCTTAAATTATGAAATAATATTATTTTTTTAACTGAATATATATCTGATATTTATATCATGGTTGAAATTTTTAATATTACTTAACCAAGATCAATTTATGAGTACTATATATAATATATCAAAACATCAAAGAAAAAATAAAGTAGTTATTTCTCAAAATATGATTTTAACATGGCATTTTTATTAAAATTTTATTAAAATGGCCTACGTAAAACATACATTATATAAAATATATAATTATGGATCAATAATAGGGGTATAATAAAATTATATTTTTTATAAAGGAGGCAAAAAACGTGTACAATGGATGGAGAGACTAAACATAAGTGACTTTTTTTTTCTCAATTTTTCTTCTTTAGAAAAAACATTATGTTATGCATTTATCTTATTTATTATGTGAATATAAATAAATAATGATGTGTATTATAATGAAATTATTTATTCTCATGGTAATGTTTTATAATTAATTATTAAATACTATAATATTTATGATTTAATGTTTGCAAAGTAGAAAGGGTTTGAAGATACAATCACATCCTTAATCGACATTGTTTATGTATATGATTGCAATGATAAAATATTAAGATATATATCGTAATAAACTTGGGGAATTTCTTCTAATATGTTTATTTATTAAGAATACATTTTTAAAATAAATTTAAATATATTTATCTAAAAATTATTATGAAAAAATGTCTCCAAACGAAACTGACATAATTTCTCCTTTCGGTCGAAAATCCTTTTTCCTTCCACACCCATTTTTCTATATATGTTATTCAAATTTTTTAACGTCCCTATGAGAATGTTTAATGTAAATTTAGTTTTTTTGATGTTTTTAATTTTTTTTAAAAGAATTATCCATTTCCTTTCTAATCAGGACTCTTTGGTATTTAATAAAAATGTGAAATGAATCTTTTTTTTTAGTTGTGTGATATTTTCTACCATCAAGAACCCTAAATATTTTTATGACTCCATAATATGTTTCTTTTTATTACAAAAATAAAAGGATTTATTAAATTTTATATTTATTTTTAAAAAATATTATTTTCATTGAACTATTGTTTTTTTCAGAAAATGTATTAAATTTGTTTAAGTATTCCACTGTGTGTTTCATGGTTATTTTCAATGAAAGGTATTTTCAAAATTTATTTTGATTCAAGAAGATTTTTTCTAGTGGAAAATATTTATTCCTCATTATTTTATTTAACAGATATTTGATAGATTCTTATATAAGTTTTCAAAGTTCTTTTCCATAAAAATTATTTTCCATATAAATTATGAATTTGTAGTTTAATAGATTTGATGTTCAATGAAAGGTTATTTTCCCAAGGAAATGTTCCAATTGAATTTAATTTCAAAATAATTTTCCATGTAAGATAACATAGTATTTTGTTACTTAGGATTTTATGGTGATATAAGTCATAAATAAAATATTTATTCATTCTAAATATGGTTTATGTTAATAATGAAATTTTAATTATGAATATAATTCAACTTCAATGGATTATAGCTTGATAAAATGATTATTAATACCACATACACTCAACGAGTTATAATGAAATGATGAAATTAATATGAAATGGTGTTCTTTCAAAACTATATTGTATGATAAAATATTTATGAAACTGATTTATTTTATTGGGATCTATCATGGTGAATGTTTTTTTAATATTATCTCACATATTTTATGATTTTAATTATCTAATGGGCGGGACCTATATCTACCGATAAATAATTAGGAAATGATTAATGTTATCTGAGCTCAAAGATTAAATGATATCTTATCAAAAGGTACAAATATGGTACATGAGAGACTATACTATGTCTAAAAGAGGGTACACAGGAGGTAATCCCATGCATAAATCCAGAACACAGGTGTTTGTCCCAATCCTAATATGTTAAAAATATCATAGTTGAGAGAAATGACATGTGACAGTCAACATTTATGTGTCTTACAATACACTATATATTTTTGAATTTTGATTCTCTTATGGATCATTTTCTTTAATTTCATAATGATTCGTGTCTTGTGAGCTACCAATCGTTATCCCATGACTCATGATTTTGATATTTTATATTCATGGTATCATTTTTTTATGTTATTTTCATATTTCTATATGATTGTGCTCATGATTATGTGTATGTTCCTTCCAAGATTAACCATACCTATAATAGGTTCTCACAGTTTGATATTTTCATTTTTTTCAGGTTATGATGATAGGTATTACATGTCATATGTATATGAAGGTTTTTAGTTATGAGCTACCAAATGGGAGACAATATAGAACGTTTATGAACCAGTTTTTTTATTCCAAGTTACCAAATCCCATATAAATTTATGGTCCTTATGTTAGTATTTTTTATTGTAATGAGTATTGACATATTAATGTATAATATCTATGTATGTGATTTTAGGGTTTGTTTTACACAGTAATAATGATTGGTTTTATCATTTGTTGGAATATAGGATGAGAAAACATTAGCGATGCCATTATGGATTTTTCTGATGATAACTATAAGGATAATATTATGTATAGGAAAACATAATAGAATATTTTATAAGGATAGAGTGAGTAATTTCCATGAATTCACATCACTTTTTGGATACTACAAGATGATGTGACAATATAATAGTTTTACCTAGGGACTATAATACTGAAAAGGCCTCATAGAGCTATAATCAAACGTCACTAGGAGTATGAAAATGGGAAATTTTTCATTCATAGATTGACCATATTAGGGATATTAAACCTCACTATGAATTATCATGATGGATTTGAATAATGGTTATGAATATGTTACGATAAATATAATGTTTTATATATTCACAAGGAATTTAATGACTTAGAAATTATATAAATTATTTTTTATGATTATGTGGTTATCCAATATGAATATTTTTTCTCAAAATATAATTTTTAGTTTTTAATAATGTCGAGAACAAGATGTAATTGGGTTAACATTGAATGTGATATATAATGTCCTGATAAGAAATAAAATGGGATAATAACTAGAGTATGTGATATTATAATTATTCCTAAATTGTATTAATTACATGTTATAAAAAATATGCACCTTATCCATCTCTTGGACTAAACTAATAATATATTAAAATGGTTTTTTAGATTTTAGGTATTATAGACCATGTATTAAATAATTTTTCATTTCTTATATGTCAAGAATGTGGGAAGAGGAACTCATTATAATGCGTCCAAGGAACATGAAGATGTTTTATGTCTGGAGAATAATGTCACATAGTATGTAATTAATGTAGAGAATTGAACATTATGTTCATGTAATGGATGAGAATAATTTTCTTCCTAAGAAATAATTACTGGTTAGAAGATTTAATTTTATTTTGTTTGGGAATTATCAAAATCAAGGTACATAAGAAAAAACCTATGAAGAGAATTTGAATGTTTTTATGAGTAATGGTTATATTACTAATGATTAAGATACAAAGAATAAATGATAAAAGGTATGTAATATTCTAGTGGTATTATTTATATTAAACCTAAGAAGCAAGAGTAATTTGAGGTTTATGAATGTAAATAAATAATTCATATTTATTATTATGGGAAAGGTGCATTTTCTAATATGTTGATATAACCTATTTAATGGATAATTAGTGAACAGGGATGATTTAAGAGTTTATGTATTGGAATTAAATAAATATGCTTTATGAATCCTGAAATATATTAGGATTCTTCAGTGTATGTTTTTATTTAAGGATTTAGAAGAATATATTGTGTATTTTTTATGAGCAAGAAATGTTATCTATACAGAGCGTGATATTTTATGGAAAACACATGATTAATGAAAGATACCCCTTAATATGTTTTTAAGATGATATAATGTCGTAGAGATAAAGATATGATGATATGGTTAAAGTAAATTGGATAGTATTGATGTACTTAGAACTGATTAATTATTTTTTTAAAATGGTGTCTATGTTATTATTGATTGGTTAAAAACAATATTTCATTTATTGAATTTATTATATAATAGGTCTTTTTTTACAAATATTGGGGAAGCATATATTCTTTCATAAATTGTTTATGGTATTTCTGGTTATTACCATGTCTCAAGAATATTTATGACCAATGTATTAACATATTTAGTATGTGACATTTGAGAGAAACATAAGGTTATTTGGCGTATAAATTTTATTATTATATTATAAGATTTAGTGACTCAAATTAGATTTTTTTATAATTTTATGTGTCATATGATTAACCATTTATTGAATGGTTGATGTTAAACCATGTAAAATACCCTAGAGAGTAATGTATCGTATTACCTTATGTATATCGGATAAAAAAATATAATGAATGAATGATTTATCATAATTTTATGGATCTTATTACGTATTAGTGATTTAAGAATAAAAAATTCATATCTATACGTATATTTGATAACCTATGATAAATTTTTTTATTGAAAATAAATTGAGATAGAATGAATGACTTATCATAATTTTATGGATCTTATTACCTATTAGTGATTTAGGAATAAAAATTTCATATCTTCGAGTTGTATATGAAGTGGAAAACATATCAAAGAACAACTAAAGGTTGATATTGTTCTTATTAAATGTAATGAAATTATTATGTATATCTTCTTTTGAAATTTTACAATCATTTGGAAAAAAGTTAATGAAACAAAACATTTACCCTAGTTCCTTCATTTCTGATTAATCAATGGTCTATTCAGTCATCATAAATTAATGTATATGTTGTCTATAAATTATTTTAGATTATTAACATTATTTTAATCAATTTCCTCTTTCAGACTCTATAATTTTTTATAATTTTATTCAATATAAATATCATCAATTCCCCCCAATGTAATTTAATTTTAAAACATAGTTATTCTTTATTCATGAAAACATTCATTCCCTCTTATTAAAAGGATGTTTTATTATCTATTTTTATGAAGTGTGATTTACAAAATCAAATTTCTAAATGTCAATCCCACTAATAACCAATTAATGATTCAAGGATTATTTTTTTCAAGGTTATATAATTTTAGGTGTGAATATGTAATGAAATATTTGTTTTCAAATAATTTTATTATCTTTGATATCCTACACAACAAGATACATCGAGTTTTTATTAATCATAGAATGATATTATCTAATATTATAGTTATCCTATAGTTGTTCTTATTGTGGGTATGATTAGGATTAGGTAATTTATGAAAATATATGGTTCACACATATATACAAAATCAATTCTTTTGAGGATAATCATTCAAATATGAAAATAAGAAGAATTTGAAAGTAAATGAAATCATTTTTATAAAAATAATTTTTTAGCATAAAAATACATTTTACCTTAATAAATAAAAATATTATATTTATTTGAATAATTGTTTTTTCAAAAATATCATATATTCAACGAAATTTTATTAAATCATCTTATGTGTTCTAAAAACAAGAGATAATAATATATCTGATTTTACACTTAATTGTTTTATTTTGTTAGAGAGTTGTTTTGATAAATTTCTCACATGTATATTAAAATTTATTTTTAAAAATTATATAAAAAATAAATATTTAAAAATAAAATTATTTTTTAATTATTATTTTAAAATTATATTTGGGTTATATTTTGATATTTTTTTAGAGGGTAAATTTTTTTAGGAATATTGAAAAATATGAGATTTTAATAAGAATTTTTATTTAATTTATAGAATATTAAAAAATTAAATATCATAAATATGGGGTTAAAAGTAATATCACAATTAATATTATAAATTAATCTAATTTATTTCATTGAAATCAATTTCTTATTGAATATTATATTAAAACTTTTTAAACAGTTGAGCATTTTCTCATTGAAAAAATTCTTCTTCATCACATCCAGGGGAATTATTTTAATGTAATTTTTCACAGTAATGTTAATGGAATTTGAAATTTTTTGTTATATATTTTTAACAAGGATAATGAAGATTATATAATAAATTTCTATTAACATTAGTAAAAATTAATAGTAAAAACTATAAAAATTAATTACCATGGGTAAGATTAAAAAACATTTATGAGTGGAAAAATAAAATGATATAGGGTAAAAAATTATAAAATTGTAAAAACCTTTTTATAGAATTATTTAGACATTAAAAAATATAATTTTTTATAATTACCAATATAGTGACCACTGGGGATGTGAACAATGTTGGCCAACCTTATTAATTTAAAAATTTCTATGTCTATCATCTCCCCAAATTAAAAATGGCCACTCATTATCCTCTCAACTTTGCAATTCTAAAAATAATTTGTTCAGACAATAAAAAATATATTTTATTAAAAAATTCCACAATTTTATTGAGTACCTGATTTGATTATAAATTTAATATATGTATGAATCTGGTAAAATGTAAAGAAGTTATCGAAAGAATAATAATTGTTTTGAAAAATGCATTTTGGATTTTCTATATATTATAACTCCTTAAATTTTTCATAAGTTTTTATATTATAAAAAATGAATCTGATAACATTTATTGAGAATTTTTAATAATATAATAACATACATAGCTCACCTCTTTCATCCAATAGAAAATGAATTACTCAATCGTGTGTATGGTGGACTACAACATCGCAACACATGTTATTCATTTTCTGTCACTACCTTTCATGGATGGATATAATAATGTATTTAATGATAATATATGGTAATTATGATATTATTATAACACTATAATTAATGTACCATACATAAATTCCAACTTCCCAGCCTCTTGAATATCAATATTTTCACTTTTGTGTACTACAGACTACCACCTCATGAACGGATTTGATTTTTTTTCATATATGATTTACATTAATTAAATTTAGGATATAATAAGTTAATATATTTGATAATTTCCAATAATTATTCTTCTATAATTATAAAATCACATATATTTTCTTACATTCCACTCTATGGGATATTCAATAATTTCATTCATGTTTGTGGCTGACTCTCGCCTCGCGGAGTAATGCGATTCATTTTTCACTAACAATATCAATGGAATGTGTTAATAGAAAATATAAATAAAATATATGATATATATATAACAATGTTTATTTTATCATTTTAACATACTATTTAACATTCATTCATTTTATTCATCATGATCATTCTAATAGAGTTCATGAAAACATACAACCTACTATCTCCATTAATGATGTATTTCATTTTCTATATCTAACATTATGTATTAATAAGAATAAATATTACATTAATAAATATTATATTTATGTCATGGATAAAATTATCAATATTATGTATGCAAGATTAATGTAAAGTAACTAAAAATAACAAATCAAAGCCTACATGAAAAGGAAAATAATTTTCGTTCTAAAACATGATTTAAACGCATATTTTCTAAAAATTGGTTTATAAATGGACATATATAAATCATATATGGTATTTCATATATTAATATATTCCTGTAAAATATTTATATGAAATTTATATTTATTATAAACAATGTTAAATCATGTATTATGTATGTAAAAACACAAGGTAAGGTACTGTTGTATCAATTTTCCTTCTTTTTGTCTTATGTTATGTTACAAACCTATCTTCATTTATGAGGTGTATATATAGTCAATTTCGAATGTATATTCATGAATTTAATTATTTTCATGAAAATTTATATTTAATGTATTGATATCACATCATCAGTATTATGATGAAATGTAACTATAATGGTATGTTTTTTAGATACAATTGATTAGATTATTGGGATTATTTATCTTAATTAATTAGATTATGTAATATTAGCATATATCTATAAAAAACACATGAATGATTATCTCATATTGTTATTTCTTATGAATACATGTTTTGCCTTATTTTTATTCTCTTCATGTCTTCATGACTCCAACAGAATGTTTTCAAATAGAAGAGGATTTATTTCACTCTTTAGTAAAAACTGTTATTTTCTTTCATACCTATATTCTATAAATACGTTTCCGAGTTGTATTAAAGTTCTTATAGAATATCACAAATTAAATTTTACTTTTTTATACTTTTTATAACAGTTCTAAAAAGTAAAAATCATGTTAATTTCCAAACATGTCCCATTTCTATTTTACAGAAAATGTTAATGCAATATATGTTTGAAGATGAATATCATTTAAATAAATTATTTACCGTTTAAATTAAAATTTTCTAGTTTATTTTCAATGAAATGGATTTAAAAAATCATCTATTACTTTGTGGTTTTAAAAACATATTTCCAATGAATGTTTTATTTTCTCAAGTAACTATTAAATTGACAATATGTTTATATTTATTAGTTTCAAGATTATTTACAAATTAAAAGCAATTTAAAAATGTTTTATTTTTTGAAATTTTTTCTTAGTGGAAAAAATATTTTCCAAAATAAATATTTTAAATAATATTTAAAATATAAATATATATGTTTTCCATGTTATTTTTAAAAAAATTTATTTCCAAAATATGTCAAAAATTTGTAGTTTTAAAAATATGATTTCCAGATAAAGGTAATTTTTCTCTTGAAATGTTCCTAGTGATTTTACATTCAAAATTATTTTCTATCTATGATGAAATAAATTTATTTTTTGTTAATTAAAACTAGGGATATGGTCCAATGATACCGTCTTTATTTTTTCTCTATATATTTTTTTTAATGATGACATGTTTTAATGAAACCCATTCCCCTTCCACTGGTTATACCATGATATATTTACTATAAAACACACTTATTTTTCATGGGTTATGATGAAAAAATTGAATGTTTAGAGTACCTATCTTTTTATCATAAATTATACTATGAGGAAATTTTTATAAATCCCATTTATTTTCATCAGTTATAATATGATGAATGTTTTCTTATCTTATAACAAAAATATGTTTGAATATCATGACGTGGTCAGTGGGTACTCTATCAACATATAATTCATTACGTAATGAATAATGTTATATGTGTTTAATGTGTACATAAAGGGTTATTACAAGCCCAATTGAAGGTATACCAATGGTTTTCCAAAACCCAATGTAGGTACCTTGGAGGTTATTTGAATAATAAATTGGTATAAATGTATTGGTGGGTATCCTTGAAAAAATATTTTCTATGATTATGTGTGTGATACAAATCTATGTGTTATTCCAATCTAATGGTGTCATGGAATATTTTATATTATTTTTTTAAAATTCAAGTCAAGTGAATTGCCAATATTATCTTCATGAATGATTATTTTTATCTTTGAAATATTGGGTATGGACTTCAAATTTTATTCAAATGTTCTCATTGCCTTATTCTCATTATTATGTTTATGTATTATTCTTTCTTACAAATATTGAGATAATAATATCCCCCTTATTCTATTTTTTCCCAGGTTATGATGATATGTATTGTGTGGTATATGTTTAATAATGGATATAGTTTTGAGAAACTATTTGGGAGCCGACGTAGAACTCTTATGAACCGTTTGTGTATGATTCCATGTTTCCAAAGGCACTATATGATAATGATCATAATTCATATATTTTTATGATGCGAATATGCATATTTAAATATATAATATCAATGTATTATTTGTTTGGGTCATTATATGATCATTATCCATTATAAAAATTTTATAGGGTATAGAAACAAGCGTAATCTAGGTGATCTTATTGTTCATGGTGAGGTAATGAGAAATAATGATTTATTATCATGAATTAGGAGTTATAGAGAACTCTATAAAGATAATAAATCTAATGATTTAAATATCGATGAAGAGTTGAAGAAGGACAATGCCAAATCGTGTAACATAGATGTATAGATTAGATTTTCTGTTCTCAATCCAAATTTCATTAAATTAGATTGACAACAAGAGGTGAAAAAAAAGAAAGTGATATCCATAAGAGGTTTTAGACTTCCATATTTTGTGTCATCAGATGCCAAAATTGACCTCAATACATGTGGTGTAGGCTAGCCTGGGATATGGGATCCTAGTCGTCGTAATGTGGGTGGTGATGATGTAGGTATTCAATGAATTGATCATATGGTGACGTGGGATCTATCATGATGATCAGTTTTGGGGATCAAGCTAATGACAAGCTAGTTAATAAATCATTCAGTTGATTTATTTGTGAGGAAGTTTACATGGATGGACCATTGGTGGTGGCCTTATTGAAATAATTTGGATGTGAGGACCTAGAAATGGAATATTGAAGATGATTTAAGGTGGATTATTTTAAATAATTTATATATGACGATTATTTTTATTTCCCAAAGAATATCTAGATGATGAGATAAGGAATCCAATTATTATGATTGTGAGAATGTGTGATGATCTTGGGATGTGTGATGTGTCCATTGATAAGCTCTATGATGGATCAAAATAGAGAACAATATATGGATTATGTTAGGTGTGGGAAGGAAATGTCCTTAGGTTATGGAGTTTTAGATACAACCTTGGGATATATAGAAATTTGGATGTGTCAAACATGAATATTAAAAATCATTAGTCTAGACCTTGGGTTCAATGACATCTTGAATAGTGATGAGTTTTTGGGTTTGAACCAATGATCAGACGATGAATACTTCATCAGGTAGGGGGTACATATAGGATGATATTAAGAGAAACATGAGACTATGAGATGAAATTTTTTGAACCTTAAGCTAGTGATCAATGTTATTTTAGGTCCTCATAATCCATGTTGAAATAGTATTAATGTTTTTTGACATGTTATTGTGAATTTATTTTCGTATTTTTAAAATTTAATTTCTTCAATCATACACTTTCAATTTGATAACAAATTTCTAGTTAATGGATTTATGTCCAAAAATTAATGGTGAAGCCATCTTGGAACTAATTTAATGGTCATGATTCTATTCTCTAAAAAGATCATAATTTTTTAGTTTTTTATTTTTTGTGGAGAATGATATCAAACACATTTTTGCTAAATGAAACATTATAATGACATACCGGGTTGCTACATTTATCTAGTTCATAAATACCATTAGTTAGGGCTTTGAGATGGATCTAACTAATTTTGATTTTTCTATTAATATTAAATTTACTAACCTGTATTTCATTTATTTAGATATTATCTTGAAATTTTGGATGGGGTTTAGTGTTTCATGTGAATCATTTGGAATCAATGTTTATGTCAGTAAAAATAATATTTGATAAGCAGTACACACAATAAATCAGAGTAATAAATGAAAGATTTCGTGGGTGATATGGGATTGTTATAAGAAATAAATTATTTCAAAACAAACTAATTTCCCAATAATAAATACGTTGCTCTATGAAATAGTACCATCTATAAAGAATATCCACATAAGGAATTCTCTATAGGTAAGATACGAAAATAATGAAATACAGGTTTCATGAACAATTTCTTTGATATATAAGAAGTATATTTGATATCTTGTACGGATTTTATAAGTTGTGTATAGAAAATATATGTGAAAATAATATGATATATATGGGAGGAGTGATTGTCATAAGAATTTGATTAATTATATTAAAAACAAATTTTATTAAAGAGGTTGATTGCATAATCTCATAATATATAGGATATATATAAGAAATATTGTCTCTATATTTTTTGTTAGTGTGCATAATTCATGAGGAAAAAATAATATCATATAATCATATGATATGACGTCATGTATTATGTGAAACACATGATTTTTGTCCATCTAAGATATATAATGTGTTAATGTCCTAGAATTACATGGAACATAATAAGATAAACAATGTCCTGTGAGTTTTCAAATATTTTCTAATATCAAATTAGATTATTATTGTTCCGAAAATAAAGGATTAAAATATTAGGATCATTAAAGTGAATGTGTTCCAATACGAATAATATATAAGAAAACAAAACTAAAATCCACGCTTCCATATTAAAATTATACATGTTTAATGACACTGTATAAATATTAAAAGTAAATATCTATTATAGATTTCTTATAGTTTTAAAGATGAATTTTTTAACAAATAATTGATAGATTTAAAAAAGTGTTCCTGACACAGATAAATAATAGTTCTATTAACATATTTTAAAAGTTAATAGGATCAATTTATCTATGAATTTATGACTTTTTGTAATTCTATTAAACAATAACTATACTCCCAATCATGTTTATAAAAAGATAATAAGAATAATATATGAAATAATTTAACAATAAATTATTTATAATATTTCCTAACCTGTCAAAGTAGTATGGAAATCTAAAAAGTATAAAGATGAATATCACTCATGTTGGAGATAAAATAAGGATTTTTAAAAGAGAAGTGATGTGATAGATCTGTAAAAGAGAGATCATTTTAAAGAGTTATACATATACTGATTAGGTAACAAGGAAAACAGGGAGACATAGAAGCTGAAGAAGAATTTAAAAAATAAGGAAAACACACCAAAAGTGGAATATAATACGAGTGGTGAAAATATTTGTAATTATATTGATTATTACTTTTCTATGGGATATATTTAAATCTTTGATTATGTAATATCATTTTGTGATATTTATTCTGAAGTAAATGATCATTCCATGAAAATTTTGAAGTAATTAGTTACATGAAAATTTTTACTCTCAAGGTACATCATGATTAAAGGATTGTAGAAAATAACAGTTTAATGACATATTTATTTCACAGAGTAATAAATTGATATATTTAATTACTTTATTTCAAAATGTGGATGTAAAAGATAAATTTATATTACATTTTAGTAAAACATTTGGTCTAATTGAATAAGAATTGAAAAAAATACTCTTATTTGAATTTGGTTTTAGAAATAATACCTGTGGAACTAATATATTGACATAAAAAACAAAGAAACAACACTATAAATTTTAATGATTTATAGTTGGTGGTTAATTTTTAAAATTATAAAAGTGATAAATAAATATATAATAGAATCAATAAAATTTCTGGAAAAATAATTCAAAAGATTAATATGTATTTGTATTATAGAATTTGTTTTATTGAGTATTTGAATAACCCCCCTAAAATAATATTTCTATAAAATTTTGGGGGATTAAAAGATCTAGAACCCAAAAATGTAGTAAATTACAATATTTCAAAAAAAAAATTTGATTCTAAAAAATACTTAATTTTTATTCATGTATTCAATAAGAATTATATTGATGTTACAAAGAGTTTGAGATCTTTCCTAGGGGTATAAACATTAATATATATAAAGAAGGAATCAAATATCTTAGTAATTTATAGTTTCCCTAATTGATATTAATATTATAGTAAATAATTATTTTTAAAATATATTCATGTATGTTTGTATAGAAGGGGTAACAAATTAAAAACTATTTTTAAGGGTGAATGTTATCATATAAAAGAATAGAAACCTCCCATGTATAACTCAAAATTGGGGTTATTTTTCCCAAAAATATAATAAATCTAGAGATTTCTCAACAATAGTAAAAACAATGGGTATCGTTTTCTATTTTTGGTGATACAAATGGTTTTGGAATAGGGATCACAACACCATGATATTTTTGAATATACATTTATCTTTATTATAATTCTAGTTTTTAATTTCTGTATTTACCAGAACAAAAGATCCTATATGAACAAAATTATTCTATTGAAATATATATAGAAATATTTCACATTAATAAATGAATAACATATTATAAATTTGTTATTAAATTTTTTATAAATGAAAATAAAATATTTTTAAGTAAAAGGATATATTTTCTAAAAAAATGTCTTTACATGAAATATGTTGTTATATTAATATATTAAATTAATCAATATTTATACATATTTATATATAAATGAATATATTATATATCGAATAAAATGAATTAAATTTCATTTAACTATGGTTATAGATATGGAATGAGAATAAAAGCATTTGGTTTTTCACAAATACATTTTTTCAAAAATAGTTTTTATTGAATTTCATGAATATATGTTATAATTAATTATTTCAAATTATAAAAATATTAGTTGTAAAAATGGATATATTATTTGAACTAATCATTTCATCATTATCATAGAATTTGTTTTTCAAATAATATTGGTTTTTGAGTAAATAATTAAAAATGATTTTTTTTTAAAAAATTGTAATTTCATTTATTTAAATGAAGTAATTTCAAAGTCTAATTATTTTTATATTTTATTTATAAGGTCACATAACATAATTTTCATTAAAATTAATATAATTTACTATATATGTATCATCATTTTATTTTATTTTGGTAAATTATCATTTTTATGAATATAATACCATTTAGGAAAAACTATAATTTGTTGTTTCTTGTGAATTTGTTATAAAGTAAATTTATTCTAATTAAAAAAAATTTATAATGAGTAATTTATTTGAAAATTTAATCTTAATGGTTCATATTTTGTTTGAGATCAATTTCATTTTGTACTAGTTGTGAATAGTAATTTTGATAAAAATATTGTCACCATGATATAGGGGTAAAATAGTTTAATTAAGGTTAACTATTTGTGATAAAGAACCAAATTATCATAGTAATTTATATTTTATGAAGTTATTTTAAACGTTATCTCCTTATATTATAATTTAATTTCATTTACTTCAATGTTCCAATTGGTAGGAAACATTTTATATTTGAATGCTATGAATAATTACATGTGTTCCACTCCCGTCACTTATAATATGGAACCCAAATCATCTCACATATGCAAACATACATAGAACAATAGTTTCAAGAATCCATAACCAAATCCATTCCCAACCTTAGTCCCTCTAAACTAGTGGTCTTGTTCTCACCATCCTTAGAAGGCCTAAGGGTTAATCTAATTGAGGTTTCAAAAGAATATTACAAAAATTATCCATGTCCTCTCATGTTTATTTATTATTTTTTCTCCATCAATCCTATACTAACCATTATTTTATTATAACATTAGTAACCCATATATAATAAATTGTTTTCAGTTGTATGTTACACCCAATTTTCATCTCATTTTTAATCCTTTGATGAAAGGAAGCATTATTCAGGTATAAACACAGACTACAACATCTATGAAGCGATGTTTCTTTTTCACCACAATATCTCATGGGTAATTATATATATGAATTTAATGTATATATATTATTTTATAGCTTTATTATAAATATTTTTTTAAAACCTATTATATACCTTCTTATCATCCCTTCCATTGGAATGTGATAACGTCACTCGTGTATAGGTGTGGACTGCCACATCCATGAAAAAATGTGTTTCATTATTCATGTTTGATTAACATGGTTGGTTATAGTGATAAATTTAATTAATATATATATTATTTATTAAAAAATATCTTTTTTCAAATGTGATTTATTATTCAACTTTCTTTGGTACCTACAATTAAAAATGGAAACTTTATCATATGTATGAATGAACTACCATCTTCATGAAGTGGTGTAATTAATTTTTAATCGACACCATATATGGTTGGTTGTATAAGGATTAAATATGATATATATGAAACGGTTGAATTTTTTTTGATTAAACTGTGAGCCTGGTGCATGGATTGAAACTGTCGAACTGAAACAATGCATGGAAAATGAAATCTTTACAACTCTAATAATGTTTTTAAGGAATAATTAATTATAAAATGGTAATTGGAAATTATAATGGAAATATATGGAGTATGAAATAACATATGTAAATGAAGAATAAGATATTTTCATATTCATTATTATTTTTGAATTAAATATTAATTTTACTTTAAAATGGTTTCTATGTTCGATATCATACCTGATACACAACAAAGGGTTTCTTTGAAATCTTACGTTTCACACTAATAATATAATATTATTATTTTAAATAAATTTAACTCATAGGAATTGTATTGGATAGAATGAAAAAAATAACTACAATATTATTATACTTTTTCGATAAATGTATTTGATATTATCAAATAAAATTTAGAGGCTTAAAATTTGAATCAATCTAATTATAAGAATAATTTACATGAAAAGGTCGATTGGCCACCTTTTAATAAAGAACCCTATTTAAATCTAGTATTAGTTACTTGAATAAAATATATTTGACCATATATAATCCATATTTATAATGGGGACATCAAAATTTATATTGTGTAAATTTTTTGAATTTTTCCGATAAAGTTCATTTTTTAATGAATAGTGAAAAATATTGTATTTTAATTCAAAACTGCAATTTAATCTAATGTAAATATATGGTTATATTATATTTTTAATTGGTTTTAAAGTGTAATTAGGATATTTTTTTAACATTTTATCAAATTTTTCTAATTGGAATTAATTTCACATTGAATTTGGACATAATCAAGTGCCAATCTTTTGATGGTTATTGTTTCATAAAAACACGCTATTTGTTTTAACAATGGAAATTAATTTTAAATTAATTAATGAAACATATATGTTTATAATTTGGAAAAATAGACACGATTTTTGAATTTTTAATACCATATATAGCTTATGCTGAATGTTTTGTATTTTTTTTGAAAAACATCAATTTTTGATGAATAGTGAAACCACTTAGTAGTAGTTATAAAAATATATTTTTCATTTAAATGCTATTTTACCTATTTTGTGAATTTAATTTCAAAAGTATGACATACATTATGTTATTAGTATGTAAAATTTGGTTCAATAAGATGAAAATAAGATTTGGTTAATAGTAACTTTTGACTTTTATTTACCGCGGTTAAAGGTAAATAGGGTAAATCAAGGTAAAAAGATTATTATAATAATTAAAAATTACCTTAACACTTGTCATAATCATATTGAATGAGTAATGGATGGCCATGGGTATCCTTAGGTCAATTTTGGGACTCCATGGAGCTACTTAAGAATGATAATGTCACTTTAGATTAATTAACCTAAAGTGAAGACAAAAATGACATAAATAAATATGTTTTAATAAATTATTTTTTACATAAGGTTATATAAGTTATTTTTTCAAATATATACATTTTATAGAAAGATAAAAGAATTTTCTAAATCATGGTATCTTTTTTATATTTTTTATACATCTAAAAAATTAAATTTTGTGTGACAAAATAATGATGCAGTGTTTACCTCTTTAATAAATCATTTAAATAAATAAGAATATAAATATTTAATTAACTTCCAAAACCTATCCAATTGTTATTGGATGACTTTATATCTACACTTATTCATATTATCTTCAATTATAATGATCTTTTTACCTTTATAAACAGAATATTATTGTATAATATAATAATATTTTCATACTTTCCTAAAATTCCCCTCCTCCCCCTTATAAAAGAAGACAATTTCTATCAAATTCCTCACACCTCTCAAAAATATTGGATCAACCAACCTATTACCAATTAATCTCCCTGTATCCATCTCTTCCACTTATAATTATTACCTTTGGCATAAGGCGCTTCAACAAACCATTTTGGTTCAATCCAAAGGGAGTTACCCAAGTTTAAGGTAACTGTTTCTCTTAACATCTTTTCTTTTATTTTGCATCTCCAAACCCTAAAATCTTTTTATAAATTTATTTTATAACAACAACAGTATACTAAATATACTAGGATGTTGTTATGAGAATTATTTAGACTACACTTACACATACCTTGATCTAATTGGTAAAGAACATATTGTTTCTGTGGATGGAAAACTAACGCCTCACGAAACGATGATTGCTCGATTATCTCCTACTGCCTCTCATGGTGTCCATTAAGATGACGATATATTAATATATGATATATATTATGTTTATGTTCTCTTTATTATTTGGTATATTTATTTTATATCATACCTTTATGGTTTCCATTATGGGTAAACATGATAATTTCTTTTGAGGAAATGCGGACTACCACACCCTCAAAGTGATATGACTCGTTTATGCCATACGTGGGATGTATAAAGGAATGAGTTAATAGTATTATATATGATATTATACTAGAATTATAATATACCTATGTATCATTATTTTTTAATTCCATTAAAAAGAATAAATAAAAATGGAAGTAGCATTCATGCGTACGTACAGTTAACTTTCTCCATGAATGGTGCATTTAATTTCTTACCTCCAAATGTAATGTACTATTATAAATACATGTATATACAGGATATATATATGATATATATGATATAAAAATCATTAATATCATCCTTGATATAATTAAATTTTGACCGTGTGAACAACATGTAATAATATGGTGTTCATTTTTGACTCAAGTACCATATATCGACAAAACAAACACTATTAACTTGAATGATTACAAAATGTTTATAACAAGGTAAAAAGTGATATAAAATGAACAATGAACTTGAAAAAGGTTATTAAGAAAGTATAAATTAACATTAGGTTATTATTTAGGATATTAAATAACGATCGGGTCAAGTCATACACGAGGTTATGGACTTCATCTCAATCTCCTTTCATTGAGTCATATTTTGTATTAGTACACGAATTTCTTTTATATGCTGTATAAACAAACTTGAATTTTGAAGGGGTATCTTTTTCTACAAACCGTTTTAATAATTGAAATAATGGAATGTTTTTTTAATGTACGCAGTGACAATGACCTTTTCACCGCTGGGAGTATTATTTTTCCTTTGTCTTGCATAACAAGCCGTAATGTTTTTTTCAAGGAATATAAACACCATATACTATTGTATGTATTTTGGTTTTGAAATATGGTTTTGATAATAGATATTTTATGTCAATATATTTAAGTTATATATTTTGATTGAAATGTGGAAATTTTTTCTTTGCTTTATATTTTTTTTATGTGTTATGATTTTATAATGGTACATGGACATTTGACGGGTGGTTACATGATAAAACAAATGACCAGTGGTGCCATGATAAACCAGGACTTTTGTTTATGTTATAACCTCAAATGCATTGGGTATGGAAGTCATCCATATTTCTATTCCATTTAGTGATATGTGTAGAAATCGACTGTATGCTTATTCTATTTAAGTATGTTTATATCCCATGTTTGCTTTATATGTTACGTGTTATTTGTATGTGTTTTATAGTAATATTTAGGTTATAAAAGTGTAATTAGTGATCTTTTATTCAGTGAATAGTATTTACTACTTCATAAAGGTGAAAATTATTACTTATGTTAAAGTATTCTTGGTTTACTTTTTGCTTTGAAAAACATATAGTTTTCCTTCTTTTTGTATCCCTTACTGTGATTTTTATTCTTATCCCAATGTTTTGAAATGTAATTCACAGGACATAATGTGGAATAGGGTCAAGGATTGGATCGAGGAAAATTCATTCTATCTTGAACATGGAACTATACATGACCCTTTTTTCAAGAGTTTTTATTTTAGGAAAAAAATGGAAAATGAGTAGAAGTTTCAACATTGTAAATTTTTTAGATGTAATAGTTATGTCGTAATTCTCTAAAACTCTACACTTGAAATTAACCTCAATGGGAATTATTTGTTTATTTCAATATTATGTAATGTTTTAAGGCCGAGTCCTTATTGTTGGTATCAATGGGAGGTTTATAAAACTTTTGGAGTTAGGGTATTGTTAAATAAATGTACACAAATTAATTTATGGTAATATTGAAATGATATAGAATTGACATATTAAAATTTTGCTTTTCCTAAGATAATTCTATGTTCAGAATGTTTTTTTGTAGAGGAAACAAGGAAGCTATGTTTTGAAAACATCAGGAGGAAGACAACCTTCCAATTCAGGAACCTGAGATTGTTGAAATTGAAACAAAATAGTTTGTTACAGTGATAGCACAATTGACTCTGGCTATAAATGGCGTTGGTATCCATGCAAGAGATCAGCTAGATCAACCGCAGGGGAACATGTTAGTAGTGGAGCATTTCATGAGGCAACATCCCCCAACATTTAGGGGATTATCTGACCATGTTTTAGATGATGGGTGGATTAATGCCCTGGAGAATATTTTTGATGTCATGGGGTGTTCAGAACATCAAACTGTTAGTCTTTTTATTTACCATTTTGAAGGTGAAGCTGATTAGTTGCTATCAATGTTGAAAAATATCAGGGATAGTGAGGATATTGATTCTCTTGATTGGGATGAATTCAATTTTATGTTTCTTCAAAAAAAAGTTTACTACGATATTTCATCTTAGGATTGGAAAAAATTCTTGGAATTTAAGTAGGAGGATGACTCAGTGGCTACGGATGAAGCAAAGTTTACTCGACTGGAATGTTATGCAGCAAATTTCATCTAGGATCTTGATAGTAAGATAAATTGATTTTACTCATGACTGAAGCCACTATATTGAAGATCATTAGCCTCTCGTGAGTTCAAAAGTTATGAAAAACTTGTTCGATGTGTAGATAAGGTGGAAATGGAGTTTTCCAATGAATAGGTTTTTGTTGACAAACAACAGAATAAGAGGTCCAGTTGGCCAGAAAAGGGAAAGAATTCATCATATAAGCCTTGAGGTGAGAAAATTAAATTTCCAACTTGTGATATGTTTGGTAAAAATCATCCTGGAGAATGTTTATCAAAGTATGGAAAGTGATTTCGATGTGGTAAGTCTGGTCATATTCCACATAACTATAAAGAATATGATGAAGCCAGAAATGAAAAGCCATCAGTAAGATGTTTTAAGTGTAATGAAATGGTTCATTATGAAAATGAGTGTCCTGCGAAGAACCCAACTGATGGAAACCTGCCATACTACAAGCAGAAAGGGGTGGTTAAATCATTTGAAACAACTTTAGCAGATGTTGGGACATCAATCTATGTAGTATCAGGTACACTATTTATTTGTTCATATTATTCCAAAGTGTTGTTTTATTTAGGGTCTACACACTATTTCATTTCTGAGAAGTTTTATAATAAATTGGTAATTCCATATTAAGATATGAATTAGATCTTTTCGTTAAAACACCTCGAGGAAATGTTGAGACAAAAAGAGAACATAAGAACCTTCTTGTTCTTGTGTGCTGGAAGAATCTACCTAAAAACCATATTTTTTTGAATCTTGTAGAGTATGATGTTATTTTGGGCATGGATTGTTTGTCTGTTTATCATGCTAAGATTGACTGTAGAGCTAAAGAGGTTATATTTCAGAAAGATTTACAGTTTGTGTACAATAATGAACCCTTGATTTTGATAACATATCAGGATGCTGAGAAACTCGTAAAAGATGGAAATGAATGTTTCCATACACATATTGCTGAAAATAAAGTATTTATTAAGATTAATAATGTGTCAGTGGAAAATGAGTATCTTGATGTTTTTCATGATGAGTTTCCTGGCATCATACCTAATCAAGAAGTCGAATTTACTGTTGACTTAGTTCCTGATACTAAGCCAATTTCAAAAACCCCTTATCGAATGGCTCAAATTGATCTTTTAGAGTTAATGAAGCAATTTAAGGAGTTGTTAAAAAAAGTTTTTAATTCGACCTAGCACATCACCATGGGGTGATCCTATCTTGTTTGTTAAAAAAATATGGTTCAATTAGAAATTGCATTATTATAGAGCATTGAATAACATCATTGTTAAGAACATGTATCCTTTTCCTCATATCAATGATTTGTTTGATCAGCTCCAGGGAGCATAGTATTTTCCGAAGATTAACTTGAGATTAGGGTACTATTAGTTGAATGTAAAGTAAGAAGACATTTTGAAGACCTCATTTCATACTAGATATGGCCATTATAAATTTGTAGTTATTCATTTTGGGTTGACCAATGCACCTGTTGTATTCATGGATCTTATGAATAGAATTTTCGATGAGTTCTTGAATAAGTTGGTGGGTGTATTCATTGATTATTTTTTGGTTTATTCTAAAAGTAACAAGGAGCCTGAAAGTCATTAAAGTTCATCATATGAACCTTTAATGAAATGAAACATTATGGGAAATTCATCAAATGTTAGTTCTGGTTACAAATTTTTTTCCCTTTGTCACATTGTTAAAAAAATATCATTACTCTTGATCCTGCTAAATCAAAAGTTTTTGGAGAATGTCCAAGACCCAAAAATATAACTAAGATCCATAGTTTTTGTTGTTTGCTAGGTTATTACCTGAGGTTTGTTGAAAAAAATTAACCACTATCTATACCAATGACTATGTTAAATTGAAATGGTGTTAAGTTCATTTGGACAAAAAATGTGATTATTGTTTTCTGGAATTGAAAAGAAGATTGGTGAATGTTCCATTTTTGGCATTGCCTTCCTTAAATGGTTAGTTTGTTATCTATAGTGATTCTTTATTGAAAGGACATGGATGTGTCCTTATGCAGATTGATTAGATAATTGCTTATGCTTTACATCCGTTGAAACCATAAGAGTTAAATTAGCCTACACATGATTTGGAATTAGATACTGTTGTTTTTTTATTAAAATTTTGTATGCCTCATTTCTATGTTGTAAAATGTGAAATATATACTGACCAAAAAAATTTAAAGTATGTATTCACTCAAAATGAATTTGAACATGAGTCAGAAGGGATGGCTGGAATTAATGAAGGATTATGATTGCACGATCCATTACTATCTGGGAAAAGAAAATAAAGTGGTTGATGCTTTGAGTAGAAAAATTAATTTCTCATTAACCATTCTACGTTTGGAACGAGATACTTTGGTTTTTTGATTTGATGAAATTTGGCATAAAAGTTGTTGGTGAAGGAAATTATTCAATTTTGTTTCAGGTGTCATTGAAATCATTTCTATCAGATAGAATAAAAAAAGCATAGAAAGAAGACAATGATTTGTAGAAAAAGGTAGAGATGGTTCAGAAGGGTATGTTATCTGATTTAAATTTTGACAATGATTGTGTTTTGAGGTTTTGGAAGAGATTATGTGTGCCTTGTGATTCACAGTTGAAGAATGAGTTTTTATGTGAAGCTTATAGTTCTCCGTTTTCAGTATATCAGGGTAGTACTAAGATGCACAAAGATCATCGTGAGTATTACTAGTGGGATGTAATGAAAAATGATATTGTTGATTGTACTGTGAACTGTTTTACTTGTAAGTAGGTCAAATTAGAGCGGTTATTACTGAAATGAATTATTCGGTCGTTACCAGTGCTAGAGTGGAAATATGAAAATATATCCATGGACTTTGTTGTGGGATTTTCGAAGACATCTTGAGGTGATAATGCAATCTGGTTTATAATTTATTGATTGACTTATTCTTCTCATTTTCTTCCTATTCAAGATACTTTACCTCTAGATCAACTAGATTAGTTGTTTGTTAAAGAGATAGTCAGGTTGTAAGGAGTTACCCTCTCCTCTTTATCTGATCATGATATGAGGTTTACTTATAAATTTTGGAAAGGCCTTTAGAAGTCACTGGGTACTGAATTACATTTTGGTAAAGCATTTCATCCACAATTAGATGGGAAGTCAGAATGAACAATTCAGACCTTTGAGGATATGCTACATGCTTGATCACTGGATTACCATGGATGTTAGGACAAACATATTTATTTGGTTGAATTTTCTTATAATAACAGTTTACATTCCAGTATACAGATGGCTCCATTTGAGTCATTATATGGAAAGCATTGTTGAACTCCAGCTTTTTGGGAAGAAGTAGGTGAAAGTAAGATGATGGGACCAGAATTGTTAGAAGAGAAGGAAGTGAATGTTTAGTTTATTCAAAAGCACATGAGAACAGATTAGAGTAGACGGAAAAGTTTTGTGTATAACTGAAGGAAGGATATTTCTTTTGAGTTATGTGATCATGTCATTCTCAATGTTTCTACATGGAAAAGTGTGATGTGTTTTGGTAAGAAGGGAAGGTTGAGTATGGGGTTCATTGGACCTTATGAAATCTTAGAGAAAGATGGATCAGTTGTGAACAGAGTGGCATTACCTCCAGGTTTTTCCTAGGTACACAATGGTTTTCATGTTCCGATGATCAGAACGTATATTCCAGATCCATCTCATGTTTTGAGTCCAGAGGTTGTTCAGTTGGAAGAGAATCTCTCTTATGTAGAACAACCAGTCTAGATTATGACCGTAGAGAAAATGTTTTGCGGAATAAGGTAATTCACCAGGTAAATGTTTTGGAAAAAGACCACATTGTTTAATAGGCAATGTGGGAATCTGAAAATGCTATGAGGGATAAATACCCCCACTAAATTTAAGAAGTGAATGAAAATTACGACGACACAAATTATAAAAGGGGGGAAGGATGTAACATCCCAGGTAAATGGAGAATAAGAGATTTTAATATTTATTAATATTTTTGAATTAAATATTAATATTAATTTCAAAGGGTTTCTATGTTCGTTATCGTACCAGATACGCAACATAGAGTTTCTTCGAAATCTTACGTTGCACACTAATAATATAATATTTTAATTTTAAATGGAAGTTAATTTCGTGCCTTTATTTGGAAGATATGAACAAAAATAAGTACAATATTATTCTACATGTTTGTTAAATGTATCTACTTTTATCCAATAAAATCTTGATGCTTAAAATGGGAATGAATCTAATTTTAAGCATAATTTACATTAAAAGGTCAATTTACCACCTTTTAATCACGAACCCTCATTAAATATAGTTTTGGTTACATTATAAATTTTTATTTTACCAAATATAATCATTCATTATAACGGGGACATCAAAATTTACTTTTTGTAAATTTTCATAATTTTTCTGATAAGGTTCATTTTTAATGAATAGTGAAAAATGTTGTATTTTAATTCAAAACTACATTTTAATCAAATTTATTTATATTGTTATTTTATCTTTTTAATTGGTTTTAAAGTTTAATTATAATATATTTTTACCATTTAATCCAATTTTGGACTTTGGAATTAATTTCACTTTGAATTTGGACATAAACAAGTGTCAATCTTTTGATAGTTATTGTTTCATAAAAACACGCTATTTGTTTTAAGAGTGTGAATTAATTTGAAATTAATTAATTAAACATATATATTTATAATATGGTAAAATAGACATCATTTTTTATGTAGGAGTATAATATATATCTTAGGCTTAATTTTTGGTATTTTTCTAAAAAACGTCAATTTTTGATTAATAGTGAAACCACTTAGTAGTAGTTAAAAAAACTGACTTTTTGATTTAAATGAAATTTTACCACTTTAGTGAAATGAATTTAGAAAATAAAAAATACATGTTTGTTATTAGTAAGTAAAATTTGGTTCAATAAGATGAAAATAATTTTTGGGGACTAGTAACTTTGGACTTTTATTTACCACGGTTAAAGGTAAATATTGTAATTCAAGGTAAAATTAATATTATAATAATTAAAAATTATCTTAAAACATGTCCTAAACTTATTGTATGAGTAAAGGATGCCCATGGGAATCCTCGGATTGATTTTGGTACCCTGTGGTGCCACTTATGAATGATAATGACACTTTAGATTAATTAACTTAAAGTAATGACAAAAATGACATAAACAAATTAATTTTAGTAAATTTATTTTTTCCATAAGTTAATGTAAGTTATTATTTAGACTATAAATATTATCTGGAATTCTAAAAAGATTTAATACATCAAGGTATTTGTTTTATAATTTTTAGAGATCGAATAAATTAAATTATTAATGACACAATAATGATGCAGTGTTTACATCATTAATAAATCATTTAAATAAATAAGATTATAAATATAAAAATAACATCCAAAGTTGTCCAATTCGTATTTTATGAATTTATTTAGACCATAAGTCATCTTATATTTTACTCTAATGATTTTTGGACCATAATAAATAGAATATCATTATATAATAAAATAATATTTTCACACTTTCCTAAAGAGCCCCCACCCCCCCTTATAAAAGAAGACCATTTATAAAATATTACTCACACCTCTCAAGCCATACACGGGACGTATAAAGGATAGATTTAATGGTATTATATATGATATTATAATATAATTATAAAATACAAATGTATCATTGTGTTTTAATTCCATTTAAAATAAGAAATAGAAATGGAAGTAGTGTTCATGCGTACGTATGACTTACCGTCTCCACGAACTGTGCATTTCATTTCTTACCTCCAAATGTTATGTACTATATTAAATACATGTATATACTAGATATATATGATATATATGATATCTAAAACATAAATATCATTCTAGATATAAAAAAATTTTGATCATGTGAACAACTTGTAATTATATGGTGTTCATTTGTGACTAAGTTCCAAATATCGACAGAACGAAAATTATTAACATGAATGATTAGATAATGATTATAACATGGTTATAAGTGATATAAAAGGAAAAATAAACATGATAAAGGTTCTTTAGAATGTATAAATTAACTTTAGTTAATTATTTATGATATTAAAGAAAGAACGGGTTAAGTCAGACACGAGGTACGGGACTTCGTCTCAATATCCTTTCATTGAGGCATATTTTGTTTTAATACCCAACATTCTTTTATATGCTGTATAAATACACTTGACTTTTCAAAGGGATAATTTTTCTACAAATAATTTTACTAAACTACAGAAAGGAATGTATCTTTTAACGTAATAAGTGACAATGACCTTTCCACCACCACGAGTATTATTTTTTCATTGGGTTTCTAAACAACCCATAATGTTTTTCATTCATTTAAAATAAATACCATATACTCTTTTATGTATTTTGTTCTTGAAAAATCGTTTTGATAATGGATTTTTTATGCCAATATATATTTAAAGTGATATATTGTGATTGAAATGTAGAAAGTTTTCTTTCCGTTATATGTTTTTTATGTGTTATGAATTTATAATGGTACTTAGACATTTGACGGGTTGTTACGTGAAAAACCAAATGACAGGTGGTGTCATGATAAACCCGGATGGGTGGTTACGTTATAACCTCCAATGCATTGGGTATGGAAGTTGGCCATATGGCTATTCAAATTATTGATATGTGCGGAAGTGGACCATATGGTTATTCCATTTATTTATGTTTATGTCCCAAGTTACCTTTATATGTTATGTGTTCTTTATATGGGTTTTATGGTAATATTTTGGTTATAAAAGTTTAAGTAGTGATCTTGTATTTAGTGAAGAGTATTTACTACTTCATAAAGGTGAAATTTATTACTTATGTTAAAGTTTTCATGCTTTACTTGTTGTTTTAAAAAACTAACAGTTTTATTTATTTGTGTATCCCTTACTCTACTTTTTATGATCATCCCATGTTTTTGAAATGTTTTTTACAAGACATAATGTGGAATAGGGTCAAGGATGTGATCAAGGAAAATTCATGCTGTCTAAAACATAGAACTCTATATGACTCTTCTTTTCAAGATTTTTTATTTTATGAAAAAATGGAGACTGAGTAGAAGTGTCTACTTTTTAATCTTTTGAGATGTAATAGTTATGTCCTAATTCACAAAAACAGAAACCTGAAAATATCCTCAATGTGAATTATTAATTTAATTTAATATTATGTAATGATTTAAAGTTGGGTCCTTATAAGGAAATATAAGTATATATATGGTTTCATACAGATTTATAATAAATAAAATTTATTATATAAGAATTTATGAGTGTCTATAAAGATTCTGAGGACTTATGTTAACCGATGTTCATCTCAATATTATTTCATTAAGAAATATTTCATATTATAAACCTATTTGTGTTTATATAGTTTACATACATCCACATATATATGCATATATTATATCATCCACTAGTTTATATGTGTGGAATAACTCTTTCATGACATATGTATTTTAATTAGAAACATACATTCTTCTTCCAAATAGTATGTGTGGACATGTTTATATTATTACATGTTCACAATTATATGCCTGAAAGTAGTTTCATATTTATAACATTTTTTGATTATCTATGCATGTTTTAAAAGGTTTAAAAGTTTATACTTTCCAATATTTATACTTGTGACACATTCATATTTAATATGAAACTATTAATTTGTATGGATCATGATTTTGGATTCATGATTTTACACATGCCTTCAGTTAAGATAATATCCTAATTCTCAGAATAATGATTATTGTTATCAAACAATTCATTATGATTTTTATTTATTATATGAGCTTCTCATACCCTTTTTCTTATCTTATACTCACTTATAATCAATGAATTATTTATATTATTTTACCCTAACTAGGAACATGAGACCAATTTTTTTTATATTTATTTTCCCCTTTTTATGAAGGGAGGTTTTAAATAGTATATATCTAATTACATTACTATGTGAGAATACTGTTATTGGTTACATTGAATATATTTCCTTAAATTATTCTATTATGTGAGTAGTCCCAGAATAATCAAAACTATTATGGTTGTTAAGAATGTATTATTCTAAGATGAATCTAATATTTTCCTAAATGGATGTAATATTTATATTGGAAATGCTAATTTTGATTTATTTGATATATTGGATAGGATAGTTATTTATAGAGATTAGTTTTACAAAAAATAGTTCAAATCCATGGTGTATTTCTAGGTAAGGTCTAATATCATTTGGATTTGTAATGTAGGGATTTAATGGAACCTTATAAACATAATCCTTGTTAGTTTATGAAAAATTGGATGTACGCTCTAGCATAGATTAAACTAGTGGTGATAACCTTGAAAATGATGTTTTTGTATTAACTCAATATTTACCGTTTTTCATGATAGATAATACTAATTGCACACCTATTTTGACGCACCTATGGGACAAGACTTAGTTAATTATGATTATCTTTATGAACCATTGTAAATAATAAAAGGGTAGATGCTTTGAAAACCTATGGTAAAACAATTTTATAAATGATTAACCTAAACATGAATTTTTTGATAATATAGATTAATAATGTTAGTTTTTTTAAATTATTTTTTTGATTTTTTAATGGTTGGGGCCGAAGCCTCATTTTATTATTAAAGGAAATAAAAGACCTCTTTTAACTGGGTAGAGGGATACCCATTACAAATCCCAAATTCCTAGTGTGCTTTTACCCCATAACAAAGCCCGTAGTCCCAATTTTTTTCCCAATTTCCATTCCGTGAATAGTATCTCGGCTGCTACAGTACCCCCACAAAACCGCCATTTCTACAGTTCCCTGTCTTCGCTACTACAATTCCCCTTCTGCCTCTACAGTACCCGCCGATCTACAGTACCGCCACTGCTATAGTACTTCTATAGTCCCTATGCCTAATGGGATTTGAACCCCGATTTTTCATGTAGGATTATAGGGTGATTACCCCTATGACAACTAATAATGTTATTCATTTTGGGAATTTTTTTCTGAATATTCAACTTATAAATCCACATTGGAATCCCAGATGTTCATGCAATGTCATTTTTCTATAAAATGAGTGGATGTTTGAGGAATCATCTCAGTAATGAATATAGGGGAAAATGAAATTAATATCATCATTATAAAATAAATGAATGTTATATGTAATGAGAATATTTTTTAAATGAATTCCGAACACTTTATAGTAATTAATAATGATATGAATCTTTTTTAACATCCAAATTCACTAAAGTAGTTGCAATATGTAATTTAATATTGTATACATCAACATCAGACATCCTTTTACAGATATTTAAAACCAGTAATTAATGAGAAATTTATCAATGGTATGGAAAATATATTTCCAATTATCCAATATGTAGACCATGGTAAGGTGATTTTAGTATCATATCAATAGAAAGGAAAATATGATCAATGAAGGATTATCAATAAACTACAATGTAAGAAGAGGATAAAAATTTCTTATAATAGGAAGTATTGAAGATTATATTTATGGACATGTACATTCTCTAGACTCATCACACTAAAATGTAGAGAATATTTTGGGAATTATTGATTAAGGATGAAGAATCCATTTGTACCTATAAAGAAAACATTTGGTGAATTTCAATGAATGCATCTCGTTTTATCATCAAAATAACAATAATGACTGTACACATCATTAGAGTCTTGAAAATATGCACTGATAGTGAATTATTCATAATATATTTTCAAATCCATGAAAATATTTTTGATGTGTAGTCAAGGTGGGAATATAGGCTGGAGGCACTCATTATAGTAATTTTTTAGTGAAAAAATGAAGATATAATATCTTTGGAAATTTATTGGTCTAAAAAAAGGTAGGGAGATGTTTCTAACAACTACATATAAATATCTTTGAAGAAGAAATATCATAATTTCATGAATGGAATGAAATTATTCTTAATGGGTGGGATATATCTTCATCATGATATTTATTGTGATAGGATTAGAAGAGGCTGAGGAAGGGAATACATGATCATAATTTTCAAACTAATTCACCACCTTCATTTCAATACATAATATGAAAATATCATTAGAATTAAATGAATAATCCCTAATAAATAGACTAATGAGAGTAATAATACTTAATAACCTTTAATGTGAATTTTTAAATGGAATACCTATGAAAACAAAAACATTGAAGTTAGTCCAAAATATGATGTGACTTATGATGAAATGATCATCCAATCAGGAAGTAGGATTGTTACATGTTGTGCTTTTTAATCCGACTAATTATACATGTAATGTTTCATAAGAATAAAAAATATATACCTTTATTCCTATGTATTGATATATAAATATAAAATATCAGGTTTAATTATGATTTCATCACTTTTCTATTACTCTCTCCGATATAATATTATGGGAATATACTACCTAAAAATACTATTATTCACCCGTAGCTAAATTTAATGCAATATTTAGAATTAATTAAAGTATTTTTATATATTCCATATAAATTTAAAGTTAAGAGAATTCAGATTTAGTATTTTTAATGAAACTTTAATCATGCGTAGGTGTGAGGATGAAAATGAAAATGAAATTAATTCCAATATATGGTTTTTAGATATTATTAATATGAGGAATTTTTCTCAAATATATTGCGAGATTCTAAACATTAATGATAAATAGGAATTATATACATGGTTAAATGTGTAAAATATATAGTAATGATAAAATAAGAAATAAAATATTCATATAGAAATAGACAAACATACCATAAAAGTGATTTTTGGACATGATTAATCTTTATGACTATAAAATACAATACTACATTAGGGAGGTGAAAAATTTGATGATTTTCCTGGATGGAAGGACCATAATAATATCTCAATGACAAGGGTAAAAATAGATTTTGTACATAGATATTTGTAGATGATGGAACATGAAATCCTAAATAATGGAGAAATATCCATTATTTCAAATATGAATGTTCAACCATCAATCCATGTAAAGATTAAAACTGTTTTAGTGGAAGATGAAGATATATAAAAAATTATGTATTATTTTTGTGTAAAACCTTTAAAAAGATAGAATGATCATATTGAATAACTGACTGTGTATATAGTCAATACATTAAAAGAGAAGGATTTTTTAGATAAAACTTATTGTTTATCATTGTATATTCATGGGAAGTTAAATAAAGAACTCAAATATATTTTCATGTGGGAAAATAATAAAAAGGTTATTATAGAGTGCGTATTTAACTACTTGATATTCTAAAAATTTAAGGTGGAGAGATAAAATTTTAAGGGGTTTTACAAACATAACCCATAAGAGAATGAAAATAGATAAAAGATACATAGATAATTTCTTATGACACAACAATACATATAATGGTTACAACACAATTTTTGTTAAAGTGAACCACTTTATGAAGTTAGGAATTTTTTTATATCATGGAATATTTCACTCTTGATCATCTTGAAAAAACATACATAAATAATTTTTCTATTTTCATTGAGATCCATTGTTAATTATATATTAAAAAATCGAATGTTTACCTCAATGATTGGGATAAATATTCCAAAATAATTTTCAGAAGGGATGAACATTAGAACTATATAAAATCCTCATATATATGGTTTGTCTAGGAGATCCCTTCAAATCCTAGAATTTATGTTGGGATATTTTTTTTATAAATTTTAATGGTGGTAGTGACAAATAACATTCTATATGAAAATTTCATTTCAACAATATATTCCACTCATGAAGTTACATGGATATTTATGAATCTCCATATGAACAAAATAATAAAACTACAACATTATGGGAAGTCTTATAGATATAAAACTACTCGTACCTGAGATAGTCCATAAAATGATATGGAATTTTAGATCTATTCAATAATATATAATGATATATTTTTGAAAATATTAAATTTTAATAGTAATATTAAGATATATTTAACATTATTATTTGGTGATAATTTATTCCATAAAGTTTCTTCCTCGATGAAAATTTTTATATATGGAAGGAATTAGAATTTTATCAATAAATATATTGACCCCTTAGAGATTATTGAACAAATAGTGGTAGTATCTGAACTTTTCATACACCCACCAAATAGATATCATGTTCAAGACATGATCTGTGTATATCCATTGTGTTAGTTCATACATGATCCTTCATATTTAATATAATTAGATGACATAATAGAAGATCATGAACCATCTTAAATGAATAAAATAACAGAGATTCTTGGTCTGAAATATAATGTTCTACAGAATTAGAAAAATCAATTGGTCTAATTATTATAGAGGAACAACATTTGCGGGGATTCCACATGGGAACCCAATGATATGATGGGGAAAATGTATGATCAATTTTATATATTTGGGTAAATTATCTTTGAGGGATAAATTTTTATAGAGGTGTAGAATGTTAATCCTAAATATTTTAGAATAAATTTTTCTCTGTATTAAATATTTAATGACTGATAGGTTTCCTTACACATAACACTAATAATAGATTAAATAAATTACACATTAAAATATAATATTATGATTTTACGTTAATAATATAAATAATCCTATATTTATATTTAGTATCTATTTTTTATAGTTAATGTTAAAATATATTAAAGGTAAAATTGGTATTTTTTGTAAACAAATTTCATACCTACACAATGTATTTTTATCATAATAGATTATAGTAATCACAATTTATAACCTATTGTAATTTATTATTTAAAATATATATCCAATAAAATTAGTAATAATTTATAAGATGGTTTTTTCCATTTAATAAATGTCAATAATTTCATTTTATACTATTAAAACAATTCTCCATTATTAATGTGTTTTATTGGAGTTTTTACAGAGATATTAGAAACAATTTCTTCATTTTCTTGAATTTTTATTTGAAATATTTATCATTATTACTGAGTTTATCATTTAAAAATAATACAAGAGTTTTTTATTTTAATAATTTTGAAAAAATAGATTTTTCATTGAATAGTGGTACATGTGGTTTTTTACAAAAATGTTATTAATTTTTACAAAATATATTAATTTAAATTTCTAATTATGATTTAAATTTGTATTTAGAGTAAAAAAATGTCCGTTTTATTAAAATTTATTTAATTAATTATATAATAATCATCATTTTATTTTATTAAGGCATATGTTCAATTATGTTTTTTAAAAAATATTTTTTTTCTAAAAAGTATTTTTTTTTCAATTTCCAAATTTATGATAAAACTAACTTATACCTCATAGAAAATTTTAATAAGTAAAAAATAATGAAACATTCAGAATAGAGATTATAATATTTATTAATGAATTTCATTTCATTTTTGTGATTACAAATGGTAACTTTTGTAAAAATGTTTTCATTAGATAAGGTTGCAAAACGAGTAATCTTGGGTCATGATAATATGATAAGGTCAATAATATATTATTAATTATTATTATATGAATGCATTTATAAAATATTCACCATATTTTGTAATTTCAGTTTTTATAGTTCCTCATGACCATGAGTATAGAATTCATAATATTTAAATGTTAAGAATAATTATAATTATGTTAATTTACTCACTTACAAAAGAAGACTGTATCTTCTAACGTCACAAAAAAACATAATATATATATTTCATTATTAAAATATAAAATTTCCTTTGAAACCATCCACTCTAGGAGATATAGGTCGTGATCTCATCACAAGGACAACCTACATGGAGTAAGGTTTTATCCAAAATAGATTTTCCAAAGATGATGTATTACTCTAACTGAGTTCATTCATATTTATGTTTTATTTTACATCATTCAATTATTTTATAAAAATTGTGGTATAATTACATAATCATCATAAATATACTAATATTTTATTATGTTTATGGTATACCCCATTTTAATCTCTATTTACATCCAAATAAAAAAGAAAACATCATTCATGTGTCTGTGTGGACTACCACCTCTATGAAGCGATGTGTTTCATTTTTTTGTAGCTTCTATAATTGATAGTTATATAGACGGATCAACAGATTTATGTAATTTAGTTACCAAATTTATTATTCTTCAATTACAAAATATTAATAACTATCTTACATTCCCATCTGTTAGAAAATGATAAGGTCGATCATTATTACGTGTGGACTACCACCTGCATGATGTGATGTGTATCATTTTTCATTTACTAATACATTTATAGTAATGAATATAGATTTATTAAATTTATAAGATATCTACTAAAAATTAATTATTAGATAATTATAAATTATAATTTAATTTTTTTTCATTGTAGCCATTTAAAAATTGAAACATTACACCTGTATGTATAGGCTACCATCTCCATAAAGTGATACAATTCATTTTTTGTCACCACGATGATGGATGTTAAAAAATATTTATATAATAAATAAATATTATATATATATATATATATTTGATTTTTTTGTAATTAAGATCTAATGAAACCATGTACATTGTTCATATACTAGAACTATTTAATGATAAAATGAAAAAGTGTACTAGTTTTCATCAAAATAATGATATTAATGATTATTTTGTAATAAAATATATATTTGAAATTATAAATAAATTAAATATATTTAAATAAATATAAATATTGTTATAGATAAAAATAATATAAAATTATAATTTATTACATAGGAGGATACGACTGCCTTTGGAGAATGTAATGACATAATGTATGGTTTCTCAATCTGAAAATTATTTTATTGATACTTGATTCATGATATGCACCAAACTGTGATTATATTGTGTATATACAATCCATATGGTATATTTTATCAATATTCCATTCATATTCATGGTATTTAATTTTTCATTTCTTCTAAATTATTTTTAGGGATCTATTATACAAATGTATCCATTTTGATACATAGTTATCTTGTAAAATCATTTATTTTCGATATTTTCTATATTGATTTCCCAACATGGGAAGTTATATGATCCTTGTATTTTTAACACCATATATTTTCTTATCTATATAATATTTTTAGTTTTAATCTATTTTTTAATTCGCACATATATCTTATGAAAAAATATCAAGTAATTGTTATGATTGGAAACCTAAAATAATTTTGTATTGGTTTGGAGTATTTCACTTCAAAATAAATGTTAATTTAATTAATTTATGCTCTTTTTTACAAATAATTGAAATCTTTTATTTTGGGTAGTTTCATTATAGTTTAATTTATTTACAAAGGGTTAAAAGGTCATTCTTTAATAAAATTTAAACTTTTCATTTTTGTCTCTTTACAAAACTGAGACAATAGTGTTCTATTTTTACAAATATAACATGACAAATTTTATCATTGTCATAATAAATCAACTCATTAAAGTTTATTATATAATTATACATAGTTATTTTTAATGAAAGTATTTTTATTAATATTCTAGAATTTTTTAGTTTTATTGATATTAATAGAAAAGTCTATTTTCCTTCATTTTCAAAGGGATGATCATATACTCTTTCTATGGTATTTTTCATCTATGTAAAACTATGTTAAGGATTTTTCTTCTTAGAAAGAAATATTGTATTATGATACCATCAAAAGTATTTCTATGGATTACTTATTATCATAATTTCATCAGGTTGATTTTATTAATCTACTATGTTTCCCATAGGATAATTATGTAACGATGAAATCATTATGAAACACACTTCCTTTCTGAGATTTGATTCTCTTAAGTACATGTTAATGATTTTGTGGAACACATTTATATAGATTCCAATATGTGATTATTGGGATTATAATTATATATCCCACAAATTATTATTTTTAAATCATTATATCTCATGAGAAAACAAATCCATCCATGGACATGATTTCTTGTTCACAACATTAAGAACTTACCTATTCATTTTTTGTATTTTTTATTTTTTTTAAATCCTAGATTCTATAAATAATGTTATATAAGTACTTGATTTTGTGACCTTAATAATATATTTGGGCCAAATGGTGTCTCTACTTATTCACAGTGTAAAGATTTCATATATTTATTCTTGTGCCACATTCTTATATTAAATAGTCACTTTATACTCTGTGACTCATTGCATCATCTTTGTGATTATATAAATGTATTATGATATGATAATATCCCTATTCCAAAACCCATGATTATTTTTCTTGAATTATTGGGTAGGGTTTCATATCTTATGATCATGTTCTCAGACATTTATTCATATACAATCCTCACTTATGATCATTTATTTATATCTCTTATGTTACCCCTATTGAGAATCCAAGATTTACATTTCTAATTTTTCATTTTACACAAGTTATATTAAATGGATTAAAATAAGGTATTCTAATGAAGGATACCTGACAAGAATAAAATCAAGGTATATGTCGAAGAAAATTCCTAAAATATATTGATTATATATCATGTCTTCATAGATACAAAACAATTACATTCCTCAACATTGTATTATTATGGGATATATTTGATATTTATTTGAAATGTTTAATTATTTATATAATAAATTGTTTTTTTCCATTAGTGATAATGAATTATGTAATGAAAAGGAAATATATGAATAATTGGGAGGTCTTGTAGCAAGGGTGTCAAGAGATGACGAAAAGGGGACACTTACTGATCAGTTTCAATCACTATTGACATGGAAAAGTGATCCCACGAGAACATGTCACATATTTTCAATCTCATACATGTGAATTAAATTATTTAAGCGTTTTATTATCCCATTTATAATTTATTTTTCACTAAATATATAATTTCAATTCATTTTTTGAAACTTTGTTTAAAAATATTCTATTACACATTTAACCAATTTGACATCATATTGTTGTACTAATCAACGAATTTTATACATTTTTACAAAGGGAAATTCCTATTTTTGGGTAAATAGTTATTTAGTATATAATTACTATAAATAAACCAAGAGAATGATATCTTTAGAAGAGGACTAATAGATCCCATATTGAAAAGAAAATTTGGGTGAGGCAGATTGGACAAGCCTTTATATATGGTCCAGAAAATACACTTCTAACATTAAATTATTCTTATTATTCCTAAATTACAAAATTAACATCTATTCCCACATCTCTAGAAATGTTTACCTTAAGACAAAAGTTTTATATCAGTCAATAATATAGAATATTTGGAGGCATAAATTCTACCTTGAATAGTCACCATGTCTATTAAATATTTGATTTCTTTTGTGAAACTTTGGAAGTAATTTTTATTAAATGTAATCCTATACCTCATATACAGAGTATTATTGATCAAATTATATTTTTTATGATTTGACATTTCTTTATCATCATCTATGTAATATTACCCTTTTTGGAGTTCCAAACTCTTATTGAGAACTTCATGTAGAAGAAGATGTAAATCCTGAGCTCCATGTTTGTGTAACTTGAATGACCTTTTAAATTTTTGTTTGGTGTGTTGTTTTTATTTAACTAATTTAAAAATTTAATGGTTTTTTCTAGTATATAACAATAAATCTCACATGATTATGATTTCGGGACTATTTAGTATGTGATTCACACCAAATTTAGTACTCTTTTATCTCTTTCACAGACATAGTGTCTCTATGGATAATAACTGTTGACTCAAATCACATAAATACAACTATTGATATACAATAATATAAAATGGTATTATAGGTACATAACATGCAAACATAATGAAAAAATTAGTTCATAGCATGTTGCATTTGTGATTTTTGTGTTATGAATTCAAAAACAATATTCTTAATAAGTAATTGTTTCCATTGAATCCCATTATTCATTCTATGTATATTTTGATTAATTATTTATATTGATCAGGGTATTCACATATTTAGACTATATGGTTAAGAATCCCTTTATATTTTTTGGAGAATATAATTCATATTTAGTGGCCTTTCTTAAAACAATTTGGACTATGAATTTCGAAATTTATATTTTGGACAATTATTTCAGGTAAATATAAATTTAATGGATTAAATTAAACTTTGGGGGTTATTTAAACACTTTTTATAACCATTTTTTTTATAAAAAATCATAATAAATAAGGAATATATTTTCATTTAATTTATATATTAATTGTTCTTTGGGTATATAAATTAATTTTGGATTTTCATTTTGTAGAGTTAGAAATTATTTGGGAATTCCTCAAAGAACAACTAATGGAATAAATTGTGGATATAAAATAGAAATATATCAAATGAATATTTTTATTTTTAACTGTACAAAGAAAAACAATAACTCACCTCTAGAAAAAGGACCCTGAAAAAAAATTATATGAATACCATTATTTTTTAGGAACTAGTGTTCTTATCTACTATTACAGATTAATAGTATTTTCTTTCATAACTATCATTGTATCACCCAATTTTTTTTGTGAATGATGACAAATAGACTCTAAAATTACTTACCCTTTTTCCTCTATGTTTATATCGTCACATCCAACTGATGCTCTCATATTAAAACACTATTATATAATTATTTCATCTGAGCATCATACTTCTCTTTATATTTTATTATAATAATTTCTTATTAACACTTATTATGATGTGGGTTTATAATAATGCTATTTAAAACTCACAAACCCATGATTAACATGATCATTGTTAAATTGCAAAGCTGTAATAAATTTACAGGGGAGAATGTAGCACCCCATGATTTTTAAAATGGGAACATCATGTTTGATAGCATGTATGAAATAAACACTATGATAGAATGATAATATAACATCAAAATACTTTACTATATATTTCAATTTAAATAAAATAATATAATTAATATCTTGTGACGTGCGTTGCACCAATTTTAAATGGAACATGATAATCTATTAAATTATTATTATTTAAACAATACCTTATAAACCTAGAAGCTATGTTAGAATGTATGAATTTTAATAACTAAATTATGTAAATTATATAGGATATACATATATAAACTAAAATATACAGTTATCTACTAATTACAAACAAATAATATGTATTTGAGGGAAAAAATATATGTTTTCTGAAAAAAATATTTTTTCTAAAAGAGAATAATCAATATTTAAACAAATATTTAAGATACAGTTTCCCAAATTTAACAACATTTATTCAAAAATAAAATATTTTTATAATATAAATGTTAAAATTATACTTGATAAATATTTGATGATTTTCTAAAGATATATATTTTCAGTGAATAGAGATTAATTGTGGTTTTTAACAAAAGACATCTATTTCATTCAAATAATTTACTTGAAAAATTTTATATTAATATGGATTTTTATTAGTTTTTCAATAATATATTATTTAATTATATTTTGGTATTGGAATCATTATTATATTTTTTTTATAAAAACTTCATGAACTTTTGGTCCTTTCTTCTTCAAAACCCACAATTCTCATAGCATCTATGGGATTAATTTTAATATGAAATTTGAAAATCCTATAAATATATTTAAAAAATATTGATCCATATATGGAATCATAATGATTAATATTATATAATAATATAAAAATATTTTTTTAAGGTAATGAATTGTAAAGTTAGTAAAAATTATTTTCTACAGTTAAGGTAAAAATATGGATATCGGGATAGGAGGGTTGGACTGAAATGAAAAGTGATAAAATGTCTGAACACATGAAAAATGAAAATTTGATGTCCTCATATAGTCGTTATATCTTATATTGTCATTATTGGTCTATTTGTAATCATATTTTCATATGAAAAACCATTCTACACCTTTTTATTTTAATAATAGAAATGTGTTGTAGACACATCATTTATAAATGGAACCTCTATATCTTCTTCTCGTCACTTTTCCAAAACCAATTGTATTGGAAAATAGATATATAAATCACAATAATAATCCCCTTTTACCATTCTATAGGTATTTGTTTGATCATAAATCTATCATATGATGGATTTTATTTCAAACTAAAATTACTTATTCAAATAAAGGGTAACAACTCTAACTGAGGTTATTATAATTTTTATTCCTCTAGAAAATTAAATTATTATTAAAAATTATTTATATAAAAAAATAGTATATTTAAAATAGTTATATGTTTTTTTAATTGAATTACATATATATAAATATCCACTTATATCAAATGGGAAACTGAATCATCAATTGTGGTTTTGATATTGTACGACCTCACAAACCAATATCATTTATCTTCCATCACAAAACCTCATGTATGAATATAATGATGTATTTAACAGATCTATATAATATTATTAACTTTATTATAATTAACTAATTTTAATATCATAGATTAATTTTCATGTTCTATTTTGTTTCAAACGAGATAACAGTGCTTGTGTGTGGGGAAGACTGCTGCACTGCGATGTGATTAGATTCAGTTTTCACATATGTTTTACATGAAATATAATATGATTATAATTAACTAATATTTATAATAAATTAGTGGATATTTAATATTTAATATTAATATATCACCCACTTTCTTATCTTTATTTCATTACAGTTATGATATCACCCCTCATGTATACGTACATCAAACAGTCTATGTGAAGCAATAAGATTCATTTTCAATGTACAACAATCATAAATGGTCATAAAAATGTTTCTAGTGAATAAATGCTATATTTATATCATTAATATAAATTTTATATGAAATATATATATATATATTATTCCCAATAACTATATCACTCACGAAAAAACATTAATGAGAAAACAAGACAATTAAAACCACAAACAATGAAATTAATGAAATATTTTTTTTTAAAACGTTGGAAAAATTTTATAATAAGATCAAATATGGTATTATAAATATATATATGGTAGCAGTATAAATAAATAACATTCATAAATCCATAATATAGTAGTTATGGATGAAAATGATGAAATTCAGATTCGAGGTAAGGGATTCTCATCTCACTTATAGTACAGGGAGATATATTCAATATTCACAATATATTTCTTTTATGTGGTTTATATAATACCACATTATCATATGATATAACAAATAAATTTATATTCTTGGTATTTAAAGATTAATTTGATTTTATTTATTTCATAGGACATACTATTCAAAATTTACCAATGTAGTATGTGTTTGATCCACAATCACTTAATTATTTAGGGTTATTTTTTGTTATGTTATAAATATGAAAGTTTTTATACATTTCAATATTCAAATAAATATATTTATTATACATTAGTTATTAATGATATTTTTCATTTAATAGAACCATTTTACACTCTTTATTCTTTAAAATGCTTGAAAAGTTGTTCCTTTGAAAATCTGACATTATTTCTCTCTTCAGTCAGAAATAAATTATCTTAAAAACCTATGGTTTCAAAAATAATTTTCAAAAATGTTTTTATCATTTTAAAAGGAATTTATTTAAGATCCTTTTACACATATTTACTTTTTAAAATATTTTCTCAATGTAATAATATTGTCATTTTCAAAATAATTTTAGTTCTCCTTTTATAGAAAATGTTAAATGAATTTTTGTATTAACATGTATGGATAGAAAAAAACAATTTCCTCCATAACGAACAAAATATATTTTAATTCTTATTATACATGTCTTATAATGATATTTTTTTTTAAAAATTATCATAAAAAAAGTTGGGATTTTTTTGTCTAAAATATTTATATCCAAAATGAAAAGTGATTTTTTTTTCAAAAATAATTTAAAGATCATTTCATTGAATATATAAAAATTATGAAATAAAAACTATATTTTAAATATGATAAATATCCTATATTATTAACTGATACCGTCTTTATTTTTTTATCTATAGATCATTATATACTTGATTAGGGATGTAAAATTTTATTACCATTAACCATATTACAATGGATGGTTTATGATTATTATCATTGAATATAGTATGTGTTTACATTTCATGTGTTAGTATTCCAATAAAAATGATTATTTTGTTTATGAATCCCCCCTTTAATATGGGGGATACACTGTACTTAGTACGTGATGGGTGGAACTCTCAATATCCCCATAACACATCAGTATCTATTATTAGGAAATCTAAATTTTGATTTGGGTGAGGCATTACCCATATGTTTAGATGTCCTACCACAAGACCTTGATAAAACATTTAAATATACATCAATATTAATTCCATAATTATGAATTCAGTTAGTTATATTTCATTTGACAAATCAATTAGATAAAATATCTATGGATGTGTTTTCAAGATCACATGATTGTTTATAAATCATTATTTGATTATCAGTTATTCCTTCAATATAATTCTCACATTATTTGTTAAATGGATTCTATAATAGTTATATACAATCAAATATTTATTATTATTTATTTATTTATATCTTCTATTATATTTTTACCCTTACTAAGGATATGAGTTCATACCTTTCATATGTTTTATTTTCCCAAGGAACCCAGAAAATGTTTTGTGATTCATATAAAGGGATAAAATATGTTGAATAATGGCCTTATAAAAGGAAATAATTTTTTATTTTATGTTTTATATTTTAAAACCAATTTCAATTATATTTTTATTTTACTAATACAACTAAACTAATAGATATTTGGTGATTTTCTTCCATTAATGTTATTGAAATATAATAATCAAGATATGGACTCTAGGTTATCGGGGTCGAGGATTCTAAAATATAAAAAACATATGTTTGGTACATTGGAAATCTTTATCAATAGTCTTCACTAATGTTATTATCAATAAATCCAACTTTCCTTATTGAGATTATAACTAAAAACAAATCCATCATCCTTTACATCCTTATTTTAAAAAAATATAAAATCAATCTTTTAGATTTTTAATAATATCCCCCATTATATTTGGTTGAAAATATATAAATTTTCATTAGAATTATCTTCTAAAACGTAATGATATCTTATCATCTAAAATGTAACTTCTCACTATTATTGTAAATGAAAAAGGTATTTTAAAGGAGAAATTTATTTCCAAAATTCCTCCTCCATATTTAGAGATGCACATTGCATCATTTTCATCTTTATTTGAGGGAAGATTAACATCCTCATAGCTTCACCCAATTTCATTTTTTAAAAATTCTCACCATTAATATATTGTTAGAAACTAAATGAAATCAGAACCTGAAATTGTTTACAACATCCTTGTGGGGTTATTCATGTCATTATTCACCTTCCATGTGTAAAGGGTGGATTTACATATCTCATTCCAGTTCCATCTTTTTTCTAAAATCATTTTCAAATATAATAAATGGAGAGACTCATATAGTGATTTTATTATACAAAACTAGATATTTCATTAAATCCTAAAATATTAGAAGACAAAAAAAAATAAAGGAAACAAATGTATATGGAAAAAACACATGGATATCCATGTAACCCACGAATTGAATTTAATGATCATAGTGAAATTGAAATTTTCAATTATTTTAAATAGATAATGTTTTCTCAATAAATTTACCCAATACCATTAGTATATAAACATTAAATACTTGGTTGTGAGTAGCAAATAACATGATGAAAATATTGATACCACATGATATGAATTTTATGTCATTTAATGGAACATTTATTCGAATTAAACAAATAAAAAACATAAATTATATTTATTTTATATTCATTATGAAATTTAAAAACATATAATAATGATTCAAGTAATTTATTCCACAAAAACAATTCCCCTAATTATTTTCCCCATGAAAAACGTTTTGATATCACATGTTTATGTACAAAATTGAGGCACCACATTATTGTAAATCTGCAACTTTCATTAGATTATGGAATTATTTATAATGAGATAGATGATTCCAAATATTAGAAAAAAATACATGAAAATTTTATTTAAATCATGATAATCTTCCAAATAATATACTAATTTTTAGACTAATTAAAAGCTTCATATTTAATGAAAATTATATTTTTCTTTTTCTTTTTATTATAAAAATGGAAGTTATCCATAAGAATTATTTTTCATTTTTGATCATTTTGATACACGTAGAGACAAATTTAACTTTATAAATATATTGAATTATCTATTTTCATTCCAATTTGTACTCATTTATATTTTCATTAAAATTTATCGACATGTTCTTCTCTAAAATAATTAACCCCATTTGTCATATCCCCCAATTATTCTACACCTATATAAAAATAGATAGAAATAATAAATCCTACTGGGATAGAGGTAGCTTGATGTTTATCAACATGAGTAATAGTGATGGTCATATTGATGTTAATATTCTTTTCATGTTCATCACCATCAATTTTAGTTGGAAAATGTTTCCTCAATAAAAAGGACGTTCCTTTCATGATACAACTTATATACTTCTATTCATTGATATGATCAATACCACCATTCCTAGAATGGTATTTTCCACAATTGTGGAATTGATCACACATCCATATATTCTTATTTTATATCATAAATATACCTCACCTTTGGTTTTATTTTTCATTGAATCTTTTAATTTTTCCTGTAAGAATTCTTTTAGGTGTGATTTTTAAACCTCTTCTATGATGGCCAAATGTTACATCTTGGAATAATACTTCATTAGTGGTTCCAAATATAAATTAATTTTCATATTATTTATATATGTATAATATTACTTATTTTTTTCTAAATATCTATGTATTACATAAAATTTTTATTTGTATGACAGTATTGATTTTGTTCTTTCGTATACCATTTTTTTGAGGTTCATTATCAACCTGTAAAAATTTCATCCTTGTTTCTAACATAATAGGATTTATTATTGGATAATAAATCTCAATTTTTGTCATTGGATATGATTTTTAATGATTCACTTACCATTCTATGGATCAAAAAAATTAAAAACATTTAACATAAATAGTTTAGAAAAAAAAGAATTTACTAAAATAAACATACATCATTTTATTTCTCCTTGAATGAGAAATTTGTACTACTGGTGTTCTCCCCACATAATTATCCTTATTAGCTTCAACACACATATTTATAATGTTTCTAATTAATACATTATAGAATCACAATGGTATATCATTATATTATGAATCCATATTTCTATATTATTCATTAATAACATTTTTTCTTTTTAGAAATTAGACATGGATTTCAATTTTTTATAGTTCTTTGTAAATCATATAGAGATATGAGTCTTTTTTATAATGAATTTCTCAACTCAATAAATTTTTCTTATGTTTTTTTATCATTTTCATCCAATTCATTAATTAAATTTTTTAATTTCATGTTGGAATCTCTATAAATATTTTCTTTATTTAGATTGTGTTGTCAATGAAAGAGTACATATCCTTATTCCTTCTTTGTGGACAATTTTTTATTGATATATTAGTAATATTTTCATGGGTATAACATTTTAAATTCATCTTCAATCCCATTTTCCTAATTATGAAATTAAAGAACACCTCATCATTATTAAAAGTAAATTTTCAAAGAATAAACATCATGTTTTAAAAAGTACATTTTGTGCATGTTACTCTTTTGATCCATGTTATCACATCATGATAATTGTATAGAATTGAAAATTTCTGTTTTATACTCTTCATCCGAAAAATTACATCATCTTTTTATATTCTAGGCAGAATCTAAATTTTATATTCGATCCCCATATAATGAGAAAATAAGAAAACTATAAGGATCATGTTTTACTTTGACAAGAGAATATTATTAAGGTGATAACTTATATTTATTATTATAAAATTTTATTTTTGACATAAGTAAATTTAAACTTATCTTTTAGATCAATATTCCCATTGAATGCACATGTTTCTAGGGAAATTTAAATTATTCATTATATTTGTGGAAGTATTCATGAAGATCCTATGTTAATATCTCTTTTTTGAAAACATCATTTAAAATGATACATTGATCTATTCAAAAATTTTATTCCTTTAAATTAATAAAGAAATATTTTTTCAATCACTATAAGAGGAACAAGAAGAGAATATTCCTTGATATTAGAAACTTAATTTGAAATAATTTAAATAATTTATCATAAAATAAATGATTCTTTATTTTTTATGTGATTTTATATCATCAACATTTGATAATGTCAATAATATTAAAAATCTAAGATAAACCAACCCATCCAATTAATGCTGACATTCAGTCGTTCAATCGAATATTAGATTGACATTACACTATGATTAGTGGATGAATCATTTTATGCATAATCAATGACAATTAAAAACTGTTACTTCTATAATTTACTCTGAAGGGGGAAAATAATTAGTATAACCCATGATCCCCAAAATTGATTTAGAAAAATAAAAAAAAATATAAGTTACTACATGAGGTACAAATATCATGTACCGGTAAGAGAAAAGGTGAAAATAAATTACTCTTATAATTTACTATATGACCACTAGCGTCTTATCTCATTAAATTTTTCTTCAACCTATTATAATATTTTACTAGATATGCTATATTTTTCATGTTTAATATTTTTCAAAAATAAATAAATAGAGACATAAAAATTCACATGTTTTATTCTAACTAGACCACATCAACAGATCATGCATTGTTATGCGGTCATGTTCCAATATTATGATAAATCTCATTAAACATAAAAAGGGGTCACTCTCCTTTACAAAATAGTAGGAACACCTAGAATCTTTCATTGATAAGTCCTTAAATAATTATTTCACTTCTCAATACATGTTTATAGGATCTTATTTACAATGTTTTGGAAATGTATGTATCTTTTTTAGAATCACGTCAATTGATTTCATCCTTATCTAGGAGAATACTATCTATTGAAGTCTATCATTTAACTCTAAAAAACTATGAATACACCTTGGATGTTCCCTCCTTCACCACTATCCAAATCATATCAAGAAAAATATTCACATTAATACTAGCATAATAAATTCAACATCTATTAGATATTTCATTCAGGATTTCCAATTCTTCATGTTTTAGGCCCCTCACCAAGAACTAAGTATAATTTTTTTGAGAAATAGATTATAAGTTAATGTGACCTCTATCTTTACTCACTCCACTAGACATATCCCCTTCTAAAATAGAGTGGTTATTAACTAATAACAAAATAGGTCTCATAGATCAATGTCAAAAATATCATATTTTCTGGTTTCAAAACACAAGGATTAAAAGTTATAAACCAAATACCATAATGTAATTAATTTTAGGCATTATTGGAATTACATAGGTTGATAAATTTAAATATCATAAGTAAATATTCATTTTTGTTTAATTATATTTTCTATTTAATTGATACTTGATTTCGAACACCGCAATTTCATAAAAATATCCCCACTATTATATAATAGAAACTAAAATTATAAATAAATGATCAAAGGATACATAATTTAATGAACAAACATTCTATCTATATTTTGTTAAATATATAAAATAAAACAAAAAATTTAACATTTCTGACAATGTCTCCAAAAGATCAGCTTAGTAATAAATCATTTGATGTAATCAATTATTTAAATGATTTATACAACATTGAGGGTTAAAATTTTGATAAGTGATAAAATTAATAAACCAAGAAGAATCCATATGTTGAGATAAAAATAAACCACAAAAATAATATAATAATGTTATAATGAAAAGTAAATATACATTGGCATAAATGATTATAAATAAAACATTTCATCAAAAGTTGATAATTTTGAATGGAAGAGTCATGGTTGGTAAAAAAATGGTAGAGAGGATACTAATCCCTAATGTTGGATTTTCTATTTTCCTAATAAGATACACAATATAGATCACTACATACATTATATTGAGAAAAAATTTAAATGTGCTAAGAAAAATCTATTAATGTGATCTATCCTTAATGAAAATAAGAATATTGTATTGTTTTACGATACCTAGATGAGGATCTGATGGTGATTCCCATGTAATAAATCACAAATTATGTTTTTAATCCTTATGGAGACTAAAATAAAATTTATTTTGTCAATAAGGAGTATATAAACATTTCAATAATATATTTGGACATATAAACACACATTGACAATTCTTTGAAAGTTTAGCGGACAATGTTAAACATGACATTTCCCACGAAGAATCTAAAATTATAATGTCGGTGTTTAAATTAGATGAAATAAAGTTTTAATATAATCATTATACAAGGTGTCACTAGTAAATACATGGTATGGATAATTTTATTAAAATCCTTCTATTTCACATAAAATTATTAACGGTGTTTAGAAAATATATAACATGATGCACTAATATAAAAAAGATAATTATTTTGATAATAAAACAAGCATGTTCTTCACAAGGAGAAAGAAAAAGAAATTATGAGGTCCTTACTTCCCTAAAAATCCATAATTATAAAAGAAGAAATTGTTCCACCAATAAGAATAATTATATATATTAATCTCTAAATACTTGGATAATCTATCGAATTCCCTTAATGTTATTCTCAATTATTTAATTGTTTATATGTATGGGGATAAATAAATGGTTAACTTAGTAAAATATATATAGATTTTAAAAAAATCATATTTCTCCATATAGAGTGTTCTAACATCCATTATGATGAGTAATGGTGTGTATCAATTGAATGGAATCTATCTAGAGGAGGGAAAATAAAGACATGAAATATAATAGAAAAAAATATAATTTAGGTAAAACAAAAATTAAAAGGTGAAGATGAGTTATCCAAATTGAATTATTTCTCATAATTTATTTATATGAAATTTTTTGATTTGGGGAGTGTAATTTTTCTAAATATTAGTGGAAGTGGAGTAGTATGTCTTGAACTTGTATTATTTTATTGTTTTTATTAATGATGTTTCTAGAATTTTGATTCTTGATAAATCTATTTGAACATTCCTGAGATAAAAAAATTATATGTGATACAAAAATTTTAGATTGAATGATTCAATAAAGGTTGGTTTCATTAAATCGCTCTATGTTTATATAAGCGGTTGGACCATTTTGACATTGAGATAACTAATTGATGGAACAATGCTATGAACATATTTGTTGAACTCATTTTATCAACAAGTTTAATATGAATTTTTTAATAGAATGGGATAATAATTTATTGATGAATCATTAATGTGATTCGAGAGGGATGTATCGACATTTTCACGGTGTTCCTCGAACTCTCGACATGCCAATGTAATCCCCATTTTCCAAGGGTTTTATCATCCAGTTTGGTAGTGATGGTGAACCTTACTTTATATGGAATTGATTTCTCTTACATGTCTAATTTTATCAATAAAATTCATTACTAATTTTCCATGATTGTATAAATATCATTACCCTCTCACCACCCCTTATTCTTCCTAACATTACATGTCATCCTATCATTCTAGAATTGAGTGATGTTTCTTCAAATGCATTAGTCCAACATTGGTGGCGGTGTGTAGTGCTACACTACTAATATACCCTGACTTTCTAATGCGTTAAACTTGAATCCATTTTATATGGGACCCATTAGGGTTTCTGGAAAACTGGGGATACTATTGGAGGGTGGGAAAAGGTGGTCAATGTTCTAATTCTATGTTTTCATTTGATTTTTCTCTACCCTGGACACTTATGTTTTTTTTTCTTTTATGAATTTGGAGTGTCTTATAGTTTTTTAGTTCTTTTTTAATTGGGTTTATTTTATCAATTTTCATTATTTTTATATGTTTTATTTTTTATTTTGTATGAGGTATGGGGTGGGTAAATGTTACGACCTGACCATCGGGGCCCGTTCTGCGACTACCCCAAAACCACCTTCCAAAGGCCAAGGGCCGGTGACCAGCACGAAAGGCGCAAGTCCCTAGAATTTGGAAGGCATTGCCATTAAGTCCAGAAAAATCACATAGCAGAGCACACATCTGGATTCAACTCACTAACTAAACTATATAAAAAAGAGTTATGAAGAGTAAAAGGGGCTGGAAATACAAGAACAACTATAAAGTACAAGGGACTAGAAGTATAAATACAACTGATGAAAGGGAAAAAAATAGTTGTTGGGTCATCCTCTAGAATTCATACATGAAGGGAACGCACAGATAAACTCATCAGGAATCCACTTCCGTTAGTATCCTCTATGTACCGACTCATCAAATGATCCACCTCCAGGTACCATCCAGTTCTGCTACTCTCAGCCTCAGTCAATGCTATCTATCGTCTACATCCAACACAACAAGGTGAGGGAATATCCCGTGCATGGGTGAGTATAACGATAGTCCATAGTGACCTCAATCCCCTCAATGTCTCACAAAAGGCAACAAGGATAAACCAAAAAGTTTAATATCAATAGATAACCCCACTTAGGTATATTCCCATACATAAACCTATGGTATCATGTAATATATCTCAATCATGAGGAAACACAAAAGTTACTGACTCATCTCACATAGGTATAAAATGTATGTAAAGAGTTATAGATGATTAGATGTAGCCACTAAATCATCTATTCTGTCAAACCAACGTAGGATACAGGTACAAAAATTAGAACTATCGGACCCACACAGGATCCAGGAACAATATTCCGAAATGTCAAACCCATTGAGGATGTATGAACAGTAGTCAAAGCGATTAAACCGATATAGGATCCGGGAACAGTAGTCAAGGATTTTGAACCCACATAGGATCCAGGAACAGTAGTCAGAGCTTTCGAACCCAGACAGGATCCAGGAACAGTAGTTAGTGATGTGGAACCTACACAGGATCCTGGAACAGTATTCAGAGTTGTCAAACACACACAGGATCTTGGAACAGTAGTCCGAGAGCAATCAACCATAGGGTTTCCACACAAATCATGCTGGATTCTGGGAGGGTCTTCTCCTCAAGCCAAGTGTTGATACATCAACACACACTAAGTCCCAATTTGATGTATGTAAATGATTTTTTCCCATAAGATAACCAACGCGATAGAGGGCACGTCAGTCATACGCCCAATCTAAGAGTTATTGGTATTTCCATTCTGATGTCCTGGTTGGATTTACGTTCGATCCATCCCTACCATACCCCAACTGTGTACAATCCTTGGGTGGGGTAATACAAGATAACTCTCTTCTTCCAAGGATTATGTCACCATAGACGATTTTTCAATCGGACGCTCGTAGCTCAAGTTACTGGGAAACGATTGGAAACATGTCAAATGGGTTCGGGTTCGGTCTGGCCTCGTTGGGCCTACCCCGCCTCACCCGGGCCGACCAGGTCTGGATTGGGGTCTGACCAGATCCGTGGGTCTGACCTGGATAGTGTGGGTGTCCTGGCCTGCACTGGGTCTGGCCCGGCCCGCTCTGGGTCCAGTCCACGCGAGGCCTGCGACTGGCAGCCCGTGGGGGTCTGCCCTAGCCACTTCAATGGGGAGGCCATGCCCCCTGAATTCTTGAACGGCTTATACATTCAGGGGGTTCAAAACCGGCACAACGTGGTGCTAGTCTATATTACGTAGGACCCACGATATGGGTCTCGCTCCTCCCGGCTGGCTGAGTGGCATGCCGCCTCCTGCACTGTGCGGTTGCGTCGCGGCTCCTCTGGTGACCGGTATAACTGGCCACCCATCCTCCATCACTGTGGTCAAGGTCGCGACCCCGTTGGTCCACCGCGTGGTGCGCGCCATGTTGTTCATTCCTCAGCATCCTGGCGGCTTGGGCCACTGGATCTTCTCATGGCCGGCCTTGCGTCTGCGACCGCTACACTGCCGCGGCCCGTCGGTTGTGGGCTCCTCCTCCAGCAGTGCGGTTGCATCGCTTCCATCCACGCGGTGACTTTCGTCAGTTCCATCCGTCTGTGAATTTTTACGCAGGTCACCGGATGAGTTCCGGTGGCCCTATTTTCATTATAGAAGTAGTTGTGCTCTCCTCAGGAGGTCTCCTTCGATCCACTATAACTGTTGGTGAAGAATGCTCAACCCAGACTCATGCCGCAATTAGCTTCAAAATCCACAAATTAAGGTAGAAGGGTTGAGCGATGTTCATTTGGGACACACCCTCTATGTTAGAGAGATAGCATGCAACATAAATTCTTAATATTTGAAGTAAAATGAATAACATTCAACAATTAAAAAATCTTGAACCCCAACCATTGTCCATTGTTTGATGACGGAGTCACAGGGAGGGTGACGGTGTTGTCATCATTCATTGCATCCACCACCCACTTCCAATTCATGCTCATGCATTGATTCTTTGATGAAAATGAGGAGGGATAGTCCCTCAAAGTTGTTCCATGTCAAAGGGGGTTTGTGGATGAAGTTCGAAGGAGATCACTCTATGTTGGGAGCATTCTTCATTCTCCGTTCTTCTTTGGCGATAGCTTTTCTCCCTATGCTCTCTATTCTCCCCAAGTTCCATCAAAAGACAAAATTCCAACCAAAATAATAGATTATTTTTATCTATTATTTAATTTTTGGCACAAAAATTCAAAATGGGTGAATTAAATTAGGCTATATGCACTTAATTAATGTGGAGGGTTTGAAAAAAATTAAGTGTTGGGAAGTTGAAGAGGCTCCCCTACACTTAATGGATGGTTGAGGGCTTTTCCCCATTTAAGAGGTGTTTCAAGGGTGTTAAAACCCATGTGGTCCCCACCACAATAAACAAGAAGAGGAGGTTTAAACCTCTGGTAGCACCCTCCACCATAACTTTTCATGGGAGGTTAAGGTGTGGTGGTCCCCACCACTAACTTCCACATGGAGGCTTTAACCAACAAATAATAATAAAGTTTCCACAACCATATTTTTATTTAATTCATTCACAAAAAACACAAAAAAAATGTCTTTCATTATCGACCAACTGTCATCAAGGAGAGCGTCTCCTTAAGTGAATACTGGTGATGTGAGTTCAACGGTGCCCTCAGATATCAATTATGAGGAATGGTTCACAAGTTATAAAAACATGCTCCTATGTTTACTGAACGTAATCGAAAAAATCTTCAGAAATTTATTCTGGCCACATCGGGCATTAGAATCAGGCGTCGTAAATTTTCACAGACTGATAATATATCAATTTAATTAAAAACAATTACATGGAAATCCCGGGTCTTTAAATTCTCCCCACCTCAAGGATGTATGTTCTCGTAATATCCAACTTGAATTAATGGAACAAGTGTGGGTATTGAGCACGCATCTGAGCCTCCCACTACCAATTGCTCTCATAGAGGTTCTTGGCCTGCCAGCGAATGCACACCAGAGGTATAGACCGTCCACGAAGGACCTGCTCTTGTCAATACTCAATCTCCACTGGAACCTTTGAAAAAGATTCCCCATCGTCGACGTCGAGCTCTCCATGGACGATGAAGTGATATGGGTCATGCACGTATCTCCTATGCTGAGATACATGAAAGACATCGTGAACCCGGTGCAACTTAGGTAGAAGCGATAAGCAGTATGCCACCTCTCCAACTCTTCTAGGGACCTAAAAAGGTCCGAAAAATCATAGAGATAACTTTCTACCTCGACCAAATCTCCATAAACCACGTCGAGGTTTGACCCGTAGAAAGACGTGGTCACCATCCTCAAACTCCAAAGGTCACTATATCCTATTGGTATACGACTTATGCCTGCTATGTGCAGTCTTCATCTTCTCCTGGATGATCAGAACCTTCTCTATGGTAGCTCATACCATCTCCGGTCCCACCAGTACTGACTCATGTGGGTCAGTCCACCACAGTGGTGACCTGCAAGGATGCCCGTATAACGCCTCAAAAGGTTCCATCCCTATGGTAGAGTGATAGATATTGTTTTATGAAAACTCCAACGAAGGTAAGTGATCCTCCCAGCTACGAATGATGTCGAGGATAGAAGCACATAGAATTTCCTTGATGGTCTGAATGGTCTGCCTAGTCTGGTAATCATTCTGATGATGGAAGGTGGTGATCAGATGAAGCTATGTCCCCAAAGCCTCTTGCAACCCCTTCCATAGACGGGATGTAAACCGTGCATCATGATCAGAGACAATAAAGGAAGGTACTCCATGTAGCCTCACAATATATTACACTTAAAGGCATCCCAATCTCTATAATGAACCCTACTCTCTGATCGGTAGGAAGTGGGACAACTTGGTGAGTCAGTCAATGATCACCCAAATCGAGTAGTGACCCCTGAATGTATGTGAATGTCTTGTCACTAAGTCCATGGATATCCCATCCCACTTCCACTTTGGGACACTTAAAGGCTTTATAGGCCTGCTGGTACCTGATTCTCCGCCTTCACTTGCTGACAAGTGAGGCATCGAGAGACAAATTCTACAACTGCATTCTTCATTCCCAACCACCAATTCCATCGTCGGAGGTCCTGGTTGATCTTCGCCACTCTTGGATGTACCTTTAGAGGTGATGTGTGAAACTACCTCAACACTTTCTCCTTAAGTGACACTGGTACCATGGTATGTCCTCTAAAAAGGATGACATGTTCCCCACCTTCAGAAAATCCATCAGGTTCCTTCCCGATGGATATCTGAGCACTTCGTGTCTCACAATCAGAATCCCCATGATTCACCTCCCTGAATCGCTGAATTATTGGGGGAGTGAATATAAGAAACTGAAGAAAGGATGCTCCATCTCTATCCACATAGGATATATGTAATATAGCCAACTAGTATTTCACCTCGAGTCTGGTCCCTGATGCATCTCAGTAGACTATATACCTAATTCCTTCTTCTATAAGTCTCAAGATGGGGGCACTAGGGAGCCTCTGTCTCATATTTTTAAAGATCTATTGGCACATTTTCGACCACATGAAGGGTTAAACCTTCTTCTTCAAGGAAGATAGTGGTGCTGCAACTCTGGAAAAGTTTTGTACGAGCCTCCGGTAATATCCAGACAAACCCAGGAAATTTTGTACCTCCATTACACTCTTGGGTGACTCACAATCTAGTACCGCCTCAATATTTTCTGGATCCACTACAACTTGAGCCTCTAAAATGACTTGTCCTAGAAAGTGAACCTCTCAGGTCCACATCTGGCACTTCGAGTGCTTACCATAAAGATGGTGCTCTTGTATTGTGTCTAGTACTAACCAAAAATGGTAGGCATGCTCCGCCCTAGTAGTCGAGTGGATCAGAATATCGTCAATGAAGACTATGACAAAGTGATCAAGGTATGCCTAGAAAATCCTATTCATGAGTCCCATGAACATTTCAAGAACGTTGGTTATTCTGAAAGGCATAACCCAGAACACATATGTCTATACTAACATTTGATGGTTGTATTCTAAACATCCTCATCTCAAACTCTGAGCTGGTGATAGCTTGATCTGAGGTCTATCTTCAAGAACCATAGTTCTCCCTTCAATTGATCAATGAAGTCATAAATACTTGACAGTGGGTAATTGTTCTTCATGGTCACATGGTTTGGGCACTGATAGTCAATACAAAGCCTCAAGCTCCCATCCACTTTCTTGGAGAATAGAATCGGGGCTTCCCATGGAGAAATAATGGGCTGAATGAATCTCATACCCTCCATGATCTCTATTTGTATCAGCAACTCACGAAGCTCCATGATATCCATCTGATACACTGGTGTAGATATCAGTGTCGTCCAAAGGTATAAGTCAATATACAAGTCCACCTCTCTACGAGGAGGTAGATCTAGGACATCATCAGGGAAAACATCTACGTACTGTTCCACCACTACAGGATAAGTTAGACTATCCACATCAATTGCTCCGAGGGTATGGCAATCCAAATGATGAGTGATCGGCTGCACCCTCCTCCGGGTAAGTCTATCTTGTGCTACAATGGCTCCCTTCTCACCTGTGAAGGTAAATCTAGTCCAATCTATGCTGGCACACTGCACGTTGAGCCTAATACAGTCTATCAGTGCATCGAATGTAGATAACCAGTCTGTAACCAAGATGACGTTGTAAGGCCTCGACACCACTACTTAGAGATCCCTGTTGAATCTCTCGCCTCATAGAGTAAGCTCAAACAACCGACACTAGTGTGTAATAATCGAATCCTCTTACGTAGGAGTCTCTAGCTATATGGATCAAGCAAACGTCTCTGTCAGAATCTCCGAGATCCAAATGAGGGAAGTGGAAATGAAAGAGTGACTGGAACCAGTGTCTATAAGAACTGCATCTAAGGTAAAATAGACACATATCATTCCTCGAATCATCTCCAAAGAAATTTTAATCCTCAATTCCAAGGAGCTAATCAATCTCTAGTCCACCTACTCCCTATGGTCTGGGTGGACCTCCTGGTGGTGGCGGTGGTAAAACCTCAATAGGTCATCCTCCACCAGCTGCATGACTAGATCCTCTTCCATATCCAACTACTCTCTGTAGACCACCTCGATCAAACCTATGCCACTTCCTGGGAGGTCCCTCAATTTTCTACTGATCTTTCGAATGGCGAGTCATACATTCACGAGGCAAGTGACCCTACTTGCCGCATGTGAAACACAGCATATTCCTCTTATGAGTGGCTCTTTCTCATGTGTCTCGCACAACAGAACCCGTGTCCTGAGGTCATCCACCAAAGTACCCGGTCTTCTTGGATCCCTGGGACATTTTTCTGCTTCCAGTGGTAGAAGACTCTGCAACGTGGTGTCCGGTGGTGGGTCTTTCTCCTGGTTACAACTCAGCAATGAAACTCTGCATTATGAGGACTTTATCTAATACCCTGGAATGCGTTGGGATGCTGAGGGAGATAATCGAAGACCCGATCTCTTAGAGGAGCCCCTACTAAAAGGTCCAAGACCTGAAGAATGGGTCCCGTACCATATATGTGGAGTAGCGTGAGACGTCGGTGAACCTCAATGCGTAATGTTCCACCATCATGATTCCCTTATGTAAGTGAATTAACTATTATATCCGCACTACACGAAGGGTGTATGGGAAAAATAGTGCCCGAAACAGGGCCACGATGTTTTCCCAGTGTAATGTCACAACGTCATGCACTTGGAGCATCAGGCTCCACCATCTGCCTACTACTTCCTGAAGGAGACTCACGACAAGGATCAATATAAGGTTAGGTGGTTTCTCTACCAGTATGAAGACTCTCACCACAGCCTCCATTCAATCCTCTACTGCCTGTGTGTCCGTCTCGCCCCTGAAGATGGGTGGCCTCTGGTGGTGGAACTCATGAAATGTACTCAGGAGGTGTGCACTCTCTGATACTGAGGATGGTGGAATCGGTGGCCCAACGGGGAGTGGTACTGATGGTGCCTTTGCTGGAAAAGGGTCACGTACTGAGGCCTCATCGCTCGGTGGGATATATGTGCATACAACTCTCAGAACCCTAGCTTGCTGTCTGTGTGGAGGCATCCGGAAATGGAATAGGCGTGCCATGGTCAATAAGTTATACCTGGTGAACTGACTCACGATATCATAAAGAAACTCTTGAAAATACACACTCAATCAGTTTTTTTGTGCACTGAGTTGGAAATCAGATGTCAGGGACCTAGTGTTTGGATATACCGGCTGCCACACCAACACTGGACTCCCTGAACTGAAAACCACACATAGTACACATTACACTATTGCTTCACAAAAAAGGTTAGTGTCCTAATTTCTACAGTTAAACCCACTCCATTGATACCAAGTTGTCATGACCCATCCACTGGGGCCCATTCCGCGACTACCCCATGCCTGCCTTCCCTAGGCCAGGGGCTGGCAACTAGCACCAAAGGCGTAAAACCCTAAAACTGGGAATTCATTACCTTTAAATCCTAAAAACTCACTCAACAGAGAACAGAAATGGATACAAAATACTATGTAAAATGAATAAAAAAGAGCGATGAATAGTAAAAGTGGCTGGAAATATAAGCCCAACTATAAAGTACAATTATCTGGAAGTAAAAATTACAACTGATGAAAGGAAAAAAAATTAGTTGTTTGGTCGTCCTTAGGAATTACTACCTGAAGGGTAGGAACAACTAACCTCCTCAACACTCCACGTATTTTGGTCTACTTCATGTTATGAATTGTCAAAAGGTCCACCTCTAGGTACCATCCAGTCCGGGTACTCTCAGCCTCATTCGACATTTTCCATCTTCTGCATACAACACAATGTGCTGCTGGCATATCCCATACTGGGGTGAGTATAATGATACTCAGTAGGGACTCTAAGACCATCGAGGTCTCACAAAAACCAACAAGGATAAACCACATTGTATGAAATCAACAGATAACCACACTTAGGTATATTACCATACATATACCTAAGTGATCATGTAATCCATCTCAATCATGAAAAAAACACCAAAGTTACTGACACAGCTCACATAGATATTCAACTTATGTTGAGAGTTAGAGGTGATTATATATAGCCACTAAATCATCGATTTGGAGAACGCATGTAGGACCCTGGTTCAGAAATCAGAACTGTCGAACCCACACATGATCCATGAATACTATTCAGAGCTGTCAAACCCACACAGGATCCAGGAACAGTAGTCAGAGATGTCAAACCCACACAGGATCCAGGAACGGTAGTCAGAGCTTTCGAACCCACACAGGATCTAGGAATAGTAGTCAGAGCTGTCGAACCCACATAAGATCTAGGAACAGTAGTCAGAGAGCAGTCAACCATTGGGATTCCACACAAAGCGCGCTAGATTCCAGGATGGTCCGCACCTGATTCCAAGTTTTGATACATATACTTCTACTATAAACCATGTTGATGTATCTAAAATAAATTTCTTTCCATAAGATACCCAATGCGACTGACGATGCATCAATCAGACGGCCGATATGAGAGTTATTGGAATTTCCGTTCTGAGGGCCCGGTTGGATTTACGTTCGATCCAACCTTTCAATACCCCAAGTATGTCCAAACCTTAAGTGGGGTATAACATAAAAACTATCTTCATCCAGGGTTTCTATCACCTCAAATGGTTCATCAATTGGATGCTCATAACTCATGTCATGAGCCAAAGAGTGGAAACAGTTCAAACAGGTCCGGGTCCAGTCCATCCCAGTAGGACCGACTCGGCCCGACCCGGGTCCGGACTAGGGTATGACCTGGTCTGCGAGTCTGACCTGGGCTGCTTGAGTGACCCAGCCTACGTTGGGTCCGGCCCAGCCCGTGATGGTGTCCTAGCCCGTTCTGGTTCGGGCCCACGTGAGTCCCGCTGCTGGTGGCCCGTGGGGGTCTGCCCTACCCGTGTCCAGGTGGGGGACCATACCCCCTAGATTCCCGAATGGATTTGACGTTTGAGGGTTCAAAACTGGTGCCAAATGGAGCTAGTCTCGGTCAAATGGGACCCACATGATGGGTCCCACTCATCGTGGTTGGTTGAGTGGATAGCCCCGTCCTGTGTGGCGTGGTTGCGCCGTGCCTCCTCCAGCGACTGGTAGAGCCGGCCGCCCGTCCTCCATCGTCACAACCAAGGTCGCAGCCCCCTTGGTCCACCATGCAGCACGCATTGCGCCATGCCTTCCTCAGCAAGCCGGCAGCTTGGGAAACCTGTTCTTCTCATAGCCAGCCTTGAATAGGCCACCGCTACACCACCATGGCCTATCAGCAGCAGCATACTACCCCGGCAGCGCGGTTGCGCTGCTGCCATCCACGCAGTGATGTCCATCAGTTCTATCCATCGAAGAATTTTTCCTCGGGTCACCGGGTGAGTTTCAGTTTCCCGAGTCTCGTTCTAGAAGTAGTTTCACTCTTCTCAGGACATCTCCTTCTATCTGAAATCATTGTTGATGGAAACCACTCAACTCGGACTCATACCGCGATTAGCGTCAAAATCCACAAATTAAGGTGGAGGGGTCGGGCCATGATCGTTCGGCCATCACCCTCCATGTTAGTGTGATAGCATGCGGCTTCGATTCTTAATCCTTGATGTAAAATGAAGAACGTACAAAAATTAACAAAGATTGAACCCCTACCTTGGTTCGTTGTTCATTGACGGAGTCGCAGGGAAGGTGACCGTGTTGTGGTCATTCTTCTTGTCCACCACACACTTCCAATCCAAGCTCGTGTGTCGGTTCTTTGATGAATATTAGGAGGGAAGGTCGGTAGAAGACATACCACATCAAAGGGGGTCTGTGGATGAAGGTCGAAGGAGATTTCCCTTCGTTGGGAGCGTTCTTCATTCTTCGTTGGCGAGAGCTTTTCTCCCTAAGCTCTCTCTTCTCCCAAAGTTACACCAAAAGAAAAATTCCACCCAAAATAATAGATTATGTTTATCTATTATTTAATTTTTGGCACAAAAATTTATAAGGGGTGAATTAAATTAGGTTGGCTCCACATAATTAATGTGGAGGATTTGACAAAAATTATGTGTTGGGGAGTTGAAGAGGCTCCCCTACACTTAATGGAAGGTAGAGGGTTTCTCCCCATTAAATGGGAGTTTCTAGGGGGTTTAACCTCGGGGGGTCCCCACCACAATAAACAAGAAGAGGAGGTTTAGGCCTCTGGCAGGCCCCACCACCATAACCTCTCATGGGAGGTTAAGATGTGGTGGTCCCCACCTCCAACATTCACAAGGAGGCTTTAACCAACAAATAAAAATAATGTTTACACAATCTTATTTTTGTTTAATTCATTCACGAAAAACTAAAAAACCATCATTCACTCTCGACCAACTACCATCGTGGTGAAAATCTCCTTAAGTGAATACCAGCACTATGAGTTCAATGGTGCCCTCAGATGTCAATTCTGAGCACAGGTTGAAATGTTATAAAACCCCCTCATACGTTTACTGAACGTACCCAGACAAAACTTCTGAAATTGACTTCGGGCACGCTGGGCCTTGGAATCAAGCACCGTAAATTTTCATGGACTCGTAAAATTACCATTTAATTAAAAAATATTTACAGGGAAATTCTAGGTCTTTACAGTTAATGTATCACTGGTCATGTTCATTGAGCCAGTCACAACTCTCTATAGAGGTCTTAAGCCACTTCAACTATACCTGGAATTATTCCCCATCACTCCTCTCAATGTCATTTTTATTTTCATTATTGAGTAATATTTATAAAGTGTTCTTTTTGAGTCAAAAAAAGTGTCCTGATAGGAATGAATGATATTTGGTTCAACATTGTGATAGAGAAATGAGGATCTGATCTTGTATTTTGGGATTTTGGTTTCAAATGGTGATGAAACTGATGCTAGTTTTTTCTTTAATGATGAAGACGATGTGCTGTCATGAAACATGTGTAGTTTTATAATAGGAATATATGGTTTCGAGGATATATATTCTAGTGTGGTAACCATATATTGAGGGTCTTTTTTGTTTCATATTTATGAAAAGGTGATGGTCTTTTAGGGTGGTAGACTTGAATGAAGGTTTTGAGTATGGTTGGGGTTAATTATGAGGACATCACTCCTCTCTCCTGAAGGACGATAATGATTCATTTTATAATTATTGGGATTTTGGTCATATAATGAAAATTATAATAGAGGATATTTGATTAAGAAGATGGATGTGGATGTGACTTAGTTTGGTTCAAGTGAATCACAATTCTCAGTATCCTATTTTTATGAGTACCTCACTCGAAATTCCATTTCTATTATTAATGGTAATGGGAATAGAAGAAATAGATCCCCTACAAGTAACAAATAGAAATGGTGGAGCTCAAGTAAATCATCGTCAAAAATAATATATCAATCATTGTGTAATGAACAAGTATAATATAAAGCTAAAATACATTCTAATGGGTCCCCTTTTCTATTCATGAAATCCAATGAACAATTTTCATATATGTGGATTTATGTGATATTGATCTTTTGGATGATAAGATATTTTCAATTTTGAATAATATAAGACACCTTCCATGGGAATTCCCCTTTATCAAACAACAGCCCAACCACAATTTTGGATTCTGAATACACCTCTACGATTTTATGATATAAGGCCTAAATAAAGATTGCCCGGTTGATATTTCATTGACATATACCTCTGAGGATGTGGTAGCTCCAATGAGGCCATTGAAACTATAAATAACTGATCTATTTGATCTATATACATGCACTCTTGTTTTTCCTATACCTCATAGAAATAAATATTATAGGTTTTATTTTACTAATTGTGGCTGAAGACCCTAGTCCCAGGATGAGAATTCCCAACTCCACTATATATAACATAACATGAAATTTTAAACAAGTTCAAGAGTTTATTTTAACCTCCTTAATGTTATTACTCATCTACTAGATGATATTGATCATAAATATTAATATCATACTATGAACCTTGTCCTCACACACTTATTTACCAATTTACTAATACCAACCTGGTAAAAAGAGTGACACTGACACACTACCACCCATGAACCACCATACATAACCCAAAAAACACCATAAACATATCAACCAATCTCTCTTAAAAAATGTATATTGTGTGGATTCCAATCATGTATGACTATATAATCTACACATCAATTTATGTAAAACCCTCATTCTTTGTATATTTTTGATAGTGTGTTGTGTTTGATTCGTCATACTCCAAACCAAGAAAATCATCTTCACTGATAATTCCTTGCACCAGATCATAGAATACAATTATTCTATCAATGAGTTGGAATTCCATGAAATTAAAATAACACATATGGTAATGTTCATAGAATTTTATTAAAAAAGAATCAATCGGGGTATTAATTCTTGCATATGTTTCCAAATAACAATTTTTGTATCACCTCTAAATTCTAAAGTATGAATATTGAATTCTATTGGGTGTTTGAAATATGAAATGAAACATAGAATGGAATTTAAACCCTTTATAATTTCATATATATTAAATATCATATATTTATTTAATATATTTTACAACTATTATGGAAAACAATATTAAATTAGCCTGTATCTAAAGCAACAATGACTTTCTTCGATAGCTTGCATTTCATGTAAGACTCTGTTTTACCGAAAAATGATATATTATTAATATATTATTATTTAATATAATGAAAAATTTCATAGAAGTTAAATTAGATATAATGAAGAGTATTAAATAGAATATGGAATTAAATTTTTTAATTCATTGGTTTAATATTAATTATAAATGAATATCAAAACTTATTGGAAATTTAGGAAATCTTTTTATGAGGAACTAATTATGCATCAAAAGTTGTTTTATTATAATAAATTAAATTAATTAATATAAGATAATTATATTAATGAAATGAATATATATATATATATATATATATATTATTTTTCAGTCAAATATTTGTGAAATTAATCTAATAGATTTGATAGACCTAAGGCAAGAACAAACACAATTTTACACATAAACACGTATATTTTTAATAAAGCAGTTTTGCAACCTTTTAATGGTGCACCTATTTTAACTATAAATCATGATTCTTATATATATAATATTGAAAAATAAACTTCTTTTTCGATAGTTAAAAATTAATATTAGGTTTTATTTATTTGTTTTTTTTTCTGAGAAGTTTCATTTCATAATGAATAGTGAAAATTACTGAATTTTAATACAAAATATGGAATCTCGTCTCAAAAATTTATAAGGATAAGCTATGATTAAAATTGTTTTTAAAGTAAAATTAGTTCAATTTTACATCAATTAATCCAATAAAGATCATTGGAATCAATTTAACATTGAAATTGGATATACAATAATTTCAAACGTTTGGACATTTTTACTTCGTAATCCTACTTTATCATCCCACCCATGGAATTAAATTTAAATTAATTTTTTCCTCTTATGTGATTAGAATTCGGATAAATCGAATCCATATTTTTAACCATCATAATTTATATATTCTAATAATTTAAATTAATTTTTAGTTGATTTATTAGTTAAATTTATTAAAATTAATTACTATTATTAAGAGAAAAAAATAGCATAACAATGGACTAAACCACAAAAATATGTTTAAAAATAACCTCGAAAAGATTAAAAAATAAATCAAATGGATATTTTTAGACCATATAACTCATTTTATCAATTTTTTAAATTTTGGAGTGACATGAAATGGTAAAAAGTTGGTGGATATGTCTTTTAATAACACTAACAGAATGCTACTACTCCTCCACCATAAAAAGTCACTCACCCTCCCACATGTTCACAAATTTAAATAAATTTGGCTCAATAAAACTCTATAAAAATATGCTTAGAACATACATAAGTTTACTATATAATCATTTATTTGTTCCTAAATTAAACCAACTAAATCTTTTGGTTTAAACCGAAATGAGTCACCCGTTTAAGGGGATACATTCTTCAATGTTCTGTTATCTTTCATGTAAATATAAACCCATTCAATTATATTTATATATAACATATATAATTATATAATTATATAAAATTTATTGAGATATTGTTAATATATGGTTTCAACCTACAATTCCATGCACATCAAACAAAATGGGATACTCAATCTTAATTCATATGTACAGCGGACTACTACCTCATGAACTGATGTTGTTCATTCATTAATTTACCTACATTCATGGTTGTAATAATTATGTATTTATAAATTATATATGTTATATATGGTATTTATGTTGTATTAAGGATTATTTAATTTTAGTATAACACATCCCTTTATGGATTCCATTTTTTGGGAATACAACAACTTAGTTTTTGGAAGTGTAGAGGACCACCACCCCTAAGAGATTTATTTCTTCCATGCTATACATGGAATGTATAAAGGATGAATTAAATTAACATCTGTGATATGAATATTACCATTATTATATTTTAATTATTATATACATATATAATATTTACATTCCAATCTTTTAATACAATACTAAAATGGAAATAACATTCATACGTACGTACAACCTACCATCAAAATTAAGTGTGAATTTAATTTCTTATATCCAAATATTATGAAATATTCAAAATATATTTATGATAATTATATATTAATATTAACTAATTATATAAATTTTGGTGATTATGAGATCATGATCAACTTAATACGAGAAAAAAAAGTCAAACCGTGCTAAAATATTAGGAACTTAAAACCTAAAATATCAGGAAATGATGAAAGATATTAATAAATAGTTATTAATATGTCATAATAAGATAAAATATGTTATTATTTATATGATTATGTTTAAGGTATAATTCAGAATCATCTTTAAAACCCTTATATTTGATTTTATAGGGTGTTCACCCAAATAGATACCCATGGTTAGATATTTTCTCTCAATTTACATTCAAAGAATGTTTTTGTTATTATACACCAATTCACAATAATTTTGTGCATATAATACCAAATTGTCATTTAATATCATGAATCAATCATAAATCATGGTATCTTATGTTTCAAGTTGAACTATCTCATTCAAGGTTGTTAGACTTGAAGATTTCGATGTTTTAAATGTTATATTTTTAATATCACATTATGTTTTGATTATTTACATTATTTTGAATAAATCACTTCTTAATGATCATATTTATAGTTCATTAAATTTATCTTAAATGTAATTATTCTCATTCAATTGATATTATTATTTCCTAAATCATATACTATTTTCCTTACAATGTTAACTACGACAATTATTACCTTAATATGGGAATTATTGAAAAATCCATTTATTTTATTCTTTATTGGTATTCGATAAGTCACATTGTTTATGAATTGAAATAAACTATTCAATTAGTGATTGACTATATGTACATGAACTATATGGTTTGGGGAACATTTAATGCAATCTTATCGATGAATCGATAGTCCCAGTAGATGAATCAGTTGTCCAAATCTGTGTAGTTTAAAGCATTTAGAGATGTGTTTAGGAAAAATGATGTATACTAAATCAGAAATAAAATTATTGAGAATTTAGTTATTATTATAATCCTTGAATTTTTTTTTTAATATTATCTATGTATGAATTTCATTTTCATTTAATTGGTTAAATGTAATGTGTTCCAATTATATATAAATACATATTGACTTTGCCTTATCTAGATATTTATTTGGAATATGTTCTCAATAATTTACCATTCTATATAGATTATTCTAATTGATTCATTATTTCTTACACTGTACATTACCCTTACTTATAATTTGAGCTCACACTTATTATTTTTTATTCCCTATCATATAATAATGAAATCATTAATTGAGTTTAATGAATGCTGAGATTTTACTTATATTGAGAATTATGTTATTTTTATAATTAATTATGGGTATCATGTATGTAATATTATATTTAAAAACTAATAAAATTTTTGGTACCTTGGATTTGAATCTTGTAATTATGCTTATATAATAGCAAAAGGCACTAGCTTTGGCCAGCTATGCTTGGATAATTCTTGTTGGTATTAGAGAATGTTTAGTAGAAAGATAGGAAACTAGATTTAGAAAACAATGATTTGGGAAAATAACCCTAAAATATATTTTGAGGATTAGTATATAAGATCATCCTCGAATTTTATTATGATGGATATTATGTGGGTCTTCCTATAAATACATCAACATATACGATGTTTTTATGATTATGTGATTATATGCATTTAAATGTTTCAACTTATTTTATTTATTTCACTAGATCTTTGATTATACATAATATTACATAATGTATTGTTCTAATCAAGTATATTACATTGTTTAGAGATAGATCATTTAAAGAATAATGATGTCAATACACCTAGAAAATGTAGAGGATTCCCTACAAACAAAGATGATATAATTATTATTGTATTTGGGAATGTTATGGATATCTTAGGGTTTCATAATTAAATTATGATGCATAATCGGGCCTAGATGGTGCAACGTGTTCCAAAATTATATTCTTCGTTGTTGGGTCTCTTTATGTGAAAGAGGCCCCATTATTTAGTGGCACTACAAACCCAATGTAGGCTGAGATATAGATTAAGCCTCTTGATATGATATGTATGGAATTCAGATATGGTGAACATGAAGTGTCTTCACTTGTATTCTATTGTAAAAATTAAGATGTTGATAATTGGAGTTCATGGATACAAACAAAATTAGAGATGAAGAAGAAATTAAAATAAAAAATTAGAAATCGTCTAAGAATCTAATTTTTTAAAAATAAAATTCCTCGCCAAAAAAAGAAGAAGAAGTGGCTGTTCCTATATTTAAAGAAATTTATTAAGAAAGTGTTGTGATTTATTAATAAACATTTAAAAGGTTATAATGACATTATACATATCTCATAAACAACATAGAATAAAATATTGATCAATTATTTTATGGATATAATCCATATCTCGGAAGGGCTCTTGTGCCTAAACATTTTCTTTATAAGAATAAATAGTTTTATGTGCCATCAAGATGAAGAAATAATTCTTTACGTCCTATATGTTAAAGGGTAAGAAATAGAATAATATGATATAAGAGATAATAATAGATATTGGGAATATGGGAATGAAGGATTTACCAATATATGATTACTTTTGAATGAATCACGCTGGAAAATGATTGAAAGTATTGGTTTTTTAATATTAGTGTGGGGAAAATGATCTCCTAGAAAAATGAATGAAAATGGAAGAAGGAAAAAAAATTTATTTAGTTTTACAACTACAAGGATATGAAACACTATGAAAAAAAACCTAATTTTCATGGGAATATACATCAGAAGAAGATGAGGGATCAAGGTCAACCATATTATATAGACACAACTGAATTAGAATAATTAATTGTTTTCACTATTGGGATCTAATAAATATTTTGTAAATGTAACTTATTGATGATGTTTCCATAATATGATTTAATAAATATATAATAATTGTATGATATTACTTTTTCCTTGCAATCATGATATCATCTATTGAATGGTCCGAAGAAATGTAATTTGATAGAAAGTTTTAATTATTTGAAAACACTTGGTTGATGGATATATACGCCCTAATTTGTTCCTGATGTATAGATAATGATGTTAGACTAAGGGATTATTTCATATATGAGATCATTAGTGAAAAGTATAGGTAATCAAAATATGACCATCAAATTCGGATCGAGAGTGATAGAGAACATTTTCATTCGAATGTTGTCAACCAAAAAACCATTAGTTGAGAAGATGAAATTTTGTTAAGGTGGGGAGAATGTTTGACCCATAAATTTTTATATAAGAATATTTTATTTAATTGTGTGTATGACTTCTGACAGAAAAATTGTTAAGCAATATATCCTCTCAAGAATTTCTGGAATATTTAATAATTTGAATAAATTAAATATATTCAATAACTTGCATGTCATGTAATACTGAGTTATGTTGCATCACACAAAATAATGTCTTTCATCTATAGCTTTTTTTTCATGTAAGAATGACTTTTATTGAAAAATAATATATTATTTAAAATATATTATTTAATATTATATGATATAATATATAAGTTAAATTATAGTATATAAAAGGTTTTAACAAAATTATAGAAATATATTGTTGAATTGATTGGTTTAATATAAAATACAAATTACTATCAAAACCAACTTCAAATATAAGAAATGTTTCTATAAAAAACTATTTTATTTTTAAAAGGGTGTTTTATGTCAATAAATTTAACTAATTACTATTATTTTATTTCATTACCTAAATATACGTATTATATTAAATCAAATTTCTTTGACATTCATCCATTAGATTTTTTTAGACATGAGGTATGAACAAACCCAATTTTACACATAAAAAACTTACATTTTTATAGAAGTGGGTTTATCACCTTTTAATAGAAAACACATTTTAAATATGAATATTGAATCTTTTGTAAATTTACGATGAAAAAAAATCATTTTTGAAATATAATTTTTATAATTATGTTTGGGTTAATTTTTTTTGAAGTTACATTTTTTAATGAATATTTAAAAATACTAAATTTTAATTGAAAATTTTCATTTCCTCTCAAAAATATATCATCATAAATTATATTTAAAATTGATTTTAAAGTATATTTAGATTAACTAAATATCAATTGATAAAATTTAGTTCATTATAATAACATTCTAATTCTAATTGGATATAAAAACATTTTGAACTTTTGAACTTTTTTTATAGACCAGCTTTATCATCCCATTTGGAGGATTAAATTTTATATACATTATTCCACTTATTTTATTAGAATTAAAAGAAATGGAATCAATATTTTGAATCACAAAAAATTCTAATGATTAATAAGGACCACTTATTTATTTCAAAAAATTATTAGTGAAAGTAATTATCATAATAAAGGATTAAACCAAAATCTTAATGGCTAAAATGAACTAGAAACATTTAAAAAAAATCAATTTCCTCGAAATATTTTGACTGTATACTATTTTATTCCGAAATTTTGTTCTTTAATTGACCCAATTGACATCAAAAAAGGGTGAAATTTCTATATTAAAAAATAACAAGAATGACACTTCTCCTCCAGTATAAAATTCACTCACCTCCCCCACTTAATAACACCTATAAATACATTTTCCTCACCCAAAGTCTACATAAATAAGCTTCCAATATCATTAAAATAATTCTAGAATCCTTAATTTTGATGAAATAAAACAAATGATGTCTTTTTTTAAACCAAAAAGGCTTACCCAAATAAGAGGTAACATTATTCATTGATCACTTATCATTAATTTACGTCTCCAAATCTTATATTATTTTTATTCTGTGATTATAAATGTACATATTTGTTTTAAATATAATATTATTTATTATGATAAAAGTTATACATTTATATTAACAAAAATCCATCAAAATGGGATACACAATCATCATTTTTGTGTATTTCGAACTAATTCCTTGGGAAGCGATGTCATAAATTATTCCATTTACCAGTATTAATGTTTTTAATAATAAATATTTATAGATTCTATATGTTATATATTATAATTATGATTTAAAATTTATTAATAAATTATTATATAACAGATAGCATTACGCCTTCAATTTTGTGATAATACGATTACTTATTTTGTCGATGTGTGGACAACCACCTACTCAAAGCGATGTGATCTGTTTACACTATAAATTGATTGCATAAAAGATTATTCTAATTAAAATATGTGATATATATAAAGGAATTTCTATAATTAAATTATAATATACGTATATTTTATTTAATTTTAATTATTTTATTAGAATATTAAAATGGATACAACATTCATGTGTACGTACGACCTACCATCTTATGAACAACACATATCATTTCCTCTCTCAAAATATTATGGAATATTATAAAGAGGTATATAATTAATGTATATGATAATTAAATCAAATTTTACATTATTTAGATATTGAAATTAGGATCTCTATAATAGTAAAAATACAATTCAAAATATACTCAAAACACTAGGAAATTAACACATGAAATAGTAAAAATCAATGAATGGTTGTTAAGAAAAGTGTAGTAAGATATTATAAGAAGATAATATATGATATTATTAATAATAGTATTAATCATTAATATGATATTAACATTTTTACAACCCTTATATATTATGATAGATTATTTTCATCCAAAATTAATAATATGGTAAGGGATTTCGTCTAAATTTAAATTCAATTGAGACTTTTTTTATAATACGCCAATTCATTTTAATGTTTTGTATATAAAGACCAATTATTATTTAATATCACTCTTCAATCACATGTAATTATATTTTAATTTTAACATTGATATATCTCATTTAAGGGGTTTTGATTTGAAAATTACTAAGTGGTAAAAGATATATTTTTCTAAAAATTTCCTTTTTTATTAACAGAATAAATATGAAAAAAATGTGAGAAACTAACAGATCTGAATATTATAAAAAATAAATCCATGAATGAGGATAAACCATGACAATATTACATGATATCACTATTTCTATTGATTACATCATGATGATAATCGATCACCATCACATGACCACTCTGCTAGCTATCCCATGCATAGATTCCATGTGCCTGATACAGATGGAAGATTCATACCCTCTCAAACATACAAATCTAAATGACATGATATGTTGAAATATTTCTATTCTAGACCTCATATGAATTTTACCCATATAGTATGATGGTTCCAAACACACCCACTGTTCAAAAAGAAATCTAATTACTCAAAACATGCTTATACAGAATCCATAAACGACCAATAATCCTTTCAAAATAGATATCCAAATGCTTCACCAAAGAAATTTACACTGGGCCAGAAAAAAATGACAACACAAACATCAATGTCATATAAACCAAAATCATGAACAAAACACATCCATATCAGGTAGAATCATACAAAATATGAATAAAAGATTAACAATGATCCTAAAAAACGATCAGTACTCCACAAATATCGTAATAACACCCCACCCTAAAAAAATCAATGTCGCCATTTATATGAAACATGCTGATGCTGCAACACTGGAGAAGATAGACTAAAAAATCCACTTACAATCCAGAAATCATTAATTCATCCAAACTACAGAAGAAAAATAAAAAGAATATAAAACATAAAAAAAATAATTAAAAAAATAACCCGAACACCATAATAACCCTTCGCAAGCATGTACTGAAAAACATTGTCACTACCTTCAGGACCACACAAGCCAACAGATAATCCCCATGCACCCACAGATGGTATAGAAACATGACAAAAATCTTTACTACAGAAGCTAGAAACTCATACCTTGGACCCTCAACATGCCTCCATATGAGGCCCTATCCAGATAGAAGGGTGGGGCATGAAAATTCAAACAATCGATAAGCTCACAGAGATGTTCAAGCCCAGAGAGTCTCATGATGCTGCCAATGGAAGAGGAACCGAACGTCATGAGCATACAGTGTAGAATCATTGAGGAGAGGAACAACCGATCCACATTACATCATGGTGGTTGTAGCGTGGGAAACCCTAGTGCAGATCCCCTTATGTGCACATCTTCCACGTAAAAGCTATCTTTGAAATATGACTATATTTGTTTTATTATTAACTTTTCATGAAACAATCACTTCATTATAATCATATTTATTAGTAATTATAAAAATGATAAATATAAATATTCTCTTTTTATTGATATCATTATTTCCTAAATCGTATAAAATTTTTACATATTGTTTTTATTTTGACCATTATTTTCTTAAATGGATAATTATTGTTAAGTCTATAACCTTTATAAAATAGAGATATTTGAAGAGAAATTTTTTAAGAATTTAAATCACCAATTAGATATATGAATAATTATTTTAAATAGACTATATGTTTTTTGGACCTATTAATGCGCGACCCTCGATGAATTATTAGTGCCATGAGACGAATGAGTTGATCAGATAATTGTCGTTTGATTTATCTGGAGAATAAATCTTCACAGAAAAGATATTATATTCCTATGAAACCAGACATACAATAATTGAGAACATCTATTATTAAAGAATTATTTTATTACTATTATCCATGATAATATTTCAATGAAATTATCTATGGTAACATATCACTCTCAGTTTATTGATTAAATTGAATGTTTTTCAGTTTTCAACGATTCCATATTTAATTTTTCATATCAAAATATTTTTATTGTATTGACCAAATTTATTATGAAACATTTTTTTGAATAAATTATTTTTCATTAAAATATTTCAATTCATGCTACAATAACTCAAACATTCTTTATAATCTATACCATGTTAATATTTGGTAACATGCAACAATGACTTGTCTTTTGTTACGCACAACACTAAATTCTTATGAAACAACATTTTATTATAATAACTATTTAAACATTATATTTATAACATATTAATGTAAAATAGTAATATGAATAAAATTAAATTATTTTTAAATATTATAAATAATGGAAAAATATATTGATAATAAGACATTATTTTTTAGTAATGTATTTAAATGTTGGAAATTCGTATTTTAAAAAAACAAGTTTTATGTCTTTATATGAACAATAATGTTTTTATTTTTAGATAGTTTTTTAAATTTGAATTTTTATAAAGAAACATAACACCCAAATTATTAATTTATAAATTCTCTTATACTGAATTTTTGTGATTTTTCTAAAAAACATCATATTGGATGAATATTGAAAAATACTAAATTTTAATTCAAAACTAAATTTTCATCTAATTAATTTAAATATTTAAACTATATTAATATTTTTTAAAAGTGAAATTAGATAAATTTTACATTAATTAATCTAATTCAGGTCATTGGAAACAGTTTCACATTGAAATTGTATATCAAAACATTACAAACTATTAATCCATTTTTCATAATAACATAATTTCTTAAACCATCTACGATATTAAATTTAATATAATATCTAAAAATTATATGATCAGAATGTGGAAAATAAATTTCATATTTTTAATAATCATAATTTATATTATCTAAAATATAATATATATTATTACTAAAAGTATTTGTGAATGTGATTAAAAGTAATCTCTATGATTAAGTGAGAAATTAGTATAACAACATAGTAAACCAAGATCATTAGGTTTAAAATTACCTTGAAACAGGTCCAAAATCCATTGGATGTTAATATTTTGACTCTATAATCCCATTTATTGTATTTTTAAAACTATTTCAACTACATGAAATATTAAAAATGTGGGTGGAGTTCCATATTAAATTTTTTTTCAAGAATCTCACTCATCCTCCACTATAAAAGTCACTCCCTCCTCCCACTTATTCAAACCTATAAATAAATTTTGCTTAGAAAAAATCATCCTAAATATCCTCTGAAAACCCTTCCATTCATCATATAGGACACCTATTATGATTAAACACATCCAAGGAATACTTTTTTTTGAAAACCAAATATAGTTACCCAGAGTAGTGGTGACATCATGCTTCAAACTCTTGTTTTTTTCATCTTCCACCACAATAACTATTAGTATTCCATGATTATATAGTATTTGTAGTATAATAAATATTTTTATATTTTTATATTATATTTTTTAACTACACTTACACACACATCTATGTAATGGTTAACTAAAATACCATTCTTGTGTACAAAAAACTGTCTTCTCACGAAATGATGTTTTGTGTTTTTCATTTACCACATATCATGGGTTGGAATTATGATAGAAATATATTTTTATATGATATTTAACGTATTTATTATTTATTTGTTATTATTTAATTATTATATAACACATACCATAATTCATTCAATTTTTTGTAACTATGATAAATTTGTTTGGTCAAGTGTGGAATGTTACATCATCAAGGCTATCTAATTCATTGACACTCAACATGAAATGTATTAAAGATGGGATTATAAATATTATATGATATATATGAGTTAAAAATTTTATTTTAATTATTATTATAATATATATATATATATGTGGATTTTAATTTTATTCATTCAATACGATTAGAAAACTGAAACAACGCTCATGTGTATATAAGACCTACCGTCTCCATGAACAATGTAATTAGTTTTCTGTTTATATCATTAAAATATTTTTATAAATATATATAATGAATTTATATCATATTTATATCATGTTATACATTATTGAAATCATTATATATGTATAAGGACTAAAAATATAACAAATTAAGGCACATGAAAAACACAAAGAAAATATTACCTTAAATTTAACCATAAAATGTAAGTGTAAAAAGGTGGTTATAATAAAGAAATTTATGGTATTATATATAATAATATCGTTCTATGTTAGAGTTATAGTAAATATATATATAGAATATATGATTTTTTAATGAGTATGACAAGAGTCAAGAAATAAGGTAAGGGGATTTATAAACTCACAGTATTTTATGTAATATTTATGCATTATTCACCGCTCATTTCATTTGTGTGGTGTATATAATTCCAATTAATATATTATTTGATTATTATCCAAAAATTTAATTGTATTAACTTATCTATTTTATGATATCTCTTTAGTGGGTTTATATTTCAATTGTTACCAAATTGTGAAATTAGTTTTTTCTCAATTTACATTCTTTGAGACACATGCTACGAATTTTAAAAACAATGTTTTGAAAAATGTTTTTAATGATTTTATTTTAAGGTCATTTTCAAGTAAAATGTTCCTTAATTATGTTTTAATACTTAAAATATTTATTTATATGTTTTCAAATCATTTTTCAATGAAAAAATATTTGAATAATGTTTTATAATTTAATGAGCGTTTTTCAAAGGAGAAAGGATATTTTCCCTATGAAATATTTTTAAAAGATCATCCCAAATTATATTACGTCTAATATAATATCCATTGGTGTTTCTCATGTATTTAAAAGATAATAATACAAATGTTCCATTAGTATTCCTTATCTTAAAGGTATTTGTTTTGATGAATTGTTTTTATGAAAACTTGTTTATGTATCATATGTCATATAATTACGAAACCCATTAATAAATCATAGGATATATTCTTATTAATTTTTTTTCCAATGTTATAAATTGATTAAATTATTCTGAAGCATATATTTTTTCCCAAGTTAATATATGTTTACATGTATGTGACACTAATTCCATTTAATGTGTTATGAAATGATCATTTACAATTTTGTCGAACATGTATGTATGATTTTATTATGATATTGGTGGGACCTATATCTATCTCAAATTTATTGTGTAAATATTTATATACCATGACATAATTATGTGATTCTAGTTTATGGTATTGGTCCACTATAGATGATAGGGAAGCATGATATACTATTGGAATGTGGGAAAACCAGATCAACTATGGGACGATGGGGAATCCTGATACCTTATAAGGAAACAACTAAAAATTTTTATCATGGTGTGCCTCATACTATTTTTTTAGTCCACATTATGTGACCTGTAACATTTTGGAAATATTCATTGACTTATAGGTAATGATATTATATTTTTATGTGCCTTTCACATTTCAAAGTCATATTCCTTTATTATAATTTCATGAATTGTGCTCTTCTGTCTATTATGATTATTGTCTTGTGAACTTATGAACATTATTCCATGATTCATGTTTATCATCTGGTATATGAATCATTTGATTTCTTAATTTCATGATCATTTTCTTTTACCCTTATGCTCATTTTTATTCTATAAAATATACCATGTTTACCCTTATTGAGAAACTAAGATAACACATTTTTATAAATCCATTCCCTAGGTTATGATGATATGTATTATGAGTGATGTTTTAAATAAGGGTTCTAGTCCGGAAGAACATAGTAGGAGATAATTTAGCACACATATATACCAATGTTTATATTTACAGGTTTCCAAAGGCAATAAAGTAATACAATCATGGGGTTTCCTTTTATGTGCTGTATTAAATATTCCAAAAAAATGATGCAATGTAAATGTTGGAATATAGAGGGTCGTTTTAGATGTTATGATAAAAATGATTATAAATCCATGGAAACTAATATGAGAAAAAATTATTCAGAAACTTATAGTCTAGTCTATAGACAAGTCTATGGACCATGAAAATTATATGAAAATGTCCTAGAAATTTTTAAAGGGTAGATTGAGTGTTTTCCTAGAAATACATCCTTATCATGAAACTATAATTGGATGTGGGTTTGTCCCAAAAGTATGTTGGGTTAATAACCCATGATGGACCGTATTGATCTATACTCGATCAAGAACTACTTCATGAAAATGGGCCTTTCTCCACATCTAGTTTGACACTCTCAAGGGATATGCCTCACAAATTCATAAACTCTTCATGAACCATCCTGAGTGTATAAATATATTATTTATTTGTATAATTTAGGATAAAATTACGGTGTCTTATATTAATGAATGTGTAATAATTTAGAAATAATTTACTATTGGTCATAGTAGAGTACACAAGAGGGAGTTAATTGACTATCTATAATAATTTCTATCTAAAATGTTACATTTTAATTTCCCCCAATATTAAAAAAAATTCCATGTTATCCTATAGTGAATTTATAAGAGCATGATAGTTTGATTAATTTCAAAAAATATTTATTAGTTATCAGTTGTATCAATTTGATAATTAATAAAACTTTTGAAACTAATTTAATAAGTCAATAATGTTATTAACACTTGATACGACTAACTATCAGAGACCAATTTAGTTTTATGAAATCTGGGAGAAAAAAATAGGAAATAAAACAGGATGTTCGGTCTCATGAAGAGACAAAATCCTCTACACTTAGTGATCACCTGCAACCAAGAAGTTTATATTGATAAACAATTTGATCCACACTTCAGATCAGGGATCAATACACCACACATGGATATCTGGGTAACAGTAGACCACAACCATAGTTCTTTTTGGGGAAATAACAAACATGTAACCGTTGAACACATCAATAGTTATATGTTGGATACTATTGAATAAATCGAGTGTGATATTGAGGATATCAGTATCCTCCTATTATGTATAGGATTCAATGTGCGTGTAAAATACAAATACACACACTCCTCAGAAATGAAAATAGGTGAGAACAATAGAGATAAAGATGTAGTGTTAGGTTTAGAAGGATTTGTGTGTTTAGCCATGAATCTTTGGACTAGTTTGATGAAGTGGATTTGAAGTTTGATCTCCAAAATATAGTGTCACATCCCCTCTATTATGAATTCCAGGATTATGAGATGTTAAGCTTCTTGTTTGAAAAATGTACAAGGTTATCTCATCTGTTTTATCTTCATTTCTTGATCTACTTGTATTTTCTTCTATTTTAGCTATTTGGTTCACAATGGTTTCATGATAGTTGATCCTCTTTAGTATATATTTATCTCACACAGCATTCACTACATTTAATTAGCTCTTAATGTAAAATTATTTTTCCACTTTAAAAATTCTATCCTGACAATGTGCATGTGGGGATACCTCATACATTGTATGGAATTCTATCAAGTCTACAAGTAGGAATTTATTATGTAAGTGTCATTAAATAACACCAAAATGACCATTATAAATCATATTAATAAATGCAGATTTAATTATTCTATCAGTGACTCATTGGTCGGTGTCTCCTTCTATCAGTGTCTAATTCTATCAGTGCCTCCTTCTCTTAGTGTCTCATTATATCAATGTATCATTCTATTGATGTATCCAATAATCGGTTTCTCCTTATATCGATATCAGTATATAATGTTGTTGGTATTTCTATTATTCGGCTACTCATTACATCTTTGGCATATTTCAGTGGTGAAACTTTCCAACTACCAGTGAGACAGGTGACCTATCGGTGAGACAGTTTAACTATCAATGTCCCATATAAACTGATAGAGATTCCTCAAATTAGTAGAACCATGAAACGGTGAGTTATCTGCATTGGTTTCTTGTGTAATAGCAATTTCTTCCAACCGTGTCAACTTCACATACATAGAACATATGTCTGTTTGATCTATCAGTCAGTGAGTCATATTTCTATTGATGATTCACCTGTCTATGAGTGTCAGTGACACATACATGGATAATTTTAGATGTTCTTTCTATCTTACAATTCAACAAAATCATTGAATGTTAATGTCCATAAACCCATATAAAAACAATTATAATTTTGATTATACTAAAACACTATAATTAGTTTCATGATTCAAATGATTATATATTCAATCTAATGATTTTTAGATAATTTATAATCTAACATAAGAAAATATATATGTTAATATATGACATGATTTGTGATTATTAAAAATAATATAGTTGGACAACATCTTCAATGGTCCCACAATCTCTCCCTTTTTGATGATCACATATCATAGAATTATTATGTACCATTGGAGAATTATTAATGTAAAGACATCATAATGTATTAGAGAGAAGATTAAAATAATATATACTAGAACTCATAAAAATTTTACGTAATACGTTTCTCCCCATTTTAATAGTTATTAATAATAGTCTTCCCATTTTAATAATTATTTATAAAATTATCACCATTTTTGTATTAGAAAATAGTTTAATGTGAAAGGAACCGTAAAAAAATAATTGTAGATACAATGAAAGAACATTCATAAAAAGATTACACTAAAATAGAAAAAGTACAATGACCAAGACATATCAAGAAAGGTCACTCCACACTACATGATAGGTTCAATGGGTTCCTTCCTTTTATGATAAGGATTAAGGGATGGTTCATCAAGAGTGTTTGGATTTTTCAACAGGAGGGTCTGAATGGATTTTAAGAGGAGGTAGAGGCACTAATTTAAGAACTATAGAACCCAGGGAAGGTTTGTGCTAAGATAGAATCTAAGGATGAATAGTTTCAGTAATGACTACTCTGATCTGATATAAAACCAGAGAAATATACATATGAGGTTGAGCAGTCATTGATCTAGTAGGGCCAAGTGTTGTAGAAATATGTACCACAATGGGATCAGTTAGGACATAGAGATACAATTTTAACAGCCTGATGAACTATTCAATTATCTCTCCACCACATTTCATTTCATTTTCAAATTTATCTTCGGCTTTGATAACCTTGTCCCATAAGGGAGTGAATTCTCATAGTTTCTGAATCTAATCCATAGAAAACTTTTTCACTGGAGGAAGAGTAATATTGGTGGAAAAAAACTTAAACATACTATTTATTGGATGACTTGTAATGAGTTTAAATAAAAACTCATTAATGTTTTGGTCCGATATTAATGAGAGTGTGAATCATTACTCGTATAATAAATCACATGATCATGAACCTTATTTGAAGTTCCCTCAACCTTGACCTTACTGTCAATTGAATATTTAATTTCATCTTTCAAAACATAACTAACATTAGTAATATCTTGTAGATTGGGAAGACTACATAGGTAGAGTAGAGGTTGAAGAAAGATCATAGGATGTATGTTCCTTAATTTATTTTCATATCTTGGAAAACATGAGAGCTTTAAAATGAGAAACAATATTCTCAAGTCTATTCATGACAGCTTCCATTGTATTCTTATAATCAGTTGTAAAATCATTGGTGTTAGTGGTTATATTCTTCATTTCATTTCTGAGCACAGTGTTTCTTATCACAATTGTCTATGAGGTTGTGATTAAATTTGGGTGAATTTCTATTATGACCATCTTGGAAATAGAATTAGCATCAGCTTGAGACAAACTAGTTGAGGTAGGAGATGAACTAGAACCTCAAAATTTCATCGCACCATCAACCATAGATCATATTGCTTTCAAATTTTCAGTCTACTTAATATTATATCTCCTGGATTAATCAATCTCATAACTAATTTTAGATTGTACTGAATTTTTTATGGAGAAACATAAGGCTTTCTTGAATTGGTCAAAAGCAGACTTCGTGAAATAGTAACTAGAAGAGGTCTCTTCTACTGATTCTCTTTCATCAAGTGTGAATACGTCATCATCAAAATCATTATAATCCAATCCTAGGACTACATAACTAAGATTCCTTAACCATTCTTCCGTAATATCAAAATCCAAAGGAGTTAGATTATTAAGCATTACTCTACCAGTTTTATGCTCTTCATTACCTTGAGCAACTGGTACGTAATGTTCCCCTTTATTGTTAGCTTTCATGGATGATTTCCCCCCTACAGTCAATTCATCATGTCTAGGTTTCTTTACTTTACATATTATTCTTTTACTTGTATATACAACTAAATAAGTTATTTCATCCAGAGCTACATTTTCTTCTTCAACATCACCCTAAATAGATACACCAATAATAGTTTCAACAACATCCATACACACATCATCTAGATTATCATCAGGATGATTCGATTCACTCTCACTTCCACTTTCCCATATTTCTCAATTATCGACATCCTCATCCTTTCAATAACTAAGGATATCATAAACTAGCTCATCCTCACCTTCTTATCTTCCTAATTATGACCAACTTTCACCACTACCAGATTCTTCTACTTCATATTCTTCTTCATTTGATTCAATAACATAATCTACAATACCATAAACTTTTGTTTCTTAACATCCATTAAATTTGAGAATAGGTTCATGAGAAGGTAATTCCAAATGTGGACTTTCAGGTCCAATAGAGACTCTTTTTTTGGTCCAGTTGTGTTTGGGTCACTTCTATCATCAACTTGGGATCCCACATCTCTGACAAGAGTATCAAGTTCCTCATCCTCATCTGAAGAACAAGTTACTTGTTCATATTGACCGAGGATATGATATACTACATACCTTGCTCTAACTATAAGTTATATTGGATTGAAATTCTCATTAAAAATATATTCATCACCAACCCATTCCTTCCTCCGTGGGTTCTAATTAATATTCATTCTCTTAAAGATATCATAAAAAAATCATATTCCCCTACATTACTAAACTAAAACATCATAATCTTCACATGAAAAGCCTTTTTTCCTTTAGAATTTCTGAAATCTTCCTAGAATAGAAAATAGAATTTGATTTACAACTAGGTTTTATCATCTCATTAATGTGATCCAATAGATATTTTTGAAGACTACACCTAACTCCTTTATGTAGTAAATTACCACAATATACATCCTGCTACTAGGGAGGATCATGGTCCCCTTTACTGGGACAATCCTGGTGCTAAATGAACATGAATGAAATTTTTCATTGAACATTAAATGATGATGCAATGGGTATCCTATATTCCTCATTTAAAGTAATCTCTTTCAGAGATATCTCATAGAAAAAAGAATTCACTTTTAAGAGGATACGTAACTTGGTAATAATGAAACCTTTTTTTGCCGAGGAACATTACGATATTCATTATAATATCTTGAAGAGAAATATATTGTATTCCCTTTAATAATCGTATATACCCAATTAACATCAGTTCCTTCTAGAAAAAGTTCCATATTCATATAAAATTCATATACTAGCTTCGGATAAAATACTCTATCATTGTTTCAAACCATTCAATCCATCCATGATCATGTAGAACCATCAACAACAAAGATGTGTTCCCTAAGATCCATTCACCAATATCCCATACATTGTGGCTAATTCATTTTTTACATCACCATTATTTACAGGACCTAACAGTTTTCTCAATTCAAATTTTTGTTTCTTGGAAGCATATGACACATTATCATTTAGAGCTAACATCATAACCACCATTCTGATAAGTTCATTCTGGAGGTCCGAAGTTGAATGGTCGGGAGTAAAGGAAGATAGAAGTGGAAAAGAGAGATATTAGTAGTAATGAAGTAGAGTGGATCAATTAAAATTTATATCATTTAGGTATTTTGAAATTACACAATCACGAACTAGTGAAGCGGGTTCACGAGAATTAATGAAATAATTTTATTTTGATAAAAACACAATACTTACAAAAAAAATTGAGTCATCAATGTCGGTATGACAAACATTGTAAAATACTAACATTTTTTGAATGACAAACATTTTAGAACAATAACAGTGTTATCATGGACCTGATGTTTGAATGAAAATCGTATTGGCATAAAAATAGTGTGGTCTTGACAATGGTGTCACTATGAAAATGGTTTTGGCAGGAAAAAAGTTGTTGCATGACAATGAGGGAGGCATTCCAATGGTGTTATCATGAAAACCTCCCTGAAAAAGATTAATGTAAAGGAAAACATATTGTCTAAATGATTTATCATTCCTAACTCATTTCTGATGTAATTTATATTTTCATATTTCAATGGCATACTGAATATGTTAGCAAGTTGAAATTCAGTTCCAATAAATTCTTAATTGATTTCAACCTTTGGATAATTATATCTTAAAAATTGATATATTGAATCAATATGTTTTGTTATAGAATAAGAAACCAAGTTATTATAAATTTTAACAGCACTTGTATTGTCATGGTTTCTAGGTACATGTCTAAATTCATATCCATAGTCTAGCAGAGTGGGTTTCATTCAGAAAATTTGTGCACAACAGCTACTAGCAGTAATTTATTCCACTTCAGTAGTATATAGTACAATTGATTTTTTTTTCTGACTACACCGTAAAAAAAATACCTTCCAAAAAAAGTGACTTGGATCTGAGGTTCTCTTTCCATCTAAATTTCATTCACCAAAATCAGCATCAGAATAACTCATTTTATTAAATGATTGAAATTTACGCTAAAAAACCTTAATTGATAGTATGTTTATGGTATTTGAATATTATTTTAATATCATTTAAGTGAGATTTTTTGTTATTATCTTGAAGAAAGGATCACATACACACACACTAAACATTATATCTAGCCTACTAGTAGTCATTTAGAGAATACTTTCATTCATTCCTCTATATGTTCTTGGATCTATAACATTACCATTTTCATCAACATCCAACATAAAATTAGTACTCATTGTAGTTTTACTACATTTAATGTTATGGAATACAAATATTTTTAAAATATCTTTTGTGTATTTACATTGATTTAAAATGATATATTATTTATTTTTAAAAATATGAAATCTAAGAAATAAGTTTAGTTCACCCATTAAACTCATTTGAAATTAATTGTTCATCATCTTTGAAAGCTCAATACATAATTAATTTATCAATGATCCAAAAATAAAATAATCATATTAAATTTTAACTACTAAAACATCATTAGAAATTAGTTTTATAAAAAGATTAGGATCAGCGATTCCTTTCAAAAAAATTCTTGAAATAAGAAAACTAATTAATCATTCAAACCAAGCTCTTGGATCTTGTTATAATCCATATAATGCTTTTGTTAATTTTAAAACAAGATTTTGAAATTGAGGGTTTGTAGTAATAGGTGGTTTCTCAAAAAACATCCTAAAAAATATATCCATTTAGGAATGCACTCTAAACATCCATTTGATATATTTTGGAATTGAAATGGGAATTATAAGAAAGCGAGATTATGATGGCCTCAATTATAACAATAGGTGCAAATGTTTACTCATATTAAATTCCTTCTTCTTGACTATAACCTTGTTCAAATATTCTAGATTCTTTTCTAACAATATTACCAGATACATATACAATATTCCAAATCACCCACATAGTTATTATGGTTAAGGTGTCATTGGGTCTATCCACAAGTTTACAAACATTATTTCATTCAATTTGATTATATTCTTATTGCATAGCCATTACCCAAAATTCATATTTAATTGCTTAATTGATGTTTTTAGCTTCAAGTTGTGATAATAAATCTTGATGTTCAACCTGATTCCTGAGAGAATATCTAGTATGTGTCCCTTTATTTAAGTCTCTAACCACATCATTTAAAGGATGGTTCTTGAGTGTTCCATTTTTTATAAAAAAGGAGGGGCTAGTAACTTCAGGATCATCTATTGGTTTTGGTTCATCATGTTTATATTCTTAATAATTTCTAAAATTATTTGATTTAACAGATTTATTGACATAAGGATTAGATGATTTTTCATTTATGTCCATATATGACATATCATCTTCAAGGTTGTCGAGAGAGTTCATAGGTTCATATTGATATATTTCATAAAATTTGATATACACAGATTCATCCACACAACTGGTTATTTTATTAATTACAATATATTATTTACTAGAGGCTGAGTAACCTTGGAAGATTCCTTTATCACTCTTGGATGTCAATTTGTCAAGATTATCTTTTGTATTAAGGATATACACATTGGAACAAACAACTTTGATTTAACTAACTATGGGTTTTTCTATTGTTCCAGATCTCATAAAGAGTCTTCTTAAATATAGGTCTAATTAAGACTCTATAAATTAAATACAAAGATATATTCACAGCCTCAACCCAATATTAAACAAGAAAATCATATTCATTAAGCATTGTTCAAAATATCTATTCTAAGGTACTATTTCTTCTTTGGACAACCCCATTTTGTTGAGTTGTCATAGGGAATGAGAAGTTACGACTATAGCCATTGTGTGAGTAAAAAGATTCAATGTATTAATTTTTGAATTCATGACCATAATAAATTCTTAATGATTTAATTCTATGTCCACTATGATTTTACACTATTTTAGCATACTTGGTGAATTAAGTACCTCATTAACTCTTGTGAGATATTAAATAAGCCCAAGTATATCAAGAATAGTCATCTATTAGAACATGAACATATTTATTCCCATTTAGACTAGAAACCCAAGAAGGTCCAAACAAGTTCAGGGGAACCAATTCAAAAGGTTGAGAAGTTAAAACATATATTTTTAACTAAAATATATCTTGTGATTTTAACCCTTTTGACAAGGATTACATTCTTTTCCATTTGGAAACTAATGTTTGGGAAGATCCTTCACTAGTCCTTTTCTAGTATGATTTATATGAGAGTGTACATTACAATGTCATAATCTACTATTCGAAATCCAAGACTCTTTATTAAAGGAACTCAATGAAGAAACATTTTAACAAACAAAAGTATATAAGATAACAGAATATAAATTTTCCTTCCTAAATTCATTAAAAACTGATTCATCTTTAGAGTTAATAAAATTTCAAGAATCATTGTTGAATTTTACATGAAATCCATTATCACAAATTGTGAAATACTAAGAAAATTATATTTCAATCCATCAACAAAAAGTAGTTTAGAAATTAAAACTAATTTAGAGATACCAATATGGCCTAATCAAATTATTTTTCATTTAGAGTTATCCCCAAGTGTGACATATCAACCATCAATCTTTATTAGGTTCTTAAAGCATGAAAAATCTCTTGTCATGTGTCTTGAACATCCACTATACAAGTACCATTGAATCTTGCAGGAGATCTTCAAACAACATTACTACATGATAATTAATCAACAAAATATTTTACTACCCAGACCTGTTTGGGGCTAGTTACATTAGTAATTAATGCTTTAGGTATCCATATTTTATTTATGGGTTTCTTATATGCATTATGTATCATATTTGTAAAATATAAAAAATTTAGTCAAGATAATCTAGAGGAAGTAATGGAATTTTTAGAACATTTACTAGCAGTTGAATTTTTATTTTTAGGTAGAAGAACATATTTACCAGATTTAGTGACAAACTATGTTTTAGATAGGTTTCTCTATCCAGGATGATATCCAATACCAAAAGTGTACTTATGAGAAAATTGATTACCCTGAAATTGAGTAATAGTATCTTTTCAATTGGAATACTTTTCTAAATATTTATTCAATTTCTCAATAGATATTTTTAACTCATTGTTTTTTGAGTAGTTGAGAATTAATTTCCTTATTACTAGTATGTTCAGATTTAATAGTTATAGTAAGATCATGTTTTTTCTCTAAATATTTTTATTTATCTTTTATTTTATTAAAAGTGCCTTCCAGTATGTTACATTATTAAAATAGTTCACATAATGTCATATTTTTATACTCACTTTCATTTTCATAATAATATGAATTGTGTGCAGGTGAATCTATGGTTTTCTCAGATGTGTTTTTGATAAAACACATATTTTCCATGTCATATTTCTCCTCATGAGATGAAGTTGATTCACTGGAGAAATCCTTATAGGCACTCCAACTGGTTTTCATAGATTTTTTATACTTATTGTATTTTTTCATACTTATTTTGGTATTTTATATTTGGATAATCATCTTTGATATGTCCTCTGCATTTGAATTAAATGAAAAAAATCTCCTCTGATATGTCATTTCTTTTCTAGGCATTTATTTAGTTTCCCATGTCATCATAACTTCATCTATAATTGGGCTTCCAATAAATCATCTTATTCTTATATAATTTCATCAATATTCTTACAAGATGAATCATCTCTTCATCACTATTTGATTTTTATTCATCACTAATTGAGATTTCAACAGAGGCTATCACGTTCTCTTTTTTCCTTATTTTTAGAGGTAGTAGTCTTATTGGCTATATATTTTCTCTTAGTTTGATCCTCATCTTTTTTTTGAATTTAAACTATTCCTCATACATCATAAATTTTATAATGAGTTCATTCACATGTAATTTGATAATGTCACATGACTCTCTAATTGAGACATATGTTAATATCCATATATCAGGTAAGTATATTGGAATTCACATTATTTGTTCTTTGGCAGTAACATCTCTTCCAAGTGAGATCATAGTGTTCACTATTTTATAAATCATGATATACATGTCAGAAATAGGCTCATCATGATTCATGTTAATGTAAACATATTTAATAGTATATGCATTAAGTCTCATTTTCTTTAACACAGGAAGTTCCTTCATGTGAAACATACAAGGTTTCCCAAATATCATGGGTAGTTTTTCGGAAGATGTTTTGGTGAATTCAATGTCTCCTAAAGAGAAGTATAAAGAATTCATGGCATTGAAATTATTGTTATAAGTAGTCATATGTGGGTTTCCACAAGTGGTTCTATAAGTTACATGGATATTATACAAATCTACAAATGAAGACCAAATTTATAACCTATAAAATCTAAGTGCATTTTCATTTAAATAATCCATTGAGAATAATTTGTTACATTAATGAATGTATGTCTATTGGTATATGTACCTTCTAGTCTATTATCCACAATAAAAATTGTAGAACAAGATTTTATTGAGATAAAAATTTAGTATTGACATAAATTTTAAAATATTCATAAATGTAACTAAAATCACAATTGAACCAGATTTGGAAAGTATTATAAAATATAAAATTTCTAAAACCACTGATACCAAATGATGGGTGGAGTAGATTACACAGTAAGGAGGAATTGAGTATCTATGAAATTTTATGTCAAAAATCTATAATTTAATTTCCCCCATGAATCAGAAATTCAATTTCTAAGTTATCCAGTAGTGACATTATAAGATATGATTGTTTGATTAATTTCTAAAAAGATTGATTAGTTCTCAGTTATATAAATTTGATTATTAATATAGATTTCAAACTAATATAAGAAGTCATTTATTTTATAAAACTCTTCTATGACTAACTTTTAGAGTTCAATTTAGTTCAATGAAATATCTGATAAAATTGAGTAAATCTAAAAGGTTAAAACATAGTAGAAATAAAATATTACGTTTATTCTCAAGTAGAGACATAATCCTCCTCACTTGGTCATAACCTCTAACCTAGATTTTTTAATTAACAAATAGTTTGATCAAAACCATTGATTGGGGTTCATAAAACCACAATGAGCTATCTTGGTCACACTTGGCCTCTACCATAGTTCTTCATGGGAAAAAAACAAACATGTCACACATGACCAATTCCATAGTTATACATGTGATACATTTTGATAAAGAGAGTGTGAGATTTATGATATCAAGTATCCTATAGATAATTATAATAGTTAGTGTGTGTGTGTAACAGAAATATATACACACTTCTCAGAAATGTAAATAAATTAGCGAAATAGAGCATAAGATGTAGTGTTAATATTATAAGGCTCTGTGTGCTACGTAGGGAAGATCTATACTCCTTTGATGAAGTGGATTTGGATACTGAATCCTATTTTAGAAGTTTAATCCAAAATAGAGTGACGTATCCTCTATGTTATGGCTTCCAGGAGTATGAGATGATCATATTTTTTCTCAAATGATGTTCAAGATCATCTCAGTAGGTTTATCATCACTTATTGATCTCCCTCTATGTTATTATTTTTGTGACCACGGGTTTACATTGGTTTCTTGGGAGTTGATGTTCCTAAGTATATCTGTATCACACACATCATGTAATTCTTTTTATCCTCTCATTTCCCACATTATTTTTACCTTTATACGCATTCTAGCATGAGATTGTGTATGTTGTGATACCCATACATCATACTATATTCTTTTAAGTATGCAAGTTGGAATCAATTATGTAAGAGTCATTAAATAACACAAATATGGCTATTAGAAATAATATTAATAAATGCACATTTATATAGTCTATCAGTGACTCATCTGTCAGTGTCTCCTTGTGTCATTGTCTCATTCAATCAACGTCTCCATCTATCAGTGTTTCATATTATCAGTGTCTCCTTATATTAGTGTCTCCTTTAATTGGTATCAGCATTTCATTCTATCATTCTTTCCATATTTCGGTGTCTCATCACATTAGTGACTTATTTCAGGGGTGAGCCTTTCCAAGGGTTGGTGAGACATGTGATCTATCGGTGAGACACATTACCTAACAGTGGCTCATATCAACTGAAGTTGAGTCCCTGCATCAGTAGCACCATGTAACTGTGAGTTTTCTGTGTTGGTGTCTTCTACAGCAGAGATTCCTTCCAACGGTTCCAGCTTCACATACATAGAACATATGTCTGTTTGATATGTCTGTTCGTGAGTCATATTTATGTTCGTGAGTCACATGTCTGTTAGTGTCACTAATCCTACTTAAATAATTATAGATGTTCAGTCTGTATTACAATTCAACAATTTTAGAGAAAGTTAATTTCTATAAAAACATAGATAATCAGTTATAATTTTATTTAGACATGAACAAACATAATTAGTTATATGATTGAAATTATCAGATATTCAAGATAATTATTTTGAACCAATATGTAATATTAAATAAGATAAGATATATTTGAATATATGACATGATTATTGATAATAAAAAGTATTATTTTCAGAAGTAGTGGAAAACAACATTTATAGGCCAATATATACATCGGTTTCCAGGATTATGTGTTCCCCAATATGGCAACTGTTTCTTAATGAATGTTTATTTCCTTAACCCAATGACTAGAACCTGAAGGAACCACATTAATGGTGGTTTATACAAAGAATTTATTAATTTTATTCCAATCTACAAAAATTATATTGGATATGGAATAAAAAATCACATTTATATGTTCACCCAACCATCCGACAATTTGAGTCATTCTGAGATTCCAAAAAAGAAAAATAAGGAACAACATTCTGTTGAATTCAACATAGGGAAACATTACCCATCTTTAAGTAAGTCTTCCAGTCCACCATTGGAAAAAAATGGATCAGTACCAATGAAAAAATATTATATTTTTACCAGTGTTCAGATAATAAGATATTTGTTTTAACTATTTGTTGTTTAGAAGGATTATCCAACCAGTGGTGGAATCTAATCTAGTATACAAGGAAAAAATGTTAAACTTAATCCATTTACTAGAATGAGTTCTAGAAGTCATTATAAAACATGTAAATTCTTTATATTCTACACATGTAGATGGAAAATGAGTTCATTTAGTTGAATGATGAGGAAGAAATCGATACCTATAAGGAAAATGTCACATGAGTAGTGTTGTATAATTTAATGATTATCATCCAACCCAAATGTAATGTTTTAGGGTTCATTAGTGGCATATAGAAAAGTATTAGAAGGCCCTTGGACATAAGATACTTTTGTATCTATCTAGTGATTTTGTGATGCACAATCAAATTTGAAAAAGACAAATGGTGTTAGGTATCAAACTCATGGTTCTAACAAGAATAGTAATTTATATTTCAACACAAATTCTAAAACCAGTGAAGATAATATTTGATCCTTCCTTTATTCTAAATTTTTTTATGGTGGCATGGAAGAAATTTTCATAATCATTAAAATAATTGATTTATGTGTGGGAGGGGAGGACTTTGAGAAATATATATATCTAAACTTATGGGAATATGTTTTCCAATATTGTAAAAGGTGGTAAGGCTATATTGAATGCTCCTTCCATACATTAATGCATCATGTGAAATGGAGATGGGAATTATGCTAACCACTTCACAAACCTGAGGGATGGTTATGATGATCGACAATAACAACCTCTTAAAATGAAGGATAATGTCAAATCTCATTCAAAAATATTTTTTAATGAGGGGTACGATAACCACATGTTGAAAGGTACATATATACCAACCACTCTACAATTGATACTGTTTTATTTGATTATTGATCCACCCATTCTATCATATATAAATAATTTTATAAGGGTATTTTTTTTCCACCAAAATGATTATATATGGAATTTGACATTTATACCTCTAATGGTGTGATTATTTCATATCAAGCCTATGATTCCTCTTTAGTTGATGTTTTCTGGACTCTGCTTCTTACATACCTTGTCATTATTCTTTTAGTTGAATTTAATTTCATTTAGGCATAGATTGTATTTCTATATATAAAAAACACATCAAATTTGGAGGATGGGAAGTTATTATTGATATTCCAAACAAATCTATGATCACCTATCATTGTAACAATAAGTATGACCATCTTATGGAGATGATATCCAATGTTTGTGTATTAATTGCAATTTAAATTCCATTTTTGCCTCAAACTGTTTGTGAGAAACTCGACATTAATGATATGCCTATTTTTTATAAATTATTTGGATGTCTTCCTAGAAGATAATCTTAATCATCCACCAAAAATTTTGGTGGAGTTTTTGATAGAACTAATTCATTGGTCAACACTAATTTCAAACACTCGCTTTAGAATATCCATAATTGGGTTGTAATATTTGAAGGAGAAACTTCATGAAAACCATAATACGAGACTCATTTGGAAAAAAAATTCACCTTGGGAGGAAAATGTTGTCTTTTTTAAAAATATTGGTAGATAAATGTAACTATACATTTATTATCTAAAGTTTAACAATATTGTGTTCATGAATAATTATCCCCTTCACCTTATTAATGACTTGTTTGTATCAATTACAGAGATCTCAATACTTTTCATATATTCAAATTCATTATGTATATAATCAATTGAAGGTAATGAATGTAGATATTCCCAAGATAAAATTTCATACAATATATGGAAACTATGAATGAATAATGATTTCTTTTGGTCTTACTAATTCCACTAAAATCTTCATTTATTTGATAAATAGAGTCTTTAGAGATTACATAGACCAGTTTTATGTCAAATTTATGGATTATATTCTTATATATTGAAATGTAAAGTAATTTCCATAATACATCTTTTGAGTTTTACTATAGACCCTATAGAATGTAAAAAATTAATAAAACATTTACTATGTGTTAATTTTGTCTCAAAGTGGTTTCATTTTTTTGTGACATAATCTCTTGGGATGAACTATAAGTAGATCCTCAAAAGATAAAGGATATTTAATTTTTCATGAGTCCAACCATATTGATCAAGATAAATATTCTTCATATATTATCTAGATAGTTTCTATTGTTTGTGAATAATTTTTCACAACTATCGAATCTTTATACCATTTTAACATGTAAGGGTAAAATGATCCCATGGATAGATGTCAGTAAAACAAAATCAAGGAACTATAGAGAAGTTTAGTTAGTGATCCTATTATTACATTACTATATAATGGAGAAGGGTTTCTAATTTATATTGATGTATCTAAAAATGGGATGGGATGTGATCATATAAAAAATAACATGTTTATTGCTTATTCCTTTCAAAAGATAAAGATCCATGATAAAAATTACCCAAATAATTATTTGAAGTTAGTAGTGAAAATTTTTCTATTAAATATATAGGGGAAATATATTTATAGAAAAAAGAGTGATATATAGAAACACTTGTCAGAAAATTCTATAATATATATTCACACATGTGGATTTGAACATACACTAGAAAAGATTGTTAGAGCTGATAAATGATAATGACTTCTCAATACAATACAATCGTAGGAAGGCGAACAAGGTTTCATATTCATTGAGGAAAAAAGAACATACTATCTTATACATGATAATGATAAAAAATACCATATTTCTAGATGTTCAATGTATGGGTCCAGAAATCCTAATGGAATGGGAGAAATATTACCTTTTTCTATTTAGTGTTCATCACTCTATCCAAGGGAATATTAAACATGAGAAAAATGAATATGTAGAGCTGTAAAAGATGGATTGAAATGTTCATGAGTTAAACTTGACCTGGATGAAATGATGTGTTTTTGGAACCGTGTATGTGTTCTTCCATAATGGATTTGAAAAAGGAGTTCTTAAAGGAATTTCTGAGTTCATTTTTTGATATTCATCCTAGAAGTATGAATATGTATTGATATTTTAAGGAATACAACAGGTAGGATGAATGAAGAGGTATATAAAAGATCCAATATCACAATTGTCGGTATTCTAACATGATAGGGATGAAAGAAAAATACAAATGGTATGTTTCGTCCATTACCGATAAATTAGTGGAAATGGGATAACAACACATTGTATTTTTTATTAGACTACCTAAAACAAATGAACAATTTAATTCTACATAGGTTGTATTCAATCTATTTTCTATGTGATAGAACTTCATTACTATCAGAGAAGACAACCCTCCACATAATGTTAATATGATATAAATTAATGTAGTGAAAAGGCTTCATGGTATACCAAATTCAATTTGGTCTAATTGGAATCAAAGGATTACAAGAATAGTTTTTCATTAAAAAAACAGTTCATATAGATTTTAGTTTCATCATTAATTATCATCCTCAGAAATATTGTCATTATTTAAGAACAATTCACACCCGAGATGATACATTGAGATCTTGATTTTTTGATTCCAAAAGTTGATGGGATAAACAACTTATTCTAAATGAGTTTGAATACATAAATTTATTTTATTCAAGCATTCAGATGAATCCTTATTAATAAATCTATGAAAAAAAATATAGATCTCCAAATTATTCGGATGGATTTTGGGAAAGAGGTTTTTGGGACCAATGTTAGATGAAGCAATGGCATATAAGGTTATAATCATTATGAAAAATATAAAGGAATCCCAATGTCATTAGAAAGGATATGCTGAAAACTATATGTGTGATTGATAATTTTATTATGGTTAGAAGGTGTTTCTATAAATTTCTCTAAGGAAGATATTTATGAGGTTCATGAATAAAGGGAAACAAATCCTGAAGAATACCATTCAATTTGATATTCTTGTTCATTTTAGAATGGTATCCAATCACATGGAACATTCTAAAAATATCTCCCAAGTACATGTTTTATTTCATGTATTTTTTGGAAAAAAGTACATATCTAACCCTTCACATGCACTAAACTCCTATGTCATATCACTAGAGCATGTTATTTCATAAAAGGAATAACCAATCGAAATTATGCATTATATAAAGAAATTTCAACAAAAAGGCCACTCACCTGGTCAATGATTCTTAGGGAAATCATCATTTATAATATGAAACATGGTAACATGAGGATATTAAGAGGCAAAAGCTTCATTATTAGTTTCTATTGGAATGATGAATTTTGGGGGAGAAATTCATTTTAATGGGAATATAATATAACAACCTAATATTTTATTAACCCTTTTTCTAAAATTTAATTTTTAATGATGTATTTATTATTATTCTACACTAATTCAAACATTATATATACATTATACCATGTTCAACTAGCACTACACACAACACCAACTTATCTTCTGTTAAATGAAACACTGAGTTTCATCAAAATTACATTTTATTATTATAATTATATAAATGGTATAGTTATAACATAGTCGTTAAACCTAGTTATATTAATTTTAATAAATAATTTTAAAATATTATATATAATTGTAATATAGATTGATAATAATAAATTCAAGTTTTCTAGTAATGTCATTATATGATTGTAAATACTATTTTCGTAGTAGAACTATTATTTATGTCCTTATGTGAAAAACATATTAGTTATTGATACTATTAATATTTTAATTTGATGAAATCAATATCAGTTTTTAATTTAGAATTTATGAATTATCATAGGTTGAATTATTTTTATTTTTATGAAAAACTACATTTTTGAAAGAATAGTGAGAAATATTGCATTTTATTTCCTACATGTTTTTTCATCTTTTTTATTTATATTATAAAATTATTTTTTTATTTTTTTAATTATATATAAAATGTTTACATAATTTTAGACAAATTTGGTTATTGTATCTAATTTCAAACTGAATTGGTTATAAAAACAGTCCAAACATTTAAACATATTTTCATAAAAACCCAATTGTCACGACCCATTTATGGGATTAAATATAGGTTAATTTATTAAGCAAATTTGATAAAAAATTCGAATTATAGAAAAAAAATATTTAATTAAAATAATTTATAACATATAATAAGTTTCAAACATATGTTGATAAAAAATAATTAAATGGGATTGAAATTAATTAAAGCGATTAAGTTAAAAATTAACATAACAACGTACTAAACCATGAAGATAAGTCCAACAATGTCCAATAAACATGTAAAAATATCAATTTTAGTATCATATTTCGACCCTATTATCCATTTCCTATGACTAATATTGTTATTAGAGTGGAATGACATAGGAAAAACATAGGTGGAATTCCCTATTCTGAAATATACAAGAATATTGCCACTCCTACACCATAAAGGACCTCACCCATGTAACTCATTGAAAAATATCAAGACCATTTTCAGGGAAAACATATTCCTATGTATCCTCATAAAATCCCTCCCTTCATCATAAATTCCACCCATTGTGAAAAATTCAATCAAATGAGTCCCTTTTGTGCAAACCAAACTGAGGTACCAAAGAAGAGGTAACATGCATCCACGATATATTTTCTTTTATTTTAATTCTCGACAACAAAAACTCTTTTTCTTACATTATTATATAATTAAATCACTATATAAAATATACTTATATATTTTTAATCGATTGGTTAGGCCTACACTTACAAAAACATCAATCTAATTGGTAACAAACATAGTATTATTGTGTACAACACACTATCACCTAAATAAACAATATTGTTCCATTTTTTTCGTTCCCACCTATCAAGGATAGGAATTATTATATAAAAAATGATTTTATAATATATGTTAGATATTTATGATGTTTTTATTTTTAATACGTTATTATATAAAATATACCTTCATGGAATCCATTTTTAAAAAATTTGATAACATCATTTTGAAAGTGGGAACTACGAGCTCGTCAAAGTGATGAGGTTCATTCAAACTATACATTTAATTTATTAAGGATATATTTAGTAAAATTAAATTATATAAATTAAATAATAATTATATTTGAATTTATATATATGTGTGTGTGTGTGTGTGTCATTTAATTTTATTCATTCAAATGATAAGAAAACAGAAACAATATTTATGTATACATAAGGCCTACCGTCTCCATGAACTATGTATTTTATTTTATATTTTATATTTAATTTAGTATAAAAAATAAATATATAATAAATATAAAATGTATTTTTATCATTTATTTATTCTATAAATCATGAAATAAGTATGAGGAAAGAAAATATAACAAATTAAGACACATGGTAAAAAAGTGTATATTACCTGAAACATAACCATAACATTGAAGTGTGAATAAGTGGGTCATAAAAAACCTTAAATTGTATTATATATAATAATTTGAATCTTATTCAATTCTATAATAAACATATATTTATTATGAAAGAGTTTTTTAGGAGTATGATGATAGTCAATACATATGGGAAGGGGGTTCTAATATAATTTTCATTTCGATGAGATTTATGCCTTATCTGGAACTAGTTTATTTTGTTTGGTGTATATACTGCCAATGAATATATTATATGGTTATTATATTTAAATTAATGGGAGTTTACATACCCATATTATGATCTATGTTTCATGTTTGGTATGTTTAAGAAGTTACCAAATCAGTAAAGTAGTTTTGTCCTCATTTTTCTTTCATTGAGACAAATGCTATTAATTTAAATACCACGTTTTAAGAAATGTTTTATAAATTGTATTTAAAGATGATATTTTATACCCATTATCAATTAAAAATGATTTTTTAATTATTTAAATTATTTAATTATAAGTTTAAAAAACTATTTTCTATAAAATAGGTTTTTAATTTTGTTTAATTTTTTATTAATCATTAACAAATAAAAAAAGTTATATTTTAAATAAGTCTTACCAAGAGATCTTTCCAAATAATTTTAAATACAAGATATGTCACGACCCGACCCAAAGGGGCTCGAGCCGCGACTCCCCAACCCTGCCTCCAATAAGCCAGGTGCTGGCGTCTAGCGCCGACTAGGCTATCACACAGATGGGAGGCATTAGCCTAAGGTACCTGTACACATGCACCCACAAAAACCTCCATGAAACAGAGCAGAGATATGGATAATCGAGAAGTAAATTCTTGCATACAATTTATCCCAAACCAGAGTGCAACATCAAAAGTACAAAAGGGTAAAACAGGTCCCACCAAAAGAAAAGTACAAAGAGCGTACAACTTGTTCTGAAGAAGGGGAACGCCGCCAGACACACCCGCCGGAATGATCCCTTAGCACCATACCGACAAACACCCCGATTAGTCTCGCTCACTCACTTCTGCCTGATCTGGGTCCTCCTCAGACTCCGTCTAAAGGCATGTGGTCTGCACAAGACACAAACATGTGCAGGAAAAGCCTGTGTTGGGGTGTGTATAAACATACTCATTAGGCACCCCCAAAACCCATGATAAAAGAGAGCAACTCAAAGGCAACAATCCGCTCATCCCATCCATAGAGAACCCAGACGAGAGAGGAACTCCATCTCATGACAATACCCATCTAAACACAACTAGACAGCTCAGCCCTATTGTATGACCATATATTCACCTTGAACAATCCTGATATACCTAGCTCACGCACCAGGCCACAATAGGTACCGACCTCATCACCAGCAACTGTCAAAAACAAGGAGAGTACACCACAGGAACACTGTCATCCCAGATGACACTCATCCGAGAGATACACTCCATCAAGTGTCTCAAAAACCTCTCAAACTATCACCCGAGAGATCACACTCATCAGATAGAATCACTAAGGAAGCATCGTTGAAACAACATAACCACCAAACGCCTCAGATAGGGGATCTATCCTAGGATCCTCTAGGGGATACAAGAACCCACTCTGGTATACGAAGATCGCAGATAGGGGATCACTCCTAGGGTCTGATGGGGGATACCACGACCCGATCTAGCATACATAGTTCTCACCGATAGGGGATCATACCCAGGATCCGCTGGGGGATACCACAACCCTATCTGGCGCTCAAAAGAAGCACGTCACAGAGATAAAGGATGATCTCCCATATAAAGGTGGTCATGATGATACTGGAACCCTATTTGGTATAACTCATGATGCAGGGGATCGAACTAATGATGATGCAACCCTACAGAAACCACGCGCTGAGTAGTGGATCACATAACCAATGATACCTCAACCCTACTATAAACCTGATGATGAGCAGGGGATCGTATACCCGACGATTCCACAAACCTACTGAGCACGACCAATTGCATAGGGGATTATATTTCTTATGATGCCAAAAACCCTATGGGGTTAACCTACTAGATAGGGGATCGCTGTGCGTGGATAAGTGGTCACAACGATACTAAGATCCCGATCTAGAGAAACGATGCTATAGGATCCCGCTCCGGGCCCACTGGAGGGATGCCACAACTCTAACAGAATAAACATCCCATCGAGAAGATCAAAATCCTATACTAAGGTTGTGATGCCGCACGAACCCTCATAGGAACGAACCAAGGGAGTACCCTCAACCACTGCTGGTCTAAACGTCGCTAACTCAAGCGACCCGCCACAAAGCCACACTTCACACCCCATAGGCCTATACTGAGGCCCCCATCGTGACCTACATGGAAAAACATACATGATATGATGTTTAGTCACCCAAAATGGGCAACCAGTGGAAAAGGAACTATTCACCATAGCGAGCCCATGCGGGGCCCACACAACGATCCAAAAACTCCTCATGTGGATCATACCACGACGATCCCCTTGGAAATACACACGAAATCAACTACTCGTTCGTCTGAAACGAAAACCCAGTGAAAAAGGCACAATTCACCTGAGCCAGCCTGGGTGGGGCCATGCCTCGATCCCAAAACCAATTGAACAGATCACACAATTGAGATCCTCTTAGAAAAGCACACATGATAGACTATTCATCCGCCAAAATCGGACTCCTGGTGCGAAAGCTGCGTTTCTCCGCAAACGCCAAAACCCAGCCTCCTGGGGACCGCACCCCGAACTTAGTCCCAATACCCAGAAACCCACAAGAATAGTCTATCATATCATCAGTGTTTCAAAGCCACTGATGGCACGTCAATTGGACACTCCTGGTAGAAGTTACGACGGCCCGAACTCGTAAAATAATAAAATATTATTATTTTATTTGACGTTTCTAACTACCGGGCCGTGATCCCGAACAATAATATTCTAAAAGAGAGATTAAAAGGTATGTCTCAATTCAAGGAGTGTGTCACTGCAAATGGCTCGCAAATCAGAGTTACGGTTTGCGAGTTACATGTCTTTAAAGAACCCTAGGAAAATCCTGGCTGGACTACCGCCGTCCTCACCGGAAACCACCGCGCCACCGCCACAGTCACTGGAATCCGCCGTGCCACTGCCGCACCACTACCACGCCTCACCGGATTCTGCCATGGCCACCACCGGAATTTGGGATTTCTGCCGAAAAACTTTTGATAACCCCAGAGAGCACCCCGGTGCCCTAAAATCAAAACATGTTTCGGAAACCTCGGGACCCAAACTATACAACCCTTAAAACGATTTGAAGAAAAACATCAAATAAATACGGTACAGTATTTTAAAACTCAAACCACCTACCCCATGGGAGAAACACCGATAATCCGGTTTCCAAAGCTTCTGCTGCACGATCCTGTAACGCCCGTCGTCGAAATCCGAGCATGGCAGCACCTGGATCGCGCGATTCGACCGCCGATTCACCTTCGGAAGGGGAGGAGAAAGAGGGGAAAGGAGGGGTATCTCGTCCTCTATGCATCACACGTCCAACAGGGGGGAAGATATTTTTTTCAAACATATATCTTCTGAACTCCCCGGCCCGACACGCCCCAGACCCCTCGCCCGACGCGGACAAGGATAAGGTTGCCCTTAGGGTAAGGACGACGTTCTGAACTCAACGAACAACCCATTTTTTCGATCTGAGACTTTTTTTCTATGTTATTCGAACCAATGCTCGTACATAAACTTTTCTATATATTTACGAAAACACCCCTAGTGGCTTTTTCCACAGCAGGTTCATGCCCGTGAAATTTACACCTTTCCCAGCGTAAATGGAACGTTCCGGATGTAACTGTGCCCTCAGATTCCCGTTTTGAGATACCGTTTAGGATATATCAAACCCCCACCATGTATATAGTATAAAAATACTTTATATTTTTATAAAATTTAATCCTGGCACACCGGAACTCAGAATCGCACGCTATCTTCGTGCCCAGCTCTGTAATTATTCATATAAATATTCCATAGTCTGACAGGGCCAAAAACAAGAGTCTCTACATCCTCCCCCTTATAAATTTTCATCCTAGAAAATCCAAAAGAACAAGTAATGCGACTGGACTAGCAACTGGGTCTCCAACACTAGTGAGTTATCAAACAAACACCCATTCTTGAACACATAAGTCGGAGGGACTCATCCACCACACCTCAACACTATCTACTTTGGGCGGCACTGACTTGCCCGCATGGTTTTAATTGCGTCACCAAAACGTGTCACGGTGGGGGAAGGATCCCTCTTCCTTACGCATTCGAAGAATGCCAAACAACACCCACCCAAGGTTTTACTAATTCCCTTCACAAAACTCGAGCAAGCAACAGAAAGGAAGGGTACTGCTAAACAATGTCTATCAAATTACTGCAGAAAGTAGAAAAGACAGAAGGCATACCTCTATCCATCCGCGGAGCCTCTGGGTCAATAGCCACTAGGGAATGCAGTTTTCCTCGCCCTCGACCACCAGCTCCCTGAGCTTGGCGTGGACCACCTGGTGGTGGGGGTGGTGGCAACTGATACTGCCTACCCCCACCTCCTACTGCACTAGCTACGTTTCCACGTCTTCCACCCTATGGACCTCCTTGCTTGAGACGCTACCTCTGCCAAGGTGGTCCATCGACTAGCTCCCTCTCAGCAGCACGAGGAATCAAACAATCTCTAGCAAGATGTCCCCGACTGTCACAAGCATAACACCGCCTCTCCTGCGGCTTACCAAAACTGGTCTGCGAGCCCTGAGCCATAGATCCTCCATCCTGGGGTCGCCTCCTAATACGTTGGCCACATCCAGACCCATGAGTCTGTCGTCGGCTATCAGATGCCGACGTCTCAGCTCTCACGTGCCCAACACTAACAACGGGAATCTCCTCAGCCAGAATGTTCTCCACCACCAACGCTCCCTCCAGTACTCCAGCATAGGTGGGTATGCCGAAGGAAACCACACCAGCTCAGATGTCCATGTGTAAGACCTTCTCGATGGTATGAGCCCTAAAGAATGGGCCTCGAACCATATGTAAGGAGTAGCATGATAGGTTTGTAAACCTCACTGAGTACACCGACATGGTCATGCCCTCCTGTCGAAGCTGCAGAAGCTCCTGGATCCGCACTGACCTCAGCACCACCAGATAGAACTCCTCCCTAAAGAGCTGCTCAAACTCTGCCCACGTGAGAGTCTCCTCATCATGGGACTGCGTCACCAGGATCCATCATCGCTCGGCCAAACCATGCAAAAGCCTTGCCGCAAGGACTACCATATGATCTGGAGGTGTCCTCACTAGGCAGAAAACTCAGGTGACTGCCTCAAGCCAGTCATCAGCTACCTGGGGGTCTAGATCACCACCGAAACCATAGAGGTCACTACCTCGAGAACTCATGTAGCACGCTCAGCCTGCACGCAACCTTTTCCTACACTTTCGGCACAACCAGTTTCTCGACAGTTTGTGGCTCAACTGGAGGACCACTTGGAGGTCTAGCCTCAAAACCTGCGCCCTGGTCCACAACCTCTGCACGGGGATGATCGTCACCACAATCCCACTGCGGATCCATCGCTGGATGTCATTGTGGGGGCATCCTAAAATACATTCAAGATGAACCATAGTCAACGAGTATATCTGGAGAGCTGACTCAAGAAGGAAAAGGAAAAACCCAAAAACCCAGTCCTATATGATGCATGTACTGTTTTGTTTCCCCTACGACCAGCGTACAAATGTCCCGAGTCGAAAGGCAGGTTATCAGAGTCCTGGTGTATGGATACGTCGGCCGCAACACCAGCACTGGAGTCCCTAGCCTGAAATACGAACTCGAAAAATCCTAACACTGTCGCTATGCAACCTAGACCAAACATACAGCTAGACAAGCTACTCTCTGAGATCCCAATGGTGGAACCTCCTCTGATACCACTCTATAATGACCCGCCCCAACGGGGCTCGAGCCACGACTCCCCAAGCCCTCCTCTAATAGGCCAGGGGCTGGCATCCAACACCTAGTAGGCTATCAGACACATGGGAGGCATTAGCCTAAGGTACATGTACACACACACCCACAAACACCTCCATGAAACAGACCAGAGATATTGAAAATTCAAAAGTAAATGCATGCATACAATCTATCCCAAACCAGAGTGCAACATCAAAAGTACAAAAGGGAAAAATCGGGCCCACCAAATTAAAAGTACAAAGCGCGTCCAACTAGCTCTAAAGAAGGGGAACGCTGCCACAAACACCCGACAGAAAGCTCCCTGAGCACCGCACCGACAAAAACCCTGTTTAGTCTCGCTCAATTAACTCTGCCTACTCCGGGTCCTCTTGGGACTCCGTTGAAAGGCCTGTGGTCTGCACAAGACACAAACATGTGCGGGAAAATCCCGTGTAGGGGTTAGTATAAACATACTCAGTTGGAACCCTAAAAACCCAAGACAAAAGAGAGAAACTGAAAGGAAAAAGTCCGCTCATCCTAGCCAGAGGGAACCCAGATGAGAGAGGAACTCCATCTCATGACAACCTTCAGCTAAAATCAACTAGATAGATAACCCTAGGTGTATACCCATACATTCACCTTGAACAATCCAGATATACCCATCTCATGCACCAACCCACAAGAGGTACAGTATTCATCACCAGCAACTGTCAACAACCAGGAGAGTACACCACATTAACATTGTCAACCCAGATGACACTCATCCGAGAGATACACTGAATCGGGTTTCTCACAAACCTCTCAGATGCTCACTCGAGAGATCACGCTCGTCGGAAAGCATCACTGAGGAAACCTCACTGAAACAACATAACCACTAGACTCCTCAGATAGGGGATCACTCCTAGGGTCCTTTTGGGGATACCATAACCCACTCCGGTATACGAATATCACATATAGGGGATCAATCCTAGGGTCCGTTGGGGGATACCATGACTTGATCTAGCATACGTAGTTCCCACAGATAGGGGATCACACCCCTGATCCACTGGGGGATACTACAACCCGATCTGGCACTCGACAGAAGCATGTCACACAGATAGATGATCATCGCCCATATAATGGTGGTCACGACGATACCGGAACCCTATCTTGTATAACTCACGATGCAGTGGATCGAACTGATGATGCCGCATCCATACAGAAACCACGCGCTGAATAGGGGATCACATAACCAAGAATACCTCAACCCTACTATAAACATGATTCTGAGGAGGGGATCATATACCCGACGATGCCACAACCCTACTGAGCACGACCCACTGTGTAGGGGATCATATTTCCCATGATGCCAAAAACCCTACGGGGTTAACCTGCTAGATAGGGAATCGCTTCCCATGGATAAGCGGTCATAATGATACCAAGAACTCAATCTACTGAAATGATGCTATAGGATCACGCTCCGGGTCCACCGAAGGGATGCCACAACTTAACAGAATAAACATCCGATCAAGAAGATTACAAGCCTATACTAATCTTGTGATGTTGGATGAACCCTCATAGGAACGAACCAAGGGAGTACCCTCAACCACTACTGGTCCAAAGTTCGCTAACTCGATCGACCTTCCACAACTCCACACTACACATCCCCCAGGCCGACACTGAGGCCACCATCATGATCTACACAGAAAAACATGTAGGATAGGATGTTTACTAACCCAAAATGGAAAATCATTGGAAAAGGCACTATTGAAGTTAGTTAGCCTATGCGACGCCCACACAAGGATCCCAAAACTCCTCAATTGGACCATACCACGACAATCCCCTAAAAAAACACACGAAATCAACTAGTCGTTCGTCCGAAACAGACACCCGGTGAAAAAGACACATTCCAACAAAGCCGTCATGGGTGGGGCCGACGCCCCGATCTCGAAACTCATCAAATGAATTGCACCATTGCGATCCTCTCAGAAAAATACACAGTATTGACTATTCATCTGCCAAAATTGGACTCCTGGTGCAAAAGCTGTGTTTCTCCGCAAACGCCAAAACCCGGCCTCCTAGGGCCAGCACCCCAAACTCCGTCCCATCACCCAAAAACCCTTAATAAATGTTTTTCGTATCATTAGTGTATCAATCCCACTAACAAAATGTCAATCAGATGCTCCGGGTAGAAGTTACGACGACCCGAAGTCGTAAAATAATAAAATATTATTATTTTATATGACATTTCTAACTCCCAGACCACGATCCTAAAACATAAAATTGTTAAAGTGGGTTCAAAAGACATGACACAACACAAGGAGCACGTCTCCGCTAACATCTCGCAAATCGGAGTTATGGTTTGCGAGTTAAGGGGGTTTAAAGAACACCCGAAAATCCTGGTCGGACCACCGCTGGCCTCACCGGAAACCACCGCGTCGCCGCCGCCGTTGCCGGAATCTGCCGTGCCGCCGCCGTGTCACCGGATTCCCCCATGGCTGCCGCTAGAAACTAGGATTTCCGCCGGAAAACTTCCGAGGACCCCTAGGAGAACCCCGGTGCTCCAAAATCACATCTAAAACATGCTTAGGAATGCTCGGGACCCAAACTATACAACCCTTATAAAGATTTGAAGAAAAAAACAAATAAATGGGGTCCGGGATTTCTAAACTCAAACCGCCTACCTCACGGGTGAAACATTGATGATCCGTGCTCCAAAGATTCTGTTGCACGATCCTGGAACACCCGTCGTCGAAATCCGAGCGTTACGGCACCATTATCGTGTGATTCGGCCGCCGATTCCCCATCGGAATGGGAGGAGAAGGAGGAGGAACTCCTCCTCTGTGAATCACACATCCAACAGGGGGGGAAGATATTTGTTTCCAACAAATATCTGCTTAACACCCCGGCCCAACAAGCCACCTACACTGCGCCTGACGCGGACAAGGATAAGGTATCCCTTAGGGTAAACGTGGCATTCTAAACTCAACGACAGACTTAGATTTTCGATATAAGACTCTGTTCAAAAGTTATTCAAGCCGATACTCATAAACAAACTTTTCTATTAATTTATGAAAATGCCCCTAGTGGAATTTTCCACAGAAGGCCCGCGCCCGCAAAGTTTACACCTCGCCCAGGGTAAACGGCATGTTCCGGACGCAACCCTGCCCTCAGATTCCGGTTTTGAGTTACCGATTAGGAGATATCAAACCCCCACCACGTGTAGTGTATAAAAATAATTAATATTTTTATAAATTTAATTCCAGGAACACCGGGCCTTAGAATCGCACGCCGTCATCACGCCAAGCTCTGTAATTATTCATAGAAATATTCCAAAGTCTGATAGGGCCAAAAACTCAATTCGTTACAAGATATCATCCATTTCGGGTTACTAATGAATTTATGAGTAATGTATCAAAAGGTTCCATTCATATTCCTTAGATGAATGGTTTATGTTTCAATGACATGATTATTATGTATCCCATATCTTATTCACAGTTCATATTCATATGAAATCTGTTTCACATTGATGGGATATATTCATATGAAACCCACATATTTTCATGGTTTTATCTTTGATTAATTGATTACAAAACCAATTATTCTCCATAGGTTAATATTTTATTACTTGTTTATGAATCTCATTTTATTTCTTTGCTTTTGATATGATTGTTTATGATTTTTTGGCACCTATCCATAAGATTTCATTACGTGATTCGTCAGACCTATATATCCATACAATTAATTGGTTTAGTATTTATATCTCATGAGATAATGATGGTATTCGATTTGATGATCCTGATCCTCTATTGATGATGGGGAAGCCCAATACGCAGTGGGAAGATCGGGAAACCTAATCCTTTATAAGGAAACATCTGCGACATGGGATGGTGATGTGTCCCACTATGTGTGTACAGTCCCCATGAAGTGTCATGTTAACTTTTGAAAATGTTCTATGACATATGGTGAATTATATTACATGATTGTCTGTCTACTATAGTTTAATATATTATTCCTATGATATGTGTTTATGCCAAATTATCATGATTCCATTTTGATTCTTGTCTTATTAATTGACAATATTTAGTCCATGATTGATGTTTATGATATTTTATATTCAATTTATCATCTTATAATGTCATGATAACATTCTCAAACCCTTATGCACGTGTTTTACTTACATATCTCCACTTTTTACCCATACTGAGCATCAGAGGTCGCCTTTTTTTATATATACATTCCCTATGTTATGAATATTTGTGTTAGGTATTATGTGTCAATGAAAGGTTATAGTCATGAAGAACCCTGTTTGAAATAACTTAGAATAATTATTTACCAGTGATTATGTTTCAAGTTTCCTAATTCACTAATATAATATCGTCTTTGTGTATTACAAACTATCATCATTGCACATTTATTATAAGGTTATTTAAAAAAAATACACATAATACAAACCAGAATATCAATAAATATAGTGTCTTTGGGAATTAGGTACATAGAAAAAAATGTTGAAGTAGTGATACAACAATATTATTGAATACTTACTCAACATGATTCTAAAATTCATAGGATTTTAAAACAGCACAGGCTAACCTCGTGATAATAATTAGAATGTGGTGAGTTATAAATCCCAATAAATTAATATTAAATCCATAACATGATGAATATAATATATGGTAGAAAAAGGCCTATCAATGAAAAATAATACAAATAAAATTAATATGGAATGATATAGCATGAAAATCATAACATAGGAAATGTCGAAACAACATAAAACACTACATAAAAAATAGTTCAAGGCTAAACTGATAAGAAATAATGGTGGAAAAAGGCACACATTGGAATAAGGCTCACTCCCTACACCAACATGACATATCATGATACTAAAAATTACTCGATTAATTAGATCCCAATATAATTCTAAGCTCACCCATCATATTCACTTTATTCCTAAGAGGATAAGTGTATGAGAACGTTATCATGAAATTATAATATGATAAATTGAGAAAGCACTCTACATATCTTCAAGTGTCTGAATAGTTCTATTATACAGGAGATCAGTTTTGGGGAGATAATCTAAGATGAATCTAAACTCAGTATTCATAGAAAGATGGAGACTCTCCCTAATCATATATAAGAATCTTATATCTCAATCTAATTCAATCGATAATGGTAATCCATGTATCCATTGAATTTATTTCTTGTATATCTGTTTAATCCAGTGATAAATCCTCTCAAATGATAATAATGTTATATATTTATATAATATTATCCACCACAACTCATATAGAATTATTCCCTCTAAATGTTTTTGGATGAAATGTTAAAAATTCAATGGTGATGTTTTCTCATTTACATGATGGTATTTTTAATGGTAACATCATCCACTTGGATTTTCCCCTTTTCTCTTTAACATGTTGACATAAAAGGAATATTGATGTGTACTCTAGGAACTCTTTCTTTATATTATCCCACTAATAGTTCTCTTGGATTTCTTGACACATCTTTGAACTTCCCAGTTGGATGGAGAAGGTTGAGCAATGTAGATACTCCAACATATACTTCATTAACTAATAATTTTATGGAACACATAGTCTTGACCAAAATATCTCAAATCCTACGTCATAGACATTGAAATACAAGGATTTCCCTTTTCTTATATTTTCCATATTCTTATAAATTCCAACATCATCCCTTTGATCATATTTTAACCTCTCTGTAAGGGATGGTTCATCAATAATTTGTGAAATGGTTTATGATGTTCCTTTATATATGATTCCAATGTCCATCCTTTCTAAACAATAGAAAATCATATCCCTATAAATTCTCATTAATAATAGAATTGATCTATCATTTCTACATAGAGTGACTAGAATATTGTCCTCTTTCTAAGGATGATTTTGAATTAATTAGACATATTCCTTGATCAACTCAAACCATCATCGTTAGAGGATATTCTTCAATTTGTATGTCATTTTATATGTCATATATTAGTGATCCATATATATTTCACAATTCCTCCCATTGGGATATTAGAACCATATGTTAGAAGTAAAGATCATTGCTTCCAACTCCAAATAAACTTTTTGGTAGTTCTATTCATGAACATTCAACTTCCTTGAAGCATAGGCTATGCCATTGTCCTTCTAAAATACATCAAAACCAAATCCCATCTTCAAATCATCACTGAATATTAGGAAAAGATCTCCACATGTGACTATCCTGAGTACATGTGTAGTTTTAAATATCTATTTTAGTTCCTTGAATCTCACTTCACATCCATCATTCCAGTAAATAAATAATCCCTTTTAATTTATATTGATTATATCATTTTCCAATCACAATAAATTTCAAAAAATCGAAGATATTACCCAACTAATCAACAGAAACTATGGATATCTATAATGAATGTAATCCATGGAGATCATTATATTTCATATCTCTTTGTAGGATCCACATATATTTTATTTTTTGTGATATTATTCCCTTGGAATGAGACTTCCTTCAACCAAAACTCTCATTTTCCATACTCGGTATAATGATTCTACATTGGCAAGGTCTTCAACACAATGCTTAGATAATCATCTTGTTCATACATGGTTTTGTAGAATCATATAATATCATCTATAAATACTACCAAATATTTTTTAGTTAGTATCTAAATAATCTATTCATTTTTTCCATGAAGTTTTATAGATCATTAATGATACCAAAAGGAATCTCTTTGAACTCATGGTTCCTTTAAATTGTATGAAATGAATTCTTTGGGATATCCTCTATCTTAACCCTAACACGGTTATAATATCCCTAATTTTACAAGTATTATATCTATAAATTATATGGATTAGATTGGAGACCATATTTTGAGACAATATTTGATTCTCAGGCCCACAATTCCTGAAATAATTGATTCAAAAATATTAAAATATTAAATTGAATACATTCATAGTTTTCCTAAAAAAGATGAATAATATATAATAATGTACCAGAATATGAAATATGAGGACACCATTGTGTTAAAACAAGTATATTTACCCTATCTGAATCCTAACATTGGCTGGTGCGGGGTGGATTTGGAAAGTCACCACAAACGTTTTGAAATAATAAAATTAAATGAAAAAAATTATTTAAATTTTATTTCCTCGATGTAGTGATCTAGTGATATTTTTATTTTAAATAAACCATTTTTAGTGATTTTTGGTTCACCTCGTAGCCATAATATCCTATAGAGACCCTAGAGAATGATATCTTCATAATCATCCAAGCAGGTAATGACAGAATTTCAGATCAGATATCAACAAACACCATTCTCCGTAGATCTAACCAACTAGGACGACACGACGACCAATCATCATCAACGAGTGATCCAAAATCTATATATTATGAATTATTTTGATTCTTATTTACAGTTCTTGATTCATATGGTGAAATTTGATTAATCGACACACATATTAGCATGTCAATCAATCATACTTTCATGATGTGATTCTATTGTTGGTGTTTATCAAGATTTGGATCTGGAGATTTTTTTTGGTTTAGTTCATCATTATTATCAGAATGGATCAAGGTGGGAGGGAACATTGATAATTTTTATTCCTCATGATTGTTTCTTGTTCTTTTTATCTTTTAATTTATTATGTTCTTGATGCACAATCTTTGTTATTCCATAATCATTGAACAGATGATCATTACAGCTTCGATTCATAGCACAATGATTCGAAAAAGAAGATTTTGTATTTAGACAAATCAATGGAGGTGTGATGATGATGTTGGAAGATGAATCATAGAAATTTTAAAGAACCCATTAAATTCGAGAGTTACATAAGGATGGAATACATATTATTTATAAGATGACTAAAGTCTTGAAGGCCATTGAATTGTTTTTAGGGTGTTGAAATAACATTATATCTGGAATTTCGTGGTGATCCAACCACCAGAATGAGATCCTGAAGATCAATTGAGATGTGTAGAGGAAGAAGATGGGTATTTGGGAAACATGATACAAATGACACGTGGTGTTTACTACATGAAGTGTGTTCATCATTGAGAAGCTCGAAGTGTACATTGGATGTTCTGGTACATGGGGTGGTGTAAATGAGATTCATACATGTAATGTACTCCCTCACATGACTTGGCCAGAATCAGTTACACAAGATACCCCATATAGTAGTACATGAGTAGGCATACATGGAATGACACTGTATACTAGAACACGAACAAAGAACACGGGTGAACTCTGGATGGACAGACACTGCCTATGACTCCTTATATATGTTGTGTACCCATTTTCTATTATACATTTTCTAATGGCATGGGTCATCATACCCGAGAAGTAACCAGGGTCAAGTGACACAGTTCATGTCCCTACTACACGTTGTGTACCCATTTCTATATGACTTGATTACATTGTCCTATATATCTTGGGAATGTTTTTTTAGTGTTTTTTCCATTATAATTTTTGTAAAGGTTGGTAAACATATTTAACTAATCATATAACTATGATCTTTTCAAACAGACATCTTGGATAGAGTTATTGGAATCTCCTGAGAGGCTCTAAGGAGGATACCATATTTATTATTTGTTCCCTTGATGGTGTTTTTGTATCAATGTGACCAAAACGACTAAGGTTATAATCATATAATTAGTGGGTTAATCCATTGAGTTTTTTGTATCACCCCATGGACAAGGAAGTGATCCTCATCTATGTATCACATCTGTCTTCAGATATATTAGCATATCTTTATCATGGAAATACCCAATGATTAGTACCACTCGAAAGGTTTTCATCACTTTTATTGTACTCATGAATGGGTTCTCCCAAACAATGGATTCATGAAATAATTGAGCACAATTCCTAGGGTTTGTATGCAGTGGTTGTGAATTTCATCTAGACTGTGTGTCTTGGTCAAGTATATCAACATATTCTTATAGTATTTTCTATTGAAATAAACTTGTATAGGGTCGACTGTATTTTCCTTTTTTGTATTTATTTTTAGTTATGGGGTTTACTACTATGTTTTGTTATACTCACACACGAAGGGTCATTTTCCACACGTGTCATGTAATTTGAAGATGATTGACCCTTAGATGGAGTCCTAGGAAGACTATAAACACAAAATGATTTGTGAGACCTGGAAGATCGAGGTGTGTTTATGGGGATTCATACAATAACCCCAGTACCTTTTTCTTATATTATGTACTTGTGGTTATAGATTCTTTTTGGTGGGATTGTATTCTTTCCATGTCCACATTACTATACTTTTTCTTTAACAGGTTTTTGGGGATATAGTGGTATGAATTCATTTTTTACATAGTTATTTTTATGTTTGTACATGTTTTGGTCTTGGAGTTGTGTGTGTGTGTACATGTACATAAGAAATTCTTACCATTTTATGGATATACCTACTTGGTGCTAGTCACTAGCCCCTAGCCTATTATAGGTGGGCTTGTGGAGTCAATGTGTGTCCCCTATGGTATAAGTACTAATAAGGAGGTATCAGAGGATGTTTTATTTTATTTAGGACCAGGAGTTTTTGATATTTGTTTCGGTAAATAGTTTTAATTGTCTGAAGTATAGCTTTCCGGCCATGAACTCTATTACTAGTGCGACAGATGACATATCAATAAACTAGGACTCTGATAACAATTGTTTTTGAATTGGTAGATGAAAAACTATTTGTAGGAAAAAATAATGGTACATGCATAAAAGAAGAATTATTTATGGTTTCCATGTCATTTTTGAGTGTGCTATCACTATATACTCATTGATCATGTTATATATATTTTTTCTTACAGGATGCCTCAGTGACACATCCCAGCTTGGATTCGACATCATTATCAGAAGGATGACCCCTTATGTGACGAGGCAATGATACAAGGACCAATTACCTGGATGTCCCCTCTAGTTAGTGCACCAACCATATTTCCTCTTGTAGATCAGCACATGGTGCCCATAGTACTAGTGGATGAGAAGTGAATGCTTTGTGTGCTACAATATTTTTAATGATATATACACCTCAGGATCCATAGAGATCCCAAATGATAGGCAGGTGATGACTGGTTTGAGGTGGAAACCTGAGCATTCCATATTTTCAAAACACCCACTGATCATCTGGTGGTCCAGGTGGTGAGCCTTCTATAGTTCTTAGTTAGGAAATGGTGGATTTTGGATTTCACGATTAATTATGTGTAGAATCATTCATGGATATATTTCAAGTGCCAGTTAAAAGTGGTTTTCTCAATATTGACACTGAGAGATGTGTATATACATGATCTTCTTCAGCTCTAATAGGGTAGCATAACATTGGATGATTATTCATATAGGTTCACCAACCATTCCAATTGCTCAATGGATATGGTTTAATTTAAGTACATCAGGTATCAAACCTTTTCTCGCAGTCTGTGTTGAGACAACTGATGTAACATGATCCTTATATGTATTTCTACATATGATGGGTGTTCTTGACAAAGATTTGTTGGTTTAAATATTCCTGGCTGAGAAGATATATCTTGTGATAGCTAGTAGTGGACGACTAGGAGAAATGAACTCAGCAGTAGGGTTATGATTTCTGAACCAAGGAACTGGACGTCAGATACTCTCCAGGATGTGGTTCTAGGTTATATTATGTTTAGGACATGGATTATCGGGTGGGACTAGTCATCTTAGATAGATAAGATAATATTAATGTGATAGTGGGGGACATCACTCTGGAGTTTGTCTGACCAATTGTACTATTATAAGGGAGTATGGGGATAGCCCACTAAGGTAGGTGCAGTGACTCGAGCAGGTAGATCCACATGGATGAGAATTTATAAGATGATCTGGGAGAGGAGAAGGAGGTAGTCGAAATTTAAAATTTCTATAACCACCACCCCAGGTGGTCCACTTAAGGAACATGGAGCTAGAGGACCTATTGGGTATAGCTTCATGTTGGTGAGGCTTATGATCCAGGGGATCTAGGAATGATTCAAGGAATGTTAATTTGCCTTTCAAAATTTTATGAAGTACTGATAGACCTAGGTATTAGTCATTCATTTCACACCACATATCTTGTTCAAGACCCATATATTCTGGTTGATCCATTGAAACAACCCCAACACTTGGAGACACCAACGGGAGGAGACTCAATGATTACACACCTATTTTGATATTATTACCTGAACCTTGGAAAGGTGAATTTTTTTTGGAACCAATTGGTTGTAGTTATGAGGCCTTACGACGTTATTCTAGGTATAAATTGGTTATATATAGTTCATTTCAAGATTGGATGTTTTTGGAAATGTGTGTGGTGTGTCAATAGTGATGTAATGTGTTTTTCATTTGTCAGTAAAATGGAAAACATTGAAATATTTGGTTGAATCATGAATAGAATCATGTAGTCGATTACTCATCACATGGATATATTGTCCCTCCATGAAGTAGATTTTATGAGATTCATAATTCTAGCAGTAGTGGCGGAGTATGAGGACGTATTTTCTGAAGTTGTTCCATGATTACCTCCCCACTGGGAGATAAACTTCTTCATTAATTTATACCCTGGAAAACAATGATATTTTTGAAAGCATATCATATGGATCCCACAAATCATTATGATATGTGGGTGTATATGGATAAATTTTAGAGGAAGGGATTCATGAGACCCAGTTTTTCCCTAGGGTAGCCCTTATTTTATTTTCCAAAAAAGGAATATATGAGAATGAGGTTGTGTGCTGACTAAAAATTCTGGAACTTGGAGACCATGAAGAACAAGTGTCCACTAGAAAGGATTTGGGTCTCTTTAAATCATTTTTATGGGGCCTAATGGTTCTTAAAGGTTGACCTTAGATTAGGCAATCACGAGTTGAAATTATGGGGTGATGATATACTAAAGATAGCCTTCATATGTTGTTACTATCATTATTAGTACGTTGTGATGTCCTTTGGCATGATGAATTCCCTAGTAGTTTTCATAGACCACATGAACCATACCATTCAAACCTACATAGACTATTCACAAATAGTCTTAATCAATGATATCCTCTTATACTCTATGTTTTAGAAAGAACATGAGAGATACATAATAATTGTTATGGATTTACACAGAGAGCAGCAGCTATGTGGGAAGCTCTCAAAGTGCCAATTCTAGAATCAAGCAATCCACTTTCTATGACATATTATCTCAATGGATGGAGTAACATTGTACCTAGACATAGTGTGGTAATTTCTATCATGGTATCCCCTAGGAAAGTGATAGAGTTTGGGAGCCTCCTCAAAAAACATGTTATTATCAGAGATTCATACATGAAATCTCAATGTTATCATAACATATGACAACATTGACTCAAAAGGGGAATCTGTTCATGTGGAAAGAGAAGTTCCAATAAAGTTGTCATCACATGATTCATAGTATGATGTGTTCATAGATCATTATATTTCTAGAGGAGGGTGTCATGTACGGAGTGTTTTATTATGAATTGTGAACATGGATTGGTTGGGTCTTTATAATGTGGTGATATTTGATTGATTGGCGTTCACCAGTTGATACTACATGACTAAAACAACTAAACCTAGGATCTTCAGATAGAAGTGATAGCCTTCGCATTGAATATGTGCTACAATAACTGATGGTCTTGGAGTATATCATATACTCCAATCATAAGAGAATCAAGTAAATATACTCTTAGAATTATTTGAACTTCAAAAAGAAAAGATAGCTAGATTTTTTCCATAACAATAAATTTAATATTTTATATACTTATTGGAAGGGGATCATGGTGGACGATTCTCCTATTAGAAGAACTAGTTTGTAGATATTTGAAGAGAAATGAAATAAGTTATCCCTGTTGTAGTTAACCATTGATGATAGAGATAGAGTAGCATACCTCTAGTCGATGGTTATTACCCCAATACTTGAACAGTGAGTTAAGGAGGCATAACATGGTGATACCAACTATGATACCCTACATGATCAAATATCAATTTTTATTCTCCTAATGGATACTCACATGGTGGGGGTCATTATATTTAGAGGATGCATAGTAGTGCTCGTGACATTTCAGGAGGTGGTTCAGGGGGAATTTCATGCACCCCCTTTGTTAGTTCATCAAGTTGTGTAAAATATATATGAAGACCTCCAAAATAATTTTTTGTGTAACCCTATGATGTATGCATTTCTAGTGTTTGTCTCTTGGTGCCCTACATGTAATAAAGTAAAGGCTGAGCACAATGTTCAATCAGGTTTAGCTCATACCCATGTGGTGCCAGAATGGAAGTGGGAAGGGATATCGATGGACATCAGGATGGGTTTACCACGTACATAAGAGGACGTGATTCTATATGGGTGATTGTTGATTGAATCACCATGTTAAACCACTTCCTATCTATTCAATTGAAGAGTTTAGTAGAGATATTGGGATGCATCTACATGTAGGATATAGTTCACCTCCATTGAGTTCCATCGACGATATTTTGAGACCATGTTTCTCATTTTATATACTGATTGTGTAAAGGATAATAGAGGGATTTGGGACGACATTACACTTCATCAAAGCATTTCATCCATAGAAAGATGACCAGACTTAGCATAACACTCAGGTTTTGGGGAATATTCTATGAACATGTGTGATGGAAAATGGTCGTTGTTGGGAGGATCACCTACCACTATTGTAATTTTAATACAATAATAGATACCATTCTACCATTATAATAAAACCATTTGAGGCATTGTATGAGTGACCCTATAGGTCACCACTTTTCTGAACATACCCAGAAGAGTCAAAACATATGGGACTTGAGTTATTGAGAGCTACTACAAAGAAGGTTTAGATAATATAGGAGCATATGAAGGTTGCACAAAGTCTTCATATGTCATAGGATTGATGTCGATGAAGTAAATTGGATTTAAAGGAAGTAGACCATGTGTTACATTATAATTCACCTCAATATGAGATACAATTTTGGGCCTGGGGTGGAAAGTTATCTCTAAGGTTTATCACCCCTTTTAGATACTACAAAGTGTTGGTGAGGAGGAATACTACTTAGATCTAACCATGCAGTTATACCGATTACACAACATCTTCCAGGTGTCATAATTGAGGAGCCACATGCATAACCCATCACAATTCATAGTCTAGGGAGAGATTGACACCGAAGATGGGTGAAATTTTGAAAAGGTATGTCGTAGAGATTGATATTTGGAAGTAGTTGATTCATTGTTCGTGATTGATTTATTTATGTGTGTTCTATGGATGAAGAATAATATCTAAGAGGTGAATTGGGAGTTGGAGAATCATATTCTATCTCATTACTCACATCTTTTTAGCTATCTCTTTTTGAATTATTATGGACATAAATCCCCATGTGTGGGATAATTTAACATCTCGTATTCTCCATTTATTATTTTATAATATTATGTGTATTAAATTATAGAGTATGCATGAAGATGCCATGGGATTATAATTTCAGGTGTTTCTAGAATAATTTTTTGAAACATATTAAAATATTGGATAACACAAGCACAGAAGTTTACTAAAAAAGTGGAATAAATTATAAACAGGTGATGAAATTAGAAATCCAAGAAAAATTTTCTGTTTATATAAATATCTTTACCATAGGCACGACCTAACATTAGTCGATGCATGTCGATTGTGGAATTTAGTGATTGTCATTTTGAATGAATAATACCAATTGATAAAAAATTTATTTTATTTTTATTTCATCAATGTAGAAACACCCAAACATTTTAATTTTAAACAATACATTATGTTGGAGATCATGGGTTCTTCCAATGTACCTAGATTACTTTGGAGGCCCTGGAGAGAAGGATATAGTGAATCCTCTTGGTAGACGATGACAATACATCAGACGAGAGATCAAAGAATTATGTTCTTGGTTGATGTCACAAAAAACTATGATGCGGTAAAAATTAACATTTGTGAGTGATCCAAAATCTCGATAGGATGTGATATTTCAAATCTCATTTCCTGTTATTGATTTCTATGATGAATCTGGACTAATAAATGAACAGAGTAACCCATGAATCGATCATACATATAGCATAGGATGATATTTGTGTTTTTATCATGAATTGTATCTAGATATTTTTTTGATTTGTTCATCAATCCTACATAAATAGATTGAGTCCATAATGAACAACAGTTGAGCATCATTCCTCAAGGTTTCTACTTGTGCTTTTTCTCCCACGATTTCATGCATTATTGACAAGAATTATTCATTTTCCCACAATATAGAATAATCAATCGTTACACCATCGATTCATAGTGAATTGAACTAAAGCATGGGATCATGCATAAGTAAGACTAAATAGAGGAGAAATTATGAAGATGTGGGACAGATCAAAGAGACTCAGAAGAACAAATTCTTCAGGTGAGATGCATTGGGATTGATTAAATCAGATCTTTTAATAGACTAAGGGACCAAAACACATTTATTTGGTGTTAGGGTGGTTAAATGACCTTAGATATGCAGTTTTGAGGTGAACAGACCAACTAAATGAGATCCATAAGATCGGGCGAGGTGTGCAGAGGAGGAATACATGTTTCAAAAAAAATGATACACACTATGTGTAGTACCTACTACATGACATGTGTTTATCACTAGACAATGCTACATGTACTTGGGCAGTACATAGATACTGGGTGGAGTATACAGGTTGCACACATGGCATGTACTCCCCCACATATAATGGATAAAACTAGTTTCAAGGGATATCCTTTGTACTGTTAAATAGGTTGGAATAAACGGAATGACGTCGTGTTCTAGAACATGGCCAGAGCACATTGGAAGACCCCATATAGACGGACATCATGTGTGACTCTTGATACACACAATTTACCCATCTTCAACACTACATGTTCTAATGACATGATTTGTTGTACCCAAGTATTACTTGGGGTCAAGGGACATGGCGTGTAACTCTACTAAATGTATTGTACACCTTTCTACATGGATTGATTATATTTGATTACTTATCTTGGACAATTCTCATTATGGATTTATCACATTATCATTTCCTTGAAGTTAGATATAAATAAGTTTATACTTATTGGACTGTGATACCTTTAGTAAGACTTCCTGGATAGAGTGGTTGGAATCCCCTAATATTCCTAGACTAGGATCCTCTTTTTATTTTTATGACCTTGGTGGAGTTCTCAGTATCGACGTGACCAATACTACATGGGCAGTGATCCTCTATATAAAGTATTAGTCTAGATTGTTTTTCTGTTATCATCCTATGTCCCTAGTTATGATCATAATTAATGCATCACATCTCTCTTCAGATATATCGGTGAATTGTTCTCATGGAAAGTCATGATGATCAATACCCCTCTGATAGATAGCAGCAGTTCTATTAGACTAGAGATTGTGTTCTCTAAGATGATTGATTTATCGAATATTGGAAATAGATTCTTAGGGTTGGTATGTAGTGGTTGTGACTCACCACTAGACATAGTAATTTGGTTGGATATATTTGGATATACTAATTATATATTCTTTAGTAATATTCTTTTGTAGATATGATTTTATTTTTATTTTTTGTATTTATTTTTGGTTTTAGTTTTTCCTACTGTGTATTGTTATATTCACCCATGCACGAGCTTTTCCACAAGTGTCATGTCTTGTGAAGGGAATTGACCATTTAAAAGAGTCCTAGGTATACAAGAAATAGAAGGTACTTTTTGATACTAGACCTACTGAGTCATGTTTCTTCAGATTCAATCTATAATCCTAGTACCATTTTCATATAGGTTGGACTTGTGGTTATAGATCTTTTTTAGGGCTTGTATTATGTCCCTTTTTAGTTACTTTTTTTCATAACCTGGGTTTGGGATATATTTGTATTCTTGCATTGTTTACATAATGGTTTTATGATTTTAGAATGTTTTGGGCTTGGAGATGTGTGTTTGTGTACATTTACAAAGTCAATTCCTCCCATGTCGGTGAAATTCCTACTCGGTGCTAGTCATGAGTGCCTGGTATATTAGAAGTGGGATTTTGGAGTCATAGAGCAAGCCCCACTAGGAGGCATTGTGACAATTGTAATATCTAGACTGAATCATCCTTGGAGAAGTGTTGTTCTCCACATAATTAATTGATTAACTAATAAATCCATGGAATATGATACATGTTCTTTATTACTATCCTTTTTAGTTCACAATAATCAATAAAAAGCCCCACTGACCCATCATTATTCTTGAAAATGAGGATTGGTGCACCCCATGGTGAAGCACTTGGGAGAATGAACCCTTTATACATATTATATTATAGTTGTTTCTCTAACAACTTGGGTTCCAAAAAACCCATTCTATAGTGTCTTGGGTACTAGTTATTCTCCATTTAGAATCTTCAATGAAAATTAAACATATTATCATGGGATAAGACTTAGAAACTCTTTTTGAAACACATAATTGTATTCCCTCACAACAAGAAATGTCTTCAATGATTGGGTTTTCATTAGACTCAATCATTTGAAAAGATAATCATTCTCATAGGGTAATAATATCCATTATTGAAATTTTATTGTTAAAAAAAATTCATCCTACTCTCATCATTAATACATAATTAGAGGTCAATTCACATTATGGTGAGTGGTTTTCATCTCATGGAAATTTTAATTTTTTATGTAGGTAAAACCAATCCACACACACACATTCAACCACATCCACCAAAGGTAGTATGAAAAGGTCACATTGGAAATTCATCCCCAAATTTTGATAAGGGAGTAGTTATATTCTTTATATGACATAATTTCCCAGTTTTTTGTCTATTTAAAATCTGCTTCCAAGCTCTGTGTTGTTGTTTAAATAGTTTTACGAAATAATCTTGATATAGGAGAATGAGTAGAATCAAAATATAAAAGAAATTTTTATATTATTGAATGAACAACTTGTATAACTCTCTCCAAATCATTTTTGGGATCCTCCTTAGTTGTGATGGAAAAGGTCACCATTGCAACCATGAAGTTTATTTTTTTGAATCAAGAATCAATCAGCTTAGTGAATTTGTTGTAACGTGTCTGGAACCTTGAATTTAAAGTAATCAAAATTGTTTTGAGGGTAAACTATATCATTAATTTCATTTGTAACATTATTTTGCTTCTCTTGGAGGACGTCTTTAGCAAGGAACCCCAACTTCTTTCACTAAAATCATTTAATCAACCCCATTATGAAATTTATTTTTTTTTACTTCTGCACCATTGACAGGTGGGTAGTTGTAATTTATTAGATACATTATATTTCTCCATCAAGTAGACAAAATTGAATACTGATTTCCACTTCTAGTCCAAAGGATACCCTGGAGATTCAACATTCTTGATTTTGAATTTGTGGCCCCATCGATGAATTTTCATTATAGAAGTCAACATCATTGATCGACAGGGCCTTTTGTAGACTATGTTTTAGCTCATCAATAAAATCCTTCAAAGATTAATTTTGGGGTAATAACAATAGAAGTGGTGTATCATGAAATTATTATAATTTTTTCATCATAACCCTGATATATTCCCCATTATTTTCCTTAGGGAAATGAAATATCCTTCCTTTTTAATATGGATCATGTGAATATATTATTTATCAAATACAAATTCCAAATTTTTTCCACATCATCACTTTGATTAAATCCCCATGCTTTATATTCGTGATTCATGTCCACCATTAATTAGATTTTCCCACCACATGATGAAGAACTAGTAGAACTTCTCTTATTTGGAACATTAAAGGATTGATAAGATAATCTAAATGGAGTTGATCTGTTGTTCTGTGATAAGGGTATTTGATGATATATTGATAGTTGGAGGCCATTTTCACATAAAGTCCTCAAGAGTATAGTTTTCTTCTTTCAAGGGATTTGGGAATCCTTCCAATCATAGTTTCTATTAATATCCTGATTCATTTGGGAGGGTATCATCATGATGTTTTTTATTAATGCTCCCATTGGGTTTGGCATATAATTGGGATAGTCGTCACATTTTCTATTTCATTAATTGTTTACCCAAGTCCCCCTTTTTCTATCCATTGGATAGAATAAGTGGAAAAATAAGGGGGAATAGTTTTTAAACTATTATACACATAAAAGAGGAATATGATGACATTAAAGGGATAACTCATAAATTAAATTTATTTCCTTAAAATATGAATATTCAGGATTTAATATTTCCTATCAGTGATCTATTTCCTAAAATATTTTCATATGGGTATTTTTTTGTTCCATTAATATTTTTTCGTGATGAGCTTTTGAATTTTCAAATACATACCCCCCTTGAGTGTATAATTAGGTGTGTAATAAGGCCTTTTTTCATGCACCAGGTTACACTGAGTCAGTACAGACACACCTTTTCGTGTTTGTTACCCCAAGGTACATATATTACATAACATTGTCCACTTTTAGTATCCAGACATGGATTTATTTGTATAATAAACACATATTACATACACAAAATAAATTAGGGATGTTTTCTTATACTTATTATTATCATTATGTGTTTTAATATAGTTTTCTATCCCTAATCCCAAAATCAACAAAACATTTTCTATGATACAAACTATTATAACCATGTTATGTATTAAACATTAAAAATGATTTATAATTAAAATTTACTCATGAAAAAACAAAAAATATCCTGAAATATAGTGTATTTTGGAATTATGTAAATAACATATCATCTTGAACAAGGGTACAACAACATTATTAAAAAACTCTTTCAGATGTTTTGAAAATTCCATGGCCTTTATAACTGAACAGGATAACCTAGGGAAAATATGAGAAAGGGGTGAGCTATAATGAACAATAAGGGAATAAAATAATAATAAAATGAACAAGATAATACATTTTATACAATAGTTATATAAATAAAACATAAAAGGAACAAGAGAATAAGGCATAATATATCATGATAATCATAACATGGGAAATGTAGAAACAAAATAAAAAACTAAATCATTTACATAGGTCATGAACAAATCATGTCAAAAAAGGAATGATGTTCACTCACTATCCCGATATTACATACCATGATACTACAAAGACCCAATGCATTGGAGTCCTATATAATTCTGGGCACAACTGTCATATTCATTTGATTATCATCTGTATGTGTGCCTCATAGTTCATAAAACATGAATTCTTTCAACATAATAATTTACTCTTAGATCACGGAGTGTAGAATAACTATATTTGAGACCCAAATAAAATTTATATGTGAATAAATGAGAAACTCTTGATAAGAAATGAGTGTGTAATTCACTACAGAATTGTTTTTACATTGAAGAGTCGTGAAGAAATTTATACAGCATAACAATGTCACATTAAGATTTATGAAAATGGCGTTTTGAGATAGAATGAGGTATATAATCACATAAAAATAAAAAGGTATGTTATAGGGAAATATCCAAACATATCTCGTCATTAGAAAGAATAAATTAAAGGAATAATTTGATGAATAGTTTTAAATAAAGAAAACACTCTCAACTATATTTTATTATGGAAATAAGTGTACAGAAAGGATCATGGGATGATTAATAAGAGTGAAAGGGGGTAATAATCATTAATATATTAAATGTATAGTAATGTAAATATATGATAAAATAACACCACATAATAAAATTAAATTTAGAGACATAACAAAAATGTCGTTCTTCAATGGAAATGAGAAGAGAGAAATCCCATACAAAATTCCACCATAGTAACAGGTCAACATAATTGTTCATTATATGGATTAATGAAACTGGAAGAGGGAATACAATCATGAATACATAAATAGTACAATTTTATTGGAAATGTGAGAATATATATAAATATTATCAAATGGAATTAAGAATCACAACACAAAAAAAGTTACTAAATAAAAAGGAAAGTATAAGATCACTTACATGAGTGTGTGACTTCAAATGTTTGGGATGAGCATCTTGAGATCTTGAGAGAACCTTGGTAGGTCCTTAACGAGTTTAGGTCAGAGTATGGACATTCATAAATGTGTTTTAGTGATGATTAAATAGAGTATTGGTGTGTTTATATTGTAAATGAGAAGGATTTCTTTTTTATTTAATTTTTGGACTCTTAAAAATAAATTATTAAAAATCAAAAATCATAATATGGTTTTTCCCCATGGATTCCGAAAAATGGGAAGGGATTAAATTATTATATATGTCAATGGGTCGAATGTATTAAAATAATTACCATGTTTATGTGGATGCGAGTCATACTCTTAAAGAGAAGATTTGAAAACATGAAAATATATTAATGATTTAGGGGGCTTCATACATTTTTTATAAATTTAATCAAGTAAAAAAATAAAATTATTATCAATTTAGAACATAAATTTGATCATGGATTCCATTTATAGTGTTTATTAATTTACTTTTGGCTCATTATTATGTCATACTACACAAATTATATTTATATGGTATTTAATTTTTACCTGAAAATTTGACTGCCTCAATTTTTTTTTGAAAAAGATACCATTGAATAACATCAACATTATAGTTCCAAAAATAAAATTATTTTTATCAGAATAATCTTCTAAATATTTTTATTTTCACTTTTAAAAAAATAATGAACATTTACTGAAAAATATTGGTTTTTTAAAAAATAATTATTTTCAATCCCTTATAAAAATTATATTTTAAATCATTTAAATTATAATATAATTTATATTTAACCAAATTTATTTAATATAAATATTTTATTAATATATTTATTATTTTAAAAATTCCATTAAATATTTGAAATATATTCCTTAAAGGAATATTAATATTAACAAAAATTAATTAATTTTTATTAAGTCAAAATTAAAATAATTTATGAAGTAACAATTAATGAAATAAAATGTATTCATTATTATATAAAAAAATGTAAAAACTAATATTTCTAGTGTATTAATACCTATCCTTTCTATACACATGCATATTCTTAAGGGGTAAGGTGAATGATGTTTTGACCTTCATGGGCTGGTTCGATGAACATGGTTGGGGATGAGATTTCAATGATCTTGAACTTCTCCAATAAACAATTTCACTCATTCTTATGTTTCTGGATAATAGAATGGGAATGTTCAAGGGAAATGAAGAGATATTATATCTCACATGAATACTATGATAAATTGGCTATATAGGGTATGATATTACTACTTAGGTCTATCACTCCATTTTACTCTAACAAATGGATTTGTTAAAACCCTAAATTTACACTAATCCTCTGATCAATGATAAATGATAATATTATTAGTGGTAATTATTATTATTGGACAATTAAATCCATTAAGATAAAATAAAACCAAATAAGTACATGATTTTTCTATAAAACTATTACATAATATGAAATTTAAATAAATTAACTGGGATATTTTATTTATAACAGTTCATGTGGTTGCATTGAGTGTCCATTTTTTAAAAATATTATGTATTCCAAAAAAATTATTTAATGTAAATCTATAAAAAGAGAGGGTTTGAATAAAATGGATTTTTTACCAGTTATTCACCTATCCAAATTGATTATGAATAATGTTTTATCATTATTTTCAATGTAATTAATCCTTACATAGAATTTTATCTCACAATTGTTTTGATATATTCTCTACGTTATGAAGAAGAGATATTTGAAGGAGTTTCAAGGAAGATGGGATTTTACTTATCTTATGATTTATTTTCATTTACTAATGTACTATGGGTTTCATATTTTTATAATGGGTTTACAAAATACTAATTTTTTTCCTTTGGAATTTAATGCCTTTATATTTTCTAATGTACGAAAGTAAGGAACCAGCTCTAGGATTATTAGGTCTGGGTGTGACATTTTTTTATGCTATTATAAAGTAATAATAACAAAAAATACGGGAAAACCTGATTCTTTAAATGATATTCTTGATACTGGGAACATTGGGAATGATAACACCTCGTTGTTCTAGTCATTAGACTAGTAATTAATATCCTCTTAACCCACCACCAACTGAAAATATTCTTCTATCAACTCAATATTATAGATAATAGTTATAGCTAGAGTGTATAATCTCCCATAATTTTTCCACACAATTATCCCAATTATTCTCATACCTATCTCTATTTACCTTGGATCACAATATCTATCCATCAGTGATTTTCTGTTCAATTCTTTGTTTCATGCCAATCATAGTCTCAAACACAATTAAATTTTTTAGCCTCCATATTTCATAAGTTTCTCCATATTATTCCAGGATTCCTAGTGGCACTTCCATCTATGATTGGAAACCCAAATGAAGGATGTGAGGAAATTTTCAACTCTCTCAATTGTTCCACTCAGACTCTTATGGATAGCTAGAACATAATGTTAGATAAATGAAAGTATACTGTTCACTATCATTATTCTCCCTCTAAAATGGAGAAATAAATTATTTTCATTCATTATTCTCCAAATTAACTATCTTATAATTGAATAGAACCTTTATTCTCCAACCCTCCGATATGGGTGCATGTTGGAACACCATGGGATGGTCATTCCTTTGCATCCCCAACCAGTTTTTTGAATATATGATTCAAAAATGTTCTATAAATATAAATTTTTCTCATATATCGATTGCTCTTTTGACCACGTATTGTATACTTGATGTTTATTATTTTACAAAATCGATTCATAAAACATTTAATACTATTAGATAATAAAATAATATAATTAAAAAACATGAGGCCAGAACCCAACCCCTTCCCATTCTGGTTTCATAGGGGTCTTGGTTTCCCTTCCCATATCCACTATTGATATTCCAAGAGATAGAATCCATCATGAGAATAAGGAGACTAAGTGACGGTGGATCTCCTTGTCAATGATCTATCAGTTTTTTAAAGAAACAAAAACTTTTTCCCATCATTTTTATTTAGATACATGGAGTGAAAAATATCATTAATCAAATACCAACCACCCAATCCCTAAAGTCTATCCTTCTTAGTTCCCTCATAATCAAACCCCACTCATGGTGGTCATATGGTTTTTCTATGTCCACAATGATCATTATATTAGGACTTATTGATTTTTTATTTCATCCAACATATCCTTCCATATTGTGATAGATCATTTTATATTCTGACCTTTCAAAAATCCTTTCTTTTTCTTTGAGAATATCTTATGAATTAGTATCATTAACATTCTATTTATGAGGCATGTTAGCAATTTATAAATGATGATTTAATGATAAATTGTAATATATTGATTATGAGACATATGATCCTTAATATTTTTAATATTTAATTTTTAATTTTTAATCTAGTATAATTTTGAACTACAAGTGGTGTTTTTGGTTACCTTATAATAGTAAAGAGGTTATATATAAAAAATTTGTTTTCAGTCAGTCATGAATGGAATGTGAGAGGGCCTTCCCTTATTTTCACCATGTATTTATTATTAATAATCATTAGATATAATTGTTATTTGGTATAGATATATTATAATTTAATTATTTTCATTGTGTTAATGTAATAAATGGGTGATATAAGAGCCCATATTTTGGAATATATTTTACATTAATATAGATAAATACAATATTGAATTAATTTTTTAATTTGTTTTGGTAACGTTCTGAGAATTATAGTAAGATACTTGTATGTTATACCATAAAAGAGGTCATTATAGCTTTTTATAAAGATAACTGGATATATTAATGGAGAAACCCTAACTATTATGTTGTTTAGTGAGTTGGTCATTAATAGAGAATATATGTGTGGGTCGAGAAAACACATCATAATAAAGTTTATATTAATCATGAATGAAATTTTATCATGGGGATATTGAAAAAAATTTAAACAATGATATTATAAAAGAATTAATAAATTACCTTCAAGGAATTTACAAGCATTTAAATTGTTTTCTTTAGAGTAGGAGTAACATTGATTAAGTATTAGTGGTGTATAAGGTTTTATGAAAGTATTTGGACATTATAAATATGTGGTGATGAATTTATATAATTTTAGATTTAATTTGATATTCTGAAAATTAATCATATCATTGTATGAGTCATTTGAACTTGTGGTATGAATCATTTAATATTATGTATGATAAGTAGTTTTATATGAATCCTTTCCCACATTAAAATGTTAGTTCACATGCAATTGTATTTTCTTAAGATATCAAGCATCTCTTAAGTTACAAAGAACCACATAAGACACATGTCTATGTTGTAGATCCTTATAAGATATCTGATACGTGTTAGATGAGGAAAGAATGTTTTATGGGTATCATAGTGTAATATTGCATCCTTTTACCAAATATGTTTTCCTTTGAGTTAGTAATTTTCATAGGTTATTAATACTTTATGTGGGAATAAATATTTCATTTGCGAATGACCTAAATAAATGTTTAACGAATTAGATGAGAAATAATTCCCATTTAAGATATTGCAATTTTTTTGGAACACGTTTAGAGTCAGACATTGTATAGTGTGAGATTCTGAGACATTTATAGCCTCGGAAAAGGAGAAAAAAAATATTAATAATATAATATTAAGGGTGGAAAATTTACAAAAAATAACGGAATAACTCAAAAATAGTTCATCGTATGAAAAATATGAAACCACTCTTAGATCCAAATAGTGGTGTTTACCCTAGGAAGAGTGTGAAATATGTTGGCATCAGACATTTTGATGCCTCGTACATAAGTTAATTTTATTAAATAATATTATATATATTTATATATATTTTAAAATTTAAATATATCTCAAATGGTGCATCCTATGAGAAATATGAGGCCACCAATGGGTCCAGAATGAGGGTTTTACACTGGATAAGGTATAACATTTTTCTGCATCGGGCATTAGGATGCATCAGTCACCAGAAATAACCCATGTAATTTAGTTATTTTTTTATTCTATTAAAAAAATAATTAATTTCTCACTAACTGTGTGTCGTACGAGAAATATGAGACCAATGATGTGACCGAAATGGGGGGTTTACCCTAAAAAGGGTATAATTATTATATGAAACATATTTATTAATAAGGCCACACATAAATGTAGTTTTATTTAATGAAATAATTGAATGAAATAAATAATAAAATGAGTGTACTGTACAATCATCTTCTCCAAGGGGTGTCATCCATTTTTGACCACCGAAGAATCTTGACCCTTAATTTATGGAACATTTTCACAGAAATGAATCTTGAAACATCATTTGGTTGGGAAATAAATCACTACGCCATCAAGGATCAGGTGAAACAGACATTAAATTATGATTTTTAATTTAGGGTTATTATTAAAGATAAAATGTTCAAGATATCTTCATAAAACATTACATTTGTTTTTTTTAAAGTCGGATCAAGTCTAGTGTGAATGTTTTTGGTTGTTCTATGTGTATGACTTCCTCCCTCTTCTTCCCCGACAGAGATCTGGTGCGCCAAAATCCATGTGTGACCTACTTGTGTACCTCTAGTAGGGTGGGTATTCATTCTTCATTTCCACTCAAATCAAACATCAATAATCAATATATTTCTTGATATTGATCAGATTGATTTGTGTTTAGTTTCATTTGATTCATATTGATAAGATGATGTCATTATAATAACGTGCCATCAGCAATGTTGGATTCATATCGCAAGTTCAGCAAATTTAAAGTAGGTGGTCTAAATTTCAATCCCATAGTCTTGATTCATTTATGCGAATGAAATTGTAGAAATTTGCTGATATAATTATCAATTGTTTTTTTTCTATAATCAATTATTAATTGGTTATAAAAATTAATTTAGTTGAATTATGAAATTTAGAATATAATTGGATGGTTTAAATAATTAATTGAAACATTAATTTTGAGGATATTGTGATGGTGGATTTGGTTAATAAATTTTGAATTAATTAATGATCATGATATGATTAATTAATTTGGTATATTTAAATAATTAATTGATAGATTATTTATGATGATTTTGTGATGGTGGATTTGGTTAATTAATTTTGGAATTAATTAACAATCATTATGTGACTAATTAATTTTTTTGGATTAAATAAATAATTGATTGATTAATTGTGAGGATTTTGTGATGGTAGAATTGTTTAATTAATTGTTTAATTAATTAAATATAATGATATGATTAATTAATTTGGTTGGTTGAAATAATTAATTGATTAATTAATTAGTCGATGTAATGTAATTATTTAATTCTTGAACAAAATAATAGAATTGATGGAAAAAATTCATAGGTGTATTAATAGAAGAGGGGATTGAATATGAATTAATTAATTCTGAATAAATTAAATGACATGGAAATTTATTTTGTGAATTAATTGAAGGCATGAGTGAGATTAATTAGTTGAAGAATTAGTTAATGGGAACAATTTAAATTAATTAATTGCTAAACTAATTAATGGATGTAATGTTATGATTTTTGAGTTACATTAATTTATTGGATAATTGAATAATGAGAATTTTTGGGTTGATACAATTGAATGAGTTAGGTTGATGAATTGGAAAATTAAATAATTGTGATTGTTGCGTTATAGAGTTGGATGAGTTAGATTTATTAATTGAAGAATTAACTAAGGAAGATCATTACGTTAAAAAATTGAATGTTTTAAATTAATTAATTCGTGACTTAAGTAATGAGTATTTCTTTGAGATAAAATTGAATGGATTAGATTAATTAATTCATATGTTAATTAATGTTGATAGATGAGATATTGAATTGATATTACTTAATAATTAATGGTTGAATTAATTTCAAGGCAAATAGATTTTTAAGTTGAGTAATTAGTTGCTGAATTAATTATCTGATTTTGAAATAGATGATTCAAGATAATTAATTGTATAATTTATTATATGATATTGATATTGTGAAAAAGATAATTAATTGTATAATTAATTACGAGATTTCGAGATATGGGTATTGATTAGTTAATTGAACAATTAATTAATGTGATGGAATTAATAATGAATTGTTAAATTAGTTAATGGGACAATGTGATTAATTAATCAGTAAATTAATTAATATAATATGTGCATAATTATTTTTTGAATTAATTAATGGGACTATGTGATTAAATAATTGATGAATTAGTTAATTTAGTTATATAGTAAATTAATTGTTGAATTAATTAATGGGACTATGTGATTAATTAATTTTTTAATTAATTAATTTTTGATATGGTTAATTTATTTATGAATTAATTAATGGGACTATGTGATTAACTAATTGGTGAATTAATTAATGGGGAGTTATGATTAATTATTGGTTGAATTAATTAATTTTATGTTGTTATATACGTGACTTGTTAAATTGCAATAAAAGATTAATTTTCATTAATTATGATTAATGTGATGTATGTGATATATGTTCTAAGCTGAGAAAAGGGTTGTGAGACATGGAATGATTCTCCAAATACTCACGGGGTGATCGGCATTGAATTCTACACCCAACATGCATGCAAATATTATTTTATAGGACATGGAATGATGCTCCAAATACCCATCGGTTTTGAGACATGGACTAATGCTCCAAATACTCACGGGGTGATAGACATGACATTCTACACCCAAAATGCAAAAAAATATTATTTTATGTTACAAGGATGGATGCTTCAAATACCCATGGGTTGTGAGACTTGGATTGATGCTCCAAATACTCATGAAGGTGGTAGACATGGCGTTCTACACCTATTAATTTCCATTGGACTATGGATCCACATGGTATTAATATTAATTGAATTGAAATAGACAATGAAAGCATGTTGGTTTAAATGAAATGTGAATTGATTATTTTAAATGGTTCGGACTCTGACACGAGCCGAAGTGGGTATTGAGATTTGGGTGTCCTTGGGAAACCAATGTTTTATGTGGTTAATTGAGGGATAATTGAATAAATTTAAAATGTTTACTTTATTACTTGTACTTTATTCATTATACAACTACATACACTACATTTTACTGGATATGTTTTAGATGCTTCTGGGGGTGGCCAATTGATTTGTACTCACACCCTACTATGGCTACTGGAATGGTATCTGAATAGACTTTATTGTTGTAGGACACGACAAGTGCAGGAGCCCTTGTTTAGATTGCTGTTTGGGGATGGAGCTTGGTTGAGGGTCCCGGACATGGTTTGGGACCATCTTGGGAGTCTCTAGCCTATTAAATATTTTTTTAACCCTTGATAAATATATATAGAAATTTTATGTTTTCCTTTCAGTGGAGTATTTTATTTCCTCTCTTTTTTATTCTCGTTATATTTGTACTATTTTGATTATATATGATTCTGCTATTGCATGTTTACTTCTGATGGTATTCTATATTGATAATAGAAGGTATAGTCTCCCCATGACTAACTTTCTTGACCCTCATTGCTAGTCAGTAGCCTATACTGTATGGGGAGGCGTGCCTAATATAATGTGGCAGACCAGCTCGGGGCACTAGTGTGTAGTACCTGTCCCAGGATGTTACAAAGTGGTATCAAAGGAGTTTTCTTTCTTCTTATTATATCTTATTGTTTGGGAAAGGTATAAAAGAGACTAGGAAGATTCAGGTATTTTTTATGACCTCGTGCATGGGAGTAGCTACCCCATGTATGTGGTATAACCCAAGTACCCTGGGTGGGATTGTTGTTATTGTTGTTTTCTATTTTAGTTGAATATTATTTTACATTGGGTGATGTGCTTATTGTGTGATGTGATTATTGTTTTTGTGATTTGTTGAGATTGACTTGTGGCCTGGTATGACATGAGGGTTGAGTCTACATGCATCATTCTAGGCACTCATGATTTTTATTTTTACATACATTATTGTAGGCACGCACAGGAAAATGTGTTTTGGGTATGTTAGTGAACTTAATATGTGTTTTCTTTGCTTGTGGAATTGAAATGAAAATGGCGCCTAATGTGATTCTAAGATTGTTTGTGAAATGATTATAGATGCGTTTAAATTAGGGTCTAAGTGATAAAATTGATAAAATGATAATGTGTATACCATTGTTAACCAGTAACTAGGTATAAGATGGATAATGGTAGAGATTGTGCCTCAGAATTGAACATGTGGCGGGATATAGGGGAAATATATTTTATGGTTTAGTGTAAATCCCTCTTGTTAAATATGCTAATTTTGGTAAAAAAATCCTTCATTTTGTTTGTTTAACCTTTGATTTTGATAGTGTGGGTAGATATAATTCCATGGTTTTAGAACTCAGTTATGGGTTGTGTAAACGATCGTATTGTTTTGAATCGGTGTGGCGAGATGTTGGTGGGAGGGGGATCCAAGACATTCGAATTGGTTAGGGTGTTTAAATTATGGGAGGTAACATCAATGATAAATGATTTTTGGTGGTATTTTTATAAAACTTCCTAGTGTACATTAAATTAGTGACAATCATGTCCACTATCTTGACATATTCATAGGTACACTGAGAAAGTTCTAGCTCTTCCTTTTAATAAATGAATGAATTTTGTTCGGATATAGCACCCCTTAGAGGTTGTTCTTATGAAGTTATATATAAGTGGAGCTTAATAGTGTGAGGTACATCATCGTCAATTTACAAATAAGATTATCAGGATTGACTGGAGGTCGATAAGAACTACTGTATTGAACTACTTAACAAGAAGGGATAACGAAACCTCAAAGGTGGCTATATTGTAAGAACATGGTTTTTCATAAAGATTCTTCGGAGTACAGCTCAAGGACAAGCTGTTATAATGTAGAAATATTGTACAATTTTTTCCTTTTACCAAATATGTTTTCATTTGAGTATTTACTTTTTACAGATTATTACTACTTTAGGTGAAGAAAAATATTTTATTCGTAAAAGACATTAATAAATGTTTAAATGTGTATATGAGAAATAATTCCAAATTAATATATTGCAATATTTTTTTTCGAATGGTTTCAGAGTCAGACATTGGAGAGTGTGAGATTCTGAGACATTTAATGCCCCAAATAAGGAAAAATAAAAATATTAATAATATACTAGTAAGCGCATGGAATTTATTTAAAATAATTGAATAACTCTAAAAAAGTTCATCGTAAAGAAATATCTAAGACCACTATTAGATCAGAAACATGGTGTTTATCGTAGGCAGAGTATGAAATATGTTGGAGTGATAATATTTGATGCCTCGCTCATATGTTAAAGGTTTTAAATAATATTTTATATACTATTTTCTTAAAAATAATTAAATATATCTCAAACTATGCATCCTATAAAAAATATGAGACCACTAACGGGTCCTGAATGAGGGATTTACCCTACAAAATGTATAAAATTTGTTCGCATCGAGCATTTGGATGCCTCACTCACAAGAAATAACCATTTTATTTTAATTATTTATTTATACAGTTTTTTTAAAATAAATAATTATTATCTCATAAACCGTGTGTCTAATGAGAAATATGAGACCACCGATGGGTCCGAAATGGGGGTTTTACCCTAAAAGCATATAATTATTATATGAAACAGACTTATTAATAATGCCACAAATTAAAATTGTATTATTTAATGAGATAATTAAATGAAGTAATTAATAAAATGAGTGTACTATACAATCATCTTCTCCAATGGGTTTCATCCATTTTTTACCACTGAATATTTGTGAACCTTCATTTATGGACACTTTTCACCGAAATGAAACTTGAAACATCATTTGGGGGTGAAATAAATCACTCTTCCATCAATGATCGGGTGAAACAGACATTAAATTATGATTTTCAATTTAGAGTTTTTATTGAAGATAAACTGTTCAGGATATCTTCATATAATAGACAATTTGTTGTGTTTTAGGTTCGATCAGGTCTAGTGGGAATGTTTGTGGTTGTTCTATGATTATGCATTCTTTCCTCTTCCTCCTTAGTAGAGATCTGGTGCACCAAAACCCATGTGCGACCTGCTTGTGTACCTCCAGTAGGGTGGTTGTTCTTTCTTCATTTTCTCTCAATCCAATCTTTAATAATCACCATCTTTTTCGATATTGATTAGATTAATGTGTCGTTAGTTACATTGGATTCATATTTATAAGAGGATGTCATCAGAATAACACGTTGTCAACAATGTTGGACTCATAGCCTATGTTCATCAAATTTGAAGTAGGTAGTTCAAATTTCTATCCCATGTTCTTGATTCATTTATTCATATGCAATTGTAGAAATTTTATGATATAACTAACAGTTGATTTTTTTCTATAATCAATTAATTAAATGGGTAAATTAATTAATTTAGAGGAACTCTGAAATTTGGAATAGAATTGGTTGGTTTAAATAATTAACAGATAGATTAATTATGAGGATTTTGTGATGGTGGATTTGGTTAATTAATTTTCGAATTAATTAACGGTCATGATGTGATTAATTAATTTTGTTGATTTAACTAATTAATTGATTGATTAATTATGAGGATTTTGTGATGGTGGATTTGGTTAATTATTTTTGGAATTAATTAACAACCATGAGGTGATTAATTAATTTGGTTGCATTATATAATTAATTTATATATTAATTATTATTATTTTGTGACGGTATAATTTTTTAATTATTTTTTGAATTAATTATCGACCATGATATGATTAATTAATTTGGTTGGTTGAATAATTAATTTATGTAACATAATTATTTAATTGATTAATTAAATAGTAGTATTGATAGAAACAACTAATTGATGGATTAATTGAAGAGGGGGTTGAATGTGAATAAATTAATTGTGAATTAATTAAATGACATGGACAATTAATTTGTCAATTAATTTTAGTCATGAGTTTGATTAATTAGTTGAGGAATTAGTTAATGGGAATAATTTGAATTAATTATTTGGTAAACTTATTAATAGATGTTATCTTATGATTTTTGAGTTACATTAATTAATTGGAGAATTAATTATTAGAATATTTGGGCTGATACAATTGAATGAGTTAGGTTAATTAATTGGATAATTAATTAATGGGGATAGTTGCGTTATTAGAGTTGGATGAGTCATATTAATTAATTGAAGAATTAACTAATGAAGATTATTGTGTTAAAAATTTGAATTTGTTAAATTAATTAATTGGTGAATTAATTAATGACTATTGCTATGATATGAAATTTAATTAATTAGATTAACTAATTGATAAGTTAATTAATGTAGATCGTTGAGATATTGAATTGATATGATTGAATAATTGATGTTTGAATTAATTGTGAGGCAAAGAGATTTGTAAGTTGAGTAATTAATTGTTGAATTAAATTTGTGATATTGAAATAGATGATTCAACATAATTAATTGTATAATTAATTATAAGCTATTGATATTGTGAATGAGATAATTAATTGTATAATCAATTACGATATTTCGAGTTGTGGATACTGATTAATTAATTTATAAATTAATTAGTTTGATGACATTACTAATGAATTGTTAAATATGTTAATCAGGCAATGTGGTTAATTAATTGTTATATTAAGTAATGGAATATGTGATTAAATAATTTTATAATTAATTAATGGGACTATCTGATTAATTAATTGCTGAATTAATTAATTTGTTGATATGGTTAATTAAATATTGAATTAGTTAATGGGACTATGGGATTAATTAATTGTTTAATTGATTAATTATGTGAAATAGTTAATTAAATATTGAATTAATTAATGGTACTATGTGATTAATTAATTAGTGAATTAATTAATGTAATGTTGTGATTAATTATTTGTTGAATCAATTAATGTGACATTGTGATACACGTGACTAGTAAAAATGTGATAATAGATTAATGATGATTAATCTTTATTAATGTGATGTATGTGACATGTGTTCTATATTGAGAAATAGATTGTGAGACTGGGACTCATGCTCTAAATACTCACAGGGTGATAAACATGGAGTTCTACACCCAACATGCATGCATATATTATTTTATGGGACATGGACTGACGCTCCAAATACCCTTGGGTTGTGAGACAGGGACTGATGCTCCAAATACTCACGTATTGATAGACATGATGTTCTACACCCAACATGCATTCATATATTATTTTATGGGACATGGAATGATGCCTAAAATACCCATGGGTTGGAAGACAAGGACTGATGCTCCAAATACTCATGAGGGAGGTAGACATGGCATTTTACAAACATTAATTGTTATTGGATGATGGTTGTAATTGGATGCAATATTAATTGAATTGAAATAGAAAATGAATGAACATTGGATTAAATGAAATGTGAATTGATTATATAAAATGGTTCAAACTATGGCACAAGCTGAAGTGGGTATTGAGATATGGGTGTCCTTGGGAACCATGATGTTTATGCAGTTAATTAATGGAAAATTGAATAAATGTAGACTTTTTACATTGTTACTTGTACTTTATTATTTATACAACTACAAAAACTACTTTTGACTATAATTTTTTTAGACACTGTTTGTGGTGGCCAACTGAGTTTTACTCACACCCTACTCAGGATGCCTAAACGGTACCCGAAAAGACATTATTATTGTAGGACATGATAAGGGAAAGTTCCCTTGTTTATATTGTTGTTTAGGGATGGAGCTTCATTGAGGGATCCAGACATGTTTCCAGACCCACTTGGGAGTTTCTAGCTTCTTATATCTTCTTTTACTCTTGATATATATATATAGACATTTCATGTTTACAATTCAGTTGAGTATTGTATTTCCTATATTGGTTATTCTTGTGACATTTGTACTATTTTGATTATATATGATTCTTCTATTTCTTTATTACATCCACTGGTATTTTATATTGATAAAAGAGGGTATTGTCTCCCCACAACTAACTTTGTAGACCCTCGCTGCTAGTCCGCAGCCTCTTGCATACGGGGAGGCGTGCCTGAGGTCATGTGGCAGACCGGCTCAGGACACTAGTGTGTGGCACCCGGGATAGGACATTACATAGTGGTATCAAAATATGTAACACCCCAAGATTTCATAGTATGTTATTTCTTCAAAATAATTCAATACCTTTCACTGCACGAAACACCGAGTTCTAGCGCACCATGACTTACCAAACAAGTCGTTAAAAAGCAGTTATGAATACAATTAATTGAATTTCGAACTTTATATAATCCATATAATTATTGAATCCATATTTTGAGTTTCTTAGACATAATGTAAGAACATATACATTTTTTCAGATAAAAGAAGTATTTTTCAAAAAATGCAATTTTAACACATTTTAATGGAAAAGCCTTTTTAAATCCAATATTTGAAACTTTTTTATATTAAATTTGACAAAATAAACTACTTCTTTAGAACCAGGACATAATAATTTAGATTTGATAAATATTTGGGGTTTTTATGATAACTTTCATATTTGGGTGAATAGTGAAAAATACTATATTTTTACTGAAAACAACATTTTAAATAAAAATAATTTATATTGATAAATTATACATTTTAATGGTTTGGAATTATAAATATATTATATTTTTACCATTTAATCCTATAGTGGTTATTTTCAGTCATTCCACTTTGAAATTGTACATAAACAAGTGTCAAACTTTTAGTAATTATTATTTCTTAAAAATACGCCTTTCGGTTTTGACAGCGGGAATTAATTTTAAATTAATTAATGCAACTTCTATGTTTTGATTTTGGTAAAATATACTTCATTATTAAATTTTTAATATCAAAATTATCTTATGGTGAAATTTTGTTATTTTTCTGAAAACGTTCAGTTTTTGATGAATAGTGAAAAACACTGAGTTAAAATTTAAAACCAAATTTTTATTGAAATAACTATTTATATTATATAAATTTATTTTAGCTCAATGTAGATAAATAATACTTATATATGTTCAATGTAATCCATTGGAGGAAATTTATAATAATTTTAGATATATAAAAAATTTATTGAACTTTTCACCGTCTTTTACCCATCTTCTAGAGAATTTTCAAATTCACATAAAACTTAATTTTACCAATTTTATGAGTGGAATTTCGATAATATGAGAGAAAAGGTTAATATTAAGGAGTAAAATGTGGTTCAATAAGATAAAGATATTTTTTGGTGAATAGTAACTTTTTACTTTTATTTACCATGGAAAAAAGTAAATAGGGTAATTAAGGGTAAAAATGATATTATTATTACCCTAACACATGTTTAATTCAATTGGATAAGTATAATTCGACCAAAAACAACCTTAGGAATAAAATATGAACCTATTTGGTCCACTTGAATTAGATTAGGACATTTATTATTTTTTAATTCAAAGAATAGTTAAAAGAGATAAAATCAAAGTTAAATAACAAAAACATTTTTAATATAGGGTATACATAAGATAAATTCGATTATATATATAAATTAAAATTATAAAACTATTTCATACATAATGGTATTTTGTTTATAATTTTTAGACATTAAATAATTTAATTTATTTATGACACACTGATGATGGAATAATTACCTTATTAGTGAAATATTAAAATAATTAATATTATAAATACCCAAATAAATATAATTTGAGAGTTTTAATGAATTATAAAAATTTTATGGGTAAATAGGACATTTTAATGTTGATTAAAGAAATTATGTTTGAAGTAATAATGCAATTATGAATTTAGCAAAAACAAAATAACAACTACTGTCAAAATTCACATAAATGCGTTTTAAAAACTAATATTATATTATTAATTGATATTATATTCCAAAAAATATACCGGTAAGACAAAGGACTTATATAATTATAGTTGTATCATTAATGGAATACTTTCGGTCTCTTGGATGTATATAGTACGTTTATTAACCATATAATTTAAAAATACAAAGTGACCTGGTACGTGTGAAACTAATTGAGTAAGAGTTAAAACAAAAAGATAATGATAATAAAGTGACACAAACATGTCTAAAACATATTGGTTGAGTCTTTTTTGACCTATACCCACCTTAGACCATTAATAATCCACATTAGTTCCATTAGAAACTGAATATGAGTTTATTATAAAATAATCATTTATGTTTTTCCTAAAGATCCCATCCTCCACCTTATTAAAGGACACCAGTTCTAACCAATTCCTCACACCTCTAAAGACTTTATTTTCGCCCAAACTCTACCCAATTAATCTCCCTACATCTCTCTACCCCTACTAGAAGCCTTACCTTAGGCAGAAGTCACATCAAAGGTCCATTTTGGTTCAAATCAAAGGGAGTTACCCAAATTAAAGGTAACAAATTCTCTTAGATTCTTTTCTTAAATTATACTTCTCCAACCCCTAAACTATTCTTATTCTTTTCTTTTGTAACAACACCAGTATAATAAATATAATAGGATATTGTTATGTTATGTATTTGAACTACACTTACACACACATATATCTAATGGGTGAAGAACATAAGGTTTTTGCGGATGGCAACCAAACGCCTCACGAAACGATGATTGTTCAATTATCTCCTACCACCTCTCATTGTGGTCATTTTTATGGAACTATAATTAAATATGATATTTATGATATTTATTTTATATATAAGATAATGTAATTCCAATTTTTAGTATCCCATTATTTGTTTCATGTTTAATATATATACACTATAATTTCATTTGAGAAAGTGCGGACTACGACCTCCTCAAAGTGATATGACTCATTCATACCATACATGAAACATATAAAGGATGGTGTTAATGAACATAAGTAACATATATAAAATATTATATTATACTGGAATAATAATATACCTATTTATTATTTGGTTTTGATTCCTTTTAAAATGGAAAATTAAATGGAAGTAGCGTTCATGCGTATGTACGGACTACCGTCTCCACGAACTCGATGAGATTCATTCCCCATCGTATCTATTCAATAATAATTTCATTTTATGATTAAAAATATTGTTTTATGACTTGATATCATTCTATATATAAATAAGATACAACCTATGGATAAAAAACATCGCTTAGGAAACAAAAGATATAAAAGAAAACGAGTAAGTGAACACCTGAATTGACGATAATAATAAAATATTATTAACAAAGCAATATTAAAAGATATTACATGATATCATATTTATGTATATGATTCTGGTATAATTTAATAACAATGATTTAAAGATTATACAATATGTTAACGTACCCTTGACCAAGAAAAAGTACTAGTTAAGTGTGTATTTCCCAATCACTTCATTATCCGAGGTTGTTTATACGTAATTATCTATTGGAACTTCATTATCATCCACATCCATGTTTCTTAAAAATTTATTTCAAAACATTTTTACTATTTACTAGACTATGAGTTAATGTCATTTAAACCCTTGTTAGACTTCTTATAAAATGGTTTGAAAGGAATCTTTCCATCATTTTCCAAATAAGGTCCTTTTAAACATTTTCGACAAAATTATGGTAAGAATGTCTTTTTTAACTTATATGGTGGGTGGAGTTATTTTCCGCCATTATTAAATTATTGAAGTGTAAATTACAAACTTATAAGAAAATTTTCATAATAAATGTTTTCTATTACAATTTTGTGACTTTTAAATATTTTCAATAAAAAAGATATTTCTCTCGAATAGTTTTGATTTCATCTATGTCAACATCCATTGATGGATTTTAAGCTTATTTGTAGTTGATATATTATGATACAAAACTTCCGTATTGTATTGAATGTTTTTTGATATGTTTTAATGTGGATGTGTTATTTTTATTCCATTTATGGTTTATGGAGAAAGTATTGACATTTCGTATGCTAGTTTTAATACAAATGTTTATGTTATTTTTAAACCTATTCATCTGAGGAATGCATTGGACTTAGTAAGTGATTGGTGTAGCCCGATATAGCTCCTCGATGCATCGGTAGGTCTCATGAAAAAAACAATTGTTCTGGCACAAGACCTTGACAAAAGGTTATTTGTAGTCTTGGCACAAGGCCTTGACTATGTGGTTATGATAGTCCGACATTATGCATTCCATCATTATGAAAGTGGTTATTGATTTTGCATGCGATTATTAAACTAGTAGAATATCCATGTCAATAAGTAAATGGAATTATTACATTTAATTTTTTCCATATTATTATTAAATTCAAGTTTAAAAGGATTTTTTTTAGTTATACATTGCCTTCAATGTTTATTCTTATTTTTGAAAGTTTCCACTATATTGTTATCCTTACTGAGCATCTGATCTTACCCCTTTCTATGTTTTATTTTTCCCATGATATGAAGAAATATTTTATGACTGACCTATAGGGATAGTCTAAAGGGGATATGAGTGTGGACCATGGAGAAAAGATGTTGTTGTAGTTTTCACTTTATTATGTCATATAATCTTTATGAATGTATCTAGTGTTTACAAGGCTATTAATCTAATCGGTCCATCGGGACATGATATTTTGTGATCATGACAATGATACGTAATAATGCACTGCCTCTAGGTAACTGGGGTCGGGGCGTTACTGTTGGTATCAGAGATAGTTTAGAAAAACCCATAGAAGCCTGATTTAGATAAACTATGATTAGAGAACATAGACCTAAGATGGACTTTGAGTATTAGTATAAAAGAATGTCCTAGAATTTTGGTATTGTAGAGATTTTGTGAGTTTTTCAAGCAATACATCCATGTCTGGATATGAGAAGGTAGAGGAGGATCTGGCACAGATGTACCTAGGGGTAAATCCCAAAAACACTGCTTTGAGCTAGACTCAAACGTGAACTGGTGCACGACAACGGGCCTTGCTGCACTCTTGGTTATGACACTCCCAGTGGATATGCTTAGGATAATTCTAATTTTCTTTACAAATCATTATTAAGGGTTTATGAGTATATAATTACTCAATGAAAACATATTTATGATTATGGATTATATCCATAAACCATTCAATTTATGTTAGGTATTTTACAAGTTTGGAATTATTCATTGAAATTAATAAACTGACCTAGTTTATGCTATTATAAAGAAATGGTGCCCAGTAGGAGGAATGTGAACTCCAACAATATGTATGATCCAAAGAGTAAGAAGGATCATATCTTTCATAGTTTTAAGCCAAAATTTAGATAGGAAATAGTATCCCATATATTCTCAACATATGAAGAAATAATATCATTTGTTAATAAGATAAGTAATGAACTCTCTGTGTCCTATGGCTTTGAAGGGAAGAAATAGTAGAAAAGGATGGAAGAGAGAAAGATGGATAATGGAAAGAGGGAAAAGAAGAATTTTCCAATATGTGATAACTGTTGGAAGAAACACCCTGGAACTTACTTAAAGGGAATAGAAGAATGTTATAAGTGTGGAGAAAAAGGACACCAAGTACGTGACTGCAAGGGTATGAAAAAGGTTTCAAATGAACAATGCTTCATCTGCAAGGAGTTGGGACACTACGTGAACTGATGTCCAAATCATAAGAGTATTCCCCAAATGATTCTCTTGGATAATAATCAAGTTATGGTACTACCACAGATGAGGAGGAATGATTAGAATTCTTATGTTGTTATTAGATAATAATGTCATTAGAGTGTTTTATCAACAATGTACTGGTTATAATAATTATGGAGTATATATGGATTTTACAGCAGTACTATTTCATTAAGGACTTGAGATTGTGTGAAACCAAGAAAAGTGACTCAATAGTAGGTTAAATGTTTGGAAAATATATGGTCGAGTGAAAGATTACCCATAATATGGGTCTGATACAGATGTAGTGATTTTGGAACAATACATGATTGATTTGGATAAATTATATTGGATATTCTTGATTAACATAAAACTAATTAACGATTTGTATATTCCATCATTGTTGGAGTTTAGAATTTTTTTGGATAGAAGGAGTATATTCAGTATTCTATCAGGAATAAGGGATCATGAATGTAATAAATAAGGTTTTATGGTAGTTTTGGATGTTGTAGTGTTTTAAAAGAATACCTGATGATGGTGTTCACATGTTATTACATGGAAAAAGGATCTTCATTGTGTTTAACTTCCTTATAAATTGTTGACTTTGAGTTTGGACAGAAGTATTTTGGAAAATTATAGTTTGATATTATTTTTGGAATGCTATAAAACGAAAACCCGGAGGTCGGGCGGCAACCCGTAGCGGCCGACAAGGCCGTGAGACTTGAACCCGCAACCAAATGGCGATAATGGTGTATCACCTACCACGGGACCACGTGATGTCCTGGATTGAATATTGTAGTATTTTTTTAAATTATAGTATATGAATTATAAATTCATTTTTTTGAACCCTATACAAATAGGATAAATATAATATTATTTTTTACGTTCTATTATCTTATACAGTGAAAGATGAGTTTGTGGTAGAAATTAGTTAAAGGATGTGACTCTACTTGTCCAGTATATATTTTTCTTCTTCTCTTATTCTATGAAGAAATTAATTCATATACTGTAGTGAAGGTATCTTAAAACAAAAACTTAGTTATCCTAATACCATATGTTTTGTTGAACAGATGGTATTTTAAATCATCCTAGATTGATGAATTTAAGGACCTCAATTTTACACTTGAATGTGATTGATGACCCCAATCACTACCTATAAATATTCACGTTTCCCCCAATTATATATCTCTAATTTCCACCATTGTTTTCTTAATCGAGATCATAATTTGGTGGTCACCCTTTCATTTCCCTTTTCCTCTTATTAAGACTAAATTTTATTAACCTAATTTTCGATGTGGGTTTTCCAAAAGGTATTTTCTATTTTAAACCTTTTATTTTTGAAAAATAATTTTCAATTGTGAGGAAGTAATTTATTGAAAGAGGGATGAATGTAACACCCCAATATTTCATAGTACGTTATTTCTTCAAAGTAATTAAATAACTTGCACTACACACAACACCGAGTTCTAGCACACCATGACTTACCAAACAAGCTGTTCAAAAGCAGTAATGAATAATATTAACTAAATTTTGAACTTTTTATAATCCTTATAATTTTATAATGTATATTTTTAGTTTCTTAGACATAATTTATGAACCAATACATTTTTTCAGACAAAAGAAATATTTTTCAAAAAATGTGATTTTACTGCCTTTTAATGGTGAAGCCTCTAGAAATCCAATATTTGAAACTTTTATATATTTAATTTGACAATATATACTTCTTCTTTAGAATCAGGACATAAGAATTTAGTTTCAATAATTTTTTGGTGTTTTTCTGATAACTTTCATATTTTGGTGAATAGTAAAAATAGTATATTTTAAATGAAAACAACTTTTTAAATCAAAATAATTTATACTGTTAAATTATAAATTTTAATTGTTTGGAAGTATAAATAGATTATATTTTTATCATTTAATCCAATGATGGCCATTTTAAGTAATTTTACATTGAAATTGGACATAAACAAGTGTCAATATTTTAGTAGTTATTATTTCATAAAAATACGCCTTTTGGTTTTGACAGCAAGAAATAATATTAAATTAATAAATTAAACTTCTATTTTTTCAATTTTTTAAAATATAATTCATTATTGAATTGGAATATCAAACTTATCTTAGGGTGAAATTTTGGTATTTTTCTGAAAACGATCAATTTTTGATGAATAGTGAAAAACACTTAGTTATAATTTAAAAGAAAATTTTTATTTAAATAATTATTTATTTTATTTAAATTTGTTTTAGGTCAATATAGATACATAATACCTATATAAGTTAAATGTAATTAATTGGATTCAGTTGATAATAATTTTAGATATATAAAAATATTATTGAACACTTCACCGTCTTTTACCCATCTTCTAAGAGAATTTTCAATTCATATAAACTTAATTTTACCGCTTCTATGAGTGGAATTTCGAAAATCTAAGAGACACGATTAATATCAATGAGTAATATTTGGTTCAATAGGATAAAAATATTTTTTGGTGAATAGTAACTTTTTACCTTTATTTACCACAGTAAAAAGAAAATATGGTAATTAAAGGTAAAAATGATATTATTATTACCCTAACACATGTCCTAATACTATTGGATAAGTATAATTCGACCAAAAAAACCATATTAATAAAATATGAACCTGTTTGGTCTACTTGAATAAGTTTAGGACATTTATTATTATTTAATTCAAAGAAGAGTTAAAACAGATAAAATCAAAGTTAAATAACTAAAAAAATTTCAATATGGGGTTATACATATGATAAATTCTATTATAAATATTCATTAAAGAGCTAAAAATATTTCCTACATAATTTTATTTTATTTATAATTTTTAGACATTAAATAATTTAATTTATGTATGACATAATGATGATGCACTAAATACCTTATTAGTGTAATAATAAAATAATTGATATTATAAATACCCAAATAAATATAATTTGAGACATTTAATTAATTCTATGAATTTTATTTGTTAATATGACATGTTAGGGTTGATTAAATGAATTTGGTTCGAAGTAATAATTCAGTTATGAATTTAGATAAAACAAAATACCAAATAGTGTCAAAATTGACATAAATGAGTATTTAAAAAAATATTATATTATTAATTGATATTCTATTCCTAAAAATCTATGGTTCCAACAAAAGACATATATTATGATAGTTGTATCATTAATGTACCACTTTAGGGTCACTTGGATGTATATAGTATGTTTATTAACCATATAATAAAAAAATACAAAGTGACATGGTAAGTGTCAAACTAATTAACTAAGAGTTAAAACAAAAAAGATAAGGTTAATAAAGTTACCCAAAACTATCTAAAAAATATCAGTTGAGTTTTTTTGGACATATAACCACATTATACTTTGAATTATCCACTTTGGGGCCATTAGAAATAAAATATTATCTTATTATAAAATAATACATTAATTTTTTCCTAAAGAGCCCCTCCTCCCCCTTATAAAAGGACACCACTTCTAACCAATTACTCACACCTATCAAGACATCTGGCTCATTAAAAAATTTCCCATTTAATCTCCCTACATCACTATCCTCCTCCTAGAAGCCTTAACATAGGCATAAGGAACTTTAAGAGTCCTTTTTGTTCAAACCAAAGGGAGTTACCCAAATTAAAGATAACGATTTCTCTTAGCTTGTTTTCTTTTATTTTAATTATCCAACCCCTAAACTCTTATTATTATATTCCATTTCAAGAACAAAAGTATACTAAATATACTAGGATATTATTATGATAATTACTCGAACTACACTTACACACACCTTCATATAATGGGTGATTGACATAATGTTTCTGTGGATGGCAACCAACGCATCACGAAACAATGATTGTTCAATTATATCCTACCACCTCTCATTGTGGCCATTATAATGGAACTATAAATAAAATTGATATTTATGATATTTATTTTATATATAATCTTCTGTATTTCCATTTTATAGTATTCAATTATTTGTTTCATGTTCTATATATATATACGATAATTTATTTGAGGAAGTGCTGACTACCGACCCCTCAAAGTGATATGACTTGTTCATACCATACATAGAATGTATAAATTATGATGTTAATGAAAATAAGTAAAATATATAATATATTATATTATACTGGAATAATAATATACCTATGTATCATTTGGTTTTGATTCCTTTTAAAATGAAAAATAAAATAAAAGTAGCGTTCGTGCGTACGTACGGACTACCGTCTCCACGAACGCGATGAGATTTATTCCCCATCATATCCATTCAAGATTAACTTCATTTGATGATTAAAAATAATGTTTAAGGACTTGATATCATTCTGTATATGAATATGATACAACCTATTGATAACAAGCATGACTTATGTAACCAAACATATAAAAGAAAACGAGTAAGTGAACACCCGGCACGACGATAATACTAAAATATTATTAACAATGCAATATTAAAAGTTATTATATGATATCATATTGTTGTATATGATTCTTGTATAATTTAATAATAATTATTTAAATATAATAAAGGAGTTTAACCTAACCGTGACCAAGGAAAAGTACAACATATGGGTTTATTTCACAATCTCTTCATTATCCGAGGATGTTTAGACATAGTTATCTACTGGGACTTCATTATCATCCACATCCATGATTCATAAAAATGTATTTCAAAACATTTTTAATACTTACTAGGCTATGGGTTAAATTAATTTTTACCCTTGTTATACTTTTTATAAAATCGTTTGAAATGAATCTTTCTATCGTTTTCCAAACAAGGTAATTTTTAACGTTTTCGACCAAATTAAGGTAAGAATGTATTTTTTTACTTATATAGTGGGTGTAGCTATTTTCCGCCATTATAAAAGTGATGAAGCTTACCTTACAAGCTTATAAAGAACATTTTCATAGTAAATGTTTTCTTTTCAATTATGTGACTTTCAAAAAAATTTCAAAAAAATGATATTTCTCTCAAATAGTTTTGATTTCATCTATGTCAACATCCTTTGATGGATTTTAAGCTTCTTTGAAGTTGATTTATTATGATAAAAACTTCATTATTGTATTGATGTTTTTTTGATATGTTTGAATGTTGATGTGTTATTTTTAAACCATTCATGGTTTATGGATAAATTATTGACATTTTTTATTCTAGTTTTAATACGAATGATTATGTTATGTTTAAACCTATTCATATGAGGAATGCATTGGACTTAGTAAGTGACGAGTGGAGCCCGCTATAGCTCCTCAATGCATATGTAGGTCTCATGAGACAAAAAAGTGTCTTGGCACAAGGCCTTGACAAATACTTATTTGTAGTCTTAGCACAAGGCCTTGACTATGTGGTTATGACAGTCTGGAATTATGCATTCCATCATTATGAAAGTGGTCATTGATATTGCATGTGATTATTCAACTAGTAAAATATCCATGTGATTAAGTAAACAGAATTATTTCATTTTACATGTTCCATATTATTCTAAAATTCAAGTTTAAAAGGCATTTGTTTTAGTTATACAATTCCAAAAAATTTTGTTCTTATTTATAAATGTTTTTGCAATATTGTTATCCATACTGAGCATCTGAGCTTACTCCTTTCTATATTTTATTTTTCCCAGGATCTGAATAAATATTTTATGACTGACTTATAGGGATAGTCTGAATGGGATATGTGTGTAAACCATAGAGACTATATTATTATACCTTTTCACTTTATGATGTAATGTAACGTTTATAAATGTATCTAGTGATTCCAAGGTTACTAAACTAATTGGTCTTTCAAGACTTGATCTTTTGTGATCATTCCAATGATACATAATAATGCACCAACTCTGGCTAACTGGGATTGGGGCGTTACAAATGAGGTTTTCTTTCTTATTATTTTTTCATACTATTTGTGAAAGGTATACAGGATACTAGGAAGAGTCGGGGATTGGTTATGAGCTTATTCATGGCAGTAGTAACCCCATGTACATGGGAGAACCCAAGTACCCTGGGTGATATAGTTGTTATTGTTGTTTTCTATTACAGTTGAATATTATTTCACCTTGGGTGATGTGCTTGTTGCATGATATGATTATTATTTTGGTGATTTTTTGAGATTTACTTGTGGCCCGGTATGGCCCTAGGGTTTAGTCTGAATGCATATTTCTAGGAATTCCTGATTATTATTTTTACATACATCATTATAGTCACTCATGGGAATATGAGTATTTGGTATGTTATTGAACTTAAACAATTTTTCCTTGCTTGTGGAATTGAAATGAAAATGGTGCCTAATGTGAAATTGAGAGATATTGTGAAATGAAGATAGATGCGTTTAAATCAGTGTCTAGGAGATAAAGTTGAAAAAATGATAATGTGTATACCCTTGGTAACTAGGATCTAGGAGAAGGATACATAATGGTATAGATTGTGTCTCAGTTTAGACAGTGTGGAAGGATATAGGAAAAATAATTTATATTGTTTTGTGTAAATCCCTCTTGTTAACTATGATAATTGTTGTGAAAAAAATTCCTTCATTTTTTTAACTTTGGATGTGCATAGTTTTGTTAGAGATAATTCCATTGTTTTAGAACTCAGTTCTGGGTTGTGTAAATTATAATATTGTTTTGAATCATTGTGATGAGATGTTGGTGGGCAGGGGAGCCAATCCATTCGAATAGGTTAAGGTGTTTCGATAGTGGGAGGTAACATTGATGATAAATGATTTGTGCCGGTATTGATAGATGAATTATTAGTGTACTTTTTATTAGTGAATATCATGTACACTATCTTAACATCATCTCAGGTACTCTAAGAATGATCTAGCTTTACGGTTAGCTAAATGATTTTATTTTTATTGGATATGGGGACCCATAAAGGTTGTGGTTATGATGTTATATATAAGTGGAGCTTGATAGTGTGAGGTACATCATCACAAATTTACAAATGAGATTCTCAGTATTAACTAGAGGTCGATAAAAACTACAGTATTGAACTACATAACAAGAGATAATAACAAAACTTCAATGGTTTCACGATTTTATGAACATGGTTTTTCATGAATGTGCTTGGTAGAAAAGATTGAGGATGTGCTGTTATAATGTAGGAATATTTTAGGATTCCATCCTTTTACCAAATATGTTTTCGTTTGAGTTATTACATTTTATAGATTATTAATACTTTATGTAGAAAAAAAAATATTTTATTACTTAAAGACTTTAATATTTGTTTAAATAATTATATGATAAATAATTCCCAATTAAGATATTGCAATATTTTTTTCGGAACGCATTCAGAGTCAATCATTAGAAAGTGTGAGATTCTGACACATTTAATGCCTCGTAAAAGGCCAAAAAATATTAATTATATAATAGTAAGTGCGGGAAATTTATTCAAAATAATTTAATAACCCTAAAACAGGTCATCATATAAAAACATATGAGACCATTATTAGATCTGAAACATGGTGTTTACCCAAGGCAGAGTATGACATATGTTGCTATGAGACGTTTTGATGCCTCTCTCATAAGTTAAAGTTTTTAAATAATATGTTATATATTATTTTCATAAAAATAATTAAATATCTTAAAAATGGTGCATCCTATTTGAAATTTGAGACCCCCAATGGGTTATTAATGAGGGGTTTACTCTATACAAGTTATAAAATTTGTTCGCATCGAGCATTTGGACACCTCTCTTGCTAGAAATAATCCTTTTATTTTAATTATTTATTTATTCCATTTTTAAAAATATGAATCATTAATATCTCATAAATTGTGCATCATACGAGAAATCAGAGACAACTGATGGGTCCGGAATGGGGGGATTACCATAAATAAGGTATAATTTTTTTTTGAAATAAATTTATTAATAATGCCACAAATTAAAATATATTTATTTAAAAAAATTACTAAATGAAATAATTAATAAAATTTGTGTACTGTGCAATCATCTTCTCCAATGGGTTTCTTTCATTTTGGCCACCAAAGATTCGTGAACCTTCAGTTGAGGAGCATTTTCGGCGAAATAAATCTCAAAACAAAATTTGGTGTTGAAATTAATCACTCTTCCATCAAATATTGGGTTAAATGAACATTAAATAATAATTTTTAATTTAGGGTTTTTATTATAGATAAACGTTTCGAGATCTCTTCTAAAAATAGACCATTTTTTGTGTTTCTGGTTCAATCAAGTCTAGTGTGAATGTGTTTGGTTGTTCTATGTGTAAGCCTTCCTTTGTCTTCTTCCACGACAGAGATCTGGTGCACGAAAACCCATGTGCGACATGCTTTTGAACCTTCAACAGTGTGGCTGTTCGTTCTATGTTTCCACCCAAACCAGAATTCATTAATCAATATCTTTTTTGATATTTATCAGATTGATGTCCCATTAGTTTAATTTGAATCATATTTATTAGAAGATGTTGTCAGAATAACACGCCATCAACAATGTTGGATTCATTTCTCATGTTCATAAAATTTGAGGTATGTGGTCTAAATTTCAATCCCATAGTCTTGATTCATTTATGCGTATCCAATTGGAGAAATTTTATAATACAAATAATAATTGATTTTTTTCTATAATCTTTTAATTAATTGGGTAAATTAATTAATTTGGAGAAATTGTGAAATTTGGAATAGAATTAGTTAGTTTAAATAATTAATTGATAGATTAATTATGAGGATTTTGTGATAGTGGATTTGGTTAATTAATTTTGGAATTAATTAAGGGGAATTAAGTGATTAATTAATTTGGTTGATTTCAATAATTAATTAATAAATTAATTATGAGGATTATGTGATGGTGGATTTAGTTAGTTTATTTTGGAATTAATTAAGAGCCATGATGTGATTAAATAATTCGGTTGGATTAAATAATTAATTAATAGATTAATTATGAGTATTTCCTCATGGTAGAATTGTTTAATTAATTTTGGAATTAATTAATGATCATGATATTAATAATTAATTTGGTTGTTTGAAATAATTTTTGGATAAATTAATTAATTGATTTAATTTAATTATTTAATTATTGAACTAAATAATAGAATAGATGGAAACAATTAATTGGTGGATTAATTGAAGAGGGGTTGAATGTTAAAAAATAAATGACATGTACAATTTATTTCTGAATTAATTGATTTCTTGAGTTAGATTAATTAGTTGAGAAATTTGTTAACGGGAATAATTTGAATTAATTAATTGGTAAATGAATTAATCGATGTAATGTTATGATTTATGAGTTACATTAATTAATTGGAGAATTAATTAACGAGAATTGTTGTGTTAATACAATTTAATGAGTTAGTTTAATTAATTGGAAAATTAATTAATGGGGATTGTTGCATTACTGGAGTTGGATGAGCCAGATTAATTAATTAAATAATTAAGTAATGAAGATTATTAGGTTAAAAAATTGAATGTGTTAAATTAATTATTTGGTAAATTAATTAATGAGTATTTCTATGAGATGAAATTGAATGAATTAAATTAATTAATTGATAAGTTAATTAAATTAGCTTGTTGAGATATTGAATTGATAAGATTGAATAATTAATAGTTAAATTAATTGTGAGGAAACAAGATTTGTAAGTTGATTAATTAATTGTTGAAATAATTTTGTGATATTGAAATGGATTATTTGAGATAATTAATTGTATAATTAATTATAATATATTGATATTGTGAATGAGATAATTAATTATAGATTTAATTATGAGATTTCGAGTTGTGGATATTGATTAATTAATTGATAAATTAAATAATGTGATGGCATTACTAATGAATTTTTAAATTAGTTAATTGGAAAATTTGATTAATTAATAGTTAAATAAATTAGTGGAATACATGATTAATTAATTGTTGGACTAATTAATGGGACTATGTGATTAATTAATTGTTTAATTAATTAATTTGGTGATATGGTTATTTAATTGTCAAATTAATTAGTGGGACTATGTGATTAATTAATTTTTGAATTAATTAATTTGTTGATATGGTTAATTAATTGTTGAATTAATTAATGGGACTATGTGATTAATTAATTGGTGAATTAATTAATGTGATGTTTTTATTAATTATTTATTTAATTAATTAATGCAATTTTGTGATACACATGACTTGTAAAATTGTGATAATATATTAATATTGATTAATCATGATTGATGTGATATATGTGATATATGTTCTTTATTGAGAATCAGGTTGTAAGGCATGGACTGATGCTCTAAATACTCACAGGGTGATAGAAATGGAATTCTACACCCAACATGCATGAAAATATTATTTTATAGGACACAGACTGATGCTCCAAATACCCATGGATTGTGAGATAGGGACTAGTGCTCCAAATACTCATGGGGGATATACATGATGTTATACACCGAAATTTCATAAAAATAATATTTTATGGGACATGGAAAAATGCTTCAAATACCCATGGGTTGTGAGACATGGACTGATGCTCCAAATACTCACGTGGGTGGTATACATGGTGTTCTACACCTAATAATTATCATTAGACTATGGTTCCAATTGGAATTAAAATTAATTGAATTTAAATAGAAAATGAAATCACGTTGGTTTAAATTAAATGTTAATTTCCTATATAAACGGTTCAGACTCTGGAAGAGGCTGAAGTGGGTATTGAGATACGGGTTCCCTTGGGAACGTGGAGGTTTATGTCGTTAATTAAGGGATAACTGAATCAATGTAAACTATGTACTTTATTACTTGTAAATTATTATTTATACAACTGCATACACTACTTTTGACTTGATTTGTTATAGACACTATTGGTGATGCCCTACTAAGTTGTACTGACACCCTAATCGGGCTTCCTGAATAGTACCCGAATAGGCATAATTGTTGTAGGACATGACAAGGGCAAGAGCCACAATTTAGATTGCTTTTTGGGAATGGAGCTTGGTTGAGGGAGATGGACATGGTTTGGGACCCTCTTGGGAGTTTCTAGCCTCCTACATATTTTTTGGCACTTGATACATATACATAGACATTAAATGTTTACCTTTAAGTTGAGTATTGTATTTCCTCTCTTGGTTATTCTTGTTACATTTTTACTATTTTGATTATATATACTTCCGTAATTTCTTGTTTACTTCCACTGGTATTTTATATTGATAAAAGAGGGTATAGTCTCCCCACGACTAACTTACCAGACCCTCGCTGCTAGTCAGCACCCTCTGGCATACGGGGATGCGTGCATGAGGGCATGTGGTGGGCCGGCTTGGGGTACTGGTGTGTGGAACCCGAGTCGGGACATTACATGTAGTTGAGGGAAAATTCATGTCAGATGGTTATCCCATATGAATCATTAAACACATAATATTTTATTTTTTATGATATCTGAAATAGTTTTGATAAATATGGATGTAGTTATTTTCATAAGATACTAATGATTTTAATAAAAGATATATATTATAAGTGTCATTGGTATGTTGATCTCATAATATATATGACCAGTGTAAGAAATATTTCCTTTGTAGGAGAGTCTATCCTGTAAGGAGATGGAGTTATATATGACATATTATCTTTTTTATGAAATGCCTTTTAATAAAATGTGGCCCTCCTATTATATTTGATTGTGCATGTTAGTAAATATAGTATGTATTGGAATTACCATGAATATATAAGACTAATAAATTGAGAGGATTTTATATTTATTTATTGATATCAAATTTTGTGATCATTATGATAAGATTCAAGGATTAAAATGGCATGATCGTTCAATTAGATCGTGATACAAGATTATGAATGATGAAGAACTACACATTATAAGCTACACTACCATGTTGATGTGAGAAATGCTTTATTTAAGTGTTGATATATTAAATGATAATATATTATATATATATATTTTATTGAGATTTTAGAATTATTATTTTAATATTTAATTGGGCAGTGACAACTGAGACAAAATTACGATTTTATTGAGTAATTTTAAATGACATGAGGATCAACAATTTTCAATGATTTAGAAGCTTCTATAATTAAAATATGGGAACATGATATTCATGAAATTATAAATATAAAAATACAATGATTATATACTATGTTACAATTTGAAACTGAATTATTTAAAATATTTTGTAATATAATAATATTGTTAGAAAATATTATTTTACAACAATATAAGGACCATCAATGGTTAGAGGAAGATGGAGGAGAATAATAAAAGGCACATTAAATAACCATATTATACAAGTTTAGCAATATTGGTATGTTAAATCATATATTGAGTAATATAACGATGGATTATTTCAACACTATGACTAAGGACTTATATTCATAGTCTATCAAATTGGTTTTAATAATGATCCCTTCAAGGATGGTGTGGGTTAGTCTTGTCTATTTGTATGGATTCATCAATTAATTATTGCATGATATTGGTGGAATCTAGTAAAAGTTTTTGTATTCAATATAAGTAATATCTTTTGAGACTCTATAAAACATGATGGTGTGTCATATAAGCCTGGTGGGAGACTATACCGTGTAACCATTTTGGTCAATAGCAGAATAATGTAGGGTTTGGTGACTAACCAATAACAAAAAAGACTGGTATTTCCAAGCCGAACCATGAAAAAATTATTGGGTCTAGTTTTATTTACACATTTAATATTTTGTTAAGGAATAGTTTCATAATAAAATAGTTGATAAAAAATAATCCTTCAAAGAGGTTTATATGAAGAGAAGAGATCAAGTATTATAAAAAGATTCCAAAACTTTACACCCCAAATATCTGGTCCACCAAACCTAAGAACATCAAAGCTCTTGAATAATGTCTTCATTTCATAGAATTTTAATCATTGTAATAAAAAAAAATTATCCACCATTTTCATGTGATATATATTGATTAAAATTGAATATCTAAATTACAATTTACTAAAGTTGAATAAATAAATTAATCCCGATATAAGTTGTAACAAATTAAGGTTATTGAAACATGTTAATTTGATGGAATAATATAAGATATATAGACTAAATCAATTGGATTCCTGAATTCATATATATTGATACTGAGATGAAATACACAATATATAAATATATAATTACATAGTTCTATAATATAAATTCCCTCAGTTAAACAAGGTTTTATATTTTTTTCTAATGTAAACACTTTTTAAGAGGTTGATCATTAAATATGTGTGACCCTAGTAGTTAAGGAACCATATATTATCTTTAAATTTGGTGATTAGAATATGGATGAATAAAATTATTTTAATTCTATAAATAATGTCAAAATTAGGATACATATGGAAGGGTAACCAAAATGGGTCAATGTCAACAAAAATAGAGTAGGGATAATTTATAAAAGGATTTTAGTATGAAGTTTTGTCAACCATATAACTGTTATATATATATGATATAATTTACAAGATTCTCTACATAAATAACTAATTGAGGAAAAAAAATCTAAATAAAAATAAAATTTTAGAAAATCTTTGATCGTAACCCACGAATATATAAAATATATGAATAAAAGTCTTATATATGTGGGAATATAATCAATATAAGACTTTATTGATTATATAAACCATAAGATACAATTCAACCGAATTCTTATATTATAGATTAATATATAAAAAAGTTAAACTATTGATTTTTATTTAAGATTAGTATTGTTTCCATAATAGATTTTAGTAATTTTATGATTGATATCAAAACAAGATAATTACCATCAAGATATAAAATATATTTCATATTATTGTGAATATATTGATGAATATAAATCCACTGGATAATCAATGAAAGTGGATAATGATGATTAATATATGCATATAAAGGACTCTCCATATATATCATTACATGTGTTTTCTTCTAGGGAACAGAATTTATATAATAAACATGATTATAATATCATAAACTATGAAACAATTCATATGGAAAAAATCAAAGCTTCACATACCGTAGGTGATCCTCCCGGTAAACATGATGTTGTTGATTTTATATGATGTTATTGTATCCCTTATGAAGAATATACCCCCAATATTTTCAAGTAAGGTTATAGATAATAATATAAAATGCATTAAAGATATACATCTTGTCATGGAATAATATTATACTGTGGTCATACAATATGAATTAAATATAACCATGAAATAACGTAATGATGATCATTATATACCATACTATCATAATATTATTTAATAGACCAATAATATAGAAAATATAAAAAATAATATTAAATAAAATAATAGAAAATATATCGATATTAGTACATAGTATCACATCAAATCAATTTGTTTATGATCATTCAGATAGTACCACCCACTCCTTGGTGCTATGTACCATGGACTGACATGTATACCAAAAATATTGTAAGTATGGACAATGAGGATACCATTCTATGTGTAATCATAATGATTAATATCATTCTACTAACTGTGAACCACATATGAACTGTGATATGTTTGCATTTATGTATTGGATGACATGAAATTTCTAATCATCTACTTGAATAAATTTATCCATACTATAGGGTTCTCTAAATGGAACCAAAATGGTCATCCTGTATATTCTTAATCATATAACAAAATATATGTTTTACAATAATAGTTTAAATACATATTATGGAGTTTAAATGGTAATTTGAATGTAATTAGAATGATTTTTTTTGTCCTTTCAAAACTCATATGAATATAGTTTATAACATCTATCTTATTTGAAATCATAAATATCGATTTCCTCATATCCATCTAGTGCACACATAGAATGATTGAAAGGAAAAATTTCATATATTATGATCACACAAATACTCAATTAATTGTATATATATGATGTATACACATAAGTATTAGGTTGAAATGATATATATTATCAAGTCTTATAAGCATTGGGTGGTCCATATACTCCATTTTCAAGGACATAAAGATTTAATGAACAATATCCATACCAGTTATACAATAATATTACATGATAATTTCCACCATTTGAATATGGATAGTCATCCACCATCCAACACACCCACATTCGAATCTTATCTGCAATTACCCACCTGTGGAATGAAGATGGTTGATCTGTATTAAACCTGTCCATATCTCTCATAGATTGGGTTGTCCATGTTCATTTTTTGTTTCTCCTAATAGGTTTGGTAAATCCTCAGACCATATTGAAAAATCCTTCATAAGTCATTATTAATTATGTCTAAATACATTGATGACCAAAAAAAATTTAGAGATGGACTCATGATATATCACGGAAGTCGATCATTATATCACAACATGAAAAATATTTGGAAAAATAAAAATCTAATAATAATCCAAAAATAAGCATAGTTCATCATTGATTACCCATATAACTACAAACAACACACATCTAAGCGTAATACGTCTTTATCCATTAGATAATTTCTTCTCCTTCCAAAAATTTGATGAGTACAAATGTAAACTCAACATGGATTATCCATTTTATGTTCACATCACTAATGTTATATAAATCTCATATATATACAAATATGTCCTATGTTATAACTCATAAATGTCAAGATGAAGGATCATGTGATTAAAAAATATTTTGATAATAATTTCATAAATAAACAACATAAGGTAATACACTAAAATAATAAAGACTACACTTGATTTAATGAATTTTGGCCATTACAATGTTTTTCATATATAAACACCCATGGAGATTCAATCAAATATGTTTAACACACATATATAACATCATTGATTACCCATTTAAGGTGATACATGAACTTTTTACACCCCTATATTGACACACGATTAACTCAATTTTACATAATTACCATAATATAAATATTAACTCTCACAATAATGAAAAATCCAAAGAATAGAATGTTTAGTGTCATTTAGGATATTTTGTACATGTATCTAATTATATTATAGATATGAATGGTTCTCCATAAATGAACCATAGTGAACGCCCTTCTTGAAGTGTCATGGTTTATACTCATCTACAAAAAAGGATATAGAAACATAAGAAAAGCATGATCTTGAATACTCAATAAGGTAAAAATAATCAAAAAAATTCACATATATGACTTATTGTAATGTTAAACTTCATTTAATTTCCATTAATGCATCATTATGGAGGTTTCCTAAGCTTTTATGGAGGAATGGGTGAGTTTTCATGAATCGCGCCAAACCGTGAGCCTAATTTCAGATTTAAAAATAAATGTTGATTCATTTATAACTTCTATATTTTTCAACATTTTTCTTCCAATAAAATTTCTAATTGTCAAACCATGACCTATTACCACAACTATATTAATTTTTACCATTTAGAAATCAATAATCATTGTGGATATGGGTTTTTATTTAAGTCATTGGGCCTGCCCAAAAGCGCCTTTCCTGCATTAAAAATATTTTATAGTGCTTTAATATCTCCTTAAATATTTACATTTTTTCACAGATTCCAACTCTCCCCCAAGACCATTTACCAATGGCACGCCCACATGCTCTACTCCCCCTCTTTGGAGCTCGGGTTAAGCTATAATTGGGATGAAAAATCTATGAATTTCTCAAAACACCTTAATTTGAAGAGGTAAATTGATTGTTTAATAACTCATTCATTTCTCACAATTTTCCCCCATTCCAGTTACTAAATGATATTTTAAACCTTTTTATAATCTCCCTTGAATGGTTGGCTGTTTGAAAATTCAGATATTGGTGTATTGGTGGTGATTTCTTAAATATTTTCGAATGTAAGTGATTCCTTATTGGTTTCTTCCTTTTCCCTTAGGGTTTCCCCCCTCATTAATTATGTTCTAAAATGACCCAATGTTAGGGATAAAACCTATGGTTTGATTTTAAATCTTTTTTGTCAAATATTGTGGTCTAGGTCTTGATTTATCTTTCTTGTGGTGTGGTAGTGGTGCGTTTGATTATTTACACCACGTTTTGAGGGATTCAACAATTTCAATAGGTGATTCCATGGGTAACCATTCTATGATGAGTTATTTTTCTAATTTTATTTGTTTTTCACCTTCCCCATATACTGTGGGTGGTGTGAAAAACATTTTTCGGGGATTTGGTACAAAATTTAATTTTATAATTGTATTTTTGTTGAATTTGTGAAATTTTAAAATGTAACACTGGTGGTATCTTTTTTGGTAGTTTTATAAAATATGAAATTGATTTATTATTTGTTGCAAAGGACTGAAAATTATATTTTTATTGTTCCTTAGTGTCATGTGGTCTTTGGAAGGGGGGTTTTGGAAGAGATTTATTGTGTAAAACATTGTTATACTTCTTGAGGGAATTTTATGAAAATTGGTGTTTTCATTTGTATCTTTCATGGTATTATCCATGGTGATTTTGTAACACTTGAAAGTGGTTTTATAAATGTCTCTAGGGATTACAATTATATTTTGGTAGTGTCCTGGTGTGCTTTGGTCCTTGATATATGATGTCGAAATGGGTTTTATGAGGAATGATTTTGTATACACATAGGAAATGTTTTATAAAAGATTTGAATGATTTAATGATTTTTTTAAGTAATGAAACCATATTGGAAAAATGTTTTGGAGAGTTTATATTCTGAAATTGTTCATTTTAAATGTGATAGGGGATGCTTTTTGATGTTTTCCATCTTGTAAATGTTTTACAAAAATGGTTGACGGATTTACTAAAGTGAGTAAGAGATGTGAAAGTGATGTGGGATGTTTTGTGTGAGTGTGATGTAAAAAATAGATTTTGGTAATGAAAAAGGGTATTCTGTTACATGTGAGTGGGATTTTATGTGAGTTGTAATATATTGGAATGGTTTTATAAAATTGTTCATTGGATTTTTGGAAGTGTTAAAGAAATGGGAAATGTGTTGTGGGCTATTTTGGTGCGAGTCATATTTCAAATCAATTTGAATGAAAATTGGTCTTTTGTGACATGTGTAGTATACATGTGGTATATTTGGTGATTTTTGTGTATTAAATGATATTTTCATGTGAAAATTATATTTCTTGACTTGTTTAACTTGTTTGAGAACAAATGGAAAACCCGAGTATCTAGGTGGGTGGATGTGTACTAGTATGCTTGTGAATCCACGGGGTTTGACCTCAGTTAAACATCGAAGGATTGAAGCTTAAAAATCTAACTAAACTCTAATGATAGTTATTGGGAACCACCGGGTTATGGGTAAGTTCCCTACTAGTGGATCTTCAACGAGAACATATATTTGTGTTGGTTACTCTCACCGAGATACGAGGTACCAATGACCCACAATGAGCTAGTGCCTAAGGGTTATTTCCTATTTCTTATACTAATTAGATCATTTATTCTTACAATTGACATACAATATATTTGGCTGTAATATTCAGTAGCTTTGGAATTAATTTCAAAAGAGTTGATTCTTTAAATTATGACCCTTGAAAACTCAATTTTTAAGATTCATCTTTTAGAAATTGTAAATAGAAAATAAATGTTTTGAAAACATTCATGATTTTATTCTTTGAATGTTTATCCCATGTAATATATTAATGGTGGTATCCTAAAAGTAATTTACACACACCATACATACACCACTAGGTTTATGTTGACTTGGTTATTTTTTTTGTCGCAGGTTGGGAATGGTTTTTCGTTCTAGTGGTTCGGGTTTCTACCAGGTCCTTTGCGGTAAAGTATTATAGAGATGTCTTGAGGGCGGTTCCCCTTTCCATGAGGGTACCTAGTCTGTATCATTTTGGTTCTTTACCTTTGTTATTTTCATGTTTATTTGTTTTAAAATATGTAATTCAGTTCTGAATTTTTGTAAAATATTGTTTGGTTTGAAAAATCCATATTCATTTTTTTTAATTCTATTTTTGTATTATATTTATAAGCATAGGTAAATTGTTCCCAATTCACATTTTATGAAATTAGATAACTTGTTCCAGCCTATGGGGATTGGGAATGCCCTTCGGACCATGTCATGGGCCGGGTTTGGTGCCAGTTTTTGTGGCAACAAGATTCGGTTCGTGAAAAAATGTAATCAGAGGAGGTTCTGGTTAACTCTTTCAGTCATGATATTTGGGGAATGGTCAAGATAGTCTGGGGATAGGTTTTTGGGACATGGTATTTTAGTTATGGGTAGTGTGCCTGATCCCCACACCTCATGATAGTAATTCAGATACCAGGGGATGTTGGGATTTATATGATTCCTTTGGATTTCTTTGACTGATGATGATTAAGGTAAAGTAAAAGAGAGTTGGTTTAATGGTCTTGGAGATCTCGTAGGGCCTGACAAGAAATGTGGAGCAAGAGATATTCACTAGAACACTCTCTTTAATAGTTAAGTGATTGGAATATGGCCGCTAACCATATGTCCTAGTCACCCACTGAAACTAGATTCCTCTCACATTGTCTTGTGTTCTTTAGTTTTGAAATCATGGAAATTGGGCTTGAAAGTGACGTGGTTTTAAGAAGCATAATATTTTTGTGAAGTGATTATCTAATAATGATGGAATTGTTATATTTTTTTGAAATAGAGAACTGAATTTTCATAATTGTATTTGAATGTAAAATGGAGTATATTCACCTCTTTTTAGGCATGAACTATGTCATGTTTGGTTTTGAAAAAGTGTTTCCAATATTGTTTTCTAAACTACTGAAAGGTATTTTAATGGGATGAGATATTTTGAAATTTATTGGAATATCATTAAAGTGAGTTTTAATTGGAATGATTGTGCCTTATTGAATAGTTTTTTAATGTGGTAATTTTAATTCAATTTTTTGTTTAGCGATCTTGAGAAAATGGAATTATTGGTTGATTGTTTTGGTTTTGAAAAGTGGAATGAGTTTTTTTATTAACCATTGGTATTTTCTTCAGTAGCCACATGAATGGGGTTACATGGGATGATGTATTTAATGGAATGACTAGACGAGTGATGAAATGGATACGAGGAGGGTACCCTGTGTGGCCCAGAAACATGCATGTGTGGGGCCCATGGTGTACCATTGGGAGATACGCTAACCGTTGAACAGTTTGTTTTCAATGAAATATTTTTAAAAGGAATAATTGATTTCATAAATAGTGGTTTGGGATGGTGTGTGTTATGTGTTTTTGTAAATCTTGATATTGTGGAATGTTTAGAGTCCAAGAACCCCTCCTGTTTCAACATTGTTTTGGTTTTGTGTTTGGTCGATAAGCTGGGTTGAATGGATGGTTAGTGGTATCCTCTAAGAATATTTTGGGAAGCCTTTATGGGGTTTCCCCTCATCTTTTAGGGTTTGTTTAAGTTATTTATTGAACAATGGACCAGATTGGTTGGGTCCTTGGGTTCCCTCGTTGGATTAGGTATGCCCCATTTAAGGTTTAGTGCACAATTGAAGAGCAGTCCCGGTTGTTTTGCTGTTGAAGCATCCTCCAGTTAATCAATGTAAGGAATATTTTTCTTTATCTTTTTAGATTGAGTCTAAACCCAGTCCTTTCTTGTTTTTTTTGTATCCTCTTATAGTGGGAGAGTGATCATGGATGGTTGGAAGAGACCATAGCTTCTTATGATTCTTGATTTTCCGATGGTGGTAGTGGTTTGGGGTTGTTAGCATGGATTAGTATCTGGATGATGTCTAAGAGGTATTCTCAGTACATCGTAGTATATTTTATGAAGGATTTCATGTTAAACTACAAGTGAGGCAAATTTGGTCATGAGGGTATATTATGGCCAGTTTCTAGAATTGTGTGTTGTTTTGCAATGTTGTATGGGGTCCCTCTCCATGCATTGTTTATATCAGTCGACATGGTACTGTTCAGTGATTCCTTCTGATGTCATGTGCTTAATTGACTGTAAATAAGAAATTCTTTCAATCCATTAAGTGTACCTGTTATGTTGGGAGAATGCCTCCCTTGAAAAAAAATTAAAATATCCCAATTTAGAGAAAATTGAGTATATGTGTTCTTTAATTCTATTATTTCTCACTCGAAGAAACAAGGTGTGATGTGTGTGCATATTCTAAGCCCTTGTTTTAGTGAAATATCATGTTAGTTGAAAGTGAGTTTGGAATGTGTTATGTCTCGGAAATATTATCATGTTTTTTAGTGTAGTTGTTAGTGGCACCTAAAGAATAATTCTCGTTTAGCGGGTTTCCAAATCCTAACTCCGAGGGAGAATATGCTTCAATCATTTGATCTCAAGCCATAGGTCTCGGAGAGAAGCTGGATCATATTTAAGGGAAAATCCCAAGGTCTTTTAAACCCGTATACATTATCATGTCCTTAGTATGAAATAAAGGAAGTGTTTATAAATATGGTGTTATCATCTTTCTTCTGTTATTCCTGGTCGGTGGAAATAGGTGGAGGTCCTTGTACCCATGTCATCACCTAATGTCATTACCCCCCCCCCCACATTTAGTTTCCATTGAGTCCTTAAATAAAGGTTAGAAATTTGAATAGACATTTGGAGGACATAGTTTGTGTACAATTAATAGTTATAGTGTTGCCTAATGCCATGATGAAAGAATGATCTTCATAGTTAGTTCACAGTTTCCAAAACTATGCGGACTAATCCTGCGCCATTCCCAAACCTTTAATTTTTTTTGGTTCTTTCTGTGCTAGCCCTTTTTGTTCAGTTAAGATGGTAGTTTCTTATGGTGGGGAGACCCACTATGATTAACATGTACGTTCCTTCGTAATATTTGAATATAATTATACCCTATGATAAGGGAGTCCGTTCAGGAATCCCCTTCTTAGTGTCCTGATTATGTCTCGGAAAAATATATGTTGTCTCTTTTGGTGGGGTTCCCATTTTCCTCCCACACTAATAGCTCTAATTTATCCAGGGGAATGGCCTGGCGATTTGTAGTCTCATTCAAAACTATATAGCTACCATCATCTTCTTTGAGTAAACATTGGGATTGGAGAGCACCCAATGGTTTAGTTAAAGTAAGGTAAGTGTTTACTTGTTCAACATTTCTGTATGTTTGGGTGAATTGCTTAAGTCTACTTCGGATAGTGTTTGAGGAGGATTATTTTGGAAAAATGTGTGAATGTGATTGATCATTTTAGTAAAGTGGGTTATGTTTGGGTTGTGATATTAATCCTTCTTTAATTGGTCCCTTGAACTGTTTTGGCCCTTAGGGGCGAAGCATGGCAAAGAAGTACATCTTGTTTTATCAGTTGGGATTGGTTATTGTATCTGGACATGCTGTGGCTTTTTGGGGATGGATGTTTTTCTTGGTGGGTAGAATTGTCACATAAATGACTTATTTTAATGTTAAATTTCATTTAATTTCAATTCATGCTTTGTTTTGGGGGTTTCCCCCTCTTTTATGGATGAATGTGTGAGTTTTCATGAATTGGGCCGAACTGTGAGCCTAATTCCACATATAAAAATTAATTTTTATTCCTTTATAACCCCTTCATTTTTGAACATTTTTTATCCATTAAAATTCCTAATTTTCATCCCCGGACCTATTAACATCACCATATTAATTTGGACCATTTAAGAATCCATAATCATGGTGGATATGGGTTTTAATTTGAGGGATTGGGCCTGCACGAAAGCCCATTTCATGTTTTGAAAATATTTTTTTTAATTCTTCAATATCTCCTTCAATATTTACATTTTTTTGGTGATTCCAACTCTCCCCAAGGACCACATACCCAAGGCGTGTGCCCATGATCTCCTCCCCTGCTTTAGAGCTCAGTTTCAACCTGAATTTGGATGAAACATCTCTGAATTTCTCAAATCTCCCTTATTTGAATAGGTTAATTGATTATTTCATAATCCATTCATTTCTCACTCATTTTCCCCATTCTAGTTCCTAAATGATTTTTTCAACATTGTTTAAATCTCCCTTGAATGGTGGATTGTTTGAAAATTCAAATATTGGTGTATTTGGGGGATTTCTTCAATAAGTTTCAATGTAAGTGAATCTTTCTTGGTTTCTTCCTTTTCCATTAGGGTGTTCTCCAAATTTCATTATGTTCTAAAATGTATAGAAGTTAGTGTTCAAAAATAGGGTTTTATTTAGTGTCTTATTTGTCAAATATTGTGCTATTGGTCTGCAGTTATTTTCCTTGTGGTGTGGCGGTGGTGTGGTTGATTTTTTCACCATGTTTTGAGGGTTTTAACACTTTTGGTAGGTGATGACATGGTTAACCAATCCCTGATTAGTTATTTATCTGGTTTTATTATATTTTCATGTTCCCCATATGTTGTGTGTGGTGTGAAACCCATTTTTTATGGATTTGGTTAAGCATTTAATTTTATAATTGTATTTTTTTGAAGTTGTGACATTTTTGAATGTAACACATGTGGTATCTTTTGTGGTAGTTTTATAAAATATGAAATTGGTTTATTAGTTGTTGAAAGGGGATGAAAAATATATTTTTCAAATACCTTAGTGTCATTTTGGCCTTGTAAGGTGGTTTTTATAATTGTTTTGTTGTGTAAAACATTGTTATAATTCATGAGTTGATTTTTAGAAATTGGGTGTTTTAATCTGTATATTTAGCGATATTATCCAAGGTAATTTTATAAGACTATAAATTGGTTTTATAAATCTCTCTAGGGATTCCAATTTTACTTTGGTAGTGTTATGGTGTGGTTTTGTCTTTGAAATATTGTTTTGAAATGGGTTTTATGGGAAAAGATTTGGTATACTCTATGTAATTGTTTAATAAAATATTTGAACGATTTAATGACTTAATTAAGTGGTGAAACCATATTGGAAAAATATTTTGGAGTGTGTATATTCTGATATAGTATATTTTAAATGTGAATGGGGTGGTTTTGTGATGTGTTCTATCTTGGAAATGTTTTACATAAATGATTGATGGCTTTACTAATGTGTGTAAGAAATGTGAAAGTATTGTGGGAGTTTTTGTGTTAGTGTGATGTGAAAAATGGATTTTCGTTATGAAAAAGGGTATTATATAACATTTTAGTGGTTTGTTATGTGAGTTGTAATATATTGGAATGATAATTCGTTTAATGGATTTGTGGATGTGGTGAAGAAATGTGAAAAGTGTTGCGAGCTATTTTGTTTGAGTCAGATTTCAAATCAATTTTAATAAAATGTAGTATTTTGTGACTTCTGCGGTATAAATTTTGGATTCTTGGTGAATTTTATATGAGGAAATTATATTTTCATGTGAAAATTATATTTCTTGACTTGTTGAACTTGTTTGAGCACATTTGGAAAACACGAATATCTAGGTGGGTGGACGTGTACTAGTATTCTAGTGAATCTGTGGGGTTTGGCCTCATTTTCCCTTTGCAATATTGACTCTTAAGACTCTAAAAAGCTATGATGATGATAATTGTGAGAAAAAAGGTTATGGTTACATTCCCTACTAGTGGCTCGTGCATGAGAATAGATATTTGTGATGGTTACTCTCACCAAGATACGTGGTACCTAGGACCCACAATGAGCTAGTTCCTAGGGGTTATTTCCTATTCCTTGTGCTCATTAGATCCTTTATACATACCATATGCATACGGTATATTTCTCTGTGAAATTTAGTATCTTTGGAATTTATTTTAAAATTGTTGATTCTTTAAATTATCCCCCTTTAAAATTGATTTTTATGTTGCATCTTTTATAAATTGTAACAAGAAATTACATGTTTTTGAAAACATGCATGCTTTTCATCTTTGAATGTTTATTGCATGGAATATATTAGTGGTGCTATCCTACTGGGAATTGTATCACACCATATTTATACCCTTTTTTAAGTATACTTGGTTATTTTTTTTTTGCTGATTGGGTACATTTTTTAGTTCCAGTGGTATGGGTTTCTTGCAGGTCCTTGGCGGTGAAGTCTTATGGAGATGGCTTGAGGGCGGTGCCCCTTGACATGAGGGTTATTGGGCTATTTACTTATATAATTGTAGCCTTTTTGTAGTCTTTTTGTGTTTTTTAAAATATGTAATTTAGTTCTGATATTTTGTAAAATATTGTTTGGTTTAAAAAATACAGATTTGTTTTAATGGATTCTTTTGTTGTTTTATGATTATAAACTTGGGTAAATCGGTCCCAATTCATATTTTATGATACATGGGAACTTGTTTCAACTTGTGGGGATTGAAAACACTCTTTGTACCTTATCATAGGCTGGGTTTGGTTCTAGATTTGGTGGAAACAATATTTTGTTCCTGACAAAAAGTCTTCATGCGTTAGATTATAAGCATATGAGAAAGCATGGGTATGTGAGAAGTTTCATATGATGAAGAACATAGAAATATAGTATTTTTCTATAAATCCTTATAATGGGAAATGTATTCTCATATGAAAAAACATATACCATTTTAAAAGAGTAAAAAATAAATATATGATAAACATGGGCCATAGAGAAAATCATAGGCATGAAATATGGAAGAACAAAATGAAGATAAAACATGAAATATCATGTAAATTTTGGTAGAAACAATAGAAAATGAAAATTACAACCATGGGAAAAAATTAAAGTCTTTATATTGTGAACATAAAAAATCCATGTTAAATTTTGTGAACAAGAAAAATTATTCTTCAGGTTGTGTACAAAAAACTATCTATGCTTTATGTTGTGTAATTGTTTTTTCATTCTTCATGTTTTGATGAATGAAAAAATGTACACATAAAAAATATATATATAAATGCTAAAAAATATGTAATGAATGTATTGGAGGGTGATATAAGGCCCATCCTATCACAGAACAAGAATTCGTATGTATAAGATCTATTAATCTTTGAAAACATTAATATATAGAAAACAAATAAACACTATTTAAAGTGTTGGGTTTTTGGAAAACAATTCGTAGACCATTCTATAAGCCATCAAATGAAATAATTTTTATGGTCTCTTATAAATAACCTGCGCATCATAATAAACATCATGTTTTATTTAATAGATTAATAATAACTACATAAAATCATTACAAAATTAACATGACAAATTAGAGGGAAAATCAATTTTTAATGTATTTTTAACTACATAAAATAGTTTCATTAAAATAATTTAGTAAATATTCGTAAAAATATAAATAATACAAAATAATAATGAAATATGGGTTTTGAGTAATAATATATTATTAGTGAAATATTATTTCAAAATATATCTTTAAAGAGATATAAAAATACCTAATATTGTTTTGTATCAAATGTCTTTAAAACTCCATTTAAAATAGAGAATATGTTATATAAATAAATATTTTTATTATAAATAATTAAAGAGAATATAATTTAAGTTTCAAAATATATAAGATTTAAAATCATATGTACAATAGTGTTAAAATTTTGAATGGAATATTCATTAGAAAAAATAATCATATAATTAGAAAACCTACAAAATCATTTTTGAAAAAATATTTACTATAGACATAAATGAAAATGTTAGAAGCCATATTCAAGATTAATTTTCAAAAGAGTGGAATATATGGTATGATTAAGTAAAATGGTATAGTGAGAATTACCACCCATTAGATAATGATTTTCATGAAGATTTATAATAACTAAACAATAGGAGTTTTGTTATTAAAAAAATAATCATTAATATATTTTGATTCGATATCCATTTAAATAAATAAAATAATATGGCTCCTAAAGCCCCATGAAATTAATTAATATTAAATAATAACTCCATTGATAAGTAACCGCAATATATGAATGATATTATTATGAATGATAGAAAATATGTCTCATGGAATTAAATTTGGGGCAAATAACCAATTACATTGTATTCCCACTTATATAGACATGGTCTAAAATCTAGTATAATAAAAATAACTATAAGATTAATTTATTCTAAAATATTATATATATATATATATATATTTATTTATTTAATTTTACAACCAACATGTGTAGTTATATATATATATATGTTATTTATTATCTATTATTATTATTTTATGGAAGTAATCTTGGTTATATTTTTCATGTTTCATGACTACAACGTTATTTATCATTCTTCCCCAAGAGGTCATTATTCATAGAATATTAAAAATTGGGTAATCATTTTATTTGAATGATTCCTTATGTCCCATTTCATTAGCTCTAAGACATTCATATGGTTCCTAAAAACGTAATTGTGATAATCAAATTCTAGCATGCCTAACAATCAAAATGTAACATTTTAATAAATATGTTCAATATTTGTATCATCTAAAAAAACAAATAAAAATAATATATAAATTATTTTTATAACTATTTATCATTTCATAAAATTTCTTAATCATTTATAAAATAAATATTATAACATTATTTTCTTAGGTGGTAAAACCAACCCCAATAGGGGGGTGTTAGAATGATTTAATCACTACGGAAAAATTTTTATATTATGTTAATATAACCATTTAATATTCTAAAAAATTTAATAAATATCAATAAAATTCATTTATTTCATTGATATAATCATCCATGATGAGTGGTCAAGATAAGTGAAATTCAATATTTATGAAAACTATAGTATACAATACACACAATTAAGGATTACATTTCTCCGAAATTGGTATAGAGTAAATGAATATGACAAATTATAATTTAAAAATAATAATTTTGGAATTTGAATAATTATAACTACTCATATATTTTCATTCTATTGACCATTATTAGAGATGAGGAAGAACATACAACATCACTATTTTATGATACTAGTCAGAATAAGTGGATGTTCGAAATTTCATTTTTTTATAAGGGGATGGGATGGAATAAATAATAGTTGATAAATTAAGATAATAACATTGAATTATATTATTAACAATTTTATCATTATTTTATAGTGTCTAGAAGATTTTTTAGATGGTAATTAACTATAGTAGATGATGAATTAAGAATTAATCACATTTAGAACATCAAATTCAACTTTGAAATATTTTTATAAATGGAGGAATTTTACTATCTAATTAGGATGAGTGGTTATTAACAAGGTAGAGTATGATTTGAGAACTAAATAAAATTATATTGAGGAATATTTGTGATATAATATAGCTGTTTAGGAGTGGTGTACGTGTTCCCATTTTATATGTGAGAAGAGGAAAACTTTTGTGAAAACACTTTCTTTTTCAATAATGGAATGAATCTATTCATGGTTCAATGTATCCCAAAGTACTAACTAATGGAGTTTGGTGTGATACATTGTTGATAAATCTCTTAACATGTTTTTACTACATTTTTAGATAATTTTTTATACTTTATCGATATTTTCTTATTTAACAAATTTCTACCTTGTTAACTAGTTTATAACCTTATAGTTTAAGTTAATTGGAAAATATAGTTTATATCCTTTTGCCAATTTTTTATTTTATAAAAATAATATTTTCTAATAGTATTTAAGTCTCATTTTTTTAATTATAATTTTTTTTCTTAAATTAAAATATTATATAGTGAAAATCTATTTTGTTAAAAAAATATTTTTTCAAAAATGTGTTTATGATCTTATATAACATTAATTACCAATTGAATGAGTAATAAAATATTTTTTTACATTTTAAAACCTTATATATGATTATTAATGTGAAATAGATAATATTAATTTAGAATATAAATATTAAATGACATAAATAAAAAAATATTTTTAAATAAAAATTTCAGTATTATCATTATCATTAAATTTAATATTAATAACCAAATATTAAGAAATAATTTAAAATAAAATTATTTAATAGTAGTAAAAATTTGATATAAATTAATAAATACATAATTTCATATTTAGTGTACAAATGCGATAAAAAATAATTTTTATTATGTCTGAAAAAATTTAAATTAAAATGATCCTTAAGTTTACCGAACATTACATATATTTGTTTTATATATTAAAAAAAGTATTTTCTAATTATTTATATTACATTATAATTTAATATTTTGATATAAAAAGGTAATAATAACTTTTATTTTAGTCTTTTATTTTTGATAATATCATAAAATTTATAGTGTTAAAAAATTTATATTTTTTAATTAATTAAGTGATAATAAATTAATTGAATCAAATAATCAAAAAATCATCTTAAGATAACTTTGATTTCTTGAATTCCTAAAATTATTTAATTTTATAAAATTTTAATTCTAAATTTTATAATTTTATCTATTAAATGAACATAAATAAATATAAATAAAAATTATTTTTTTGAAAAATTTCTATTTAAACATAAAGTGTTCTCAATCATGTTATATAAATGTTTTTATAATGATTACAATATTATTTATTTAATATAGGTTTTACTATATTTATTTTAATAATTTATAAATATGTAACATATCAATTTAACTAGATGTTACATTTGCAATAAGCTATCAACCGAGGTATTAATTAAGAGAAAATATATGTTCTAACATATATGTGTATTTTCTATCTCTCCACAATAAATTATATACTTAACATTTCACTTAATCATAAAAAATGAATTTTATAAAGTTGTCTTTAAAATTAAAATTACACCACATTTAATTTTTATTTGAGATTCACATACACAATCCATGGTATGACTAGTGAACTCATATATAACCTAATAATTTAATTTCAAATAATGTTGGTGGTTTCTTTAATTTTTTTTGAAAAATACAACTGTATAATGCGAAAATTATTCCGATATACTATATAGTAATCTTTAAATTACTTGGTGACGATGGATTGATTGTTACATATTATTTTAGTATCCTATTAATTAAAATTTTGAAGTGATCCAATCTATTCCTAATATTACATAAAATTTGACAAATGGAAGGATGATATGATTTATAGGAATACAATTTCTATAAATATCTTTTTGGGAAGAGTTAAATGCTTGCTATCAACTAATCATTGTAATATACGTTTATATTAATGAATCACCATCTATTAATATAATATGATTTTAGTAGTCATTAAAGGTACAACAGACAGAGTTTCAAATTATAATAACACAAAAGTATAGATTCTTGAGTGGGTGGTCAATGTTCATTATTACATATCATTTTATAAACCCAATTAAATATTCATGCCTGAATAGAATTGTACTTGTGTTCGATGATTCTTGTGTCCATCACCCCTTCCATTCCTTTGTTTATAGATTGAAACAGATAATTCCATTATCCCAGACATTTGAGACATTTATGAAATAGTAGTTCCACTAAATGTACACTATTTACAATCACCATATCCGTTATGGTCATCAATTTGAAATAAAAATTACTCTTTATATGTCTACATTTTAAACACATAAAATATTTCTTATTTTATTTAAGACAATACCCAAGGTGTTTCATACCATATTTTTACATGAATGAAATTGAATATATTTTTTTCATCTCCATCACCCAAACATCCATTATACATAATCGTTTTATTATTTATAATTCATTGAAACAAAAATAATTTTATAGTGTCATCCATAAATCAGAATAGAGGGTTATATAGAGACCCAATATAAAAATCCATTTATATTATATATTTTACATGATATAAAATAAATTTAAATATTAATATGAAAATAATGATGTGTTAAATATATTTTGACACAAAATACTTAATAATTTTATTTTATAGTACTTGAGAACATGTCACCTTAAATGTTGTACAGTAGACCACCTTCTAGAAATATCATATTTATGAATTTTCCTCAAAACCTATAAAATGATTTCATAAGAACGGGTGAGATAAAATTTATACTAATAGGTGAATAAACATTTCTTGAATGATGATTTAAAAAGAATATATAAAAAATTTATCATAAGAGAGATAACATGACATCAATAATAATAAACATAAAATGTGATTGAACATAAAAAAACATGATATAAGAACATAAAAACAAAATATCAACCTGGATACCTAACATAAATGGAAAGGATTAGAATAATTTAATATACCCCATGTATCATTATAACCTAATATAAAAATTAACAACATCATCTAACAGTGTTAGAAATTTTATAAATAGGAAAAATTACATTCATGATCTACACCATGAGAGAATAAGATAAGAATACAGAAAATCTTGAAAGTGTTTCCAATATACTAGTACAAGAAACATTACGTTCATGAGACACACTATTATCTCTTATATGTGTGAGAATGTACAATGTACTCATGGATACTTTTATCTAGATATATCAATTTTATCTAATGTATTAGAGTTAGATACAAGATCACAGTTACCATTCATCCATACATACACGTGTCACATGATTTGTTTTTGGAATTTTCAAACCATAAATATCATAGAAAATTAAACATGGTTTCATAAAAAATTGAATTTGATATCATCATCATTTCTTAATGATAAAATGAGAAAATATTTTTTTAAGAAATTAAAATTGAAATCATTCACATTTCATAATAAACCAAAGGAAATAAAAAGGGGTTATATAAAACATCAAAATTGTATGAAATATCATCTTGAAATAAATTTTTTGTTTTAAAAACAAAATTCATTACCCAATATAATCACATAATAAAAATAAATATTCTATGAAACATGAAACATAATACTTTTTGAATCTTTTAGTTTAAATATAATGGAAAAAATAAGGAAAAAATATTGAAAATACTCTTTCTATTTATTGTTGTAAAAGAAATAGATATAATTGTTTTTTAAAAATATTAATTTTTTATAAAAAAAATGAAATTAAAACCTTTCGTTCAAATGGAATTGGTTCATTAATTTCTTTTACCAAGAAATTATAGGAAAATATCAATTAAAATGTAATGCCATGGAAACATCCAACTTTATAAGAAATTATATATCACATAGAATGAAGTTCGAGTTACCAATTCCCATACCATTAGTCTCAATTATCACAGAAGTGAACTAAACTCATGCATAATGAAGATAAACTTATTAATTTCCAATTAAAAATAATATATATACTTATAAATTTAAAATTTTACTATTTTGTTGAAAAATTCACATCATGTATTAGATGTTTTTAATCTCTTTTAAACATGAGGTCATAATAAAATGGACAATTTTTAACAACAATCATAAAATATGTGTTGATATTCCTTTTTATCCAAATGATCACCTATTATAAACCATTAATGGAACTAAATGTGATATATTATAAAGACTTAAATTTTTATAACTCTATGACAAGGTATATTTGCACACGATTCATGAAGATTAAAAAATCACGAACTAGTGTTTTGTTATTCACTAATATAAAAACGTTATTTTATAATGATACCAATTCTATGTTTTATATAGAAAAAAATTATAACTTTTTAAAATTATATATATCATATAAAATCATTAAATATTAACTAAAACCATAAATGTTTTTAATTTAAGTAAAATGAAATGTTTATTCATTGAGGTGGTTTTCCACTTAATACACGATTCGCATTTTCATTTTTTTTAAAAGGGAATGGGGATGGTGGTTAATATTTTCACAAAAAATATAATAACACACCTATATAATAATGGTAAAGATCATTATTTTTTTATTTTTTAAATAAGGTATGGGGTGTAATAAAGAATATTAATAAATAGAAAAGTTAATGGGAGTTTATAAACATATAACATCCTTCTAGGATTATCTCCTATTTGAATGTGATTTACCCCTTGAGGGAAGGACTTTTGAAGAGAAAATTACTTCATCAAGGTGTATAGGAGTTCAAATAGGTGGGTTGGAAAGTGTTTAGTAAAAGTTTAGGTGTTTTTTTGTAAGTGGATGTGTTTAGAGTAGTGACCCTTTATATATAATAAATGAGTCGAATATCCCTACCAAAATAATTTGAGTAATGGAATGTAACTCTCACAGAAAATTGAAAAAAAATATAAATTAAAAAGAGGATAAGTGATAAGTCTAAGAGATTTCTCAAACATTCAATTAATTTTTTTTTATAATTCCTTAAATTTACCACTTAGGTTACTCATTTTTACAATCTTGGATTTCACCAAGGTAACCACTTCTTTTAAAAAGATAATTTAATATTCTAGGAAACATTTTAATAGACTTTAATATAGAACATAAATTTAATTATTTCAGATTTGGATTCCATTTTTAAATTACATTCATTAATGTTAAAAATTTAATTACAAAATTTGATATATATAATTTTTTAAGAAGAATGGTTTTTACAAAATATATCATAAATTATAAAATTTCAAATATGGGTCTATAATTTGTAACATATATTTTTCAAATAATAAATTTACATAGAAAATAAAAATTTAGATCGAATAAAAAGTTTTAAAATCATCCATTTCACACTAAAAAATAATAATTTCACAAAATATTATTTATTTGTAGAACAATATTTATTTGTATTCTCATATAATAAATATTTTTTGAAAAATAATAAAATTCCATCATACTATAATATACCCTCGTCAAATACAATTTATTTATTTCTAAAATCTCAGCATAAAATATTATGATACTAATTTTAGTGAAATACCAATAATATAGTGAGAATATATTTGCATATGAAAATAAACATTGATATATAAACTATTCTTTTTCATATAAAGTTCTAATTAATCATGAGTTAGTCATATTATCCCATTAAATTATTTTAAAATTTTAATGAATTAATTTTTATGAGAAAATTAGATTGGTTTTTAGTACTACTAATTTTATAGATATTTAATGAATTAATTATTATATAAAATATATTAATTTATATATATAAAAATAATTCTATTACAACTATTTATTTTTTCCATTTCTATGAATAAATTACAATTGTTTTGGTTTTGGTGTTTTTTTTTGAATCATGGTTTGGAACATAGTAATTATTTATGGATAAAAAAATTAGTTAGAAACACTTTAACCCCTTAAAATAAATTCCATCAAAATTGAAATTCATATAAGAATAATATTTAGGGTAGTTTTTCCACATTATTACCTTTGGTTCCCAAGTATATTATTTAATCTTATTATTTCTTTATAGAATATTGAATGGATGAGTGGTCCTGTTATATTCTAACTTATAGCATGAATCTATATTTTCTAATGTTTGTTCCTAATGGGAGATATCATATTCAAGCTTACTATATTATAAGATTAGTATATGTGAAGGGTCTGATATGGACTTCTACAGTAGCAATACATGGAAGAAATCATATTCAATAGTGATTTCTTGTTGTAGTTCAAATAGATAGGCTACCTCCCTGACATGATCAAGGATCCCAAAGGAACCCATATTACAAAGAATGTATTTCCATTTATTCCCAAGTCTTATAACATGCTTTCGGGGAGATATTTGAAGGAACACCATGTTGATGTAATCAAAATCTATATGTTCTTGACAATTATCTACATAATTATTCTCTCGACCCTCTTGCACATTCATATATCACTAAATTTTGTGAACCTCACTAATTATTTTATAGAAAATGTAGGGACTTACCATCTTCATCTCTAAATATTTATCCCTTCATGTTGGAGTACATAATATCTTCCCATAAAACACCACATATGGTTTCATCATAATGATATAATAGATAATTTATTTATTTGAGAGAACTGGCTAGCTGAGGTTTTGATCCCATAATCATTATAGAACCATAAAAATGATATCTATATATGAACTAGAGTTTTATTAGTCCTGTTGGACTAACCATCTTATTGGGGATGATATGTAGTAATAAAATATTGAGTTGTCTCAAATAATTAACAAATTATTATCTATAATATCATTGTAAATAATTAATCACGTTCAAATATAGTTCGTAGTGGTACTCTATTAATCCTCACAACACCCCTCATGTATATCATTGTGATTTGTAAAGGATGAAATATTATCTAATGTAATTAAAGTGTAAATACCTAGAAATTCGATGATTTTTTTGAAATACATGAGATTTTTTTGAGTCCACAGTTTCTGACAGCACTTGATTCTGAGGCCCGGTGTTCCCAGAATCAATTTATGATGTTTTCCTCAAGTACGTTCCGTAAACTTACGTGTGGGATTTTATATCTTTTTAACTACTACTCAGAATTTAAATTCGATGTCACCGCTGAACTCGCAGTGCCAGTATTCTCTGAAAGGGGCCTTTAGCGCAGTTGCATTTTTATCTAGGATGGATGTTAATTTTTTGGGGATTCTAAATAAAATAAAATAAAAATATGTGTACATATCCTTATTTGATTGGTAGTAAAAACAACCAAGTGGAGGTTAGAGGTGGGGCCCACCACACTCTAACCTCCCTTGGGAGGATATAACTAGGTGGGGGCCACTCTAGTTTGAACACCCTTTAACCCCCATTTAACCTTCATTTAATTGGGGGAAATCTATTAAACTTCCCTTGAAACTAATAAAGCCACCACTCCTCATTTAATTTTGAACCTTCCACCTTCTCTCATTAAAGTGCCAAGACCCATAAATTAATGAATTGAGCTCCCAAAATTAATTCATTATTTTTTAGAGAGTTGAATACTTTTAATTTCAATTTGGAATGCATGGAATGAATAAAATAATAGGGAGGCTATTATTTTAGTTTGGGTGGACACATAATATCATTGGGATAACTCTTGGAGAAATCACATCTTCCAACGAAAAACAAACTATTCCAATGAAGAACGCTCGTCATCTCCAAAGAACATGATGCATCATCTTATTCCTTCTTCAACCAAAGCAAGGAAGGAATGCACCATGGCATAAGAAGTACACCGAGGGTGTCGTCGTGACTCATCTTCAACGAGCTCTATCTCCTCCAACGTTGAAAAAACTATTTCTGTTTTCCGTGATGTCCGACATCTGCCACTCATCAACGTAGTACGAAAAATACGATGTAAGGAGATTTACCATTCTTGGGATTGATTTTCTCTGTTATTATTTATAAACGATGAATGCGGACCAGCCAATGAACATGATGATCCCCAGTTCGGTCGTTATTGAGGGTAAGGGAGAAATTTCATTTGGGGTTTATATTTGGGATGGATTGGTCTTGTTGATGATATTTATTGAACCCTGTTATGATCTGCTAATGTGGAGGGTGCGGGCCAATCCGAACATGGACCGATTCCATCCGCTGATCTTGTGATGTTTTCTGCTTGTTGTGTTCTTCGTGGGAGATGGTACAAAGTGAAAGTGATGGAATCCAGAGGGTCCTGCGTTGAGGGTGGCATCCAGGGAGGACCCATAGCGCAGACAGATCCAATTTTTGACCACCAAAGAGAACTTGGTGGTCCACAAAATGTGGGTTTTTGGGCGGCGGCATCAGCAACTGGAGGCGGCAGTGGTGGTGGCTGTCGCACGACGACCATGTGGAGGGACCAGCGGCCGCTTGGGCTGCCCTGTCCGTGGGACGATCGGCCGGCCGATTCGGCTGGTCTGCTGGAGAACCAGACACCTCTAGGCGCCGCATGGAGGAGGATGCGACCCAAATCCACCGGCCTCTCGCATAGGCAAACCGGACGGCCGCGTAATGGTAGGGATGGAGAACTACGACGCCCGCACGCGCCATGTGGGGGGAACCGCGGCCCGCAGCATGACCAATGTGCCCTGGCCCAAACCAGCCTGCCGGGGCAGAGGAGGAGGCAGCGCCACCTGGCGCCGCCGAGTGAACTAGATCGGACCACAGTGTGGGAAGAGTCTACGGGTGGGCAGCACCCCACCAGGCCTAGGTGACCCCCAGCTGGGTCGGACCCACCGAGCCGGGTCGAGCTGACCCGCAAGCCCACCGGGCATGACGGGACGGGCCCGTCTTCGCATAAATGTGAATAATTCCTTGACCGCACGTCCGATTGACGTGTCGTATGCAGCACTGGGACCGTTACGATGAGGAAGCCCTTTTGGGATATTCTAAGTGAGTTTTGTATAAATTTGGAAAACGGTCAGGTTTGGATCGAGCTTAAATCAAACCATTCCCCTGGAACAGAAATGACAATAACTATCAGACCGGGAGTCTGATTGACAATTCATTTGTCGCATTGGGTTCATTATGATGAGACAGAACTACAAGATACATCAACTCAAGACATCATGATAGTTTATGTATCCACACATGGCTCGAGGAGTGGACCCTCTCATAATTGAGCGTGCTGTGTGCGGGAACCCTAGGGCTCGCTGCGACTGATATGACAGTATCCTCCGTGGGTTCGACAATTATGATACTCTACCAGGATATTCTGTGGGTTCGACAATGATGGTTAATGTACCAGAATCCTCCATGGGTTCGATAGTGAAGTCTACTTAACCAGGATCTTATGTGGGTCTGAAGGTTCTGACTTCGGTTCCTGTATCCTGTGTGGGTCTAGCAGAATAATTGGTCATGTATCCTCTATGGGTCTGACAGCTTAGCTAGTCCTGTATTCTGTCTGGGTCCAATAGCATAAATTAATCAGTGATTACATATTATCATCTCTATCACTCTACAAAAAATGTATACCTTTGTGAGCTGAGTCATGTCTTTAATCCAATATGGTCAGGGTGATTGACGTTACTTCTTTTTTGGAATGGTTTGTGCTTGGACTCAAGAGTAAGATATAGACTATGATCGATAACTTAGGTATATGTGTGGGAATATACATATGTAGGGTTGTTTGATACGTTATGATATTATATTTCTACTGCGGTATATCCTTTGTGGATTCTTGGAGACCTTTGAGGGTCTCGGGGACCCCTATTGAGTATTATTATACTCACCTCTGCATGGGATTTTCCTGCACCTTGTTGTGTTCTATGCAGACGGTGGACAACAGTGATCGAGGCAGAGATTGATGGACATGAGGCTGATCGAAGCTGGACTAGTGGGGACATACTGCATGGATGAGTTTTTTGAGTTCTGTACCTACCCATCAGGTAGGATTCCCCGTTGAATGATCCAAGAGATGTTTTCCCGTTTTACTAATACTTGTTGTTCAGTTGGATTTGTATACTGGTCCACTTACTTTCAACACACTTTTCTTTTATATTTTAGTACTTTTTTCTTCTACAACTTGTGTTCAGTTAGTGTGTGTTACTTTTTTAAAGGCAATGCATTCCCTTTTATTGGGATTACACCTTTGGTGGTAGTCGCCAGTCCCAGGCCTTTCGAAGGCGGGCTTGGGGAAGTCATGGAATGGAACCTGAGGATGAGTCGTGACAAATAGGTATAACAAGAGTTAGTTATATCGTATAACTTGGAATTTGATTATTTTAACGAAAATAGTGTTAAGTGGTTTCGGTGTGGTAATCAGTTTAGGGAAATCGGTGTCGGTGAGGCAGCTGACGTGTCCATCCACTAGGAATCTGACTTCTGATTTCCGACTTAGTGCACAAAAACACTGATTTCTTGTGTGTTTCCTGTGAAAAATTTTTCTTCATGATTACTTTGTGTCAACTCACCATATATACTATTTTACCTGTGGAACAACTATTTCTTTTCAGGATGGCTCCACGAAGGCATCTAGATAGAGTTCCAAGTTATGTATGACATAGTACCCCACCGAGTGACGATGCCTCAGTGTAGGGCCCCATCACAGTGGAAGTACCAGTGGTACCACTACCTGCTGGGCCACCGATACCACCAGATAATTAGCCGAGAGTGCATGCTGCCTGATTACATTGCACTAGCGTTAGCATCCGTGGCCTCCTAGGTTCCATGGGGAGATGGACCCACATGCAGCTGAGGATTGGCTGGAGGCTGTCGTGAGAGTTTTTAGATTGGTAGCGACACCAACTGACATCATGGTGATCCTTATCACGAGTCTCCGACATGCAGTAGCAGGAAGACGGTGGAGCCTGATTCTCCAGGTGCATGACGAGGCATCATTACTCTGGATAGACTTCTAGAGTTTCTTTCACTTAGAGTTTGTTTCATCCAGCCTTCGTGCAATGCAGATTCAAGAGTTACTTCATCTGTAGTAGGGAAACATGATAGTATCTCAGTACTCAGTGAGGTTCACCGACCTCTTTCTCTACTCTACAGATATGGTACGGGAACCATCCCTCAGGGACCAGACCTTCGAGCAGGGACTCAGGCATGAGATCAGGGTTTAATGATCCCCCTCAGCATACTGATGCAGGTGAGGGTGCTGGAGCGATCCCTTCTAGTGGAGAGTTTTCTCGCTGAGCAGTCACCAGTAGCGAGACCCACCACAGGGCGACACATAGCGAAGTATTCTGAATCTGGTAGAAGATAGATGTTACAGAAGACCAAGAAGACCATGCCATCAGGTGGGAGACCACAGGATACAGGTTCGGTTGTGTGGGGCACATGAGATAGAGCCATCTATACAAGCAGTAGATAGTGCCATTCATGTGGAGGGCATGGCCATATGGATCGTGAAATCGCGACCCGCTATGTAGATGAGAAGCAGACAGTAGTGGGACCTCAAAGGTACAGTCAGAGGTTCGACCATGGTGGTCTGCCAGGAGCAGGCAGACGTGGGAGAGAAGCTGGCCGAGCACCGAGTGGTGGATGATGTTTCGAGGATCTACCACCACCACCTCCCATAGGTCCACCCCGACCACAGGGAGCTGGAATACATAGGTGGTCTCAGCTCCAGGAAGATGAGGCCTATGACCACGACACACCTGACATGATTCGATGTATTATCTATGTCTACTCCACCCATACTGCAGTACTTATAGACACAGTTTTGAGTAATTATTTTATTTCCAATGCCCTTATTCGGTGCTCGGAGATTCCAACGGAGCCGTTGGATCGATACTTACTGCTAGAGACTCTTACGGGAGAAGACTCGACAATTACACACTAGTGCTGGAAGTGTGAGCTAACTCTAGGAGGCGAGAGCATTGGCTGGGATCTTCTGGTAGCGACGTCAGGGCCTTATGACATCATCATGGGTATGGACTGGTTATCCACAGTTAATGCCTAGATTTATTGTATTAGTTGTAAAGTGCGGTGTATCCATACAGATGGGACCAAGTTCACCTTCACTAGCGATAAGGGATCCTTTGCAGCGCATGATGGACTTACACAGAGTAGGGGACAACTGATCACACATCAGTTGGCTAGTCTGATCCTCAGATAGGTTGATGTGTGGAGTCCGAGTTTTACTATTGTGGTGGATCAGTACATGGATGTTTTCCTATACGACATTCCAGGACTACCTTCTCATAGATAGGTATACTTCTACATTGACATGTACTTCAGGATGACACCAATATCTACTACAGCATATTGGATGGCTCCCACCTAGCTTCATGAGCTGTGGTTACAACTAGAGGAATTTTGGGGGAAGGGATTCATCGTCCCAGTGTTTCACAATGGGAATCCCCAATTTTGTTCTCCATGAAGGTGGATGGGAGATTATGACTGTGTGTTGACTACTGTCACCTGAACCAGGTGACCGTGAAGAACAAGTACCCACTCCTGAGGATTGAGGACCTCTTTGACAAGATCAAGGGAGCATGATGGTTCCCGAAGATAAACCTTAGGTCATGCTATCACCATCTCAGTGTTTGGGATAAAGATGTGGATAATACGACCATAATATGTCGGTATGAAATCTACGAGTTCTTCGTTATGCCCTTGGGCATCACCAACGCTCTAGCAGTGTTCATGAGTCTCATGAACACGATATTCCAACATTACCTCGATTGCATTGTTGTAGTCTTCATCGATGACATTCTAATCTACTCGACTACTGAGAAGGAGCATGCCTTCCATTTGCAGGAAGTACTGGACAATCTCCGAGAGCACCAGCATTATGGTAAGCTAGGAATAATCCAGTTCTGGATTCCAGACGTTCACTTTCTGGGACAAGTCATGTAACACCCCGAGATTTTATGAAAAATATTCTTTTACTTTCATTAATTTATTCTATAATACTACACACCAAGTTTAGCTTGTACTATAAGAAACACCATATTATCTTGAATTATACACAACGCTATTCTTGGATCGTGTTACACACAATTTCATGTTCGTTTTATAATAGTCATTCTACGCAACGTTGAGTGTGTGTATATATATATATATATATATTCAATGTATAAATGAAATATGGTTGGATTTTTTATACGAAACAACGAAGTATTCTTTCACAACATGCAACACTGACTTGGATTGCATTACACGCAATCGTGACCTTCCTCGGTAGCGTGTGTTGTACGCAATACCGGGTTTTACTAAACAACGATATATTATTATAATATTATTATGAACTAGCAGTTATGAATAGTATTAACTAAATTTTGAATTTTATAACATTATTCTTCATCTTACACATTTTCTAGAAGATAGTATAAGAAAAAAATAAATTTTTCAGGTAAAATAAGTATTTTTCAAAAAATGCAGTTTTGCCACCTTTTGATGGAGAACCCCCTTTAAATATAGTTTTTGACATTTTTATAAGTTCAATTTTACAAAATAAAATTTTTATTTGTAATTAAGATACAAAATTTTACCTACGATAAATTTTTCATATTATTTTGATAACTTTCATATTTTAATGAATAGTAAAAACACACTATATTTTAATTAAAAATAACTTTTTTTGCATCGTAATAACTTATGTGGTTAAATAATAATATTTAATGATTTAAAAGTATAAATAGAATATATTTTTACCATTTAATATAATTTATGTCATTATCCTTGATTTTACATTGAAATCTAAGGTTAAATAAATTCAATCTTTTACAATGTTTTAAACAAAAACCCGTTTTCTTTCGACAAAGGGATTAATTTTAATTCAATTTTTGAAACTTCTGTGTATTGAATTTGGAAAAATGGATTCCATATCTAGAATCAGTGGGTCCAAATTATATTAATAGACTTCTTTTTATTTTTGGGCTTTATGAATTGTAACAACGGTAAATTTTATTTACCATAGTAAAAGGTAAATTGGGTAATTAAGGGTAAATATAATACTATAAAATTATCTTAATACTTGTATTAATACAATAGGATGATTATAATTTTTCCTAAGTCGTATTTGGTTTGAAATGGAATCCATTAGAACCCACTTGGATGTGATTAAAACCTTTAATTTATTTTATTTAAAGGAAAGTGAAATATGTCTCACTCAACATTAATAATTAAAGTATTTTTAATATATGTTTATAAAGAATATAAATTCAGTTATAAATAATAATTTGAAATAAAAAATGTTTTTCTTTGTCATGGTAATTTATTTGTAATTTTTAAGAGATATTTAATTTCCTTATTATATTATATATTAATGATGCAGAAATTATTTATTTAGTTAAAAATCAATAATATCATATTTATTGAAATATTAATACATATAAAAGGCCCAAAAATCTGAAACAACTTATTATTAGTGTATATATAAACACTAATCATCCACTGGCCGAATTTGGGACCATTTGGATCTTTATTAAGGTGATTACGACACTTATAGTATTTTATTTTAAATGATGCAAAAGTTGTCACCTTCATAATTTAATAAATATAACAATTTAACTATTGTGATTTTAAGATGCTAAATTCGATTAAAAGTATTATTTTGAAAGTTAATAGATATATATTCATCATACGATTTTATTTTTAATTTTTATGCAACATATAAGTATATTAAATAATTATACAAAAATGTTGTAGTAATTATTTTATTAAGAGATAAACCAAATAAATGGTTTAAAAATAATAAAATAAATATTATGTGAACTATTTAATGTGATACACTAATTGTATAGATACATATGACCTTTTATGAATCTATTAAAGATTTTATTTTGAACATATCTTCTGTATATAATTTATTTAAATTCAAATTAATGAATAGTGTCAAATTTGACACTATTGTTATTTTATAAAAATAACATATTATAAAATTGTTTAAAAATCACTCAAATATTTAAAAATTATAAATTTAAATTTATATGGTATAAAATGTTATAAAGTATCCAATTATGGACAATTCACAACAAATAAGTAATTATTTGTTTTAATTTAAAATTTAGAATTTTATTACCACAAATAAAATTAAATTGATTAAATAAGGATAAATCAAGTTAATAATGTTGAAAATAAATTCCTAACTTGTCTATGTTTTATTGGTTGATGCTATTACAACCCTATATCTTCTAATATTCGAATATGAGTCATTTTGGGAGGTTTTTAAGTGGGGTTAGATTTATTAAAAATTAATATTTTTAAGATTTCCAAAGGTACCCCTCCCCTCCATTATAAAAGGGCACCTCCTCCCTCTCTTCCTCACACAAATTTGAGCCTTTAAGTTCGGCTAACCCCTGCCATATTCTCTTCTCCACTTCCCTAGAAAAATCTTATAGGTCCTAGTCTTCTTCAAAGACCAATTGTATTGCCCTAAGAGAAGGTCTCAAAGAGGCGCTTCAAAGAAGAGGTAATGTTCATTACCAATTCTTTCAACTTTATTTCTTCTTCCACTTCTTCTTCTTTAGTTGTTTAATTTTGAAGAAATAACATCAGTATTAATCATATACTGATATGTTATTATAAGTATGAAACAACCCTATTTCACAATTTATCCATCCTACGAAAAACGAAATCACCTCGCGTGCACACGTACGAAATATCATCTCCACGCCACAGAGTAATCTATTTTCCACCACCACATTACATGGATGGGTATTATGGTGTAAATAATGACTATATATGATTATTGTAAAGTTATATTGAATCTTAAATATTATACATACACTTGAATACAATTCCAAGATAATGGGAATGATATCATCGCTCGTGCGTACGTACGGACTACCGTCTCCACGATGCGATGAGATTCATTCTCAATGACTAACTATTCATGAATGATTAAAAAGTATATATAATAAGTAATAGTGATATATATGATATAATAATGATACTGTATTTATTTATATATATGTATTCCATCTACTTAATTCCATTCAAATCAATAAGTAAACGAAAACAGCGTTCATGCGTACGTATGGCCTACCGTCTCCATGAACTGTGTATTTCATTCAATTTATTGATATATTATATATATGTATATTATGAATATATATTATATATAAATAATGTTTTATATTCTGGATATAAGTAATCATGATCTAAGTAATCATATAAATAATTACAAGTTAAAACACGAACGACAAATGAGACGATTTTACCCAAAATGCTACTTTAACATGAATTTACAAAATAACAGGTAATATAAAATCATAAGTGAACCATATATGATATTATAACAATGAATATGATTCTTTAATAAGTCAATATCATTATTTTAATCATTATACAGGGGGTTCTGATACGTACGAAGCATATCAGACCTAAGGTAAGGGATAATTTTGCAAATCTCATTTTTATCCGAGATTGCATATTCGTAATTATTTACTGGGGTAATTGTTATCATCGACGTCCATGTTTCCTAAAAATTGTTTCATGAATGTTTAATGTCCTTTTTAACCACTTTTGACTTTTACTACATGGTATGTAAAGAATCTTTCTTTGGTTTACGTTACGAGGTACTTTTTTTACATTTCTGGAAAAAGTACGATAAGAATGTTTTTATAACGTATATGGAATGGAAGGATTTTTATGGATTTATAATGCATTATTTTCATGAATCTTCCTTCGAAATATTTCATGACTATTTAAAAAAAACCTTGTCTTTTAAAATTTCATGACATTTTGTGAAAATAAAATGATTCTGAAGAAAAAAGGATATTTTCCTCAAGAATTCATTTCAAGTGTTTTATCAAAAACATTATCATCTAAGATGAAATTATTTCACATGTGTATGTTTCAAGTGTAATGTCTCTATGATTTACATGGTTTCACTTTTCTTATTATGAAATGATATCCATTTCTTTTATATGGATTATGTGATTATGGGATGATCTTTATAAAACCCATTTTATTTATTGGGTTATTATGAATGATGTATGTTTGTTTTGTGGCACAAGTAAGAATGATTTCATTATGATATGGGTGGGACCTATATCTCCCTCCAATTAATTGGGTAATGATTTATATCTCATGAGATAGACATGGCTGGAATGGTAAGTTAATCTGGTTCAGTGTTACAGGATTGAAACGAGGAGTGAACTCGATTCAGAAAGGGACTTTGTCCACCAAGATGGTCTTGGTAGCAATGTCTTGGATACTACGGAAATCATGACATGTGCTGAATGGTTTCCACAATTACATGTTTTATTCCCATGCTATTTTATCATTCTTAATGTTTCTTTATGATCTATGTCTTACATACTTCCATGTTTTATGTCATTGCTCAAGGTTTTGATGTTTAAACATTATGTTCATGTTTTTAAGTTCAAATGTATATGGTATGTTTTATTTTATCCATGCAAACCCTTAATGAGCATTTGATCTCACCCTATTTATGGTTTCTTTTCCCCAGGATATAAAGAAAGGTTTTAGGTAAAAAAAGTGGAAGATCTTTTTGGGAGATATTGAAGATCTTTCACCACGATTAGAAGATTACGTTCCAAGTTTCCAAAGACACTAAACTATTATGGTCCTTGTATAACTGTTTTTTTTATGCATTATGTTTTCTGCAAAATTAATGTAATTTTAATGTACGTCAAGCTTCGGGTCTCTTCAATTGGTATCAGAGGAAAGGTTAAGTCAACCTTTGGAAACTAGGATGTGAAAATGTTAGTGAGATCCCTAGAGATATTTCTAAGGTATGTCTAGGGATATCCCTAAGGATAGGTATACTTATAGGATATAGTCCTCGAACTATGGTAATGATCATTGAATTTAACCTAAGTTGTTAGATATTGAGGTTACTCCCCCTTTACTATGTTGTTTTCCCTAGCATGATTTTTTCCTCTCACACTATTCTTTTTGGGTTTTAGAAAATGGCAAGAAACATGAAGATTCACGATAATGGAGGATATAATGGACAATGGAATGATATTCTTCATGAGCAACCAAATAAAACTGGATTTGGAAGTCCAAACATCATTATTATTCCGAATCAGCAATCTCATAATATGTTCAATAAACACAAATTTGGTACGTTTCCTGACTCGGCTAATAAGAGAAAGTTGGATTTTCATGACGATCATAGAGGAAAGAAAGTTCAATTTCCCCTATGTAAATCATGTGGGAAGAGGCATCAAGGAGAATGTTTCAAAGGAACTGGAAGATGCTTTGGGTGTGGAAAATGACATAAAGCCAGTAAGTGCAAAGGAAAATGTTCAGTTAACACCATGGATGAGGATAATGGTATTTCTATGACATCAACAATGGTTAAATGTTTTAAATGTGGAATGTACGGGCATTATGCAAACCAATGCCCTAAGGGAAAGTCTCATGAAGAGAATCAGTATGGTTGTATGGATAATATTTATGTTGATGATGATGAAGAGACTACAAATGATACGTGAGATGAATGAATTTTTGAAGCTCGGTCAACAGTTTAAGAAGGTAGTGGAATGATTACATGTTTATCAAGTGTAATGTTGTATAAGTAATCTCATGGTACTATGGAATAAAGATACATCTAAGGATTGTTACCCTATTGTCTTTCCTTATGTTATGAAAGTGTGTGATGAATGGTACAATTATTTTTGGAAGGCAGATGATATGTGCATAATGAAGGGATAAGAAGATTATGAGATTTTTGATTGTATTCATGAGCTCATGACTGATATAATGACACAGTGATATTATGGTTTTATTATATAGAAAGTTTCAGTTTTTGGTATGTTGAAAGAGTTAAATTTTGATAGTATTCATGTTTTCACTAATGTTAAATAGGTATTCATTTTTCAAGAGAATACATGATTAAGTAATTCACATGTTTGTAATTTGACCAACAAGATATATCTTATGATGTATGGGAGATAAATGATGGAATTCACGTGATTGTTATGTGACATTTCAAGTAATCATTTTCAATATACTATGATCTTTGACCAATGTATTTTAGATAAGCCTAAAGATTGGAATGGATTATGTTGGACATAAGTTAGTATTGTTTAAGGATATAAATTTTTTCGATATTATTGATGGGATGTTATACTAATGTAATTTTAGAAAAAGGACAACCTGTAAGACGATTGACATCTCATCGCGTCGGACAAGGCTGTGGGAATCAAACCCACAATCGATGTACGACTGGCCTTTATCGTATACTTCTAGTCTACAGGAAGTCCCTGGTTAGCAGAAACTAGTTTTATTAAGCAGAATGATATTTAAAGTATAAGTCCATTTTAGGAATCATATATGATTAATCTCACTATAGATAGACTTATGTATATTTAGTAACTTTTGCTAACCATTTGTTTAAGATAGATGGAATGACCCATCATTCTATCACATGATATGCTAACAATTCATGAATAACAAATTCAACTTCATTTCTTTAACAGATGAAGTTGAAATTGTTCAAGGAACGAACAACAGTGAGATCGTACCAAAATAAAGTATTTATTCTAATTAAAATTCTTCAACTTTAGGGTAATGATCTTGAAAACCAAAAATGTTGTCCTAGTTCCCTTATATCCAACGAATTCGATGGTACCCTAGATCATCACAAATTTATGTCTTTATGATTGTTGGCGTTTTCATATCCATGTCCTCTACCACTCTCCATCAAAACTTTATGGTTAGATTTTTGTTCCATATCCATATTTTCACCTATGTTCTCTTATATGGAAACCCAATGATGAGTTACTTTGGGTAATCATTGCATTTCATACTGTAGTTTTTAAAATTATGTTTTAGTATTCCTTTTCACGATGTGGGTTTCTATGAATAGTAAACGATTTATAACCCCGACGAATTTCGAGGGCAAAATTCATTTTAAGGGGAGTAGAATGTAATACCACGAGATTTTACGAAAAATATTTTTTTAATTTCATTAATGTCTTCTATTATACAGCACACCAAGTTTATCTTTTACTATACAAAACACTGTATTTGCTTGCAGTATACGCAACGCTATTCTTGGATCGTGTTACACACAATTTCAAGTTCGTTTTATAATAGTCATTCTACGCAACGTTGAGTGTGTGTATATATATATATTCAATGTATAAATGAAATATGGTTGTATTTTGTTATACGAAACAATGAAGGATTATTTCACAACATGCAACCCTAAGTTGGCTTGCATTACACTCAATCACGACCTTCCTCGATAGCGTGTGTTGTACGCAATACAAGGTCTTACTAAACAACGATATATTATTATAATATTATTATGAACTAGCCATTACGAATATTATTAACTAAATTTGGAATTTTATAACATAATTATTCATCTTACACATTTTCTAGAACATAGTATAAAAACAAAATAATTTTTTCGGGTAAAATAAGTATTTTTAAAAAAATATAGTTTTTCCGCCTTTTGATGGAGCAGCCACTTCAAATATAGTTTTTACATGTTTATAAGTTCAATTTTACAAAGTAAAATTATTTTTTGGAATCAGGATATAAAATTTTACCTTGGATAAATTTTTCATATTATTCTGATAACTTTCATATTTTAATGAATAGTAAAAACATGCTATATTTTAATTAAAGAAAACTTTTTTCATTGTAATATCTTATGTGGTTAAATAATAATATTGAATAGTTTTAAAGTATAAATAGAATAAATTTTTACCATTTAATTTAATTTATGTCATTAGCCTTGATTTTACATTGAATTCATAGGTTAAATAAATTCAATCTTTTGCAATGTTTTAAACAAAAACCCGTTTTCTTTCGACAATGAGATTAGTTTTAATATAATATCTACAAATTCTGTGTATTGAATTTTGAAAAATGGATTCCATATCTGGAATAATTGGGTCCAAATTATATTAATAGACTAAATTTTATTTTTGGGCTTTATGAATAGTAAGAATGGTAAATTTTATTTACCATAGTAAAAGGTAAATTGGGTAATTAAGGGTAAATATAATACTATAAAATTATCTTAATACTTGTATTAATACAACAGGATGATAATAATTTTTTCTAAGTCATATTTGGTTTGAAATGGAATCCATTAGAACCCACTTGGAGGTGATTAAAACCTTTAATTTATTTTATTTAAAGGAAAGTGAAATATGTCTCACTCAACATTAATAATTAAAGTATTTTTAATCTAAGTTTATACAGAATATAAATTCAGTTATTAATTCTCATTTGAAATATAAAATGTTTATCTTTGTCATGGTAATTTATTTGTAATTTTTAAGAGTTATTTAATTACCTTATTATCTTATATATTAATGATGCAGAAATTATTTATTTAGTGAAAAATCAATAATATTGTTTTTATTGAAATATTAATACATATAAAAAGGCCCAAATTCTGCAAAAAACTTATTATTAGTGTATATATAAACCCTAATCATCCACTGTCCGAATTTTTGACCATTTGGTTACTTATTAAGGTGATTATTACACTTATATTATTTTATTTTAAATGATGGAAATGTTGTCACCTTCATAATTTAATAAAAATATCATTTTAACTATTTTGATTTTAAGATGATAAATTCTAGTAAAAGAATTATTGTGAAAGTTAATATATATATCTTCATCAATGGATTTTATTTTTAATTTTTATGAAACATATAAGAATATTAAATAATTATAAAAAAATGTTGTCGTAATTATTTTATTAAGAGATAAACCAAATAAATGGTTTTAAAAATAATAAACTAAATATTATATGAATTATTTAATGTGATCCACTAGTTTTATAGATACATATGACCTTTTATGAATATATTAATGCTTTTATTTCGAACATATCTTCTATATATAATATATTTAAATTTAAATAAATTAATAGTGTCAAATTTGACACTATTGTTATTTTATAAAAATAACATATTATAAAATTGTTTAAAAATCACAAAAATATTTAAAAATTATAAATTTAAATTTGTATCGTATAAAATGATATAAAGTATACAATTATGTGCAATTCATCAAAAATAATTAATTATTTGTTTTAATTTAAAATTTAGAATATTATTACCACAAATAAAATTAAATTGATTAAATAAGGATAAATCAAGTTGATATTGTTGAAAGTAAATTCCCAACTTGTATAAATTTTATTGGTTTATGCGATTGCAACCCTATATCATATAATATTTTAATATGAGTCATTTTTGGATGTTTTTAAGTGGGGATATATTTATTATAAATTAATATTTTTTAGATTTCCAAAGGTGCCCCTCCCCTCCCTTATAAAAGGGCTCCTCCTCCCTCTCTTCCTCACACCAATTTTAGCCTTAAAGATCGGCAAACCCCTGCCTAATTCTCTTCTACACTTCCCTAGAAACATCCTAGAGGTCCTGGTCTTCTTCAAAGACCATTATGAGTGCCCTAAAAGAAGGTCTCAAAGAGGTGCTTCAAAGACGAGATAATGTTCGTTAACGATTCTTTCATCTTTATTTCTTCTTCCACCTCTTCTTCCTTAGTTGTTTCATTATGAAGTAATTACATCAAGATCAATCATATATTGATATGTTATTATAAGTATGAAAAAAATCCTATTTCACAATTTATCCATCCTACTGAAAACGAAATCACTGCGCGTGTGTACGTACGGAATACTGTCTCCACGCCGTGGGGTAATCTATTTTCCACCACCACCTTACATGGATAGGTATAATGGTGTAAATGATGACTATATATGATTATTGTAAAGTGATATTTATTCTTAAATATTATACATACACTTGAATACAATTCCACGATCATGGGAATGATATCATCGCTCGTGCGTACGTACGGACTACTGTCTCCACGACGCGATGAGATTCATTGTCAATGACTAACCATTCATTAATGATTATAAAGTATATATAATAAGTAATAATAAAATATATAACATAATAATGATACTGTATTTATGTATATATATATATATGTATTCCATCTACTTAATTCCATTCAATTCAATAGGGAAACTAAAACAGCGTTCATGCGTACGTACGGCCAACTGTCTCCATAAATGGTGTATTTCTTTCCATTTATCGATATATTATATATATGAATATTCTGAATATATTATATATATATATATATATATATCATGTTTTACATTCTGGATATAAGTAATCATGATCTAAGTAATCATATGAATAAATACAAGTTAAAACACCAACGACAAATGAGACGATTTTACCCAAAACACTACTTTAACATGAATTTACAAAATAACAGGTAATATAAAGTCATACGTGAACCATATATGATATAATAACAATGAATATAATTCTGTAATAAGTAAATAACATTATTTAAATCATTATACAGGGGGTTCAGATACTTACAAAGCATATCGGAACTAAGGTAAGGGATAATTTTGCAAATCTCATTTTTATCCATGATTGCTTATTCGTAATTATTTACTAGGGTTATTGTTATCATCAATGTACATGTTTCCTAAATATGTTTTCATGTATGTTTAGTGTAATTTTTACCCACTTTTGACTTTTACTATATGGTATGTAAGGAATCTTTCTTTTGTTTACGTTACGAGGTACTTTTTTTACTTTTCTGGAAAAAGTACGATAAGAATGTTTTTTTAACGTATATGGAATGAAAGGATTTTTATGGTTTTATAAAGCCTTATATTCATGATTCCTCCTTCAAAATATTTCATGAATATTTTCATCAAAATCCTTTTCTTCTAAACTTTCATGACATTTTGTGAAAAGAAAATGATTTTGAAGAAAAAATGATATTTTCCTCAAGAATTCATTTCAAGTGTTTTATCAAAACCATTTTCATCTAAGATGACATTATTTCACATGTGTATGTTTCAAGTGTAATGTCTCCATGATTAACATTGTTTCAATTTTCTTATTATGAAATGATATCCATTTCTTTTATATGAATTATGTAATGATGGGATGATGTTTATGAAACCCATTTTATTTATTAGGTTATTATGAATTATGTATGTTTATTTTGTGGCACAAGTAAAAATGATTTCATTATGAGATGGTTGGGACCTATATCTCCTTCCAATAGATTGGGTAAATTTTTATATCTCTTGAGATAGACATGGCTGGAATGGTAAGTTAATCCAGTTCAGTGTTACAGGACTAAAACGAGGAGTGAACTCGATTCATAAAAGGACTTTGTCCACCAACATGGTCTTGGAAGCAATGCCTTGGCTACTATAGAAATCAGGAAATGTGCTGAATGGTTTCCACAATTACATGTTTTATTCCCATGCTATTTTATCATTCTTAATGTTTCTTTATGATCTATTCCTTACTTACTTCCATGTTTTATGTCATTTCTCAGGATTATTATGTTTAAACATTATGTTAATGTTTTTAAGTTAAAATGTATATGGTATGTTTTATTTTATCCATTCATACCATTACTGAGCATTTATGCTCACCGTTTTTATGTTTTCTTTTTTCCAGGATATAAAGAAAGGTTTTAGGTAAGAAAAAAGGGGAAGATCTTTATGGGAGATGTTGAAGATCTTTCACCACGATTAGAAGATTACGTTCCATGTTTCCAAAGACACTAAAAAATTACAGTCCTTGTGTGTCTGTTTTTGTTATGTGTTATGTTTTCTGCAAATTTAATGTAATGTTCATGTACGTCAAGCTTCGGGTCTCTTAATCTCATCCCAGAGGCTGGAGTTGCATTTGATCTATTGAAGATTAAGGAAGTACTTGCTTGGGAGCCACCCAAGAGTGTGACTTAGGTAATGAGTTTTCTGGGACTAGCTGGGTACTATCAGAGATTTGTGCTAGACTTCTCTAGAGTTTTAGCACCTATTCCATTATTGAAGATGAAGGGGAAACCCTTTGTGTGGTCAGAGAGATGCTAGTAGAGCTTTGAGGAGCTGAGGAAGAGGTTGACCAGTGCACCCATCTTGAGGCTACCAGATGAAAGAATTGGGTACGTAGTTTGCTCTGTCGCATCCCAGGATAGACTGAATTGTGTCCTGATTCAGGAGCGAGTAGTGATCGCATATGTTTTTCTTCAACTAGGACGAGAAGAGCAGAAATACACTACCCATGACCTGGAGATTGCATTATTGGTCTTTTCCACGAAGATGTGGGGACAATATCTTATGGGTGAACATTTTATAGTCTACTCTGACCACAAGAGTCTCAGGTATATATTCTCGCAGAAGGACCTAAACATGTGACAGAGAAAATGGCTCGAGTTCCTCCAGGACCATGGCATCAAGATAGTATATACTCCTGGGAAGGGGAACGTTGTAGCAGATGCTCTCTGTAGGAGATCAGGAATTCAGCTACTAGGAGAGGTGACAGAGCTGTTGGCCATGTTGCTGATATCTTTTGTTGATAGAGATAAATCAACCTTCCTGTAGTCTCTCATAGTCACTCCTCCACTTCTTCAGTGAGTTAGGGAGTCACAGCTTGGGGATGTTGACTATGAGACACGATGTTTTCCAATATCCTCAGGGCAGGCACATGGTGTATTTTCTAAAGGTGGGGAACATGTCATTCTCTTCAGAGGACATACCATGGTACCAGTTTCACTTCAGGTGGAAGTGCTGCCAAAGTACCACACATCTACTTTAGAGGTATATCCAGTAGTGGAAAAGATGTATCAAGACCTCGGATGACAGCACTAGTGGCCAGGTATGATGAAGGAAGTATCAGAGTTTGTCTCACGATTCCTCACTTGTCCGCAAGTGAAGGCAAAGCACCAGGTTCCAGCAGGATTCGTTCATCCCTTAGAGGTCCCAGAGTGGATGTGGTATGAGATATCCATGGATTTCATGACGGTACATCCACATACATCCAAAGGCTACAACTCTATATGGCTGATTGTCGACTGACTCACCATGTCGTCCCACTTCAAACTGATCAGAGAGCAGGGCTCAGTAGAGAGCTTGGGACGCCGCTACATACAAGAGATCATATGAATTCATGGTGTACCATTGATGATCGTCTCTAATCGAGATGCTTGTTTTACTCCTCGGTTGTGGAAGGGGTTGCATGAGGCTTTCGGGAAGCAGCTTCCCTTGAGCACCGCCTTCCATCCTCAGATGGATGGTCAGATTGGGAGGACATTTTTGACCCATGAGGACATGCTCCGTGCATGTGTCCTCGAATTCGGGCGTATCTTGGAGGATCACATACCCTTAGTATAGTATTCTTATAACAACATTTACCACTCTACCATCAGGATAGCACCTTATGAGGCAATTTATGGCCGACCTTGTAGATCTCCTCTATTCTGGACTGACCTAGGGGAGTTAGGACATGTAAGACCAGATATGGTGCAGGATACGACGGAGAAGGCGCATATCATCCAGGAGCAGATAAAGACTGCACAGAGCAGGTAGAAGTCCTATGCTAATAGGAGATAGTGACCACCGGAGTTCGGGGATGGTGAACATGTCTTTCTACTGGTCTCATCTAAACGATGTCTATAGAGATTTTTCTGATGTGTCAAGTTGTCTCGATGATTCATCAGACCGTTCCAGGTCCTCAATAGAGAAGGTGAGGTGGCTTACCGCATGGCTCTTCCACCTCAGTTGCACCAGGTGCACGGCATTTTCCACGTATCTCAGCTGAGGAGATACATGCATGAACTGTCCCGCATCATCGACCATGGGGAGCTAGATATCAATGACGGGGCAACATTCATGGAGGTTCTAGAGGATATTGAGGATCAACAGGAGCAGGACCTATGTGGATGGTTGATTCCCCTGGTGCGTGTTTGCTGGAAGCATGGGAACCTCCAGGAGAGTACATGGGAGCGGGAGGCTCAAATGCGTGCTCAATACCGTCATTTGTTCCATTATTATGAGTTGTAACTTATAAGGACGAAACATTATATGTTGGGGGAAATATAATGACCCATAAATTCAGTGAAATTATTATTTTTAAATACATGGTATTTTTACGAGTCCACATTTTCTGACGACACATGATTTCGAGGCCTGGTATGCCCGAAATCAATTTTTGATGTTTTGCTCTGGTACTTTCAGTAAACATAGGTGTGGGATTTTATATATTTTTAACCGTTGCTCGGAGTTGAAATCTGAGGGCACCGCTGAACTCACAGCGCCGGTATTAGCTTAAGGAGACCTTTCACACAGTTTCATTTTATCATGTTTGGAAGTTAATTTTTTGGGGATTCTAAATAAAATAAAATAAAAATATGTGTACATATTTTTATTTTATTGGTGGTTAAAACCACCATGTGGAGGTTAGAGGTGGGTCCAACCAGACCATAAACTTCATTTGGAGGATATAACTAGGTGGGGACCACTCTAATTTAAACCCCCATTAACCCCCATGTAACATTTATTTAATTGTGTAAAATCTATTAAACTTCCCTTGAAATTAATAAAGCCACCTATATGCATATAATTTTGAACCTTTCACATTCTCTCATTAAAGTGCCAACACCCATTAATTTATGAATTGAGTTTCCAAAATTAATTCATTAATTTGTAGTGATTTGTATTCTTTTGAATTCCATTTGGAATGCATGGCATGAATGAAATAATATGGAGGCTATTATTTTAGTTTGGGTGGACACATTATAGCTTTGGGAGAACTCATGGAGAAACGACATCTTCCAATGAAGAACGACCTATTCCACCGAAGAAGGCTCCTCATCTCCGAAACACGTGATGCATCATATTATTCCTTCTTCAACCGAAGTAAGGATGGGAACCACCTCTGCCAACAAAGTACACCAAGGGCATCATCTCGACTCGACTTCACCGAGCTCTACCACCTCTGACGTTGATGGAATGACGTCTGTTTTCCATGACGTATGTCTTACATGACTGTTAAATTTAATACAAAAAATATGAGGTAGGGGTGTTTACCTTTCTTGGGATTGAAGATATTCATTATTATTTCTAAACGACGAACGCGAAACTGCCAATGAATAGGCTGATCTGCGGTTCGATCGTTCTTGAGGGAAAAGGGTGAATTTCATGTGGGTTTTTGATTTAGTATGGATTAATCTTGTTGTGATATTTATTGAACCCTGTTATTATATGCTAACATGGAAGGTGCAGGCCAATCAGAACACAGACCGATTCCCTTCGTTGATCTTGTGATGTTCTTTGGCATGTTGCGTTCTTTGTGGGTGACGGGGAAAAGTGGCAGTGACAGAATCTGGGGGGTCTAGCGTTGAGGGAGACATCCCAAGAGGACCCCCGGCACAGACAGATCCAATTTCCGACCACGGGAGCGAACTGGGTGGTTCGTAGAAGGTGGGCCACCAAGCGGAAGTTTCGGCGACCGGAGGCGGCGGTGACGGTGGGGGTCGTGCACCGACCGCGTGGACGGACTGTTGGCTACTGGGGCTGCCCGGTCCACGGGACAACTGACCGGACGATCCGGCTGATCCTCTGGAGAACTACGGCACCTGCAGGTACCCCATGGAGGAGGACGAAGCCCGCCTCCATGGGCCGATCGGTTGGGCGAATTAGCCGGCCGTGTGCTGGCCAGGCGAGAGAACCGCAGCGCCTGTAGGTGCTACATGGGGAGAAGCACGGCCCGTAGCGCGGGCCGCGTGCAATGGGCCGAACCGGCCCGGTACGGCTGGACGGGTAGAGGAGGAGGTGGCGCCACCTGGCACCACCAGGCTAACTAGACCGGCCCACAACACGGGTCAGGTCTGCGGGTGGGCAGCGCCACACTAGGACGGGCCAACCCCCAGCTGGGTCAGACCTTCCGAGCCGGGGTGGGCCTCCCCGCCCGCCCACAGGGATTGATAGGTCGGGCCCGTCTTTGGTTAAATGCAAAAAACTCCTAGACAGTATGTCTGATTGATGCGTTGTCTACAGAACTGGGACCCTCGTAATGTGCAGGTCCTTTTGGGATACTCAATGTGAGTTTTGGGAAAAATTGGTAAACGGCCGGGTTTTGATCGAGCGTAAATCCAACCGGGCCCCTGGAACTGAAATGCCAAGACCTCTCAAACAGGGTGTCTGATTGATGCATCGTCTTTCGTGTTGGGTTCCTTATAATGAGGCAGAACTACCAGATACATCAACTCATGACTTTATGATAGATGATGTTTTGACACTTGGATTGACGAGCGGACCCTCCTAGAATCGAGCGTGTTTTGTGCGATAACCATAGGGTTGGCTGTGACTGAGATGACAGGATCCTCCGTGGGTTCGAAAGCGACGATACTGTACCAGGTTCCTCTGTGGATTCGATAGTGATGACTACTATACCAGAATACTCTGTGTGCTCGACAGCGATGAATACTATACCAGGATCCTCCAGGGGTCTGACAGTTCTGACATTTGTTTGTATATCATATGTGGGTGTGATAGAATAGCTGGTCATGTATCCTATGTGGGTCTGACAGTTTAGCAGGTCCTGTATCCTATGTGGGTCTGACAGTTTAGATGAATCAGTGACTTCATCTGATCATCTCTTTCACTCTACGAAATATGTATACCTGTGTGAGTTGTGTCATGCCTTTTAACCATTATCATCGCGGTGATTGTCTTTACTTACTTTGTGGAATGGTTTGTGCTTGGGTTCGAGAGTTGGAGCTGGACTATAATTGATAACATAGGTATATGTTTGTGCATATACCTAAGTAGGGTTGGTTGATACTTCATGATTGTATCTTTCTACTGTGGTTTATCCTTTGTGGATTCTGGGAGAACTTCGTTGGTCTCGGGGTCCCATACTGCGTATTATTATACTCACCACTACACGGGCTTCGTACGCACATTGTTGTGTTCTGTACAGATGACAGACCTTAGTGATCGAGGATGAGGGTGACAGATGGGATGCATGCTTGGAGTTAGACTAGACGGTACGCACCACAAGGACGAGTTGTTCGAGTTCTATACCTACCCTTCAGGTATGATTCAATGGTGGAAGATCCAGGAGTTGTTTTCCCTTTTACATGTTCTTGTTGTTCAATTGGGTTTTTATACTGGCCCTCATACTTTCAGCGCACATTTCTTTTCCATTTTAGTACTTATTTCTTCTACATCATGTGTTCAGCCAGTATGTGTTATAGGCTTAAAGGTAATGCCTTCCCTTATATCAGGATTACGCCTTTGGTTCTAGTCGCCCGCCCTTGGCCTATGAAAGGCGGGCTTGGGGTAGTCATGGCACGTGCCCCGAGGATGGGTCGTGACATAATGTGTGGTGAATTTGTAAGATGATAATTCATATGATTATTATGCCCGCTAATAAGAAATTAATATCACATGAATAACCAATAGTAATGTCATACTCACACATGTTTACATATGTTCATATAATGGCTCACTAAAGGTTCCCAATGTGATGTGTTTCCAAAAAAATTTAATAATACATGATCATAATTTAAAATAATTTTAGCCCCAAAATGAATTACCACCCCAATTTTTTTTAACACATATGAATTTGAATATCAACTTTGATGCATTACATCAAATACATAATGAAAAAAATAGTTTATAAATCAATAACCCTTTAAGACACCATTTGGAAATCCACCAAATATTTATTTTATAAAAAAACAATATTTAAATTTAAATGACCAAATTTCATAAAAAAGGAAAGGGATATACAATAGTATAATTAAATTCAAGGATTATCCTAATTGTATAGTGAAATATTCCATGGAAATAGAGGAAATATAATGCCCATAAAACATGGTGATGTGAATCCAAGATATCTAGTCGCCACCTACCTGGATCCTAGATAAAATCCATCAGTTATCCATTTATACAATATATTACGTCTTTATTCCCCATGCAGTTTTCACAACATGGAGAAGATGAGATGTCATAGGAATATTTAAAGTAAGTAGGGGGAAAAACTAAGGAACATATATTTTTTTTAGATCCTTATAGATCCTTAGATATTATCTATGAGAGCATGGATAGATGGAAATATATAATTAATGAGGGGATGGTTCATGATTATAATGAATTTATAGAGTATTAGAATTAAAAAAACTAAGGGAATCTAGTTGTTTTTCAATATTTAGAGATTTACCTCTGGGTGAATGGTGATGATTCATGTTTTGAAAAAAAATCCTCGGACCTTGAATTTTCAACTCTACATAGAAAATAGTAATACTATTATTTGTAATAACCATATGTTCTGAAAAACTAGGCACATGATATGTGATAGGATCAATAGAAACACTCAATCATCTTGGCAGGATTAATTTCAACCTACACAGTTTGACAAAATGTGGTCACACTATGCATAATTCAAATATAATTCACTATGACATATCAAATTATTACCACAAAATTAGAAATAAAAAATACCATGAACCACGAAAATATATTGTTTTTTCCAAAATTCAATCTTTTAAAAACCAGGCTCTTGGAAAACCCTATAACATCACCCATGATATTCACAGCTTAAAGTATCATGTACATATCCCCTAGAGGAAAATAATTATCCCGTCTATAAAATTTTTATTCCCAATTAAATCACATATTATTTTGTAGTGACATAATGTGAATTAAACTTCTTAATCATAAAGGACATCCTCTTCCATGTGTCATGGAAAATCTAGATGTACTACTATATTACATAGACCCATGGAATAATTTTACCCTGAATCATCTTACCATAGTAATTCTTTTCTTGAATTGGAAGCCCAACTACGAAGGAATCGTGATTAGGACTAACATATTCCCATTTAATCACATGATATGGATCTTGGTGACACCTATTCATGGATAAGGCACAAGGAAAATCATGTATTTCATAATGTGATATTTTTTTCCAAATTAATAAGGCACCTCTCTATGTTGTTTAAAAATAATGAAATTCACACTAATACAAGGTCTGAACTTACACTACATACTAAAACATTGAAATCCCAAACAATGGAAACACCGTGAAATATTCAATCACATTCCACAGTAGCCAAATGTTAACGATAGTTTACTAGATTAAATAAAATGTATATTATAAAACTAAAAAAATTTATCAAGATAAATGTATAGTCTTTATCATCCCAATTAAAGATTTTCTCATACCAGAGATCACTCAACCGCACATTCCAATCCTCAAGGAGTTCCAAAAGGCTGCATAGATGACACATCAAAATTCTTATAAATGATTTGAAATAATAGAATATACTATAATAAAAATCCACTAAAATAAATCATGAAAACTGAATCCATAAACTATAGAATCAGATGAGTTTTCCAATTAAAAAATCAATCTGATGAATGCAAATCAGTTTTAACATAGAACATGAACTCCTCAAATCATGACCTCCCATCAATAATTATAATTAAATGCATGTGAATATTTTATATATAATAAAAAATGGACCCAAAAGAATCTTGATAACCCTTTATTATTCAATAATTCATTTTCTTCTACAATAATCACTTCTATGGAAATAAATAAATGATATTTTTTCATGAATCAAGTAATAGTCCCCAGAAATAATATCCTATTTTACCCAAAGAGTACATTGTATTTAAATTATGGGGTCTATATGTCCTTAATAAATACCCAATAACATATTGGATAATGACACATCGTACTGGCAAGGTTGGTGTGCTCCACATCACTATTCTAATATAAATTGCATCATGGTAATCTCCACAATATACCATATCATTCTTTATTATTAAAATTGATGCATCAAATCATAACATGTCTTGGTAACACAATATATCATGGTAAGACAAGGGTTGTTATAATGATATATAAATCCCCAACAACATATTAAATAGAACAAACAACACTATTTTATTTTAGTGGGAAGGGCATGCTTGGTCATATGTGAGCATTCAAGAGTATTAAATACTCATTTTCTACTGAGACAACATCTTCAAATATTTTTATCTATATTATTCCTCCTTTGATTCTTCATGAAAACGTTTTATTAATTCCCTACTCCAAGAATATATGTCCATATATACTTGACTAATATTTTCCACAATGTCATGATCAATAGATAAAAGTCACATTTCTAAAAATTCTTATCAAAGGATGTGATTACTATGGGGAAATTTACAAATTAGAATTATATGATGTAAATATATCATAAAATGTTATTTGAGGAAATTATATCATAATAGTCAAAGTTAAATCACAATTGATACAAACATAAAGTCATGATGAGAATGACGTCCTCAATGATGGAACAATTAGATTAATCCTAAATATATAACCTATTTTCCCAACATTAATACATATCCATGCACTAGGACTAAGTATTTATAGTGAATCCAAAATTATGATAATTGTTTCAGAATTAATCCACAATGTATGTAATGTTAACCTCACTTTTATCCTTTGAATAGAGCCTATGGATCATCTTTTTCCAATAAATGTTTCTAAGGGAAATACTGTCCAAAAATGTTTCTCCACACCAGTTACATTCAATATATAATGATTCATCAAGAAGAAACTACATTATAAATGAGATTAAAAATATGATAACTATGGTTTCATATTCCATTTATTTAACACCCAAAAATTCTAATGTAATAACATTGTATTCGATAGCTTGTATGCCTTAAAATTACAAGAGTGAAATGTAACATAATATATGTATAATTTCTAACATATTTACTATTTTTTTTAAAAAATATCTCTTTTGGATTTTAATGTTTTAAATAATGAATTATATTGTGTTATAAAAAATAACGAGTATGTTCAGTGGCTTGGAATACACACAAGACCTTGTTTCGCTGAACAATAACATATTGTTAAAATATTATTAAAATTAGATTGAACCGAGCCACCAAATTTGTATTTATTAAAACAATTAACTATCATATGAAAATATATAATTTAATCAATTATAAAATAAATTAATTGAATAAAAAATGATTAGAAATTAATATGAAAAAATTGAATATAATGAAAAATAGGAATATTTTTATTATCAAAATGATTTGTTAAAGAAATACAATAAATTATAAAAATATAGTGAGTGATATTAGCATGATATATGTTTTATTTATTGAATAAAAATTTTCATATAAATTCAATATATTTTGTAATCTTGTGATAAAACCCCTATATTATGAATAAAATACAATATTTTTTAAAAGGTAATTTTACTACCTTTTAGTGAAGAACCCATTTAAATACAATTTTGACCCTTTAAGAAATTTAATATTTCAAAATAAATATAATAATTCAATGATAAAAAAATAAAATGGGAAAGGTTTATTTTGTTTTATCATTCCATGATGTTTCATTTTCTAATGAATAGCAAAAATACTGAATTTAGGTTCAAAACATATTTATCATAAATTTTATTAACAAGTTTAAATAAGGGTTTATATTGGTAATAATGTATAATTAGATCATATTATTAGGTGATTAATCCAATTTTGTTAATTATAATTATTTTAATTAAGAAATTAACTACAAAATATTATCAAAATTGTGGATTTTTTTAAAAAATCACCTTATCTTCCCGACTGTAGAATGATTATTAAATTAATTTTTATCAATTTAATTATATTTATTTGGAATACTGGTTTTAATATTTAGAATGAAAATATTTTAAAATTTATAATAATTAAATTTTTTTTGACAAAAAATATTATTAATGGTGATTAAAATTATTTATAACGACTAAGGTTAAATAATGCTTCATAAGGGACCAAACCTTAACCTTATGGCCGAACAAGACATATAAACCTGTCCAAAATATAATGGATTGAAATATTTTTACCCTATCATATATGTTATCTAATTGTGTATATAATTGGACCCACATGTAATATGAAAACCATGGGTTGAATTATATTCTCAAAATATTAGAAGTGTGTCACTCCTCCTCCTCTATAAAATTCCATCACTTCTCCCCATTCCCCAACCCACTCAAACCACATTGGATCAGAAAATATCAGAAAAAAATAGCCTTCCAAGATGTCTAAAATCTATATTTAGACCTCTATTTGGGTAGAATAAATTCCAAAAAATCTCATTGGTATAAACAAAAATGTGTTACCCGATTTTAGGGAAATGTATTCCAATGAAATATATTCATTAATATATTATCCACTCCCTATACTCTTCTTATGCAATGAATAAATAATAAAAAAATAGTATAATCAATATAATACAATGTTTTTATGTTACTATTTTTTCCAAAATATACATACACCTCCAACTAATGTGTAATGAACATACTATTTCTATATATAATGAACTACTGCCTCACAAAACGAAGATTGTTCATTTTTCCATTACCATATTTCCCGGTGGCCATTAATATAGAAAAAAAATTTATATATGATATTTATGATATTTATAATTTTCCAATGATTATGAAATTTATATATAGATCATACATTAATGCATTCCATCTTGTGTAAATACAATAATTTCAATTGAGGATGTTTGGACTACCACCCCATCTAAATGATGTGACTCATTCATTCCTGAAATGGAAGGTATAAATAATAGACTTAATAAAAATATCTAACATAATTATAAAGCATATTTTAATATAATTATAACAAACAAATATACATATATCATTTAATTTTAATTCTTCTAATATTATTAAAAAGTTAATGAAGTGTTTGTGCGTAAGTATGGCCTACCATCTACCTAACCTGTAAATTTCATTTCTTATCTTAAAACATTATAGATTATTATAAATCAATATATAGTAAATATATATGATAATTAAATCATAGTTTTCATTATATAGATTATGAAATCATGATCTAATTAATAGTAAGAACACTTGACAAGTCAAAAACAAACTTGAAAAAACTAGGAAATTAACACCCCAAATTGCTAAAATAATGAATGAGAGTGAACAAATGGGTAATAAAATTTTATAAGAAGACAATATAGGAAATTATAAAAAATGTTAGGTTTATGGTATAAATTATTAATATATTTTAATTCATTATAAAAGGGGATAAATAGAATAAAAAAAGAAGATTAAGGTAATGTAATTTCTTTTCAATTTTCATTACATTGAGACTTATTTGTTATTATTCACCAATTAAAATTAATTTTGTGTACATACTACCTATTTCATGTCATATGTTGAATATAATTATACCCATGGTATTCTATTTTTCATTTAATTTCAACCCTTTCAAGAGATTATGATTCAAGTGATTCGATGTTATATGGGACACTTTGGGATGATTAATGTTTATTCTACACAAAATTCGTTATAATGATTATCTTTTTAATCACACTTTTTATTTTCAATTTTTAAATTTCATTATAATATTAATTAATTTAAATCTTTTTCAGTGGATTTTTTTTATGTATCCATATTATCATAAAATTGATATTAATTTTTATTAAACAATATATCATTTTCTAAATACGGTGTCAACATTGGCAGTTATTTGATTAATTGGGGAATTATTGATAAATAGATATTATTTATTTAATATGGATATTTGATAAGTCATGTTACTAATTTGGGTTATTATATATGTGTAATTATTTGGACTACTAATTATGGGTCGATCTAGAAGCTTATATTTATCTTTGATTCATCAATTGGTTCTCACGAGACAAATAATATGGCCAAATTAAATGGGTTTCTATCCATAGTAATAACCATCTTGTGAAATATCTAAAAGACATTTCTTTTCTTGTTCCCTTGAATTAATTTCATCAATAAATAATTTACCTCCATTATTTTCACTTTTTATAAATCCATGATATTTTGTGTCGAAATATCAATAGAGACGTTTCATTTTCAGTTCATTGATTAAATGGATTTTTTATTAGTTTCATACATTTCCATATTATATTTTCCTTATATAATTATTTTAATGTCACGTGTTATCATTTTTTTACATTTCCATTTCAATTTATTCTCATTGATTCATTATTCCGTTTTCTATACATAACCAAGTTGATCGTTTGAGCACACTATTATTAGTCTCCATTTCAACAGTTTATGATGTAAAAATCTTTGAATAATCTGTTAAGGATGCATTTTATTTCTTTTTATTATGTTTTATATCTATAATTTGTATTTAGAAATATATTATGGGTATCATGAATGTAATATAGCTTACCTATATATATAAAATGATCGATCCTTTTGTATTTTTTTCATTGAAATCCTAAAAATGTAATAAGTTAATGCATCGACTATAGGATTTTTTGGTTAGGGTGATCAGTTGGTATCAAAGGAAGTATAACAAAAAAAATGGAAACTATATTTAGATAACAAATATTAGGGAGAAAAAACATAATATAGACCTTGATGATAAATATAAGAGAATATAAAATAACTTTAGTAAGGTAGATATTCTATGGGAATTCCTAGAAATACATAAATGTATGGATACTAGTAGTGAAAATGTTTCTGGAGGAGATGCAAATAAGAGTAACAACTCAAGAAGGTATGTCGGGCCTGACTAGGTGTAATAAGAAACATTAAAATGGGCCTTACAATGCACCTGGTATAACAATATAAGGAGGATATTCTTAGTATAATTCATATTTTTTTTACCAACCATTATGAAGGATCTAAAATTATTTATTTCCCTAAAGTGACCAAATTTTATGATTATAGGATTTATGATGCATAATTTAAGGACATATGTTATTCAATATTTATATATATACAATATTAATAAATTTAGGAGTTAATCCTATATATTCCATTATTTATAATTAGATCCTAGAATACGTAATGAAAACTCTACCAATGCATGTGATCCAAATGTAAGAAGGATCATATCTTTTATGGACTTATACCACTATTTTGGTGGGATTTAGTGTTCCAGGTACTCTCATTTCTTGATAAAATAGTATCATGTACTAATGAGATAGGTAAAAAATTGTCCAAGTCATATGTATTTGAATGTAAGTATGATTAGAAGAGGATAAAAGAGAAAAATATGAATGAAGGGAATAAGGTAAATAAGTACTTTACCGCAACATAAAACTGTGTAAAGAAACAATTTGGTACTGGATTAATAATAAAGTGAGTTTGATACATGTTTGGAAAGAAATTCCACTATAATTATGATTGAAAGGGTTGAAAAAAGCTTTCTAATGTATAGTTATTCAACTGAAAGGAAATAAGACACTATGAATTTTTTTCTTCAAATATCAATGGAATATACCCCAAAATAATGGTATTGGTTAATGATCAATTTATTCTATTACCACAGACAAATATGATTGGTTCATGTTCCTATTCAATAATTATACCATTTTAATATTTTATCATCAATATAATATTTATCAGAACTATAAAATATATGATGATTGTTCTATAATACATTTTCATTAAGTATTTGTGATAATATATTGAATGATACAAAGAGAATTTACCCATTATAAAGTTATACTTTTGAAAAAAATGCATAATTAAGGAAAAAACAACACATAATATGTTCATGCTATTAGGAAAATTATGAATAAATTGTTGATTTGGATAAGTTCTTTCTAGCTTAGAACTGATTAATTACTTGTTGACTATTGGTCCATAAGACATTTTTGGATTTATGGAATATATCCAATAACATGTCTATTATATTATGAATAAGAATAATTCATCCTTTTAATTAGTTTTTATGGTGATTAATGTTTTTCATATAAATTAAAAGGATACATGATGAAGTTATTTAAATCATTGGACTATGAAAGTTTTGAGCTTATATATATTCATTAATGGATAATTACATGTTTATTTAGAAACTTCTTTGACCATATTTCATCTTTTTAATGGTTAACCATTTATGATACAGTTTAATTTTTACGTTGGATGTGGTTTTAAGGATTGATATATTACACTAATATGTGATAAATCTTATTCTATGAGATGATGTTGTAATATCTCAAGGAAATAATAAAAGAAAACATATTTATAAAAGAAACATGACTTGTCTGTATATTAAAAAATATTCTTAGAGATTGAAATAGTTACTCAACTCTAGGTAAAATGATATTGAAACCCAAAATTATTTCCTAGTACCTTCACTTATGATGAATCAAATAGCCATTATATTATCAATAATTTAGGGATTTTCCATTGTTAACACTTCTGTGACACATTCTACAGAACACTCCCTTAGAACATTATTGTTATATTCGTCCTCTGTATCCATGTTTACATTTACGACATATGCTCTTCTACTATGAAACATACGTACCTAATCCTTGTACATTCCATTATGTATTATTAATAATATGTGATATTAAAACTTTTATGATGTGGGTCTCTAAAAAATAGCCTATTTGTATTTCCACTATTACTGATATGTAGTTAAAATATTTATGAATCAATTTATTTATTGATGGGGGAATGTAACACCCAAATTTCTAAAATAAGAACCTTGTATTCGATAAAATGAAAGACTTGAAACCCCTTGTGTTAAAATGAATATAATATCCAAATAATGTTTAATATATATTCCATTAAAAATAAATTAAATTTTCTTTATATATTTCAATTGTGAAATAATTTGTTCGCATATGATATGCGCAATAATGAGTTTCTTCAATGGCATAAATTACAATCAAGATTGAGTTTCACCACACAAGAATATAAATTTAAAATATTTTGGTAATTATATATCAACTAGAAATCAATTTAAGGGTTCTAAAGTGGGTTTACTAACTATCTAAAATCAATTTTTTTCACAAATACAATATCAATTCATTCTTTAATAAATAATTATAAATTAAAAAAACATATTGAATATAAAGAAAAATATTATTTATTTTATTGTCACAATGAAGCATTAACCAATTTAATTAAATTAATTACAATTAGTGAGTTATATTAATTCGATATATATAATATATTAAATATAATATTTTTGACATTCTTCTAATATATTTTACAGTCTTAAGATACAAACAAACTCAATTTTATGGATAAAATACTATATTTTATTATGGTATTTTTACCAACTTTTGAAGCCAAGCCCATTTTAAATAAAAAATTTCATCATTTTATATATTTAATATTTAATATTAAAAATAATATTTGGATGATAAACATTACAAAATTGGTTGTGTTAATTTTTGGTATCTTTCTGCGAAGTTTCATTTTTAATGAAGAGTGAAAATACTGAATTTTAGTTCAAAACAGATTTTTCATATGAATTATTTATACTATTAAATTATGTTTTAGATTAGTTTTTATTGTTAATTAGATCATATTTTTAACAATTTATCTAATTTAGAATATCATAATCAATTTAAATTTGAAATTGACTACAAACACCCATTAAATGTTTGGAAGTTATTACTTTAAAAACCATTATTGTCATCCCACCGACAAGATGATTTTAAATTAATTTATTTCACATTTTTCATTATAATGTTTAAAAATATAATATATATATTTAGTAAGAATAATTTATTATTTATAATAATATAATTTCTTTCCAAAAATATTTGTTAAACTTATTGAAATTAATTACAATGATTATCTACAAATGAAGCTTTATAAGGGACTTACACTTATCAGGAAGAAAAAAATACTCATATAAGTTTTCCAAAAATATTTTTTATGGAAATATATAGAACCTATAATATCTTTTATCCAATTGGGCCCATTCTGGGATCCACTTGAAACAAAAGAATTATTGGGGATAATTCGTTGGCAAAAATATTCCAAGAGTGCCACTCGTCCACCATTATAAAAGGCCAAAAATCCCCCCACCCTCCAAACTTCTAAAAAATATCATAAATATTTGGTTCAAACAGTATATACCCAAATATATTCCCAACATATATCCCTCTCAAAATTTAATCTTCCCTTTTTTCAAAAATCCTGCCAAGGAATCCCTTTGTTATAAATCAAAAGGAGATGCCCGATTTTAAGATAATTGTTTCCAACGATCTATTTACATTCATTTGTTTCTCCACTACATATAATATTATTATTTCATGATTACATTACAAAAACAGTATTAAATATAATTTATTATATTTTTATGTTATTATGTCTACCTTCAAATACAAAGACCTCTATATAATGGTTAAAACCAATAATGTTTTAGTGTATGATGATCTACTACCTGACGAAATGATTATTGTTAATTTTTTCCATCTCCACCTTTAATAGTAAACATTATGATGTAAACAATGTTTATATATGATATATATGAAATTTTTAATGTCTTTATTCCTCTAAATGTTTAATTTAGAACATACCTTTATTCCATTATTCTTGTATAGATACGATAATTTCGTTTGAGAAAGATTGGACTACCACCCCTCAAAGCGATTTGACTCGTTCATTCCATACATGGAATGTATAAATGACAGAATTAATAAACCTATGTAACATATATGAAATAGATAATATACTGGAATTATAATATAAATATATAATTTATGTTTCATTCTTTTAATACATCAAATAAATGAATGTAGCATTCATGCATAAGTACGACCTAACATCTCCCTGAACGGTGCATTCCATTTCATATATACTATCCTGAATGGTTATTATAAATACATTTATAATATTTATATATGGTAATTACATAATTTTTTACATTCTACTTATTGTTAAATGATGATCTAATTAATATTAACACCAATTGATAATTCAAAAACATACTCGATAAAACTAGGAAATTAACACTCGAAATAGTTAAAATAATGAAAGAGTGTTCACAAACGGATAATAAAAAATTATTAGAAATAAATATATGACATACTAAATATTATTATGTTTATGGTATAGTTTAGTAACATATTTTAATCCACAATAATTGAGTATAAATACCACACAACAAAAATAATGTTAAGGTAATGTAATCTCATCTCAATTTAAATTCCATTTATACTTATTTGTTATTATGTTCCAATTCACATTTATTATATGTATATACTATATTATTCAGGTAGTATGATAAATCTCCTTATTGTCATGAAATTATATGATTGATTTAAATTCATTCCTTTCTGGATATTATTATTCAAATTTTTTAATGTTTTATGGGACACTTTGAAATGTTTAATGATTATTCTCCTCAAGAATATTTGTAATGATAATCATTACAACATCAAATTGTTTTTTTAATTATATAATTATATTTACAAAATATATTCATTTTAATCATTTTCATTTAAGATTTACTTCAATGTACATATTCTCATGCAATGGATATTAGTATTTCCTAAACCATAAGTCATTTTTATAAATGGTGTTCACTTGGACCATTATTTGAAGAAATGAAGAATTATTGATAAAACGTTATTCAATAATAAATATGGTTATTTGATATGACATAAAATTTATTTTTATTATTCATTATGATGAATTATTTTCATTTTTAATGAAGGGTGGAACCCATACTTTATTTATCTCCCTAATGCATCGACATGTTATCATCAAACAAATAATTTGGCCAAATTATGTGGGGTTATCTCCATAGTTTTAACTATCTTTTTAAATATCATAAAGGTATATATTTTCATGTTCCTCATACATTACATACATTAAGAAATCATTTTCCCCATTTATTTTTTGTTATTTTTCTTTCATGATATTTTTCATTGACATATCTATGGGTACTTTTCATTTTCATTTAATTAACTAAATGGAATGTGTTTCAGTTTCATACCTTTCAATTTTTATTTTTCATTATATAGTTAATTCAATTGAATGTGTTGTTAAGTATTGACCTTTTCATGTTAATTTATTTTCACTGAACCATTATTTATTTGGCTTATCTTACACTTGTTGATCATTTTAGGTCACCCTCTTTATGATTCAGTTCCCAAGGTTTTGGAGAATAAATGTTAGAATAATCATTCAAGAATGATGATTATTTCATTTAACTTTATATCATGGTTTTAATATATATTTAAAAATTTATTATGGGTATAATGTATATAATATAGATTTAAAATATTGTTATACTGACTGGTCCTTTTGGTTTTTATTTCTTATGATAATGTCAATGTAACTAATTAACGCACTTACACCCAGATTTTGGGGTCAGGGTATTAAAATTTATAAGGAACCACAAATATCCCATGTATAATAATTTATAATCAATCTTAATCTTCAATATTGATGCAACCCATAAGTAACTAGTTCAATCATGGGATTACTACCAACACCCAAGACGGTATCAAAAAATAATATGATTAGACAATATAAAGGATCACTAGAAAGTAAAAAAGTTTAACATCACTATATATATGATGTATCTCATAACTAAGAGATAATTCAAATTAAAATTGGACTCAGTAATAAAAAAATAATGTTTTTTAGTTATTCATGAGATTAAGTTCATAGTAAATTACGTTTAGAGAATAAAACCTTGTGTATTATTCAATCCAAATATCTACATACACAACTCTACTGGATTTATTTTCATATCATTTCACCCCAACAAAATTGTTACTATTACAAAAACCTAAAGATCACCATGTTCTTATAAATAAGACAAAACTCATATAGTTTATTTTTCAAAAAAAATATCTCAAGTAGTATGGTTTGGAGAGTGAAAAATTAAACAATGAGGAACTAAGAAACCTGATATGTCTGATGCTCTCAAAGAATCACCCTGAACATGATATCATAGATCACTCCGAAATAGGAATATACAAAATACCAATCTAATATTTAGGTATATATAATGAAACCAAATGTTTGATCAAATAAATTATATTAGGCACTCAATCTTCCACTACTCCAGAGGAATACGAGGAATCAAATAGCAACTTTAATAAATAGTTTAACATAAAAACACTTTTGTGGGGAATTATGATAATCTGGATAGAATAAAACCTTTACCACTCCACATGGATCCTGTTCATGACTAATTATAATATAAAGAGGTTCTCTCAAAAAAACATATCGAATATACTCTTGACTTGTATAGAAGACTAACCCAAGATATAAGAGACATGAGATACATATGGTCTTGTCCTATAATGTTCATAAAAAGTCACATGTACACATTAAATAGATAGCATAAAAATATATTTCAATAATTAATTAAAACACATTCACATAATTTTCTAAAAGAATACTCATAAAGAGAATAAAACATTTTAAAAATCCTTTAATTTGAAAACCCCAAACACTATTTGAAAAGGATCTTCAATAAAACCCTCTTTAGAAGAAGACATATTTTATAGATCAATAAAATCCCAATAGGGGTATATTCCAAAAAAAATGTAATCAAAATATGAAGAATAATCACATTCAATATAATGAATCAAATTGGATATATATTCTTCTGAAATTCTATAGTCCATTTTTCAAATTCATTGAAATAGAAACCACCATTCAATAATAACACATTTTTCATAAATTATTCAATATATAAAACATGATTTTATTAAATATTATAATTAATATTTCAATTATCACTCCTGCTAGTAACAAGTTTATATAATATTTCATTCCAAGGAAACTCATGAAACAATTCATTGAATGAATGCGAATAATATGTGGGGTGAACCATTGGAATAAAATTTCAATATTTATTTTAAATATCATTAGAAATGGACAATTAATTATATACTACCATTGATATAGATAAAAAATACATTAATTACAAAAAAATCACAATGTCTACACATATGTTTTTAATTCAATAATCTAATTGGGTGTAAAAATACTTTCCATATTAAATGATGAAATTAATTATAAGTATTCCTTAAAACAACCCCCCATAAAACATTATTGTAAGAAACCATATATTTTAAAAAATTAAACCCTTTTTAATTTAATATTAAAATAAATAAAAATTACTACATGTATAACATTAACTGTTTTAGATGTGAAACATTTTTCATGTGTTCAACATTAAATAAAAATATTTAAAAACAAGAGTTATAAACTCATCATCCTTTTATAAGAGAATCATTAATGATTTTATTTTATAAATCGCAATCACTTTTAATGAAATTCATTTTTCAATCATAAACATGTTTTTACAAATATACAAAAAAATTTCCAAATATTAAATTAAACTAATTTGATATACCAAAGTATCTTAGGAAACAATATGATTATTTTTCTATCAATGAAATTCACCCATAGAATCCAAGAATAGTGCGTTATAAACATCATATTAACTGTTATGTAGATTCATGCTTATCATATCAAAATTTGGTGATAACCTTCTTCCATACATGGGTCAATGATTATAAATTTCCTAAAATCAAAATTTCGATAATTATATGTTTTCTCATTCCATAAATGTTTACCAAAAACATGAATCTTCTTTTTATTTACACCATAAATCCAGAAGAAATTTGAAATTAAATATTAACTTCCCATGATAACTCAACTAGAATAAAATTATTCGGTGATCCAGAATCTAAAATTAAAAGACTCTTTGCACCCCCAAAAGGCCATCCACTAGTGTATGAGACCCCAAAACGAGCCAATGATGTGCCACTACACTACCATGTTTGTATTGGTTTTGGTACCATTTTGTAACAAACTAAATCAGGTTAACATGAAATTTCCACCAAGATATCCTTCCCTAAGGCCCAAAGTGTATTCTTGATCGCCATGGACAGCCGATAATCTCATGAGTAACAACCTAGAAAACCATTTGAATTATTTTTACCCTAATAATTCACAAAAAAATTCACATGTATTTTGAATTTTTGAAATATAAATACATATAAAATGTATAATAACATGTTGAAAACAATGATAAATATAAAACTAATTCAACAGACTATACTAAAAAGACAAACCAACCAAGTATAAGAGCATGTGTCCATGTTATTATTTTCCCCTAACATTCCAATATAATTTTAATGAAATACATAACAATTTTATATCCCCTAAAACATGATATCATTTAATTAAAAATTTATCATGAAAAAACAATTTCTAAAAATTTTACAATCAATCAATTTGGGAGTGATCCTTAAAATATAGTAGGATACCATAAATAATCTGTAGAATATATATAAATTAATGTTTTTTATTCAGAATTTAAATGAAAACTATTTTATACCATATTTAAAACACTTTTTAAAAAATAAATTAGTGTAAATTATGTTAATTCGTAACCATGAGTATAATAAGTTCATGAATTATAGATCAACAAAATAAACAGAATCACCCAAGGAAACACTAAATGATAAACATATGAGAAATACACCATGAAACAACATCATCAATGACCAAAATAAGACATGTGGGACCTATAATAGGATAATACATAATATGACATGTTATGGAACACTAGGCCGTGAGTATTGTGAATCCTACCATAATCAATTCCTAGCATAATCTATCAATATCGTATGAATAACCCATAGTTGTTCCTCACTCTCTATGGTTTTAAAATTTCCATAAATCAACATAGTTATGGATCCCAGATGCTATTATCTCTAAAACATTTAAATAAAGTATTCTCACAATTTAAAAAAAATCATTTAAAATCATCACCTCACCTATTCTTGAAAAAACATTTTAGAGTGAAAATCATTTTCAGGCATTCCATTGAAAAAAAATTCATTGATTATTTTTAATAAAAACCCATTTAAAACACTATTTTATCATCCAACCAAGATTTATTTAATATAAAATTAATAATTTAAATCAAAAAAAATTACCAAACAATCCGAATGTAATATGAACTAAAATAATGTAATTCATGGTTTAACGACTTTATATAGAGACACCTACCTCAGCAATAGTGGAAAGTCAACATCTATCTAACATGGTGATGGGAAACAATGATATTGGGTCCTCACCATCATTGATCCAAGATAAACAACATGATTACTATATTTAAACCATATATCTACTCCACATGTTACACATAGATTTTGATAATTAATATATTCTGAGAGATCAATCGGTTATCTATAAATAGGTGAGAAGAATAAAAAGAAAAAATAAACAAATCATGATGAGATACATATATATCACTATAATATATCCATGTGATCAATAGGATAATTTCTTAGAGCATCATGGTGTTTATTGTTCTTGTGAAATATTAATTTAATTGGTATTTGAGTTAAAAATAACATGGAAAATATGGTAATTTAGCATATTTAGACGTTTGGATCAAGCCACATTGTTAGGCCACAATATTTGAAAAATCATGCACTAACCATACATTTTTTACTATCATGGGATATACATGTTTCAAAATATCTTGTTATGAGGCTTTTATCTTGACCACCCATTCCTTAGTCATGGGACATGACAAATACTAAGACACGATATACCAAATTGTTTCCTTAGTGAATCATGCTATTATATAAACTATTATAATACCATGCAAAATGACAATGGAACTCATTATCCAATATCGCATGGTTACTTTTCCTTTACTAGTATTTAGGTTCCTAAAACATACAATTGGACTCGTAAAAAAATTAAAGTTTTCAACCCATGAATCCAAAAAGACAGTAAAACATCCCAGGAGATTAACCAATCCCATATTAAATAACACCTATATATATGATGGAATTAAATTATTAAAAAATTCCATTATACTTATTTCATCCATAAAATATATGAATTAAATAATCATTATATGTATTCTACAATATCATTCTCCTTGTTATCCCAACAGAATCTCATCATTCGATCTATATATATTTTCATCGTTATTGGATGAATTCAAAAGGATGAGCAATAAGAATCATACAAAAGTTCCTCCTTCAATTATATTTGAGATAATGCATATATTAGGGTTCCAAATCATATAATTACATTTTATCAAATTAGAACAGTAGAATATTCTATTCCATTTTTCAATGACCTATATCCTATTTCGAGACTTCATGGATATTCATGTGAATGGATCGATGAAGAGTCACATGTGAAGAATAATAATTTTCTCCTTCCTTTATGAATTTAATATTCATCCTTTTGAAATTGATTAATATTAGGTATATTTAAATCCTCATCATAGATATTGTATTGTGATCATTCAATCAAAAAGTATAATCCACATTGTATTTCAAACGTGGGTGGTCTTGTATTGAGTATCCATATTCCTAGTTGAGTTCTACGCGTCAACTTCGGTGCATGTTTTACTCCTTTTATATCAATATATATTTAATAAATTTTGTGGTCATTAAAAATTTCAAAATACTCAACATATTGATAAGATCCATAAAATTATAGTGGAAAGATCAATGACTCATTATCAAAAAATTTCATCAAGTAATTTATTTCATGTGTCTTTATTTGGAATAAAGCGTAACACATTACATCATTCTTTTTCATTAGGACACATCCCAAATCCTTTTAAAATCATCACTATATGTAAAAAACCCTTTACTACATATGGTTAGTGTATGTATAGAATTAGTGACCAACATTTTCTTTATAAAAATGAATATTTTCTCATATTAGATAATATAAAGAAACATTATTCATTTTCATGTTAAAATTGTTCTAAATCGATATAGGCAATAGAAATTTTACACAATGAGTTGATAATATTCAGTTAGCCATAGAAAACTAGGGATCTTCATTACTATGGTTGACTTGGGCCAATTTTTAGTAACATATTTTTTAATGATATAATGATATACCAATTCTATTGATTACGTGACCCAAGAATGAAAAAATTTGTTTCCAAAATTCAAATTTTAATAATTAGGAATACAAATAATTCTTTTCTAAGTCCATCAATATAATTCAACAAAAATATTAATACTATTCCATTAAATTTGAATATATAATAATATAATATTTAAATATAACCAAAATATTATCCTTGTAATGTGTAAAGACATTATTTATTAGATCCCATAAGATTGAGGTGTCATTGGTAATTCCGAAGAGAATCTATCTAAATTAATAGTTTCCATACCTCATTCAAAATGTTTACCTTGAAGTGTCATTTAATTTTACCCTTAATGAATAAATCATAATAGATGATCAATCATCGAGAAATAATGAGATCTGATGATTTGATTGAATAATCCATCAATATATGATAAATGATATTTATTCATAATTATGATAATGTTAATATCACAATGCTAAATGTAAATTCATGTTGGACTATATTTTTTAAAATAGAGGAATGCCACTCCCCATAGTAAAGAACTTGGGTGGGAGGGGGAGAAACCCCTTTTTCAAATTCTCTTTTACCATATTCATTAACTACACTAATTATTTGGTATCCATAAAATATAGAGTCAATGAGAAAAGAATAGATCCATGTATATGATTAATTGAATTCTCAGTCTCCTACTATAGGGTAAGACTTAACAGATCACATGAAAATACATTACTATATTACCATTAAATAATAATTTTATTAATTTTCACTTCCTCACCAATTATTTAAGTTATGATTCACTCATTTATGCGTATCATAACCATTGTAATTGAATTATTTCCATATAGTGTCTATATTCTTCTTTTTATTGATAAATGATAATATGATGATTCAGAAATGAAATTAGTCATCATTATCTTAGAAGTTTCCCTTTTATTTTTTCAAGGAAATATAATCCATACAAAAAAATTTCAAATTAAATAATTTGGTGATAATTGATATCTATAGGTATTATCCACATAAAATTATTAATAATAGAAGACTTATATAACAGAGACCAAATACTCTTGAAACCAAATGTCTTCACAGATACTTCTGTATTTATTTCTTGGGGTGGCCATTGCACATACTTAAAAAAAGTGTTATATTAAAGAATATGATGAACCAAAATCAAATTAGTAACTTTCTGATCTAGAACAATTTCACCTTTCATAAATTTTTAATCATTATATTTTATAATAATAGTGATAAAAATTTACCTGTTTTATTCCCACTATTAGGGTTTCTGATGGGGCCTATTTTCATTATTTTCCTAATACTTGGGAATTGATTTTTATATTCCCTAAACAAATTTCACTTGAATATTTATAGTGTGGGTAGATCATTAACATGGAACTTTTTCTTATATATTTTATTAATTTTTCTATTAGGCTTAAATAAATTGAAATTGTCTTGGTGGCCAACATTAACATAGATAGTTCACTGTCTTGGTAATTTAATTCAGTTATCCAGCTTCCTCCTCTAGCAATTTTTTCAGGTAGTTTTTTGACATTCCATTTCACCATGAGACGTACCATATATGGTCCCCAAGTATTTTTCCTTAAATTTCCCTTATCTAGAGCACAATGACATCCATAATTCCATATCCACTATTAGTACACAACAATATTTCCTTTATATATTCCCAATTATCCTATAACCAAATCCTATTGAGGGAATGGTTTTAATCCACTAAAGAAATGATTTGTTTTACATTATATAATTGTTATAAAACCATGTTCCTATAATTAAATCCTCAAGAAGTTTTATTTATATATATAATTGGATTAAACACCCTTTTGTTCCAACTTTCTTAATTTCACTATCTGCAATCATAGAAATAATTTAAGGAAAACCAATGGAAAAGACCACATTACCACACTCTTCCAATTCAATTTAGTATGGTTTATAATTACTCAATGTATTTATAAGATTTTTCCACTATTGTCTGACCTCCCCAAAAAATGGTAAATATTGTGAACATCTATCTCAGTTTATGTGCACTGCAGAATAGAAATTTATTTCCATTGAATTGGTATATTTCTCAATGATAATTAGATTTGAATATCTGCTAAAATATGGTTGGAATTTCTATATGAATGACTGAATATATAGTTTATCCATCCTTAGTGTATTAAATATATTTATGTAGTTCACAATTAAATTCATTACATCAGAAGGTTGAGTGGAAATTTATACATTATATTATACTTTTAAAACCATTAAAAATGGATTTTCATTATAAAATCTATGTCATTGCCCATCAAACACATTGTTAACCTGGTTCTATAAAGTTTTATAAATTTATGAATATAAATATGGGTTTCCTTGATTGATTAATAATTTAATTAATAAGGGAAAAAATAACGTGGATGTAATTTGACAATAAATAATATTATTCATTATTATAATCATGTGACTAAATAAGTATTCAATCCTATATCAATCATAGTTATGTTATAAATTGTGTTTTTATCATACTTAATTACATATTACACCATATTAATTTGGAACTAAATCCTCCAATACAACATAATGAGTATGAAGTCAACCAATTCATATCACTCTAGAGGGAGTATCCCTATGTACAAATATGACTATTTTTCTTGAACCATGCCATGTTTGACATAAAATTGAATAATCCCTTTTTATGATTATTACCCCTAGGTAAAACTATATTAAATTATACATCAAATTTCTATAATCAACAAATTGATTTGCCTTCTAGGATTACCACATACTTAAATAATTAAGAACATTTCAAAATATTATCTTCTATATAGAAACATCTATAGATTCTTCCAAAAGGGTTATCTGACAGTTATCCATAAATTAGATCCATAAATCTCTAAAATTAATGCATTTTTCCAATTATATAAATAATAGAGATGAAAGACTGAATTATTTAATTTAACATCATTTATATGATATAATCAATAAATTTCATAAATAATAATATCCCAAGGAAAAATAGATTCATTGTATTTTTATACTAGCTACATAATCATATTATTTCACAACACATGAGATCACTTCTCTTAAAAGAATCCATGATCAACCATCTTATAGATGTATCACCAGAAAGACTCACCCACTTAACATGGGGAATGCAACCATAAGAAATTGATGGGCTCAAAGAAAGAGTAAGGGGTGTATAATAATTTCATAATGGATGAGTTTATATGAATATGTAAAATCAGGATTATATGACAAATATCAAATCATTGTTACTGAAAATGATAAATCATAAGTAAAAAAAATGTACATCACCTATGAAACTAAAAATATAAAATATCAACATTTAAATAAAAAATATATAAATCGGATTAAAATCATTTTACGTCATCCATCAATAATGGGAGATTATGATAATAATAAATACCATCCTTTAACTATGGAACATATATTTTCATAATGAAAATTACTTCCCTAAGCCAGAACATGAGATTAGAATATTTAAATGTTGAAAATCATTCAAATTGGTTACATACATTAGTATTGGGTACATTTCATTCACAATGAATGCAATGAATATTTGTGATTAATAGAAACTAAAATGTACCCATGACTAGTTTTCTCATGAGATATAAAATATGAACAATTTTTTTGGTTGTATATCATAGGTCCATACCCTTCATTCATTCAGTCTTAAGTGCACCACATGTAAATCATTCATTATACCGATGATAATGAACCCTTTAAAAAAATTCTTTCATAAAAAATCCAAATGGAATATTAATGAAGTGGAATTTTTTACAGTTAGTTAATAGTTAGTCACATTGTGAACCCTCTTAGTATAAATTTTTAGAATCATTTAAAATGGGAGCATGTCCAGGTCACATGGTTTGGTCTAACCGTTTGGGCTTTCCTAGGAAACTATGCGTAAAGGATTTCATGAGATCTGATATTTTATTAAAATTTATCTAACCCCTATTCTATCAACCCAAAGAACTTAATTAGATCCTAATCATTTTATACAAAATATAGACCTCTATAAGAGAATACCTTTCCTTTTAAACCCATCTGGGAAGTGATATAAAGCTAGGAAATCATCATTTTATCCTCATCCTCTTCATTACCTTCTCCCGTTCTTGACATCACATAATCTATATCATTATCATTTATATTTCATGGATACTTATTTTCATTTATAGATCTAGTACCTTCTATTTTGTTTCAAAAAGCCTATGTTTCATCCTTCTTTTCAATATTCCTTGATCATAATTCTTCTTTTATGAATCTTTTATATTGTTTGGTGACACATCATCGGTTAATCATGAGGAATGTGGTTCCATTATGATTCCAAATTTATATTATCACTATTTTCATTGTATAAATTTTTTTTATTGGAATTTAAATGAAATTGTTTGGATTTTTATTATATAGATTTTAATTAGATGATTTTAAACCCCTATTTTGATGAATTAAATTTTTTAGGAAAATGGATTTTGGTATAGAGTTGGGGAGTGGTGGGATTTAAAATGTTTATCAGAAATTTTGGTTTTGAAATAATTTTGTGAAAAAAACCAAAAATCATGTGAATTAGTGGTTTATGTTGAAATTTATGAAATTGTAAGAAAATTAAATTATTGGATTTTATTGTGAAATGGATTGTAAAATTTCAGGAATTGGTTTCAAATCCATATGTTTGAAATAAGGGCTTAATGTTTTTGGATGAAACCATAGGGATACATTATGGTGAAAACTCATGTTTTTATTATTAAAAATACATTATAGTTTTTAAAGAGGAAATTGGAAAATTTTAAATTGGTATTGTGATATTAGTTTATTTATGCATTCATGAAATTTATTTCTCATCAAATTTTATAATTGATCATTTTCAAGTCTTAGGTAGTTAGTGTGTTATGTCAGACAACACATTAAACCATACATCAATTTAAATCATCAAATCAACACATCATTATTCTATAGGTGATGGTGATGAGTCCCCTTTTACTTAGTCTCAATGGGGTATATAAACTTACCTTCTATTTATTATTGTTGGGTCCATATATCCTAGAACTATCATCCCTATTTTGTCCATAACCATGTATCTCACTTTTTTGTATTAAAAATGTATATGACATTACTATAATCTATTTTACATGCCCTGAGAATGTATATAAATAGTTTTATATAAATATTTATTATTTAATCCATATTTTTAAAAGTAAAATTTGTGTGAAGAAAATTTGATTAAAGATAAATTCCATTTTCTGAAATGTATTTCCATCATATGAATTGGGATGAATATATTTCTAATGTAATTACATCATTTGAAATGTAAAGCATGATTTGTTTAAGTATGTTTTTGAAATGCAAGAAACTATTTTTTTAAAAAAATGAAACCACTTGCATAGTTATATGGATATTGGCTTCTTGTTATAGAATATCGGTCAAAATAATTTTTGTATTTGGGTCACACACTACATATGCATTCTGGTGTTTATAGATTATCTCCATATTGATATGATACTGGTAATGGAATAACTTGGTGGTGGATCTAGTTTTTGGACCTTTGACTTGGTGATTTGTTTCCATTTATAGATGGGTTGTTTTCTCTATTATGGTACATTGGTTGCAATACATCGAAGATTACTGAATGTTTTCATTTGGGAACATTGCTCCTAGTATAGTTTGTTTTGAAATTCATATTGTCTTCTCTCTTTTCTTCTCAAAATTATTTTAGAAAAACCCAGTATCACATTTATTTTCTATAATGAATGTTTCTAGTCACTAACCCATGGGGATCAGTGAAACCCTTTGGAAAATATATAGTGTAGGTCCATTATCGTGTTACTTGGGTTCCAAGTTTTTTTTCAGGAAAACGTTGTATCAAAGGTGGTTAATCTTTTTCATGATGTTATTATGCATTGGTGAAACCATGACGGGACTTACGAAATAATATTGAACAACTGTCTAGCCAACATTCAACATAATGAACTATACGTCACTAGGGGTGGTCAGGAAATGTTGTCTTGTAAATTTATTCTTATGTTCAAACAATTATGAATTGGATTGAGTGAGATCCGAATATTGTTTTTTAATCAGTTGGAATTATTTTCTCCCATAACCTTATTAGAGGATTACCTTATGTCTTCTTTTTTGTCTGCTAATGTTATGTAACATCATTCCTTTGAGATGAATTTAGAATCGGATCTAGGGGATGCTTTGGCTGATCCATAGTAAATGTTTTTCAGATTAATCTAGTTGATGTGATTGTTTTCACTACCGATGTTCTGGGAAGGCACCGCATCCACTTAGCATTATTGATGAAACAATATATCCTCATAGGTAAATTCTAAATATTAGTTCTCAAAAGATTATTCACCAGAATACAACACCATTTAATGTCTTAAATTATTATAATGGGGATAAGTAATGGTTGATCATGTTGCAATAATTTTTTGGGGATCTTGGACACACCCTATGTTATCAAAATGATATGTTCCTCCTTCGTTATAGATGGATGAAGAATATGATACTAGGACACAATGGTTATAGTGAAACAAAATGAGATATTAGAGTGGAAGGATATCAAGGTTCTTTTCACCAACTAGATTTATCATGAATTGTTGTTTTTGGAAAAGTGTTCTGAGTTATTCAGATATGAGTTGGCGGAAACGACTGAAAAAGAGTATTCAAGTTGTTCTACTGAGCTTCGGCTTCTGTACATGTGATTATATAAAACTAGAATACGATGGATCGAAGGATCAATATTGGAATTCATTAGGATAATTTTCAACATGTTTTCAAATTGAATCTATCATCTTATACTATTGTGATAGATAGAGTGATAATGGGTGAGATGGACCAAGTTGGAAAACATTGTTATTAAGATATTCTTTTTCTCCTTGTGGAAGCATGATTTCCATTAATAGAAAATGTAGGTGTGATGGTTTTCAGGGTATGTCTCGACAACATTTCAATTATAGAAATCTTGCAGTGTCTGGAAGAGGTCCATTGGGTTATTATTGTTGTGAAATGTCTGGGTATTCAAAGAGGAATTGCACTAATGATCGAAAGATATGAGACTCTTGTGGATACTCAGGGTACATAAAAAGGTTCTGAAAAATATATTCTACTATTCACGGTGTAAATGGATCCTTAAAACTTTCTAAAACTATTGAAATATCATATCTTTCTTGTGAAAAAGGGTTTCAACCACAATTACCTATAATGATGCTACTTCACATAGTGGAAAACTATCCAGAAGAATATGATATAGGTCCAGTGACCATGAGTGGTACCACCACAATATATTTTTCATTAGTGGATGCTTTATCTGATACTGGTGCTTCTCAATAATTTAATTCAACTAGTATTTTTAATATGATTAACTTTCATATAGATATTTTATGTTGTGCAATAGATATTACTACACCGCTTGGCACAAAGAGAGAGTTGGGTGGTCATAGTACTATTTTTTTATTCTACCTATTATATGTTGAAAATTCAGGGATATTTCTAGTTCTAGACATGGAACATCATAATTTCATATTTGTAATGAACTGTACCATTGACAACAAAACCCATATTTATTTCTATCTTTGATGTGTATCATTTACCACACCTAGTGGTGTGTCCCGTGTTTTTCAAAGAGAATGGTACTCAAGGCTGAGATGGTCGGAAACTTATTTTCAAGAGTTGGGGAATGTAATATTTGTTTTTTTATTTGGATTATATAGAGAATAAATCAGTGGGGATATCTATAAAGTGGAAATCATGTTTCCCAACATGTTTCCTTCTAATATTTCCTTTTTACCTACCATTAAGCGATGTTGAGTCTTTGATCAACAAGATGAATAGTACTCAATTAGTTTCTATACCCTCTTACTACATGGAAGAAACCAAATATAAATAGTTGAAGTCCTCGTTTGATAATCATCTAGATAAAGACTTTATATTACTGTGCGTTTTTCCTTGGGCTACGCTAGTTCTCTGTGATAATAAAGTTAATGGTTCACTATGCCAATGTGTTTATTATCGAAAGCCCAATAGAGGGATGGTAATGAACAAGCATCAACGTCTACATATCGATGATCTATATGATTAGTTGATAGGTGAAAAATGGTTCTCAACGATTGATCTTTGTTCTTGTTACCAAATATTAAGGATAAGATAATCTGACATTCAGAAAACCGCCTTTCGGAGAAGGTGTGGCCATTATGAGTTTCTTGGTATGCCATTTGGTCTAACAAATACTCTATAGTATTTCATGGAAATATTGAAATAGATTATCTAGGGGTATCTAAATGCCTTTTTTGTAGTACTTTGGGATGAAAAATTCATTTACTATATTTATGGGTAGTATCTTGTGCTTCATATGAGATAATTTCTAAGTTGGCTGAGAAATCAATTACTCTATGAAAAATATTCTAATTGTGATTTTTGGTTTCCTAAAGTGAAATTATGGGTACATGTGCTATCATAACATGATATTTATATTTAACTTAATAGGGTAAGGCAATTATGACATGGGAAATACCAATGATTGATTCACAATTTGGATATTCTTGGGAATAGATGGTTATTGTCGATAACTCGATAAAGTAATATCAATATTGGAATATTGGATGACTTCATAAACTCAAGATTGGTTAAATTCTCCTTGTAATGGATAATGTCATAGTTATTTTGATGAGATGAAATTTCTTCTGACTAGCACACAGGTTTTCACTATTCTATAGAATGGGCATGGATATGATGTCTTCTGTTATGAATCAGATTCAGGTTTGGGGTGATTTATTATGCAAGTAAATCATGTTGTTACCTATAGACCTCATTATCTTAGGAAAAAAAGGTCAATTACCCAAACCATGACCTTTTACATGTATTTTTGATGCACACACTTAATAGTTGTTGGGATTACATTTAAAGAGAAAGGTTTAGCTAGTTTTAAAAAAAATGAGTAAAATATTCTCTAAAAAAGATTGGAATATCCACTAGATGAGTTTTGTGGAATTCATATAGTCTCAAAACATTAATATATCTTGTACACTAGGAAAATCTAATGTCATTTCAAATGAATTAAAAAAACTTTTGACACAGGTCATGAAAGAACCTTCAGAAGAGTGGGCTCTATACATAGTTGTATATTAGAGTATAGTAGTAAGGGGATGGGGTTTCCATGAAAAATATTTAGATAAAATATACTCTTACCAAAATGATTCCATTGTATTATAAGTGTGGTGATGACTTCTGTAGAATCAGATACAATCTTTATAGTGTGGATATAATTTCCCAATTTTTTTCTCCAAAGAGGTTGTTCTTTATTATCAGAATCTCTACGTTGGTTCATTAGTTTAATGAAAATATGTGATCTTGAATTGTTTTAATTCCCAGTGGGAAGTGTACCTAGGAACCATTAAGATATTATATGATGTGCGTTGGAGTATTTGGTGTCCAGGTATGAGACATGGAATTATAGTGTTAGTCTCTTATTGCTATACAAGCATGTAGGTTAAGGTTGAGCACTAAGAGAATTTGTATTTTTTTACATCCACTTTCAGTACAGAAATGGAAGTTGGATGAGATATATGTGGAAATTGTAATTGGGACACATCTCCTCTAGGTAAAGATTAATATGATATGGGTTTTGATTTACATTCTGGCCAATATAGTCTAATTCATGCCCATTCACGAGGTAACCAAATTTGAGGAGTTGGGAAATGTTTATGTAAAAGAGATATTATGGATGTATGGAGTCCCTTCTACTTTATTCTCTAATTGGTATCGTTATTTAACTTATTTCTTTTGGGTAGGAATTTAAGAGACACTGGTACCTCGTGTCTATTTCAGTATGAAATATCATCCGTAGTCTGATGGTTATATATAAAGGGACATTCAAATTACTTGGGATATTAAGTTTTCTTATGTTCTCAACATTGGTGGGGATTTTCATAAACAATTATAGATTGTTGAGTTTTCTTAAACAATATTTACAGGCTCACGATTAGGATAGTTCTTTTTCATGCCTTTTATGGTTGGAATTATAAATATATTATTTTTGGATGGATATTGGTAAAAGTTTTTTTATTGGACGATATTTGTTGAAAGATATGAAACTATTGATTTAGTTGATTCTTCATAGATTGTTGATGGCCAAGATCCTATATAATTCTTATTCTTATAACTATCATAGTATATTGAAGCTCTCAATTAATGACAATGTGTTCTTCAATGGTTCACCCCAGTTGTTTCATTGATGGATTGGGAGGCAGGGAAGCACAATACACATGTTTTAGAACATTTTGAAGCTGTTTAGTAGGGTGGTAAAGTTTGATACCATTTAGAAATTCCATCATAGATGACGTTGATACATCACATGTATCATGTGTCTCATCTCTAAAAGTATTTGTTTGATACATCTCAAGTTTTGAGATGGCATGATATTGAAGTTTAACCAAATTTATCAATGACTAAATGAACAATCATGATGGTTGATTCTATGACCAAGTTACATCATTAGAGGAAGATACCATTAGTTCACGTTCTTTGGAAGCATATTTATAATTCTAATGAGAATTGGGAGAGGTATTCATGGAATATAGAGAGGTGGACTCATATTTTTCTTGCATTAAATCTTATTCGTAGTTTTTATGTGGATAGAAAGATTCTATAGTGGGGAGGTCATAACATCCCATAATTATTTATTGGTATTTTAAATCCCCAATTATTAAAAATATTTTATATGGGTTCATTAGGGTATATTCTTGGTTGAAAATTTAATTGTTTGGAATTTTTTTCTATACAGTATTGACACACTGTTAGCCCAATCATTTCTCTTAGTCAAATAAAACAATGATATTAATGATAATAGTATTATTTCAGATTGTAACATGGGTATTAAATATATGAAAAATATAGTTAGAAACCATGTATCTCATTTAATATATTATCTTTGGTATGCTTCATAGTTTGGTCTATGTGACGACCCGAATCCGGATCCCCTCCACTGATGCCCCGTACCCGGGTCACCACATGACCTCAAGCGTGATTCCACAAATGCCAGTGGCTGTCGACGTGTAGTGAGGGCCTTGGTAAGTTATTGGGGGAAACAATGCCCTCATTCGGTAAGGTATACAAGGGAAGGAAAACAATAGTAAATAGTAGAAGCAGTAAAAAATATGCACAACTGAAAGCAAACAGCGGAAACAATGATTATAAGTAATGATGATAATGATGCATCAGGTACAGGGTTCTATGGAAATAAAAAACCATAAAAACGTGCTTAAATACAAGTAATAGAATGTTCTAAAATAACAGTAACTCCTGCAGCATCGCAAGCCTAAGCTTGGTCCCTTGCTCCCCAGCTCCAAGAAATCATGTACTGGAAGTCGAAGTGCGCTTGCCCTTATCTATACCTGCAACAAAAAAGTCTTCATAGTCCCAAAAGCATGGCCCAAATAGGGTGTGAGATACAATCCCAGTAGGAAATCACCCAATGATTTGTTCTTAATAGTCAATGAATACAAGGAAAGTAAATGTACATGAAGAAATAAATAGAAAATCACATAGCAGCTACAATCCAAAGTTCTATCATAAAAGAACACAAGTAAAAAACCATGAAGAAGTATGAAATAGGTATCCCTCTAGGTAGATCTCATATCCTAACCCCTATCGTTCAATCTAAAAGTACTAGAAACCCTCTAGGAGGCACACACAGTCTCACCCCTCTGGTTCAGCTAAGAGTAGACTTTCTGAGGAAGCACTCTCCGTCAATTCCCCCTATTGTCTCGTATCGTACTAAAGGCTCTATGTGAAATCACTCAATGTCAATTTCCCTTATGGCCCACGTTGAGGAACCACCGACTCTCTGAGTAAGCACTCAACGTCAATTCCCCCTGTGGTCTCACATCGTAAATTAAAGACACTCTGGTGAAGCCCTTACATCCATTATCTCTTTGGTCCATACACTAGGTTCCCTCAGCCCCTTGTAATATAAAAATGCATAACACATTTGTATCGCCCAACTAAACCTCAAGAAATACATTACTATCATTCTAAGGATAAGAAGCAAAACAGCACAACAGTTCCAGTATCCTACAACTAGGCATCACAACTGGAGAAATGCATAAGAGGAAAAACAAGTATGGAAAATATCAAGAGTACAACCAAAATACTCTATTCACAAAGGTAATCCTCTACTATAGAAATCAAGTTAGAAGACAATAAAGAATGGGAAAAAAAGTAAAACACACTATTCTCTTTCAAGGGAATTGGCGAAATTGCACAAGATACTCAATGAATTTCTACATAAAGGCACCAAATACCTACCTAGACCCTAGGTGATCGATATACTTTAACCACGATGATTGATTCTCCCCCGAAGGTCATAAATCTTAGAAAAACCCCAAAACATTCAACCCACGGTATCTTGTGAAGAAGGAGGAATTGGAAAACAGGGCTCAAGCAGAAGGAAGAAATCCCTACTACTATTCCAACACAATCGACCATGCTCGAATCAGAGAATGGATGGAGAGGTGGAGGATCGTCTGAAATTTGTGGATCCTCAGTTATCTCGAATGAACGAAACCTAAAAGAAGACTCTTATGTGCGTCATGCGCGACCCCGGTCCATTTAATGAAACATAAAGAAAGTAAACGACATGTACTTTTAGATTACACAACGTATACTAGGTATTTCCGTACTCTGCTAAAATTTGCATCCACGTCACCCCTACACACCGTGTGTGTTTCCCGGACACAGCCATCACATGGCTTCGAGCCGGAGAAGAGTACACGGTGTGTACTCAGAAATTACACGGTGTGTACTTCAAATATTTCTAGAAACATTATTATTTTCCAAAAACACCATAAATGGAAAAAACATACCTCAATGAAGTTCCGGGTTCTTAAAAACTTCCACCTTATAAAAATTCGTCCCCGAATTTCCCCAACGAGGCATGGAAGATGAAACCCCGAACAGCTTTGGCCACTGCGATCATACATTGGGCTCCCTTTCCCAGGTCTCGTCTTGCACTTGCTCGTGCTTCCATAGCACCCATACTAGAGGAACAGACCGCCCACAGAGAACCTTCGTACTATGATCGACAATCTGAATGGGATGCTCCTCATGTGATGCATCCGCTTCGAGCTCAACCTCCTCAGGACGAAAGACATGAGAAGAGTCTGAAAAGTAAAGTTGGAGTTGAGAGACATGGAATACGTCATGCATGTCCCGGTACCTCTGAGGTAACTACAGCCTATAGGCAACCAGCACAACTCTCTCCAACATCTCAAATGTCCTAACGTACTGCGGTTAATGCTTACCCTATATCTGAATCCTCTTCTGTCCCAACCTCAGTGCGACACACAGGAAAACCTGATCCCCAACCTCGAACTCCATAGGTCCTCTCCGCTGATCAGTATAAGACTTCTACTGAGACCGTGCTTAATCCATCTTCTTTTGAATAAACTCTATCTACTCTGAGGTATCCTCAACAGGAGTTGGTCCCAACATAGCTACCTCTCCCTCCTCGAGCCAGCATAAGGGTGATCGACATGGCCTACTGTACAAAGCCTCACAAGGAGCCATCTGAATAGTCTCATGAAAACTGTTGATGTAAGAGAACTCCACCAGAGGGATATGATTCTCCCAAGGACCATCAAGGTCAATAAAGTTAGTTCAAGGAATATCCTCAATCACCTGGATCGTACGCTCAGACTGGCCATTTGTCTAGTGATGGTATGTTGTACTTAAAAGTACATGTGTACCAAAGGCCTTCTAAAGATTCTTCCAGAACTGAGAGGTAAAGTGCATAAACCTGTCTAAAAAAATAGAGTGTGGAAGTCCATGTAGACGAACTATCTCTCTAATGTAAGGTCATCCTAGATCATCGACATTGAAGGTCTCCTTGAACAGAAATAAGTGAGAAACCTTCATGAGATTGTCGATGACAACCCAAACATCATCGTTCCCCCGAGGAACCATTGGCAACCCAGTCATGAAGTCCATCAAAACATCATTCCACTTCCACTCCGGAATGGGTAACTACTATAAAAGGCCTGCTGGTCACTAATGCTCTGCCTTCAACTGCTGACAATTAAAGCATCTCATGACAAAACCAGCAACCTCTTTCTTCATACCTGGCCACGAGTACTGGTGATGAAGATCTCGATACAGCTTGGTGAAGCCAGGATGAACTGACCAAACTGAGGAATAAAAATCCTACATCAGCTCCTCTCGTATGTCTGTTGGCACCCATACGAATCCAAGGAAATGCAATATCTCATCATTGCCCACTGTCCATCCTGGAAAAGTGTCCTCTCCTGACACACTCTCCTACAGGACTAAACCTTCTGAGTCTGATATCTACCTCATCTGTACCCAATCAAGTAGTGTGGAAGTAACATCTATAGAAGATGGGAAGGTATGTCCTTGTCTGTCGTGCACCTCCAGATGCGTCTCAGAGAATAGATCCACAAGCTTCCACTCACTACTATCCTCCTGAATTTCCTGAATCTGAGTTTACCTGCACAACGCATCTGCCACTGCGTTTCCCCTTCCCAGCATATAGGGAAGCTCAAAATCAAAATAAAAAAGATACTCGACCCACCTGCACTGCCTCAGATTCAGATCATGCTGAGTGAAAATATACATGAGACTCTTGTGGTCAGGGAAGAACACAAAGTGCTCTCCCAGAAGATAGTGTCTCCATCATCGCAAGGCATGAACAATAGTTTCCAACTCCAGATCGTGCCTAGGGTACATTCTCTCATGTTGCCTCAAATGCCGAGACCCATACGCAATGACTCCATCTCTCTACATAAGTACATCGCCTAGTCCGATACCTAAAGCATCACAATAGACAATATAGCTCTTTCATGGCTCTGTAAAGACTAGTATCAGTGTCAACGTCATCCTTCCCTTCAGTTACTGAAAGGATGACTCACAAGGGCCGGACCATAAGAACTTATCCCCCTTTTTGGTTAGACCTCTCAATGGTGTTGCTTTGCGTGAGAAGTCCTGGATGAAGCGTCTGTAGTATCCAGAAAACTCTAGGAAACTACGCACCTAAAAAACATTCTTCTGCTGCTCCGAGTAAACTACAGCACTCACCTTCTCTGGGTCCACGGATACTCCTACCTCTAAGATAACATGACCCACGAAGTGAATCTGATCCATCCAAAACTAGCACTTCGAGAGTTTATCATAGAGACAACGCTCTCTCAGTGTACTCATAACAATATCAAGATGTGTGTCATGGTCGTGTCGAGTGTGAGAGTGCACCAAGATATCATCCATGAAGACCACGAAGAAGGAGTCCAAGTATGGATGGCACACTCAGTTCATCAGTTCCATGAAAACTGCAGGCATGTTCGTGAGACCGAACGACATGACTGTATACTCATATAGACCATACCAGCTCTTGAAGGATATCAGAGGTATATCTGATGGTCTAACGTGAAACTGATGATAACTGGACCTCAAGTCGATCTTCGAGAACACCCGGGCACCTCGAAGAAGATCAAAGAGGTCATTGATCCTAGGTAAGGGATATCGGATCTTTACCATCAACTGGTTCATCTTCCGATAATCCACACAAAGACGAAGGGTACTATCTGCCTTCTTCGAAAACAGAACAGGAAAACCCCAAGGAGAAGTACTGGGTCAGATGAAACCCTTTTCCTACAACTCCTCCAAATACTTCTTGATCTCTTGCAACTCAGGTGTAGCCATCCTATAGGGAGGAATGTACACTGGTGCTGCACCTGGAATGAGATCAATTGAGAAATCTACCTCATGATTTGGAGGAAAACCTGAAAATTATTCTTGAAGGACATCCCATAAATGATCCACCACTGGTGGAAAGTCCAACTTTGAAGTCCCATGGTCATCTAGATAGAGACTAGCAATCTGGTCCGTCACCCTTCTTAGCCCATGGTGCTCGAGTCCTGCTCGACTCACCTAAACATCCGATTCGCCTCTATGATGAAAAGATTCACCCTTTGGTGAAATGAAACTCACCATGTGGCGATAACCGTCGACGACTCCCTAGAAGGGAACCATCCAGTCCATCCAGAGAATGACATCATAGCCTGTCATCTCCAGGACATAGAGATCCCATAAGAAAAGTTACACTGCAACCTCAAGAGGGAACTCTCTACACTGACTTACACTAGATGTCCTTGTCCCCAAAGTTGTGTCAAGTGTCAATGAGTTTGGAGAAGAAAATATACAGAGCCAAAGGATCTCCATGACAAAAACAGAGATAAATCTATTCGTAGCACCATTATCAAAAAGAGGTGAAAATAAAACTAAGGCTTCTAAAATCATACCTTGAACTGTAGAAGAGTCGGGATCCTGCTCCAAATAGGTCTACTCTATAGTGAAAGACTGGCCTGCACCGCGGCCCTGCGCCCCTGGCAGACCACTCTGGGCTGATCCACCATATGGGTGCTAAGGAACTGTTGGATGACTACCACATCCTCGACCTCCACCTCAGCCTGAATGACCGGAAGAACTCCAGTTCCCTGACTGGGGAGAAACTGGTGGTGCTGCACCTGAAGGAGGAGTCATGGAAGAACCTTGGTTACTAGCTTCTGGTGAGAAAACCTGGCAGAAATGCTGAAGGTGACCCATCTTTCCACATTATTGGCACTCCATGGGGTCTCTCTGGCACTGCGGCCTCGTGTTCCCTGACCGGCCGCACTGGTAGCATATCACCTAGCTGCCTGACGATGTATCTCGCTTCCTCAGATCACCGTACATAGACTCCCTACGACACTTCATACTATCATCTGGAGGAAAACTAGATCTGGAAGTAGAACCACCCTGGATCGTAGCTCCAGAGTCTCTCATATTGCGCTCTGCAATCAGTGCCTCGTTGACGATGGAAGTGATGGATGTCAACTGGAAGAGATTCACCTGCGAGCGGATCTCCCACCTAAGACCATCCGCAAACGTTCTTGCCAAGAACATCCCACCCCCATCCCATAGGGGTGTGAAAAGTTGCAGCTCAGTGAAAAGAGTATAATACATGATGACAGAAAGAGTACCCTGCTCTAGCTCATGAACTCCCCGGCTCGGTCGGCCCTCAGGGTCTCCGGGTAGAAGTAGTCGTAAAACACCCGCTAGAGCTGCTCCCAAGACATAACCTGCTGATGACCCATCTATGAGATCATGTCCCACCACCTCTTGGTAGATTCTCGGAGAATGTAGGTAGTGTGCATGACCGGCATCTCTGGAGGCATCTCCAGATGCTCGATGATAGTTTGCATGGCTTCTAGCCATGACTCTACAGCATGTGGTCCTCCTTCCCCCGAGAATGTAGGAGCATGCTGCTGTTGGAAAACCCACATCAAGTCTTCCATAGTCATTGCAAGATTCAGTGCTCCCTGGAAGGTCTGCATCATCCTCATAAAACCATCACTGAACTGCGCATCAGCACCAGCAACTGGTATGATAGCCGTTTCCATGGCTGGCCCAACCGGAGGATCAGTAGGAAGTCCCTGATCATCCATATCTAGCGTCTGACCACTTCCTAACTACTGATGTAGAATCAGAAGACTTCTTGGAGGTTTTTCTCTAAATGGTAATAAACACACCTTAGATTGGAAAATCAAGGATAGAAAACACAAGAGTACAAATCGGGAACAAGGGAAGGAAAACACACAAGTTTACAAAACACGACTACATGGCCTGTTTAAAAACAAAACGGTGTGTCTTCTTAAGCCAATAAAATTGGTGTGAACCCCTACCATACAGGTCATGTAACACCTCAAACTACATGGCGTGTTGACCCCACACACGATGTGAACTTGAAAACTATTCCCAGGCCCGAGTCCATTTATATGGCAAACCCACACGGTCCGACATAACCCGAGACTCCACGACGTCTTCTGAACAAAAATGGTGTGTACTAGACAAGGATTCGATATCCCGTGTTATTAAATACATGTCCTTCTAAACGGCTGGACCTTACATGGCGTGTTCCGAACAGACACGGTGTGTATAAGTTAAGGTGACACCATCCCGTGTTGTTCGTGACACAGCCGGGTACCTGAACACGACTACACGACATGTTCTTAGAATAACACAGTGTGTCTAAGAGACGGTAACGCCGACCCGAGTTGTTCGTGACATGGCCAAGTACATGTACATGACTACATTGCGTGTTCCATTCCAACACAGCATGTTATACTCGAGATTCCCCAACCCGTGTTGTTAGTGACACGACCAGGTACACGGATCCGAACTACACGGCGTGTACCTACCGTACACGGCGTGTTCCTAAAGTTATTTATACAACAACGTGTCCCTGCTCACATAGTCAGTGACACTGTCTAAAAACTACACGGCGTGTAGTCAAAAGTACATGCCATGTATTTTGGGTTTTTCTGGGCAGTAGCCCAAAACTGCACAGAAGCCCAGAAAACACAGAAAACAAGGAAGAGAGGTGCCAAATTCCGATTCTTGAGGGCCTATACTCCCCGCTAATCAAAACATGGCATTAATTTAAGGAAGGAAAAACACAAGAAATCTTCTAACAAGGTAGCATAGATTCTATCAAGCATCTTTCAAAACAACATACATAATCTACACAAAGTCTATCACAACAGTATGCAATCACTAATGCACCCTAGATGGCATGGCAAGAATCCATGTCATGTGACTTGTACAAGTTCCTATATGATGCATGAAATGGAATACCCTCATCTCATCGGGTTGCGACAGAAATAGAACCGCAATAGTAAAGATAATAATAACACAAAGCATGTGAATCACCATAGTTGAAATCATATCAACTCTAAATCTCAAATACAGAAAACTACAATAAATGATGTAGTATGGCTTTTCCCTGTACACAGGTTAGCTAATCCCGAGAACAACTTAATACCAAGTACCGAATCCACCCTACCTATAGCTAAAGGATCCAAATAGTAAATCAAGAGAAAAGAAACAAATATGATACCACTTTGTAACGACCCGAATTCAGAGCCCCTCCACTGGTTCCCAGTACCTGGTTCGCCACATGACCTCAAGCGCGTTTCCCCAAATGCCAGAGGCTGCCGACTAGCGGCGAGGCCATTGGTATGTTATTGGGGAAAACTATTCCCTCATTTGGTAAGGTATACAAGGTAAGGAAAACAACAGTAAATAGAGGAAGTAGTAAACAATACGCACAACTGAAAAAAAAAAGCAGAAGCAATGATTATATACTAATGATGATAATTATGCAGAAGGTATAAGTTTCTAAGGAAAGAAGCAAACAGAACAATGTGCTAAAATACAAGTAAAACAATGTACAAAAATAACATCATCTCATGCATCATCGCAAGCTTAAGCATGGTCCCTTGCTCCCCAGCTCCAAGAAATCAAGTACTAGAAGTCGAAGGGTGCTTGCCCTTATATATAAATACAATAACAATGTATGATTGGGCCCAAAAGCATGGCCCAAACAATGTGTGAGATATGATCCTAGTAGGCAATCACCTAAAGATTTGTGCCTAATAGTCAATGAATACAAGGCAAGTAAAAGTGCAGGAAGCAGTAATTAGAAAAGCACAAAGTAGCTACAATCCAATGTTCTATCATAAAAGTAAACATGTAAACAACCAGCAACAAGTAGAAAAAAGGTAACCATCTGAGTTGTTCTCAGATCCTAACCCCTATGGTTCAACCTACAAGTAATAGAAAACCTCTAAGAGGCACACCCAGTCTCACCCCCTTGGTTCAGCTAAGAGTAGACATTCTGAGGAAGAACTCACCATCAATTCCCCCTATAGTCTCATATCATACTAAATACTCTTTGGGAAAGCACTCAATGTCAATTCCATCTATGGCCCACGTCGAGGAACTACAGACTCTCTGAGGAACACTCAACATTGAATCCCCCTGTGGTCTCGCATCGTAAATTAAAGACACTCTGGAGAAGCCCTTACGTCCATTCTCCCTTTGGTCCATACAATAGGTTCCCTCAGCCCAGTGTAATATAAACATGCATAATGCACATGTGTCGCCCACATAAATCTCAAGAACTACTTGGCTATCATTCTAAGTCTCAGCAGCAAAATAGCATAATAGTTCCACTATCCTACAACTAGGCATATCAACTGGGAAAATGCTTAAAAGGAAAAACAAGTATGGTAAACATCCAAGGTACAACAAAACTACTCTATTCACAAAGGTAAACCTCTACTATAGAAGTCAAGCATGAAGGAAATCAATCCAAGGGAAAACTGGAAAACACACAATTCTCATTCAAGGGAATTGGCGAAATTGCACAATATACTCAAAGAATTTCTATAGAAAGGCACAAACCACCTACCTCAACCCTAGGAGATCAATATACTTGAACCATGATGACTGATTCTCCCCCAAAGGTCGTAGATCTGAGAAAAATCCGAAAACGTTCAACCCACGATATCTTGAGAATGACGGGGAATTGGAAAACAAGGCTCAAGAAGAAGGAAGAACTCACTACTGCGATTCCAACACAATTGACCGTGCTCGAATCAGAGAATGGACGGAGAGGTGGGGGCTCATTGAAGTTTCATGGATCCTCGACACTCTTGGACGACCGGAACCTAGAAGAAGATGCATCTATGCATCAGGCATGACCCCGGTCTATTTAATGAAAAAAATAAAGTACACGGTGCGTACTTTTAAAGTACACGGCCTGTACTAGGTCTTTCCGTACTCCACCAAAAACGGCCTCCACTTCACCCCTACACACCGTGTGTGTTTCCCGGACACGACTAGCACAAGGCTTCGAGTCGGAGAAGAGTACACGACGTGTACACAGAAAGTACACGGTGTGTACTTCAAAAATTTCCAGAAACATTATTTTTTTCCAAAAACTCCAGAAAAAGGAAAAACATACCTCAACGAATGTCCAAGTTCATAAAGTCTAACCATGTGGGTCTTCCTTGGAACCCATGCGTATAAGATATTAAGAGATATTGAATTTTATAAAAAATCATTGAACCCATATTACAGGTTTTCAATGGATCTCTTCAATCCCAAATATACTTATCCTGAAATTTTATCTCCCATGGAGGATTTAGGTCCCCTAAGAACCCTCCCATATACGATTTGAAGCTAGGACAACATCAGTGGATCATCTTCAACTTAGTTTTCTTATTCCATTACTGATACCCCCACAATCTCTATCATTCTACTTAGTGTTCCATGGATACTTTCATTTATTTATAAATATAATAAAATATCTTTTGGGATAATAAATATTATTTTTATCCTTGTTTTCAAGATTCCATAATCATCGTTATTCATTGATGAATCCAGACAAGGGGTTTGTGAGTCAATATCTATAGAACCCAAGGTAGGTTGTTCTGTTAAGATTCCCTATTAATATTAACCTAATTTATTTTATAACATATATATTATTTTAATTTTAATTCTATTTTTTTTATTTGGAATCTATGGATATCAATTTGTTTTTGAAAAATCCAATTTCCAATGAAATTTTAGTTTTTAAAAAAATTGATATTTGGTAAGGAATTTAAAATTGGTGTGATTCTGATAGATTAAATTTAAATGTTATTATGATGGATAATTTTAAAAAACCAACTAAAATGAATTATGGTTTTGATGAAATTGATTGAATTTTATGAAAATTAAATTTTAGGAATTAATTATCAAATAGATTGTGAAATTGTATGAATTGGTTTCAGATAATAATTTTTTGAATAACAGATTAAAATGTTTTTATGGAATACATAAGGTTCTATCTGGGTGAAATGGTTGGATTTTTATGAAAATCCATTATAGTTTTTTAGATGAAATTGGAATATTTTAAATAGGGGATTAGATTTTAATTTATTTTATGTAGTCTTGAAATAAATTCCCTATCATTGTTTATACTTGGGAACATTAAATCCATAGTTAGTTAGTGTGTTATGTTGGACAACACATTATGACCTAAAACAATACAAAACCGTATATCATGACGTCATTATTCCTTATGCAATGAAGATGAGACCCCTTTGGGATATGCACAATGGTGCATATGTACATACTTGTTGTTTCATAGTGTTATATCCATATAGTCTAGATCAATCATACATATTTTAAACATTACCTTCTCTCTCACATGTTAGAACTTCAATTTTATATTTATTGTCTATAAACTATTTTACTATTTTTTAAAATTTATATAATATATATATATATATATATTATTTTATACATTTTGTGGAATGTTCCATTTCTAAAAAGAACCCCTCGTATATAGGTAAATTCCATTTTTTGAAAAGAATTTATAACATTTGAAATCTGAATGATGAATGTATAAATAATTACTTATTTTAAATTATAATGAATGATTTTTAGATATTATTTTGAGATATAAAAACTATTTATTTTAAAATTGATATTACTTTCATGTCTAAATTAATACTGGCATCTTGTTTTGTAGTATTTGGTGATATCCTACTAGGATTTAGCTCACACCATACTTATGCCTTTGGGTGTTTGTAGATTATCTCCTTCAAGGGTTGAGATACAATGGACCACTTAGAGGAGGATCAAACTACTGGACATTGTACCAGTTGAGTTGTGTCATTCCTTACATGGAATGTTTTCACTATTTTGGTACATTATATGTAATACATTGAGATTTATTTCTTGTTTGAAATATGGTAAATCACTCCAAATGGAGTTTATATAGAAATTCATACAATCTTGTCACATTCACTCCCCTAATGTTTGAGTAAATTCCATTCCCACATTCACATTATATGATGCTATGTTCAAGTCATCATACAATGGGGTTCACGAATTCCCTTCTAGCTATGTTAGGAAAGGCATGGTTATTACGTTACAAGGGTACTAAGGTTTTTTTGTGATAAGAAAAATTAAAAAAGAACTACATTAGAGAAAACACAATTCATGTATATACAAAATAATATTGAATATAAATCATTGCAAACATTTTTTATTCCCCGTTATAAAACTCATAGTTACCAGTATCATTTAAAAATGATCCTTATATTACTATAAATGATGGAAAAACATTTATAATTTATTTCATTAAATAATTAATTTTCTTTATAAATAAATATATAACATTTTAAAAATAAATGTCTTGAAAAAAAAGGAGGCAAATATTATATTGTATATCATGAAGAATTGAGTATTGAGTTTCCATACCTCTTATCATTACCCTTTATTTCCACATAAGTCATTCAACCTTATGTATCATAATGATAAATATCTTAATTACCTATGACTAAAACATAATCATATAAATTTCTGTCAATACTATTAATTAATATCAATTCTCTTCATTTATTATATTTCTAAAATCTCTTTTTAACATTGGGTGTAAACAATCATAACCAGTGTGAACAATGTATGTAAAAGTGATGTTGATCATCATTTTTCTCCCAATAATAATAATTTAAAATCAATTAATGGTATTGTATTTGATGTTTTATGATGGAATATATTTGTAAAATTCCATTATATAGAAATTTTAGTTATGTTTTGTGAAGTAGATAGAGGTTGTGAACTTGTTTTCTGTAATTCACTCATATCGATGAATTTAAATTTAATAATTTTGAAATTTGGTTTTCTCAAAAAGTATAATATTTATTTATATATTTATATATTTATATATATATTCTCATTTAATATAAAATAAAATAATCCAAACTTATATTTGAAGTAAAATAATATGATTATTCATGGAGGCCTTAGTCTACACAACACACTATTCCAATTTCTTCATTTTTTAATGTAAAAGGGGAGGGTGGTGACTGAATATATAATAATTATAATAAAAAAATTATAACAATGGAAAAATTATTATAATTTCATGTTGGTAAAATTAAATTTTATAAATAGTAAATGAACATAATGAAATAAGAAATTAAATAGGTAAAGAGCTTATACCAGAATTCTTGTATTATATTTATTGTGATGGTGATTAAACTATTAATGGATAGTATTTTTATAATAATAGACCCTAATTAAGTTGTAAAGAGTGTATAAGATATGTTTGGGTAGAGTTTGGTAAGAACATTCAAGTTTTGTTTGGGATGTGAAGATCTGAGTGCTCATTTTATTGGTAAAAACGAGGGATTGTTTTATAAATAAAAAAATTATTCAACATTGGAAGGAAAAATTCCTGGAAAATTATTCCATGATGGATGAATGATATATATGATAATAGAAATATATGATAGAAACCTCAATCATTTATTTTTTTAAAACCTTTTTTCATTTTTTTTTCTATTTACTACTTCATTAAAAAATTCTTATCATTTTTGTTTTCACCAAGGTAAATAGTTTTTGAATTATTTTGTTTACCATTTTAAACTAAAATAAATTACATAATATTTTATAATATGTAATTAATTATTCTAAATGGTAAATCTTTTTATTTGATTCCATTTTTAAATTTTATAAAAATTTATCAAAAATTGTTGTATGTGTAATGTATTATTTGTTTAACAAATATAGCATAAAATATAAAATTTCAAATATGTGTTTTGAAGTTAAAATAAAAATTTCTATGTTAAAAATTATATTCTGAAATAAATTTTTTTTAAATAAAGTTTCATAAATTTCAATCCATACATGAATACTAATATAGTCATAAAATTCATCTCATTTGTCAAAACAATATTTTCATATACTCACGTGAAAATTAATATTTTCCTAAAAGTCCCAAAAATTCATCTAATGATATTATGAACATATTAAATAAATAAATTGTTTTAATTTTATAAATTTTACATCCTAAAATTATTATATTTACTTCTAAATATAAAACATTAAATATAATGAAAAACTATTTTTTATGATTATTTAATTTGGTATATTAGATATTATTTTCCCTATATGTTAATAATTCATTTTTCATTAATACAATATCCAAATAAAAATGCATTATACTTGATATAAATTAAATTTTAGGTAAAAATTTTAATAGTTTCTTCATTTTTCTAATTGTGTTCATATTTAACAGGAAAATTATGTATATATATATATATATTCAATATTATGTTACCAGTATTTATTCCTTCTAATTGTATGGATACCATACAATAAAAATTATTTAATTTTGGTGTCAGTTGTGGATAAATATATTGATCATTTTTTATATGGATGCAAAACTGTGTTCACTAAAGGTTAGGCATAATAACATGATTTCTCACTCCAACTCTTATCCTATTAGGTAGCTCGTTGGGATTGTAACACTCTATGTTTTTATGGACCATTTTCAGAAAAGATATATTTTAATTAATATATTTCTCTTCACTAAGTCAAAAATATAATTCACATGACACCGAAATGGAATATGTTACACAAAACACCAACTTATCATAACTTACATGCAACACTAATTTTGTACAAAACATATTTTTTATAAATATATAAATTAGATAATTATAACCTAGTCATTAACCATAGTAATATGAATAGCCATAACAAATTTTCAATTATTTTTCATATTTTGTTTATATAAATCAAATATATTTTTACATAAAGATTTATTTTTTGGAAGATTCCTTATATGTTTAAAAATATTATTTTCTCAATTCAACTAATTTGTATATCCTATGAAAAACAATAAAATTAATTATATAAAAATTTATAAATTTAATTGGTGAAACAAACATCATTTTTTAATATATAGATTCAAAATTATTTTTGGGTGAATTTTTTCGATTTTTCTATGAAACCACGTTTTTTTATGAATACTGAAAAAATGGATTTTAATTCAAAATTACATTTTTATTTAATTTACAATCCAAGTTAAATTATATTTTTAATTGTTTAAAATTTATAATTAGATAATATTTTTATCATTCTACTCAATTTGGATCATTTGAATCACTTTAAATTTTAATATAAAAACATATTCATATTTTTATAATTTTTACATTAAAATCGTTATTGTTGACCCAACTCTGAGATTAAATTTAAATTTATTTATTCCAATAATGTAATTTGAATATTGAAAAATGGATTCCATATTAGAATGGGGATGTGGATGAAGAACTTAATGCTCTATGTGGACCAACCAATCTTCTCGATGCAAAAATGTATGGCCTCATCAAAGCTGTGTGCACTATGAGGAAATAAGATTTGAAAAACATATGGTTTGAATCGAACCATACAATTATTGTGAAATTGTTCAGGATTGGTGTATTACCCCGATCATGTATTTTGATGGTGGGATGGTATAAATATCTAGATATAATTTTTTCCATAAACAATATTATCACGAACACCTATTGTGAGGCCAACTCCCTTGAGGATGGTCCTACAAACAATAGAGTTAATATAGAGGTTTTTGTCAATATAAATCCCTACATAGTTATCTAATTCCAATTTTTCAATGGAAAAAATATAAAATTAATTATTTCAGACTCTTTTTGACTATATTCTCTTTTACCTAATTTCCCTTGAACTCACTTTTATTAACAAAATAGATCATTTACAATCGAATTATCATTAATTAAACACCGAACATAAAATATAAGAGCCTAAATGGCCTATAAACTTTTCCAAAATACATTTTTTGGACATATTTCTACCCTATATAAACTTTTCTATACTTTTAAATATTATTGTATCCACTTTTCTTTGGAAAAATGTTGGTGTAATTCCTTTTCCCAGAATTTACAATTATACCACTCTTCATCCACTATAAAAGGCCTCCTCTCATCCAAATTAATCACACCATAGACAATTTAGATAAAACAAATACCAAAATAGTTCCAAAATATCCACCCCTTTCTCCATGGATTCTCACATTGATCATAATTAAATCCAAGGAATACAATTGGGGTAAACCAAATGGAGTTCCTCAAATATGATGTGACATTCTTCCTCCAGTTCTTTTATGTTATTACCATTCCACACCCATACCACTCAACTATTATTATTCCATTATTGTATACCTAAACAATTATTATAATTATATTATAATATTTTATTTTAATGGTTATACCTACACATACACAAACATTTATCTAATGGTGAGAGTCGTACTATTTATGTGTACAGTGAACTAACACCTCAAAAATTGATGATTATTCATTTTTTCAATTACCATATATAATGGTGGAAATTATGAAGGATAAAATATTTATATAGGTTATATATTCTATTTATAATTTATTTAATGATTCATAATTAATTTGCAACAAATATTTATATACATTATATGTTGTGTAAATACAAAAAGTTCATTTAATATACTATGGACTACCACTCCCACAATGATATATTATTCATTCATAAACTACATGGAGTGCATTAAGGATATGTTTATAGAAATTATATGAAATATATAACATTATAGTGCTACATTAATTATATTATATACATTTACACATATATTTTATTATCTTTCTTTCTTCCAATGTGATAAGAAAAATGAATACCACATTTATAAATTTGTACGACCTATCGTCTCCATTAATGTTGTATTACATTTAACACTTATTTATAATATATATTAGTATAATAAAAATAAAATTAATATACATGATATTTATATAATTTTATACATTCTTTTAGTCATGATATAAGTATAAGTACCACATATTAGACAAAATAAGACAAATGCGAAAAAGAAAGCCAATTTTTCTGAAAGTAAAACATTAACATAGAATTGCTAACAAGAGGGTAATATAAAGAAACAATAAAACCATATATAGGATTAGAAATAATATTATTATAAATAAAATTATGTATATTGAAAATATATTTTTTATACTGGAAGATTTTTCATGTGTGAATATGGTAAATACTTAAGGCAAGATACATTTGATCTGACTATTTAATTTCATGAGATAAATAAGTTAGACAACAATATTTTATTTTATGTGTTGTATATAATTACAATTAATTTAATAAATTATTCATATTATTAAATTTATGTCTATTTATAGATATATTCTATAGTACTTCATTCATGGGGGTAATATTTCAATAGATACCATGTCAGTAAACAATTTTGGCTCAATTTTCCTTCATTGAGACATATGTTTTTTTATGCACCTGCATCATTTTAATATATGTGTATACATAAATTTAACCTAATATATCACGGATGTCTTTATTTTCAGGAAATGTTATGCATCAAGTAATTTTATTTCCTTTCATAAAGAGTATGACCAAATTTTATGAAGTGGAAACCTTTTTTTGAAGAAATCTCATCAAATATAGAGGTTATTTGTGATTATACTTTCACAGATAAAATATTATGATTAATATCTCTATAAAACTTTTGTGTTTCATTGTTCTATATTTATTCAAGGTATATCCATGTGTTAGATCTCGTTTTTATCTCTTTGCTGCTTAAAAAAATTATGAAAAAATATGAATGTATTTCTTTCTTTAGTCAGAAATCTATTTTATTAAAAAAAAATATTAAAAAAAATATTAAAAATGATTTCAAATGATCCTTCAAAATACATTTCATGGAAAAATATTTTTTAATACTTATTAATATTTTATAAAATCTTCATTAATAAATTTTAGAAACTATTTTCATAGAAAAAGGTTTTCAAAAAGGTTTTATGTTATAAAATGTGTTTATAATTGTCAAAATTATTTTATCCTCATGAAATGTATTTAAAGTATGTCTATAAATTATATACCATGTATGATGTCATCCATTTTTGTTACTGATTCAATATTAATGAAATTATTAAATGTTTAAATTAAGATTATTTATATTAATGGTTTTTTTGATAGTATGATGTCCATGAATCTTGTTTCAATTTCATGGGGTATATTTTTTTAATCCCACTTCATTTCATAGATTATTATATTGAATAAATTATTATGAAAGATGTATAATTTTTTACCTTTTCTAATATGAATACATTTTTATGATACCCATTTCATTTCATGGGATATGATTTCTTTTTTAATTTTATTATGAAACATGTACGTATTATTTCATTATAAGATAGGTGATATCTTTATCTCCCTCCAATTCATTAGGTAAAATATATATATATATATAATGAGATATATTAAGAATGTATTTAGAGTAAAACGTGACTAATAATATGGTCATGGGAGTGGACCATGAATACCAAGATTGTATGAGGTGTGAGATCATTCAACTAATAAGGCTAAGGTAGTGAAATGTGACAACCTAGATAGTATGTATTGTTAACTTGTACTAATAAGATGGTCTTGATAGTGATTCCATGACTACTATAGACATAATGTTATATTCTTATGTGTTTTCCTAAATTCCATGTTTTAATATTTTTTTATTTTGTGTCTTATATTCTTTATTTTCTTATGATTTGGGTCTTATGAACTACCTATATTTATTCCTTGATTCATGTTCATGATCTGTGATATAAAATGTATGATCTTTCATTTTCATGATCATGTTATCATACCTCTATTCACAAGTTTATGCATAAATGTGTCCCTTGTTTACCTTTACTGATAAATTATGCTCACCCCTTTATTTGATTCCTTTCCTAGATTTTCATGATATGTATAAAGTTTTATTTATTTTAAAAAGGTTCTTGTAATGAATAACCTAGTTGTAGATAATGTATCTAATTTATGTAAAAGTTTTTATGATTCCAAGTATCCAATGGAAGTAGAATAGTATGGTCTTTGGGTTTCTATATGAATATTGTATTAATTATTCCACAACGGCTATTTAATGTTTATGTAACGAACAGGAGGGTCATATAGATGTTATTATAGGAACTTTTTAGTTGAACATTGAAATCTAAGGTGTGAAAACCTTTGTGACCACCCCAATGACAAGTTTAGAGATAACACTAAGGATAAAAAAATATTTTAAAATGACTTGGAAGTTTTTAAGTATATAGTATGTGGGTTCCTAGAAATACATATATTTAAAAAATCTACAATTGGATGTGGAATTGGAACATATTTACTTAGGAGTTACAACTCTAATATATGTTCCAGGCTGACTCAGGGTAATCTGGTACATGATAATGGGCCTTGTTGCAAATCAGATCTGACACAACTAGGGTATATATTTTGTGAATTTAGAAACACTTCAAGAACCATCGTTATGTCTTTAAATAGAATTGAGCTATAAATAACCTTAGATAAACCTAAGGTGTCATAGATTAATGATTTTGTTAAACTGTAGACATTCTATAAGTGACTTTTCAGGATTATCTGGTTCCTCATTATGATAAATGTTTCTTACTATTTTCTTTTGGTTTTAGCCAATGTATATAAACAAAATGAAACATGTTAATGGTGATTATGGTTGAAAATAAAAATATTTTCCTCATGAGAAAATTAATGTTATGTGAGTGGGAATGCAACAACCTTATTTCTATTCTTATATATATTTTTAAATCTATGAATCATGTGGACTTCCACATGATCTAAATAGGGAAAAACATTCTGTTGAGTCTTTCATGAGGAAATATTCACCTTCCATCGTATGGGAATATTATCCACTTGTTATTAGTTAGTGGTTTAGTACTACAAAAACTATATTATCTATTTTGAAGTATTCAATGCATGATAATTTGGTTATACCTGTTTATTGATTAGTAGGTGAAGCCTAATAATGATGGATGTTAATCTAGTATATAAAAGGAAACAAATGATGTTGAATCTGTGTATTGGGATGAGTTCAACAACTTATTTTTTAAAAAGTACATTCCTTGGATTATTTATACCAAATGTTTAATGAGTTCATTTAGTTGACGATATATGATGGTGATTCTATCGGTCCCTATGAGGCTAATTTCAAGAGACTTGTGAGGCACTTTTTAGGAATTATCATCCAAATTTAATTTAATGTTTTTAGGTTCATTTTTTGGCTAAAATACACATCTTAGAATTTAATATGACATAAGATACATTAGTAGCTATGAATAGTTTTTTCAATGTGCAATCATTTTTGAAATGGATGTTGGAGTCACATATCAATCTCATGGGTTTTATAAGAAATAGGATATGGTGTTTTAAGGACAACGTAAAAACAATAAAGGGAAGAACATGACCATTAATTTATGTTATATGTGTTGGAATAAGCATGGAGGAAATTGACATGAGGGGTCTATTAAATTTTTTATGTTATTAAAGAAAATGGTATAATTATTTTGATTGCTGAAGTTATGGGAAGAAGCTAGCTAATGGTGTGAATAGAGAAAAACTATCACAGAATTAACCTCCCACGATTTAGTGTTACATGTGTACTAAGACATTGAATTCTTATAACCATGAGAAAAATTATGTGCGTGTGATGATGAATGACGTTAGCAACCTATTAAGGCATGAATAAGGGGAAATCTCATGTAATCTATATTTATGACGTGGGAAGTGATAATGATGTGGTGAAAGGTACACTAATCATCCACTATATATCTACTAATATTTTATTATATTAGATATCTAACCACTATTTTGTATCAAATGAATTTTATAATGGTCATCAGATTCCGCCAAAATGATTATATTTGGAAATATATATATGAAAACACATAATAGTATGATGATTTCATCCCAAGTATATGATTGATATTGGGACTATGTTTATGGGAATATGCTTTCGTCAAAACATTTCATTTTTCTTTTAATTTATTTTTATGTCATCTTAGTCATGGTGTATATTTCTGTAAATAAATCCCAAATCAATTTTTGAGGATGTAAGGTTTTTTTTATATGAAAAACCTTCATATAATCATCAGTAAATGTGGAAAAAGAATCAAATTTTTACAGTGATTACATAAATTTTATGGGTCCTAACTCCCACTCATAAAGATTTTTTATCTCTAATTGTTGGTAAAGAAAATTTACTTCTAAGATATACCTATTTATTGGGAATCATTGGATGTCTTTGATATGGGATTCCTTGCCTACCACCAAAATGAGAAGTTATGATCTCAAAACAAATAATACATGGATCCACATAAATTTCAAATAATTCTTATTAAATGGGACCTATTGAGTTATAAAAATTGAAAAAGAAACTCCAACAAAATAACGATAAGGGATTCATTCGACCATGTTTTTCACCTTGGGGTGCATCTAATATTTTTTGATAAACAAATATGGATCAATGCGACTCTGCATTGTTTATTAGGATATGAAAAAAAATCACAACCAATAAAAATTATTTTATCCCCCGTATTGATGACTTGTTTGATCAACTGTAAGGAACTCAATACATTTCCAATTTGGACCTTTGTTGTGAATGTCATCAATTGAGGTTCAAGAAGGAACATATATCCATAATGTAATTCTATAAAAGGTATGGATAGTGTAAATATATAGTGATATCTATAGGTATTACTAATTCCACTACTATCTTTATGAAGATATTTAGTTGATAGTATAGATATTACCTAGACCATTTAATTTTAGTCTTTATAGAATATATTCATAACTATATATTGGGTATGTAATAACATGATGATCACATGAGAATTATTCTAAAGACACCAATTAAGGGTAAATCTATATAAAAAAATTATAAATTGTGAATTTTGGATGAAAAATGTCTCATTTTTTTGTCACACAATCTAATGAGATGATATATCACTAGATCCATCAAATGTATAGGATATTAAATTTTATCATAGACTAACCATGGTGACTGAGATCCTTACCGTTATTTGTTTAGATAGATATTATCGATGGGTTTTGGAGAATTATTAGGACTATATAGTCATCTAACTAAGATATCACGGAAGGGTTCCTAGTTCCTCTAGATAGTTGAATGTGAGGAAAAAATCAAGGAACTGATGATAAGTTTAGTTAGTACACCTATTATTACTTTACCCTGTAGTGTAGAAGGTTTTTAATCAATAATGATACATCCATGAAGGGATTGGGATTTTTTATTGGTAAAAATAACATTGTTATCGATTATGAATCACAAAAATTTAAGATTCATGTTTAAAAGTAACCAACTCATGATTTGGAGTCTATAGTGGTAATTTTTTATTTAATGATACGAAGGTATTATATTTATTTTGAAAAGTGTGATATATATATATATATATCATAAATTTTTGAAATATAAATTCACACAAAAGGAGTAGAGTGGGTGTCGAAGAAGTTAGTTAGGTTTGAGAAATAATAAGATGACTCAATACAATACCACCATTTGAAGGAAAAAAATGTGGTTTATGGTTTGATTTAGGAGTATCATACAATCTTATCCAGGATGTGCATCACAAAAAATCCAATATTTCTATATTTTCAATGGATTGATCTAGAAATCATTAAATAAGGGGGAAAATAATATATTTTTCAATTGAATGTTCATCCATATTTCACAAATTAAGATTAATGATACATAGAAGGAATATTTAGTGTTGAAAAATAATGTTATAAATTAACTAGAGTTTAACATTGATCAGGATTGAATGATATGGTTCAAGAATTGTATGTGTGTTCTTTCAATACAACATTTCATTAATGAGATGTTAGATGAAGATCATAGTTTATAATTCTCTATTCATCTTGTATGTATGATGACGTATTGGTATTTTAATGAATAATTTCAGTGGGATGGCATGAAGTGAGATACTATAGAGTTCGTATCTCATTTCAGGATATGCCAACACGTTAAGGATGAAAGAAAAAAGTCTAAAGATATGTTACAGCCCTTAAACATATCAGAATGAAAATGGGAGAACATAACTGTGGATTTTGTCATTGGGCAACCCAAAAATTAAAATGGGTGGTAATCAATCATAATTTAATTTTATCCCACTTTATAGATATTATTGAAGAATTCTATCTTTATCAAAATTCTAGGAAATACATTATATATGTTATATGGTTTCATGGAGTACCACATTACCTTATATCGAATTAGGATCCAATGTTTACCTATTTTTTCTAGATAATTCTTCTCTAAGAACCTGATACAGAATTCACATTCATCAATTCTTATCATCATTAGATAGAGGGTTAGTTTGAAATTACTATTAAAACATTATATGATATGTTGATATATTAATACCTCTACTTAAATGGTTGTTGGGATAAAATCCTTCAACTAATCGATTTATCTTACCAAATAAATTTTCACTCAAGCAAGAATATGTCCTTGAATGAATCCCTATATTGGATGAAATATAGATCTCCAAAATTATGATATGATGTTTGAGAAATAAAGATCTTGGAACCTAAGATCACTAAAGAAATGGTTGATAAGACAGAACCATTTTATTGAATTTCTTGGAATCTCAATGTAGGTATAATGGGTCATGATGATATCAGATTTCTTGATATCGAATTTGAGGATGGTGAAATGTTTTTCTGTAAATATCAATATGGAAGAATTTTTAAAGATTTAGGAAGTATGAGAATATATTCTATAGGTACATTATTGAATTTGATATTCTTGATCATATTGGGATTGTAGCGTATTGCTGGGAATGTACTACAGATCTCTATCAAATCCATGATGTGTTCCATGTATCTCTTCAATAGAAGTACATACCTGATCCATCACAAGTATTAATCCCTATGGAAATACAAATAGAGAATGATCTTTTTTAAGGAAAAATAGTAGAAATTATAGATCATACAAATAATGTTATACAAAACAATTTTGATCGCCTAGTAAATGTTTTTTTTGAAAACTCTATTATTAGAATATGATACTTTGGAAGTTGAGGATATAATAATGTATAAGTGTCCCCATTTTTTATGACATGGATGGTGAATTTCAAATGATAGATTCATTTAAATGGGGTAGATTGTTACACTTTGATTTTTTATGGAATATTTTTTGAATAAAATAAATTTTAATTTCTATCTTTCATTACACTAAGTTAAAAATTCCTTTTATAAAGAACACAATTGGAATAAATTACATGCCACATTGACTTGGTGTACATAATGCACAATACTGAGTTTATAATAATCTTTTCTTTATAAATATGTAAATTATATAATTATAACATTTCCATTAAACATAGTAATATAAATCGTAATAATTACTTTTAATATTTTTTATAATTTATAAATATAAATAAATCATATTGATAACATAATATATAATTTTTGGTAAAGTATTTATATGTTTATAAATACTATTTTCTCATATAAACAGCTCTTCATGTCCTCAAGTGAGAAAAAATTAATTTTATACACATTTAAAAAATAAATTTGATAAAAATAAATTTGATAAAATAAACTTCATTTTTGTATTTATAATATTTAAATTATTTTATGGATTATTTATTGGTATTTTTCTTGGAAACCTAATTTTTGGATGAATATTGAAAAATACCTGATATTAATTTGAAACTCCCTTTTCATAGAATTTATTTAGAAAGATAGATTATATGTTAAATTAGTTTAAAAGTGTAATTATATCATTTTTATATCAACAAAACCAATATAGATCATTAAAATCAATCTCATACTAATATTGAAAATAAAAACATAGAAAACCGTTGGATATGATTTACATAAAGCCCCACATTATCGATCTCCTATGGGAATAAATTTAAATTAATTTATCCCATTCACAAGATTGAAAATTTTCAATATTTCTTCAATATTTTAAATCATAATAATTTATAATATCTAATAATTTCAAATTAGTTTTCATCCAAAACCATTAATGAATGTAACATAAATTAATTACATCAATTAATGTAAAATTAATCTCAACTAAGGACTAAACGTGATACAAAAGGACCTAAATTAACTATAAAAATTTACAAATACATTTTTTAGAAAACTATAGACCATATAATAAATAATATTGAATTTTGAAAATTTTAGGATCCTCATTTCATGGGATAAATGTGGGTGGATTTCCATTTCAAAAAATTTACAAGACTACCACACCTCTTCCACTATAAAAGGCATCATCTCCAACAAAATTATCACACCAATCAATCAAAATTGGACTGACCCCACACTGCCAAAATAAAACCTCAAAGCCATCCCTTTTTCCATTAATCATCCCTCTTGATATAATTAATTCAATGGAATCCACTTGGTGGAAACTTAATGGACTTACATGGATAATGTATTACATTCTTCCCCAAATTCTTTTATGCTATTTCCATTATCCCAACCATAAAATATTATTATTCCATTATTTTATAAAAAATCAATTATACTAAATATAATATTATGTTTTTATTATATATTTTATATGCACACTTGAACACACTTTAATCTAATGGGTAATGAACATACTATTTACGTGTAAAAAGAACTACAACCTCATAAAATGATTATTGTCCATTTTTTCCTTTAACAGCTCTCATTGTGGCCATTATGATGTTAACTATATTTATATATGATATATATGATATTTATAATGTCATTATAATTCTTTAAATCTTTTACAACAAATGTCTTTATACATTCCATTTTGTGTAAATATAAAAATTTCTTTCGAGGATGTGTGCACTACCACCCCTTCAAAACGATGTGATTCGTTCAGACACTAAATTGAATTTATTGGGTATTTGTTTATAGAACATAGATGATATATATATTACATTATTATTATAAATTAGTAACATTTCATACATAATTATGTTTATGAATTAAATTATTTTCATTTAATATTATAACCATAATAGAAACAATGTTCATGTGTACATACGACCTACCATCTCCAAGATTGGTGTATCCCATTTCATACTTATATATAATATTTATTAGTATAATAATAATATAAAAAATTTATATGATACTTATATCATGGTATACATTATTTATATCATTAAATATGTATGAGGTCCAAAAAGATAACAAATGAAGACACATGATAAGAAGAAAGAGGATATTACCCAAAGCGAATAGTTAACATAGAATTGTTAACAAGCCAGCAATATAAATTAATAATAAAAACATATATGGTATTAATATAAGAAAATGATTATTTAAAATATTTAATATAAAATTACATTTATTTTATTAGAATATTGTCTGATTAGTAAGATATTGTTGACATAAGGTAAGTGAAATTTAATCTCACTTTTTATTTCTGTGAGATATTTTTCTTAGAAACCAATATTCTCTTGTTTGTGTTGTGTATACCTCCCATTAATTTATTTCATAATTATTTTTATTATATTTAGGTTTATTTACATTTACATTATATTATATTTCTATCATAGAGTTAATGTTTCAACATTTACCAAATCCATAAGATAATTTTGTCTCAATTTTTTTTTCTTTTAGACACATGTTTTTTTATGAACATACATAACTGTTTGAGTTGTATATATTTATATATCACAAGTTATATGTTGAATCTAATTATTTTTAGGATATATTATGATTAATGTAATTTTATATTCTTATATTGTGAGTATGATGAATAAGATCAAAGTGGAAAGTGTTTATTGAATCAATCGAATCATTTATCGAGATTGATTATGATTATTATTTCATTGAGAGAAAATTATGATTCATCTATCAAGAATAAACATTATTTTATCTATACTATGTTTATTCAATGTATATCCACGTATTTTTAGGATTTTTTACAATATTTGGTACTTAATATAATTATAAAAAAAAATTATGAAACATTTGATAGTATTTCCCTATTCATTTAGAAATCTGTTTTATTTCGAAAATCATGTATTAAAATATGTTTTAAAAACCATTAGTGTTTTTCCAAGATGATCATTTTGATGTAAAATGGTTTTTTAAAATTTATTTTTAAATCTTATTTTATAATTTTTTAAATCAATTTTATAAGAATAATATTTCCAGAGAAGATTTATGTTTTAAAAAACATTTTTCAATATAGAATGAATATTTTCATAAAAAATGTTTTAAAGTGATATCTTGAAATTATTTCACATATAATATGGCATTAATTGGTGTTAGTCATAAATTTATAGGAAATTTATTCAATGATCCCATTTATATTCATTCAATGAATGGTTTTTTATTCCACGATTTTTTTGATGATCATTTCCCATTCAAAAAATATATTATTTTGGGACTTGATTCATTTCACATGTTATTATTTTGATGTAATTATTATGAAACCTATATGTTTTTCAACATTTTGTGATTTTACTACATATTTATGATACCCATTTCATTTTTTCGGTTATGATTTTATTTTTAATGATCTTGTGGAAAATGTATGCATGATTTCATTATGTAATTGGTGGGAAATATATCACCTTATATATCATTTAGTAAACATTTATATAACCTAAGATAGACTAAGATGGTCTTGGGAGTGAAACAAGATATTATGACAGCCTTAGGGGGAACCATGACCGCCATGATGGTATAAGGTGGGATCTCATGCTAATAATATGATCATGGGAGTGAACAATGACTACCAAGCTGATATAGAGAGTGAACCCATACTACCAAGATGGTCTTTACTTTAATTCCTTGACTACTAAGGAAATAATATTATATGATTATTTGTTTTCCATAATTCTATGTTTTAAACTTAAGTAATGTTTCATGGATTATTTACTTTACATCCTTAGGATTAATTTCTTTTGAAATACCAATATTTATGCAATGATTCATATTTATGATATTTGATAGGCAGTGTATGTTATTCCATTTTCTTGATCACATTCTCACCACTATCCTCATGTTTGTGCTCACATTCCTTCCTTTTTTTACCTTTACTAAGCATCTGAACTCACCACTTTTTAAGATTCATTTCCCATTATATAAAGATATGTATTACAATTAATATGTCTAAGAAAGAATCTTGTCAATAAGAAATAATTGAGAGATAATTCTAATCACTTATGTTCATGTGTTTATGTCTTCACGCTTCCAAAGGAACTAGAAAAGTACAATCCTTTGGAGTGTGTTTGATTGTTGTTTTATGTATTCCAAAAAATTATGTAACTTTTATATATGAAAACTAAGGTTTGTTATTGGGATGATATTTAAAAATTCAACAAAAAAATTAATTTCTCTTCAAATTTTTTTTATACTATTCAGATAAACCTAAAAAATATCATATTCACATAAATATCTTTTCGTTGGGTTATATCATGATAAATATATTATATTCACATGTAAATAAAATTTTATTAACCAAAGAATATCCCCCATAATTTTTTACCATATTTCTTTCTCTTGGTAACTCTAATCATACACCAAATTAAATATTGAGTTCAATATAAACAAAACAAATTCAAATATATTACTCCTAAAAGCATTTTTATGACATCCTCATCCAAATTATATATATATTTTGGAATTGGATGAAATTTAATTGATAATAAAAAAATCATTAATATAATAAAACTTCATGATGTTATCTTATATATAGACATATCCCAAGAGCTATTACTAATATTCTCTTCACCCACTCCAAAAAATAACTAAAATAATCAAAAAAATAACTAAATCCATCCTTACATTAGAAAATAGAAAACCAAACTACACATAATTTTAAACAATACAATTAAGTTAAAAAATTCATCTTATAATAATATCATATTCCAATGAAAGGGATGTTATGTGTCTTTGGGGATTATATATATATGAATCTTAGTATACTAATATTGTGATCATTTCAACATAAAAAACCATTCCAGAATTTTTCCAAGGCATATCAGGGGTTATAGACATATTTATAACATAAGGAAAGAAAATATAGGAAATGGTTTATCTTAAATGCCCAGTCTGTGAAATGTCATTAAACAAATCAAGGGTTATATCAAAATATTATGAAAAAACATGTGTAGAGGTGAATTTTATTATAAAATAAAACATGTAATAATAATAGATTTCTATAAACTATAGTAAAATAACATATATTGTCAAATTAGAAAAATATATCATTGATGATATTCTTGAATCAAGATATGATAATCATAATTAATGGAGAATAATCATTAGCATGTGAGAAGGAAATAAACTTAGACCATGAATCATATTATAACAGTAAAAGTTATAAAATAACACAACAAGGAAACTACACAATTAAAAAAAATATTCACCCCAACATGTACTTATTTAAAAAAAATCAAAATATTATATAGATAAAAAAATCATTTCATACTTCATTTTTCAAGGAAACAATATTTTTTTCACACTATGTTATGAAAATACAAAATTTTCACACGTCATGATGGGAGAAAAAAAAGTCCACCTAAGGGAAGCGTATCTCATGAGATATAAATCCTTAGAATTTTAATTTCATGTTAATATTGAATACCACCCACCACATACTTATATTTAACAAAAATATTTTATATTAAAATTATTTTACTTTTATTGTTCATATATCATGTAATTAACAAATTGAACTGAATGGGGATCAATGAAAAACATTCCTCTAACATGTCGTAAATCATTTAAAGAATGAAGTTAAATATTGTCAAAAAAATATAAATAGTGTAACACATATAATACTATGTATACATAAAAAGATGAAAAATAACCTTTTATACAATTTTAATAAATCACATGAAAAATAAGCTGGGATTCCCCTTTCGAAAGGATTATAACTCCTAAATTTTTTTTATAAAATTAAATACACTATCTCTAAAAAAATATTTAAAAATCATCATTTATAATAAAAATATTATTTTCACACATGTAATTACATAAGAGAATTATAATTTCCGAAAAATTATTTAGGCAATTTAAAAATACAAAAAAGTACATTATTAAAACATATTTCTTTTAAATTAATTTTATAATTAATAGCTCACTTAAAAATATACATTTACAATATGAAAAAGAAATAATATTTTATTTCATTTTGAAAACCATGAAGAGTTAAAATTCTATGTAAATGTATTTTAAAACATGTTATTAAATAATTTTAAATAAGATTATAAAAAGGTGAAACAAATTGAATTTTTTTAATTTTTTTAAAGGAAATATTATATGATGCTACACGAAACATTGAAATTAATAATTTAAATATATAAAGACAAAAAACCATAAATTCAAATATTATTATGTAAGAATAAAATCATTAAATATTTATATTCATGTAGAAGGATTATCCCTCACTGAAATGAGTTGTTATAAGAAAATCCCTTAAAAGTTTTAAAAAATATGAATTAAAATCATTTTAAATATTGAACATGATATGGATCCTTCAATATAATAATGTCAAAAATATGTTAAAATATAGTGATTAGTTAGTATTCCAACCATATCAATAATATCTTTCAGAATAATAGGAAATAAGCTTCATGGAATTAAACCTGAGACAATGAACCTCTTACATTGTGATCAAGCTTACTCAATCATGATATAACCTCTTGTATAATAGAAATAGTTATCTTAATCACAAATTAAATATTCTTATTCATATATATAAACTTTTATAAACAATATTTATAATTATTTTCTAATTTTATATTATTTAGTTATTATAAAGTTTTTATATTCAGTGTGAGAATTTCTTTTTTGTGTTGGACTAGTATCATAATAGATATGTTTCTCTTCATTTATCTCCCTATATTCATCATTCACCAATTATTAAATTAAGAATATTTTTTTCTTATTTTTACAAAATTTCAATTTCAATTTGTTTAATGATATAGATATGGTTCCTCAAAAAAGAAATAATATTGGACTAGTTATGGACTATCTAATAATTGAAAAAATATATATTAATAGATATATTATATTTTGATAAAACCTTACTTGAATAATAGAAACATATTAATTAAATTAATATTTTATTATTTGAGTATTTTATACCATTCCTTATTTATTCATGAACATGATTTTACCATTATATATAATTCCTTAATAATTAATGAAATTAAAATCATAATGTCATTTTTATATGTTTTGAAACTAACCTAAATAGTGTATGTTTTAATTATTTAATTATTATGTTAATGATTTGATATAATTTGATATATGTTTTATAAAATTGTAATTATGTATTATATAACCATTAAATTCTTTTAATTTATTCCTTCCAATATCTAAGAATTATTTTGATGTCAATCAACGTTCATCACTAATAGAGGTGGTAGTCCATCATACACATGATTAGGGATTTAATTTCTTAAAAAATGAATTTGAATAATTGAAAATGAGAAATAAGAATAACAAAATTAGAATTTTGACATAGGAACTAAATTAATTTTTCAAATATATCTTTCTTAAGATCCAAGAAAAGTGATGATGGAAAAGGAAATATATTTTTTCGTTGATGTAGTAATCCATAGAGAAGCTTTTCTAACATTCTTCTATTTTTCTACATTGTTAAGGAGGAATAAATAATGGTTTTAGAAATACTTTTATAACATAACAACATATTATTAATATTGGTTTCATTATTTTTTGTTCGATAAAAATGTTTATAAGATGAATATTATGACTAAAAAACTATGTTGTCTGATATACACATATTGAGAACAAATGATTTCTCTTTTTGATATCTATGAAAATAGAGTCATTTTATTATATAATTGATACTATAGAATTATTAACTTTATTCATGATTCATATAGGAAAAAAAATTTGAGTTATTAGGTAAAATGAGAATGAATAATTTTGGTGTGAATGGGTGGAAGTGTTACCCTTTTATATGTGACAAAAATTACACTTTTATGAATACACATTTTTTTAAAATATTGGCGTGAAACTAATCAAGGGTTAATAGACTAAAATGTAATAAATTTTGGAGTTTTTGTTATTATATACTCAATATGATAAATATTGGAGTTTTTGTTATTATATACTCAATATTGCATCCACATATCTATTTCCCATATGTTTTAATCCTGATTTATGCAATTTAATATATGATATTTATATTTTACCATATTTTAACATGGTAACATGTTTTTTACCCAATAGTTTATATTTAAATGTACTAAAAGGTAACCCATATATGAAACTTTTTCTATTTTAAACCAAAATATAGTTTCAATATATTTGAATTCAATTTTTAAATAATAAAAATGAATTTATATTTTAAAATATTATTTATTGAAATATTATTTTCTAAAACAATATTTTTATACAATTAAGATTTCATAATATTATATGAAATTAATTTATAATTAGAACAGATAAAAAATTTATATACATTGGAAAATATAAAATAGAGAAATTATAGATATATTTAATATTACTATATTATATAAAATTACATTAGACTAATTTTTTTTGAAAATAACTTTTTCACCATTATCAAAATAAATAACATTGATCCTGGTAATCATTATTTATGCTTAAATTATAATTGAACAAATTTCACAATATGACCACATTGAGTTAAAATATTAAATATATTTTCATTATAATTTTTATATTTATCACGAAAAGTAATATTTATTATATGTGATTAAAAATGTTTTTCAAGAGTAAAATAATTGTTTAGATTCCAAAATGGATGACATAGATTTAATAAATTTTACATTTTATCTTAAATAAGGGTATATAAATTTTTTAATATATATTATTCTATACTAATTTTTCCCAAAAATATATATAAATATTTTTATTTCTACAATATCATAAAATTGTTTACATGAGAAAACCCATTATTTTCATAAAACTGATATAATAATATATTTTTTAGAAAATAAACAAAAATTTATCATATGAAATTTTTTACTTTTTCAATTAAAAAATATTTCTAATTTTATAAAATAAATTTTTTATAATTTAAATACATATATTTTAATGTAAAATTTAATATATATAATAAAAACCAGTTTACATAAGAATATTTTATTTTTAACTATTAAGTTTTATTAATAATATTTTGAATAAATTTTATAATTTGTTACATTAATCATTTCCTTAATAAAAATTTCAAATATATAATATTATATTACTAATAAATATTCAAAAAACATTTTATTTTGGTGATTCTTGTGAACTAATCATTTAATATAATATTATGTTTTAGAAAAAATATATTCCAAAAACAGAAATTGTTACATTCTCTACATCCACCAAATAAAATTTTGAACTTATAATTTTTATTATTCACGACTAATAAAATAGGTAATTGTAACTATAAGAGATATATGTCTTTATTTTTAATTTACAATTAGGTTTAGTTCCCAATATCCTTAGTATGAATAGAGAATTCATCTTATCGATGAAAATAAGAATAAAATAATGTTTATGTTTTTCATTAAGCATATATGTGAAATACATCAATATAATTGGTGTAGTTTATAATAAGATGTTTATAGAAAACTATGTATATTTAATTGATCGTTATATTAATTTTAGTCATGAGCTTCCTATCTTGGTATTCACCATTATCAAGACAAGAAAATCAATCTCTCCTAAATATCACATCAAATTAAACTAAATGAAGGATAATATGATTTTATAAGAATAAAACTACAATAATCATCTATTATATAGGATTTATACATATGGGATATAATAATCATACCGCTATATGTCCTCATTAATAATTCGACATCTAGAAATCTGTGTGGATAAGTTATATTGTTATTAAAAATATATGATTAGATGAGTGGGTTGAACAAGATATGTATATGACACTCATGACTCTGGAGTATGAGATCTTTGTTCCTCATTAAATATAATATTTGGAATCCAAATCCATATTTTAGTTATATATTATTTCACTATTAGTATAATATTCTATTTATTATCCACATTTTTTTGTTTTAATTAATGAATTTAATTAGATAATTCCAAAATTCCACATATTTATAAAAGGTATCCAAAAATTGTACATTTAAAAAAACTATTAATTTTCAATGTGTCCAATGATCTATTAACCATTACTCAAAAACTAATTACACCATGATCCTATTTTCTACACAAAATATATCTCTTATTTATATTATGACATAATCAATGTGGATTTTTCCATATTTTTGAGATTAATAATGTACCAACCTGACCATAGAATTCCTTGATTCAGTGCCGAGCTACAATAACATTATCATAAGACAAATGTATGTTGCATATCAAAGGATTGAAATTTTTAATAGTATTGGTAAACTAGGTATATACTTAAGTATTATTTTAAATATGAATAATCTTATTGCAACATGATTTTTTTTCATTCATAGATAAAAATTCAATCAATATAGAATATCATTAAAAATCATCCGTAGTATAGTTCAGGAAATTCTATGGAATGGAATCGCAATAAGTGTGACATAACAATATCTATGAGGAAAATAAAAAATAGTAATACTGAATCAATTAGAATAATAAATTTTTAGGGGTAAGAAATGAAAAAACCATGCCACAAAATCAATAAACATATGATTAAATGCATCTATAGATGTATTAATGGTAAAAATATAATGCATAATAAATAATGAACTGAAATAAAGGTAATACCTTATTATTGGACATTGTGTCTAAGGAAAATGATCATATATACTATCGAGACATTTCACAATAATGATAAAAAATATATAGGTATAAACCTGTTTAATTTATGAAAATAATTTCTCTCATGAGAACCAATTGATGTGTTGAGGGGTATATAATGTTTGGTCCCCACCCGTCATTGAAATTCCAAAGAATTACCCATATAAAATATTCAAATTCAATAATATTTCTTATTAAATTTGGATATTAAATAAATAAAATGGAATTATAAAATTTAACTGGGTAACAAAATAACTATCAAGATAAATATTGTATGTTTAAATAGTATGCAGTTTAGACAATAATCATATCTGTTATAAATTATTTCTAATAAATATGATAAATTCAATTTCATGTGATCATTAAAAATAGAATATTTGAAGGTGACTAACAATGAAATCAAGGAAGTGAATTCCCTTACTATACTTGGTGAAATAAATAATAAACTATCCATATGAATAATAAATATTATATCAATATATCCTATGAAATTGATGTAAAATTAAATGGATGTTTTCATTGATGAATGAAAATAATTTTCTATGATATTTTAAATAAAAATTGATTAAATTATCGAATTGATTTTGAAAAAATTGAAAATAATTTTAACTGAAAATAACTTTTAAAAATATTTTATAATAAAATTAATATTTTAATGTTGAAAAGAATGAATTGAAGAAATTATAACAAGTAAAGATATACATATTATATAGGGTAAAAAAGAAAATTCCTTTAACATAGTAAAAAGATTAAAAATTTTGATTGTCTTGGAAAACATAAGATGATTCATTTGATAACATTTTCAAAATACAAAGGGGTAAAATGTCATTTAATAAATCATTTTTTAAAGTTTAAAACAATTTTTATAACCTTTTTTGAAAATATATTTTTAGAAGAAAACAAGTTCTCTAACTTAAGTGAAAAATGAAATTAGGTTTTTTTAAACACTTTTTAACAAATTTTTATAAAAAAAGAGTGTAACTGAAACTATTACTTGATAAATGTCATTAATACCTATATGAGATTAGAATTAAAGGTTTTATTGAATAAATCTCTAATACTTTACTCAAATTTAAATTCAAGTGTAAATTATCCCAAACAAAATGAGAATGTGAAGTAAAAAAAATATTTTAAAAAAATATTACTCACATAATTTATGTACATAGAAAAAAATTGAGATAAAAAAAATATTTTAAAAAAATATTACTCACATAATCATAGAATATTTATGAAAATGAATATGTAATATAACCAAATGAAAAGAAATTTGTTTGTGATATTCTTTACCGCTTTATAACCTATAATTAAAATAATATTAGAATTGATTAATAAAATTGTGACTAAAAATGAAGATTAAATAATTCATGGAATAATATATCAAAATGGTTAATATATACACCCTAAAAATAATTCATTGGTGAATATTATATATATCTCACAAAAGTAAAAATTTAGATGAAAATCCCTTAACTCACATTTCTTTTTGTGCAAAAATACATTAAAATCTTCTATAATGGTTTTAAAAATGATACTAAATTATTCAATAACCAAAATAATATTTATGATATCATATAGGATCATATTAAAATATATTATTACTTGTTTTTAAGTAATAATTTATTATTTTCACTATTATAGTTGTTAAATGTCGAGTTTTTTTAGTATGTTTTGACGCGTTACTTGTTTTTATGTTACTTAGATAATTATTTCATTATCTTAAGAATGTAAAACATTTTTTTATAAAAATTTATACTCAGTGTATTTTTAATTACAATAATCAATAAAATTTTGAGATAAAATACGAAATTCACTTTTCATAGAGTCTGTAGGTTGTACGTACGCATGAGTGCTAGTTTCGTTTCTTTTATGTATTAAAATAATGAATTGAAAATGATATATTTTTACAGTATTATTATAGTATCATATTAATTTCATATATTACATATAGTTTTTTTGAATCTTTCCTTTATACAGTCCATGTATACAGTGAATGAATCACATCACTTTGAGAAGGTGTTAGTCGACGATTCATCCAAAAATGTTTTCACATTTACAAAAACTAGAAATATTTAGTTTATTTGTTATATAAAAAATAATTAATTATGAAGATATTAAAAATATAATATATATATATATATATATATATATAATACTAAAAAATCATACATAATTCCCAAAAAGAATAGGTGGTAATGGAAAAACCAACAATATCATTTCGTGCGGATTTAGTTCGATGTACGCAAGAACGGTAAGTTCGTTACTTATTCTATGGAATTTTGTTTAAGTGTAGTTTGAACCCATAGAATAAAAAATATTATTATATTTAAAATACTATGGTCATTATATAAACATATAATAAAAATATTTTTGTGTCTATAGAATAAAATAATACAAAATGCTTGTGGAATGATGCTACCTTTTTTTTGGGTAACACTTTTTGTTTGCACCGAAGAGATTCCTTTTTTTTACCCATTGTTAATGTAATATGATGAATTTAGTGATTTTTATAATCCTTTTTTGATGTGTTTTTTCAATCCAAATGGGATCTATATGTGTGAGTTAGTGGGAGGGGTCCCTACCTTTTTATTATGGATGAGAAGTGGTATTCTTGTACATTTTTTAAAATTGAATAAAACTAACATTTTTACTATGCTATGTAAATCCTTTAAGGAACTAAATTTCATAGAAGGTATTATAGGGTAGAAATATGGGAATCCATATTATTTTGGTCAGGTATATATTTCATTTTGTCCCTTAATAATAATGTTTACTGCCTTGTTAAGCTAATTTTTTTAATCATTATAATTAATATTAATTACATTCACTAACAGTATTGGTCAAAAAATGATTTAATATCAATCTAAATTATAAATTTTTTTGATTCCAAATATTTAATCTATTTTTTAAATTTTCAATCATATAATTATAATAAATTAATTTAAATTTAATCCTATAGATGGGATGCCAATGCGAGTTTTTAGAGTAAATATTTTCAAAATATTTGTTATATGATTGCATTCAATTTCAATATGAATTTGATTACAATGACATAATTTATTTTAATTGAGGTAAAATTGGTCTTATTATAATTTAAAACCAATAAAAAATATAATTTATCTTTATGAATATATTACAGTAATTAGTTGTTTTGAATTAACATTCATTTTTTTATTATTCATCAAAAATAAAACCTAACAGAAAAATAAGAAAATCACTCTAAGAAAATTTTTATGTTCCAATTTAAAAAATTATCAATATTTAGAAATTAAAATATTATAAAAGATAAATTTTTTATATTTATAATAGTTCCTCCATTAAAAGGTGGTAAACATTCATTTATAAAAATATCGACTTTAATGTGAAATATTAGGCTTGTTCTTTTCTTGTAACTATTGAATCTATAAGATGAATGTAATAAAATTATTAAATGATATATATATATATATATGTAATATCACACACTAAATTGATTTAATTTAATTTATTAACATAAAATATCTTTGTGGGCACATGAATAGTTTTTTCTAAAAAATCCCCTTCATATTGAATTGGTTCTTATATTTATTTTTATTTAATTTGTAACCAATGAATTAATTTTATGTTCATGTAAAACAATAATTATAACTAGTTTAGTGGAAAATATTCAAAAATGATAATTTTACAGAAATGTTACATCATATTATATTAAATGATATTAATTTAATTAATATGTTGTTTATTGTTAGAACTGTGCCGAGCTTATAATGAAAGATATCAATGAAACCCTTTATTTCATGTGATTCACACTAATATATATCACTTGAATTGAAACATATCTGGTGTCTTGTATAAAATTAAAATTGTTTTGATATTATATTCCCTTACACTGTTGGTGTTGTGTGTTATAAATGCTATAGAATAAAACAGAACTACATTAAAATTTCATTGTCTTACATTCTCACCAAATTAAATAAATTGTGTCCCTGTAATTTAAACATGATATTGGTGGTATATATTTTGATATCCCATATTTTGAAAACCCACATCCTGATATGGGTTTGAAAAATATCATTTATAAAAGATTGAATGGGATGTCTGAATATCTTGTGGACTAACCTATAAATAGGTATCAAAGTAGGAAAACATTACTGACAACTAAAAATATGGTCTATAAAGAAAAGAAAAAATATTTATATGGAGTTATTGAATCCATAAATTGCATTAAATTTAATGATAAATTGAAATTTGATTGAAAACATTCATGAATCATTAATTATTTACTAAAATCATTAATTTAGAAAATATAAATTATTTTGGAAATATTTGTTTTTGATCATTTTCCTAATTTTGACTAATTATTTTAATTCATAAGAATGTAAGGAAATATATTTACATTATTTGTTTCTATAACCATAATTTTTACCATTTATTTATTCTATAATCAAATTTCATTTTATCCATTACTTCAAGAAATTGATATCGAAAAATCAACATTAAATTTCAATGTATTAAAATACACTTTTAACAGATTGTAAGACTCATAAATGAGGGATTAGTCTTTTAATTTGTCTTTAATTATTCACTAAGGCCATAATGGTCAATACAATAATAAAAAAACCAAAAATGTGTTAGTAATGGTTCATAATTAATATTTATTCAACACTTTTTATCATAAAAAATATTACATATTAACAAATATATTGTGTAGGTCAATGGTTTCCATTAAATCCTTATCATACTTCAGTCATGGAATCATGGACCGCAACCTTGCTAGACATGATGGGATATCACCAAAAATATATGTTTTCATTTTCTAAAACCATATTGTTATATTACTATGATTTTCCCAAAAATATGATGGGTATCCACGAAATAATTCTTATAACTAATTATAATTTTAACTGGGGTATAAAATAAAACCACAATACCTAAATACTTCATCCATTTCTTTTAAATATATGACCTTTCTAGGTCATTGAATTTTCCTTGGTCATTAATTTTCATTATATATTCAATTTATTTTTAAAGGTTTTTAAATTTATTGTTAATTATACTAAGAATATCTTCTAGGAGTGTCAAGATAGGTGAGCAGTATTGCCTATTATTGTGTAAGAGGTCAGAATAGAGTCATGCCTAACACACCTTTTTAGAGTTGTTACCCCTATATACATTTGATGCAGAACCGCATACAATTTTAGAATACATATAGGTATGTATTTCTAGGAAGACCCACATAATCTCTACTTTACCAAAATTATATGGTGATTTTTTTGTACTTACCTCAAAGTATACCTTAAAGATATATTAACTAATATATGTTTTCCTAAATCAATTTCAAAATGTTTCTAACAATGTTTCTCTGATTCCAACATTAGAAAACTGACCCCATAATGCCTTGAGATGGTGCTATGATACCATTATATTGGCATAAATATGATTAAATATTTTCCCAAAGGACTAAACATTTTAGCAGTCTCTGTAAAGTTGATACATACATGGTTCTTTATTTACAAATAAATACAATAAATACAACAAAAAATATATTATTATTTTATTTGAGGATAATTGTAACGCACATAACCCAAAATCAACCAAACTTGTCCCTGAGTTGGGTCACCACATGACCTCAAGAGCACGTCCTCTAATGACAAATTTTTCTGAGTACTTTCAATGGTCTAAAAGGTCTTGTGGCGAGGAAGTTCCCACTCAGCTAGAGTACTCCAAAAAAGATAGTAAATTAATCATTGTAAACAATATATAATAACCAATGAATATTCATAAACAACATATCCCAATGATTGATACAAAACATAGCCAACAGTAAATATTTCAGGTCATGATAAATAGTGTCAAGTGAAAAAAATCAATATAAATACAAATAGAGAAATCCCCAAAACTGTCCTAACACAACTCCTATAAAATAATCCATCTATACACAACCTTTTATAAACTCCCATGCACATTGACCTTTCCTTTATTCTTTCCTATAATAATGATGTCTGCTCGGGTACCCAATGGCGGCACGAGCAATGTGTGAGTGCAACTTAGTAGGAATCCACTGATGCTGTCAATAAAAAATATAGTCTAATAAAACAATTCATGCGAGTAGTAAATATAATAGAAGTAAATAAATTAATTTATAGATGATATTAGTTTATATGGACCACTTAATTCATTCAATATAATTATTTCCAATCATAATCCTTATACTATCATTGTTACTTAATTTACTTTCATCACATGTTTAATTGATTTTGCATATTCATAAATCTAAATGAGTATGGAGGAATGAAAATTTTGATCCCTAAATAGGGATAACCGCATCATCAAAAATAAAATACAATCACCATTAATCCTCATTCCATGCTATTTTATCGAATGAACCCATTATGGGAATAAAACTCCATCCGCTTCCCTAACCCATTTCTTTTGGAGTGGAGTTTAGATCCTCAGTCTAACTCAACCAACGGTCATAGAACATCATATCAATACCCCACTATACCAAGACATGTTAGAATTATTATTTATCAATATACCACACATAACCATATCATAAACAAACATGACCAATAGCAATAACAAACATAAACCATATGAATCGACAATTGGAATTAACAATATGTGATAACCCATTAATAGATTTACTATTTATATTTCATAATCCATTACCCCTCTTCCCATTTCATATTCCTTACTCCCTAAAAATATTCACTAGTCCCAATAAATTAACCCATTTTACATATTAATCCATTAAAATATCATGAAAAACATAACTCCTTTATAATTTACCATGTGTTAACCCATTTATGCACTTCAAGTACCAAACACAATTCATTTTAATAATTCCAATTAATCCCATTAAACACAGTTTTCATGATAATCCAACCAATACATTAGATATTATCAAAATATAGAATCAAAATCCATATTCCCTTATTAATCATAATACTGACCATTTAACATATTCAACATGGTATCTATTTAATCAAAAATCAATTTTACACATATTTTTTATGTTGAACATGTTTGGAAAGATGGACTCACAACATCAGTGACCATAATTTGATCATTTCATACTACATAAATCCCATTTGGATCATGGGGGGTTTAATTTACCATTTAGAAACCCATATTACCAAGAATCTCTAACATAACCAAGAATACTACAAGGAAAATTAATAACACAAGATTATATAAACGAAATCTTATAGAAACTATGAGATAGGACATGTATATCACATACCATGAATTAAAAATTTAACTCAATCAAAATCAAAGCCATAGATAGTAATAAAATCTTTATATTAAACATTAACCTATATTCCATTTTATAAAAAGGTTTTTAGTGCTTCAAAAGAATATTGTCAAAGATCCAATCCCTAATCTAGAAAGAAGAATAAATGAAGTGATATACTTTCTCAGAGATTCTATCCAAAACATATGGGACTCCAAACGAATAAGACATGTGTGAGATTAATCCTTGGAATCTATTTAAGATTCAACTCATTACTATGGTTTAATGGTAGAAAATGTGTAACAAAATTGGATGTGGGATTGAAATAGCAAAATTACAAAATATTATAATTTATAACTTTTAATTGGGTGAAAAATTTACCCTCATGGGTTTCCAAACCGTACTCAATCCTTTTTCCATGGGGATTAGGGTCGAACTATTATATAGTAACGATGTACTATTATTCGCACCCTACCCCAATGGTGCAATATTCCATATTTCAAGGTTTCATAGTTTTCATGGAAAGGTTATTCAATATGCTTAACCAAGCACAAACTGTTCGCCTTGTATAGGTTGGCCCTGTTTTCTTTATTTTCATACCCTGAACTACCAAACACCGTTGAGTCCCCTCATACTCCCATGAAACATTTCATTAACCAAAAATAGATATTGAAAAAAAAAATTAAAGAAGGGCACACCTCCACAACATTTGAGATGTTACAATAATAAATCTATTCGATCAAGTGTATCCATGCATAACATTATAAGTACACTTCAAGGACTCATGGGAAAGAAAACATAATAAGGGATCAATAAAATTCTCAAAAAGGGTAATTACATCTAAATCAATATGAATCATTAATTACAATAAACATGGAATGATATGAAACTAAAAACACATTTCACATAACAAATAAAATGAAAATGAAGTATATCCAAAGACATCGTCATAGTGAAATATCATATATAATAAATAAGTAATACAAATGAAAGAAATGATTAATTATTGGATGTTAATTCTGAGGAACATGAAAACATATATTGTCTAGACATTTCTCAAGATATTTTAATATTATATGTAGATAACTATTTAATTTTTGTATCTAATTTATATTCAGAGAACATTTCGATTATTTGAGGGTCTAAATAAATTTGGGGCACCACTCATCATTTATCATCCAATGTATTCCCTATATAATATAATCTATTTAAATAATATTCTTTATCAAATATCCATATTAAATTAGGAATACGTATTTATCAATATTTACCTAGTTAATAAAATAACTATCAATGTAGAAAGTGTTGGTAAAAATGGTATATGATTTAAGGAATAAACATATCCATGATAAATGATATAGATAATTTAAGGAAATTCAATTTCATATTTTCATAGGAAACAAAATATTGAAAAGGGAAAACAAACGAATTATGGATGTGACTGTCAATACCATGCTTGGACAAATAATTCATAAATTTTTTTTAATGATAAATAAGGATGGTATCAATACATCATTTCCCAAGTTGTGTAAAAATTATGTGTTTTTTAGGAATGAAAATACTATAAAAGATCTTTTTAAAACAGTGTAAGGAATATATAATTTTTATTTTGGAAATAATTGGAGATAAATTTCTTAACATGAATTTTGAATCCATTTTCCTTAAAAATTATGCTTCTAAACATTGAATGGAAATTTCAAGGAAATGAATGTGGATAAACTTTTATAATCTACACATATTAGAAAAAAATCCCCTTCTAATTGTAAATTGTTTAGAAAAGTACCTTGTCTTGAAAAAGCCAAGATGAATCCCTCAAACACCTTTTTAAAAGAAAAAAATTATAAATGTATTTTATGAATAATTTTTGAAATGTTAAAGAAATTGAAATTATTTTTATGAAACATGTTTTTAGAAGAAAATGAGTTCTCCCACTAAAAAGATATATAAATTAATGTATTTGTACAAAATATTCTAAAACATTTCGTGTAAAAAAGAGAAAAAATATGGAACTTTTACTTGATTAAGGTCATTATTTTACAATTTAGTAAAATTTTAAAGGGGATATTGGACAATGATCAAATAATTTACTCTAATGTAAATTCATGTGTAATCAATCCTGAACAAAATGTGATTATAATGTAAACCCTCGAAAACACCATAACAATGATGTGATAATAAATCAATTAACAAATTATGTGTATAAAATATAAATCCACATAAAATAAATAGAAATAAAAAATATATATTAAAATTTTATTACACACATAATCTAAAAATATTAATTACAACGAAGAAGTAATATAACCCAATAACAGGGAATCATGTTATGAAATTCATCACCACTTTGTAACTTTTCATAGAAAGAAACATTTGAATAAATAATTCAAAATGAGAGTAAAAATACCATTTATATAAAATAATATTTCACATAATATATCAAAATGGTCAGAATATACAACAATAAAATTAATTAAGTGGTGAATCTGACATTAATGACACATATGAAAAACGTGATATGAAAATCTCTAACCTTATGATTCATTTTGGTTGAATATATTTTAACATTTTGTATATTGGTTTTAAACATGTGAATAACTTATTATAGAACCATATTATTTTTTATATCAAATATAAACTTATTATAATATCTTATTACACATTTGTTAGCAATCATTCATTAGTTTAACTATTTTGGCTGTTAATTGCATAGTTTTTTGAGTATGTTTGACTTGTTACATGTTTTTCCTACTAGTTAGATAATTACTTCTTCATCTCTAGTATGTTTATTATGATATTTTTATAATAAATACTCATTATATATATATATATATGTATATATTTATAATAAATAACAATGCTTTCCGATAGAAAATTAAATTCACCGTTCAAAGAGATGGTATGTCATACACACACATGGACACTACATTTAATTCATTTACATACTAAAAAATAGAAAATTAAATGATATATATGTATATAATAATTATATTATCATATTAATTACATATATTTCATATATGTTTATTAAAATCATCCTTTATACATTCCATGTATAGTGTGAATGAATCTCATCGCTTTGAGGAGGCGGGAGTCCACACCTCACAAATGATTTTATTGTATTTACACAAAATGGAAATAATAAGGGTTTTGGTTATATAAAAATAAGATAATAATAATGAAATTATGATATAATACATGTAATATATATATATATATATATTATCCATCACAATTTAATACAAGGAGATGCTATAAGTGAAAAACGAAAGACATCATTTCGTGAGGAAATTGTTCACAGTACATAAGAACGGTACGTTTGTTACCCCTTAGATTGAAGTGTTATTAATTTTAGATATAAAACATATAATAACAACATATATGTATATTTATGATACATAAGATATTTTTTAATAATGTATTAAGAATAATTTATGTGTTGGAGAATGAAATAAATTAAAAGAGTTTGAGGGTGGATGTTATCTCCTATTCTAGTAACTCCATTTGGTTTCCCTAAAAGGGATTCCTTAGATTTGATTTATATTGAATGATATTATTCAAAGAGGAATTTAATTATGTTTCAAAGTAATTGTGGAAATATTTGGTTGTGAAAATGTTTCTTGAGAGGAGATAGGGAGTTGGTGGGGTGATTGGCTTTTTATAGTGGATACAAAGTGGCATTCTGGTAAATTTTTGAACAAGGAATTCCACCTACATTTTTCCAATGAAAATTGGATAAAATAATGATAAATTTTAGAACAATGGGATTATAGGGTAAAAATATGGTCACATTATTTATTTTGGAAAATTTTAAAGGCAATTTCATTTAATAATATCAAGTTTTAGCACCTTGTTACAGAAATTGTTTTCTTAATCATTGTAATTAATTTTGTTTACCTTCAATAATATTTTTGTTCAAAAAATAAGTTGAAATAAGTAGAAATTATATATTGTTATGATACCAAATATGGAATCAATTTGAATAAATTATACCCACATAGGTGGTATAAATTAATTTAAATTTAATCCTATTGATGAGACGAAAATGCATGTATTCAGAGAAAAAAATACACAAACTCTTTCTATGTTTTTTATATTCAATTTCAAATTGAACATGATTACAATTTTTTAAATTGGATTTATTTATTTATATCTTTCTGAATTGAAATTTAAAACTTGTCGAAAATATAATTTATGATCATAAATAAATATTATGAAAAATTAGTTTTCAATTTAACTTTATCATTTTGACTATTTATCAAAAAATGAAAACTTCAATAAAAAACTACCCTATGATTTTTTTCAATTTTCCTTGTTAAAATTATATGTTCATCTAGATGTATAATAATTATTTATGTGAAAAAAATTATATCTTAAATACATTCTTTATTAAAATGTTGTTAAATTTCCATTAGAGAATTGTTTTTTGAAATATTATGTTTATTATTATCTTACTTATATAAAATCTATTAGATGAATTATTTTTTTTCTTAATATAATATATATATATCATTAATTATTGTCATTAATTTTAATTAATTTAATTAATTAGGATAAAACTGGTTGTTGAGATGAAAAATATTTTTCAATGAAACATTACATTTAAATTTTATTGATTATTATATTAAAATTTAAATAATTTTTAACAAATGACTTCATTTTATATTGTTGAAAAAAAATATATTTTCATAATTTTAGATAATACTGTTGAAAGAAATAATTTAACATCTAGATTATATCTTATTATATTAATGAATAATATTTTTAGTAATATATTGTTTTTTGGTAACACCTGGTCTTTTATGTAACATAAGATATTGACGAATATTCTTGTTCTGTATGATACATGATAATTCATTATCACATTTATTTCAAGATATATCATATATTTAATATATTTCAAAGTGTTGTGATATTATATTCCCTTACGCACTTGGTGTTTCATTTGATACATGCTATCAAATATGATGTTATTACATTAGAGATTAATGTAATTATAAATAAATTTAAATATTATTCCATTATCATTTCCATCACCTAATAATCCATACATATCCATTGTTTTATTTTTTTTGTCCATTTTTTAATATTAATCATGTTCATGGTTATTATCATTTATTTATTGTTTTTTAGGAATTATCATAATATTTCTCACTCTATATCATAAATTGATATGATTATTATTGATAAAATCTCATGATATTCCAAAAAAAATTAATTACTCTTCCAAATTATTTCATTATATTTTAACTCGGTATATATAACTCTCAATTCAATCAATGTTTCATTAGTTTTAATTTTATCATAATTAATCTTTTATAATGTCTTGTATAGATAATGAGATGAAACATAGCATAACCCCTAGGAGTGTCCATCTAGGAGTGCATACATAGTCCCATTATTCATTCACCAGGTCGAGGATTGAGTTCATACACAATTATACATTTTAATGGTGACTATCCCATGGTGGATATATTCACTAACAATATCCCCCTTCAAGTATAATTAAATGTTTTTAAATTCTAGGATATCCACAAAATACCTATATTACCACAACATTGTGATGTGATTATATACATATAATTATCACTTATACTTACACATATAGTTTACAATGAAAATTTATAATCCTGATCCACAAAAATAACTAAACTAATGCAAATTATATATAAAACATAATATGATACCAACAATAGAGATGTTATATCATCACTGTTTTATATTAATACATTTATTGAAACAATACAACTCAAAATCATCCAACAGTTCCAAGACAATAAGGACTAGCTAGTGGGTTTGTGGATCCAATTTAAAAGAAACATACTTTCCATTGCTTAGAAAATTTCTCCACAATCGTACCATACATGAATCTCTTCCATAGATATAATATGTTATATTATTCCTCATAACCAGGGGGAATGAAGAAATAAGAAACATTTGATATCAAAATATCAGTACGGTAAAAACACATCCACATATAATCAAGGATTATATCTAAAGGAAATGAAAATACAATGACATGGGAAAAATTTCATATTATTATGGTCATGGAAAAAATGGGTTTTTTACATAATTCATCATAGATAGAAAATTATTAAAAAATGAAAAAATTATAAATTGATAAAAAAAAATAGGTCAAAATCATTAGAAGATAAACACGAGAAATGGGGAATAATAATATGAATATGATATGGAAATAAATGAAAACTATGAAACACAACATAACAACAAAATTAAAACAAAAATTAGAATACATAAATTATTGCATCATGAATTAAAAACATTTCCAATCAAAATTATTTGAATTAAAAATTGTTGTACATAATGTTGTGAAGAAAAAAAGAATTCAGGCTTTGTGTCTCGAAAAATCCTAAAGGATCATTCTTTACATTGCGAACAAACAATATGTTAAAACTTTAAGTTATGTAAAATGTTATACATTCATTCATCAATATTTCATGAGAAATAAATTCTATCTAATACATTACAAAAAAATATTGGATTTCAAATATTATATAATAATAATGCATACATATACATGACATTATAATAAAAAAATGTTTAAACATCAAATATAAGTTATTTATTTTAATGAAAAATACGTAGTTTTCTAAAACAAAATTCATAGAGAATTCCATGTGAATTCTAGAGAAATAAGATGGAAATTGGATAGAGAAATACATAGTTTATGATATTTATGATTAAGGATGGTTTTCAAATATAAAAGATAACTTTTTATGATATATAGATAAATCACTAGAAAAATAATTTCTAATACCTTTTTTAATGGGATAAAAACACTATAAAATGGTATCTATGAAATTAAAATAATGATAATTTTAAAAAAAAAATCAAAACCTAAAAACTATTTTTATAAAATATATTTTATATTTGAAACACGCTTTCATAGAATTTACATTATGAGATATTTAATCACACAAAAATTAATTTCATAAAACAATGTTTTTTAAATTACTTTCTAAAATGAATGATTTATTTTAAAATTCAAAATTATAATTTATAGGAATATAATGATATTTAATTTAATTTTCTAAAAAATAAATATTTTAATTAATTAATAAAAATATTTAAATCATTGAAATGAATCATTATATGAAATAATTATCTTAGGTATTATAAAATTGTAAAAGTGTTTTAGAAAACATTTATACTATTTTTGTAAATGTAAATGTTTGGGATAAATTAAAAATTAATTATTAATGGATATAAAGATAAGATAAATGGAACTTAATATTATAATAATAAAAAATATTCTGGTATGAATTATCTTTTAAAAAATTAACAATTACTACACTAATGTAATTGAGTTGACACAATCTCATACAACATTGGAATAATTTTAATAAAAATACATCTAAATAAATACAATTTTTTACATATTCAAAACTAATGAATTTAATTAATATGGAGATATATTTTCATTTTGAAATAAAAGACCCTAGTAATATATCTATTTGTATATTATAAAATATGTATCAAGGAATTAATTTTGAGACATATAACTCCGTATCATGAATTCAAGCTTACATAGATACGGTCTAACTTCTTGTTTAACAAAAATAAGTATCTTAATATTTTATGTGAAAACCTTTTACATAGATATAAAGTTTTATATACTAAATTTAAAATTACTCATTACATTTATATTAAATAGTTACTATATATTTATGATTTTGAGCCTATGTAATGCTGATCGTTTAGAATTACATTTGAAATAGAGATACTATTGATGATTCTTGACCAAATTTCATAATTCAATGATTATTCAAGATAAAATAATCATTCATTTTCAATAATTCTATAAGTCACAGTTTATTAGGTGAAATGCATTTGAATTGGTTGTGGAAAAGTAAATTGAGATGGTTTAGTTTCAAAGTGTCTAATGATAAAAAGGCTATAGATTAATAATTATATTAAATTCTAAAAATCCAAAAAATAAGTATTTGAAAAACAATAAACAAAATATTATTTCACTATATTATGAATATATAATATTAATTAATCAATCCAAAAAATACTTTGAATCATAATTCTCATAGGTTATAAAACAAACCCAAATGTGGGCATGTTAATTTTATTTAAATAGTAATTTAATATATTTATATATTACTAATGTAAATATAAAAAATTAATAGAAATTAATTATATATATTTGGTATTAATTAAATTCATTCTTAAAGGCATTCATGAAGGTTAATCATGACAAACAAAAACATTTCTTCATAGAGGTGGTTGTCCACTATTTATACGATTAACGATTCCATTTTAACAAAATGGGATGGAATAATGTAAATTATTATATAATAATTATAAATGTGGAATTAGATAAATATTAATTCCTAAAATGTAACCCTTTAATAAACCTTGTTATGAACTAAAAAAATTAAAGACATCATTTTATAGAGCCGGTAGTTTGCAAAAAAAAACATAATCGTAATTATTTTATTATAATAAGCTGATTTGAATGAATAAATAATGGATAATACATTAATATGTTAAATAAAAAATATATTAATAATATTGGATTAATTATGTAAAGATAGATAAACGAATTTTAGAAGGGGAAGGTTTAAAAGAAATGACTATGTAGTGAGACATACTCAAGTAAACTACATGAGCTATTGCATATAAATATCTATATAAATAGACACCATGAGCTGTATAATAGAGAATAATAGATTATTAAAATGAAAAATAATTATTTTGAAGGAAATCGAAGATATTTAGGTTGAAATTATAAGGATTAATTATTTTATTTTTGGGGTGGAGGTGTTCCCCTTTTATAACCGATGAAAAGGCCACTACTATGAAAACCCATTATATTTCAATAATTGAATGTAACTATTCATGAACAAAGGATAAAAATATTGTAAATAATGGCTTTTAGGGGGTAAAATGGTCATTGAAGCGATTTTTAATAAATTGGAAACATGTTTTAAACATGTTTCAAGCCATTAAAACACGATTTTTTCCTTGTTACAATTTGGGTTTTCCTTGGATTTAAATTTTTTCCCATTAAGTACATTTTTTATTAAAAATGTAATGTTAAACTATTTACCAAATTTCAATGTTTTAAAGATAAATTTATTTATCTTTTAGTCTAATTATATTTTTAAATAAGGTAAATTTGGTAGATATATTAAAATATTTTATGTATTTAAATAATATGTTATAGAAATAATTTTTATCCTTAAGTGTTGTAAATATTATATTCCACTAATTATCAATTAAATGATGACTAAATATTTTTAAACAATTGAAAAGATAATATATTGTTTTTATATAAAATATATCATTTTAATTTATTGGATTACAATTTTCAAAAAATTTATAACACCTCTTCAAAAATAACCATTTCACGATCATCATTTTCATTGAATTTAAACATAGTAATCATATATTTATTCATAAAATGAAAGGTAACATTATAAATAATTTTATCTAATACAAAAACAAATATAAAATAATTATTTTAGATATATATTTCTACATTGTATGAAAACAATTATTATAATGGAATAAAAATAATTTATTAAGAGAAAAATAATACTTATGTTTTTACAATTTTTTACTAGGGATATATAAATTTAACATAAGATATTGAAATAATTTATTTGAATTTAAAAATATATATTTTCAAATAAAAGTGTTGAATCCAAAATAATGTCAATATTATATTAGGAGAATTTCCAAAAAGTGATGATATTACCCAACATTTTATTTTCTACTATTTACCTAAAAAGCATTTATTTTAGAGAAATATGAATAATTCACCTCTTTCTTTATTTTTTATGTCGGATTAAAATAATATTTTATTTTTTATTAATTAAAATTCAAAATTATATAATTTAAATTTTAAATGAAAGATAAATATATTTTAAAATAAAATCATTTTATTGAAATATCACATTTCGTAACATTAACTTTTCATCAATATTTTTTTACTATTTTTATGGTTTATTACAATCATTCACATTTACAAGAGGTTTTATTTTTAATATAAATACATAAAAAAATTCAGATTGTTTTTGTTCTCTGTTTCTTGTGAAATTAGATTTCAAACATAATATTATATTGAAAAATTTATATATATTCTAAAATATAATGGTGTTATATTATCCTCAGATAAAGAAATTAAAATTATTTAATATTAATTATTATAAACTGTCTATAAATTGTTAATGGAGTTTGTAAGATAAAAATGAGTACATTTATAATTTCCAATGATCATTCTTCCCCGGTATCTCCAGTATAACGAGTGAAATCACTTCCAAAAATATAATATGAATGTGACTAGGGTTGATTTTTTCATCATCCATTTGTTCCAAAAAAAATATAATTTAATGGGAGTAATTTTTATTCGGAGTTTATAGTCATCCTTGTATTAATATGTGATCATGGGTTGAATTTTTAATGTGATTTTATTACAGTATAAATTATCTTTTTCAATAGATCAATTATATGACTAATATCACATATTATTTTTCTAAATAAATGATAATAGTATTGAATAGGTAGGCAATTTTCATAAACAGTTATTGGAAAGAATTTATATGATTGGGATACAATAATCAAACAAGAATAAATATTTATCCCAACTTCATCATATAAAAATTAGGATGGTGATTTTAGGTTTTAATATAAATTATATATTCTTATGTGTGGTTTCAATAAGATAATAATTCAACACTTATATTTATTGATTGGGTGACTTGTGTACTTCATTACATAACATTTTTATAACTCTCTTTTGTAATTGTGGTTTCATAAACATTCCTTTTTTGGATGTTTTTATCCCTATAATACATTAGACCTGTTAGATAATGGAACTGACAAAGATAATTCAAATTTTACTCAATTTAATTACATTGAACTTCTTTAGGGTCCCTTGAAAAATCCATATCCTTTCTAAGTTCACACTTATATTTTCACATTTACTTATTAATTACTTTCCATATTCCCTCCTTCTATAAACATAAAAAATATCCCAATTCTTTTATGAAAACTATCTTAGTGACAATCATAACTGGTTTTCAACAAAATAAATTCAAATAAATTTACATTTTTTTATTATTAACCAAAGCATCAATAATAATCCACATTATACACTTCAAAACCCCACTTATTTATCCCGTGAAAAAATTATAAAAATTATATTTTTACCTTTTTATAAATATATATGACTACATTTTAACCCTTAAAAAGATATAAAATCAAACCAAAAAATTAGATCACATACATTCCAAGGATATTTTATATATAGATTTTTGGAGGTTTTGGATACCATAATACATATCATATTTTATAAGAATTTATATGAACACTTTTCAATCATTTCTGATGTTGGAATATTAATTCCAACCATTGATTATTTATCTTCTGCTCATCACTATACACATGAAAATAATTTTAAACCATGTGGTTAACACATAAATTCTTAAGCACATGGATTGAAAACAAAATATTCAATCCACTGCTTTTAAAAATTATATAAAATTTATGGTTTTCAAAAAACAAAAATATTGATAATTTTTTAGACATCTAAAATGAAATTTATTTAAAAACCCCATTTTAAAAAATATAAGATTCATCAAAATGAGAACATATTGAATAATTTGATATTTCAACACAATAAATCTGAGAATAATATCTCTTAATGGTATATAATGTTACTATGAGAAACATATTCAATATTTTTGGCCAGAAGAAACATTGGACCATTAAAAATTACATTTTGGAAAAATTCCCAATGATATTATTGGTTCAATCACCATTCCTAATCATCATTACAAATTCCAATGTTCCATATATTAATTCAATACTTTTTCTTTGTAAACGATTCATTTATTACTATAAATCCATTAAAATAAACTTTTAGAAACATTATAAATAGACAAATTAGGCTAAAATTTAAAATTAGTAATATATCTCATAAACAGGAAAATGTTTTCATAAAGGAAAATTTATAAATTTATAAGGATTAGTAGTATCTAAATAAACAATAGATGAAATTTATAAATGATTCCTTGAAATTGAAATTAATATAAATATTATAAATAAATTAATGTAATATCAATTATAATTATAGATAATAGCCATACAATACATATAATAATAAATGAAAAGAAATTTAAGTAAATGAAAATTATTTTCAAAACATTACAGCTTTTAGAATTATAAAAACTATATATGAAAATATGTTCCTTTAAAAAAAATCCATTACACAAAAAGTGTTTTAAGAGATAGATTATTATTTCAAGAATATTGATTAAAATTCATTAGAATTCAAAAAAATATTTTAATGTTATATTTCCAAAAAAATAATTGTCTTTGGGAATAATAAAATTAATGTTTCTAGAAAAATGTTTTCCCGTACAAAATTGATTAAGAAAAATCGAATCCTGATGAAAATATTTTTATTTTCTTTGGTTATGAATCTAAATTTGATTTCATCCTAAGGATAAATTTAGTAGTACATTAGCACTTATTCTATGAAATTATATATATTTTAATATATTCTTCCCACAGGTATACTCTATTATATTTTGCAACTAGGTATACCCCAACTTGATTCTAGAATTTATTTGACACTTATGTTTATATAAAATATAATTTTTATCATACTCCATATTTTATGATAACTATTTCTAATGTATGCATATTTATAATATATTTAATATTTAATATGAATTCTGTTGGTCGGAGTGGATACTGAAGAGGGGCTGAATTGAGTTCCAATTAAAATTTCTGTTAAAATATTGTCTCTTTATAATCCCCCAATTTATAAAATAAGTTAATTTGAAGTGAATTTATACTGATTGTAAATGTTCTCCTAGTTTCTCAAAGATTGATTAGGTCGAAGTTAATTTAACCATAACATCAATCTAACTTTTGAAACTAACCTACTGATTTACAATGAGTGTAAACACTTGCTAGTTTATCTATCAAAGTAGATTTAAAAAAGTTTTGTATTTCAAAGTAATAACAGCGGAGTATAAATGATATATGTAGTATATTTTAAACATAAAATAATGATGCACAATAGAGTTAACCAAGAGGTTCAGTCTCAAGCAAAGACTTAGTCCTCTCAAATTTATATAAATTTGATCCACACCATGGATCGGGGTTAACAACAGTTTACACAACTATACAGGCCACGCAGGGACCTCTACCACGGTTCTTCGTGGGAAACAAAATAGAGATCAGGCCATACAAGGACCTCTTCCCCATTTGTTGAGGGTAAACAAGAGTTAAGAGTTTTAGAGTGAGGATTTTGATATCCTCCAGTTCAGTGTAGGAGAAAGTGTGTGTGTGAGATATACAGAGTACACCACACTGCACAAAAGTAAATAAAAAAATCACTTAGAGAGAATAGATAAGAGTTTAGAAAGCTCTAGTGATTAGCAATGTATCTCTGGACTCGTTGGATTCAGCAGAATTTCTTCCTAGTCATTCTTTCGATTTTCTGTTGAAAAACAGTGTGTCGATGTTTATCTTGTGTTCTACAGGAGTGAAAATGATCTCTTGATTCGTCGTTTGTTCTTCAGTGGTGTTATACTGCACTCATGAGAGTTCGTGGAAAGTCTTGCAATCTCCTTCTTGATCAGGATTGTTCTTTTTGTTCAGCACAGTGCTCTTGGGCATATGTAAGTTCTTCTTGTTTTATCATCACACTTTTCTCACTTCACCACTTGGAAGTGTACTGCATCTTAATCTTCCTTATATTCCACGAGTTCTTGTATTAAGAATGATTCACTTTCCATAGGTACAAGAGACGGTTTCCTGACATGCAAACAACTATCATTAAACAACATTAATTGCATTAAAAACATCAAATATGACTGTTAGCATTATTTAAATAATATTGACAAAAAATTAAGAAACGGTGTGACGGTGATTATGTAAATGAAGTCTTCTTCACGGTATATTATTCATGGTATGTGGTTCACGGTGTATCCATGTCACGGTGTTTAGCTCACGGTGTCTGGGTCACGGTGTGTCCTTCATGGTGTCTGGGTCACGGTGTTTCCTTCACGGTGTGTCCATACTTAGACAAATATCTGTATTTATACTTAAACAGTAATATGCAGAATATGGATTAAGCTTAATCATTAGAGAGTAATAGAAGTTGAAACATAAATATAAAGGCTTCATAATATAAGTGAGATTTTTGATCATGCATAAGACTTGTAAATAATAAAGAGAGTAATTAACATCAATAAAATTTGTTATCATTCAAACATGATGTCTAGTTATTATTGAGACTAAAGAGCATTAGAAAGATGTGAAATTGAGATTGAGATTAATTAGCATGAATATGATTTGTGATCATTAAAACATGATTAATACATGAGGAGTCCAACAATATCTCCCTTTTTGATGATCAAAAATCATGTATAGTCAAAATATAAATGAAATGAAACATTAATAAAACTATCATATTTGAATAGCAAAAATTAGAGATTAATAGATTTTATAATAACATATCTCATTATATTACTAATACATGTAGTGTTTCTCCCCCTTTTTTGATTATCAAAAAGTAGAGAGAAATGAGGGAAACAATGCATTTTTTATTGTAAAGGATTATAATAAAACATACAGGAGAAATAAAAACATTAAACAACAAGAGTCATCCCATCAAAAAGAAAACAGTCCCTGGAGTCTTCAGAAATTGACCTTTTCCTTGCCTTTATCAGCAGTAGAAGCTGGTGCTGAAGTAGAAGAATTCATAGATGTGGTTGACACAGAGGTTAAGGTTAGACCTTAAAAACAGATGGAGCCAAAGTAGGAGCAGTAGAAGATCTAGGAAGTGGTCGGTCAAGAATGACTGGCCGAATCTGAGAAAGAGCTTGGCTGACTAACATGGCAGTTAAGGCGAAGGCATGTAGACCAGGTCTAAGGGGTGCAGCAGCTGGAGCAACTATAACAGTACTCTTAACATGATGATATGGCTTCAGAAGATTGATGAAATCAGTAATGATTTCACCACCATATTGCATAGCCTTTTCAAAATCATCCTTATTCTCCATGAATTTGTCCAACAACTTGGTGAACTCTGTATGTTTCTGAAATTGAGTTTTAAAAGCTTGAGTTACATTAGAAATTATCATGTTTTCCACAAGATATCTAAAGTGATGTTTCATATCACTTTAGTAGAAAATCTGAGTGAGATAAAAATCTATTTTCTTAGTGATCTCCTTTTGAGAATCATTGGCTATCATAGAATGGATTCTAACCAAGTCCAATGCCCGATCACTATTCTTAACCACTTCTGAAAAAGAAGACAGATCAAACCCACTTAAGGATTTCTGAAGTTCTTCCTTGATTATGGATCTCAGTAGAGAATCATCCAAACGTGGAACAGAAGGTTAACCTAAAGCAGGAGAAGCTTTTACAGCTTTATAAAGAACTTGGAGTTGTTTTAGAACTTTTTGTAGGCATCTAGTGTACACATCTGTGAGTTTATTCAGATTTTCTACAAGCTCCCTCATACGTTCTAGCATCTTGGTGGGTCTTTTTCCAATATTTTCATCAATAGATAGTTGATATGGATGCACTTGAGACACAATTTCCCTATAAAAGGAGGAATCAGTTGGCTCAGGAGAAGCATCAACAGGTGCAGGAGCAGAAGTAGGAGCAGGCACATGCTCTGATCTTGAAGACATTTCGGATTGCAGGTTTTCCACCAATCCTTTCAAATTTGCAACATCAGCACTATACAACTGATTTTCAACCCTGACATCTTTAATTTCACAGATCATCCTTGGTTGAATATGCAATATAATATTTTCTAGCAGAATTGAGGTATCTTCTTGACTTAACTGAGTAAAAGGACGAGGTTGAGTGGATAAAATCTTCTTTACACCAGCCAAGATAGTCCCTCCAAAGACATTAAAATCATCCTTAGTTAAAAAAGAGTGATGCTCGGGTAAGGGTGCAGGTAAAGGTAGAGGTTCTGGTTCTGGTTGCGGTTCAGATTCATCTTCAGACATAGATTATGATTCATATTGAGGCTTTGATTCTCGTAATGGTTCTGGGTGAGCTACAGACATCAGTTGAAATAGAGAATAAAGATCCATTCTAGTTTTAGTCACTTTATATGACTAATTCACATCATAATATCTTGGGAACTCATACTGAGTATACACAGAATATGTTACAGTAGGTTGAGAATCTTTAGCCGATCCAGCTTCCATAATCTCAAGGTTTTGAGGTTCCTCCCCCTCAAATTGTGCTTCCATTTCAGAGACTATAGGCTCAGCAACATGATCAAGATCCACCGGATCATCTCTAATCTATTCATAAAACTCTTGCCTTGCCAGCTGAAAGGAAATTTATATCCTCTCATCAGTAGAGGGAATTATCTTGGGAAATGATTGGTCCACTGGTTGTGCTTCCAGACCTACTTTTTTCTCAACAGGGAGATCCTCTTCAACAAGATCTGTCTCTATGGTTTCTTGATTTTCTGAATCAGGAAAAAAATTCCTTGTAGAATGAGGATGAGTTTCAGGATTGACATATTCTCTAGAAGAAGGAGATTCCTCTTCTCTCAAACCTATAACAACTTCTTCTACTTGAGGTATTTCAGCAGGGATAACAGCAGGGACAACAGCAGGTATAACAACCCTTTCTTTTTCAACAGGAACTGTTTCCATTAAAGGTATTTCAGCTTCTTCTCTAGGTGATACTTTAGTTGTTGCTTCCTCTTCTTCTTATTCTTCTTCTAAATACTCAGCCACTTCATTCGGTTCCAAACCAGGATTAGATAGATTCTTAGGTATTCTTGTATAATCAACATGATTAAACTTTTTACAGATTGGATCATTATCCTCAACCCACTGCTTCTTCCAGGGGTTCCAGCTTATCTTCATCCTTCTGATGATAGGCATGGATATGCAGAAAACAAATTCCTCTAACTTTTCTTCATTCGGTCCAACCATCCCTTTTGGAAACCAACATGGCTGAAATCGTCCTTGAGTAAAATAGGGATGTGGATTTGGAAGTGACTTTGATCAGCTCATAGATATGGTTAATAACATACTTTCATAGGTTGATCTTATGGACATTCTTCAACAAGTGAATTAGGAACACATCCTGATACTTCATTACAGCAAAATCCCCTTTCCTCGGACTAATAAAATTCTGAACAAATTTGAAAAGAAGTATTGTCTCCCCATCTAATTCAGAAGCTATGGCCCTTCGCTTGGTACCATTTCCAGTTAGACGTTCCAAAGCATTATGCAGATTGAAGATATGAGAAGATGGAGGAGGGTCTCTTTGGTAATATTCACAAACATCATCATGTGGAATTCATAGGCATGCATCCCACATCCTTGAAGAGAAGGAACACTTCTAACCATTGATCTAGCTGGTCACCATAACACTTTCTCCAAAATGAAAGGAAAACATCACATATTGGTAGAATTGAGATACCATCCTTGGATAAATTAGTATATATTTTCCATAGAACCATTCAAGCCATCCTTATTCTCTTAAAACATTCAAAACTAATGAATTTCTAGACAACAACCACTCTAGGGAACCTTTTTTTTCAGGTACAATAGTATGACACACCATGTTTGGGTTTAGAGTTCATTCGGGAGCTATCCTCGGTATCCTTTTCTGTTTCTTAGAGTGGCGCTTCTCCGAAGAGGGTGAAGATGGACGCTTCATCCTTAGCATCCACTGAAGGTTTGGGCGAGAGGGAACAAATGGTTTTCAAGAATGAGAAGGTTCAGGAGAATGTTTGGGCAAGGAATCGAATAAAACCCTTATGTTTAATCATTTGGGAATTTCAAACGCTATAAAAAAAACAAGGGAAATCAAATAGCAGTGAAATAAGAATTACTGTGATACGAGTAAAAATAAGAGTATAAATGATCTTCACGGTGAGACCGTGAGTAGGAACTACGGTGTGATGAAAAATAGTCATCACGGTGAGACAGTTGGTGGTTGTCACGGTAAGACAGTGAAAATTCTATGTAGTCACGGTGAGATAGTGACCATTTTGTGCAGTCACGGTGAGACAGTTAAGTGATAGACCATGAGTACAAGGTGTTAAACTGTGAGACCGTAAGCTTGAAATAGTTACATTAATACAATGAGTCATGAAACCGTAAATAAAAATATAGTAATGTATTGAGCATTAAGATCAGTAAGATATCTATTTATGATTAATCATACCAAGATCATGTATGATGTAGTCTAATCTTTCTGAATTTAATGGTTTAGTGAATATATCAGCAAGTTGATATCAGTACCAATGAATTCCAAAGTGATATCACCTTTTTGACAATGATCCCTCAAAAAGTGATGTCTTACATCAATATGTTTTGTCCTAGAATGATAAATAGGATTCTTAGAAATATTAATAGCACTTGTGTTGTCACAATTTATTAGGACATGTCTGAATTGATATCCATAGTCTAGTAATGTGTGTTTCATCCAAAAAAATTGCGTACAATAACTTCCAGCAGCTATGTATTCAGCTTCTACAGTAGATACTGCAACAGAATTTTAATTCTTACTACACCATCATACTAGTGACTTTCCTAAAAGATGACATGTTCCATAGGTTCTTTTTATATCTAACTTACATCCGGCAAAATCAGCATCAGAATAACTAACTAGTTCAAATGATTGTCATTTTGGATAGAACAGTCTTAAATTGGGAGTATGGTTGAGGTATTTGAAAATTCTCTTTATAGCATTTAAATGTGACTCTTTAGGGTTTTCTTTAAAATGAGCACACATACACACACTAAACATAATATCAGGACTACTAGAAGTCGGGTAGAGTAGACTTCCAATCATTCCTCTATAAGTGGTTTGATCAACAGATTTATCATCCTCATCAAGATCCAACTTACAGGTGGTACTCATGGGAGTGTCAGTTCTTTTTGTACTATACAATCCAAACTGTTTTAAAAGATATCTAGTATAATTACTTTGAGTTAAAATAATTACATCATAATTTTGAAATATTTTAAATCCAAGAAATAATTGGAGTTCACCCATTAAACTCATTTCAAATTCATTTTGCATCATTTTAGAAAAATCAGTACATAGGGAATTTCTTGACGATAGAAAAATAATATCATCTACATAAATTTTTACAAATAAAAAATCTTTATAAATTTGTTTTATGAAAAGACTAGGGTTAGTTATATCTTTTGTATAACCGTTAGAATTTAGAAGAGTACTTAATCTATCATACCAAGTTCTTGGAGCTTTCATTAAACCATATAAAGCTTTCCATAATTTGAAAATATGATTTGGAAAATGAGGGTTTGAAAATCTAGGTGGTTGTTCAAAAAAAACATCCTCAGCAATATATCAATTTAAGAATGCACTCTTGACATCCATTTGATATAGTTTGAAATTTAGATGTGCAGCATAAGCATGTAAAATCCTCATAGCTTCCTATCTGGCTATAGGAGAAAAAGTCTCTGCATAGTCAATTCCTTCCTCTTGACTATAGCATTTAGCAACTAGCCTAGTTTTGATTCAAACTATATTTCCAGATTCATCTACTTTGTTTTTTCTAAACACCCATTTAGTACCTATGGTGAAAGTGTTCTTAGGTCTTTCAACAATATTCCACTCTTTATTTCTTTCAAACTGATTGAGTTCTTCATGCATAAAAAATACCCAAAATTCATCATTAATATCATCATCACTATTTTTAGGTTCAATATGTGATAAGAAGGCTTTTCTAGTAAAAGAATATCCTAAAAGGATTCCTTCATCACTCTTAGAAGCAAACATATCAAGATTATCTTTTGTATTGAAAATAAAAACATTGGAGCCAAAGACTCTAAAGTAACTAACTTTAGGTTTACAATTATTACACAACTCATATTGGGTCTTCTTAAGAATAGGTCTAATTAAGACTCTATGAATAATATAACAATATGTGTTCACAACTTCATCCCAAAAGTAAATAGGCATGTCATATTCATTAAGAATAGTTCTAGAAATTTCATGCTGGGTTATATTTCTTATTTCTACTACACAATTCTGTTGAGGTGTCCTAGGAGTATAAAAGTTATGATTATAGCCATTATGTGAGCAATAGGATTCAAATTCATGATTTTCAAACTCACGGCCATGATCACTTGTTAGAGTTTTAATCTTAAGTCCACTAAGGTTTTCTACAGACTTGGAGTTTTTTAAAAAATAAGAACAAACTTGACTTTTGTGAGCTAAGAAGTATACCCAAGTATATCTTGAAAAGTCATCTACTTGGAAATAGACATAGTGCTTCCCATTTAAGCTAGAAACTATAGATGGTCCAAATAGATCCATGTGAACCAACTCGAGAGGTTGAGAAGTTGAGACTTCATTCTTTGGTTTGAAAGATATTTTGTGTTGCTTTCCCTTTTGACAGAGAATACACACTTTGTCATTTGGAAACTCAATTTTGGGTGAGTCTCTAACTAAGTTCTTCCTAGTTAGTTTTCTATGTTAGTGTATATTGCAGTGTCCTAATCTCCTAGGCCACAACCATGAATCATTATGAAAGGCATTTAAACAGGTAACATTTTTTTAGCTAAGGAATTTAGATCAACAGCATAAACATTTTCATTTCATAAAGCAGAAAATACTAAAACATTTTTAGAATAAAAAAAATTACAGGAATCATTTTCGAATGTGACATTAAAACCATCATCACATAATTGAGAAATAATTAACAAATTATATTTTAGTCTGTCAACAAATAAAACATTAGAAATTAAAACTGAATTAGTGTTACCAATTTTCCCTCGGCCGATGATCTTTCCTTTAGAAGTATCACCAAAGGTGACATAGCTTCCATCAACCTTTATTAAACTATTGAAGCATGTGTAGTCCCTAGAAATATGTCTTGAACATCCACTGTCCAAATACCATGTCTTCTTGTGGGAACTCTTCAAGCAGGTTTCCTACAAAACTGTTGTAGATAGAGTATGATTTTTGTACCCAGATCTTCTTGGGTCTAGACAGGTTATCAATCTATGATTTTGGTACCCAAATTTGACTTACATGTCTCATATAATTTACAGAATCAATAAATTTTGAATGATTAACTTTATTTGATCTATAACTATGTGAATGACTAGTTGAAGCATATGGATTTCAAGAACTAGAACTAGTAGTATTCTATCCAGATTTAGGAATAAAGCTATTCTTAGTAAAGTGTCTCTGTCTAGGTTTGTAGCCTATTCTAGTAGTGTATTTTAGTTCCACTTTCATTCCTAGAATTTTAGTTTGTGTATCCTTTCCATTTTTTGAACTTCTCTAAGTCCTTTCAAAGTTGCTCATTTGACATTTTCAGTTCATTATTTTCCATTAACAGTTGAGCATTATTCTCTTTTTCAATAGTATGTTCGGTTTTAACAGTAGTAGTGAGAGCATGTTATTTCATTAATGATTTGTATTTATCCTTAAGTTCATTTCATGTCTCCTCTAGCATATTACAATATTCAAATAATTCCACAGTAGTCATGTTTTCAGAATCCGAATCAGATTCTTCATCATCTCTAGAATAATAAGAATTTAAAACAGAAGTATCTAAGGTTACCACAGATGTGTTTGTCATGAAACACATGTTGGAATGATTATTTTTATATTCAGTCATTTCATATTCACTTATACTGTCTTCAAAAGAACTCCAGGTAGCCTTCATAGCTTTCATGTACTTATTGTCCTTGTAATCATATTTCTTCTTGAATTTTAGCTTTGGGCAGTCTGCTTTAATTTGTGCTTATTTCTTGCACTAATAGAAAACAACTTCATCACTTTTATCTGGATTTTTCCAGTCCTTCTTCCAATGTCCCTTATTGTCATATTTTCCTTTGTAATTTAATTTTATAAAAATCTCTTCTTCCTATATAATTGCATAAACCTTTTGGCTATCTGATCCATTTCAGTATCACTATCAGAGTCTGAGCAATCACTTGTTGAACTGTCAGTTTGTATTTGAGATTTTCATTGTCCTTGTTCTTGGAAGCAGTAGTCTTGAAAGCCACTGATTTCCTTTTTGGATCATCCTCTTCCTCTTTATTTACCTTGAGTTCTTCCTCATACATCATAAGCTTACCAATGAAAAATTTGACAGGTAGAGAAGCAATGTCACATGACTCTATGATTGAAACAGATTTCCCTCTCCATCGGTCTGGTAAGCATCTCAGTATCCTCATAATTTGTTCCTTTGCTGGAACAGCTTTACCGAGTGAATTCTTTGTATTGACTATCTCATTGAACCTGAGATGCATATCAGAAATAGTTCATTAGTTTACATTTTAAAATTTTCATATTTAATAGTATATGTATTCAATCTCATTTCATTAACATTGGTAGTTTGTTCATGAGAAACACCTAAAGTATCCCAAATTTCAAAAGCAGTTTTACAAGCAAAAATTCTGTTAAACTCTTCATCTCATAAAGCATAGTACATGGCATTCATAGCTTTACAATTATTATTGTAGGCAGTCATTGTAGGTTCATCCCAAGTTTTTCATTCAGTTTCATGAATTTTATATTGAGATTCTATAACAGACCAAATATCAAAACTCATGCTTTCTAAATGAATTTTCTTTTTATGCTTCCGCTGAGCATAGTTTTTACCATTGAAGAAAGGTGGCTTGTTAGTAGTAGCACGCTCTAGTATATTGTCCATAGCTAGATTTTAGAAATTATAATTAAAGGTATAAAGTTTAGAACTAACAGAAATGTAAGATCTTTAAAGATGCAACTGAAATCACAGTTGAAAAACAGAGTATTTCAAAAATCCTTAAAAAACAACCTTTGATACCAAATGTTGGTCAGAGTGGATACTTAAGAGGGGGGTGAATTGAGTTTCAATTAAAATTTCTGTTAAAATATTTTCTCATTAAAATCCCCCAATTTATAAAACCAGTTAAACTATAGTGAATTTATATAGATTGTAAATTATCACCTATTTTCTCAAAGATTGATTAGGTCTCAGTTAATTTAACCATAAGATCAAACTAACTTTTGAAACTAACCTACTGATTTATAATGGTGTAAACACTTTCTAGTTTAACTATCAATGTATCTTTAAAAAAAGTTTTGTATTTTAAAGTAATAGCAGCGGAGTATAAAAGATATATGTAGTATACTTTAAACATAAACTAATGATGCATAGTAGAGTTAACCAAGAGGTTCAGTCTCAAGCCGAGACTTAGTCCTCTCAAATTTATATAAAGTTGATCCAAAACCTGCATCGAGGTTAACAACAGTTTACACAATTGTCCAGGCCACGCAGGATCCTCTACCACTGTTCTTTGTGGGAAACAAAACAGAGATTAGGCCACACAAGGACCTCTTCCATGGTTAACGTGGGTAAACAAGGGTTAAGGATTTTAGAGTAAAGATTTTGATATCCTCTAGTTCACTGCTGGAGACAGTGTGTGTGTGAGATATACAGAGTACACCACACTGCTCGAAAGTAAATAAACAAATCACTTAGAGAGAATATATAAGAGTTTAGAAAGCTCTAGTGATTAGCAATGCAGCTCGGGACTCATTGGATTTAGCAGAATTTCTTCTTAGTACTTCTCTGGTTTTTTTGTTGAAAAATAGAGTGTCGTAGTTTAGCTTGTGTTATACAGGAGTGAAAATGAACTCTTGATTCGTCGTGTGTTCTTCAGTGGTGTTGGATTGCACTCATGAGAGTTCTTGGAAAGTCTTTCAATCTCCTTCTTGATCAGGATTTTTCTTTTTGTTCAGCATAGTTCTCTTGGGCGTATGTAAGTTCTTCTTGTTGTATCGTCTTACTTTTCTCGCTTCACCACTTGCACATGTACTACATATTAATCTTCCTTATATTCCACGAGTTTTGGTAGTAGGAATGACTCATTTTTCATATGTATGAGATACGGTTTCCTGACATGCCAAAAACTATCATTAAATAACATTAATTGCATTAAAAACATCAAATATAACCTTTAGAATTATTTAAATAATATTGACAAAAAGTTAAGAAACGATGTCATAGTGATTATGTAAGTGGTGTATTCTTCATGGAATAGTCTTCACAGTATGTGGTTCACGGTTTCTCCATGTCATGGTGTGTTGCTCACGGTGTCTGGGTCATGATGTTTCCTTCACGGTTTCTGGGTCATGGTGTGTCCTTCATAGTGTCTGGGTCACAGTGTGTCCTTCACGGTGTGTCTTTCACGGTTTCTGGGTCACGGTGTGTCCTTCATGGTGTCTGGGTCACGGTGTGTCCTTCATGGTATGTCCATACAAATACAAATATCTTTATATATCATTAAACTGTAATATGCAGAATATGGATTATGCTTAATCATTAGAGAGTAAGGGAAGTAGAAACATAAATTTAAAGGCTTGATAATATAAGTGAGATTTGTGATCATGCATAATACTTGTAAATAATTAAGAGAGTAATTAACATCAATAAAATTTTTTATCATTCAAACATGATGTGTAGTTATTATTGAGACTGAAGAGCATTAGCAAGATGTGCAATTAGGATTGAGATTAATTAGCAGGAATATGATTTGTGATCATTAAAACATGATTAATACATGAGGAGTCCAACAAATTCTATGTATTCCAATGCATGAAACCCCAAGTAACCTTGAAATTCATGTGACCATGAGTTAGAATACATTGATCACAATAATGACCATCCTCTATAGCTTCAGTTAATAGAAAAGTGACATTCTTTCAATGGATTGCACTACATGCAATACCGAGTATTAATGAGAAATAATATATAATAAAAACAATATTATTTAATATAATAATATATAAAAAATAAATTATGAACATAAATGAAAATATTATTAAACTATATTTTTTTAGGAAAGTATATAATTGGTTACAAATAAATTTTAAAGGAATATAATAAATAATAGAATATTAAAAAGTTTTTTTTATAGAAACATATTTTCTTTGTCAAAACATTTATTTCACCCCAATAAATTAATAAATTAAAATTATTGGGTGAAATAAATTTAATAAATATTAAAAATATTAAATAACTGATTTTTTATATTCATTCAATATATTTGGTAAGCATAAGAAAAGAAAAAAAACAAATATTTCGTTTAAAGACCAATGTTTTTATTAAGTAATTTTCCCCCTTTTATTGGAGAACCTATTTTAAATCAATAATTGGAAACTTTTGTGAATTTAATTGGATATAAAAAACATAATGTTTTCATTCATAAGTTAAAAATTATCATATAGTGAATTTTTTGGATTTTTTCATGAAACATCATTTTTTTAATGAATAGTTAAAAATATTGAATTTCAGTTTAGAAATGTTTTTACCTAATTTTGTTATTGTTAAAATATAATTTTAATTGTTTTTAATGTTAAAATATAATTATTTTTACAAATTAATATAATTTGTTTAATTGGGATAAATTTCTTTTTGATATTTATTATAAAAACATAGAAAACACCAGGACATTTTTACTTTATAAACCAAAATTTTCATCCATTCTACAGAATTAATTTTAATTTAATTATTGGAAATTATATGATTATAATTGGAAAAAACAAATTAATATTTTGAATTGTAATAAATTATAATTTCTATAAATTCCAACTTTTTTTTATTACCAAATATATTAGTGAATGTAATTAAAATTAATTAAAATTGTAAATGAAAAACTAATTTTAATTAAGGACTAAACCTTTATCTTAAGGGACGAAATGGCCTATAAAATTTTCCAAAACCAATTTTAGTTCCATATATCATCCATGAACCTACAATTATTTAGTTTTAATTATTTCTTATCTATTTGTTTTGGTACAGACATGTTCAACTCTAGCATCTTTTCACAAATAACAAGTTATTACTTTTCCTTTCCTACAAAAGTCCACCACCTCTAACCACAACACACAACTCTAAAGGAACTTATGTTCATATAATAACATACAAAATAGTCTCCCAAAATTCCTATCTTAGACCTTTATGAATACATTTGTGAATAAACCCTTCGAACCAAGCCTCTTGGTTCCGACCAAAAGATGTTACCAGATTAAGAGGTAACACCTTTTCGGAATCATTTTAGTTTCATTTCCATTCTACACTCCATATACTATAATTACTATATGATTAGATAAAAAATTGTCCTCAATATATTATTATGTTTTTATTGGATTTTTATACATACAATTACTCTCACTTGAATTTAATGGGCAACGAATATATTGTTTCTATTAACATTTAATTACTACCTCACAAAACGATGATTGTTCAATTATCCATTACTAACACTTATGTTTTCCATTATGATTGAAAAAATATGTATATATTATATATATGTTATTTATAATTTTTTTATTATGTAATATTTATTTATAACATTCCATTATGCTTTCCATGTTCTATGGATACAATAATCTCGTTTGAGGAAGTATGGACTACCACCCCCTCAAAGCATTGTGATTCATTTGCATGATACAAATAATGTATAAAAAAATGGTTATAATTACAAATAAATTTCATACACTACATAAATAATATAATCATAACCTATATATATTTTGGGAAATAATATATATATATACCATATCCTTTATTATATCTTCATACACTTTAAAAGAGATGTAGTAATCCAAGGATGTGTTGAATATTAACTCCTCTACATGATGTGATTCCTTTTACCAAATATAATTCTATATTTAATAATATATAACTAAATAATATTATATTTATTATATATTTATTATCCATTAAATATATTTTTTACTTACCTTCATTCCACATAGATCATTTAAAAATGGGAATGTTACTCATGTGTATGTACGACCTTCCATCTCTAGTATTATAACATGTTCTCATTTTCATGACCATATTTATTTATTGGTTTTAAAATTATAATATGTATAAATATTATAAATATTTCATGGTTATTATTATGGTTATTTTTTAAAATAAAACCTTTGATCATAGTTGACTATCAATAGTAGTTTTGACATAAAAATATAATTTCATCAAAAACATCTGACATAAACATAAATGATTAAGTAGTGTAAACAACATGGTAAAAATTTAAATAAAATTAATTAAACACATGAAAAAAGATCTTATGAAAGTTTAAAATTAACACAAATATATTATAAATGATGTAAATAGATGTTAAATGAAAATGAAACTCAATGTGTGTTGATTTTGTCTCACATTTAATTTCTCTGAGATATATATTATGTTCACAACTCATTACTTTTTGTGTGAGGTAAGTATTTACATGATTCAATTCTATGAATATGATAATTAAATTTAAGTTTATTAACAAATACTTTGTAGGATCCTCCATTCATAAGGACAATAAATCAAATGTTACCAAATTAGTAAATTGTTTTGTCAGAATTTTCCTTCTTTGAACTCATGTTTTATTATACCAATACATTATTTTTAGAGGTGCATATATTTACATTTTACATGATATATTATGAATCTATGTATTTTAATTATATTTAATTTTTCATGTAATCTATATTTCTTACACTGAGAGTATGATCCATGTTACAGAGTTATAAGAGTTTATTGAGACAATCTCATCTCTTTTTACAGATTGGTTATTTTTATGATTCCTTATATCAAATCTTATAGACCATATCTTGTGAAAAACACATGAGTTTAATTATTCTATGTTATTTCATGATATAATCATGGATTTTTACTTGTCACTACTCTTTGGTAAATAATATTATTAATAATGTGTTTTTCAGAACGACTGGCTTTACCATCTATTGGGTTAAAAATATTTTCAAAACCATGTTTTCCAAAATGGTTTTACAAAAATATTGTTCATTCCCCATTAATATTTTGAATAAATTTTTACAATATTTGTTGTTTACCAATATCTTTGAATGAATCTTATTATTTCATTACAAATTATGCATTTTATTCTTTTTTATCATACAAAAATCATATATTTTACCACATACAACATGTACCGATTCATCCACCATAAATTCTTTGAACCCTCTTTATCATGATTATATTAATTATTTTTAAAAATTTATTTTAAAATATAATTTCAAGGAAAGATTTTTCATATGGTTTTTTTAAGTAAATGATATTTTCCTCGAGAATATTTTAAAACAAATTCCTTTATTTCATAAATGACAATAACCGTCTTGTTTACCCCACTTGGGATTTATTGAGTTGATATTATCCTTCTTATTCTTATGGATGGTTTATAATTGATTTTTTCATGTATTATATTCAAAGTCACTTAAATGAATTCATTTTTAGTCAGCTTAAAGTATTCAATATCCTATGATCATTAAAGAGTGAATTTACCATTTTATCTATTTCATTTTCCATTGATATTGTAATTCCCTAAACTATATAACATTTTATTTATGGTGCATACTTTTGCAAGAATTTGATCAATTAAGGAATTATAGATAAATATTTTTTCCTCATTTAATATAGTTTTTTGATAATATATATTATTTATATGAATATTCAATAAAAAGAATACAGTAGACATGTAGACATGGGTTGGGGACCAGTTAATTAAATCCCCTCGATGCATTAGTAGTCTCGTGAGACCAAATAGTTTGCTAGACATCGTAGATGGATTTTTACCCTATAGATAAACCGTCTTCTGAATGGTCTTTAAGGCACTGGTTCTATCTTCCTAGGAAAAACGACATCCAACAATAAATCTTTTCTTTCATAGTAGTTTTAGTTATTATTCAACCATGATATTTTTCATTGACATATCTATTGATACATTTCATTTCATTTTACTAATTAATGGAATGTGCTTTGGTTTCATAACATTCCATATTTATTATTCATTATATATTTATTTGAATGGAATGTATTTATAGTTATTACATTTAATTATTCCCTATGTACTTCCATTCAGTTTATTGATTCCAAGGAATGTGTGATCGTTTATTTACTTTTCCCTAGCGACTATTGCTATTGATTCAATATTGCTTCTGTTATACTTTTCCCTTTCTAAGTATTTGATCTCACCCTTATTATGTTTATTTCCCAAGGAATCCAAGATGTGTACTATAAATGATATATAATAATATACTAGATGAATTGTAGTTATCCTTGAACTGTTTTATTAGAAGAAAACATTTTTTTGTAATTACATTATCCTTTTATAATACACTTATCATTTGTGTATCTAGTTTCCCAATATTATTAAACTGATCAGTCCTTTAGGGCTTGATTCCTTGTAATCATTCAAATTTAATTAATATTTGACACCAGCTCAGATCTTCTAGGTTTTGGGTTGCTTCAGTTGGTATCAAGGGAAGTTTAATAGCAACCTTGGAACTATATTTAACAAAACAAAGATTATGTATCATAACCCTTTGGTAGAATTTGAATATGTATAGATGAAAACCCTATAATATTTTTAAAGTGTAGATTATGTGTGTCCTATTATAAATATATCCTTGTGAAGATACAATATGTGGATGTGGTTCTGTAACAGATGTATCTAGGATTAACAAACCTAACACATTGTTCCAGGCCTGACTTGGGGTAACCTGGTAGGCGAAAATGTACCTTATTTTTCATGTAGTTTGACCCTCCCCGGAGATATGCATTGGATAATCCATTTCGTATTTAAAAATCCTTATAAAGTTTTTGAATTGATTATGAGAATTAATAAACCTAGGTTAAACCTAGGGAGTTTTAGATTGAAGATGAGCTGTCTTAATTTAGTAATCAAACTAATGAAAGTATAGAGAAACAATAGACCAAGGATGTACCTATGTGTGAATAAATTTGATGATGTATTTATGTATTTAGTTTGTATTTAAACCATTAGATATAATTATATTTAGATATTATCTTTATTTCAAGGATTCCAATCATATATATCTTTGAAATTATATTAATATGGTTTTAGAATGGAAAAAATATAACCCAGGTGAAAACCAATCAATAATGGAAAGGCCATGTGTCTAGAACCCATGAATGAAAGAAAAAATGGTTTCTTACCAACAAATGTCCTATGAATTTTCCTTGTTATTGTTTTTGTTTTTAGATAAACAATTTAACAAATAAATATTATTTATGAACTCATAGTAACACTATGAGGATTAGTAATTAATCTGTTATCCATATTTATTTAGTGATATTGTTAAACCTAAATATTAATAAATTTAAGTATTTCAATGGCCTTTCAATCATATAAATTTTTCTTTTAGTTCCTTATGCATGAAAAATTAATTGATAGTAATTAATTTTTTGGAGTAAGGGGATGAATAATAATTTGGTCACAGAATAACCAATATTTTGGATTTTTCATATGAGATTGAAAAATATCATATAAAAATGTTTTTTATATTCATCATAATCAAAAGGATTACCCAAAATTAGTAAAATAACATAGAATTAAAATTCCTTCATAATACCCATATTCCAATTTAGCTGATGGTATTCTAAATCATCAATGATTTATGGCTTTGAGGGCCTCAACAATCCAATAATCTTTCACTTGTTTTAAATTAATGATATCATTCAATCCTAAAGAATATTTACTCTTTTACTCCAAGTATGTATATCTAATTTCCAATGATGTTAGGCTACTTAGAGACCCATTTAAATGTTATTACATGTGATCTTTTTTATTTTCAATTCCCTATTTTATAAAGGATTACAAATAAACCCTTCTCCCAAGGTTAGATTTAAAACATAGGAAATATAAAAATATATATAACCATGATCATGTTTAAAATGTGACATCAATATTTAAATAATATGGGGAGAATGTGACCCACTAGAAAACCTATTGTAATAACCGTCTATTCAATAATATTTATGACATGAGACAATATGCGTGTAAAGTAATATAATATCTTTACAATTTAAAATATATTTACTATTTGAGATATATTCTATATATGTAACACATGAATCACATATTTAGCTTTCAATTCACATGACAGTATGTTAGCATGAATCATACTCAACAACGAACTTCTTCTATAGCTTGTGTTACATTCAAAAGAGACCTTCTTTGATGGCTTTCTCTATATGAAATACCGAGTCATACTAAGAAACTAATATAAAACTAAAACATTATTATTTTATATAAAAATATATAAACTCGTTATTATGAAAATTATTACCTCTCTTGTGAAAATACATGGTTTAGACAACTATATATTTGGTTACATATAAAAATGAAATGAATATAAGAACCAACAGAATATTGAAAGGATGTTGTTATTGAAAACAATTTTTATGATCAATATTTTTACCTTATTAGAATAAATTAACTATAATTAGTGAGTAGTATTTATTTAATAAATATTTACACATTTAATAAATTATTCTCTATATTCATCTGATTGATTTAGTATACATAAGATAAGAGAAAACCCAAAATTTCACATTAAAACCTATATTTTGTTTAAGGAATTATTTTCACCTTTCAGTGGAGAAATGATTTTAAATATTAATTTTGAAACATTAATAAATTTAACTTGTTAAGATAAAAATAATTTTATAATTTATCATGTAATAGTGAGACATGTGTGATTTTTTTTGTATTTTTTCAAGAAATATCATTTGTTAATGAAGAGTTAAAAATACCGCATTTTAGTTCAAAACAAAATTTTTATATAATTTATTTAGAAGGATAAATAGTAATTTTAATTATTTTAAAATATAATTATATAATATTTTCACAAATTAATTCAATACGTGTAGTTGGGATAAATTTCAATTTGAAGTAGTTTATAAATGTAAAGAAATATTCCAAATGTTTTTACTTCAAAAACCCGCATTGTCGTCCCATATGTGGGATTAATTTAAATTTAAATACTGGATCTTATGTGATTAGAATTGGAAAAAATGGATTTCATATTTGGAATGACCATAATTTAAAATATAATTTTGGTAATTTTTTATTTTACAAAAAATTGTATTGAATGTAGTAATTAAACATAATTATAATGATTAATGTAAAAACTAATACTTATAAATAACTAATCCATTATCTTTATGGAAACTTTGACCTATAAACTTGTAAAAAACCCACTAGATGGACATATATCATCCATGAAACATCAATTATTGTTTTTCATATCTATTTGTATGAATTCCTTTATTTATGAACCTGCACACACTTATATTCTTTTCAAAAATACAAAGTGAATCATTTTCATTTCCATTAAAGGGACACCACCTCTATCAATTCCCAACACATCTAAAAACACATACATACTTCCAATACATTAAATAATAGTATAATATGATTCCTATAATCGACCAAGATGAATTTCTACTTGCATAAACCCTTACAACAATGAATTTGGTTTCAAGACAAAAGAAGTTACACGATTAATAGGCAACACCTTCTCGTAAGTGTTTTAGTTTCACTTCCATTCTACACTCTCTATGTACTAATTACTCTATGATTACATAACAACACTAGTATAATCAATATACATGAATTTATTTATGCTAATGTTTTAACCTACACTTAAATTCACCTCCATCTAATGGATAATGAACATATTGTTTATGTGAATGCTGAATTACTACATCATGAAACAATGATTGCTCAATTTCCATTACAACCTATTATGATGGAAACAAGATTCATATATGATATATATTTCATTTATAATGGTTAATTATTTTTTTAATTTCTATTTATAAAATATATTTATGCTTTCCAAGATGCGTGAATATGATAATCTCGTATGATGAAGTGTGGACTACAACAACCTCAAAGCAATCTGATTCATTCGCATGAGACAAGGTATGTAGAAATGCATGGTCATAATTTAACATAAATGAAATAAAAAAATATATTCATTAACTAATTATATTTCTGTAAATATGATATAAATATTTATTTATATCATATCCTTTATTACAACTTCACACACATTAAAAGAGATTATGTAATTTGAGGTTGTGTGGACTACTACCTCCTCAATATAATGTGACACAATTTACCCCATAGAATTATATATATAAGTATATATTACTATATAAAAATATATTTATTATATAATTATCATTCTGCAATGATTTTAGTTATGTACCATCTATCCACATCGATCATTTAAAAATTGGAATGTTACTCTTGCGTAAGTACGACCTACGGTCTCCTTAATTGTATCATATTATCATTTTCATAACAATATTTAATGACTAGTTTTAAAATAACAATTTATGTAATATTATTATAATTATGTCATGGTTATTATTCTATATATTTAATATAATGAACTCTTTGACCATATTTGACCAACAATTGTTGTTTTCACACATATGCTGAATTTGTTAAAAAACACTCGATGCAAACTTAATTGCTTATATAGTGTATAGAACATTGTCATAAGTGAAATAAATTTAATTATACAAATTATAAAAGTTTTAATAAAGAATAATATTAATATAAAGTTTTTATACATGATGTTAATGGATGATCACCCAAAACGAAACTCAAGGTAATGGGATTTAATCTCACATTTAATTTCAACAAAATACATGTCATGTTACACAATATTTATATTTAAGTGGTGTATGCACTACTGCGATTTTATTCTTTGTATATAATAATTATATTTAAGGTAATTAACATATCCATTTTATTATCCTTCTTTTAAGGGGTTTATTATTCCAAAGTAACCTAATCGAAAAAATATTTTGTATCAATTTTCTTTCTTTGAGCTCATGTTTTATTATACACATAATCTGTTTTTCTAGGTCCATATATTTTTTTACATGATATATATTATATATAAATATTTTCTTGATATTCTATAATTTATGTAATTTATCTTTCATACATGGAGAGTGTGATCCATGATACTGAGTTATAAGAGTTTATTGAGACAATCATAGTTCATTTTCTGAGATTGTTTATCATTATGCATAATTAAATGAAAAACTATGATCCATAGCTCTAGAAAAACTCATGAGTTTCCATAAAATTTATTATTTCATCATATAATATTTTTTTAGTACCACTCTCTAATCATTGGTAAATAATATTATTAAGATGGTTTTTTCTGGAAGCAAGGCTTTACCCTCTCTCTGGTGGAAAATATATTCGAAATCATGTTTTTCAGAAAGGGTTCACAAGAATATTATTCCATTCATCTATAATATTTAAATTTAGTTTTTATCCTTTTTGTCTCTTACCAATCTCATTGAACCAATCTTCCCATCACCTTCCAAACAAGGAATTTTCTACCCTCTTACTATATAAAAGTAATATTATTTTTACCTCGTAAGTTATGTACTGATTCATGTTCCATCATTTCTTTGAACAATATTTCTCATGTTTAAAAGGATAATATTTGAAAATATATTTAATATGTGATTTTCAATGAAAACTATTTTCAAAAGGATATTTAATGCAAAGGATATTTTCCTCAAGAATGTTTTTAAAATTAATTCTTTTATTAGATCAATGAAAAGAATCCCCCTATATTACCCCACATGATATTTGTTGTGTTGATACCTTACTTATTCTTCCATAGGATGTTTTATTACTTATTTTTCCAAGAAATGTATTCAAATTCAATTCTTTATTTCTTAGTTAGTGTCCTTGATGTATTCAATATCCTATGATCATTGAACATTGAATTCAATCTTATTATCTACTTCATTTTCCTGGGATAATACAATTCCATAAACCATATACCATTTTATATAAGGTTTCTACATTGGTAGTGAATTAAAAAATTAGAGAATTATAGATAAATTTGTATTTCTCAATCAATTAGGTTATTTGATAATGCATATTATTTATTTTATTATTGAAAATTAATAATGGTATGGATAGGTATAATGGGTTGGGAATCAGTTAATATAAGCCCCTCGATGAATTGATATTCTCATTAGATGAAATATTTGGCTGGCTTCCTTATATAGGTTTTTAAACTATAAAAAAACTATATTGTGAAAGGTATTAATAGTACTGGTTCCACATATCTAGGAAACATGACGTCCAATAATTTATAATTTCTTTCAAAATATTATTGGTTATTATTCTTCAATGAGATTTTTTTCGACACATCTATCGATAAATTTCATTTCATCTCATTGATTAATGGAATGTTTTTCAAAAAACCATAAATTTTTTATGTAATTTTTTTGATTATATAGAATTATTAAGAGTCTTCTAAAATTGAAGGCATGTGGTTCCGAGGCCTAGTGTTCCCGGAATGAATTTATGGACTACATTTTGGTTTCGTTCCATGAATGTGTGAGTTACGTTTTGTAACATTTGAACCAGTTCTTGAAATTGAATTTTGAGGACACCATTGAACTCGCAACACTGATATTCTATTAAGTAGACCTTCACCATGACCACAGTTGGTCAATGGTGGAAGTTGGTTTTTTCATTCTTCATAGACGATTAAAAAAAATAAATATGATTTATTTGAAACACGTATAATTCCACCTCTCATTTGAATCATTGTGGTGGGTACCACCCGAAACCCATTTATTGTGAGAAAACCCTTAGAATTCCCCCAATTAATGTTCCAACATTAATTCAATTGTTAAGCTTAACTCAATTAAAGGTGGTTCCAAACCTCTCGAGGTTGGGGATCATTGGAAGAGAGGAGATTTGGGAGATCCATTGGAGGATAATCCTCCAATGAAGAACTGCCTCCAATGATGGATGAATCTCCAGATCTAGAATGAGGACGACACTCAAGCTCAGAATGGGAGTGTGTCATGAGAGCAACGAAAGTCGGATTCTTCCTCTTTTTCCTCACTCCAACACAAAAAAATGAATTAGGTAGGGGTTTATTTTGAGATATGATAATTATCTTGTTGTTGATTCTTTATATTCTAAATTCTCAATGATGATTTCCAAACAAACATGACCATCGATCTGCCAAAATACCATGGTCTTTTCTATATGATTTTCACACATTATTCATGATTTCATCAATTACAAATAATAATGCTTGATGAAAACACAATGTTTTATTGAGAGAGATATATGTATGTGGAGATCTCGACACGAGGATCGCAAATATGTGGTTTTAATATATTTGGGGCTGAGAACGAAGCTGCGGAGGCCATCGGAAGAGGAGTGCGACTGGAAACCGCCCAAACAAGGATCAAACAAGAGACGGAGGATGAAGGTTGATGGAACGCTGGACAAAAATGTGGAACTGGGGTGGAAAACGTCAGCACCACCAGTAGAAAAGGAGGTTGTGGCCCATCGGCCATAGAATAGAATGGTACGACGGCTAGAGTGATGACCGGTCACGTGGAGGTAGGGCGGTGCGCGCCCATGCCGCTGATAGAGGGGAGGATCATGACTACATAGCCTCAGTGCTACACCCGGAGGGTGGGAGGCACCCAGCCGTCCACAGGAGTAAAATGAAGCCATCTCACCGCTAGGAGGAGTGATGGTCAGCCGCGTCATGCCGAGAAGGTCCCCCCAAACCGGTCCAGCAAGCCAGCAGACTGTGCCATTTAGAACCACCAGTTTAGCCAAAGTCGAACAGTCCATTAGATGGTTCAGAATATTGGGTGGTGCCTCCCTCCACATGGTGCAGCTAGGGCAGGCCCCACCCCTGCAGACTGCACCCAGTCGGGTGGACCACACCCTGCCGAGTGAGCCGCGCTGAGAATGGAAACCCCCTTTGTGGGCTGGGCCAGACCGCGGCCCCACAGGCCATTCCCGATGGGTCCCGACCCATCTGGCCCAGACCTAAACCGGGTCCGGTCATATTGAAATAGGTCGGGTCGGCCCCGGTTGTGTCGGGCTGGGTGGGTCAGACCGGGTCGCACTGGACCTGGGCCCATCTAGACCCAGATACGTCTTTTATTCCATATGATGAGAAGTGGGTATCCGTTTGACAAAACATATACAACACCAAGATCCATGGATGAATGTGGTATATTTGGTATACCCAACACAAATTTATGATAATATTGCAGTATGGCCTAGTTGGATCGATCCTGAATCCAATCGGGCCCCCATAACGGAAACACTAATAACTTTCAGATGGTGTGTCTGATTGACATGCCATAAGACGCGTTGGGGCCCTATTGATGTGAAGAACTGTTGTGATACATAATCATGGGACATAGTGGATCTCGATGTATTGTATGATGGCTTGAGGAACAGAACCTCCAATAATCAAGAATGCATAGTGCGGGAACCTTGTGGCTGGCTGTAAATGAAGATTTTCCAGATGCCGTGTGGGTAATCTTTAGATCCTGTGTAGGTTAGCACTTAGTGATATTCTGTGGGTCAGCTCATACCGATCCAGTGTGGGTCATCTCCAGATCTTGTGTGGGAAATTTTTAGATCCTGTGTGGGTCCTTTTTGATCCTCTGTGGGTTATTTTTGATCCTGTGTGGGTTAACAGTATAGCATCTCGATGAAGTGAGACGATCTTGAAATATAGATAATAATCTATACTTCTGTACATAAGTTATACCAGGTGTGAGCTGATTATTTTTCTTTGTTGTACAATTTTGTGTGGTGGTACTTTTGTGGTATTATTTTGTTAGAATTACCTTTTTGATACTTACCTTCGTTGTGTTACCTGCAGGGTACATTTATCATTAGGGTGTTACTTATGTGGTACTTCTACCTTTGTTGTGTTACCTTTGTGGTATTCTTCCCTCACATTTGGGATTATTATGTATTGATAACATATATATTTGAATGAGAATATACCTAAGTTGTGTTTATGACTATTTCTTAATGATTCATGATTGAGTACTAGCTTCATGGATTATCCTTTGTGGATTCTTAGAGACCTTTGGGGAGTCTCTGGGTCCCTGCTGAGTATCATTATACTCCCCCCTTCATGGGCTATGCCCACAGCTTGCTGTGTATTATGCAAACGATGGACAATGCTGATCGAGGTTGAGGATACTATGTGTGGAGGCTACTCGGAGGTGGACAACAGATGAGACTATCCACAGAGATGACCGTTCGAGAGTTCTACCTACCCTTCAAGTAGGATACATGGAAGGTGTTCACATGATCTATTTTTAGTTTTTATTTTACTTTTCTGTTGGGCTTGTAATTTAACCCCTTTACTTACTGTACACACCCCGTATAAAATATTTTTTACTTTATGCTTGTGTCTTGTTGTGTGCTTAGTTTGTGTGAGTTTACATGTTTAAAGGAAATGCCTTCTCGATTTTAGGGATATTCCTTTCTGGTGTTAGTAGCAAGCCCCTGTCTTATAGAAGACAGATATGGGGTTGTCACAGCATGGGCCTCGGTGGATGTGTTTTGACAAATTGGTATCAAAGGAGTTGTTATTAATAAAAAACATGGACATTGAACTTTTGATTTGGCAATAGTGTTATGTGTTTTGATTGTGGTTACCAGTTTTGGGAATCCAGTGTTAGTGTGGAAACCGACTTATCTATACACCAGGACCTGACCTTCTGATTTCTAACTCAGTGCATGAAAACTTTGATAGCATATGCCTTTTTGAAATTTTTTCATTGTGATCACTTTGAGTCAGCTCACCCGTTATAACAAAATGGCTATGGCACACCTATTTCTTTTCCAGATTCCTCCACATAGACATCGAGCCAGGGTTCTAGGTAGAGTATGTGATGATAGCTCACAATGGGATGAGGCATCAGTGATGGCCCCCCTTTTGGTAGTTTTACCATCATGTGGTGTCTAGAAGCACCACTACCCATCTCGAAATTGATTCTACCAGCCCCTGCAGTAGATAGTGTAGGCTTCTTGAGCACATAACATGTGTTTTAATGCGAGTGGCCACAAATGTTTCGGGGAAAGATAGTTCCATATGTAGATGATGACTGGCTGGATGCTGTGGTTAGAGTTTTTTGACTGGTAGGGTCTCCAGTAGATCTGATTGTGGTCCTTACTACGAGTCTCTTTTAGGAATCATCGACCAAATGGTGGAGCTTGATGCTCCAGGTTCATGACGGGGTCACTCTCCTCTGGGAGGACATTGAGAGCCTTTTCAGTGTAGATTTTATCCCAGCTACCTAATGCTCAGTGAGTATATAGGAGCTTCTACACTTGTAGTAGGGCAGCATGGTTGTGGCTCAGTATTAAGTGAGGTTCACTAACCTTCTGCATTACTCCACTAACATGTTCCTTGATCCTTTCATTAGGGCCCGAACCATTGATCAGGGGATAAGACTAAAGATTAGAGCTTTAATGATTTCTCTCAGTATCCCGACGTAGGTGGGGGTGTTAGAGTGATTACTATTAGTGGAGATTTCATTTTAAATCCGTCACGGGCAGTGAGACCCACCATCAGAGGTCACGTAATAGAGTCATCAGTAGCTATCAGTAGACAGATGATGCAGAGGTCCAAGATGACAAGACCTATATGTGCATGACAAGAGGATACATGGTCGGTCATTCCGGACTCTCAAGATAGAGCAAGATAGACAAGGAGCAGGCAGTGTTACTCATGTGGCGGGTTGGGTCACGTGGCTCGTGACTGCTCGACCCGATGTACGAACAACTAGAAAATGCTCTAAGGACCACCTGGGAAGAGGTGATTATTCGATCGTGGAGGACCAAATGTAGAATGATGGTGTGGCAGAGAAGTTTTACATGTAGCAGGTGGTGGGAGATGATTCGAGGTTCAACCGCCACCACCTCCAGGTGGTCCACCCCGACCCCAGGGAGTAGGTGGATAGGGACGTTATTTGCTCCAGGTTGCTGAGCCCTACAACCATGGTGCTCTGGGGATGATATGAGGTATGATATGTGTCAAATACACCTTATCGGTAGTACATATTGACAATTTTCTAGTCACACCTTTATTTCCACAACCCTAATTTGGAGATTAATGATTCTAGTGGAGCCATTCGCTTGATCCTTATGGAAAGAGACTCCCATGAGAGAGGATTCGACGATCACACACTGGTTCCAGTATTGTTGGATTACCCTATGAGGTGAAAGCTCCAGCTAGGATCTTCTAGTAACAGCATCAAGGCCTTACGACGTCATCATGGGTATGGATTGGTTATCTATTGTCCAATGCTCAGATCTACTGTATTAGGTGCAATGTATGGTGTGTGTGTGATAATGGGACCTGGTTTTCCATCACTAGTGAGAAGGAAACCATTTCAACACAGGACGAACATACATAGAGGAGGGTGTAGTCGATCACACATCAGTTGTCTAGCCTTACCCTTGGGGCAGTTGATGTTGAGAGTCCGAGATATCCAGTAGTGGAGGACCTATATTCTAATGTTTTTTCTGATGATGTTCCGGGTCTAACTCCATATAGAGAGGTAGAATTTTATATCTACTTGTACCCTGGGATGACATAGATATCTACACCATCATATCAGATGGATCCTGCGGTGCTTCTAGAGCAGCGAGTATAGCTGGAGGACTTGTAGTGCAAGGTGTTCATTAGGCCCAGTGTTTCCCCAGCCCATCCCCAATTTTTTTCCAAGAAAGCGGATAGTAGTTTGAGACTCTGTGTGAATTATCGGCACCTTAACCAAGGGACCATGAATAAAAAATGCCCAATATTATGGATTTATGGTCTCTTTTATTAGCCGAAGGGACAACAATGGTTTTCGAAAATAGACCTCATATCAGGCCATTACCAGCTCAGGGTACGAGATGAGGATGTGCCGAAGACGACCTTCATATGTTGGTATAGCCACTATGAGTTTTTAGTTATGCCATTCGGTGTGACAAACACCCCAGTAGTGTTCATGGGACTCATAAACATGATCTTCTAGCCATTCCTCGATCACATTGTGGTAGTATTCATTGACGACATACTGATAAACTCACCTATGGAGGAGGAGCATGCCTATAATCTATATATAGTTCTGGACACACTTTGGGAATACCAGTATTATGGTAATCTCTAGAAGAGCTAGTTATGTATATTAGAGTTCCACTTTCTGGGACACATCATCTTAGAGGTCAGAGTTGAGATGGATCAAGTGAATATTGAGGTTGTGCTTTCTTTGGAGCTACCCAAGAGTGTGATGGAGGTGCGGAGATTCATAGGTTTGGTCGGTTACTACTAGAGGATTATGTATGACTTTTCGTGAGTTTCATAACACTTATCCGCATTGACGAAGAAGGGGAAACCATTCATGTGGTTGGAGATATGCTAGTGGAGTTTCTTGGAGATGAGGTAGATACTGATGAGTGCCCCCATATTGAGGATACCGGAGGAGGGAATTGGGTACATATTCTACTACGATGCATCAGGGACCGAGCTTGGATGTGTCCAGATGTAGGAGAAAGTAGTGGTCACTTATGGTTCTAGAAAACTCATGAAACATAGGGAGAACTATGATACCAATGACCTTGAGTTAGTAGCTGTGTTCTTTTTTGTGAATATGTGGCGACGTTACTTGAATGGATAATGTTTTACAGTCTATTTTTATCACAGGAGTCTCAGGAATGTATTCTCTCAGAAGGAACTGAACCTAAGACAATGGTTTTTGGTTGAGTTCATCTGGGAATATGACTTCGAGATAGTCTATACTCCCAAAAAGGGGAATGTAGTAGATGACGCACTCAGACAAAGATAGGGTATACTGTTACTGAGTGATGCGACAGAGGAGCCAACTGCTTGGCGGATAACCTATGTGGATTGAGAGGAAGCATCTTATCATTAGTCTCTGATAGTCAATCCCCCACTCCATCAGTGATTTAAGGAGGTGTAGATTGGAGTCATTAACTGTGAGGCTTGACATGCTCATATATCCACAGAACATCCACCTAATAGATTTTTTGAAGGTGGGGAGCACACCATCCACTTCAGAGAGCATACTATGGTACCGGTGGCACTACAGGAGGAAGTATTGATGTAGTTCTATATGTCCCCTCTATTGGTACATACAGGAGTGGAGAAAATGTACCACGACCATCTGTGTCAGCACTGGTGGTCAGGAATTAATAATGCAGTAGCAAAGATTATCTGTCAGTGCATCATATTTCAACATGTGAAGGAAGAGCATTAGGTTCCAGTAGGATTAGTTCAGCCACCAGATGTACTAGAGTGGAAGTGGGATTGAATTTCCATGAATTTTGTTATTGGACACCCAAGCACAACCAAGGTACATGATTCCATCTAGGTGATCATTGACCGACTCATCATGTCATCCCACTTACAACCTATTAGAGAGCATGGATCAGAAGAGATATTGGGATGCCTCTACATGTAGGAGATTGTATGGTTTCAAGATGTGCCTTTGACAATTATCTCTGATCATGATGCATGTTTTACATCATAGCTATTGAAGGGGTTGGATGAGGTGTTCGGGACTCAGATTTGATTGAACACCACCTTTCATCTTCATAATGATGGTCTAACAGAGCGGACTATTCAGACCCTTGGGGACAGGATGTGTGCTTATGTCCTAGATTTCAGCTGTAGGTGGGAGGATCACATGACTTTGTGGGAGTTCACGTAAAATAACCGCTATCACTCTACCATTGGTATGGAACCATTTGAGGTATTGTATGGGAGACCATGTAGATCATCCTTGTGTTGGACTGACCCAAGGGAGTCAGCACTCATGGGACGAGAGATAGTACAGGATACCACCGAGAAGGTACATATCATCCAACAGTGGATGAAGACTTCATAGAGAAGGTAGAAGTCATATGCTGATAGGATGTGCAGACCACATGAGTTAATGTATGGTGCCCATGTCTTTATCCGGGTCTCACCCTGACGAGGTTTGTGGAGATTTGGTTGGGGTAGCAAGTTATCTTAGATGTTAATCTGAAAATTTGAGGTCCCTGGCTTAGTTTGTGAGGTGGAATATCGATTAGCTCTTCCCCCTCAATTGCACCAGGTTCATGACATTTTTCATGTATCCTAGCTGAGGAGATAGGTACATGAACCTTCTCACATCATTGACTTAGGCGACATATACATCGACGATAAGGTGACATATTCAGAGGTTCTAGTGGAGAGTGATGATTGATAAGAGAGAGTCCTTCATGGGTGATCAATACCTCTGGTGCACATTCATTGGCAGCACAAGAACCTCCAGTTGAGGACATGGGAGTGGGAGGCTCAGATTCGTGCTTAGTATCCCCACTTATTTCTCTAGTTGTGTTGTACATTTTATTGATGCAAAGCCCTGAGGTGAGGAGAATGTAAGGACCCAAAATTTTCAATTTAATTTTTTTAATTATATGGAATTATTGCATGACTTTGTAAATTGATGGCGCGTGATTCCGAGGCCTATTGTGCCCAGAATGAATTTTTGTACTTTTTTCTGGGTACGTTAAGTGAACACGACAGTGGTGTTTTGAAGGTCGAGGGTGGAAGTTGGTTTTTTGATTTTTTTCATTGAGGAATAATTAAAATAAATACAATTTATTTTAAACACATATCCACCCAAATAGAAATTGAATCTTGGTGGTGGGGGCAACCGAAACAACTATTCAATGTGAGAAAACCTTTCAAATTCCCCCAATTAATGTTTCAAAATTAATCGAAATAATAAATTTAAATCATTTAAAGGTGTCTCTCCATCTCTTGTGGTGGGGGATCATTGGCATAGAGGATAATTGGGAGAGCCTTTGGAAGAGCATCCTCCAATGAAGAACCTCCTCCAACAAAGAACGGATCACCAAATCATGAATGAGGATGACGCTCAAGCTCGGATCGGGAGCGTGTAGTAGGAGCGACATATGTCATAGTCTTCATATTCATCCTCACAACAACTCCAATGAACACACAAGGTAGGGTATTTAGTTTGAGATTTCAGAATTATTTTTTTTATTCTTCATATACTCAATTCTCAAATTCGTTGGCCAAACAAACACGTCCATGAATCTACCAAAATTCCATGATATTTCTTATTTTTTCTTCATGAATTCATCATGTGTTATTCAACGCCAAATAATAAAGCGTACTAAAAACACAATGTTTTGTTTAGAGAGACATATGGACGTGGATATCTCAACACGAGGATCATGAATATTCAGTCTTCATATTTTTTGGGCTTAGAACAAAGATTCAGTGACATACGGAAGAGGAGGACGACCGACAATCTGCCAGCTGTAGTTCAAGCATGAGGCGAAGGAGGATGCCGGTCAGCATGCCAGCAGGACATGTGGAAATGGGGAGGCACACATCTACACCACTGGTAGCGAAGGATTCCATGGCCCTTCGGCTGTGGTTGAGAAGAGGACGACATCCGACACACTGTCTGACCACATGGAGGTAGGGTGGCATGCATCTGTGCCCCAATTAGAGGGAAGGACCATGGATGATTAGCCACAGTGGTGCACTCGAATGGCGACCGGCACCCTACCGGCCATGGGACGAAAGCGGTTTCATCCCGCCATTGGGAGGAGAGCCAGCCATTCTACTGTCCGGATGCGTCACACAGAGAAGGGCCCCTCCGGTAGGTCCCTCAAGCTAGCAAGCGGCACCACATGGTGTTGCAGGGTTGAACAAAGCCGAATAGTCTAATTGACCATTCGATAAACCAGGGGATGCCTCCCACTGGTGCAGATAGGGCAGCCCCCACCACAGTAGACCGTACCCAGTCGGGCACACCGAACCCAGTCGGGCGAACCGCACCAAGCCGAGCAGGCCACCCTGAGTAAGCCGCACCGACCGGGCCATGCCCAGCGGGCCGGGACACCCCCTTATGTAGGCCGGAAATAGACTAGGTTGGGTCAACCTGAACCGAGTCGTGTCAGTCCAGGCCAGGTTGGGCCGAGACAGATCAGACTCGGGCCCATTTGGAACCAGATATGTCTTTTTCGCCATATCATTTGAACCAAACATCTATTTGATGAACCCTCTATGGAACTGGGATCCTTGTTTGGAGATGGTCCTTCAGGTATAATACAATTCAGTTTTGGTTAATGTTGGAGTATGGCCAGGTTGGATCGAACCCGAATCCAATCGGGCCCTCGGAACAGAAACACTAATAACTTTCAGACCGGGCGTTCGATTGACACTTCAAAAATCACGTTGGGAACTTATTTATGTGAAATTCCATCATCATACTTATTAATGGGACTTCATAGAAGTTGAAGAATTGTATGATGACTTGAGGAGAAGAAACTACCATAATCAATCATTCTTAGTTAAGGAACCCTATGGCTGGTTTTACTTGTTGAATATCAAGAAACTATGTGGGCCATCTTCGAATCTTGGGTGGGTCAGTGCTAAACGATACAGTGTGGTTCAGCGCATACTAATCATATGTGGGTCATCTTGAGATCCTATGTGTGTCATTTTTTAGATTCTTTATGGGTCAACATTGATCCTGTGTGGGAAAACAACAATGAATCTCAACGAAGTTAGCTTATCTAGCGATACAAATAATCATCTATCTTTCCATACTTATGTTATACCTGATGTGAGCTAGGTCTTTACTTATTTGGTACACTTCTATGTGGTGGTTCTTTCGTGGTTCTCTTATAAGTGGCATTACCATTGTAGTACTTTCCTTCGTGGTGTTACCTGTGTGTTACTTCTATCTTCGTGGTGTTACTTGTGTAGTACTTATACCTTCCTGGTGTTACCTTTGTGGTATTCTTTCCTCACGTGTGAGATGAGAATATATTGGTAACATAGGTATATGTATGGTAATATACCTAATAAGAGTTGATGAATATATCTTTGTGCTTTTATATTGTGGTCTTTCTTCGTGGTTTATCATTTTTGGATTCTGAGAGACCTTCGGGGGTCTCGGGGTTCCTACTTAGCATCGTTATACTCACCCCTGCATGGGTTACATCTCCACCTTACAGTGTCTTGTATAGAACACAGAAAACCATGATCGAGTTCAAGGGTACCAGGTCTGGAGGCTACTCGGAGGTGGAAATTAGAAATGATGATCTACTGAGACAACCGTTTGAGAGTTGTACCAACCCTTCAAGTACGATCATTAGCGGTTGTTCGTAGGAGCTGTTTTCATTTTTTCTTATACATTCTAGTTGGGCTTGTATTCTAGACCCATTACATACTATTCACACCATGATTACTATATAGTTCACTTTGTTATTGTGTCTTATTGTGTTCTTGTTTTGTGTGAGTTTACAGGTTTTAATGAAATGCCTTCCCGGTTTTCGGTATATGCCTTTCAAGTGCTAGTCGACAGCCCTTGGCCTATAGAAGGAAGGTTTGGGGTTGTCACGGTAAGGGCCCTGGGGGATGGGTTGTCATGGAGATTTAGTTCCATAACTTGAAATATTTTTTATTCCTTATGTAGTTATTTTAATCAAATTTATTTTTAGTTATTAACTTTCCATATTGAATACGTACATCCATTCAGTTTATTGATTACATGAAACATGTGTTCATTTATTTAACATTATTTAATTTCCAATATCATTGATTTCCATTTTCGACCACTGTACATTACCCATATTGAGTATTTGATCCTTTATTAATACATTTAATTACCCATGAATCCATGAAGCATACTATGAACGATAAGAAAAAATATACTAGATGGACTATATTTATCCTCAAAGTTTATTTATTTATAAGGAAGAAATATGTTAAAATTCGTGAATCCATTTGAAATAAAATTATCATCTATGTATCTCATTTTAAAAGACTATTAAAATGATTATTTGTTCATTGTTTGTTCCAGGTAATCGTGCCAATGTAATGGATAGCAGACACCAGCTCTGGGCTTCTGTGATCTGGGATGCTATATAGATGATTAATTGATAATACCAACAATTTTATATTATATAAGCCTCCAAAAATGATTTTTAGTTTTCTTACTGGATTACATTATAAGATGGGTATTATATCATGGTTTCTAAATTGTTTATGTTCATATATACTTCATGTATTACAAACTATTAGCCTTTTTTAAAAGAAAAAAATATGCATAGTGATTTTATAATTATATATTAAAAACATGTTTATTATTTAATTTTTTTGAATGTTTGATAGAAAAGGGATTTCAACATAGAGGTTTTATATTTTTTGTTCAGTTACATTTATATGTCTATAATTTTACCTTTATAAAGGGTTTCTTACTCAATACATGGCCTTTAACCCCTATTTTGTTAGTTTTACCCCTACCTGATGTACCCTACCCATTATGTATGTCTGGTAATAACATACGTATTTGTCATAAAACCCTTATATATGTTAATTTAACTCATAAGTATCCTATGTATTGTTATTTTTACACTTTCAAAATTTAGGATGTTATACTCATATAATGGTCATGGGACTTTTGTATCCTATTTATTCTCGGATTAACACTATATGATGAGTTTTTCACTGTTACATAATATAGATGTAACCATATACAAATTGGTTGACAACATACATGAGTATGAAAATTTCAGGAATGATATAATTACCTTTACACTGCTAGGTATTACTCTTGTTAAATCTAGATTAATAATTTCATGATGAAGGATATAAGATATTATTCTTACATAGGTGAAAAAATAACTTTATATAGCACAAATATTTTAGTATAGGCAATTATAAAACCATTAAATCTCCATCAATACCATTCTCTGATCACCAAATATCCATTACATAGTATCCAAAAAATGGTTTTGTCTAGAATGAACATTTAACGAGCTTATTAGTATTCCTCGACATAAATGACATTTTTTAGGAAAATAAATTTTTAAGTATTAAATTTGAGAATTCAATAAATCTAGTTCACTAAAAACTATAATAACCAATTAATATTAAATAATTTAATTTATTAATTTTTAATATATTTCTTATATATCTAAAAAAATCATGACCCAACCCACCATGGTTTGACCTATGACTACCCCAAGCCCAGCTCTAATAGAAAAGGGGTTAGTGAACAATGTTGAGTAGGAATATCCTGAAAATGGGAGAAATTTGACTAAAATACCTATATAAAAACACACATATAATGGGTAATAAAATTCAAAAATGTAAAACAACTAAAATAATGGAGGAAGAAAAATTATATCCCACAACAGAATATGATAGAAAAGAACTGATTGTGGAAAAGGGGAAAAATACAAGCACAACAGAAAAATGAGAAGTGGGAAACCTAATACAAGGGAGGGGAATAAAGTCAAATAAATGATACATGTAAAAAACTTTAGTCTAATAAGATCAATATATGCTCAATTTTCTCCCTTTCATCGAAGGAAACCATCAAAAGGTTCATTATTTTCATAAGGCGTTACACATATGGCTAAAATCCCACACATGAGAGAGTATAACGACACTCAATATGACAACCCAAAAAAACTAAAAACAAGTAAATAAGTATATTCATCTCAATAGATGATATAACAATCACTGTATAATAGAAACACCAATATATACTTAGGAAATACCCCACACTACCAGGAAGTCATATCCAACCAGTTGCCACATGATTTTTCTCATAGGGAATCAAATTATTGGAGAATCCACTCCACGATCCATGATATCTTTGGAGACACTCATCAAAGCGGTCAAGATCATTGGGCCCCACTCAAGAAAGATCACTGGTCTTGAATGACCATAATACACAGAAAGGGTGTCACACCTTGAACCACTAGGGGACACCACACACCCAATCGGTATCAACCAGCTATATAGGGGACTACAGGTCAATGATACCACAAACCATACTGATATGTCTTGCTAGATGGATGATAAAATCCATAGTTATATAGGTCACACTGATTCCCCAAACCCTGCTGAAGGAACAATGTTTGATTGAGGATCACACTCCAATCTCATATACGGACACCGCAACTCTATATAAGACTCCACCTCAAGAAGAAATCTCTTGATTTGGAAGTACTTACACACTTTTCCCTAGTGGTAATGGACCAATGGGACACAATCAACCTGTACGGGTCCAAACTTATGAAATGAAGAGATATAAACACCATTAAAGGGCTTACGCTGCTTGTATGAGGGGTGAATGGCTTATCCAGCTATCCCCAGGTCTATCCATGGGATGTGACTCACATGACATGTAATTATCCATATAAACATAGTGTAGAATAATTTCATGGATTTTACAGACAATCCATATCATTATTGTGTCGCTTGGTAATGTATGTGATTGGAGGTCATGTTCATTTCAAATTTCAGGATGTTCCATAAAACTATGTACTATTTCTTATGTTTTTTTACTATTTGAAGTACATGTCATGGCTCATGAAAGGGGTCCCATAGAGTGTGACCATGTCACAATATAAAATTCTACCCCTCCTATTTATCTTGATATGGTGCTGGAAGTTTACTTGGACTTAAGATACTTCCCCAAGAAGCCAATGGTTGATAATAAATTCTAAGGGCTTCAATATACATGGTGGATGATTTTACCTTTGGAAGTAAAACAAAAACAACCATGAATACCCTGTACTAAATACCACTACATGATGAATGATAAAATTTTTATTTAACTCTTAGAAATTATAAAATAAATAAATACCAAAATTTCCCACACTAACAATATCATAGGAAAAAAGTAGAGGACTATACCACCAACCACAAATACACAATAGACTTAACTCCCTGGCTCTATAAATGTTCTATGCACCAACTCCAAAAAATATCAGATGATTCATGAATCAAAAAAAGTAAATTTGATTATTTACATATACCATTTTCTCAGTAAAAAATATCCTTAATACCTCTAATGTTACAAAACATGGGTGAGTAATGCAACTCATTTGGTTTTACCCAAAGGTCTTCCCTACTCATTCCACTAGGAATGAAAATGTTGGAATTTTTATATATAAAAAATTATATAATTCAAATTAAGATGTTGCATACTATAATATAAAAAAATACCCTTAACAAAAATATTTTAGAAGTAAATAAATCATACAATTATTTAAAATATTCTATATATTCTTATTTTAATACATGTTTAATGATTTACACATACACCCACATGTGAATGCTTCTACAGTAGTTCCATACTAATTTGTATTCTATAATTCATACACTAATACATCACAATGTGTAAAATACCCTTGAGGCCCAATGAAAAAATCTCTTTATTGATAGTCACGTCCCTATGTACCATAACAGTACATGACCCATTAATGGTCTTATTAAAAGTATGATCCCACACCAACATGTGTATACCAAAACCATTTCAAACCAACCATTTAAATCCATTTATATAAATCAAAATGTATATTTAAATATATTATGAAAAGTAATTCTCCATGAATCAAAACCATGAAATATTTCAAATAATTCTTTTAAAATAATTCAACCAATATCTTTTCACTAAAAACAATTTCCTCAAAATCACAAAAAACAATATCCATTAATAAATATGATTTCTACCATAAATTTTACATTAGATTCATGAAACATTTAATATAATGTAATAATTTTTAAAATAATTCTTATAGTTATAATAATAGGAGTTGAGAGTGAATGAAACTGCCTTATAAATTATGGTGGAAATAATGCACGCTAGACATTCTTCAACAAAACCAGGTCGAATATTCAAATCCCCAACATAGATAATGTTCCCTAAAACCATCAAAAACAAATATCACAATGATTGGCCTCCAATAACATGGATATATCCTCATAAATTCATTTCATGAACACAAGATAAGTAAGTGAAGTATATATAAGGAAAAATACCAAAAAAGACTTACTATGGGAATAAGGATTCAATGCATCATGAAATTCCAATGGTTCCATTTCAGATTCAAGGGGAGAGTCTCCACTAAATTTAAGAGGGGTTAAACCCATATTAGGGACATAAAATGTGAGAAACACGAGGAATAGATGTGAAAATGTGTGAGATTCAATTTTATGCTATCTAATTGTAATCTGTGAATGGTTGGCTTGAATAGTTAGAGAGATTGTGATCCAACTATGCATCGAACTCTTCCTCAAGGGGAAACATGAATGGTTGGATCATAAGGTTATAAAAACCATTTACCTTTTAAAAGAGAGTCCATCTACCATACATATAATTGTTACTCTTTGGTGGCCACACAATTTGAAAAATCCTCGTGCCTAATAGTGTTCCTCCACTGAAGTCCTTGTTTAACTTTGGATAGTTTCCTGTAGGGGTATCACGGTTCCTAGAAACCATTCTGAAACCATGAACCTTTACAAATTCCTTAAAAATAATCAAATACAACACCAAAAACTCCTAAACAACAACTATTACCATTACATAATTGAATTACATAAAAGGGTTAATATAATGATACCATGGGTGATATAATCTCCCCACCATTGTCTTTTCCCTCTTCAGAATGTAGGAATCCATTATTTCTATGAAAGTGCTAAGGCCAATTCCCGATCATTTAATTATCATGATCCCAGGTCGCTTTCTAAATTTGTACATGGATCCACAAAACCAAAAATAGACTGATGATCTTTCAATGCAAGAATATCTCTTGACTATCCTCAATTTATACAAGCATGTGTCCCAAAAATGTATCCAACACAGGTTAAACATTATACCATTGAATCACATGGTTATGATCAGTTAGATACTTGTTCAATTTAGGTACTTGAAACAAATTATGGAATTCAATAAATGGTGTGGGAAAATACAATAAATATTTGACCTCCCCAACTCATTCATGTATGTCCAAAGGGCTTATGTATCAAGGGGAAAACATTCCCTACATCCTAAAATGATTATTCCAAATACTTATAGAGATTATCAAAAACAAATGATCCAAGAAATTGAATGAAAATGTTCATTGATGATGATATGAATACAGATTTTGATGACATTGAGATGCATCCATTCTTTTCCTAATCAACTAAATCTTCTCCCTTGTCTCCTAAACAAGGATCAACCCAACTACTAGATAATCACATGTTTCCACCCAATAATGTGGTGAACAGAAAGGAAGCCCATACATTTCTACAGCAGGATACATATCTATGAAGGTTTCATAACTATTGTTACACAAGGAATACACTAACGGCGTGTGATTCTCTGATGAGACACCAAAATCTATTACAAAAACCCAATACAAGTCATACAGTATTTGTATCTTCCATTTGGATTATAAATCCATCTTAGGATAATATTCCATGATCATTGTAAACCAATTCTCAGGGGTTTACTCAATGGTTTCTCAATATGATACATATACTTTGGATATCAGTTTGATACTATTGAAATTGGTATTCCATGCCCCTTTACCACTCCTCAGGTATTTATTTTTGACATGAACCCCCCCTCCCCACCCATGAAATTCATGAATACAGATAGAATGGTATACAATTAGAAGATGATCTACTATAACACATTTGTAATCATGTTTCAGAAATATTCTTTGAATAACTATTATAAAATCCATAGAAATCTAATAGAATTTCCAAAGAAGAAAATGTAAATATTCCAATATATATGATGGTAATTGATTCTCTTATTTAACCTAATGATAAGTTAAAAATATCTAATCAAAATCATTAACATTCCTTTATATTCAAATCAACAAAAAATATGAATTGAATTCCTTCTACATATTCTTGATTCCAAGATGAATAACCCTTCTTAGATAGTGGTAATCAATAAAAATATGTTACTTACTGACCATAGGTTTGACAATCAGATCTCTGAACCACAACACTAAACAATCTTCTAGTTTCCATCCCTTTATGGTCTCCTAACCTATGAGGTTAGCTATAAAAGAAACGTATTATGAATCAGATGTCTGGGCCTCTTTAACCATCTTACCCAAATCATGAAATAACATATAAACAATTGAAACTGCAACATTAACACATTCATCACATTTCATGTGCATGTTAGCTAAGACCGATATCAACCACCAATGATATGAATCCTATTTTACGAATGACCATATGAATTATTCCTTAATTCCTACAGTACATAATTTCCTTTACCTAATGTATACATCAAGTCAAAGTTAAACAGTAGGAGATACTACCTCAATATTCTTTTTCTCATGTTTATGTTTGTTTATAAGAAAATATGTTTTCCACTCTTATGATCTACAAATACTATAAATTTGTCACGAAATAGGAAATGGTTCCATGCATCAAACCATTTAATACAACATCTATCTCCTAATTATTTGTAGGTTATTTCTTCTCATGAGAATGTAATACACTGGAGCCATAAGGGAAAAAATTATCTCACTGTTAGAGAACACATCAAACCAATGTTCTTAAATAATAACTACACACCACATACTATAGTCTATATTATAGAAATATCAATATTAGTGATGATGTAAGGAATGATTTCTGATCGTTAAATTACTTCTAAAATTAATAATTACATTGGTATGGAAAAGGTTTTCGTGAAAAATTTGTCATTGGTGATGCTATCCAAAAAACATCGTGTACAAAATGTTGTTAATAACCTACTAGACTGAGGAAATAATATATATCAATGATTTTCTTTGGTAGTTTCATAGATATTATAACTTCTTTCTTTCTTGGATCCATAGAAGTAGATATTTTAGAGATTAAATGCAAAATAAATATAGCTCTTTTATCATAAAACAATAATTGTATAATTTAGAATATAGTTGATAGTCCCATAAGATTCCAATCAATGAATCCATGTGTTACATGGCCTCATCCCTTATCCTTAAATAAACTAAAGTTTCATCTAGAAACACCACAAAAAATAATACATATATATCATAAATGACAATTTTATTAATTTCATAAATATTTTTGGTGCACATGTATAACCAAAACAAGTTAGAACTTATTCATGATTGTCATATAGTCTCTTAAATTCATTCATTGGTATATACTCTTTCAGAATAACAATTTTTGATATTCAGATTGGAAGTTAATTTTGTTGAATCACTGGGATCCACTAAACTGATCGAATAGATCATAAATCTGTGGAAGTGGATACCAACTCTTTATAGTAACTTTGTTAATATTATAGTAATAATACAATACATGGATTTATATACAGGATTTTCATAAACAAGACTGATGCTACCCATGGGGACATGGTAGGACTAACAAACCCATTACTCTCCAACTATTGAAACTACAATTCTAGTTCCCTTAATTTTTTAGGTTCTATCTAGTTTGACAAAGAAGAAATTGTACTATTCCCCAGAGGGAGATCAATTTTAAACTCCACTTCTCTTATGGGTGGAAAAATTGAGAAATTATAGAAAACAATATTAAAAAAATTAACTACCACTGTGAAACTTATGTTATCAATCTCATATATTGTTTCTAAGGTCGATGCTACCAACTGGTCTGATATATGTTTAAATATTAGTGCCAAAATCTCATCTCACCATCCTCTATATTTTGGTATCATCTAAATAGATGGTTGAAACCATACTTAGTCTTAAAACATACCCATTACATATAACAATCTATTTGATCTTTGAACATAATCATCCAATACATACCCAAGATTATGTCATAGAAATCCATATCAAGAATAAATAAATTCCATATCAACACATCTCCATCAAATGTTATAGAATATTATTTACAAATTAATTCTTTAAATACTATTTAACTAAGATTATTTTGAAATTCCAAAACAAAAGGCATCATTTCATCATTTAAACAGAGAAGATCAACATAAAAAGAAAAAAAATAATTAATAGAATTCACCCGTATCAAAAAAATATTGTGTAGTGATATTCTTCAAATGAATTATACCTCTCATTGTCGACGGTCTATACAGATCATCAATAATAGATTTCTTAGGTCCATATAATGGATTACTTGTTTCACTACATTCTTTATAAGCCAATTTGTATTTTCTTAACTAAGGAGTCATGGTATTCCTAGAATTAGCATGGCTAAAATGGTTCTATTGGGGAGAATTATTATGATTTCCTCATCATGTTAGATAATTCAATGTATGTCACACATAATAGTTCCAAAAACATCAAAACATGTAGTACTATAATAATACAATTGTATATTCCCTATATGGCGGCAATTACAACTTTCCCTAGGCGTTGTTATACACACTCTCTTTATGTGGTTAAAAGAACCACATTAGAAATATCTATAATTACTTTTTTCCTTGGATATTGATTCACATATATTTTCATCTGACTAAGAGTGATCCATATACCATAGGAAAAGGGGTTAATCTTCAACATTCTCCCAGTATTAGATTTCCCACCATTTCCTATATGTATCAACTTTATTCCTGCACACAGAGCCCAGAAGATGTCTCTTTCTTCAAATTTCACTCTATTTACCATCTCTTAATAAATTTTTATTCAATGTATTGAAATTTTCAAGTGATTCACTTTCCTCAAACATTATTTAGATATGTGTTCCCTCTTGGATACACATACAAAAATATCAGGCGTATGGTGGACTACATTCATGAATTTATCCATAAACTATGTAACTGAGAAGATTGCATTATTTAGCTGAAAAAGTATATTGTCCTTGAAATCATGAACATGTGAGGATAGAATTTTTTTTTAAACAATTTTTAAATATATTTCCATCGATTAACTTCTCTAATTTAACATAAACAACTAAATAAAATAATTGGTTTTCAATATCCCCCATCATATACATCACTAACATGGATTTCATCTCTTATAGTTTAGCCATGAAATCAATGATTCAATTAATACTTATCATCCATACCTCGTCCATCTCTGGTTCCAAATCACTATGTTAGATTAATTTAGTTTTCATTTGGAATCGAATATACTGATCCACTTTCCTTAGTTCTTCCCTTCAGTTCCTTCTATCCATTACTTGAAAATTTAGGACAATAATCTAAACCCACAGTTGGATAAACTATTTCTCTGGTGTAATCACATTCATTTTAGCCTATTCAAGATAGATTATTCTACACTGATGAAGTTTTATTTTCAAAAACACACCAAAGTCTATATTTCATAATCTATTTTATTTATGGGTTGAACACTTTCAAATTCTACAACATCACACATATCACAACAAGTCTTCCAAAAATTCAATAATTATTTTCGTTCAAAAAATGGTTATAAATTACAATATGCTATTGAAAATACAAAAATTTTCAAAATACTAATATCTTGTGTTTTTAAAATTCCCACATTTGAAAACAATTTCATAATTTTACCAAAATCAATATATTTTCCAAAAATCATAAATCATTAGTCAAAATAAAGTATACAATTTTAGTGATATGTCATTTAAATAATGAATGTCATGATCTTCTCATTTGATAAAACCATGACAATGAGATTACATCTCCTATAAGTTCTTGTAAAAGACATGTGTACCAAACCAAAAGGTAAATAGATAATCAACATAAATCGGTAGAAACATATTTTTATTTTCTACAATTCATGTCTTGAAGATATTACTCAATCATACAATTCGAACTCATGTACCAACCCATAATACATTTCATCTTGAAGACTGATAAAACTGATGACCATAGGTCCATAAAATTGATTCCTATTATAATTCAGTGACAAAACACTATGATATAACTTATAACATCCCTCCCCTCCTCATTGGATAGAGAAGGAAGTGGAATGATACTTAGCCGATGAGATATCCCTAGGATTGTGATGGCATCAAATAAATTCCAAGGGCTTCATTATAGTGGGGTTTTATTTTCCCTTTTAAAATTAAACAATCTCAAACAACCACGCAATAACCAAAATTACATAATATAATTCATAAAAATAATGTAATACAACTAAAAGAAAGAAAAAAATTCAAAAAAACAAAAACTACACCATTCAAAAATCAGAGTACCAATGCAGTATACTTAACCACAAATCACATAGAATCAAAAGTCATAACATCACATCTCCCTACATACTCCATTATCCAAATATTATAATCAACCCATCATTCACAAATCTCCCATAAATATATGTGATGTATTTTCTTTACCTATTTCTTGATAAACAGTATCAAAAAAAGAACAAATATTCCAAAGAGCGATAGAGTAATGAAACTCAGTAGGTTTTCCTGAAATGAATTACCTACACAACCTGATAGGATAGGGAACTACAAAAAAATGACTTATACAAACAGATATTTATTTACAGATAATATATCTATTGGTAAAAATGATCAATTCCAACAGATATTAAGTTCTATTGGTATTGATTTTATGTACCAATACTTGTTGTTACCAATAGTTATATCTATTGATATTGATCATTTAACACCAATAAATATTTTACAAATAGTTAAATCTATTAATTTATCATATCAATACTAACATTTTGATATATGTATATTATTTTCAGTAAATGTTATAAATTATATGTACTTTAATAAAATCATATAATAATATGTTTTCGATGAAAAATTATATGTTTGTGATACATGATATATAAATAACATATAAAATTGATGATAAATGATTATAATTTTTTAAAACCTGAATAAGATAGATTGAACACTATAAAAAACAAAAAGAATAAAGTTACGTATATATAATTTCATTATATGTATATAATATAATTTTTTACTTAGAATATATATAAATTTAAAACATTATTATTTATATATAAATTATGTATAAATGTATTATATATCATGAATTTTATTAAAATTATACCAATAATATGACTCTTCCATAAATTAAATGTCTCAAACAACAATTTTCACATCACCATTAACATATTTATTGTGACTCTCTAACACGATTAATATACATTTGTTTTGCTGAATTGTGTGTAAGGCCTAAAAAAATGTTATTGTTATTATTATTATTATTATTATTTTGTTTAATATTTTTTCTCCCGAATTTCACCCCACCCCACCCCCTTTCTGTTCGTGTTGCGTTCTATACCAAGGGGGATCCCATCCGTGCACCTCCCTACTCCTCCGACCATGTAATATGGCCATATCTCCTTTTGATTTCTATCATGGTCTCCCTAGGTTAGTATTTCTTCTCCTCCTCTCTATTTTTCTTTTTTTGTTTTTGATTTTTCTTCTCTTCTTTTCCGGTGTGTGTGACCCATCCAAACCCTAACCCAATTTTGGGTATTGTATTTGTTGATTCTTGATGGTTAGGGATTATGAGCCGCGATTGAGGTTCATTTTAGCCATTCTTTTGGAAGGTGTTTCATTGTATTACATAATCTTTTAGTTTTTTCCACATTTTTTGAAGGCGTTTTTGGAGTTAGTAGTGCATAATAGATTTTATTTTAGTGAATAATCTATTCGTTTTAGCTGTGTTTTAGCTACGTTTGTTGATTCTTGCTAAGCGCTAAACTTCTCCATCTATGAAGCATCACCATCCAGGTCATGTACCATCATGTAAATGACACTCCCATCATCCATGATCACATCAACCTACCTCCCACTGGACCATCACTCTCTATGAACTTCGGCATCTTTCTTATCCTTTAACATCACCTGGAAAACACGCTGTGGATGATTCTCCCAACCCTTGATGTAGTAAACTAGACCAAGCTTCACTCATTCCTCTTCAATTTCTGCTTCAAATTCTGAACACAGATTCACATAAGATCTCATTTTAATAGTAGTAAGCATGTGGAAAATGTTAACAGTTGCAGGAATCAATAGATGAGAATCATCACAACCACCTCATGTTCATATATTTAATTAGTTGAATTATATATAGTAGTTGATATCTATAATTAATTTACTTTATAGATTGAACACCACCATGAAATATGTTTGTCATTAAGTAGTAGTTGTGTTTCATGTTAATACCAATGTTTATTTCAGTATTTAAAATTAATTATCGTACATGTTATTTGAATGTTAGTTTAATTATAACTTTTATATGTTTTTTAGTTGTTAAAGAATGTTATGAAACATAATTTTTGTTCCCGTATTAATGGATAAATATTTGGATATTGTTCTTTGAAATTAGAATAAATTTCAAACTTCTCATTATTTCAAGCATACACCACATACATATTGTTAACTCATTTACATGTTTTTTCCTCTTCAAAGGGGTTATGCCTATGTTAACAATTTAATATTAGAACTTAACATAAATAAGTGGCATCATAGAGAAGTAATTATTATTTTTTAAAAATAGTTCTCATGATGTGTTATAAAATGGATCCTAACATTCATACACATATCATGGTAGTGGCTTTATATTTTTAGGTGTGCTCCAAATATTATTGATGCAATGTACATGTTGTGATTGCATAGATTCACGAGAGCTTGATTCTTCATTTTTTATATTTTTGTGATAAATTTCTCTATGATTCATATTAATTGAGATTATTATAGGCCATGAATGGGCTTTTATTGGTGTTCATGTTGTGTAAAACTGAATTGGATGACATTAGTAAAATTATATAAGATAATCGAGGTGAGTGAAGTGTTCCATGTTTCTAGATATTATTCCTTCAATGGGATGGTTTTATTCTACCTTTTTTTATTTTTCCATATTTGGATGTTGGTAAAAAATATTTTATCTGGTGATGTCTTTTATTAGAACCTTTGTTCAAATTATGATGTTATATTCTTGTTTAATTTTGGAATTTACTGGAGCATCATTTCTGTGTTTTTGTAATCTTATTATTATTTTTAGACAAAAAATGGAATTGAACCTGTATATGTTTTTTCGTGTTAGGTGAAGTAATTATTATGTAGCATCATTGATTGGTCTTAAAAGGAAGCTACCATACATGTGAAAAGGGAAGGCTTTGACATCACCTATGTAGGTATCAATCAGACAGTTTGAAATTGTAGTTTGGGAAGCTGGATTAATGGTTACACAATATACCCTGGATCCATATATATGTTACCACATTTCAAGAAGATTGAATGTAAATACATTTCCATAGGTACAGCATTACATTTTTTTCATTTACATCATATGGTGAATCACTTCAGCTGTTGGAACATTATGATGATGATATAGTTTTAATAAATTAGAAAATTTTATTATGATTATTATATACTTCTCTTCAATTAGTAAACATAAGGTCCTGTTTGAATCATCTAAATTGTATCATTTTGTTTATTTTTAAGTCATGCAATGATGTTGGACAAATTGGGTAATGAAAATGGTTCATGCTCATGTCCATGACTCAAATTGATTCTAGATAGCTTTATACTTTTGAAGAGAAATTGAAGCAATTATAGGTAACATGATATTTTAAAGAAGTTGAGTTTATTTTTGATTTCATTAAAAACACTAAATTTAAAATTGATAACAAATAAGCTATGGAAGGAATGTAAAATTATTAACTAGGCACATGGAATTACAGGGTGGATGCTAGCAGAGATGTGGTATATTTAATTTAGGCTACTTCAAATACTTTTTCATCACAGTGGCTGTGATATTGACACTTAATTGACCCTTTATTTCATTTCATTCTCTGAAGAATTCTCCACAACACATGAAGGGTAAGTGCATCTAATTATTGTTAATATATTATTTTTCATTGTAATGCATTAGCTATTTGGTTTTATTTTTTTTCAATCATATATAGAGGAAGGAATCCAATTATAGTGATGGATATAGCTCCCATGGGGTGGGTTTGGGAAAAAATAAGTGTTCACTTACCCTTTTCTATTCCTTTCTAAAGTATACTTCTAAAAAGGTGATGGAGGGAGACTTAAAATATATTATTAGCCACCGCTTCAATGTTTGGGCATGCCCACATCAATATCATAAAGGAGAAGAAGTCCTATCATTGGATTATGTCATAGGTAAGAATTTATTTTGAAGTGATTCCACTAGCTAGGAATATTTTTAGGATTATTAAAGTAAAAAATAACTCCTCAAAATATTAGTGTTATTATTTTATTATCCATCTATTTAGATAGCTTCATTAGCAATAAAAATTAGGAATTATATTTCCTTAAAACATATGAAAGTAGTGTTCAGTTTTGGATTGTTATAAAATAAAACCCCATTTTTATATAACATCTAGTTCTCTTATATTTAATTGACCTTATTGTATGCTTTATTTCCAAAACTATCATGGGATTGTACTCTTATGTTACTTATAAACAGTTTAATGACATGAATGGGATAAATAATATTATGAATGGTAAGGATTTATATAAAATTTTTGTGTTTTTACCTCATGTTGTAGGAAATGCTACATTTACAGCTGTCCAAACAGCTTAAAAATCTGCTTCATGTGGCCTGTGCAGAACTGCTACAGGTGGGTTGGTGTGGGAGAAACAATATTATACATGACAACGCACCTTTTCTATAACAACCCACACTTTACATACATTGTCATTATGTCAGAATTTAAGCACACTTATTACAACATATAACAAAACCAGGAAAGGACCGTATAGGTATAGAGTCTTTAGAAACTGGGAAACATAAACAACTGGTTCATAAAGAATCTACTTTTCCTCCCATTTATTTCATCATATCTAGAGTCCCTTTTTCGAATATCCTACTTAATAACCTTCTTCCTGACCTGGGGAAGTAAAACATACAAAAGGGTGAGCTCAAATGTTCAGTAAGGGTAAACAAAAGAAATATCAATCACATCATATACATAAGAACATATCTTTTGGAAAAATCATAACCTGCAAAAGAAATCATAATTTCATAACATGGGATAAATCATTGTAGTGAAATTTAATCCCAATAATCATAACATAAAAAATGAAACGTTGTGTCATACACACATAATCATAGAGAATCATTTCTTATTAGTCAAGACTCATTTCCAAGACTATCTTAGTGGACAAAATCCATTTCTGAACCGAGTTCACTCCTCGTTTCAGTCCTGTTTCACTGAACTGGTTTAACCTGCCATTACAGCCATGTCTATCTCATGAGATATAAAATCTCTACCCAATGCATTTGAGGGAGATATAGGTCCCACCCATCTCATAATGATACCATTCTTATGTGTGCCACAAAATCATAAACCATACATCATAGCATAAGCCATGTAATAAAAATGGGAATCTTAAACATCATGACAACATAAAAAAATTCATATAAGATAATGGAAATCATAAATATATTTTCATCACAAAATAATAAAATCCATTTAATAATATGGATAGAAACAGAACCCTGTGTTATCTTAGATGGAAAATAATTTTGATAAAACACTTGAACTCCATTCTTGAGGAAAATATCCTTTCTACTTCAAAAATATTTTTCCATTCTTAACATGTCATAAAATTTTAAACTAATAGAATTTGATTAAAAATAAACATTAAAACATGTAAAGGAAGCTTCTTGGAAATAATGATTTAAAAATCCATTCATGTCGTATAAGTTAAAAAAAACATTCTTCTCGTCCTTTTGTCAGAAAAGTCAAAAAGTACCTCGTACGAAAAATGACAAAATATTTCTTTCATATCATTTACTAAAAAATCACCGAAGGGTAGAATTGGATTTAAAAAATTGTAGGAGGATGGAAATAATATTAAATATTTAGGAAACATGGATGTGTATGATAAAATACACCTTAGTAAATTTCAAAGTATAAACAATCTCGGATAAAAATGAGATTGTGATATTTCCCTTACCTTTGGTCTCATTTGGTTCGTAAGTGACTGAACCTCTTATATAATGATTTAAATAATGTTATTGATTTATTCCAGAATCATACTTTTTTTATGATATCATATATGGTCATATTCTTGGCTTCTTATTAGTAATATTTCATTACTACTTGTTTATTCGGGTGTTTATTATTTTTTTCTCTTATGCGTGTTTTGTCGAATAAATTCATATATTTATTTTTAGGTTATAGATACCTCATTTCCAGAATGGTATTAGTGTAATATATATCATATTTATTCACTCAAATCATTTATATAATCATTATGAAATGAAGATCATGTAGAACGAGTCGCATCACATCGTGGAGACGGTATTCCGTACGTACGCACGAGCGATGATATCATTACCATGATCGTGGAATTGAATTGGAGTGTATTTATACTATTTAAAAATAAATATCACATTATAATAGTCATATATAGTCATTATTTACACCATTATACCCATCCAAGTAAGGTGGTGGTGGAAAATAGATTACACCACGGCGTGGAGACGGTATTCCGTACGTACGCACGCGCGGTGATTTCATTTTCCGTAGGATGGATAGATTGTGAAATAGGGTTGTTTCATACATATAATAACATATCGGTATATGAGTGATACTGATGTTTTTAATTCATAATGAAACAACTATATAAGAAGAAGTGGAAGAAGAAATAATGTTGAAAGAATTGGTAACAGACATTACCTCTTCTTTGAAGCGCCTCTTTGAGACCTCCTTTTAGGGTACTAAAATTGGATTTTGAAGAATACCAGGACCTCTAGAATATTTCTAGGGAAGTTGGGAGGATAAATGTATAGGGTTTGGTCGAGCATGAAGGCTCGATGTGGAGTGAGGAAGAGGGGGAGGAGGTTCCCTTTTATAAGGGAGGAGAGGGGCTCCTTTGGAAAAACTAAAAATATTATTTTATTATAAAGCCAAATTCGGCTTTAAATAGCACCAAATTGATTTATTTCAAAGATATGGTGGGTAGGGTTCTACATCCTCTCATACAATATAATTTAGACAAGTTTAGGTTCATATTATAACCTTATCATTTAGATTTAACATTAAGTTAAATAATTTTACTTTTACCATGTCTTCTTGTGTTCTTATACTATAAGGTTAATAAAATTACTATAAGAAGACAAAAAAACCCCAAGTTGTATATTATTAATATATATAACCTTATCTAAGTCATTATTCCAAACCTTAGATTTTTAGGAATAAAATAAAAATTAATAATATAATATTTGTGTTAAAAACAATTTTATGTCAATTTAGACACTATTTAGTAATTGATTTTTGTGAAAAATCATAACAGAATGATTAGTTCGAAAAAAGTTAATTAAATCAATAATAAAATGTCATATTAACATATAAAATTAGTGAAATTCATAAAAAGTCTCAAATTATATTTATTTGGGTATTTATAACATCAATTATGTCAATATTTCATTAATAAGATAATTACTCCATCATCATTGTGTCATAAATTAATTAAATTTTATAAAGTCTAAAAATTACAAATAAAATATCATTATGTATGATATCTTTTTATATTTATAATGAATTTTTATAGCAGAATTTATCTTATGTATAACCCTATATTAAAAATTGTTTTCTTATTAAACGTTGATTTTAACTATTTTAATCCTTCTTTAAATAAATTAATAATATATGTCCTAATCTAATCCAAGTGGGCTAAAATGGTCATATTTTATTCCTAAGGTTGTTTTTGGTCGAATTACACTTATCAAATAGAATTAGGACATGTTTTAGGGTAATAATAATATCATTTTTACCCGTAATTACCCTATTTACTTTTAACCGTGGTAAATAAAAATAAAAAGTTACTATTCACAAACAATTATTTTCATCTCATTGAACCACATTTTACTTACTGAAATCAACCGTGTCTCTTGGATATTTGAAATTCTACTCACATAAGTGGTAAAATTAAGTTTTATGAAAAATTCAGTTTTTTTTAACTACCACTTAGTGGTTTCACTATTCATCAAAAATTGAAAGTTTTCAGAAAAATACCAAAATTTCACCCTAGGCTAATTTTGATATTCCGAATCCAAAAATGAAGTCAATTTTGAATAATAAAATTTAAAAAATTTCAAAAAGTCGTTATTACAATTCAGAACGGCTAGTTTTAATAATATTTTTATAGTATATCGTTGTTTAGTGAAACTCGGTATTGCGTATGACGCAAGCTATCGAGGATGGTCATAATTGTGTATAAAGCAAGCGAAGAAAGTGTTGTTTGTAGTGAAAGATTCCTTTGATGATAACATAAAAGTCTTGGGTGTTACATTCTACCCCCCTTAAAATGAATTTCGCCCTCAAAATTCCCCACTTTGTAACAAACAGATGAGGATACCTCTCCCTCATCATATCCTTAATATCCCATGTAGCTTCTTCTAATTGGGGGTTCCTCCATAAAACAATCACCAATCGAGTGGTCTTGTTTTTTAGGACTTTTTCACTATGATCCATAATCTCTATTGGTTGTTCTTTATAAGAAAGATCTTGCTCCAGCGGTACAACTTCTGAGCTCAGTACATGTGAAGGATCAGGTATGTACTTTCTCAGGAGAGATACATGGAACACATCGTGAACTTTAGAGAGATTCAGTTGAAGCTCCAATCAGTAAGATACCTTCCCAACATGATCTAGTATTTCTAAAGGACCGATATATCTAGGGCTCAACTTCCCCTTCTTTCCAAATCTCATGACCCTCTTCCAGGGAGATATTCGTTAGAACACTTTATCACCCACTTCAAACTCTTGGTCTTTTCTTCAGTTGTCGGCATAACTTTTCTATCGACTCTGAGCTGTTCTTATGTGTTGTTGAATAGATCTGACCTTTTCTGCCATTTCGTCAATGAGATCTGGTCCTAATATCTTTCTTTCCCCAACTTCATCCCAGCAAGTTGGAGTCCTGCATTTCTTTCCATAGGGAGCTTCATAAGGAGCAATTTGAATACTGGATTGAAAGCTATTATTATAAGAAAATTACACCAATGGTAGGTGTTGATCCCAACCACCTTTGAAATCCATAGGGAAAGCTCTCAACATATCTTCTAGAGTTTGAATTGTTCTCCCAAACTGACCATCTGTCTGAAGATGATAAGCAGTGCTGAAACTCAACTCTGTATCCAGAGTATGCTGAAGACTTCTCCAGAACATTGAGGTAATCCTCGGATCCTGATCCGATATAATAGAAAGTAGTACTCCTTGCAATCTTACAACTTCCTTCACATATATCCCGGCAAGCTGATCCAGATAGAAATCCTATCTAATAGCGATGAAGTGTGCAGACTTTGTAAGACGATCAAATATGACCCAGATAGCCTTATTGCCTTTGGATGTTTTAGGATTTCCGGCGACAAAGTCCATAGTTATTTTTTCCCATTTCCATTTGGGTATGGGTAATGGTTCTAACATCCCCTTAGACTTCTGTCTCCTAGCTTTAACTTACTGACAAACCAAGCATCGGGAGACATATTCAGCAACATCTCTTTTCATGCCATCCCACAAGAAGTACTCTTTCAGGTCACTATACATCTTCGTGCTTCCAGGATGAATAGAGAATGAAGAACTATGAGTCTCATCCAGCATCTCCTTCTTTAATTCAAGGATGGGAGGAACAAAAACCTGATTCCTGAATTTTATTATCCCATCACAATCAAGGTTTAATTCGGGGACATTTCCCTCCTTCTTTTGTAACTCTACATCTTCTTTCTGTGCCTCTTTTATCACCACATGTATAGATGGTTGAACATTCATTTGAGAAAGATACAATTTTCCCCTTTCATTATTATTCCAAGATCCATCCTTTGTAATCCATAAATATTGGATCTTTTGTGATCCTCATCATGGATAAAATGGCATGGTCTTGTCGACTTAATGCATTTTCCACCTTGTTTTCTTTCCCAGGGTGGTAATGGATAGAGCAGTCGAAATCCTTAATCAGTTCCAACCATCTTCTTTGGTGCATATTCATCTCCTTTTGCATGAAAATATACATTAATCTTTTATGATCACTATAAATGTCACACCTTTCTCCATAATGATAATGCCTCCAAATATTTAATGCAAAGATTACCGCAGCTAACTCCAAATCAAGAGTTGGGTAATTTTGCTCATGGATTTTCAACTGTCGTGAGGCATATGCTATCACCATATCATTTTGCATAAGAACACACCCCAATCCATTCTTGGATGCATCACTGTAGATCACAAAACTTTCTCCACTACAAGGAAGTGTGAGCACAGGTGCAGTGTATAACCGTCTTTTTAACTCCTTGAATTCTCTTCACATTCCTCCGTCCAGACAAACTTAACTCCTTTCTGAGAAAACCTGGTGAGTGGATTAGATAACCATGAAAAATATTTCACAAAACATCGATAATATCCTGCCAAACCCAGAAAACTTCAGATCTCAGTTACTGTTGTTGGTCTCGACCATCTTTCGATAACCTCTATTTTTCTGGATCCACAGATATCCCCTCTTTTGAGATTATGTGACCCAAAAATGAAAATTTTTTATGCTAAAATTCACACATGGTAAATTTGGCATGAAGCTTCTCCTTTCACATGGTCTTCAATATAATTCTCAAGTGATCTTCATGTTCTTACTTTCTCTTTGAATAGAAAAGCATATCGTCTATAAAGACTACCACAAACTGATCAAGATAGTCTCTAAAGACTCTATTCATCAGATCCATGAAGATAGCAGGGGCATTAGTAAGACCAAATGGAATCACTATAAATTCATAGTGTCCATACCTTGTACGGAAATCTGACTTTGGTATATCCTCCATTTTGACCATTAATTGATGATACCCTGAACGAAGATCAATCTTGGAAAAGTATTGAGCTCCGCGTAGTTGGTCAAATAAGTCATCAGTGCATGCGAGATGATATTTGTTCTTGATAGTGATCTTTGTTAAGTTCTATATAATTAATGCATAGTCTCATTGATCCATCTTTCTTCTTAACAAACAGAACAGCTGCTCCCCAAAGTGACTCACTAAGGTGTATGAACCCCATATCAAGATTCTCTTGGAGTTTCTTCTTCAATTTCTGCAACTCAATTGGGGACATTCTATAAGGTGTCTTTGAAATAGGCAAAGCACGTGGTACGAGTTCTATTGAAAACTCAAATTCACAATTTTGTGGAAGACCCGGTAATTCCTCCGAAAAGATATCATCAAACTCCCGTACAATGGGAATATTCTTAATCATGATTTTCTCACCAACCATTTGAGCTAAATAACCTTCATTTAGTGGAATCAAGACCCATAAGATGGAAGAAATTTCCACTGTAAGATTATGTTGATCCTTACATCGATAGATGATCATAGATTGATCTGGAATATGAAATGTGACTTCCCTTCTTTTGAAATTGATATGATATCCATGAAGAGAAAGCCAATCCATGCCAATAATCACATCAAATTCCACTATAGGAAGGATCACAAGATTTTTAGGAAGAACTTTCCCAAAAACTTCAATCGGAGAAGAATTATAAACCTTTGATGCGACTGTTGTGCCATTAGGGGTTGTCACATCTAACTCAACATCTAATTGTTGATGTAATATTGTGATACCCTTAGAAAATTCTTTTGAAATAAAGGGGTGGGTGGTTCAAGAATCATATAAAACATTTGCTACTTTATAGTGGATGGTAAGTGTACCTTTCACCACATCTTTATCGTATTCCACATACCTGATAGAAATTTCATGTTACATTCCTTTGTCTTTAGCCCTAAGAGTTTGTTGACGTTGACCATCATCATCAACCCTTGGATTTGGGCATTGATTGGCATAATTCCCCATCTCCTTGCACTTGAAACATAGAAGTGTAGTAGGATTATTCTGTGTATCCCTTCCATTGTTTGCATCAATAGATATCTTCTTACCATCATTACGGCATTCAAATGCCCTATGACCTTCCTTTCCACATTTGAAACATTTACTTGTCCTTTTAAGACAACTCCCTCCATGTTTCTTTCCACACTTTGAGCATAAGGGAAAGCTCGTCTTCTTTTCGGTGTGCTCTTTATATTTTCCTTTGAATTCCATTTTCCTCTTCTTATAAAACCCATATGACTGATGGGTTACTCCAATCTCCATCTCAACTTTGAGAGCACATCGAGCGATTTCCTCGTAACTATTGAAGTCCCTTATGGCTAACGACCTTCGACGACTTGGTTTTAAGCCACTAAAGAATCGATCGATCTTACTCTAAGGTTGGATAATAATACCAGAAGCATACCTTGCAAGTCTTGTAAAAGTTTCTTCATAGGTACCAACAGATTCATCATCGTTTTGCTTCAGTTCAATAAATCTTTCTCTATCTTTGTTCGGAGAATACGAGGGACGTACTTATTGAAAAATAAGTTCTTGAACTCGTCCCATTCCATGGACTCAATTTCATCTCTTTGCCTCGTATTCTTGATAAGATTCCACCTTTGATCAGCATCACCTTCCAAAATATACACTGCTAAGATGACTTTATCATGTTCATAACATTGAAGAACTGAAAATATCTTTTCAGTGGTACTAATCCATTGTTCAGCAATTAATGGATCAGTATAACTGCTGAATGAAGTTGGACGCTGCCTCATGAATGATTAAACAGAATGTTTCTCCTTCATTCTCTCATTTGGGAGTCCTGTATGATTCATAGCTTGAGAAAGTTGTGTGATAATGGCTAAAAGATTTTTCATTCCAGCTCTCATAACGTTTGGTTTCTCAGGGGGGAAAATCATTGCATTGCCCGTCGCATTCCGCAATAACACGGTTCCTTTGGGTTCCAGCCATTGACTAAATCCAAGAATTATAGTGTGAGAAACACTAATTATAATAGGAAAACAAAATAATAAAGAATAAAATTTCACATTTAAGGTCTTATCCTAGGTTATTCATGGCCATTTATAAAACACTATGATTGTGTTCTATGCCTAGACTTATCCTTAGGGTTCTTACTAAGTCTTTCACATCCTAGTTTCCAAAGGTTGACTATACATTTCCTCTGATACCAACTATAACGACCCATACTTTACATACATTTTCAATACTTCAGAATTTAAGAACACTTATTACAACATATAACAAAACCAAGAAAGGACCGTATAGGTATAGAGTCTTTAGAAACTGGGAAACATAAAAAACTGGTTCATAAAGCATCTACTTTGCCTCCCAATTATTTCATAATATCTAGAGTCCCTTTTTGGCATATCCTACTTAATAACCTTCTTCCTGACCTGGGGAAATAAATCATACAAAAGGGTGAGGTCAAATGCTCAGTAAGGGTAATCAAAATAAATATCAATCACATCATATACATACGAACATAACTTTTTGATATCTTAACCTGCTAAAGAAATAATAATTTCATAACATGGGATAAATCATAGTACTGAAATGTAATCCCAATAATCATAACTTAAAACATGAAACTTTGTGGCATACACACATAATCATAGATAATCATTTCTTATTAGTCAAGAATTATTTCCAAGACTATCTTAGTGGACAAAGTCCATTTCTGAACCGAGTTCACTCCTCGTTCAGTCTTGTTTCACTGAACCAGTTTAACCTGCCGTTCCAGCCATGTCTATCTCATGAGATATAAAATATTTACCCAATGCATTGGTGGGAGATATAGGTCCCACCCATCTCATAACGATACTATTCTTATGTGTGCCACAAAATCATAAACCATACACCATAGCATAACCCATTTAATAATAATGGGAATCTTAAACATTGTGACATCATAAAACAATTCATATAAGATAAAGGAATTCATAAAAATATTTTCATCACAACATAATAAAATCCATGTAATAATAGGGATAGAAACAGAACCCATTGTTATCTTAGATGGAAAATAATTTTGATAATACTCTTGAACTCTATTATTGAGGAAAATATCCTTTCTACTTCAAAAACATTTTTCCTTTCATAACATGTCATACAATTTTAAACTAAAATATGTTGATTAAAAATAAACTTGAAAACTTTTAATGGAAGCTTCTTGGAAATAGTGTTTTAAAAATCTATTAATTCCATATAAGATAAAAAACATTCTTCTCATCCTTTTTTCGGAAAAGTCAAAAAGTACCTCATACGAAAAACGACAAAAGATTTCTTTCATATCTTTTAATAAAAACTCACTGAAGGGTAAAATTGGATTTAAAAAATTGTAGGTGGATGGAAATAATATTACATATTGAAGAAACATGGATGTGGATGATAAAGTACACCCCAGTAAATTTCAAAGTATAAACAATCTTGGATAAAAATGAGATTGTGATATTTCCCTTACCTTAGGTCTGATTTTCTTCATATGTGACCGAACCACCTGTATAATGATTTAAATAATGTTATTGACTTTTTCCAGAATCATACGTATTTTTATGATATCATATATGTTTATATTCTTAGCATCTTATTAGTAATATTTCATTACTACTTGTTTATTCGGGTGTTTTTGACTTTTGGTTCTTATGCGTGTTCTGTCGAATAAATTCTTATACTTCTTTTTAGGTTATAGATAACTCATTTCCAGAATTCTATTAGTTTAACATATATCATATTTATTCACTCAGTTCATTTATATAATCATTATTCAATGAAGATCATGTAGAACGAGTCGCATCACATCGTGGATACGGTATTCCGTACGTACGCACGAGCGATGATATCGTTCCCATGATCGTGGAATTGTATTGGAGTGTATGTATACTATTTTAGAATCAATATCACTTTATAATAGTCATATATAGTCATTATTTACACCATTATACCCATCCATGTAAGGTGGTGATGGAAAATAGATTACACCATGGCGTGGAGACGGTATTCCGTACGTACGCATGCGCGGTGATTTCATTTTCCGTAGGATGGATAGATTGTGAAATAGGGTTGTTTCATACTTATAATAACATATCAGTATATGACTGATAATGATGTTATTACTTCATAATGAGACAACTAAATAAGAAGAAGTGGAAGAAGAAATAAAGTTGAAAGAATTGGTAACAGATATTACCTCTCCTTTGAAGCGCCTCTATGAGACCTCCTTTTAGGGTACTAAAATTGGTGTTTGAAGAAGACCAGGACCTCTAGAATGTTTCTAGGGAAGTGCAGAGGAGAAATTGGCTGGGCTTGGCCGAGATTGAAGGCTCAATGTGGTGTGAGGAAGAGGGGGAGGAGGTGCCGTTTTTTAAGGGAGGAGAGGGGCTCCTTTGGAAAAACTAAAAATATTATTTTATTATAAAGCCAAATTTGGTTTTAAAAAGCTCTAAATTGATTTATTTAGAATCTAAGGTGTGGGTAGGTGGAAAGCCTCTCATCCAATAGAATTTAGATAAGTTTAGGTTCCTATTTTAACCTTATCATTTAGATTTATCATTAAGTTAAATAATTTTACTTTTACCATGTCTTCATGTGTTCTTAAACTATAAGGTTAATAAACATACTATAAGCAGCCAAACGAACCCCAAGTTGTCGATTATTAATATATATAACCTTATATAAGTCATTTTGCTGATCCTAAGATTTTTAGGAATAAAATAACAATTAATAATATAATATTTGTTTTAAAAACTATTATATGTCAATTTTGACACTATTTAGTAATTGATTTTTGTGAAAATCATAAAAAAATGATTAGTTCGAACAAAGTTAATTAAATCAATAATAACATGTCATATTAACCTATAAAATGAGTGTAATTCATAAAAATGCTCAAATTATATTTATTTGGGTATTTATAACATCAATTATGTCCATATTTCATTAATAAGATAATTACTGCATAATCATTGTGTCATAAATAAATTCAATTATTTAAAGTATAAAAATTACAAATAAAATATCATTATGTAGTAAATCATTTTAGATTTATAATGAATATTTTTATTCGAATTTATCTTATGTATAACCCTATATTAAAAATGCATTTATTATTAAATATGGATTTTAACAATTTTAACCCTGCTTTAAATAAATTAATAATAAATGTCCTAATCTAATCCAAGTGGGCCAAAATGGTCATATTTTATTCCTAAGGTTGTTTTTGGTCGAATTACACTTATCCAATATAATTAGGACATGTGTTAGGGTAATAATAATATCATTTTGACCCTTAATTACCCTATTTACTTTTAATCGTTGTAAAGAAAAGTAAAAAGTTACTATTCACCAAAAATTATTTTCATCTCATTGAACCACATTTTACTTACTGACATCAACCGTGTCTCTATGATTTTTAAAATTCCACTCACAGTAGCGGTAAAATTAAGTTTTATGAAAAATTCAGTTTTTTAACTACCACTTAGTGGTTTCACTCTTCATCAAAAATTGAAAGTTTTCAGAAAAATACAAAAATTTCACCATAGGCTAATTTCGATATTCCGAATCCAAAAATAAAGTCAATTTTGAAAAATAAAATTTACAAAATTTCAAAAAGTGGTTATTACTATTCATAATGGCTAGTTTTAATAATATTTTAATAGCATATCGTTGTTTAGTGAAACTCGTTATTGCTTACGACGCAAGCGATCGAGGAAGGTCGCGATTGCGTGTAAAGAAAGCGAAGCTAGTGTTTTGTGTAGTTAAAGATTCCATTGATGATAACATAAAACTCTCGGGTGTTAAATTTCCTGCTTCAATCTGCTTTCCCAGAAATCACAATGGCCATTCCAAATACCAACCAGCTTCAAAAAGGGCACTATAACAACTCTATTGGTGACTTCACTATACTCAAGCGCCTCAATATCCAAGGTAACCACACTCAATCGTGTCATGATTGAATTTTTTTTATCTTCCCATTCGTTTGAGGGAAAAAGTGCAACACAGAGGACACTTCCAAATCCAACACTAGTCTAGCATTCTTCGGGTTCATCACCATGGATAATAATGGAGTAGTTATTAATTTTATTTATTGGCCTTGTGGACATTAGATTTCCATCAAAGATTAAATGATATTGTAATGATTCCAATGACTCGTAATTTACAATTTAGTGATCTTATAAAAACCTTTAAATTTCTATATTAATTATCTTTTAAATGAATTCGAGTTTGACTATTTGATGATTTATAATATTATTTTTGTTTCTAGTTTCAGATAAGGGAAGAGATTCATTCATTGGCAAGTGTATGAAAGAGGACTTTATTACATGAGAGGTGACCCGACCATGACAGTGAAAACATTATATAGAAGTCTACATTTATCTGTAAGCACAAGTATGAGAAAAGGGACCTGCAAAAAAAATAATGGGGCCTGCTTGGTGAACCATGTCATTGAAAATCATCTCCCAGATGTCCACTTCCACCCAAAAGTAGATGTGTAAGAAAAGATACATGGAATAAAGGGAACCTTATTATATGCATTGATGTCATCGCAAGCATTGGGGGTGGATCCTATTGGGGGGATCCATCTTGGGGTTTGGGATCCTCTTGGTAGGATAACGTTTTTGTATTGATTCATTTTCTAATGAATTTAATTATTAATATAATTAATCTTTTTCTAGATTTGAACATGTGTTAAAATCTTCGTTGGTTTATTAATTAAAAAAAGTATTAAATTTGATAAATTAATAAATATAAGATGATATTATTCTATAATATTAATTTAACATTTTTATTAAAAAATAATTCATAAAAAATATTATATGTGGGAAATATTATTACCAATAGAAACTTTTTTCACTAGATCTGTTGGTAAACACTTTAACTAATATATATATTATCTGTTAGTATTGTTATAATTGCAACAAAACAATTTTTATATGTCACAAAAACATTTAGCGATAGAGTTTTTACCAATAGTTTAGTGACATGGACATATATGTTGGTAAAACGTTTTACCAACAGAAAATGCACTTTTACCGACAGATATGGCCCTGTTGGAAAAAGTGAAATATTTTGTAGTGGGTCATGGTAGCATATTTTTATAAATGAATTTTTTATAAAAATTTATATCATATAATTTGAAATAGTATATATTATAATATAAAACAATATCCATGCTAAATAATATTCCAATGAATGAAACGAAATAAATCTCTAAAACATTTCATACCTCATTTTTAGCATACTCATTCCATGATTTACAGACACACACACACCCACACATGCATGATTCATTGAAAATTCTTGAATCATAAGTGATATATCACCCATAAACGATGTTATCACAATGTTACTGACCACCTTATGTTATAATGAATCATTATCCTTATCCTGTATAACATCCCTTTTTACCACAATTTTAGACACTCTTTATTTAAGGTCATGTTGAAAGCATGAACTCACACCAACCCTTGTATGACAAAACCATTCCAACCCAACTATTTCAATCCATTTCAATTAAAATAATTTTTGAAAACTATCACACAACAAACTTTTTTAAATGAATAAAAACCATTCTATATTTTAAATCATCGTTATAAAATCATTAGACCAAGAACATTTCACAATAATCAAATCTAAAAAATTTAAAAACAACATTAACCATAACTAAAGAGGGTTTCATACATGTTTTTAAAATATATTTCACAACCTATTTGATGAAATCAAATAATTTGATACTAATAATTCTAGTTATAATAAGGCTAGTGGGGAGTGAAGCCAGCTAAATCATGAATTATGATAGAAACAATGAAAATCATGAATTTATCAACAAATCCAAGTCAAATATCTAAGAACCCTCATTGATCTTGTTCTTTATAACCAAAAGAAACAATGAAAATAATTATTGAGACCATCTATTATATATCAATACCTAATAGACTATATCTATGAAACAACAATTTTAAAGAGATGTATATCTAAGGACGACTACCAAAACTGATAATTACCAATCGAATGGGGGTTCAAATAACCCATATTTTCCACTAGATCAATTCTGGATAGAAGAGAAGAGCCTCTAAATCCTTTGGAAGGAGGAAAAAATTATTTTGGGGTGAAAATAGTGAAAATTGAGTGTCTAATAGGTGAAAATAGATGAGATCATCTTTTTAGGATTTGATTTTAAATCATGCATAGTTGGCTCACAAAATTAGGAAAATTGTTCATCAAATGTGTGTCGGACTCTTCCATAAGGAGAACCTCACATGTATTCCACACATGGTTAGAAAAATTTTCTGCTAACCATGTAGAATCCCCTTTCCACAAAATTCATGTTTACCCCCAGGTGGCTGTATGGTATGGAAAAATTGCGTGCTTAACTATGTGCCTGAAAAAAATCCAATGGTTCACCTTTCATATTCTCTTATTGGAGGTTCATGGTTTCTAATAACCATTATCAAACTATGAACCTTTACAAAAGGATAAGAAAAATTCTATAAATCTTCCATACCATAAAAAATTTCACCCATACAACATATAGACTTATAATATATTGGGAATTTTGTTTCTTAGTTGAAATTGGGGGTGCTACACACACAACGTATGAAACAAAAATATAGACATAAAACTTTTGCAACAGCCAGGGGGACCACATTGTGTAGAACGATGGATTACACACCACATATCACTTATTTTTCATGATTCCTAGATCTTGATTATGTTATTCCATTAGTTCGACCAAACATCAATACATAAACTGCCTCACCGAATAATTGGGATCCAATCCTTGAAGGGTCACCCCAAGACTAACAAATAGGACCAGGACCATAGATTCATTTCAAAATCATCCTCATTCATTGTTATTGATTTCCTGTTGAAGAAAAAAAAATTTGGAATCCCAAAACTATTTAATTCTCTACCACTTTTTTATTATGCCACTATCTCACCAAGTAGAAACTAGATCTGCGATATCAGATCCTCACTAAATGATACTAATGCATAGCGATCGATTCATTTTTATTGGTAAAACTGAAGGCCAAATAAAGAATTCCCACTAGGAACAAAAAACCGTAGGGAGAAACTCAAAACCAAATACATGAAGAACATACCTTGTTCAATGTTTAGGTTGGCCTCAGTCTATCACAATTAGAAAAAAAATGAAGAACCAATAATCGAAAATAAATTCCTCGATAAAATTTGAGTAATAAAATGAATCCCAGAAAAATCATGATCCATGTATCAATATGTAAAATGATTGATTCATGTTCATCATAGAAATTAATAATGGGGAAATAATGCAATAAAATGTAAAATTACATTGATTTTGATCGATCACTGATGAAAAATGATGTTCTATTGTGATTTTTGGCCAGATCCATTGATTCTTTGTTGTATGAGTCATTGATATTTGATTCAATCATTATATTCCAAGAAAATCTATTTTAATACCCTCAAATGATACTTTGGATCTCTATGTTTTTTTGGATAATCCAATATATCCCAAAAATTAATTTATTTTAAATAGATTCCAGGTTGTTGCATGAATTAAAAAAAAATAAATTAAATAATTATTTTATTCATTTCACACCCATGAATAATTTTGTAAAAAATCCCCACATCGACATAGGTTATTTCATTCCTAGGTTAAACCCCATTTTATGTACTCAATATTACCCTCAAATATTTTATCTGATCCCCCGTTTAAGAGTTATTCACCATTTTTAGGAAACCTGCAAGCCTTTGAGATTCAATAAATATAATATATTTAAAAAATTTATTATTTTCACATTGTGCCTTGTAATCACATGCCTTCATTGTAACATATACTAAATGTAATATATATAATTTATTAAAAATAATACATGGAAAATACAAGACAATAAATTCACCATAACATGGGTCTTTATGCCCGAAAAATCTAAAACAATGGCTACACAAAGAGATGTGGATACTGAGAAAAAGTATAAGCCTCCGACAACCATGTAATCTCCTAATGATTCTTATTAAGTTACCATTCCTGAAATAAAGGCATCAATCATCCATAAATGATCATACCCTACCTATCCTCAATCTCTACCTAGTATATTTTAAATATAGTTGAATCCACGATTCCATGCTCACTATAGTTGAAAATGTTTGATGGGTCATTCATGTAACTCTTCCACTATGAAATGTTGATGAATTCAGGTTCCTGGACCTAATATAGAATTATATTATTTTCGTATGAATCCAATTTAACTCTAAGAATTATCTAGAAGGAACCAATGATTCTTGGATATTACTTGCATCCATGGATAAACCTCCTCAGTCCAAATCAAGTTGAGACTCTCATGAACACATGGTCTCCATCCTAAAACTCTATATTTCATCATTGCTAGTCCACATAAGAATTTTGATATCCATATACAGTCTTTATCCACCCCTAGATGATATTAATCTTCTCTATAGTTGCACATACCAACTCTGAGACCCTGAGTGTGGACTCACCAAGATTAATCAAACAAAGTGGTTTCTTATTAGGTCACTAGTAAAAAGCCTCTAATTGTTACATACCAATTCCTAAATGATAGTTTTTGATGTAAACAAACTACACCAATGATAGGTGATCATTCCATATCTTCCCAAAGTCTGACATGAAATCCAAAAGCATATCCTCTGACAATAAGAAGGACCACACTATCTTGTCGTCAGCCTGTGGGATAATGTTTATGCTCAAGTATAACTTAGTCCAAAAGGATTCTTATGTTACACTCCATAATTGAGATGTTATGTTAGTATCACATTCATAGATGACCATTGAAGGAAAACCATGTAGTTGAACTCTCTACTGCATGTAGAGGTTCTCCAAGATCCTAACAAACCCATCTCTCTAATGTTTAGGATGTGGATGGACATGTTAAGTCAGTCTAAAATCACAATGATGGAATCATCTCCCATGTACATATGTGGTATGACTATCATTATTTCCAGGGATATCCTATCCCACTTCCACACTGGAATGTCAAGGAATTGAGCTAAACCCATTTTTCCATGGGGATCTTCCATCACCTGCTAAAAATTGTGGCATCATGAGATAATGTTCTAAACTCTCTTCTTCACTTATGGCACCCAAAACTAAGAGAATTGGTCCTTGTACATATTTCCCACATCTATATGTATCGTCAAATTAGATTTAACTCCCGAGACTTTTATGAGAAATATTTTGTTTTTATGTTATATAAATCATCAAAGGAACCTTTCACTACACACAACACTAGCTTGGCTTTCTTTACACGCAACTGCGGCCTTCCTCGATAGCTTGCGTCGTATGCAATACCGAGTTTCACTAATCAACGATATATTATAATATTAGCCATTATGAATAGTATTAACTTAATTTTTAATTTTATAACATTTTAATTCATCTTATACATTTTCTAGAATGAGGTATGAAAACAAAATCAGTTTTTTGGATAAAAGTAGTATTTTTAAAAAAATGCAGTCTTACCGCCTTTTGATGGCGCACCCACATTAAATCTAGTTTTTGAAAAGTTTATAAGTTCAATTTGACAAAATAAAATTCTTCTTTACAATCATTATATAAAAATTTACTTTGGATAAATTTTTTATATTATTCTGATAACTTTCATAATTTAATGAATAGTAAAAACACGATATATTTTAATTAAAAAAAACTTTTTTCATCGTAATACTTTATATGGTTTAATTATAATATTGAATTTTTTAAAGTATAAATAGAATATATTTTTACCATTTAATATAATTTATGTCATTATCATTAATTTTACATTGAAGTCATAGGTAAAAACATTTCAATCTTTGGCAATGTTTTAACTTTTAAAACCTGTTTTCTTAACAACGAGATTAATTTTAAATTAATTACTGAAACTTATGTGTTTTGAATTTTGAAAAATGGATTCCATATTTGGAATCAGCAGGTCTAAATTATGTTAATAGGTTACTTTTATTTTTTTGATATTATGAATAGTAACTACGGTAATTTTTTATTTACTACGGTTAAAGGTAAATAGGGTAATTCAAGGTTAAAATAATATAATAATAATTCAAATTACCTTGACACTTGTCCTAACCTTATTACATGAGTATTGGCCGATCATGGGCATCCTTGGGTCGATTTTGGGACCCCATTGAGACACTTGGTAGTGAAAATGACAATTTGGATTAATTAATTTAATGTGAAGACAAAATTGACATTAACAAAAATCTTTTAGTAATTAATTTTTTTAAGGGGTTATATAAATTATAAGTTTGACTATAAATATTCCTTATAAAGATAAAAACATTTCCTACATAATGATATTTTATTTATAATTTTTAGACACCAAATAAATTAAATTATTTATAACACAATAATGATGAAGTATTTACCGCATTAATAAATGATTTAAATAGATAAGATTATAATGATTAAAATATTTTAAAACCTTGTCCAATTCTGATTTAATGGTTTTATTTCGACCATTAGCCATCTTATCTTCATCTTTAGTTATTTTTGGAACTTTTGAAACCGAAGATATGATTATAATAAAATAAAATTTCTACACTTTCCAAAGGTGGCCCTCTCCTCCCTTATAAAAGGGAACCTCCTCCCTCTCTTCCTCACACCAATTTGAGCCTTCAAGCTCGGAAAATCCCTTCCCATTTCACTTCCCCACTTCCATATAAACCTACTATAGGTACTGGTCTTCTCAAAAGTCCAACTCTAGTGCCATAAGAGAAATATTAGGGGAGGCACTTCGAGAAAGAGGTAATACCTTCTAACATTTTCTTCAAGTTTCATTCTTCTTATACTCCCTCATATATAGTTTTTTAGTTATGAGGTAATAACATCAGTATCCCTCATATTCTGATATGTTATTATAAATATGAAACAACCCTATTTCACCTCTTATCCATCCTACGGAAAATGAAATCGCCGCGCGTGCGTACGTACGAAATACCGTCTCCACGCCGTGGTGTAATCTGTTTCCCACCACCACCTTACTTGGATGGGTATACTGGTGCAAATAAATAACTATATATGATTATAGTAAAGTGATATTGATTCTGAAATAGTATACATATACTTCAATACAATTCCATGATCATGGGAACGATATCATCGCTTGTGCGTACGTACGGCCTACCATCTCCATGACGTGATGCGACTCGTTCTATATAATCATCATTGAATAATGATTATATAAATGAATTGAATGAATTAATATGATATATATTACACTAATACCATTATTTAAATGATGTATCTATATCCTATAAAGAGGAAAATGAATTTATTCGACAAAACATGCATAAGAAGAAAAAAATTAATAAACACCCGAATAACAAGTAGTAATGAAATATTACTAATAAGAAGCTAAGAATATGACCATATATGATATCATAACAATACGTATGATTCTGGAATAAGTCAATAACATTATTTATATCATTATACATGAGTTTTGGACACATACAAAGCATATCAGACCTACGGTAAGGTAAAGTATAACAATCTCATTTTTATTAGAGATTGTTTATACTTTGGTATTTACTGGGGTGTATTTTATCATCCAAATCCATGTTTCCTCAATATGTAATATTATTTCCATCCACCTAAAATTGTTTAAATCCATGTTTACCCTTCGGTGAGTTTTTATTAAAAGATATGAAAGGAATCTTTTGTCATTTTTCGTACGAGGTACTTTTTCACTTTTCTGAAAAAAGTACGAGAAGAATGTTTTTTTAACTTATACGGCCTGAATGGATATTTAAAACATTATTTCCATGAATATTCCTTTACAAGTATTCAAGTTTATTTTTAATCAACTTATTTTAGTTTAAAATAGATTGACATGTTAAGAAAGGAAAAATGTTTTTGAAGTAGAAAGGATATTTTCCTCAAGAATGGAGTTCAAGTGTTTTATCAAAATTATTTTCCATCTAAGATAATATAGAGTTCTGTTTCTATCCCTATTATTATATTTATTTGATTATGTTGTGATGGAAATATTTTTATGAATTCCTTTATCTTATATGAATTGTTTTATGATGTCATGATGTTTAAGATTCCCATTTTTATTACATGGGTTATGCTATGATGTATGGTTTATGATTTTGTGGCACACCTAAGAATGGTATCATTATAAGATGGGTGGGACCTATATCTCCCTCTAATGCATTGGGTAAAAATTTTATATCTCATGAGATAGACATGGCTGGAACGGCAGGTTAAACCGGTTCAGTGAAACAGGACTGAAATGAGGAGTGAACACGGTTCAGAAATAGATATTGTCCACTAAGATAGTATTGGCTATGAGTATTGACTAATAATAATTGATTCTATAGGATTATGTGTTAATTCCACAAAGTTTTATGTTTTAGTTTATGATTATTGGGATTAAATTTCACTACCATGATTTATCCCATGTTTTGAAATTATGATCTCTTTTGCAGGGTAAGATTTCCAAAATGATTTGTTCATATAAATTTGATGTGATTGATATTTCTTTTTTTACCCTTACTGAGCATTTGAGCTCACCCTTTTGTATGTTTTCTTTCCCCAGGTCAGGAAGGAGGTTATTAAGTATGATATTCCAAAAAGGGACTATAGATATGATGAAATAAATGGGAGATAGTGTAGATGCTTTATGAACCAGTTGTTTATGTTTCCCAGTTTCTAAAGACACTATAAATATACGGTCCTTTCATGGTTTTGTTATATTTTTTAATATGTATGCTTCAATTTTGAAGTATTAACCATGTATGTAAAGTATGGGTCGCTATAGTTAGTATTAGAGGAAAGGTATAATCAACATTTGGAAACTAGGATGTGAAAGCCTTAGTAAGAAACATAAGGATATGTCTAAGCACAGAACACAATCTTAGTGTTTTAGAAATTTACATGAACAACCTATGATAAGACCTTAGGTGTAAAATTTTGTTCTTGACTATGTGGTTTTCTTTTTATAATTAGTGTTTCTCAAACTATTCTTCTTGGTATTAGCCAATGGTTGAAACCCTAAGGAACAGTGTTAATACGGAATGCGATTGGCAATGCAATGATTGTCCCCTTGAGCAACCAAACGATATGGAAGATAGAATGAAAAATCTTGTAGCCATGCTCACACAACATTCTCAAGCTATGAATCATGCAGGACTTCCAAATGATCAAAGGAAGGAGCAACATTCTATTGAATCCTTCATGAGGAAGTGTCCACCATCATTCAGCGGGTCTTCTGATCCATTAGGGGCTGAACAATGGATCAGTACCACTGAAAAGATATTTTCAGTTCTTCAATGTTCTAAACATGATAAATTCATCTTAGCGGTGTATCGTTTGGAAGGTGATGCTGATCAATGGTGGAATCTTATTAAGAATATGAGGCAAATGGATGAAATTGATTCCATGGAATGGGACGAGTTCAAGAACTCATTTTTCAATAAGTATTTCGCTTGTATTCGTCGAACAAATATGGAGAAGGAGTTTCTTGAACTGAAGCAAAAGGATGATGAATCTGTTGGTACCTACGAAGAAAATTTTACAATACTTGCAAGGTACGCTTCCAGAATTATTATCCAACCTAAGAGTAAGATCGATCGATTATATAGTGGCTTAAGACCAAGTCTTCGAAGGGCGTTAGCCATAAGGGACTTCAATAGCTATGAGGAAATTATTCGATGTGCTCTCAAGGTTGAGATGGAGATTGGTGTAACCCATCAGTCACATGGGTTTAATAAGAAGAGGAAAATGGAATTCAAAGGAAAATATAAAGACCACACTGAAAAGAAGATGACTTTTCCCTTATGGTCAATGTGTGGAGAGAAACATGGTGGAAATTGTCTTAAGGGGACAATAAAATGTTATAAGTGTGGAAAAGAAGGTCATCGGGAAATTGAATGTCGAAATACTAGGATGAAGATGTCTAATGATGCAAAAAAAAGAAGGGATACACAGAATGAACCTAATACACTTCAATGTTTCAAGTGCAAGGAGATGGGCCATTATGCCAATCAATGCCCAAATCCAAGGGTTGATGACGATGATCGATGTCAACAAACTTTTAATCCCAAAGACAAAGGAAAGTCACATGCAATTACTATCGACTGTGTGGAGTACAACAATGAAGTGGTGAGAGGTACACTTACCATCAAATCTAAAGTAGAAATTGTTTTATTTGATTCTGGATCCACCCACTCATTTATTTCTGAAGAATTTTCTACGGGTATCGCCGTATTACCTGAACAATTAGATGTTGAGTTGGTTGTGACAACTCCTAATGGCACAACAGTCGCATCAACAGTTTACAATTCTTCTCCAATTGAAGTTTGTGGGAAAGTGCTTCCTGAAAATATTTTGATCCTTCCTATAGTGGAATTTGATGTGATTCAAGGCATGTATTGTCTTTCTTTATATAGTGCTCATATAAATTGCCAAATAAGGGAAGTCACATTTCATATTCCAGATCAATCTATGATCTTATATCGATGCAAGGATGAACATAACCTTCCAGTGGAAATTTCTTCTATTTCTTGGGTCTTGATTCCACTAAATGAAAGTTATTTATCTCAAATGGTTAGAGAGAAACTCACGATTAATAATATTCCCATTGTACGAGAATTTGAAGATGTCTTTCCGGAGGAATTGCCAAGTCTTCCACCAAATTGTGAAGTTGAGTTTTTAATATAACTCATACCGGGTGCTTTGCCTATTTCAGAGACACCGTATAGAATGGCCCCAATTGAGTTACAGGAACTAAAGAAGCAACTCCAAGAGAATCTTGATAAGGGATCCATACACCCTAGTGTGTCACCTTGGGGATCACCAGTTCTGTTTTTAAGAAGAATGATGGATCAATGAGACTCTGTATTGATTATCGAGAACTTAACAAGATCACTGTCAAGAAAAAATATCATCTCCCACACATTGATGAACTATTTGACAAACTACGCGGAGCTAAATACTTTTCCAAGCTTGATCTTCATTCTGGGTATCATCAATTAAGGGTAAAAAAGGAGTATATACCAAAGATGGCTTTCCGTACAAGGTATGGACACTAGGAATTTACAGTGATTCCATTTGGTCTTACTAATGCCCCTGATATCTTCATGGATCTGAGGAATAGAGTCTTTAGAGACTATCTTGATCAGTTTGTGGTAGTCTTTATAGTTGATATTATTGTCTATTCAAAGCACAAGGAAGAACATGAAGATCACTTGAGAATTGTATTAGATACCTTAAGAAAGGAGAAGCTTTATGGAAAATTTACCAAGTGTGCATTTTGGCTTCAAAAAGTTTCATTTTTGGGTCACATAATCTCAAAAGAGGGGATATCTGTGGATCCAACAAAAACAGAGGTTATCGAAAGATGGTCCAGACCAACAACAGCAACCAAGATCTGAAGTTTTCTTGGTTTGGCTGGATATTATCGACGTTTTGTGAAATATTTTTCATGATTATCTAATCCACTCACCAAGTTGACTCGGAAAGGAGTTATGTTTGTTTGGACAGAGGAATGTGAAGAGAATTTCAGGGAGTTGAAAAGAAGGTTATCCAGTGCACTTGTGCTCACCCTACCTTGTAGTGGAGAAAGGATTGTGATCTACAGTGATGAATCCAAGAAGTGATTGGGGTGTGTTCTTATGAAAAACGATACGGTGATAGCTTATGCCTCATGACAGTTGAAAATCCATGAGAAAAATTACCGAACTCATGATTTGGAGTTAGCTGTGGTAATCTTTAGATTAAAGATTTGGAGACATTATATTTATGGAGAAAGGTGTGACATTTATACTAATCATAAAAGTTTAAAGTATATTTTCACACAAAAGGAGCTGAATATGGGCCAAAGAAGATTGCTAGAGCTGATTAAGGATTACGACTGCTGAATTTATTACCACCTTGGGATAGAAAACATGGTGGCAGATGCATTAAGTCTACAAGACCATTCTAGCTTATCCATGATGAGGATCACAAAAGATCTAATATTTATGGATTTACAAAGGATGGATCTTGGAATTATAATGGAAGGGGAAAAATCGTATCTTTCTGAAATGAATGTCCAACCATCTATACATGTAAAGATTAATGAGGCACATAAAGAAGATATCAAGTTACAAAATAAGGTGAGAAATTTTCCTGAATTCAACCTTGATTATGATGGGATAATAATGTTCAGGAATCAGGTTTGTGTTCCTCCCAGCCCAGAATTAAAGAAGGAGCTTCTGGATGAGCCTCATAGTTCATCATTCTCTATTAATCCTGGAAGCACGAAGATGTATAGGGACCTGAAAGAGTACTTCTGGTGGGATGGAATGAAAAAAGATGTTGCTAAATATGTCTCTCGATGCCTGGTTTGTCAGCAAGTTAAAGCTAAGAGACATAAGTCTAAGGGGATGTTACAACCATTACCCATACCTAAATGGAAATGGGGAATCATCACTATGGACTTTGTCACTGGACTTCCTAAAACATCCAAAGGCAATAATGATATCTGGGTCATAGTTGATCGTCTTACAAAGTCTGCACACTTCATTGCTATTAGAGAGGATTTCTCTCTAGATCAGCTTGCTAGGATATATGTAAAGGAAGTGGTAAGATTTCATGGAGTACCACTTTTAATTATATCTGATCATGATCCGAGGTTTACCTCAAAGTTCAGGTGAAGTCTTCAGCATACTCTGGATACAGAGTTGAGTTTCAGCACTGCTTATCATCCTCAGACAGACAGTCAGTCTGAGAGGAAAATTCAAACTCTAGAAGATATGTTGGGAGCTTACTCTATATATTTCAAAGGTGGTTGGGATCAACACCTACAATTGGTGGAATTTTCTTATTATAATAGATTTCACACCAGTATTCAGAAGGCTCCTTATGAAGCTCTCTATGGAATGAAATGTAGGACTCCAACATGGTGGGATGATGTTGGGGAAAGAAAGCTATTAGGACCTGATCTTGTTGATAAGATGAAAAAAAGATCAGATCTATTAAACAACACAAAAGAGAAGATCAGAGTCGACAAAAAAGTTATCCCGACAACCAAAGAAAAGACCTAGAGTTTGAAGTGGGTGATAAAGTGTTCTTATGTATATCTCCTTGGAAAAGAGTAATGAGATTTGGAAAGAAGGAAAAGTTGATCCCTACATATATCGGTCCTCTTGAAATTCTGGATCGTGTTGGGAAGGTAGCTTACCGATTGGTACTTCCACCGAATCTATCTCAAGTTCACAATGTGTTCCGTGTATCTCTCCTGAGAAAGTACATACCTGATCCTTCACATGTAATCATCTCAGAAGTTGTACCACTAGAACAAGATCTTTCTTATGAAGAATAGCCGATAGAGATTCTGGATCGTAACAAAAAAGTCCTATGGAACAGGACCACTCGGTTGGTGAATGTTTTATAGAGGAACCATCAATTAGAAGAAGCTACATGGGAACTTGAGGATATGACGAGGGAGTGGTATCCTCATCTGTTTTTTACGATGTGATGAATTTCGAGGGAGAAATTCATTTTAAGGGGGGTAGAATGTAACACCTGAGACTTTTATGAGAAATATTATGTTTTTATGTTATATAAATCATCAAAGGAACCTTTAAATACACAGAACACTAGCTTGGCTTTCTTTACATGCAACCGCGACCTTCCTCGATATCTTGTGTCGTACGCAATACTGAGTTTCAATAAACAACGATATATTATAATATTAGCCATTATGAATAGTATTAACTGAATTTTTAATTTTATTACATTTTAATTCATCTTATACATTTTCTAGAATGAGGTATGAAAACATAATCAGTTTTTTGGATAAAAGAAGTATTTTTAAAAAAATATAGTTTTACCAACTTTTGATGGAGCAACGACATTAAATATAGTTTTTGACAAGTTTATAAGTTCAATTAGACAAAATAAAATTCTTCTTTAGAATCAGGATATAAAAATTAACTTTGGAGAAATTTTTCATATTATTCTGATAATTTCATATTTTAATGAATAGTAAAAACACGCTATATTTTAATTAAAAAAACATTTTTCATCGCAATACATTATATGGATAAATTATAATACTGAATGTTTTTAAAGTATAAATATAATATATTTTTACCATTTAATATAATTTATGTCATTAGCATTAATTTTACAGTGAATTCATAGGTAAAAACATTTCAATCTTTGGCAATGTTTTAACATATAAAACCCGTTTGCTTAACAATGAGATTAATTTTAAATTAATTACAGAAACTTCTGTGTTTTGAAGTTTGAAAAATAGATTCCATATTTTGAATAATTAGGTCCAAATTATGTTAATAGGTTACTTTTATTTTTTTGATATTATGAATAGAAACTACGGTAATTTTTTATTTACTACGGTTAAAGGTAAATAGGGTAATTCAAGGTTAAAATAATATTATAATAATTCGAAATTACCTTGACACTTGTCCTAACATTATTCAATGTGTATTGACCTACCAGGGGCATCCTTGGGTCGATTTTTGGACCCCATTAAGCCACTTGATAGTGACAATGACAATTTGGATTAATTAATGTAATGTAAAGACAAAATTGACATTAACAAAAATCTTTTAGTAATTTATTTTTATAAGGGGTTATATAAATTATATTTTCAACTATGAATATTCATTGGAAAGCTAAAATGATTTCCTACATAATTATATTTTTTATAATTTTTAGACAGCATATAAATTAAATTATTTATGACACAATAATGATTAAGTATTTACCTCATTATTAAATGATTTAAATAAATAAGATTATAATGATTAAAATATTTTCCAAAACATGTCCAATTATGATTGTATGATTTTATTTCGACCATGAGTCATCTTATCTTTATCTTTAATGATTTTTGGACCTTTTGAAACCGAAGATAAGTTTATAATAAAATAATATTTCCCCACTTTCCAAAGGTTCCCCTCTCCTCCCTTATAAAAGGGAACCTCCTCCCTCTCTTCCACACACCAATTTGAGCCATAAAGCTCGGCCAAAACCTACCCATTTCACTTCCCCACTTCCTTAGAAACCTACTAGAGGTACTGGTCTTCTCAAAAGACAAACTCTATTGCCTTAAGAGAAAGTTGAATGGAGGAACTTCGAGAAAGAGATCACACCTTCTACCGTTTTCTTCAAGTTCCATTATTCATCTACTCCCTCTTCTTTAGTTGTTTAATTATGAGGTAATAACATAAGTATCCATCATATACTGATATGTTATTATAAATATTAAACAACCCTATTTCACCTCTTATCCATCCTACGGAAATTGAAATCACCACACGTGTGTACGTACGGAATACCGTCTCCATGTCGTGGTGTAATCTATTTTCCACCACCACCTTACATGGATGGGTATACTGGTTCAAATAAATAACTATATATGATTATTGTAATATGATATTCATTATGAAATAGTATACATACACTTCAATACAATTCCATGATCATGGGAACGATAGCATCGCTTGTGCGTACGTACGGTCTACCATCTCCACGATGTGATGTGACTCATTCTATATGATCTTCATTGAATAATGATTATATAAATTAATTGAATGAATTAATATGATATATATTACACTAATACCATTATTTAAATTATGTCTCTATATCCTATAAAGAGGAATAAGAATTTATTCAAGAAAACACGCATAAGAACAAAAAAAGTAATAAACACCCGAATAACAAGTAGTAATGAAATATTACTAATATGATGCTAGGAATATGACCATATATGATATCATAACAATAAGTATGATTCTGGAATAATTCAATAACATTATTTAAATCATTATACTAGAGGTTCGGACACGTACAAATCATATTGGACCTAAGGTATGAGAAAATATCAGAATCTCATTTTTATCCGAGATTGTTTATACTTTGTTATTTACTGGGGAGTATTTTATCATCCACATCCATGTTTCCTCAATATGTAATATTATTTCCATCCACCTACAATATTTTAAATCCAAGTTTACCCTTTGGTGAGTTTTTATTAAAAGATATGAATGGAATCTTTTGTCGTTTTTCGTACAAGGTACTTTTTGACTTTTCCAACAAAAGTACGAGAAGAATGTTTTTTAACTTATACGGCATGAATGGATTTTTAACACATTATTTTCAAGAATCTTTCGTAACAAGTTTTCAAGTATATTTTTAATCATCTTCTTTTAGTTTAAAATTGTATTACATGTTAAGAACAGAAAAATGTTTTTGAAGTAGAATGGATATTTTCTTCTAGAATGGAGTTAAAGTGTTTTATCAAAATTATTTTCCATCTAGGATAATATTGGGTTCTGTTTCTATCCATATTATTACATTGATTTGATTATGTTGTGATGGAAATATTTTTATGAATTCCTTTATAATATATGAATTGTTTTATAATGTCATGATGTTTAATATTTCCATTTTCATTACATGGGTTATGCTATGATGTATGGTTTATGATTTTATGGCACACATAATAATGGTATCATTATAAGATGGGTGGGACCTATATCTCTATCCATTGCAATGGGTAAAGATTTTATATCTCATGAGATATACATAGGCTAGAATGGAAGGTTAAACCGGTTCAGTGAAATAGGGCGGAAATGAGGAGTGAACTCGGTTCAGAAATGGACTTTGTCCACTAAGATAGTCTTCACTATGAGTCTTGACTAATAAGAAATGATTCTCTATTATTATGTGTGTATTCCACAGTGTTTCATGTTTTATGTTATGATTATTGGGATTAAATTTCACTACCATTATTTATCCCATGTTATGAAATTATGATCTCTTTTACAGGGTTAGATTTCTAAAATGTTGTGTTCTTATAAATTTGATGTGATGATATTTCTTTTTTTTACCCTTACTGAGTATTTTAGCTCACCCTTTTGTATGTTTTCTTTCCCCAGGTCAGGAAAAAAGATATTAAGTAAGATATGCCAAAAAGGGACTATAGATATGATGAAATAAATGGGAGACAGTGTAGATTCTTTATGAACCAGTTGTTTATGTTTCCTAGTTTCTAAAGACACTATACCTACACGGTCCTTTCATGGGTTTGTTATATGTTGTAATAAGTATGATTCAATTTCTAAGAATTGACCATGTATGTAATTTATGGGTTTCTATATTAGATGTATGAAACTCTAACAACACTTCCAGCTATAATGTCAAATACACCATTGTCTTTCCTATGGATAGAAATGAGTACTCTCCACCATAATAATACCGATTTAGAGAATATATAATCAATATAAGAGTTCTTAAGCTCTCACAATCATTATATTCTCACAATATATCCCAAACATAAGGTAAATGAAGTGTGAAAGAAATCAGAAACTGAATATTTGAAGAATTTTCCTTTATATAAATGACTTCTGATTCAAGGCTAAAATCTATAATGCCTCACCCAACAATAGATAACCATATCTCATACTGAGAGTGTCTAGCTACATGGTTACCTTCCAAATAATATTGAATATCTCAATTTCAAAGTCATATAGGAACAATATAAATCACCTCTTTGTCATGGTAATGTACATATGAGAGAATATATACATGGGAATCTTATGGTTATAGTAAACGGTCAACCACACACCCCTTTAATAGTGTTGTCGAATCTTTAACATGAAGAAAACTGTTTCTACATCAATATCATGAGTCTAACTGTTCTTTTCATGTGGACTCAACTCACATGAATCGTATGAAATAATCACCTATCTCTATATAATTACACAAACAATTACAATACTTGATGCATTACAGAACACTAGTTACTCAACACCCTCCTCTGGAAATATCAAGATGGGAGCACTCTCCAAACCAAACCTCTACTTCTAAAATCATTGTTGCAACCATTCAGTTGATAGAAAATATGTTTTCTTTAATGTTAAATCCAACAAGGGTACTATAATTATAGATAATTAAAGTATAATCATTTGATAATACCCTATAATTCCATAGAAAAACCACCCATCGGTAACAGTCTTGGGTGGATAATAAGAATACACTGCCTCTTCCTTTGTCCATTATACTACTAATAAATCCTATGAGTTCACATTTCACCAAACGAGGACCTCCAATATAAAAGCAATGACACTTTGAGAGGTTCATGTAAAGATGGATCTATCAGAGTGTGTCTGGGACCATCCTAAAATAACACATGCACTCCTCTTCAGATGAGGAATACCCTATGATGATGTCGATGAAGCCTACTAAGAACTGGTCTCTAAAGGGTAGGAAGATCTAATTAATTAGTCCTTTTAACATTGCTGGGGTGTTTTTCATGCGGAATAGTGTTACCATATACTCATAGTTACTATAGAAACAATTAAATGGCATGTTTAGTATATCCTCATCATGTACTCATGGCTGGTTATAGCATGATCTGTGGTCAATCATTCAGAACCATCATTCCCCTCTCAACTGATCAATATGGTCTTCAATACTAGATAGTTGATACATATTCATCATGATCACATAATTTAAGCCTCAATAATATAAACATAACCTCAAGATCCTATATGTGTTCTTAAGAAACAATACTAGCGATTCCCAAGGGAAACAATGGGTCATATAAATCCCTTCTCTAATAAGTCCACCAATTGAACCCTTAGCCCATGATTCTCTTAATGGGCCATAAAATTTGTTTTTCCAGATATTGGTGCTATATCCGAATGAAATTCAATGCAGAAGTATATCAACCAATGTCGATAAATCCTTGTATGTACTTAGGAAATAGGTCATTTCAATCCAGTTCCACTACCTGAAAATAATAGTAAAATGTATTCACTTATACATGAGCTTTCTAGCTAACTGTTGAGTAATTTAATGAACTCTACTATTACTAAGGTCATTCTATTCCACCAAGGATTCCTTTTCACCCAAAATAGAAAACCTCATATTTTCAATGTGGACACACAGAATCCCCTACCTAAAGTACTGAATATTGTGACGAATAGTGGATAGCTAGTCCATAACTATGATGTCATCATAAGGTATCATTACTGAAATGATGATATCATGTAGAAAACTCTTACCACCAATCATCATATCTCACAATAAATACTAGTTCAATCATAACTATTCATGGCCTATCAGAGTCTCTAATCGTAAGGCTTGAGACAATGGCTCAACTAATATTTATATGTATTGAACTAGAAAAGTGTAAAGTAATAAATAGATTTCCCCTATGCATATAAATATTGTAGTTAATGTAAAAATGAAAATGTTCATAAATAGAATCATTCATAGAGCCTTGGGTCATAGGGATTCACAGCTTACAATAAGAAAAATCCTTTTCCATCATATCCCTTAGCCTATCTTGGACCACCTTGTGTAAGTTTTGGTAAAAGGAAGAACCACCGAGAACCTTTTACTTCTCTCCCAACTCCTCTTCCTCACCTGTTACCTTTTCGTCCTACCCGACCCTGCCTATATCTCTTTCTTTAAGTTGTACTAAACATATAATGATCAACTATATGACGATTCAGAAAGAAATAAGAAAATTTCCCCCATCCATTAGAAGAGAATCACCACCTATCCCTCACCTAAATCAAGACACCATGAGAGCCCTGCACCACTTTCCTTGGGTCCCAGGATAACCTCCAGAATAACAAGTAACACATGGATCCCTATGACTACCATTTGCTGGCTTCTTCTGAGGTACCACCTAATATGTTCCCAATTCTAGCTCCCTATATTGGTTATTTCTCTAGAATATATCTCTCTTCCACCACGTCCCACTAATGTACCACTTCATATGTGGGAATGTAATTGGATACACCATGATCCACAAAGTATTGTCATATGCCATTCTCCAAGGCATGATATCTATAAAAAATATCTCACACCATATCTAATGAGTAATGTTAGAGATCATTAAAACTAAATAATTAATCCAGCATGGGAATACTGCTCTTCTAGAGATGTAGAAGCTATAGTATTCATAATGGTCACAATGTGGCTAGATAGAAATCTACTTGGAAGAGGCAATCAAAGTCCATCAAGGAGAGTGGTCTCTTGTTCTGTGACTATGTAAATATGCTTCACCATCTGCCAGAAGATTCCTAAAAGAATATTACCTTTCATTCCTACATCTTTTAGATAGTAATAATCACTGGGTGGATGATTTGAGTTACTAACTCAATCTAGTTTTCATCCAAATAGGGTCTATCTCACCCAAAATCATTGATGGTTACTTCCCCTAAAACATAAGAAACATGATCATCCTATGTGCATCCATAAATGGTACTTCCAGATATTGATTCGACTCAAAAGGTACTGGTATAGCTAGAAAAACACCCAAGTGTCCTAGATTCATTACATGGACCTATTAGAATACCCATACACTAGGCTGATTACCCTTGTTATCTTGTAGTTAAATCCTAGATGGATACCTCTATCGAGGCATCCTGAAGTAAAACAACATATAAATCATTCAAAATATTATATCATGGGATTTGAATTATGAAATGAATAAAAACATAGAATGAATTATATAAGACGCATGTACCAAATAATATTCCATGTAATTTTTTTTTTCATATATTGAGTCGAAAGGTATTTGATCAGAGTTCTGGATTATAGAAAAATTTTCTACTACACCATAATTAGAGTCCATGGCCTAAATAAAGAACATGAAACACTAAACAATATTTCCCCAAAACAATCTCATGGATATTTGTCCTAATATAGAAAATAATGCACTGATACCATTTTTTCATGACCTAAACAATCAAGGCCAGACCCGTGACTACCCTAAGCTCACCTCTAATAGACCAGGGGATGACGACCAATGATGAGTATCCATATCCTACATATGTGTGGAATTATGATAAAGTTTCTATATATATTCATTAATTTCCATGCCCATACACTTCTAAAAGGTAAAAAAAATAAAACAATGATTGCATTCATCTAATATCCAAAACATTGTAGAATAAAAAAGTGTTGAAAGATGAAACATGGCCAAATAAAACCCCAACTATAAACTATATAGAGTCGAAACGTATCCAAGGTGAGGACTAAAGTCAAATTCAAGAACCTAGTAAAACACCTTAGTCGGACAAGATTAACCTATTATCTACATTCTCATCATCTTCTCGTAACAACATCAATAAGGTCTTCATTGGAATAAGACACAACACATTTGGGAAAATCCCAGATAGGGGTAAGTATTACAATACATAGTAAGAAAATCATAAAAATGTAAACACATATCACTAATTATATTTATTTCAATACAAGATATATCAAAAAAATGTATAACAAAAACAATTTGATATACACATGAAATGAATAACACCACAAAGTGGTAATAACCAACTATCTTCTATAATATTATTCTCATATAAACACTAATTCCAATTGAACCCAATCTTTGATCCATGATATCATCAGAGATATTTGTTGAAAATTTCTAACTAATTGAGACCCACCCAAAAACATCACTTTTCTAAGATTACATAGATACATAGATAATGTCCAAAGACCATAAATGATATGGGACACCACAAACAAAATCTAGATCCACATAATACAATGGGTGTCATATATCAACAATACAACTAAACCTACTGATATGTGCCACTGAAAATAGGATCAACTACCTAGTTGGGGAGGATATTTCAATTCAAGAAACACCACATTGGGAATAATGGATGATAGAGGATCACACTATAGTCTCACAAAGGGACACAACCACTATTTATGAGACTCGGCCTTAATAGGTTATCATAATCCAATGATGTGGATATAATTTTTCACTATACCTCATAGGGAATGTTCTAATGGAAGTTATCAACTTATATTTCCCTCGCCTATGTATATTAATAGCTACAAACACTATGGAATGTGCTACATGGATTTTACTAGGGGATACATGCCATGGACAACTATCCCAATGCCTTTTAATGTAGAAGAGCCTCACTCATCTTATAGGAATCAATATACACGTGAGGTAGAATAATTATTTATTATGTAGAGAGACAAAATATCCTAAATGTTTGACATTATAGTGTCCATGTATGGTGTTCGTTTCAATTTATTATAATGTATAACTTGGCTGTGTTAGTGACAAAGTTCCTGGTTTTCTATCCAGATGTGTAATTTTTCCCTTGTTCATTTACTCTTAGAATTACACACTGAGGCTCACGGAAGTGGTCACATGGTGTGTGACTGAGTCACAAAGTGAGTGATACTTAACATTGGAAATAACCCTATCACAACAATAAGGGGTTACATATGGTGTGTATCACTAGATTTCATGATTTGTATCATGGTTTTTCAAGATTCCCATATCTGGCTTCAATGTTACCATTCGTTCAACTGACCTTAGATTTGGAAACCAACCCCCTAAAATAAGGATCCATTCCATGAATATTAATTACATAATCACATAAAAATTTGTATCAATTTTATTGTTTTGGAGATTATACTGGTTAGTTGTTATTCATGGAGTACTAAACAACATGAAATATGGTATCTAGAACCATCTGATTCACACTGCTTCTATCATCTTACCACTATCGGGTCATACAGATCTGAGATCTAGGATATCATATCATTGTGACTAGAAACATTTGTACAATGATAAATTCATCATGATATATCAAATTATAGTCCAAACAAATAATTCCATCAATTAATGTAAAATTGGGGGAGAAATGCACAACCACAAGTATGATTAATAAACCTCATAAAATTTCATGTTTACCTCAATCCGTCACCGTTAGAATAAGAATTAATAATTTCATATCACAATGAACTTTTCCAAATAAATTTCCATAATAAAATCCATCCCACAAAAATCCGGATCCTCAAATAAATCCATTAGTTTATTGATTCATGTTCATCATAAAAATTAAGAATATGGAATTATTCGGATCAAATATATGTCCTAATATGATTTGGATAGATAAATGATAAAGAATAACAGTGCACCATGATCATGGATGAGAAACATTGATTCAATCTTGCACCAATCTTTGATCACTGATTCTGTCATCCTCTACCAACAATATCATGTTTTATGCTCCCCGATGATCATATTAATCTATAGTTTTTGGTGACTAAACTTATGAATCCCCAATAAAAATTATTTATAAGAGATGATTGGATTAAATTTCATAAAAATGAACGAAAACAATTCAAAAAATTAATTTATTCATTTTACACATGTAACGATGTTTCTACAACAGCCTAATGCTGATAAAGATAATGTCACATCTAGGATAAAAATCATATTTTGAACTCAACAGAGACTTCATATTTTTTATACGAGGCCTTATTTAAGAGTCATTCCAATTTTTCAAGAAAACAATTTATTCCTATGATAAAGCTCACATTTTCAAATATTTTTTTACTGTAAATCATTGTTTATAATCCCACAAAAGTGTTATTGGATGGGTAATTTTCATGTTTTTAGGTTTTAGTGTTATTTTGAGCCCAAATGTGAAAACCGACTAATTCTGGATTTTTTCCAGAATTTTACGTCAGGGGTATTTTGGTCAGCTCCGGAAAAATAAAATTCCAAATTTTCTGATTCAAATTTTTTTAGAGTAGTTATTTTATTTCCTTCATTTTTGTCTTCTGGATAGGTTGCTGATTCTGTCATCTATAGTGCCTAATAATTCATTGAATTTGGGAATTGTTCCGGGAGGACAGCATGGACCCACCCAAAGTAATGGACATAAAAGTCGGCATAAACATATCTAAATGATGTGTTTCCATATAGGATACCACTAGGAACGATAGGGCCATCCCTAAAATAAATTTGGGGGATTTTCGAGGTCATTAATGAGGATATTTGATGACATACTTTTGGAGGAACCTTCCTAGAAGCTTCGTCCAGAAACAGAAACAGAGAATGAAAAATTCATAACACCTCCATCCGGTTTCCAATTTAGATGAAAGTTTGAGGAGAGGTAGAAAAGATATTTATGAACAACATTAATGAAGGATGGAATGCGTGAAGATGTCATTAAAGGGGTATACAATGCATAGACATTTGAGGGAAAAATTCGGACTATAAAAGTTGGCCCTCACCTCCATCCTAAAGCATCCCATTCTCAATCCATTTCTTTCAAGAAAACAAGGAGGAGTTCAACACCAATGTTAGAGTGGAGGGTCTGGGACATGCTGATAACATAGGAATTTTCTTTTCTTTTCTTTTTATTTTTAGATTTATTTTCCCATGTAATTCATTCATATTTTAATTAAAGTGTTTCCACCTTCTCTCCCACCATCTTTCTTTTCCAAATTTAATCTAATTTCTGTATCTCTCCCTTATTTCCCTTGTGATCTCTATGAAAATATCCATGGAAAGTGACTAACCGGAGGCTTGGCCCTGGGGGAGTTTTCATGGTGTTCATTATTATTGTGCTTCAATTCAAAATGTTTTTATTCTATTTGGGGTGTAGGTGAGAATAATGCACGGGTTCGGCGGTCGTCCACCACGACACTATTTTCAAATCTGTTTCTTTTCCTTGATTAATTCATTTTCCCTCTCTTCTCTTAGGAAAACCCTTCATATGGTGGAGTTGGGGTTTCCATAAGGGATGAAATAGCATACGGTGGAGCCAAGTCCTTTAGGAATAACATTCTCGGTTAAGGTGTTATCCTATTTGACTATTGGAGGAGGTTTTGTTTGGTGTGCAGGATGCATACTAAAATCACACACTAAATAAATCAAGGGAAAGTAATTAATTAACTAGGTTTCAATAAATGAATTATCAAATTGAATTTAAACAATTAACAAATAATAAATGAACCAGTGTTATCCAACCCTAGGACCATGTTCCTTCATCATTAATTGCATTTTTTTCATTGCATGATAGTTTTAACTTTTATTTATTTTAAATTTAATTACCTTAATATATTAAATACAAGGAAAAAATAATTATTTTAGGTGATATAGATTAACTGGATGAACAACTGATAAATCTCCTCAAGTGATACAACCCTAGTCAGCCACTCTGCTGCATTAAGAAAACATAGAAATTGCTTTTTCCATGCCCTACGACAGGCATGCGTCAAAACTGGCGTCATTGCCGGGGAGCTAATCGGTTGTTTACTTTACTTTTTCTATTTTCAAATTTTAGATAGTTTTCATTTTTTTTTTAAAATCCAAAAAACAATTATTTCTACATGATGTATTCGAATTACAATTATTATGCATGGAATAATTACTCACAGGTGCAGGAGGAAGAAAACGACTTCACTGAGGAGGCCCTCCAATGAAGGTCTGATGCTCTAATGATAAGGTTCAAACAGAAGGAAAGAGGACTTTCAACATGGATATCACTTGAAGATTTGATATCCATGGCCGATGAACTCAAAACTGACATTGAAAGATTCAATGCTAAGAAGAAATTGCCACAGGTCATCCCTAATTTCACTGAAGAAATCCATAAAGTTGAATCCAAACTTGATGTGGAGGAGCATGACTACCAAACTCCATCCAATAATAATGAACTCCAAGAGGAATTTTCAACTAATGAAGTGATTGAACCAGAACCAACTCAGGGAGATGATCCTTCCATGAACTCTAATCATTTTTATTTCATTCAATATTATTTGAGTATCACTCCTTATGACTTTGAATTTTCTGTTTCGTTTTAATCCTTGTATCACCTCGGAGGAAGATGATGAAGGAGAAATTGCACTTGTTGATGAACACTTGGAGCTCCCTAAGGACATTGATCGTATTCTTGAGGAATTCCATGAAACGATAACAGTGGCTCTACATGAAGAACCAAATTTACAATCTGTCTACCTTAAAAGGGATGATTTTGAAATTAATAATTCAAATTTAAATTTTGAATGTCCCTTTGATTATTATTTTCATGCAGCACATCTCTAGTAACCACTGGATTTTGAAGAACATGTTTCACAAGTAGCAACTGAAGAGGATAAGGATCCATAATTCATCCTACCCCCACCATGCAAGCTATACCACATTGTGAAGGGGTGGATCTTGTGTACTCTATACATGGAATTCTCCTCACAACGAACAAAGAACTGCAAGCTAGGAAGAATACCATGTGGTGGTTGATGTCCAAGAAGATCCACCCACCGTTTGATTATGGATAATGGCTAGTACTGCCCTTTGGAGGCAATAAAAGATGCCAGGGCCCACTTGGGGTATCATACCAAGATTTATCCTTTACATTCTTTATAGTATTTTAATTTTCAATATTAGGAATTTAGATTTCAAATTCACTATTAGGAAATAGTCTAGAATGTGGCCCCCTCCCTCTTTATATTTTGAGCTTAAATGAAATGATTCTTGGGATTAATTGAGTAATTTTTATTGTGCAGGATCATGAATGAAAAAGGAAGCCCCGAGAATTAGAGGAAGAGGATCAAATCAATATTTTAAAATGGAGTTAACTTTTTATGATTATCATTTAAACTCCATTCATTTTTTTGGTCCAAAAAATATTTTGATCTTTAATAAATATTCTTATCACTTTTCACGCATCAATTGATTTTGAAAGAGTTGAAATGATTTTTGAAATAATGGATTTTAAATGATTGTTGATATGAATTCTTTTCCCTTGAAATGGATTTTCAATCATTTTAATGAGTTTGACTAGTTTTTTAAATCCATTCCCATGAAACACTGATTCAAAATATTTTTTTTCTAGTCCTATGAGGTATTCTAAACAACTTTTTCATATTATTCCTAATACCCACACATTCTTGAGGGAAACATAAATTTTGTGTGAGAACTAGAATTTGTGAATATTCACTTTCAAATATTTGGATTTCATGAAATGTATTTGAAATGATTGAGGGATCTCTTTGGCTAGCCAAACTTTATCTTGAGACCCACCATTACATTTATCCTTCGTAATCCCTTAGATTCCATGAATTGCCTTATAGGTTTAGGCCACATTACAAGCTACTTTTTCCTTCCCTACCCGCACTTTTAGTATTTTTGCATGGATATTTCAAGTTTGAGTGTGGGGAAGGGAATTTCATGTGCATTCATTGGGGTATGTATCATTTACGTGTAGTGTGAAGTGTGAGTAAATATTTTGAGCATTTGACAACAAGATAATTGGGCATGTGTCGTTATTTCATTGTGCTTTATTTGTTTCATCCTTTTCACCTAAAAAAACAAAATAATGGAGATGAGCTTGAATTCCTCAATGTACATTCTTTCATGAATCATGTACCTCCCAAAATAAATCAAGGTTATGAATTGTCATTCATTCATTTTATTCAATTTGCAGCTCATCCTCCATAAAAAAAAGAAAATAAAATAAAATAAAAAATAAAGTTGTGCCTTTGTGATGCTTTGAAAAAGAATAAAGAGAAATTAGATTATATAATTCATTATAGTAACTTCTTGTCTCATGTAACATATCATTATAAGAAGGTAGGTGTTGTGTTTCACATTTTCAAGTGGGATTGAGTGAGTAATTTCCTGTGTTTTCACTTGAATTAATCATGCATTGTACTTAAAAGTCAAACATCCTGTTTCTAGCCTGGAACTTTTTTCAAAACATTTCCCACCAACCCTAAGCCACAAAATCATTTGAACCTTTAATTAAAGACCTCGTGATTAAATTCATTTTCATGTTTCACGTTGTGGAGAAATGATAATTTTCACAAACCTATGGTGATGCATGCGATTTTCAAGTATGAGTATAACTATAGATTCAATTTCTCTTGAGTGAAGAGTGACATAAAATTCAATGTGAGGTAGGTTGTGATTGTGACATGGATTTATTTATGATTTTGAACAAATTTTAGTGATTGAAATGAAAATAATATATAATTATTAATCATATATGAGACATGATGGAATTATATTTTGGATAAAATCATTGATATTTTCTCATTTTTTCGTTGTTGTGTGGAAATTTATTTGGATGTTTGATGATTGCCCAAGAGTGCAATGTTTATGTGTCGGGGAGTGATGAAGCTAATATTTTCATATATTTTATACTGTAAATCATTGTTTATAATCCCACAAAAGTGTTATTGGATGGTTAATTTTCATGTTTTTAGTTTTTAGTGTTATTTTTAGCCCAAATGTGAAAACCGACTAATTCTGGATTTTTGACAGAATTTTACGTCAGGGGTATTGTGGTTATTTCCGGAAAACTAAAATTCCTAATTTTCTGATTCAACTTTTTTTAGCATACTTATTGTATTTCCTTCATTTTTTTCTGCTGGACCAGGAGCTGATTCGGTCATCAAAAGGGTCTAAAAATTCATTGATGTTGAGAATTTTTACAGGCAGACAACATGGACCCACCCAACATAACGAACATCAAAGTTGGTCTAAACATATCTAAATGATGTGTTTCCACCTGGGATACCACGAGGACAGATAGGTCCGTCCCTAGAATAGATTTGGGGATATTGGAGGTCATTAAGGAGGCTATTTAATGACATTGTTTTGGAGGAACCTTCCTGGAAGCTTCGTCCAGAAACAGAAACCAAGAATGAAAAATTCATAACTCCTCCATCCAGTTTCCAATTTAGCTGAACTTTTGAGGAGAGTTGGAAAAGATATTTATAAACAACATTCACGAAGGATAGAATGCATGAATATTTATTTAATGGGGTCTACAACGCATCGACATTTGAGGGACAAATTCTGCCTATAAAAGGAGGCCCTCACCTCCTTCCCAAAGCATGTTATTCTCCATCCATTCTTTCAAGGAACCAAGGAGGAGTTCGACACCAATGTTGGAGTGGAGGATCTGGGACATGATTATAACATAGTAATTTTCTTTTCTTCTCTTTTTATTTTTAGTTTTATTTTCCGATGTAATGCATTCATATTTTAATTAAATTGTTTCCACCTTCTTTCCCACTGTCTTTCTTTTCCAAATTTAATCTAATTTCTTCCTCCCTCCCTTATTTCCATCATGATCTCTATGAAATTATCTATGTAAAGTGACTAAACTGAGGCTCAGACCTTGTGTAGGTTTCATGGTGTTCTTTATTATTGTTCTTCAATTCAAAATGTTTTTATTCTATTTGTGGTGGAGGTGAGAATATTGCACGAGTGCGGCAGTCGTCCACCACAACACTATTTTAAATCCATTTCTTTTCCTTGATTAATTTATTTTTACTCTATTCTGTTAGGAAAACCATTCATAAGGTGGAGTTGGGGTTTCCATAAGGGATGAAATGGCATATGGTGGAGTCGGGTCCTTTAGGAATAACATTCTCGATTGAGGTGTTATCCTATTTGACTATTGGAGGAGGTCTGGTTTGGTGTGCTGGATGCATACTAAAATCACACACTAAATCAATCAAGGGAAAGTAATTCATTAATGAGGTTTAAATAAATTAATTACTTTCCCTTGATTTAATTAGTGTGTGATTTTATTATGCGTCCAGCACACCAAACCACAACTCCTCCAATAGTTAAATAGGATAACACCTCAACTGAGAATGTTATTCCTAAAGGACCCGCCTCCACCGTATGCTGTTTCATCCCTTTTGGCAACCCCAACTCCACCATATGAAGGGTTTGCCTATTATAAGAGAGGGAAAATGAATTACTTAAGGAAAATAAATGGATTTGGAAATAGTGTTGTGGTGGACGACCCCCGCACCTGTGCACTATTCTCACCTCCACCACAAATAGAATAAAAACATTTTGAATTGAGGCACAACAATAAAGAACACCATGAAACCTCTCCCAGGGACAAGCCTCGGATTAGTTACTTTCCATGGATATGTTCATAGAGATAATGATGGAAATAAGGGAGAGAGAAAGAAATTATTTTAAATTTGGAAAACAAAGATGGTGGGAAAGAAGGTGGAAACACATTAATTAAAATATGAATGCATTACAGGGGAAAATAAAACTAAAAATAAAGAGAGAAGAAAAGAAAATTCCTTTGTTATAAGCATGTCCCAGAGCCTCCACTCAAACATTGGTGATGAACCTATCCTTGGTTCCTTGAAGGAATGGATGTAGAATGGGATGCTTTGGGAAGGAGGTGAGGGCCTCCTTTTATAGGCAGAATTTGTCCCTCAATTGCCGACGTGTTGTAGACCCCTTTAATGACATCTTCACGCATTCCATCCTTCATGAATGTTGTTCAAGTATATCTTGGACGTCTCTCCTTAAAATTGCAGCTAAATTGGAAACTGGATGTAGGAGTTATGAAGTTTTTCATTCTCGGTTTCTGTTTCTGGACGAAGCTTCTAGGAAGGTTCCTTGAAAAGTATGTCATAAAATTGCCTCTTTAATGACATCCAAAATCCCCCAAATTTATTTTAGGGACGTCCCTATCTATCCTAGTAGTATCATTGCTGGAAACACATCATTTAGATATGTTTAGGGCGACTTTGATGTCCATTACATTGGGTGGGTCCATGCTGTCCGCCCGGAAACATTCTCAACTTTAATGAATTTTTAGACACTTTAGATGACCGAATCACCTCCTGGTCCAGAAGAACAAAATAAATGAAATAAAATAAGGATTATAAAAAAATTTGAATCATAAAATTTGTAATTTTATGTTTCAGGAACTGACCAAAATACCCCTGACGTAAAATTATGTCAAAAATCCAGAATTAGTCAGTTTTCACATTTGGGCTCAAAATAACACTAAAACCAAAAATACATGACAACTACCCATCCAATAACACATTTTTGGGATTATAAACAATGATTTACAGTATAATATATATGAAAATGTGATCTTCATCATCCTCTTATTTAATATATTTAATATATTTCAATCATTTATTCTGAGAACAATGGGTATCATAATAGCATGCCATCATTGTTTCTGATCTTAATAATAATCCATAAAATATCCCAAAATAATATATAGAAAATCAAATACATTAAAAAAACACAATAAATTTTTCAACCTTAATATTTTCAACATATGATATTATTTCGAAATATTAATTTAATAATATTTATCAATTATAATTATTTATCATAAATTGTCTATAAAAATTTTAATTATAATTATAATTATTTATTTTGATATTATAATTTTTAAAAAATATTATTTTCTATCTTTGTATAGCTATATTCACTAATGATTTTATTTATGATAATTTTCCCTTCTTACTAGTAAAATTTCAATATGCATCCATCAAATTTGTATTTTACTAATAGTAGTACATATATTCAACTATAAATATTATTTCACTATTATTAAATTATTAAATTAAATATTATGGAAAAAAATAATATGTGGCTATGTATAAATTTTTAAATGATAATATATAAAAAAAATTTATTATATTAAATAGAAAATATATCCATGTTAATTAAAAATGCATTTAAATCATCAAATATATAACAAGAATATTTAATAATAACTTATTAAAAATGTTATGATGATTATATGAAAAATTTTAATTTTGTGAAATATTATGTATATAAAAATATAACTGAATTATATTTAAATTTAAATAAATACATTTAAATAAAAAAATTTAATAAAAGTATAGATGATTTTATAGGTTTCATTATTCCCCCTTATTTTCTTATATTAACATTTCAAATTTTAATGTGATTTATGTTCATAACACATGGAATTTAATATTCCATAATCCCTAAACACATGAATAATATAGAAAATTATACCATAAAATTCATGATAGATACTATTACCAGGTTTTATAGATGCTAATGTTGAAACTTCTGTCATATTTCACTAACAATGATCATATTTTAAATAAAAACATCATGTAAATAGATATTCTAACAAAAAATTCAATATATAATTTATTTTATTTTACCTAAAAAATTAATGTTATGAAGAATAAAACAACATGGAAGGTTTAAATATGATCATTCAATTACATTTATGTGTCTTTAACTTTAACTTTATATTTGTTCATAGATATACAATATGACACTCACGTACCCACTTAAATTTTTTTTCCTTTATGTGAGGTACCCTAACCTGACCATAGCATGGCTATACCCTTCCATATGATTTTTTGGAACTCTCACATTAGTTTGGGTTACCGTTACATATTTTATGTTTTATGGGGCTTACCCATATTTATGTAAGATCATGACCCTTACCTTGAAATCATAAACCATATGTAGCTTGTTTTCATTCATGGATTACCTCTCATCGAGGTGTTGTATAAACTTATGTAACTCAGTTTTTCACATAACCCAATTAGTTTAACATAATGAAATTTGGGTGTGCCATTATTCTATAATAATACATTTAATCATGTCATAATTTCATTTATGCATCTGGGTATTTCCCTTATGCAACAATAATTTCTGTAATGCAAATAAAGAAAAAATCATCTAACCGTAGTATTGTTAAGAAATTACATTTATACAGAGCATAACATTTAGTACAGAACTTTATGTAACCTTTACTACACTATTGCTTCCCTTATGTAATCTCTATTTGACCATTACAAAGATTCCAAACCCTGGTGTTGTTGTGAATCTTCCATTATAAAAGTAATTAATATATCCATTATGTGAATTTATTTTTATGAAAAATATTTAGTATAAAATATTATTATCCCACAAATATAAATATATTAAAAATATTATAACCCATAATTATTAATATATTTAATTTCTTGATTATTAAAATATTTTTATATACTTAAATTAATATTTAATTTATGAGCATTAACAAATTTTACAATTTATATCATTCAATGATATCAATTGTTATCTATATATATGTACAATATGATTTCATTTATTGTGTAAACAAAATTAATACAATACTAGAAAAATTTGTTTTCATAATAAAATATTAGAAATATTTTATTTATAACATATTATAATTAAATTCACATAAAATTTTAATTATGATAATTTATTCTATTCAAAGAAAATATTGTATTTTTATTAATATCGAAATATAATTTTATAATATTAATGATTAGTAAACCAAAATAATAATATTATTTCACATAAATAATATTTGTATATTTAAATTCTTATTTTGACCCTTTTTATTTGAAATAAATTGTCGTTACATAAAAATTTTGAAATGATAAAATATTTAATGTGACTTTATGTTTAACAATAATGATACCAATTTTTTTTTTAATAATATCGATAAAGAAATATTTTTATATATAATGTATTTTTACATAACATAATCTAAAATTTATTTTTTTTATAGGAAGGTATATAATTTTGTAATAAATTTGCTGTGTTGAAATATCTCTTATTTATTGTTTATTATAAAAGAATCTATCAAAGTTAACATTACTTTTTAGGAATACTGAAGTCGAAATCATTGGATATTAAAACGTCCTACTTCTTTTGTGTCTTTAGAAACTCTATTAACATCAAACTATTAGTCATAATTCTTCACAACTAGTCAGGAATATTGAAACCATTTCTCTCTATGTCATGAATGTTTTTAAATTCGACCAAAAAATATCGTTATCATGAAAATTATTACATTAGCTACTAGTTCAGCATGTATCTCTCTAATATCAAATTATGATTCTTTATGTAAGGCCTATCATAGTAAAACACCATAATACCTTATAAATATAATTTAATTAAAAAATCATATACATGAGGGGTGTATATCCAGGTGTGAAGTCATAGGACGACTATTCTGGCATAATAGAGAGGATCGATTATATGGTTGATCATTAACATAGTTAAAAACCATTTATTTTATAATCAAGACCATGAAATAGATAAAATAAAAATAGAATCCACATCATGGAGGATTTTAATAGTGATCTCCATGAGAATCAACTCTAAAAAAGTATTTCCCTTTAGTATGAAAGGAACCGATGTTAGTAAAATAAAAGATATGCTCACTTTTTTCCACCTTAGAAGTTATAAAATCAACAACTACATTTCCATGGTGCTATGTGTGGCATATGTGCATTTTTTTGGTCATAAACCCATTGAATATTATTATAGAGTACTTTATGACCCATGGGATGGTACCTTTCATAAGAATTATGTTATAGATAATTACAAAGCTTTTACCAACTGGATAAAGGTTGATATTCTACAGCATACATAACCATAATCCTATGATCATTTCGTAATATTATTCTTAGAGAGAGTATAATCCTCCAACATAAGTAGAAACATCCATAACAATATATCCCCACATTTCCTTAATCACAACTAAACATCACATAACAACCATGTGGAATGATCCGTCTGTAATTAACTTGAGTCCCTAGTGAAGAGGATTCCACTAAATCCACCAACCATAAACCTAACTATTGGCCATATTTGAGGAGGAGGATGAGGCCAGGATGGGTATAAGTGAGGGAACTACCTTCCCATCATTAAACAGATAAACATGGTCTAGTATAATAATTTTAGTATTCAATAAATATATATACAATCCCAATTATGGGATTTAGATACACCTCATTCCATAATGTCCAGATTCTCTAATATCCTACAGCAAACAAATATCTCAATATGTTCTCACTAAACCTGGATTTCCATCACCATGAATCCACCTCTATTGAAGATAGCAAATACTACCTCTTGTCTGGCCCACTATTGAAAAACCACGAATGCACACCACACTGAAATATCAAATTAACATTCAAAATATATGTGTGACTTAGATTCACTCATTGACAATCTACATCATTAACACATGGATGATAAAATAAGGCGAATACATTTTATACTCACCTCAGTTGTTAGAACCATGTTCCTAACTCTCCATACCAAAAAACTAAAATTTGGTTTGGATCTCCATACATCACAACGTCCCCCCCCCCAAGCATTTTGTACACATAGATACACTGGTAATATGTGGAAATATCTATTTGAGATAGATTTGATGCTAAATATTATATTTTTTTGTGACTACTCCTAGGTTTATCTATTCCAAAACAAAAAAAAAATCATTCTAGTATTATTATTGGAATATAATTTCTAGGAGAACCACATGATCTCTACTATACCAAATTATCAGGATAATATCCTATAAATAGAAATATCTATTAGAATTATCCATAGTGTTTTTTAATGATATCTATTTCGAATACCCAACCTGAATATTATAATCCCCTATAAAAAGAAAGCCCTTCTTGGATACCAGCTATAAGGATACAGATAAACATAATTTTAAATTTTTACCAAATTTAGAAATTACATCTCAAAAAGTAACAGAATACCAAGAACTTAAGGATAACTATATTTGAGTATCAACCAAGATTTAAATTTATTTTTTGATACATGTTAAACTTTCTATATAATAGAAACATAATATATTTCCATCCATACATAATATAGGTTATACTCATCATTATAACCTAGGGAAATAATATATAATAAAGGGGTGATCACAAAAATACTATAATGGAAAAAAATAAGGATACCATCAACTGTTACATCATTATAACATGACAAAACGTGGGAATGGGTGAAATTGTTTATTTAGAAGAACATTAAACAATTCATGTATTCCATAAATCAATATGTAATGAAATATACTATCAAATTAAATTAATTATACCACCGAAATTGAGTGTGGAAATTTATGATGATCAACATGATCCATGTAGTAAAATAATAGGAATATTACTTGGAAAAACACAAATAATATGAATCATAATATACAATAGATCATTCCCATAGAAAGTATAATAAAAAATTATAACATTGTGAATAGAAATTACAATGTTTCTATTTGTTTAGAAAAATATCCATGATTCTAATTTTCAAAAAACAAAATGTTCTTGATTCATGTTGCGAATAAAAAAATTGTTCATGAATATTATTGGAAAATCAATGTTTACAATTCATGTTTTGAATAAAAAATTATATGACATTTATCCATATCTCATGATATATAAATCTATTAATAATTCATTGGTGGGTGATATAAGACCCAAGAAACTAAAAAATTATTATATATTTATATATATGATTTTATAAAATTAATAAATTCATGCATGATACACCACTTAATTAAAATATGGATAATATATGGGTTTCTAGAAAATATTTCCTAGAATATTCAACAAGATATCTATATAAATAATTTTTATGGTTGTAAAATTATATAAATATGGTATTATAAAAAGTATCAAGGAAAATTTCATAGATTAAAAACAATATTTTAATATCATTAGATATGTCACTTGGAATATTATAGGGAATATCAATTTACCAAAATGCTCGAAAACATTATATAATGGTTTCCCTATAATGAATAACATGATCTTGATAAAAAATTTAAATTTTTTTATAAAAAATTTTTTCACAAAATATATTTTATAAGAGTTATATTCATTAAAAACATTAATTGAGGATATATTATGATAAAAGGAAAATATTATCTTCAAAATCAAATTCCATTAAAACCGTGTTAAAATAAATATTTCCTTTCAAAAATAAAAAAGCTAATTAATATTAATATAATAATTCTTACTTTCATTTTCAAAACAATTTACATTTAAAAACATTTGGGATAAAATTTTAAAAAATTAAACGAAATAAAAATATAGGATAATTATCCTATGTTGAAATAAATCATAAAAGAGTTTTTAGAAAATGTTTCTACCATAGTCAAAATAGAAGAAGTTATTATTAAAATATAAAATCCATTCTTTACTGATATAAATATATTATTCTACAAAAAAAAGAATATATAAGATGAAAAAAAATAATAGATTATGTATTTTCATGATGAAGAATTATAATTCAATAAAATGAGTTCAGTTAACAAAAACCCTTACAACATTGTTATCTTTTTGTTAATAATACATGTATCAAAAAAATTATATGGAAATTCAATTTCCATGAATTTTATTAATATTTAAATTTAAATTCATTAGGATGTTATCATACCAAATTAAAAAGAATAGGGTGTATAATATGAAATATGTCTCAAGGTACATAATTTGTGGGAAAAATGACTTACCTTGTATTCCCACAAACTCAGAAATTATCTAACCTCTCGTATAATATAAGTTACAATTTAAATGAATTATTCATAACCCATATTCAAATATATATTCATTAATAGACTATTTTAAAACAAATTCACTTCATTTTTAGTATTCATATATATTCTATTTGTGATATCAAGTGTAGTTATTCTTTATTGTTTTGAACTAGTTTCACAATGATAGTGTTAATTATCATTATTTTCCAAATATTAATAACTTCCATATTATTCCAGATATAATATTCATTATTTTTAAATAATTCCATATATCTTATTGCATTTCATACAATTTAAGTATATCCTTATAAAAAAATTAAATTCCAATGAAATAACATTGATGTTTCTAACTATCAAAATGTTAAATGTTAATAAATATATTAAATATTCATAATAACGTAAAATATTCATAAAAATATATAATTAAATTATTATTACATGATATTATAATAATATAATATTATATAAATAATTATGAATAAATATTATATCTTTGTTGTCATAGGGGGCAAAACTAACACAAATAAAGATGTGCTATAATCATTTAATATGTAATGAATTATTTTATTTAATATTAATATACATTTCTATGATGAACTATCATGTTATAAATATATCTTAAATTCATTAAATTAGATAATATAACGACCCATTTTTTGTGTTTATGATAACCAAAATATATTATTCACAGAGGCATTAACCCTCTGTACACATTACTAACAATTATATTTTCTCAAAAAATTAAATAGAGTAAAAGAATATGATAAATTACCATTAAGAAATTATAATAATGACATATGAATGATATTAATTCTTAAAAAACAAATTTTATAGAAACTATTATTGAAAATGATGAAAAATAAAAGAACTCATTTTATAGAGGCAGTAGTCTTCACAAATGGATGGTCCACATTCATTTTTTAAGTTATTGGTAAAGAGTAATAAATATTTTCTCAATTAATATAATAACATATAAACATAATAATAATAATAGTTTCATTATATTATGTGGGCATAAATGTTTTATAATGGGGAGATTAAGAAGAAATGTATAGGGAGTAAGAAATACAGATTTAATGAAATTTATATTTCACTTGGAAAAGTCATTGAAAATGGGGGCCTTAGGGTATTCAATTGAGACCATTGGAATATAAAAATTAGAGAGGATTCTTAGAGGATAAAAGTTTCAATGATTCAAAATGAAAATATATGGAGTAATGTTGGAACGATGGGATAGGATTATTTGCCTTTTCTATGGGAGAAAAATGGTTCTTTTATGAATAACCGTTATTTTTCAAAATTTATTGACAATATTGAAGGAACAAATGATCCAAAATTGAGAAACAATGGATTTTCATGGAAATATTACTTCATGAAATACTCTTCTAGGATTTTATCCATATTTATTGAACATGTTTGAGGCGTTTTCTGTTTTATGTTTACGTTTTAACATAATGTGTTTTAATATGGAAACTACTCTTTACCCTAGTTGATTATGTTTTATTATAAATTTAAAGTAACCCTTATAACAAAATTTGTATTTATTATCTTATATATAGCCTCCATATAGAAAAATTTAATATTTAAATATGATATATTATTAATTGAAATAATAATAATTTACATATAGGAAAAAGTATTTCTCAGAATTCTTTTTTTATATATTATGTGTTTTTAATATTTTATCACATTAATTATTGATTAAATAAATGTTAATATATTATTTATACATTTTAAAACATCATGTAGGGTTTTTTATAAAAAAGAGAAATGATACTAATTTATTATATAAAAATTACATAATAAAAATAGTAAAAAATATTTTTCAATACCTCTTTTAATATTATCATGTTGAATAAATTTATTCTAATTAATCATATATTTATGAATTAATTGAAATATAAATTTTTATATATTATGTACTGTTGACGCTCGTTTCGTCACAGAATCTAAAGATCGGAAAAGGGAATATCTGAGCTCAAAGTGATTAATCCTTTGAAGAAACATCAAAAATCGACAAAGGGATTAAAAAGGAGAACATTGCCCATATATCGCGCAAGTTCCCTCTTTGTCGCGCAAGTACACTTGCGCGCCGCCTCAATACTTGCGCGACTCCTCATGTTCGTGCAAGGGACTTGCGCGACATATGTGGTAAACCGCCTGGTAACCGCCCAGTAACCGCCCGGGGTCTTCTTTTGCCTATAAATAGACCATGTGGGCCCCCCATTCAAGAGGATCTTTTTCCAGAAACTCGGATTGAAGCTTCCGACGCCCAAGTCACTTCTCAAAGCTTCCGGAACACTTCTAAGGTAATTTCTTACCTAGAACGGAAGATCTAAATAGAAAAAGGAAGGCCTAAGTGTTGAAACTTATCAAACACTTGCGCGCCTACTTAATTCCTGCAATATAACTTGCGCGTCCCTCTTCTATAAGAACCTCAAGAGGATGGTAAAGGGTTTAATAAAGAGTCGCTCAAGCATTTCAATACTGGTTGAAAATCGCGCAAGTACCCCTCATGTCGCGCAAGTATACTTGCGCGACCAATACTTGCGCGCCGCCGCAGGACTTGCGCGCCTTTCAAGACTTGCGCGCCCATAGCTTTTTGGGTGCCCATCTTGCCCATTTTTACTCCTCTTAAGCCATTTCACCCTTCCTATTCAAGATTCAGTCTTCAAGATACTCTTCAAAGCCATTTATGGCATGATTTCATGATTTGACATCCTTATCTGAAAGGAATTCTGTGAAATAGCTCTCAAAACCTAGTGATTTAAACATCTTTATGTCACCAAAGATTGAGAGTTCATTCATTTCAACCTCATGCTTTAAGATGAGAGAATCCTAACCTGGGTCTCCTTTTCAGGAATAAATCCCCAGTTATAAAAACCTTTGATCTGGGCATCTTTCTTAAAGAATAAGCCCCAATCAAGTCCTTTAATCTTGGGCATCCTCCTCAGGAGTAAGCCCCAAACCTTAATTCCTAACCTGGGTCTCCTTTTCAGGAATAATCCCCAGTTATAAAAAACCATTGATTTGGGTATCTTTCTTAAAGAATAATCCCCAATCAAGTCCTTTAATCTTGGGCATCCTCCTCAGGAGTAAGCCCCAAACCTTAATCCCTAACCTGGGTCTCCTTTTCAGGAATAAGACTCAGTCATAACCTTGGGCTTCCTTTTCAGGAGTAAGCCCCAAGTCCCCTAACCTAGGCTTCTTTCTCAGGAATAAGTCCTAGTCATAAATCTTGGGCATCCTTCTTAAGAGTAAGCCCCAAGTCTCTTAAAATTTCTCTTAACGAGTCATAAATTACCTTTTATTTGGGTTTCCTTTTCAGGAATAAAACCCAATCATAAGCCCCCTCCTAACTTGGGCATCCTCCTTAGGAGTAAGCCCCAAGATTAGAGTATTCAAATCTCCATGAAGCACATATAACTTTGTGGACCCTGTTCTTGGATTTTCTCCCTAAAAGTAAATCCTAAACCTTCGTCTATCTGGGTAGTCATCTATACATAAGCCCCAAAACAAATTCTTATGATTGCATCTTTTATGGCACAATTGTCTAAATTTTACCAATACCTCTTGTTTCTCACACCGAGCATGACTCACGTGAGCTTAGAGTGTAAAAGTAATTATGACATTCATCTTTGAGCCATCAATCATAAAACATCATATCCCATTCCTCGAACTACGTGGGTTCTGATTCCTTTTTTTAAAAAAAAACAAAGGATATGTAGGTAGCCCATCTATGGGTTCGATCCCAACATTGAAATAATCTCTGTCCTTCTGAATGACGATAAACTTCAAGTGCCCCACTGAGTGGCTTTAAAACCAGCCTGGTCATCAAAATGACCAAGAGACTTTTATATAAATGTTTTGAAGGATACCATTGACCAAGAATCTCTAAACAAATATAGATGATTCTATATTGATGAAGAACCTCGAATACATATAAAAGATTCTCTAAATTTCTTGCATATTTAATCATTGATTGTTAAAACTAAAGGAAAGCTCATTTTATACTTGGTAACGTAATAAGGATTCACGAACTTAACTTAAATCTATAAAGAGAGTCCCGGAGTAGACAATAATTCCCCTCAAAAAGGTGTGATGAGTCCGACCTCCCATCCTCTCGTCCAATGCAAATTCCCAAGCCTCATTAGCCCAGAAGCTAATGAGCGCCTGCCTTTGGAAAGTAGGTCCAAACGGATGTGGAATCATTGGATGTTTCCGGTTCTACGAACAAACCCGTTAGAAACCAATCGGAACGTTTGAATCTCCCGTCCAGGAGGTCATCCCGGGATTCCGCGCGAAACAAAAATGGTGAACCCGACGTGAATCCTTAACCAAGTTAAAGTGATGTTCTTCTTATCTGTTAGGCCCTTTGGGCCAACAAGGCAATCATTGACATATGATCATCCAAAAGATGCAGTATCCGGATTCATCTTGATTATGTCTGTTACATGGAACAGGCACTCTTTTTTCAAGATCTTCTACAAAAATGTCTTTCCTTAAATTCACCCCTGTGAATACTGCTGCTGGGAACACCTCTACTGTGAGGTCTGCTGCTGTGAAAACCAATGCTGCTACTCCTGCTGGAACGTCATCCGCTCTGAGGATGACATCACCAACTCAGCGTCTTCAACGCTGTGTTTCTAATGCACTGGTTAAGGAGTACCGTCGCAACGGTACTATCCCAACTCTGGAGGCCGCTCGTCAAGCCCTCCAAGTTAACAATTCTACCTGGTCGTCCGGACAACGACGACCAGCAATCAAGAAGCAGACGGTGCTGACTACCGTCTCCAACCATTTCGGGTCGTTATCCCCGGAACGCAATTTCCATTCACTCCATTACTCCGAGGAAGTGAATGAGCAGGTCCCGCAGGACCTTAATTCAAAAAGACAGGAGTCCTTCTCAAGGGCTCCCATCAACAATCGCCGCCAGACTCGTGCGGTAGTGCGCCCTCAACATGATGAGGGTACCGACTCCAGGCATTCAGCTCAGGTTCCTCGAACCCGAGCAGGCAAGATGAATCGCCAGAGACGGAATCCGGTTAACAATAGGCAGGTTGTCATCCCTTCCATTTCCGGAGAAGTCCACCAACCTAACTTGGTGGCAAACAACGAGCAGGCATACACACCTGCCCGTTTTAATCCCGTTGTCCAGCAGACTCGTCTGGCAGCATCAAGCCGATCCCGCCAGGCAATTCTGGCGGAGTACCATAGGCAGGAACATACACCTGCTTATACATCAGCAGTTAGTCAGCAGGCTCGTCTGACTACATATGATGGATCTCGTCAACCGCGTTTGGCGAAGTGTAATCAGCAGGCACATACACCTGCTAATACTAATCAAGCCTACCAACAGTCTCGCTTGGTAGCGCACGGAGAAGTCAGTCGGAAAGCCCCGACGACAAACAGGAGGCAGACTAAACTCTCTGCCTCCCCACTTGAGTACTGTCAGGATTCACTGACAGGAAAAGGAGGACAGGAGCAGGCACATACACCTACTCCAAGCCCGGAATGGACGTATATCCCCGTTCTGGCGGCTGAAGTCACCAAACATATTTTGTCAATGGTGAAAGAGCAGAAGAAAATTCCTGCTCATATTCTGGATGCTTGCCAGGATATCATAACAGCTTCAGCATCATCTTAGGGACAGACACATAAATCTATCCCTAGCAGTGGAGTGACACATCAACAATTCACTCCGGAACAGACACACACATCTGTTCCAGTCCAAGAGGGTTGTGGGGCCTACTCCCCCATATCATATGGACAACCAAGTCAGGCACATACACCTGATTTGAGCGATGATCGTCAGCCTAACCTGACCATCTTTCCTGATCAGGCACATACACCTGCTCAGAGCAATCACTTTCGTCATCAAGTGGTTTCTAAAGCGAGTAAGAAGGCATCTAAGAAAAAGATCCGCCCAGCACAGTCAGGAGATCAAAGGCCAATCTGCAACAAGGCCTTGATCGATGCTGGAGTTCTTGAAGCCCTCAGACATTTATCTGTCGAAATTCAAGATTCTACTCCCTCAGTTCCCAAAAACAGGAACATTAATCCCGAAGGTCTTCAACAGACAGTTCCTCATGAAGACTTGCTTCATGAAAATTCGGTCAATCTTGAAGTTTCTTCTTCAGATGAGAGCCACAGGAACCCTCTGTGTGGTCAGAAGGCCAAGGAGCAAGAGATTTCATCTTTTGCTGTAACCCATCATGATGGTCCTCCTCATGGTGATGAACTTTGCTGCGAAAGTCCTCTCCGCATTAGTGAATCACGTTGTCTCGAAAATTCTTCAGAAGGCAATGTAGTGAAGAGAAAGCCCTCCTATCTCGAGGCACTTGCAAACGTAAAACCAGTCATGTCTGATGCTTTACTATCGGCAGGTGAAACTCTTCCTCCATCAGAAGATACCTTGGGGTTCAGGTTATTCTCTTAACCTTCCCTGGGTCATTCATCTTCCAGCATGAATAGTGATTCCTCTACCAATCTTGTTGAATCCGATGAAGCAACAAGGAAACACCAACTCTGGTCCAAACAGGTAGAAGAATCTTCATTTAATGATAAAGAGGAAATGCTGAACATGAGGAAAAAACTGGAAAAAGGTGATGTACCAGTCATGTTTTGGCCTCTGGCTGACTCCCAGTACGACATTCCAAAGATGTTGACGGATGATGGAATCCATGATATTCGTCTCAACATATGGAAAACTCTTTGTCAATTAAATAAGAAGGTATTATCTTACGATGAATATGAAAATCATCTTAAGATAATAGAAGGGTTACAACGCCAGATTGATTTGGCATCTCTATCAGTCTCTCGGTATCCGAAGGCTGAAAAGCAACAGAGAACCCTTCAACGTTCATGCCTTGGCGCACTAAGAAGATTGCGTCAGTTAATTTCCAATGCTCCGTCTAATGTTCATATCAGAGGATGGGGTGTTCACGGAACACTACATTTCACAGTGCTTTCCGGTCAGCAGAGCCCGCCGAAAATGGTCTCATGCAATGTTATTGCCCATGGCCGGCCACAGTCAATGGGCTTTGTTCATAATCAAAAGCCTGCTCGAGATCAAGCGTCAACTAGTTCCTCTCAAAGTCAAGTATATAGAGAACAGGTTGTTGAATTGCTCCTATATCAAGCAGGCGAGAATATTGCACAAGCCTCTCGTCTGGAGCAAACACGTCATCAAATGACAGAAGTTTCATAAATAATCCAACGGTCTGTTGAACCAGGTGATAAAAGTGGATACAGGTTAATGCATCCAGCTAATTTCCGAACTAATATTCACAAGATCAAGAGAGATTTTAAAAAGATCTCAGACATAGCATGTCAAGAGACACCCCAGCTTGCCAGACTGGGGACTTCTCTAACCCAACCCTCAGAATCAACGAATGGGATTCGAGGAGTTGAGCGGAAGCAACAGGAACACCCCCAGTCCACCGGACTGGGGAATTTTTCAAATCTTCAATCCCTCCCTCAGATAAAGTCAGTATTCTCTCGATTAGGGAATAAGCCTCAAGAGGAGCGAAGAGCCAAGATGTCAGGAGATTCTCTCCAAGTGACGGTTCTCCAAGAAATTCCTGAGGGATCAAGTCAACGGAATGCCATGTCTTATCATGGACATAGAAAGAGACAATATCATAGAAATGCTGATAGAAAGGATTCCATGCAATATGCATCCATTAATGTCATCACTGCCGTTGCTGCTGATTCACCAGATGAGGCTCAATCAGAGGGATCAGACGAAGAGGTTCCTGCTCAAGAAGTCGCGCACACAGACCTAAATGAAGAAGGTGTGCGCACACGTAATCAAAGGCTTACCCAAAATCTGGGTATTCCTTCAAGTAACCCACTTCCCCCTCTCCGAAAAGGATCCAATAATGGGAAAGGAAAGAATCAGGTTACTTCTCACCCTTCCTCTGAAGGAGGTCAATCGCTCTCATTAGAGCGAAGGTTTGCACAACAGGAGGAAGAAATGAAAGAATTAAGAAGGTTGAATGCAGAACTACTCCAGAATAGTCTTCTTCTTAAGAATGCTGAAGTCCGACAGCCGAAGGAATTTGTTGTAACTACTGAGATGGATCAGGAATATCCTCCTTTATCAGTACACCCACAGAGGTCTAATCCTACGGGTCAAACGCAACAACGGTTGGCAGCACTACCATTAGTTGCAACACCAACCTCCACGGCTGTCCAAGATCCATTCATTGCACCTACCCAAAACCAAGTTCAACCTGACGTTTCTCAAAAGTTAATAACTACTATTGAGTCATTAACAGCTCGGTTAGAAACTATGGAAGGGAAATGGGCGCAAGTTCAACCTGAAAAGAAAGTTTATCCTGAATGGGTAGATTCAATTTCTCCTCCATCCAGTTTTGGAAACCCTATTTTCCCTACTTTCAATGGATCAGGCGACCCTGAACAACATTTTACGCATTACGTGTCTTGTTGTGATCCTATGATGGGAACTCCAGAGCAACAAGAAGCAGTGAAACTCAGATGCTTCGTGCGAACCTTGCAAGGACCAGCTTTTGTCTGGTATACAAGCTTGCAATCCCGGTCAGTCATCGGATGGGAGGATCTTCGTCAAAAATTCCTTCTTCAGTTTAGCTCAACTTTGCCAAAAACGACAGTTTTCGATCTTACAAACTGCAAGCAAAGGGAGAATGAAAGAGTCTCTGATTTCATTTCTCGTTGGAAGGGATTAACGTATTCCTTGAGTTTATCACTCCCTCAGGAGGAATTGTTGCCAATCTGTGTGGCAAATTTGCGTGATGAATTACGCACGCCATTGATCCCTGTGAAATACACAGGAGGGTTTCGAGACCTTACTTCAATCGCTCAACAGATTGAAGATTCCCTTATGCAGGCTGAGGTTAAATCTCGTGTAATTCCATCAGTTCCAGGAAGAAGAATGGGTAAAGCAGAAACTGCTACAGCTATGCTTAAACAGGCACCTGTACCTATTTCTACTTCAAAGCCTTCATCTTCTCGAAGGGCTCCACCTCCTGAACGCCAACAACAAAGGCTGTTTCGTCCAAATGATCAAAAAGATCAACGATGAAAACAATTTGAGGATATGAAGAGTAAAACATACTCTTTTCGAAGTGAGCAAGTTCCTGGTTACTTCATTTCAACTCTGGAAAATAATTTGGTTCAATTACCAGTGCCGAAGAGACCAAACAAGGAAGGAGATGAAGACCGCCCCAATTATTGTCCCTTTCATCAAATGTTGGGACATCCCATCCAGGAGTGTTTTGTCTTTAAAGACCTCATACAAAAGATGGTAGACTTGGGACAAGTCAAATTGAAGGGTTCTTCAGCTCATGTAGCGTGTATTACCGCTACAGATCCAGAGGAAGGAGGCGAATGGAAGGAAGTCAAAAGCAAAACTGTGAAAAAATATGATGATTGGATGGTCAGAAAGACAATCAATCGGACCCATTCCATTTTGCGAACACAATTGAAGAAGCCAATTGTGTCTCCTACAAAAGCTGCAGTAAAGCCTCCATCAAAGGACAAATCCTCAAAAGGGCAGCACAATTCAAAGAAGAAAGAGGAATCAGGAGAAGATGAGTATGTATCAAAGCCTAAATTGTCTTTGACTCTGGCAGATTTCATGCCATCTACTTCAAAGCCACGGGCACCGTCCCACCAAACGGCACAGCCTAAACAGGCTAACCAGGCAGAGTCTTTATCAGACGAAGAGTTAATCTTTGGTTCTGTTAATATGATTCAATTAACAGATTCATATTCCAGTCTTGATGAGCCTGAATTCCCTGTATCAAATAAAGGAACCCGAGGAAGTTCTAGAGGTTCAGGATATAGGGGAAGACGTGGATCTTTCCGAAGCCACTACTCTAATTCTACCCCTACTAGCACTGTATATGCAGCAGAAACTCGTGGTAGAGCCCTTCAGCGAGCTCAAAAAGAACAAGCAAGTTCTTCTGCAAATGGCCAACTCAGCTTCGGCACAGTTATTTTGGAAGACCGATTAAAGGTTCCATGTTCTTTATCTCATCAATCAAATGGATCTAATTAGTCTAATTTTCCAAAACCAAGGATGTTGTCAACTTCAATACAAGATGCATCAGCTTCCAAAGCATCTGCTTCCGAGGTGCCTGCTAAACCGCATATTCCCATTGGGAAACGCAGGCCTCTAGATCAAAAGTATGATATATTGAAACACTTGGCCCAAGTACCAGCCAAATTATCAATTTTGGATGCTTTGAATCTATCAAAAGATCTTCGGGAAGCACTCATAGAAGCTTTGTCAAGTCCTCAGGAGTTTGAAGCTGAAATTGCTGCAGCTGAAATTTATCACATAGAGAATAATCCTGCAGAATGCCATGCAATGATATCTTTTACTGATAAAGATGAAGATGATGTTGTGCATGGGCACATAAAACCTTTGTACCTATCTGGCAATGTCAATGGTATAGATGTTCGAAGAGCATTTATTGACAATGGTTCAGGAGTCAACCTCATGCCCATTCGCACACTTCGTCGATTGGGCCTCACGGAATCTGATTTATCTCCATCTACCATGATGTTGCAAGGATATGATAAAAATGAACAAGAACCACTGGGAGAAGTTACGCTCAGAACTCAGTTTGGAGATCTTGTTTCCAATTCAGATTTCATGATTGTTGATCAAGACTCAGCTTTAAATATCTTGCTTGGAAGACCCTGGTTACATCAGCATGCAGCTATTCCGTCATCATACCATCAATGTCTCAAATACTGTTTCGATGGTCAAGTTGGAACATTGTATGGTGATAAGGCCCCGTTCAAAACATGTGAGTCTCAATACATTTTGGCGGAATTTTATCACATGAAGAGAAGAGAAAAATCTACAATGAGGGAAATTACCAAAGTTAATGCTCCATATGGTTTGGAAAAAATTCCAATAAATCCATTTTCACATGTGAGTACAGATTATGTGTTACCTATCAGTCAAATTGACAAAATAGGCCCAAATCAAAATACTCTTATGGAAAGATCCATAATGTCAATTACGGCAATCGAGCCAGACAGCATGGGAGAAATTGGTAACTTACCAAGCAGTGATGAAAGCATAAGTGGTGACGTTTTCATTTCGTCTGCTGAAATCCAACAAGTCTATACTTCGCTAATCAGGCCAGAAGAATTTATAGCAACACCATAGGTGAATGTTGATGTCGATTCTCAATCCATCATCTCCTCATTATTTCCCAAAGAAGACCCTTTTTCATCAATAGGGTCGGAAATGGAAGCTTCTTCTTCAAAATGTGAAAATTTTGACATCTCTTTTGATCATGAGAATTTCGTTTTTTCATCTACTTTGCAAGTAGAAACGGAAGAAATAACACATGATGAAGAGGAAGAGGAAGATCTTAGAGATGCTCCTCCAGCATTTGAAGAGGGTATCTCTACCACTGTGGATGAACTCAGAGAAGTAAATCTGGGTACAGAGAAAGATTAACGCCCCACTTTAATTAGTGCGGCCATGACCCTTGAAGAAAAAGAGATGTATATTTCTTTTCTAAAGCAAAATAAAGATATCTTTGCTTGGAATTATACAGAGATGCCTGGCCTTGATCCTGATGTTGCCACCCATCATTTGGGTTTGCCAAAAGAACATCGAGGATTCAAGCAAGCCGCGAGAAGAACACACCCAACCTATGCTTCCAAAATCGAGGCTGAAGTGGATAAGCTTATCAAAGCTAACTTCGTCAGAGAAGTTCAATATCCCAAGTGGTTGGCTAATATTGTCCCAGTAAAGAAAAATAACGGACAAATTAGGGTTTGCATCGATTTCAGAGATCTTAATCGGTATTGTCCCAAAGATGATTTTCCAGTTCCGATTACAGAACTCTTAATTGATGCGACGGCTGGCTATGAAGTACTTTCTTTCATGGATGGATATTCTGGATATAATCAGATCCGAATGGCCCCAGAAGATGAGGAATATACAGCCTTCAGAGCTCCTCAAGGTGTGTTTTGTTACCGGGTGATGCCCTTTGGTTTAAAGAATGCAGGTGCAACATATCAACGCGCCATGCATCGTATCTTCAAACCTTTTCTAGGGAAATTTGTTGAATGCTATGTAGATGATTTGGTGGTTAAATCCAAACAACGTTTTGATCACTTGCCTGATTTGGAAATCATATTCCACAAGCTTAGACAACATAATTTGAAGATGAACCCCTTAAAATGTGCTTTTGGGGTAACCTCAGGAAAATTCCTCGGCTTTGTTGTACGCCATCGTGGTATTGAAGTCGATCCTGAGAAGACCAAATCAATCCTTGGTATGTCACCTCCTCAGAATTTGAAAGAATTAAGAGGACTTCAAGGACACTTAGCCTATATTCAGCGTTTCATCGCCAATTTGGCAGGCAAAAGTTTACCTTTTACCAAATTATTGAAGAAAGGAGTCACTTACCAGTGGACTGAAGAATGTCAAGAAGCATTTGATGTTCTCAAGAAATACCTCTTAAGTCCACCAGTACTCATGCCACCTGTTGAGGGTAGGCCTCTTATCCTCTATGTGACAGCTTTAGAGCGATCATTGGGTGCCTTTCTCGCTCAAAAGAATGATGCTGGGAATGAAAATAGTCTCTACTATCTTAGTAGAACTATGCTTGAAGCAAAAACCCGATATTCGAGTATTGAAAAATGCTGCCTAGCATTAATATTTGCAGTTTAGAAACTGAGACACTACCTGCAACATCACGAGGTCCAATTGGTATCTCGTAATAATCCACTCAAATTCATCCTTAGTCGTCCAATGCTTACAGGACGTCTGGCAAGGTTGGCGGTTATTCTACAGCAGTTCGACATCCAGTATGTGTCTCAAAAGGCAATTAAGGGCCAAGCTCTGGCTGATTTCCTGACTGAACACCCTTCAGTGGAAGACACGTATTCAGATATCGAAGTCCCTGATGAGGAAGTTTTTTCTATTCAAGAGAGTCCTCAAACATGGGAAATGTATTTTGATGGTGCTTCTAGAAGTCCAACAGGGAAGAAAATGGAAAATCCTAAATTCAACAAAGTTGGTTTAGGAATTGTGCTCATTTCTCCAGATAAGGCAGTGTTACCTTATTCCTTTTTGTTGTGGGAAGGTGGTACCAATAATGAAGCTGAATACCAAGCTCTCATTGCAGGCTTGGAGTTAGCACTTCAAGCACAAGTGAATCACTTAAAGGTGAAAGGTGATTCAGACCTGGTAATCAAACAAGTCAATGGGGATTATGCCATCAGAAAAGAAGAATTAATCCCTTTGTATGATTATGTCAGAGAGTTAATGTCGGAATTCCCTACAGAACCGACATTTTCTTATGTCCCAAGATCACAAAATGCTCAAGCTGACGCACTGGCTAATATAGCCACAGCTTTAGCAGATCCAAATCGGGACGAGACAACCATCGGTATTGCCCACCGTCGTGCAATTTCACCTTATGTTCAAGTCAGAACAGAGGAAATTAATGAAATTAGTCCCATTCCTGAACCATATGGTCATACTACAGGATGAATGTCACCTATCAGGGAATACCTTCAAAATGGAACACTTCCACCTGATAGAGCCGAGAGAGAACAAATTCGGCGACGTGTGGTCAATTTTACTCTTTATGATGGTCCAAACCACCTCGAGAAAATTCTCTACAAACGTGGTTTTGATGGAGTTCTCTTCAGATGTATTGATGGTGAAGAGACAATGGCTGTCATAAAAGAAGTGCATGCAGGAGTCTGTGGTTCCCACCAGTCTGGACATAGATTGTCTGATCAAATTCGAAGGCTTGGATACTTCTGGCCTTCAATGATACAAGATTGTGTTAATTTCACAAAGAAGTGTCATTCATGCCAAGTATATGCCAATTTCATTCATCAACCTCCAGAGTTGCTTCATACAGCTAAATACTCATGGCCATTTTCCACATGGGGAATGGATGTGGTGGGACCTTACCCTTCAGCTACGGCCAAGTAGTTTAAGTACATTCTTACTGCTACTGATTTCTTTTCCAAATGGGCAGAGGCAGTACCTCTCAAAGAAGTCAGTTCTAAATGCATTGTTAGCTTCATCAAGTCTAACATCATTACTAGATTTGGTGTCCCTCATACCATATTGACAGACAACGGCACCAACTTCTGTTCTTCTGAGGTAAAGAGATTGTATCAAGAATACAACATTAAGTCCAACCATTCATCTCGATATCATGCAGCGGCTAATGGCTAGATAGAGGCCTTCAACAAGACTCTTTCAAATATACTGCAAAAGATGGTGGATAAAGATAAGAGGTCATGGCCTGATAAACTCTATCATGCTTTATGGGCTTATCGGACTACCACTCGCAATGCAACGCGGTCTACTCCATATTCATTGGTATATGGAACAGAAGCAGTCTTGCCAATTGAAGTTCAATTGCCCTCACTCAGAATAGCCATTTGTGATCAATTATCGACAGATGAGCAATCCCAAAAGCGTTTGAATGAATTGGAACAATTAGATGAGAAGAGATTGTGCACTTTGCACCACTTGGAAATCTATCAGAATCGAATAGCACGAGCTTTTAACAAAAAAGTTCGTCTTCGTTCATTCATTCAGGGAGAATTGGTATTGGTTCTCAGAACACCAATGATACCAGGAAAGAAGCCTCCCAAGCTTGAACCAAAATGGGAAGGACCTTATTCAATACATAAGGTCTACTCCAATGGAGCGTATTCTCTAATCTCAATGGATGGAGAACACATCACGACACAAACTAATGCCAGATTTCTGAAGAAGTATTTTGTATAAACACAAAATATTGTTCCCAGAACCAAGACTCTTATATTTGGTTCATACAGAAATGGTCCAGTATGACCTTAAACTACAACTTCGTCCAACATGACATTAAACTGTGTCACACTTCTGTCCGAGATGACATTAAACTATAATACGTCCAGCATGACGATAAACTGTATGGTCCATGCATATGACCTTAAACTATTCGCACTTATGTCCCTGCAACATGACACTAAACTGTGCAGCACCAATAGTCCTAACTGCAGGACTTTAAACTGCATAGTCCCTGATTTTGTCCTACATGACAATAAACTGTATAAAAGTTCCTATATTTTGTCCGAGATGACATTAAACTATATTGTTTCCTAGCAACATGACATTAAACTGTGTGGCACTTTCATCTTCCAACATGAAGTTAAACTGTGTCAGTTCCCTTATCGTCCAACATGACGTTAAACTGTCACATTGGTTACTAATATGTCCTACATGACACTAAACTGTATATGTCCGAGATGACATTAAACTATATTGTGTCCTAGCAACATGACATTAAACTGTGTGGCACTTCCAACGTCCAGCATGACGATAAACTGTAAAAAGTCCCTCACGTCCGGAAAGACGTTAAACTATATAATCATCAAAAGTCCAGCATGACATTAAAACTGCACAGTCCCCCTTTTCGTCCAATATGACGTTAAACTATATTGTCCCCATCGTCTTAACTACATGACGCTAAACTGTACAGAAAGTCCCTTTTTTATGTCCTACATGACATTAAACTGTACATCGTTAAGGTTGTTATTACCTCTTGTTTCTCACACCGAGTATGACTCACGTGATCTTAGAGCGAACATCAACCATAACACTCCCTTTGGGCCACTAACCATGTGTAAGTCCCAACAATATTTTTTTTAGATCATTGTCCACAAGAACAACTTGATCATTGATTCATTCATTAATTGAACTACACAGACTTTGATCCTTGCCCTCCAGGCTGGGTATGTAGGCAACCTCCCAAAGGTTCAAGCCCAAAAACAATCTCTTCACATTGGTTCACCACCATCTCATATGATGATGATTTGTGAAACCACCCCTGGAATCAATATCTTTACATTGATTCACTTTCGTCTTTGTTATATGACGTTAAACTATACAACACTTTTGTCTGGTACGACAATAAACTACAATATTCATTGATTTCCTCATTTGAGAAGGAACCATTATTAACATTGATTCTTTTTCAATCATGGTTTTCATTTTCAAAAGACTACGTACATACATGGTAATGCCTAAACTTTTTATCTTAGGTTAAAACCATCATTGCACTAAAGTCCCCTTTCACCCTTCACATGTACGAACCAAATTTTTACAAAGGGTAGCTCTAGAACTACGTGGACTTGATTCCCATCCTTATGGGATACGTAGGAACATTCGAGTGTCCCTCGAATCCAGTCCCAAGTCTTTTGGGCCTAACCCCAAATTTCACTTTCAGTCCCTTGGCTGAAAAGTCCTCATGAAAACACTCATTGTGTACTCATTATTATGGTCCGAATTCTATGACCCTAAACTAAGATTACTCATACTTTCGTCCTGCACGACGTTAAACTGCATTTCAAGAACTACGTATGGCTTGATTATCATTCTTATGAGATACGTAGTGAAGTCCAAGTTTCAATTCAGGACCCAGCCACAACATGATTATGGTTTTCATTGACCTATGTATCTCTATATACATTGGAAAATACCCATCTTTATGTATTATAATCCTAACCTTAAATATTTTCAGATCATCATAACCCTTTTCATGACTTATAGTCACAAAAATGTCAAACTTATGAGAATTATTTTGCCTGACTATGCAGCACATGCCCATAGGTGGCCTTGTATAAACTGTCCACATAACAGACTTGTCAGCCAAGAGATGCTATTTATTTGACCATGCAGCCAATGCCCATAGGTGGCCCTGCATGTTTTCAACCCCCTAACAGGTTTGTTAAATAATAGTAACTTCATTCTTGGGAAGAATGCCTCTTTTATCCTTATTTGTCTTAAACGACAGTATGTAGGGATCCGCAAAAATAGCCATCCTTAACGTATTTGTCCCATATCCTTTTTCATGATCTGAAAGTATTCAAGTCTATGGTTTATTCTTCTTCCCTACGTTTGGGTCAGACCTTCGTAGGGGTGATATTCATCCAGTTCTTCGATATTCTTGTTTAGAAATATCTTCTCCATATTCAAGTACCTCTTTCCATACAACAAACTCTATGCTTTAGAAAATTTGAATCTCCATAAACTTTCACTGGCTTTTAGCACTAGGAAAGTAAATTTCTGGGAGTTCTTTTGCCTGACTATGCAGCACATGCCCATAGGTGGCCTTGCATAAACAGTCCACATAACAGACTTGTCAGCCAATAGATGCTATTTTATTTGACTATGCAGCCAATGCCCATAGGTGGCCCTGCATATTTCAACCCCCTAACGGGTTTTGTTAAATAATAGTAACTTCATTCTTGGAAACTACCCCTTCTAATGCTATTTAGCTCTTTTTCATATCATTCCTCAGATTCAAATATTCTTAAGCCATAGTTTACATTTTTTTCCCTCATACTTGAGTATGGTAAATATGTTTTCAGATAAATTGTCAAGGAATTGAATCCATTTTAATCCATTCTTTCGGTCAAAGCTATTTCGACCTTAAACATTAGCCCCTTTATGTCCGGCGTGCATGACTTTAAACTGCCCACACAAAAGACAAAGGAACTCTGAATAAAAGTCAAGTTCCAGCTCACTAAATATACATTTTTTTGTATGATTTAGGTAATATTGAGCAGTTAAAAGGTTCAATGTTTGTAGGGTTATTTTTAATAATCCTAGTAAAAATAAAACTATGCTTACTAAGCCCATTGGCTTAAGTAAATTTGAAGCAGGTAATGGAAGAATGCAAGTACAAATTATTGAAGACAAAAGTGTTTTTTTGATACAAAAGAGTTAGAAGGACATCCACAGACTGGAATCTCTTTTCTTTTTTCAAGAATTACATAAGATTGTCAACATAAGTCTTCATTTGATGTATAGCATCCTGAGCCTTATCAACAGTTACTTGAAGCTCGTGCACTTGACCAGCTTCACTCTTTTCAGCTTGCTGAAGTGCCTTCTTAGCATCTGCAATGGCTTTCATGCCATTCATATGAGTTTCATCCAATGATTTATTAAGCTGATCAAGTTCCCCAGTAACAGCATCTAACTGTTGCTGGAGTTGCACCTGCTGGACGACCTTTTCTTTGATTTTTTTCTTCAGATCCTTCATCTTGACAGCATAATCATCTTCAGCCTGGGATATCGCAGCCTCAAATTCGCCTATGTTGACTGACAATTTCACTCTGGTCAAATCTTCGCGACTTGTCTGCATTTGCTCCCTCCTGAAAATAATTTGTTTCACCGCAGCATGGATCTTTTCATACCCAAAACCACCGAGTCCCATTATAACAAATTGGGATGACAATCGGGAAATTTTTGATGGTAGCTCTTCTAAAGGCACCCCCGATATGATGTTCCATATGTTGTTCCATGCCTTACGTCGTGAAAAGCTGAACGCTTTGAGCATCTCTGGATCTGATTCAACATCTTCGTCAGAAGGGGGTATGTAATCTGGAATTAACATGCTTAAGGAAGTTCCTCGTCCTGCTCTTTCCCCTCTGACTTGGGCTTCTTCACTTTCAATTACCGTTGGGTCAGAGGCTGAAGCCTCATCTCCGGATCTAGCCATTACAGTTGATGGCCCTACATGATCAATTGAAAGATTTTAGTTGAATCTTAAAGGATAACAAAAGAATGGATTGTCTTGCAAATAAAGTACAATCACAAATATTGTTATCCCTTACCCAATGGTGGTTCAGCAACATAAGAAGACTTCTCCACATCTTTCCCGGTTTCAACAGGATTTTCATGATGGGTCTCAGGAGAGTTTATTGGATTTAGCTCTACTTGGGCTAATGTTTCTGCAATGATAGGGTTGACATCAGTGTCCACACCCTCTTCGGGCATTGGCAGTTCAGCAGCTTCTACGGAAGAAACAGCATATTATTTTACATCATGATTAGAAATATGTTTTGTTTTTAAAAGAAAAATTTGTGCGAAGGGTAACACTCACGCCCAAGGTCTTCTAAATCACATGACAATCTAGCATGATCATAAAATTCTTCAAAAGTCATTCCTTGATTCATCATTTCATCTAATGATACTTCAGAATCTTGGTTAGTCTCACCAGTGGGAGCATTTGCTACGTCTTTGCTGACTTATGTCCTGCAACCCCTGACCCTGGACAACATCTTCAGTAGTGGGAGGGATACTGGGAATGGATGGTAGCTCTTCTCTAGGAGCAACCAAGTTAGCTTGAGTCTGTGGTTGTTCTACAGCACCCTCCACGACCATTGAAGAAGGATCAGTCCCTTCCCTCAAGGGGGAAATTGAAGAAGCCCCTGCAATCCTCAGAAATATGAGTAACCATATGATTATGGGTATAAACTCATGATTGTTCGAAGGACTTACCAATGCTAATAAAATGTTTAGCTAAGGATTTCCTCCTTCGTTGCCTTGGCTTCTTTTGTTTTTTTGGAGTTTCAGTTGTCTCCTTTATTGGCACTTGGATTGGCGAATGAAAGGCTATGTCCAGTGCCTCATTCATGGCCTGCTGGCCTGGAGATATCTCGCCTGGTTCGTGAGGAGAATCAGCATCAGCCCCAATAGCGGTACCACCAGGGCTATATTGTGGCGAAGGAACCCCGGTCCCTTTCTTTGCAAGCTGCAAGATGAAGAAAATAACTTCCTTAAGTAACAAAGCTTCAACTGAAATCAAGTTGCAAATAAAATAAGGAAATAAAACTTACATCTTCAGGAGCCACGTACTCTTGCCACTCCTCATCTCCAGAACCACCAGCCCCCTCAGTGGTGCCACGATCAATCATTTCCTTCACCCGCCTGGTGATAGGAACTGAATTATCAGTGGCATATATGAGCATTTCCAGCTCTCTGATGTAAGCTCGCACTTCATTGGGGTTATCTCCGTATTGAAGGTCTTTAGAAGCTAGAAGATATCCTATCCCAGGAAGTTGTAGGCCCTCACACAAATCCAGCCAGGCGGTCTCAGTATCACAGTATAAGCTCTGCCATAGCTGAACAGCCTCTGGTCTTAGATATAAAGGCTGTGAGGAAGGTCCTACAATTTTTGATTTTAATTTCTTCCCGACTCCTGCAACTACATATAGAGAATAAGAAAGTGAGACTTATTACTTTATAAAGTAGCAGTGATTGAAATTATTACAATCAAATAACTCACCAGGAGTTGATGGAGTGGGTCTTTTAACTCTGGCCGGAGGATTATATCGGGCACGAAACCGCTTTGCTGCCGGTTGTGCCTCATCACCCCCATCATGATAATCCGAGGAATCAGTTCTAGAGGAGGAGTCTGTTGAACCTATTTCAGGAGGAGAAGCATCACCTTCATGAGGAAGAGTTTCTTTCTCTACAGTCCTCTTCCTCTTTCCCACTTGATATACAGGGTGATTCAATATCCCTTTAGGGTATGATGCTATCCAGTGTTCGGCATAAAATGTAGTCAGATAATGTGCCGCTTTTTCAACTGGTAGATCAAATACTGCCCCAGTCTTCTCTCTTGATGTCAGCAACCATAGTTGTCGAGCAACCATCGGATTTTGCTCTAACCTGATATGTACTGTAGGGGATACAACAATCTGTTGCAAACATTTGAATTGGCCTGCAAATCTATATGGAGCATAGGCCTCGCATATGATTTCTCCATCAATCCTGGCTACTAACACGCCATCCCTGCAAGCTAGCATGTATGCCCTCAAATCCAAAGGGGCTTTCCCATCATCAACAAACCGCCCAGATGGCGGATTTCCATAAGGAAATAAGTTGAATTCCTTATACATGCTTAGTCTTACTTTTATGTCATAACCATTGACATCTAATGGAGCAATTCCAGAGAATGCTTGCACTGACGGTCTGAAAGAGCTTCCAGGAATTTGTAATCCATTCTGTACATTGTATGTCCTAAAGTGAGTGGCGATCCATCCCCACAAAACCTGGAATGGTCCCACTATTCGTAAAGGAGATTTACCCTGGAAGACGTGAAGTAAACTCCTGTGAATCTTTGCTAAAATGGGGGTAGCTAACCCAACCAATTTTCCCTCAGCCAACTTGGCCGCAATGACGAAGGTCCCTGGCCTAACGCCTCCCTTCGAATCCCTGACCGGCAAGAGATAAATACTGAGCCACATTGCCAAGAAACCCGCCAGACGAGTTTTCTTTGGAATTCTTTGATTCACTTCATAGCCCCATTTTTCAAACTCTCCTGCTTCTAGAGTTGGCCAGAATGTGCCAGGAGCTCCTCTCTTCTCAGGTTTTGGACAAGTGGTAGGACGTCTGGGCCGGGTATCCTTGGATTTCTTTTTCTTGGATCCTTTTTCCTTTGGCTCCATCCCTTTCTTCTCAGTAAGAAACACATTCATCCATTCTTCCGGATGGATATCTTTTCTGAAATGAGTTAATGAGGTCTCTGAACTCTTGAGCTTGTGAAAGATTTTGAATAATTCTCGAGCCAAAGCAGGAGTCTTCTCTGGATCATTCCAAGTCACCTTGGGAGGAATGAATTCATCATACATATCGCCCAAGATTGGAGCTCCTGAAATCTTGTGGACATCCCACAAACTAATACCTACTTCTCCATGAGTCAAATTGAAAGAATTAGTCGCTGGGCTCCAATGGCTGAGTATCTCTGGCACGAAAATATCATGTCTGTAAATATATGTTTGCCCAACCCAAACAGCCCCATATATTGCAGATCTCTTCAGATCCTCAATAAACTCTGCGCAAGTCTGTCGCACCCAGTATACCCACATCCAAGTTGGTTTCACACCTCCCCCAGGACGGAAATCCCAACTTTTCTTCCAGCCTTTGGATTGATCCATCTGAGCATTTCGGAAGATTGAAGGATGACAATGTGGTTGAAGCTCAGGTGTATATTTTTTCAGATCTGGTGTGCAAGGGCTATGATGCATCACATAAGCCTTCTCCACTGTTCCAGCAGTTTGAAATGATCCTCCGCCTGAGATATTTGCTGAAGCAAAATTGGTATAATTCTGAAACCAAGAAAATGGAAGATAATTCTTTACTTCTGGAATAATGACTTCTTGTAGATGACCATGACCATACAAAGGTAGGTAAGTGCAGTGAGGAATGTCGTGATGATATTTCTTCATATACTTAGCCAAATCTGGAAGAGTGCTGTTTTTGACAGTATAGTAATCAGGGCCAATGATATTCATCATATCATCTATCCGCTTGCTAGCCAGTTCATCAATTAATCCAGGTCTAAGAGCCATTGAATCTGCACAGGAGTTGAATAAATTAAACTCTTAAATGGGTTTTATTTTTTCATAAAATTTGTGAAAGAATTTGAAAAAAATGTCCAAGGCATTAAGGCGCGCAAGTATGGAGATGTCGCGCAAGTGATACATGTGCCGCGCAAGTTTTGGTCGCGCAAGTATTACCGCGCAAGCCCTATTACCTTGAGAGTAGCGCGGCAGCGAAGAAACAGTGAAAACAAGAGACTTGCGCAGCGAGGAAGACTTGCGCAGCGAGAGCTCGAGAAATCAGGAACTTCATATGCCATCTACGGCCGGAAGCGGTATATTTATAGGCCAGGGGGCCTATCTGCGCGCCGCACCCAGAGCGCTCAAAGCCTGCGCGACGCAGACTTGCGCGCCACCCACTGACGCTGAAAGACTTGCGCGCCCTCCCTTTTCCTTTTGAGGAATTCAATTTCCTCAGAGTCAAATCCTTATTTTCTCTCCGGATCCAACTCTGAGGGGGGACTTTTGTTGACGCTCCTTTCGTCACAGAATCTAAAGATCAGAAAAGGGAATATCTGAGCTCAAAGTGATTAATCCTTTGAAGAAACATCAAAAATCGACAAAGGGATAAAAAAGGAGAACATTGCCCATATATCGCGCAAGTTCCCTCTTGGTCGCGCAAGTACACTTGCGCGCCACCTCAATACTTGCGCGACTCCTCATGTTCGTGCAAGGGACTTGCGCGACATATGTGGTAAACCGCCTGGTAACCGCCCAGTAACCGCCCGGGGTCTTCTTTTGCCTATAAATAGACCCTGTGGGCCCCCCATTCAAGAGGATCTTTTTCCAGAAACTCGGATTGAAGCTCCCGAAGCCCAAGTCTCTTCTCAAATCTTCCGGAACACTTCTAAGGTAATTTCTTACCTAGAACGGAAGATCTAAAGAGAAAAAGGAAGGCCTAAGTGTTGAAACTTATCAAACACTTGCGCGCCTACTTAATTCCTGCAATATAACTTGCACGTCCCTCTTCTGGAAGAACCTCAAGAGGATGGTAAAGGGTTTCATAAAGAGTCGCTCAAGCATTTCAATACTGGTTGAAAATCGCGCAAGTACCCCTCATGTCGCGCAAGTATACTTGCGCGACCAATACTTGCGCGCCGCCGCAGGACTTGCGCGCCTTTCAAGACTTGCGCGCCCATAGCTTTTTGGGTGCCCATCTTGCCCATTTTTACTCCTCTTAAGCCATTTCACCCTTCCTATTCAAGATTCAGTCTTCAAGATACTCTTCAAAGCCATTTATGGCATGATTTCTTGATTTGACATCCTTATCTGAAAGGAATTCTGTGAAATATCTCTCAAAACCTAGTGATTTAAACATCTTTATGTCACCAAAGATTGAGAGTTCATTCATTTCAACCTCATGCTTTAAGATGAGAGAATCCTAACCTGGGTCTCCTTTTCAGGAATAAATCCCCAGTTATAAAAACCATTGATCTGGGCATCTTTCTTAAAGAATAAGCCCCAATCAAGTCCTTTAATCATGGGCATCCTCCTCAGGAGTAAGCCCCAAACCATAATTCCTAACCTGGGTCTCCTTTTCAGGAATAATCCCCAGTTATAAAAAACCATTGATTTGGGCATCTTTCTTAAAGAATAAGCCCCAATCAAGTCCTTTAATCTTGGGCATCCTCCTCAGGAGTAAGCCCCAAACCTTAATCCCTAACCTGGGTCTCCTTTTCAGGAATAAGACTCAGTCATAACCTTGGGCTTCCTTTTCAGGAGTAAGCCCCAAGTCCCCTAACCTAGGCTTCCTTCTCAGGAATAAGTCCTAGTCATAAATCTTGGGCATCCTTCTTAGGAGTAAGCCCCAAGTCTCTTAAAATTTCTCTTAACCAGTCATAAATTACCTTTGATTTGGGTTTCCTTTTCAGGAATAAAACCCAATCATAAGTCCCCTCCTAACTTGGGCATCCTCCTTAGGAGTAAGCCCCAAGATTAGAGTATTCAAATCTCCATGAAGCACATATAACTTTGTGGACCCTGTTCTTGGATTTTCTCCCTAAAAGTAAATCCTAAACCTTCGTCTATCTGGGCAGTCATCTATACATAAGCCCCAAAACAAATTCTTATGATTGCATCTTTTATGGCACAATTGTCTAAATTTTACCAATACCTCTTGTTTCTCACACCGAGCATGACTCACATGAGCTTAGAGTGTAAAAGTAATTATGACATTCATCTTTGAGCCATCAATCATAAAACATCATATCCCATTCCTCGAACTATGTGGGTTCTGATTCCTTTTTTTTTTAAAAAAAGGATACGTAGGTAGCCCATCTATGGGTTCGATCCCAACATTGAAATAATCTATGTCCTTCTAAATGACGATAAACTTCAAGTGCCCCACTGAGTGGCTTTAAAACCAGCCTGGTCATCAAAATGACCAAGAGACTTTTATATAAATGTTTTGAAGGATACCATTGACCAAAAATCTCTAAACAAATATAGATGATTCTATATTGATGAAGAACCTCGAATACATATAAAAGATTCTCTAAATTTCTTGCATATTTAATCATTGATTGTTAAAACTAAAGGAAAGCTCATTTTATACTTGGTAACGTAATAAGGATTCACGAACTTAACTTAAATCTACAAAGAGAGTCCCGGAGTAGACAATAATTCCCCTCAAAAAGGTGTGATGAGTCCGACCTCCCATCCTCTCGACCAATGCAAATTCCCAAGCCTCATTAGCCCACAAGATAATGAGCGCCTGCCTTTGGAAAGTAGGTCCAAACGGATGTGGAATCATTGGATGTTTCCGGTTCTACGAACAAACCCGTTAGAAACCGATCGGAACGTTTGAATCTCCCGTCCAGGAGGTCATCCCCGGATTCCGCGTGAAACATGTACATTTTGATTTAAAATATTATTTCAATTTTATAGATTTATTATCTACATGCGATGGAAAGTAATGTTCATTATTGGTGAATAAAAATAGTTTTCAGAAAAAATATCTTCTTAATTGTCCTAAAAAATAATAATAGGATTTATAAACATGAATAGTTTTTTAAATAATTTTTAACTTTATAAATATATATTTTAATACAGAATTGTTTAAAAAACTTTTTTTACTCTGTTATATTCAAAATTTCATAAATGTCATGGTTTTCAAAAAATCACTAATTTTCAAGACTGAAATAAAAATAAATTATTCTGAGAAAATATCCCAAATCCACCTTACACAGCTTTTTATATAGAAATTATAAATTATGTTCCTTTTTTAAAATTAAAATTGAAAAAGTTATTTTTTTTATTTAAATGAAAATTCATTATAAATAATGAAAACTTATTCATATTGAGAAATTACTTATAAAAAATATTAGTTTTATTAATAATATTTACAAAGCATTTTATTTTTGATAAAAATATTTTATTTTTGATAAAAATATTTTATTTTTAAAAAATGATTTATTATTCATGGATTTTCATAAATTTAAATATTCTATTGATTGTCTTAGTTTGAGGTTGTCTTGAAATGTTATTTCAATAATAATATATATAGAGATAAAATGTATTCTCTAAAAATTAGAGAAGTTATAGACACTCTCATTAATTCATGTTCATTATGAATATAATACATCATTGATAACATATGTCACCTAACGGTACTCAATAATCACCATACATCACTCAGCCAAATACTATTACTATCAACTATGCCTTGAATCACACCACATTTGACCTCACTATACCACTAAACACATTCCCAATTGATACATATAAACCCTGGGATTCTTCACCAACTAAATAAAGAATATCCCTAACTGGTGTTAAATGGTGTCGAAATTTCTAGGGGAACATGTATTGTATCACTTTATTAGGAATAATAATTGACTCGTATATCAAAAAATGATCTAATTCATATTAGATCTCACTCGTGTGAATCAACACTACTTTACCCTACTTTCTCATAACAATAAATAATAAATTAAATATAAATGTCTAAAAGAATGTGGTCACTACTTATTTATAGAGTTACCACCTCATAAATGATATCAATCAATCAATCCAATGTAATATCCAATTATCCTTGATAGTCCTCTTATATATAATCATTTATTCACAAAATAACATTATAAATTAATCATAATACAGTTATAATTTCATTTCGAAGAAAGATCATAAAAAATCTATTGAGTTATATTGTAATATGTCACATGATGTGGTATAAAACTATTTAAAGGTCAATTAATTAAGTGTATATGACTTTTATATTACTCATAATTCCTTAATGTCAAAGGGAATTATGATTATATTCTGACTCACAACTAAATTTTACCCATCTTTGGTTAAATACAAAGTGTAATTTGTAGGTAGAATTAATTCAATTATTTTAAGGAGAAAATAATATATATTAACACATCCAAAATCCTTTATAACTCATAAAAAGATTCTTAATCTTATTAATTTTATTAAAAAATAATTAAATGGTGTTTCATATTAAATCTATAACCCCCTCAAGATAAAATTATAGGAGAAGAGGAGGAGGTTGGAAGATAATAAGAGAATAAATGATTACCTAAAATTTATCAAAATAATGATTAAAAATTTAACAAAATTGATTTTATCTATTAAAGGATTATGTGGGGGAAGTATATCTCAGTCTCCCAAAACTACCATTATCCACAAATGACTATTATTACATGCTAACTATATTTAGAAACAAAATTTTAAATTCAACCCTACTTTTTTTTCTAGATTCCATCAGGTGACGAATGGAAAAATAATAGAATTTAGTTCCTTCTGAAAACATTATAAAGTAACCTATAAACATCAACCAAGTTCCCAAAAATCACTAGATCATTTATTAAAAAACCCAAAAACTATTTAAATTCTGTTTACACCCATTATATTCACTCTATAGTTTACAATACAATTTTATATAAATAAACCCATTTCCCATAATTATCACATGAAATAGTAAAACTAATTTGAAAAAAATAATTTCAATAACATGGCTGCATTTCATGATTCTTAGTCCCAATATAAGTTATTAATCACAATTTTATCCCACCACTATCTCTATAGGCTTCGACGCTTCTTAGTTTCAAGGGACAATTAACAGTAGTTTTTATAAACTCTCAACCACATTGTTTTCGACAGTTAATAATAAATTTCACTCATTTATATTAAAACTCACCAAAACATATATTTGATGCATATTCCTCATCTTTCAGTATTTTTTTTGTTTACCCTTACCGTACATGAAAACAAATATTTATTCTTCCAATAGATTCTTATCACATTATCCCATCATAAGCTCCATTGTTTCCTTTAATAGAATAATCATGTCAAATTTGTGTCCTCATCACCAGTCATATATGAAAATCATACTTTGACACTTAATGGTAACAACTTACTTGAAAACATGATGGCTCATACAACACGTCATTTAATAAATTCTTTATCCAATTAACATTATTTTGATTCTGATGGAATTACTAGTGTTTTAAATAATTAAAAATTATAAAATAATTATTGATTTATCTTTTCTAAACTATAGAAAATATTTTCATATCTATAGGTAAGTGTCATGAGGAAACCCATTATAAAAACATATATATTCTTAATCATGATACTATCAATATCATAATTATTTTAATTATTGTAAGATTCCTTATTTTCTCGTAAGAGTATAGATATTATCTATCCTTAATCACTAAACCATCTCATTTCTTAAATATCATATCAATATGATACAAAACATATAAAATTTGAATGATTAAGATTTTTTGTTTCTAAAGAATTAACATTTCACATTAACCAAAAATTTCATACACACTTTAAACCATTCAATGATGAAAAAATGATCTCTCTATATGATGCTATTTCCCTACACGTCATATTATTAGTTCACAATAGAACACATAAAATGTTGGTCCGCTCCAAAAAAAATTTAACGGTTTACACCCAAAATAGCATCATCCTTACTCAATATCTAACATCAAACTCCAATTTTATAAAATTAGACATACTTTATTTTTGCATACATGTATTACTATACATGTAATATATTATATAGATATTGTGGCACATCATTATACTTTATAATCATGAAAAATCACTTATATGATGTCAAACCCATGGAAAATAATTTTTTGTCTATTAATCCATATGTTTTCTCTATTTTGTTATTTACATTTATCATGATATATCATAATGTGTACAGAATAAAAAATCATATCCCCCTAATAGTGTCAAACCAGTTGTGAATCAAGGGATATTATTGTTCATTATGTGACAATCAAGTCTAGCTCAATGTTCCCTTTTTAGAGTTATTACCACTACCTACCTTTACTCCAAAGACACACCCCTTTATAGTATTTAGAAAAGATTATAATTTCATAATATCTAGTCTCCCTATCTATTACAAAAATTCTCTGAAATATTATTATGATTAGACTCATCATTAGACTTATCATTAGTCATATCTAAATGGATATTATTGAAAATATCCCTTAGAATCTCAATAATGTTTTATCATCCTAGTTTATAAAGGGTAGATAGTTATTTATCTAATACAAACAATAATTAACTAATACTATGACATAAAAATATTACTACATAATTGACAAATATTGATTTCATAACATAATAATGAATTATAATATTTTTAGGTCGAGTAAATTTGGAAACATGGGCACACAACCTCTTACTCCAAATGTGAGCAATGACATGTTCCACTATGTTCTTTATAATTATCACCATTCATTATCATAAAATAGTTAATACATTTTCCCATACAATAGGGAAAGAAACCAAAATAAATGTTGAGGTTATATTCTTTTTATGGGTAAAAAACAATGATATCAGTATAACATGAGTATATGGGTATGGTAACATGTGTATAACATATAAAAACAATAACATTGATATCCTATATCACAAAAACAGTGTCATTTCATTAATAAAGGTCGTTTATAATAAATGAATCATAATGTGATCTATGAGGTTGATCCAGGAGAGCATAACATTGGTATATAAAAAGGAGTTGTGGTATACAAATAAGTGTAGAAAATCACTTAATTTTTAGTACATGGATTATTTATAAGATTATTATGTTGGACTGGGTTCACTCCCCAAACCTTTTTATTATTCTTGGTTCACTCCCTTGATTATCAATGTGGATATTGTCTCTTACTGAACTGGGTTCACTACACATTTCTGTTATGTTTATCTCTTAGATTTAAATATTTACCAAATTCATTAGAGGGTGGTATAGGTTACTCCTATCATATAATGAAAATAAAACATATTTGTACCATAATATGTTATAACATAATTATATTATAATAGAATAAAGGAACTGTGTTTCACAAAGAAAACATCAAAACATAACCCATGAAAAATTTAATGTTTTCATTATCATTTCATCTTTTCAAAAAAGAATTACCCATGAAAAAAGGAATTGGTTACATAATAATCTTATCATGGAATAACCCATGATAGAGAAATGAGTTTTATAAACATATTATAATTATTGAAATGATATAATTCATTAAACAATTATGAATGGTTTCTTCAAAACATACCCCTTATAAAGAATACATAACATTAATGTGTTTTATCTAAGATGAGAATTTATTAAGAAATAAAAATCCGTAAGACTTTTTTTTAGAAAACATCCTTTCATTGAATATCATATTTATAAAAATTAAAAATATAAAAAATATTTTGGAAATAATTTTTTAAAATATACCTGAAAACGTATAAAAAATCATTTAGAAGATTTCTTGTTGAAATATCGTTTTCATTATCCAAAAACAATGTTTGAAAACATAAAAAATTTGAAAAAAAAATTCATTGAAAATAACTTTTAAAATATATAAATTAATATTTGATATAATTATTATTCATGAAATCATAAAAGTCTATACAATCTATGCATATTTATATAATGATTTATATCACATTTTTATTAATACCCAAATTGACCATGATTTCAAAATTAAAACACCATAAAATATTATGAAACAAAATTCATATAAATTTAACACTTTATATATATCTCATTACATAAGATAATGATTTTATAATGTTTTACACAGAACCCAGACTGTGTCTTATGAAACACACAACACAGATTTTAAATGAAACATGAAAAACTATAAAAATATTATTATCTAATTTAATCGTAATTACATAACCATTGAAATAGAGTTTAACTATACGATTAATAAAATTATGAAACAGTTAGGGTTTGTAAAAGTATATAAAAGGAATTATTTTGTGAAAAGATAAATATAAATGAAAATAAAAACAATTTCAAAATTTATGAAATCGTTTTCTGAAAAAATATTTCTATAACAAATATCAACTTTTTCCAAATTAAATTGGAGATATTAGTTTTGGTGAATGATTTTAAGGAAATTAAGTATATTATAGTCACCTAATCTTCCCACGTTCAACAGATGTGTTTTTAGAGAAGTAATAATAAATAAACAATTTTTTTGCGTAAAAGTTAATTTTTTCCAAACAGAAAGTTAGGTAACCATTTGTGTAATTAGATTAAAAATATATCTTCAACTATTAGAAAATTTAATTTATAAAATGATCCTAATTTTATAAATTAATGTGTAAAAATTACCTTTTAGTGAATTTTAGATATCTTCCAACAAATATAAAAGTTTCAATGAATTACAGAGAATAATTATTTTTATTAATAAAATTATTTCATTTTAAAACATTTAAAACAATTAAAAAATTATGATGGTTAAGGTTAAAATTAGGTCAAATACATATCTAATAATCTTATTTAACTCATTTTCGGCTTTTGAACATTTTCTATTTAAGAGGTTGTTCTCCCATCACAAGTAAGGGATTAATTTTAAATTAATCTTTTCAGTTCTATAATTTGAAATTGAAAAAAATATATTCCCTATTTTGATTAATAATAAATTAAAATATGTAATAATATATGATTACTTTTTTAACAAAATAATTCTTAAAAAAACTACCAATTATTTATTATGGTTAATGTTAAAATGGGTTTACATTGGGTTAAAATATAATTATAAGTGTTAAAAATTACATGAGATATTATGAATACTAATTTGATGGATATACATAATATTTTTATATTATATTTTATCTGATGAACAATTTTTAAGATATTGAATTTTTAAAAACATGTGTACTTATTTATCATTCCAAAATTACAAGTTTGCATCTCACATAACATATAAATGGCCTCCTATTCTCATCTTCTCTTCCCACATCTAGAAACATTTGGTTTATGCAATATCTAACCTAATAAATTATTTATTTACATCCTATAATCATAGAAACCTGATTTTGGACATAAATCCAACTTGTGTAGCCTTTTGTAGCAGACAAAAAAACATTTTATAAAGAACATATTATGTCCCAAATCAAAAAATTTAATTTATATATTTCTTTAGATCCTAAAATTATTATTAATCCTTTAAGATATAATAACCTCAACCTCATTCATATATGGACATGAGGTAATATTAATTGAACTATTGTAATTGTTAACTAGAACCAAAATCTTTTTTACAATATAATAAACATGTATTCATTGTTTTTAATATGAATAAACACTTTATCACATCATTAGTGTTTATTATATTAACATAGTTTTTAATAATGTCCTAATAGTACGTGTCAAACTAGAATTTCATAGTTGTTCTCCAATATGATGAGAACCCAAAAGTACTACAACACTATTTTTTAATATAAGTTCATTAGCTGGATGATATCATTTGAGGGACACATAAGTTATAGGTTGTCGATTGTGGAGACTCATAGGTCCGTAAGGAACCTTCTTATGATGTATGCCCCAGTTAACCTCTAGTATGATATTATGATAATTACTCGTTCTCATAGGAAATCCACATTTCAATATGTCATTAAATGTTCCTATCAATGGACGTGTATATTTTTAAATATTCCATAAGATTATTAATAATGAGATTTATGAGTCACACACTTAGGTGTACTAACAAAAACCATGAATACATTTGTTCGTTTTGGGGTAGGATATGTTGCTTGTGTCATAAGTAATATTGCATTAATGAATAATGTTAGAAAGTAATTTTCTCTTTTGGTCTCTAATGAAACATAATATACGAATTCCTTTGATTGAAATGAATAGCCTAAATAAATCCATATCAATGGTGATCTATAGAATGTTGTATTTATGGAAATACAAAGAATGAGATATTAAGAATATAGGTTAATGGAAGTTGTATGAAACCCGATCAATTTGAGTTATTATGAGAAAGGGATTATATTACACAATAAGCATTCATATAATGTGACATGTCATTGAAAATTTAACTTATTTCTCCATGAGTTATCATGCATGGTTCTAGATGATAACCTTGTACTTTAGGCTGCGCCACCTAATTCCACTGAGAAAGAGGCGTAGAGGGTCTCACACTAAGTGTGTCCATAATCTTTGGCTAATATATTATTATTTATTTTTTAATAGGTTGAATAAATACTATTCACATATGTGGATAAATAAATATTCATGTACGATTGATCAAATTTATTATGTCACTAGTAATTAGAGATAAAATATTTAGTGAATAATATTGAATATATTTTTATTTACAATTTAGTGAATATGATGTTCATTAATTTATTATGGAATAATGAAGTGATAATTATTCAAATAAATAAATAGATATTATTCATGTCCTGATTAATATTATGGATGAATGGGGGACCAATTTCAGTGTTCTAGTGATTAATTATAATATTGAAATTTAATTAATTAAATAATATTTAATATTAATTCACATGTTAGGTGCATGTCGAGAAATAATAATATAATAATTATTATTTTACATGGGGTTTTTCTATGATTAAATAATAATATGTGAACTTTTGGGCTGATTTTATTTTAAACCTAGAAATATAAATTCCCCATTATATTATTTTATCATTATCCTATACAGTTATGAACAACTATTCATAGAGAATTCTCTTTTGACTAGAGAGTTCCCCTCCCAAACAATTCCCCTAAGAACGGTCTTCAATCCTCCACTACTGGATCATGTAGAAATATTTGGAAGTGTTTCTCATTGAAATTATGGTGAATAATTAAATCATTATGATATTCCTTGTTAGCACCCAAAGACACCTTTGGTGACATATAGAGATTCCTAAAACATGTGTGGATCACCACTATATGAAATATACATATGGTTTCTACAATGCAATGATGGTGCACTTCAGATCAATTTTTGGAATCATCAATGAAGAAATAATTCCTTTGAGGTAAATCTTTATCCCAATAAATTGATTATAAATCACTTGTGTTGATCTCCTCTCACTCAGTTCTGTTGAAATTATTATTTATCCAATTCTTTGAATCAATTTTGTGGATCATGCCGTTCATCATTGTTAGATCCATGATTGATCATCAATTATAGAAAAATTAAAAGTTGGGAACCAACAATTTTAGTCTTCATCTATTCTTGGTTTATATAAATGGTATTACAGGGGTTTCATTATTGTTTATAATTATTAAAAAACCATTGGTGAATTATAAATTTGAAATTTAGATTTTCAAGTCATTTTAATCAACTATTTAATGTGATTTGATAGATCTATTTCCTCCTCATTCATTTCTCGCATATCTAATCATGGAATTAATTTTTCTACATAAAATAAAATCAACGAACTCATCCAGAGGAACCTAGGATTCATCTTCAATAACTCAATAGTAAACACCATGTAATCGAAGTTACATGACCTGTACTTATGTTCAGATCACCAATAGTTAATTCAACAATTACTCAAACCATGTTCAGTAATCCCATGTAGTGTAGTTAACTCATACTTTGGGTGTTCACCAGGTCAGACTGAAGAATAGTTAGTTGGACTACACACTGTGTGGCCCATTGTATAGATAATCTGGTCCATTTTTCTCTATGAAGAGATGTGTTTTCAATACACGACCTACCTGACTAGTGATCATGTAACACAGAGTCAAAATAACAAGTGTCCCATTGTAAAATTTTTCTACTACAAATATTATGAGGAAAATACTACACGCTGAGTCACAAGGTGTGTGCATCAGGATGAGGGTGAAAGGGGTACACACCATATAGATCATATTTACACGACATATACTTATACCATTTTATGCAAATTTAAAATTTATTTCCATTAATTTGTAATCCTTGAGACATATACTTTTATGTGTTCATAAAGATATGAAATTCCATGTTATAGGATTTAATATACATAAATATTTAATTGTATAATTAATATTTTCATAATTTTTAAGACCATCATATAATGTATGAGTTGTAATACAAGTTGATACACTAAATACATTTATGCATTAGACATGAATGAAAAATCATGTAATTCATTTAATAAACTGTAATGTACACAAAGTGAACATAGGTTGTAACGTGTGTATTCTATATGTTACAAGAGTAAAACAGTATACAATTATGGTACTTATTATGTAGATTTGGATAGGTATTCACCATGTTCCGTCTGAGGTAAATTTATTTAAAAGATTAATTTTAAATGAAGTTATTTAAATTGTTTAAAATTATAATGGATGAGAATCTAATATATATTCATATAAGAATTAAGTTAAAAGGATTGATTAATAAAATATAATAATTAATAAATTGGAGCATGATTTATCTTAAATAAAAATGATTAATTAATTGAATTCTAGTTTTTTTAAAAGTGTAATATGATGCAAGAATATGGATGATCAGTAGTGGGACCGATCATTTTGTATGTAATTTGTTTTATTTAATTTATTATTAAATAAATATTTTGGAATATGTGCTATCTATCTTTATTATTATGTAGGGTCTGTGTTCCCCTAGTTTTTTATGTAAACTCCCATTCTCTCATCACATGCATGTGAGTAAAAAGAATATTTAATGGATAAAGATACCAAAAAAGTTGAGGTTATTCATGTTTATAGTGGAGGATAAACCAGTCTATGTAGATACAAAGGTAGATAAATTGAAAGCTATAAACATTGACCTCAATTAGTTTAATTTGTTTCCCTCAAGGTCAATGGTTAATTGGTCAACTACTAGACAAAATAACAACTACTATAACTTCATGATCATAACCTTTAGTTTTTTTAGTTACATGGATATTTCATTATGGATTTCCAATCAAATTCATATAATTAATGAATTATCAAGCATAAGATAAGGCTAAAATAATCTATATTATGTTTAAATACTATCTAAGACGAATTTAATCACTTAGGTAATCCAACGTAATAATAAAAATCATGTAATAAATATAGTAATTGGAAATTTATGCATAAAGGATAAAATCCATCAATAAAATATTCTCTCGATATGGCCTTCCATTAATTCAGTTAGAATCAATCCCTATTTAAAAGTACATGACCAATAATGTTTGGTCTTCTTTCAATTATAGGGGAATAAAAAATTGTGGTTTTGGGTTTACTTAACATGGTTCACATTAACGGTTGATTTCCAAAATAAGAGTTGTGTAACTAAGAGGAAAAGCTTGGGAAAATCATAAATTCATGTTTTTTGGATTGAGGAGTACACTAAATGGATCTAGTTCTGTGATATAATTTAGTAGGCATTGGGAATGGCCACCAAAATCCATTCATGTTTCTTGATTGCGACACCACTCCCCTACCTCATTGGCTTGAGGAGGCGGTGAGGGCTACATAGCCTTAAGCGACGTTCTCAGGGTTCCAAAGGCTGGCAATTAATGCTGGGGGCTTCATGATCATGTTGGGGAACGATTTTCCCTTCAGAAAAAACCAACCAAACAATGCAATATCAGCCACTATATGATGCATATCAAATCAATTACCCAAACATATATTCCCCAAAACAACCAAGTTGTTCCACAGTACAACCAAAAACCAAAAAAAACTGGACATGTCCACCAACAACTGAGTACAAGCAGAAACTAAACAACCAAATCACCACGAGGCATGTCACATCCCCAGCTCCACACCCAGCTCCAGGCTCCATCCTCCACCAAGACATCACAACACACCACTAAAGGAGGTTGATTCCTTACCTTTTCCCACATCACGGTACACAACATCTTCAAATACACCAACATGCCAAAGCAGGGGGTGAGTACTAAAACTCAGTAGGATTTCCCCAAATGACTTCCCTACACATGACACTAGGATAAAATTGTTTTCACATTTGTATAAAACTGTTTATATAAAATAAATCACATGTTTAACCTTTTTTACAAGCCAAACATGCTCTTACTAAGCCATCTTGCCCAAACTAAGAAACCAAAGAAATCCAAGAAGACAAGCCATAATCATCCCAACCTTACACATTATCACAATAATTCCATCTTGCAAAGCCATGCACAATAAACAACAAAACAACCAAAAAACAAAATAACCAAATGATGGGGCTTCCGTCCAACCCGTTCACCCATTCACACTAAGCGGCACTTCCCATCCACTGATCCTTGATGGTGGCCCATCCATCCACTATCCATCCCCTTTTATTGTGGTACTTCTCTCCACTTCCCCAAAACATTCCAATTAATCAAAACCAAGCATATAACCCACCAATGACACAACCACATGCAATCAATCAATTCCATTGCATATCTATCCACTTCAATAAATCACCAATTTATTGAAAATAATTTCCATGCCAAACACATTTCAATAAAACAACCATTTTATTGAAAACCATTCCATCATTTATTTTCACAAACCAACCATAACATCCCATTTTAAAATCTCTATCTTAAAATCCACAACAGGAGCATTTCACCATAAAACCCTATTTTTCCCAAAAATCCCCAAATAGAATTCCAACCAACTTTTCACATCAAAACACAAATAGTTTCAAGCCAAAGAAATTAATTGTAACCAAAAACCACTAGCTCTAACCAAGTGGAGTCAATAGAGAATCCACCTACCTTTAGGGTTCCTGAGAAATCGTCCCACAAGCCACTGCACCTCAAATCCGACGAATGCACCACCGAAACCTCTCTAAATCAACTTAACTAACCGTAACAAGCCTTAACATTAACATCCAAGGCACCCACAACCCTATCTATACACAAAAAAAGTGTAGATCTAGAATATCGAAAGAGAGAGGGGTGTAGATCTAGAGGAAACCATAAGATAAACTAGAGGAGAGACTTACCCGGGAGATACCACCTTGAATCCACCTTGAAACCCCTTCAAATCACTTCAAAAACATGTGGGAGACCCCCTAGAACCCTTGAGAATGGAAAATCACAAGTGAAGCTCGAGTGGGAGGAAGAGAGGAGTGATATGAGGCAATCTCGAGTGAGCCCAAGTATTATAACACTAATTTTATGTGGTTGTAGGGTTAGCACGCACAGTTGGGAAAACTGTGCGCTAACTGTGCGCACACCACTGCCTCGAGAGCCTGGGTCCACATGGTTTCCTCGCATAGTTCGGAAAACCGTGCACAGGTCGTGCGAGGACTACAGTCTCAAGAACAACGGTTTGCACAGTTTCCTAGGGAACCCAAATGGTTTCCACTAACCCTGCTCAAACCGTGCACCCCTTTAGAAGCCTCCAAACTCTTCCAAAACCATTCCAAACTCTCCCAAGCTCTTCCCAAGTCATCTCATGCACTTTAGACAAATAAAAATGCATAAAATGAAAACATATGTCAAACCGAGGGTGCTACATTCTCCCCACCATTGGACTTTCTGTCCTTGGAAAGTAGTGAACCTGCCATTTGCTGAAAGAGCTCGGGCCACTGCTCGAGCATTTCATTCTCCCGCTCCCAAGTCTCCTCTTGAATCCGACCATGCTTCCACAGAACACGAACTAAACAGATGCTTTTACCTTGAAAGATTTTCTCATGCCTATCCACCACCTGCACAAACACGTGTACCAATAAAGCATCCGGTTATTGCTCAATATGATCACATTGAATCACATGGTCACGATCAGGCTGATACTATTTCAACTGTGACACATTAAAGACATTGTGCACCACAGTAAACAAAGGTGGCATAGCCAAATGTTAAGCCCCCTCACCAACCCGCTCCACTATCTCAAATGGACAAATATACCTCAATGATAAGTTTCCCTGCATCCCAAACCGAAAATGTCCCAACCTAGGAGAGATCCTCAAGAACACATGATCACACACCACAAACGACAACGGCCGTCGACGATGATCCACATACGATTTCTGATGACATTGAGCCATATCCATTCTCTTTTTGATCAACATGATCTTCTCCATCGTCTCCTGGACAAGGCTTAGTCCAACCATTGAGGACTCACCTATTTCCACCCAACATAGTGGAGAACGACATGGCCACCCATACAACGCTTCAAATGGAGCCATCTGTATGGATGCCTAATAACTGTTATTTTATGAGAACTTAACCAACAACAATTACTCCTCCCATGATCCACCAAAATCCATGACACAAGCCCACAACATATCCTCTAGAGTTTGTATCGTCCTCTCGGATTGACCATCCGTCTAAGGTTGATACGCCATACTTATCGTCAATTGTGTCCCCTGGGCTTACGGAAATAATTTATAGAAACTAGATGTAAATCTCAAATATCTATCTTATAAAATCGAAACTAGAACACCATGCCTCTTTACCAACTCCTGGATATCGAATATGGACAGATCCTCCACCGTATTAGATTCACTAATCAGGATGAAATGGGCCAACTTCGTTATCCAATCAACTATCACCCATATGGAATCGTGATTTATGACTGTTATTGGGAGACCTGTAACAAAATCCATCGATATCTACTCCCACATCTAAATAGGGATTGGTAAAGACTGGAAAATTCCTACTGGCCTTTGATGCACTGCCTTGACCTACTGATAATTCAAGAATCATGAAACAAACTCATCCATGCTTCTTTTCATACCAACCAACCAGAACTGCGCCTTCAACACTTTATACATTTTATGAATTCCAAGATGAATAAACCACCTGGAATGATGATACGAAATGAGAAGAACCTCCTGACAAGAAACTTTCCCAACCATCTGATTCCAAAAACACAAAATTTAATCTTCATTCAGTTTCAAACCCTCAATTGTCTCCCAACTATTGAGTCTCAACCCCATGGTCACACACTCATAATCAGATATCTATGTCTCTCTAATGAGCCCATCCAAGTCAGGAATCAATGTAACTTGAAATAAGAACGCTCTATCACCCTAATTCTCACCTTCCACCCACATATCAGCTATAACTGACATCAACTTCCACTGGTCTGATGCCTGTTTAACCACCTAAGCATATAATTTTCTACTTAATGCATCTGACATAGAATTTCTTTTACCGATGGTGTACATTAAGTCAAAATCAATCATCTGGATATATTCCATCCATATCCTTTGCCTCAAGTTCAAATCCCATTATGATAAAATGTGTTTCTAGATCTTATGATCTGTATATACAGTGAATTTCACACCGAAGAGATAATGATTCCATACTTTCAATACATTGACCAATGCTGACAACTCCAAATCATGAGTTGGGTAGTTCTTCTCATGCACTCTCAACTACTATGAGCCATATGCAGCCACATAATTCCCTTGCATGAGAACGCACCCCAACCCTGATCCTGATGCATCACAATACACCACATACCCTTTTCCTAGTTCTAGAAAAACCAAGATTGGTGCTGGTATAAGATGAACCTTTAGCTCTTCGAAACAATGCTGACACTGCTCATTCCAATGGAATGGAACATTCTTCCTTGTCAAAATTGTCATCGGTGAAACCAAACGTGAAAAATAATGAACAAAACGCTGATAATACCCAGCTTGACTAAGGAAAATCCGTATCTCAAACACATTATTTGGCGGTTTCCACAAGATAACAACCTCTATATTTTCTGGATTAACATAAACACCTCTTTCATAAATCACATGGCCATGAAAATGAACTTCCTTTATCCAAAAGTGACACTTTGACAATTTGGCATACAACTGATGATCCCTCAAGATCCCCAGCACTATTGCCAAGTGTTGCTCATGCTCCACCCTTGTATTTGAATACAACTGAATATAATCTACAAACACAACAACAAATGAATCCAGATATCTCTAAAATATCCTATTCATCAATGCCTTAAACACTGATGGTGCATTCATTAGACCAAAGGGCATAAACAAATTTTCATAATGACAATATCTACTTCTGAAATCTATTTTAGGAATATCCTCCTTCCTCACCCTCAATTGATGATATCCTGACCTCAAGATGATCTTGGAGAACCATTGTGTTCCTCTCAACTGGTCGAAAAAATCCTCAATTCATGGAATTGGATATCTATTCTTTATCGTAACATGGTTAAGTCTACAATAATCAACACATATCCTCAATGTTCCATCCGCCTTTTCCACAAACAACACCTATGCTGCACATAGAGACGTGTGAGGATAGATAAAACCATTTTTTTCTAACTCTTTTAACTGAGCATTCAATTCCCACATTTCAGCTGGTGCCATCTGATAAGAAGGAAGTGAGATAGGACTTGTCCTCTGAAGGAGATCAATCGTAAACTCCACTTATCTTATGGGAGGCAACCCATAGAATTATTCAAGAAAAAAATCCACGAACGGATCCACAACTGCTAAAAGAACACTCTTCTCAACACCGTCTACCGATTCCAATGACAAAACCACCATCTAATACGATAACGTATTCACTTCTTGTTCCAAAAAACCTGTTGCACCCTGCCTTTCATGTCTCTCTCCTCTAATGTGATGTATAACACCATTTTGTGTCGTAAAATCCACTGTTCGCGCATCAAAATCAATGTGACCCTTAACCGCCACACTCCAATCCATTCATAGGATTAAATCATACCCATCCATCTCAAGCTTTGAGAAATTCCACACTATCTCAAACTTATTACAATGATACAACATTATCTACACAAGAAGGCTTGACACTCTCTTAGACCCAGAGGAGTTTGAGGTTTCAAAACTGAGGGAATCATTTATAACCTTAAACCTGGCAAATCAACCATATGTGTAGCAATAAAAGAGTGTGAAGCCCCCCGTATCAAAAAAAACATGCATAAAGGTAGAATTTAAAAGAATAGTTCCGCGCACCATGGATGGTCATGAATAATCATCCACCACAACCTGCTCAGCTCCAAACAGATGTTTTCTTTCCACACTCTGCTCTTTATTACCCAGCTGAGGCGTTGTGGTATTCCAAGAATCACCAAGTCCCACTTTACCCTACTGCCGAGGGGTATGCTGCTGCCCCCATCCCATCAAAGAATACGACATTTGGGATCATTGAGAGTGTCACACACACCCAACCTTGGACCATTCCGACAATAATGCTGCTCAGGCCCCATATTCTTAAAATTATGACATGCTCGAGTTTGTGCCATACAATCCCACTTGTTGTGGTTCGTAGACCCACACTGGAAACATCCTAGCTTGCTCTAAGGCTTAGGATGAAGAGTTATCGATCCTGCCGTCAGATTATATGTCATATTCCCTCCTAAGTAATTACTGTCCCTCATTTGCTTGAACCCAGCATTGGTGTTACCACTATTCCCCATGGGTACCACCATGCTTCCCCCACATGAAGCTCCCAACAGATCATGATTAGCCACCAATGCTCTATTCACCATCTATGTGTAATAATCTATAAATAGTACCGCTATCTTTGAATAGATTTCATGCCTTAATCCCACTTCAAAGATCATTTCCTTTAATGACGTGCTACCCTCCACCTCTTGTGAAAAACGAAATAAGTTCATAAACTTATCTGCATACTCCATCAGAGACATAAGATCTTGCTTCAAACTGAAGAAATCAGTCGTACGCTGAATTCTGAACATATGTGGGAAAAGTTGTTTATTAAAAAATTACTCAATGAGTTCCCACATCATACCCTAGTCCATCCCCATTCGGACTACCAACTCCCACCACTAATGGTCAATATCTTCCAACATATATGTGGCCAGCTTCACCTTTAAGTCTACCGACGTTCCCAGGAACTCGAAGATCTGGTTCATTCTATTCCACCGTGCTTCTACCCTCTCTGGATCTGAATCACCCCTGAATATGGGTGGATTTTTATTTTGAAACTGAACCGCATGATCCACATGCCTTTGTTCATCCTCATTGTTTCCACTTTCCACTGCTTGGAAAGCTTGCACTATGCTTTGCACTAACTGATGGTTCACCTAAGTCTCAGGTGCTACCACATTCTCAGCAGCCTCCTCTGGTTGGTCTTTACAATGCCTACCCAGTTCCATTTCTATAAACAGAAAACAAAACACTATTAATCTCACTTCCATAGAGATCACGAAATGCCATTTCAAATCTCATTACACAACACTATCACAACATGGCTTTCCACCAGTTTACATTTCCACATGTGCCATGTTTCACCATTATGAAAACCAATCCATTTTCAAAATACACAATTTCTACACATTACAATGTCACAAAACAACTATTTATTAATTCATCACAAAGATCAATATATCCCAATGAAATATGCATCCTAGTGGGAAGTCATTTATACCATGCATTCAATACTCATATCATTGGCTACACCCACGACAATGAAAAATCTAATGCCTATAAGTGTCTCCAAAACACTTATGTACCCAACTCCCTGGTAACTTGAATTTCAGCATAAAATGGTTAACTATGTCCTTTTATACTATACATTCCATGTTCTGACATTCCTATACCTTGATACCATCCCGACTCAAGGAATGTACCACAACATATGTCAACACGAAATCTGAGAATGAACTCTAATGGACCGAACAAAATGATACCACTTGTAACACCATGCCCCTAACTCAATGTCTTGAGGAGGTGATGAGGGCTATTTGTCCTTAAGAGACATTCCCAGGATGCCAAAGGCAGGCAATAAATGCTAAGGGCTTCAAGATCAAGTTGGGGAATGATTTTCCCTTAAGAAAAAACCAACCAAACCATCCACTAACAACAACTATATGATGCATATCAAATCAATTACCCAAACATGTATTCCGAAAAACAACCAACTTGTTTTACAATAAAACCCCAAACCAAAACAACTGGACATATCCACCAACATCAGAGTACAAGCAGAAACTAAACAACCAAGGCACCATGGGCCATGCCACCTCCACATCTCCACACCCAGCTCCATGCTCCATGCTCCACCAAGACATCACAATGCACCACTAAAGGAGATTGATGCCATACCTTTTCCCACATCACGGTGCATGACATCTGAAAAGACACCAAATCAGGGGGTGAGTACTAAAACTGAGTAGGATTTCCCCAAATGACTTCCCTACACACTCCACTAGGATAAAACTATTATCACAATTATATAAACCATTTTATATATAATAAATCACAAGTGCAACCTTTTTCATAAGCCAAACATGCTATTACCAAGCAATCTTTCCCAAACCAAGCATCCTAGGGAAATCCAACCAGACAATCCACAATCATCCAAACTTTACAAATTATCTTAAAAATTTCATCTTGAAAATCCATGCACAACAAACATCAAAACAACCAAACAACCCAATTGTTGCGCTTTTTTCCAACCCATTCACCCATTCACACTAAGCGGAACTTCCCATCCACTTATCCTTGATGGTGGACCTTCCACACACTATTCATACACTTTTATTGTGGTACTTCTCACCAATTCCCAACAACATCCCAATCAATCACAACCAAGCAAAAAACCCATCAAGGACACAACCAAATTCAATCAACCAATTCCATTGCATATCAACCCACTTCAATAAATCACCCGTTTATCTAAAATATTTTTCCATGCCAAAAACATTTAAATAAAACAAACCTTTTATTGAAAACCATTCCATCATTCATTTTAACAAATCAACCATAGCGTCCCATTTTAAAATCTCAATCTTAAAATCCCCAATAATAGCATTTCACCATAAAACCCAATTTTTTTCCAAAAATCCCCAAATAGATTTCCAACAAACTTCTGACATCAAAACACAATTAATTTCAAGAAATAAATATTAATTTTAACTAAAAACCACTATCTCTAACCAAGTGGAGATGAGAGAGAAGCCACTTATAGTTAGGGTTCCTGATAAATCGACCCACAAGCCACCGAGCCTCAAATCCGGTGAACGCACCACTAAAACCTCTCTAGATCACCTTCCCTAACTATCACAAGACTTAAAATTTATATCCAAGGAAATCGAAACCCTATATCTATACACAAAAAGTGTAGTTCTTGAATACCGAAGGAGAGAGGGTTGTAGATCTAGAGGAAACCACAAGAGAAACAAGAGGAGAGAGTTACCCGGGAGAAACCACCTTGAATCCACCTTGAAACCCCTTCGAATCGCTTCCAAAATGTGTGGGAGAGCCCCACCAACCCTTGAGAATATAAAACCATGGGTGAGGCATTAGTGGGAGTAAGAGAGGATTGATACGAGGCAATCTTGTGTGAGCCTAGGTTTTATAACCCTAATTTTAAGTGGTCGCACCGTTAGCCAGCACGGTTTAGAAAACCTTGCCCTAACCGTGCGCACGCCACTACCTCAAGAACCAGGGTCTTCATGGTTTCCTCGCATGGTTTGGAAAACTATGTGTAGGCCATGAGAGGCCTACTATCTCATGAATAAGGGTTCGAACAGTTTCTTGGGGAAGCTTCACGGTTTCATGTAACCGTGCACCCCTTTAGAAGCCTCTAAACTCATCCAAAACCATTCCAAACTCTCCCAACCTCTTCCCAACTCATCTCATGTACTTTAAACACATAAAAATGCATAAAAAAGACAACAAAACTCAAACTAGGGGTGATACGTTGACCAAACAATGTCTGGGTAATAAGAAGGGGAATATTGATCTTTTCCACTATGATGTCGAAGAAACTAGACATTCCAAAGACATTGGTGAGGGATATTTGGTTTTGATAAAATATATGGAGACTAATAAATATATAATTTTTTTATTTGTCTAAATTTTATCAGGTAATTAAATAAAATTCATCTTATCTTATTTTTTAGTATCCGAAAAAACTGGCACCAAACATATCATGGAGATCCATATATGAGTAAGATAACATTTTCACTAGTAGCAATTTCCTAGAGTGGAAATGGTGCATATGGGTCACCCTTCTCCAGCAAAAGAAATTTTATATTCTGGAAGGGCATTTTCTATTTGTGTCGGAAAATGAGGCAATTGTTGATGAAATATCTCTATGTTATAAATGCATCAATGATTCTATATATGTCAGTGCTTCATGCTATCTTCTATGTCTAATGATAAATTAAAATCAACATTAATATATTGATTATTATTGCATGATGTGTCACCTTCTCAGTCTCTATCATGTGAAGGTGAGACAAGTGAGGTATGAGATCACTAATTCTTTGTTCACGACTACACATATAGAGTCTCTTCCATCTAGGACTAATGTAGTCATGCTTATTCGCTACATTCAATTCCTTGACATATTAGGGATTAAATTACCGAATGGGTTTTGTACATATCTTATACATTAATCATTTCCCAAGACCATCTCTATCGTTTTTTTGAATTATAATATCAGAAATAATGAAAAGAATCTTTTTAATCTTATAACCATGATCCTCCAAGTGGACAAAGACATGGGGTGTGGCAGAACTGTAGTAATTATAATGAATAAGAAGAGGAGGTACTAGTAATAGGGTCCAAGACATATGAATAGTCTAACTCCCCCAAGCATCGTCATACCAATAAGAAGAAGATCCAATGGTAGGACAAGGAAAAGGAGAAATTTTGTATTTTATGTGGCATGTCAGACCACCAGAAGAGGAACTACACCCAAAAGCATGAAGAATCTAGATATGCATTCATTATCGAATGAAAGCTTTCCATTTCTATAGCTTAAGTATTACATACTACTTTTGGTGTTCACATCTACATAAAAATGTATTAAACAAGTATATTTTAGAATATTTATAGATTACATGTGGTTCTATGAGATGCCAATTGTGTGAGGATGACTGCTATCGACAATAGTGACTTCCACCATTCAGTTCTAGTAGGGATAATTTCGGTTTTATTAAATTTTTATTATTACGCGTAGTTACCAAAAACATAATTTATGTGTGATGTTTTTATACAGATCACATTATTTTCATGATTGTATAATATAGTCATTTATTTAATAAATACAACATATGTTATTATATGAAACATTTAAATAATAATTTTTATATATTATATTAAAAAAAGGCATTGTGAATCATTGATGAATCATGTCCACATGACTCATATAAAACCCAATTGTGGCATCTATGTTTTGTTCATTTACATTAGAAGCATTTGTGAATTCCCTATGAAGATGGTTATTTAGACTATTCTAATCAATAAGAACTTGATATGGGTTATGTTTTTTACCAGAAAAAAATTGACCAAAACCCATTCAGTGGATAGGGTGAGAGGTCCAGAGAACTTCTTAGATTGTCACACAATGATATGTGTGGACTACATCCAGTAGAATATAGAGGTGAATATTCTTTCTTAATATCTTTAAAGATGACTTGAGAAGTGTTGGATATATATACTTTATGAGGTATGAGTCAATTTCCTTATAGAAATTCATGGATTTCGTGAATTATGTAGACAATCAGTTTGGTAAGAAGAAAAAGAATCCTTGATTAGATCGAGGTGGTGAATATCCTAAAGAATAGTTCATTATCTTTATAAGAAATTTTGTGATTATATCTTAACTCTCTCCACCTTATACACCATTGTGGAATGGTGTTAGTGAAAGGATTAACAATTCTTTGTTAGACATGATAATGTCAATGACGAGTCATACAAATAATCAATTATCCTTTTGGGGATTATAATTACAAACATTGGAATAAAAATAAAATTATGTACCAACTAGATCATCAAATAGAGTTACCTCTGAGATATAGAGTGGAAGGAAACCCATTTTATCACATAAAAGTGTATGTTATTGTGAGGTGTTTTTATGCCTTCTCAGGAAACAAACTAGAACCTCGAGGCACGAATTGTATCATTATTGTTTATCCAAAGGACTCAAAGGTATATTACATATACAACCCCTCAAAAAATAATGTGACTATAGCTAGACAAGTCAATTTTTCTGATAATTATCACAGACCCAAAATGAATCGTGGTATAATGATTGATTTTGATGTATATGATGCTCAAGATACATAAGATTTGGTTTCATAATGGATTCCAAATGTTCCCACGGAATAAGTAGTTATTAAAACAAAAGTACTTCATAGTGGCATAAGAGAGGTTAGAGAACCAGAGAGATAAGATTTTCTTATCAAAAAGAACTGTGACTCATTATTAGTTTATAGTTATGTATCTATCTTCTATAATGATAAATTAGCGAAATCAAAAAGCTACAAGATTGAAAAATCTATGAGTTCTAAAATGGATTACGTGTATTATATCAAAGTGTTGGTTTTGTAAAATACACCAGTTGATGTAAATCCTATTGGATGCAGATGCATATTCAAGAGGAAATTGGAAATGAATGGCAATGTAATTGACTATAATTAATGGATAGTGGATAAAGGGTTTAAAAGAATCAAATATTTATCTATGATGAATCCTTTTCACAAATTTCCTTGTTTATATCTATCAGAATCATGCTTGCTATAGCAGCTTACCATTACAATTAGATTTGGTAAATGGATTTCTAAACTGCATTCCACAATGGGAATCATTAGTAATCTGTATATATGACTCAACCATAAGGTTTTTTGACTCTAAGTGATGAAAAAAGAATTGAAATTCACAGATATACATTTATGGATATAAGAAAGATTCCCTCTCATTAACAATTAGATTAGATAACTTCATAATGAATTTGGGTTCATTAAGAATGAAAATGAGCCTTGTGTTTACAAGAGAATTAATGGGAATGTGGTTGTTATCCCTATAGTATATGTTGATGACATAGATTATCTCAATTAAGGGTGGTGGCAGCAGATCTCCCGATCTCTCTCGCATCCATGGCATAAACCTAATGCCTCGTGGTTCTGCTCCCTCCTCCTGATCGGAGGGGGGAGGCTCATGTTCTCAGTTGCACAAGAAAGGGAAATCATTCTTGTCATTCTCAAATCCTGATTCCCTTCCTCTCTTCCCAAAGGTCTCGTTGTCCCCGAATTTCCTCGATCTGTTTCAGAATGTTCCTCTACTCCCTTTATCTTCAGTGGAGCTCACTTGCACCATGGACCCCTATAAACTCATGTTGGTTGCAAGATTCCAACATCATCGGCCAGCAGTTGACGAATTTGATCATTTCGTCTTCGGTTCCTGGAAGCTACAGGAGTGCGCAATGGTAGGGCTGCTCGACTGACACCATTTTATGATTCGATTTTCATTGGAGGAGGATCTTGTTGTCGCTTGGTCTAGGGTACCCAAAATATGCAACGAAGATTCCTTCTTCCTCTTTCTATAGAGTTTTTATTTTCACATGTGGCGGCCCATCTACCATTGCAATTTGTGTTAGTCTCTATGGCCTCCCTCTATCTTCCCAAAATCCATCTATCTTGTGTGTTATTGGAAATATGATCAGAAGATACCTTTGTTATGATCATAGAACGAAGGTCCTCTGTCACCCGGTTTGTCCAGGAATATGTGGTGAGGCCAATGGTGCGAGGCCACCTATTAATTGGGTTTGTATTACGGATGGGGAAGATTTCTGATGGAAGCAGGAGGTCATATTCGAGTCTCGGATGAGTTTTTGTGCAAACTGTCATAGGATTGGTCATCATGAGTCAGTATGTCAAAGAAATAAATTGGCCGGGTCTTCGCAGGCAGTGAGATTCGGCAATGGTGGACATGGCAACATTGATAGGGTGTCGTCGCTAGTGGAGTTACATCATGGGACTTCTCTACCTGGGCGGTCTTCTTTTTGTGTCAAAGAGGGAAATGTTTTTCCTCAAGAGGTTGTAAATAAGGATGGAATGGAGGCTTCATCAGAGTAGGGAATGAGATCAGAGGACCAGTTTCATCCTGCTACGGCATGCGAGGGTGTAAGGAACGATCTTGGAGGGTCTCATATGGTTGGAGCTATTGTGAAAGAGGTGCAACCTTCGTTGAATCCTTCTGTGAAGCAGTTTTTTGATCATCTAAAATCTGATCTTGGTGGATGGAAGCGGGCTTTATCAGATGATGCTAGAGGCGGCCCCTTGTAGCTGGATACTGTTTCCATTAGCAACCAGTTCGCGGTTCTGGAGACTGAGAAAGTTTCTACTAGTGGGGATGGCCTTAAAAGGACTGACCCTGCTAATATGCAGATTGTTTCCTCTGATATTCTAGATGTGATTGATGATAAACCTGGAATGGAGCCGTATTATGGTCATGGAATTGAGTTTCCCATTCAATTCCTCATGCTAATTAATGATAACATTCAATTTCACTCAGTAGGAGATGGATGTTTGACTGTATCAAAGGGTATATTTTTTGAAGGGATTGATGGATACCAAACAGTTGATTCTGTGCACATCAACGGAATGTGGGGAAATGTATTGGATAATGAAAAAGAAAATGATAGCAATGACTCTAGAATATCTTACAGTGATGTGGTTCAAGGTGGAAAAAATAAATTTCCTACAAGTGAAGGTGGTACAACTGCTCCTCCATGATGAAGGCCGAAAAAAGATTACTCTTTCCTGCCAAGTCCAGTGTGTACTAGATAATCCTCCAAGAGGGAGAGATTTCATGGGACTGTCACTGGTTTGAAAAGGGAATTGCAATCTTCTATTGAGTTTCTATCATTGGAGAATTTGAATCTGAGAAGGAAATATGCAAAAATCCTTAGACACAATGAAATCTCGGAGTTGGAATCAGCTACTGTGGATGAATATGTTGATGGGGATGATTTTTATTATATGTAGTTGTCTTATTTGGTGTTCCATTCTTGATTTACTTTTCCTTTACTTTAATAAATGGTCAGGGGTTTTCCTCTGAATATGCCTTCCTGGAATGTTGATGACATATTAATTATTGGAAACAACATAACATTCTTACAATTAGTAATGGATTGGTTAAACAACTGCTTCTACATGAATGTCTTAGGATGTATATCCTATATTTTTTGGATCAATATCATTCATGATAGATCCAAGAGGCTACTTAGACTAAGTCAGAGTATATGTACAAACCAAATACTAAAAGGTATTTAGTATAGAATCATAAAAAATGGGGTTTCTTCCATTGTCACATGGTTAACATCATTATATGAAAATGTGTCCCTAGACACAAAATGAGAAAGATAGAATGAGTAAGATCACATATGATGTAACGATTGGATCAGTACAGTTTTCCCGATTATGTACAAGACTCGATGATTTATATGCATTGAGAATGGTAGGCAGATATCATGATGATCCAAGAGAAAAACACTTCACTGCTGTGAAGGCTATCCTTATTTATTTGACAAGAACCAAGGATATGTTCCTGGTGTATATATGAGACGAGGAGCTAGTTATCAGAGGTTATACTGATGGTAGATTTCATACAGATCAATATTATCTGATGTATAAATCTGGGTATGTTTCTTTCTCATAGGAGGAGTTTTGACATGGAGGAGTTCATAGAAGCTTGTTAATGATAATTCTACACAAGTTTCTGAGTACCAACCATATTCTGATGTAGCCAAGGAATCCTTTTGGAATAAGAACATTGCCTCATATATTGATGAGGTACCTAGTGACAATGACCATATCACATTGTATACTGACAATTCTATACTGGTGGATCTTTAAAATGAGACAAGATCGCACCAAAGGACAAATAATACTCTCTAGAAGTATCCCATATTGTGGGATTTGTATTGAAGGGGTGAATAGGAAGTAAGAAGAGTACCCAAAGAATAAAATATGGTTGATCCCTGGACTAAACACCTATCTTACAAGAACCATGGGAATCAAGTGAGAGAGAGTGGAATGAAGTTTGTTAGTAGTAGGCTCTAGTTAAAGTGGGAGTTTGTTAGAGTTGGTTCCCTAGACCCAACTCCTTCATTCGTGATGATAAACATTCATTCATTTTTTTGAATATTAATAAAATTATTATCACATAATTATTCTTATTCATCATTTTATAGTATTTAATAATGTCATAATAGTAAAAATCACACATAAAGGTCAAAAAAGTTCCCCACTAGGATGAGAATTCTGAATTTCTATGATACAATACTAGATTATATGTTTAATTGTTGGATGATATCATTTAAGGGTCATAAATGATACAGGATATCATGGTTGGAGACTCATTGGACCTTGAGGAACCTTCTCATGATGTACGCCTTTGGTATTATCCAGTAGAAAATTATGTGAACGAGACCCGCCAGTAGGAAATCCACATTTCAAAGTGTCATTGTATTATCCTATATGTGGACTTGTGTAATGGTTATTAGACTTTATGATTATTATTATTGAGTATTATGAGTCACACAATAATATTTATTGGTGAAAACAGTATCATGATATGTTCATGGTGTGGTAGGCTATATTTGGTATGTCATGAATAATATTACATTACAGAATAATGAGAGAAATGATTTATTACTTTCGTTATGTAACAACATTTAATATCTCATGCCCATTTTTTTAAATTATATATTCTAAATAAATAAATGTTCATGGATATCATTTGGCAAGTTCTATTTCTGGAACATTAGATAATGAGTTATAGAGCATATAAGTTGATGGAATTAGTATGAAACCTTCTCAATTTTAGATATTTTAATAAAGGGATTATATTACATGGTATGAATTATTATGAGGTGACATGTTATTTCATCATTAAATTCATTCTATATGGGTTCCTTGGTGTGTTCTTAGATGCTAACATGGTACTTTAGGATTCTTTGTCTAATGACACTAAGAAAAAGGCATAGAGGTTCAAACACTAAGTGTATACAAAATCTCTGTTATATAATATATTATTATTTATTATTTAACTTATTGAATAAATATTATTGACATATGTGGTTTAATAATTATTCATGTATGGTGGATATCATTTTTTTCATCAATTGTTTTTGGAGAGAATATATTGTGAGCGTAATATTTAATAAATATTTATTTTCTCTATAGTGAATATAAAATTTATTTTTTATAGGCGATTAATGTTGTGGTATTAATTTCACAAATAAAGGGACATTATTAACGGCCAGATAAATATTACAAAGGAATGGAACAGTGAGTTTAAAGATTTTGAGTGAAATAATTGTAATGCCCTGACCCCAGTTACTTAGAGTCGGTGCAATATTACATAACATAGACATGATATAAGGAATCATGTCTCAAAAGACCACTAACTTTAGTATCATTTGAAGTACTAGATGCATACATAAGTTTTACATTACATTAAAAAACAACAAAACAACATTATGTCCTCTTTAAACACAATCATATCCTTGACCAATACCTGTACGTTAATCATAATTAACTTCTTCACATCTTGGTAAATATAAAACATAAGAAAGGGGTGATCTCAAATGCTTAATAAGGATAACAATACGGAGTAAACAATTATAAATAAGCATAAATATTTAAAGAAATGTATAAGACTAAAAAAATCATTTTAAACATAAACTGTAGAATAATATTGCAAAGATAAATCAAATAATTCCATTTACATATTCAAATGGATATTCTAATAGTTGAAAAAATCACATATAATATCAATAACTAATTTTATAATTATTGAATGCATAATGTTGGACATCATAACCACATAGTCAAAGCCACAATCCCAGACTACAAATAAGATTTTGTAATGGACTTGTGCCAAGACACTAGTTTGTCTCATGAGCCATTCTGATTCATCGAGGAGCTATAGTAGGCTCCAACCATGACATACTATGTCCAATGCATCCAATATATGAAAAGTTTGAAACATAACAAAAACATTCGTATTAAATATAGCATAATAAATGTTAATACATTAACCATAAACAATGAATGATATATAAATAACACATCAATAGTCAAACATATCACAAAACCTTAAATACATTATGTATGATTGTATAATAATAAATCAACATCAAACAAGTGTAAAATTCATCAAAGGTTGTTGAAATATATTAAATCAAAACTGTTTGAGATTAATATATCTTTCTATTTTGAAATCATTTAAAAGTCACTTAATTAAAAAAGAAAACACTTTTTTTGAAAATATTCTTTTAATATTTTAAAAAAATATTTGAAGTTGTTATAATTAAGGAAAATATCAGCACTCTATTTATAATTAAAATAAACATTATTAAAATAAATTTTCTAAAAGGTCATAAAGTACATTGTTTTGAAAAAAACATAAAGATTCCTTTCTAACCATTTTATAAATATTCACCCAAGGGTATTAATGAATCTAACCCATAGTCTAGTAAATATTGAAAATGTTTTGAAATACATTTTAAAAAAACATGGATGTGGGTGATAAGGAGGTCCCATTAGAGACTCACGTATAAACAACCATGGGTAATAAGGAGATTGTAAAATTAACCCTTACAGATTTGGTAGCTTACGAAACATAAACCACATGAAAGAAGGCTCATAAAATTAAGATTTAAATACCAATAAATTAATGTAAATTACACAGATAATACAATCATGGGCCTCATATACACCACAGAAAAGGGAATAGTGTAAAATATTGTAAGAATCCCGTGAGAATAAAATATGAGATGAAAACAACTTACCTTGTGTCTGATTTATCCATTTGTTCTTTAAATTCATGAATAATAAATGTAATTTAATTTATAATTGATTAATAAGACCATTCATGTTTATTATTTCATTAATATCATTTTTTACCTTGCTATAACAATTATTTGAGTTCATATCGTACTTTCGATCGATGTTTAGAACATGCGTTAAAAATGAACTTGTTATAATTATAAATTGTCCATGTTGTCAAAATTCCATTATCTAGGGAAAGATATTAAGTATTTATATATAATATATATAATATATATACCTTATATATGTATTTATAATAGTCCATATCATTTTGATATTTGAAAATGATATGCATCATTAATGGAGACGGTAAGACGTACGTACGCATGAATGCTTCTTCCATTTCATGTTTTTTCATTTTAATAGTAATAAAAACACAATGATACATATGTATATTTTTAATAATGTATAATAAAATATTTTATATATGTTATATAATTTAATTAACACAATCCTTTATACATTCCATTTAGGGTAATAACGAGTCATATCACTTTGAGGGGGTGGTTTTCCGCACTTTCTCAAATGAAATTATCGTATATATACAACATGAATAGAATAAGGGAATGATATAAAAAATAATTACAAAATCATAGAGTTAAAATAAATATCATAAATATCATATGTAATTACAATGACATCATAATGACCACCATAAGAGGTACTTGTAGGAGATTGAACAATCATTGTTTCGCGAGGCAGTAGTTTGTCGTCCATAGAATCAGTATGTTCGTATCCATTAAATGGAAGTGTGTGTAAGTTTAGATAGAATACTTCTCATAAAAAATTAGAATATTTATGATATTGGGGTTGTTATAAAAGAAAGGATTAAAAAGATTTGATGGTTTTGGAGAATTTTATTAATAGAAAAGAACTTAAGAGAAGATGTTACCATTAATTCAGGTAACTCCCTTTGGTTTGAACTAAAAGGATTACTTGAAGTTACTTATGCATAAAGTAGGGATTCTATGAGGAATATAGGGATTTAGGGAGCTTAATCAAGCAGATTTTGGACTATTAATGTTGTTTTAGAGGTGTGAGTAATGGGTTAGATGTGATGGCTTTTTATAAGGTATATGATGTGCTCTTTAAAAATGTTTGAAAATATTATTTTATTGTAAACTAATTTTCGGTTTCAAAAGGACCAAAATCATTCCAATAAAAGATAATATGGCTATTGTACTTAATAAAATTATCCAATATGAATTTAACAGGTTTTAGATTCTTTTTAAAATTTTATAATCTCATTTATTTAAAGCATTCATTAATAAGGTAATCACTGCATCGTCATTGTGTAATAAATAATTTTATTTATTTGATGTCGAAAAATTATAAATAAAATACCATGATGTAGGTTATAATTATTTCTTTCTAATGAATTTTTATAATTATATAGAAAACTTATATAACCCCATGAGAAAATTTATTTACAAAATGATATATGTTTTTGTCATTTATGTCATTACTTTAAATTAATTATTATAAAGTGTCATTATCACTATCATGTGGCTTCATGGGGCCCCAAAATTGACCCCATGATGAACATGGTCAGACATGTATCTGTTAATAGGGTTATAACGCATGTAATAATAATTTAATATTATTGTAATATTATTTTTACCCTTATTTACTAGATTTACCCTTTAAACATGATAAATAAAATATTTACTAAAGTAAATATACATAATGTTTAAAAATAAAAAGACTCTTAATTAAAAAATTTGGACCTCCTGATTCCAAATATTGAATCCATTTTTTCATATTTAAAACACATATGTGGCATAAATTAATTTTAAATTAATTCCCATTGTCAAAAAAGTGTGTTAAAAAAATAATAGTTATCAAAAGATTGACACTTGTTTATGTCCAATTTCATTATGAAATTACTTACAATGATCAAAATTGGATTAAATGGTAAGAATTTAATGTAATAATTTCTTTAAAACCACAAAAATGAATAATTTAACAATATTAATTATTTCTATTAAAATCGATTCTTTCAATTAAAATTTATTATTTCCACTATTCATCAAAATATGAAAGTTATCAGACAATTATCGGAAATTAATACAAACCAAATATTAATTTTCCTATTATATAGAATAATTTGATTTTGCTAAATTAAATATATAAAAGCATCAACCATTGGATTTGAAAAGGGTTCTCCATTAAAAAGTGGAAAAAATTCATTTTTTGAAAAATACTTCTTTTATCTAAAAAATTGAATTTGTCACTATATTATTTCTATGAAACACAATAGATGAAGGTAAAATTTATATGGGATATATATAAATTTCAAAATGTTTTTATTCCAACTCATAACTACTTTTTAAACGCCTATATTGATAGGTCGTGGTGTGCCTGAACTCAGTGTTTCCTGTAGCATAAGCTCTTCTATTATTCAAAGAGAAACGTACCATGGAAGCTTGAGGTGTTACATTCTCCCATCCTTCAATATATTGTGTCCTCAAAATTTGAAAATGTTCTTCGAAATTGAAAGGTTGAAAATTAAAAATCACTTCCGTTGAAAACACATATTCAAAAAAGGGTTAATAATATTTAGTATTAATAAGGGGGAAAGGGAAATGAAAATGTCACAACCAAATTATTGTATCAATTTATGAGAAAATTTCTGGAAATTAAAGACACATAATGGAAGTAAAAAAATAAATATTTATACGCATTGATTAAGGTCATCAGTCACAAACTGGTGTAAAATTGAGGGCCTTAAATCCATCAATCTATGACGATTTCAAATATCATCGATTCAAAAAAACATAAGGTATTAGGATACCACATTTTTTATTTTAATAATCCTTCCCTAAAGTTTTAGAATTTTTTTCTGCATAGAATAAGAGAGAGAAAAAAATACAAGATAAGAAAAGTTCCATCTATTAACTAATTTCTACCACAAACATATCATTAACTCAAAAAGTTAACAGATCTCAAAAATATTCTATTTATCATAACAATGTAAGGTTCCAAACATATAAAATAAAAAAATAAATTTATAATAACTAGTTTAATTTAGTAGGCTAGTGGTAAGTGATAAATCCTTGCAACACATTGGTTGTGGGTTCGATTCCTGCAACATTATCTGACGTGATGGGTTATCGCTCGACCGACATGTTGTCCTTTTTCTTAAACTATAGTATTATAATATTCCAATAAAAATACTATGAAATATTTTATCCTTTAAAAATAATATCAAATGTTCAAATTAATCCATTCATACCTTTACAGTTATCCAAAATACTTATATCCAAACACTCTATAAAATGTCTCTAAATTCCAAAATCAATTGTAACATTAGATTCAATACACAACATAAAGTTTCTCTTATTGTCACATTATGAAAATATGATTACCTTCATAATATTAAAACCTTAATGAAAACAAAAATAATTGTATCACAATTCATATATATATCAAATTATTCTTATAACCAAAATACAATTCAATAACCCAGAAACACAAATACATTAATTATTCTACTTCAACTTTAGTAACATCATAAGATTGGGTTATCTCCCTTGGCTTGTTCAGAGGTATGTTTCATTAGTTCGTAGGGTATTCATTTTTATAATAGTCCATTTCACTAAAATTGTAGCATTAAACATTGATACATATTTATTTACCTTGCTATCACAAGCCTGGTGACATTTTTCTCCACATTTGTAACAAACTCCCATTCCTTTTAAGAAAGTACCTTTGTGTCTCTGCACAAAATTATCACATAAGAAAAAATAATTCTTTCTATGTTTCCCTTTATCTGTTTCTTAGTCAACCATTATCATCTTATCTGGCATTAATTTAATGTCACAAGACATAAAGAATTAATTTTTTTCTTGATAGCACATGAGATTATATCATCTTATATCGAGAAGGATTGTGAGACTAATTCTTGATGGAGAAATGGTTTTATCACATCAAAAAATAAATCAATCTTACTCCTTTTATTACATATATATTATGATGTACACCTTGATAACCATGTAATGTTAGCCTTATACATTGTGACATTCTTATCCTCCTTTTCCCTCAGAATAAGATATTGGCTTTCCATATCAACTCGTTTATCACGAGTAAAGAATTTTCCGAAGAATTGTTTTCAAATCCATCAATTCAATATTTGATACATCTTCATCCTCATTTGTTTTTTGAATTAATTACCACCATTTATCTGCATCTTCAGGGAGGTGATAAACATCCATGAATACTTTTTCTCTTTGGTTACTCCCAAGAGCATGAAATATTTTCTCTAATAAACTTATCTATTACACAAATATAAGTGGATTTGTATTCCCATTGAATTTTTGTGGTATTTACCTCATTAGTGGTCTAGCAATGATCCTTCACATTGTGGATTAGGGTTCTCTATATGGGTAAGGTTATTATTCATGACCATAGTGTAAGAGGGAATTCCCTACATGTATTACATGCATTGATGTAATTGGTATTCCTTCCAATAGGCGCCATTTCTTAACATTGGGATGCGTTAGATTAGTTTACGAATTGAAATAAATAATTCCAAACATTTAAAACAATTAACATAAATTGAATACTATATAGATATAATATATAATAATAATAAAAATTCTTTTATAATGTATATACTCATAAATCTTTTATAATTTCATGTAAAAAAATGTGAATTATCCTAAACATATCCCCATGGAGTTTCATAACCAAGAGTTCATCCAGGCCTGTTGTAATGTATCGAAATATCCCATGTCTTTCTCGTAACGTCATGTCATTTTTTTCACTCATAGGTACATCTGTACCATAGCCGCATCAACCTGCTCGTATCCATATTGGGATTTATTTTTTGGAACACTCACAAAATATCTAAATTACCAAAATTCTAGGATGTTATTCTATACTAATCCCCAATCTCTATCTTATGTTAATTTCATATAATCAGAGTTTTTCTAAATAATGTTTCCAAGGCTTATACTAAACTACCTCTAATAACAACTGTAATGGCCAGACCCCAGTTACCTAGAGTCTATGAAATATTTCATAAAATTTCCAATAGATGAGGAATCATGTTTGGAAAGACATATCAGTATAGTAGCCTTATAAGTACTAGATGTATACACAAGATTTACATTACGTCCTAAAATAACGAAAAACAACTTTTTGTCCCCTTTAAGAACACTCATATCCTTGACATGTCCCTTCAGGTGAATCATAATTTTCTTCTACACATCCTGGGAAAAAGAAAACATTAGAAATGGGTGAGCTCAGATGCTCAGTAAGGATATCTATATTGCAGAAACTATCATAAATAAGAATAAAAATTTAAGGAAATGTATAACACTAAAAAAATTCCTTTAAAACTTAAAATTCCTCATAATATGGAAAGTATTAAAGAAATAATGTCATTTAATTATTCACATTGATATTCTACTAGTTGAAATAATCACATGTAATATCAATTGCTAATTTCATCATGATGGAATGCCTAATGTGGGACATCATAAACATGTAGTCAAGGACTTGTGCCAAGACTAAAAATAAGATTTTTTTCAAGGCCTTATGCCATGATAGTAGTTTTTCTCATGAGACCTACCTATGCATCGAAGAACTATAGCAGGCTACACCTGTCACATACTTTGTCAAATGCATTCCTCAAATGAAAATGTTGAAACAAAACATAAACATTCATATAAAAACTAGGGTTCAAAATGTTAGGAATTTTACCATATACAATGAATGATATATAAATAACACATCCATAGTCAAAAATATCACATAACCTTCAATAAAATATAGAAGATTGTATCATAATAAATCAACTTCTGATAACTGTAAAATTCATCAAAGGATATTGACAAAGATGAAATGAAAACTATTTGAGAGAAATATATATATTTCTATTTTGAAATACTTTAAAGTGACATAATTATAGAATATTGTTTTTAAATATTCTTACAAGTATGTAAGGGAAGCTTCAAATGGGTTATAACGGAGGAAAATATATCCACCAACAATATATGTGAACAAAAAATTCTTACCATAATTTGTCGAAAAGTCATAAAGTGCCTTGTTTTGATGATGACAGAATGATTTCTTTCAAACCATTTTATAACAAGTAAAAAAAGGGTATAAATGACTTTAAACCATATTCTATTAAATAGTAAAAATGTTTTTAAATACATTTATAAGAATCATGGATGTGAATGATAAATTTGTCTGAGTAGATACTCACATATAAACAGCCTCACATTATAAAGATATTGTAAAATTAACCCTTTCTAATTTGGTAACATATAAAACATACACACCATGATAGAAGAAAAATACAATGAAGATTTAGATACTGATAAATTAATATACATCACAAAAATAACACAATAATTTTCATCACATAAACCACACAAAATGGAATACTGGAAAATATATAATGAATCTCACTGGAATAAAAAGTGAGATGAAAACCCCTTACCTTATGTTTGACTTGAACCGTTCGTTCGTAAATATCCTGAATAATAAACTTAAGTTCATTTATACTTATATAATAACATTTTTCATGTTTATTATTCCATTTATTTCACTTATTACCTTGATATAACAATTATTTGAGTTCATATCAGTCCTTTTGTCGATGTACGGAACTTTAAAAATGAACATGTTATATTATAAATTTTCCATGTGGTTGATATTATATTATGTATAAAATAATATTAATGGTTTATATATCATATATTTAATATATATTCAGTATATATATATTTATAATAGTCCATATCTTTTGGATATATGAAAATAAAATGCAACATTCATGGAGATGGTAAGCTGTACGTACCCATGAACGCTACTTCCATTTCATTTTTTTCATTTTAAAATGAATGAAAAACAAATAATACATAGGTATATTATTATTCCAGTATAATATAATATATTATATATTTTACATAATTTCATTGAATCCATCCATTATACGTTACATGTATGGTATTAAAGAGTCATATCACTTTTAGGGGAGATAGTCTGCACTTCCAAAAATGAAATTATCATATATATAAAACATGAAAAGAGTAAATTTATAATATAAAATAGAATTACAGAAGCTTATAGATAAAATAATAATCATAAAAATCATAATTAATTATAGTTCCATAATAATGGACACCATAAGTGGTGGTTGTAGGAGATTGAACAATCATCGTTTTGTGAGGTAGTAGTTCGACGTCCACAGAAACAGTATGTTCATATCCATTCGATGGAGGTGTGTGTAAGTGTAGTTTTAATAAATATTATAAAAAAAACTAGTATATTTAGGAAACTAGTGTTTTTATAAAATAATGTAATAAAGAGAGTTAGGGGGTTGGAGAATTAATATAAAAGAAAACAACTTAAGAGAAGATGCTACCGTTAAATCAAATAACTGTATTTGGTTTGAACCAAAAGGATTCCTTGAAGTGCCTTCTGCCTATGATAGGGATTATAGGAGGAAGATAGGGATTTATAAAGATTTATTAGGCATAGTTTGGATGATCCAAGGGGGTTTAGGGGTGTGAAAATGGGTTAGATGTGATGGATATTTATAAGGGAGAAGACAGGATCATTATGAATGTTTGGAAATATTATTTAATTATAGACTGATTTTCGGTTTCGAAAGGTCCACAAACAATTAAGTTTGAAGATAATATGTCTATTATTAGAAATAAAAATATCCCATAATACTTGGACATGTTTTTATAGTTTTTTATATTTTATAATATAATTTATTTAAATCATTCATTAATAAGGTAATCACTGCATCGTCATTGTGCCATAAATAATTTTATTTATTTGAATTCTAAAACTTATAAATAAAATCCAATGATGTAGGAGATAATATTATGTTTCTATCAAATATTTATATATGAAGAGATAACTTATATACCCCCATTTAAAAAATTATTTACTAAATGATATATGTTCATGTCATTTTTTTATTTAAATTAATTAATATATAGTGTCTTTATCACTCCCATGGGGATCCATGGGGTCCTAAAATTGACCCAAGGATGCCCATGGCCAAATATGTATCATGAAATAGGATTTTTAAACGTGGTATGGTAATTTAATATTATTAAACTATTATTTTGTACCCTTTTTTTATCAGATTTAACCATTTACTGTGGTAAATAATATATTTGATGAAGTAAATATTCATAATGTCTAAAAATAAATTTTAACTATTTACACAATTTTGAAAACCATATTCTAAATATTGAATCCAATTTTCCAAATTAAAAACACATAAGTGAGAGAAATTAATTTTAAAATAACTCTTGTTGTCAAAACAAAAAGTGAGTTTTGGAGAAATAATAACTCCCAAAAGATTGACACTTGTTTATGTCTAATTTCGATGTGAAATTACTAAAAATAATCAGAATTTAATTAAATTGTAAAAATATAATATAATTATACTTTAAATTCACTCAAATTAATATTTTATAGTAATATATTATTTCGATTAGAATAGTTTTTTTCAATTAAAATTTAGTATGTTTCACTATTCATCAAAATATTAAAGTTGTCAGAAAAGTAGAAAAAACTTATCTAAACTTATTTTTTATGTTCCGATTTTAAAGAAGAATTTAATTTCACAAAATTGAATATGTAAAATTGTAAAATATTGTATTTAAAAATTGTTCTCCATTAAAAGCGTGAAAAACTGCATTTTTATGAAATACTTCTTTTATATGAAAAATTGAATTTGTCCTTATATTATGTCCAAGAAACAAAATTATGCAATGTTATATTTATAAGGGACATATATAAAATTCATTATGAGGTTTTTATTACTCATAACTAATATTAAATGGCTAGTTTGATAGGATGGGTTGGGCTCGAACGCGGTGTTTCCTATAGTGCAAGATATAGTATTATTCAAATTGAAATGTACCATTGATGTTTGGGGTTTTACAATGATAAAACTGAATATTATGTAATTACACAAATATTTAATTATAATTATCATGTTACGTTCATGTTAGTAAATAATAATATAACTATCATTATTTAACATAAGGTATTGCTAGGATTAAATAATAATTATAAGGGATCATTTTTAATGATTTAATTTTAACCCCAAGAAATATAAATACCCAGTTATATTATATTCTCATTAGCCTATTTGGTTGTGCACAATGATTGTAGGAGAATATCCTCAAGCCTATAAAGCTCTCTTATCCAAGAATGCTCCCATAAATGGTGAGTAATCCTCCTCCACCTTATCATGGATAATTCATTGAAAGTTATTCTCAAGGTGATGAAGGTTGTTAAAGAAAACATACGGATATTCCATTCTAGTATCTCGAGTCTCCTTTGTGGGGATATGGAAATTCCTAGAACACTTGTGGATTACTGCTAGAGGATATCGGTACTTTGTTTATACAACGCAAATATAGTGTACCACGGATATGATTCAGAACTCATCAAAAAAATAAGAAATTCTTTAAGTTTATTCTTTTTTCCAATTAAATTAATTATAATTAGTATGTGTTTATCCTCTCCCATGTTTCTAGTTTAATTCTTATTTATCTATTTATTTTCCTAAAATTAGTGGTCACTATGTTGATCATGGTGAGATCTAATATTAATCACTAATTATAGAAAAATTAAAATTTGATCACCACCTATCACACACTTCTACTACACCCAGAACCAACATGAACAACCAAAATCATCTTGATATTCCATCAAATGGGTTATTAAATTATCATTAATGTGTAAAATGATCTATCGCTTCGTGAACTATAGTTATTCATTTTCCATCCCCACCTCCCATGGCTATATATAATGATTTAATTATATATATATATATATATTTAATTTATATTATTAATATTCTTCTACAATCATGATATATTATTTTTATTCATTCATTCCATTCCATGGTAATACAATAACATAGTTCATGTTCACAACGGTTTAAAACCAGATGAAGTGATTTGATATGCTCATGATTTACATGGAAGGTAATAATGATAGGTTTAATTGACCTATGTGATACATAAGAAATTAATAATATTATAAAATGGTAATATATTATTAAACGTTTCATTCTTTTAGTCCTTCTATAAAATAATGAAGACCTTCCTCTATAGGTATAACATGTCATCTCCTTGAATAATGTATTTAATTTTTAGCACTATATTTTTTAGAATACAATTATAAATATATACTATTTATAATGATATATATATATCATGGTTAAAATTTTGGATAAAATTTAACTATTATTAATTTAATAGTATTAATAAATAAAAAATTAAATCATAGATAAAAAATAAATTAGTTACAACTTAAAACATGACATTAAGATGGAATTGTTTATAAATGATTTAAAAAAGGTCATAAATATATCAGATATGGTATAATATATATAATTGTGGGTATATAATAGATTTATAAGGAAATAATTTTAATTATAATGTATTTTCGAACTTGTATAGAAGAAGCCATGACATATGTTATTGAAATTTTGTCTCACTTTATACATTTGTGCGACATTTTCCATATTAAAAATATATTTTTATATGTGGTGTATATAATTCCCAATATTTTTTTACTTATGCTCATGGAAATTATGTAGATATAGATACTATTTTATGATCTCATCTTTATCGGGGTTTATTTTTCAAATGCTACCATTTTGGTAAGGGGTTTTTATCTCATTTGTCCTTTTTGAAAGATATGTTACTGTAATGTCCCGGTCCTTTTTTATACCATAATTTTTCGAAATCTTGTGTTTGGGGTGTTCTTGGAGCCAATAGTATCTCATTTTGTGTGTTTTCCAAAATTCCATTATTACCATTGGTAGGTAAATGTGTTGTTAGGTTAGGGAACAACTGGTTGAGGTGTTTTTATGTCAATGATTTTGTATGTCGATGAATTGGTTAGTCAAGGATTTGTTTTGTTATGAGTTAGTAGGTTGGACGTCTGTAGGACGTGTGTGAGTGAGTGTCGTTGGTGATTGGCATCGATGATTCACTATTGGTAGGTCACATTGGTGACTCTTTTCGGTGAGTCCTGTCCGTGACTCACGTCAAGGATTCTGGCATGGGTGACACACTGTTTGTGACTCGTTTTGGTGAATCTCCAATCATTATGTCATTTCTAGTTATTCCAGTTTTAACCCCTGTAGTTTCTATTTGACCTAAATATAGTTTAATGCCTTTCTTGATCATTTATAATGGACTTTTTTGGATATTTATTAAATTATTAATCTCTTAATGCTCTATGGACAATGAAATTGTCATACCACAAAGTCTTAACCATAATATAACATTAATGTCCATTTAAATCATTTCTATTCCATTGCTATAGGATTATACTTTTTGAATGAAAACATCCTCTTTTCACTTTAACCCTTCCATTTTATCTTGGTCTGCCAATATCATTTATTCCCTAAGGATTCATGTGCATTTACTATTGCAGTATGTTCATTTTTCCACTAGATTCATTCCTCGTGCTCGCGCAAACCCTTGTTTTATCTTAAGAATGATTAATTGGTTTCCTATTGTTCCTTGTTGTGATTCAATTGTCTCTCTTTCTTTTGTGTATCATGTGGGGTGTGTGTACTCATGTCCCCTTGTGAATTCAATTGGATCCAAATTTAATGTAGATAAAAATATATAAAAATGACGGGATGGAAAGATGATGGTTATGAGTAATTTTTTTGTATTTTAACCATGATCTATGTGTCTTTTTTAAGGGATATATGCCTTATGAAATGATGGTTTGTGGGGGTGTCTATTGGCGCACCTGAACAAATTGTAAATGCATTTGGTTGATACTCTATGAATGACTATATGATAGTGAAATCGGTTAACCATGTATATTTTGTTAAATAAGTGGATTCCCCGGGATCAAACATGTTCAGTGATAACCCATTTTTTATAAAGTGTAATTAAATGACATGTGTTTTCTAAATCTGAATAAACATTTCGTTGTTGGTGTGGCTATGCGATGTCTATGGTTCTACTTAACATTGTGTTTGTACTATTTACGTGATGATGTGGATGGGAGTGTGGTTGTGTGTGTGGGTGGTAAAGGTGCTGTAATGGAATCTCAAGTTGAGAGATCAGTAGATTGTGGAATGGATGAACTTGTTATGAAGTGGTACCACATGTGGGTGGTGGTTGGGAAGCAGGGATGCTAATTTGGTTTGTGATATGTTTATGTTACTGGGTGTTATTTTTCTGGATATATTAAGGATAAGGGATACCCATTGTGGTGGTGATAAGGTATATTTGGGGGTTTACTTATTTAGAGGATGGACAAGGTGAGATTTCTAGGAAGAATGATGGTTCCAGTGGTTGAGTTGATATCCAACTGAGGAATGTGTGCGGTGGGACTAAATTTTGGGTGAGTTTTGTTTCACAAGATGTGGTGATATTCATGCTGTGGGGCTACCGAGGTTGATTTAGGTGTGATGATTTTGTAGAATGATGTCGTTACCTTCAATGGGCCTTTCACCTAGAGTTTTTATGGACCATTGTGATGTATGTGTGGGTTGTGATTCTTTTTGTGGTGTGTTGTGTTTTGTATTTTCTTGGGAAGGGATGATATAAATAAATGAATGAATTGAAAATATAGAATGAGAACTGTTTAAAGTAATTGGATGAGGGTATGTTTCGAGTTATGGCTTATATTGAAGTGGCCATAATTTATTATCTTACGGAAGTGACTATTTATTATAGTGGTATGTGCATGTAGGGTTGGTAGAAAGGGTAGTTATGGTGTGGGATGGATGTTTCTTTTGTAATTCCCTGACCCCAGTTACCCATGGTAAGTGCATAATTACATAACATAGGCATGATACAAGGAATCATGTCCCAAAACACAGATTAGTTTATGAGTCATGGAAGTACTAGATACATTTAGAAGTTTTACATTACATCATGAAATAAAAACATCAACAATATTTTGTCACCATTTTGAACACACATATATCATTTGAATATCATTGATGGTCAACCATAAAATAATTTTCACATCCTGGGAAAAATACAACATTAAAAGTGGTGAGCTAAGATACTCTGTAAGGATAAAAATATAGTGTAAAATTTCATAAATAAGAATAAACATTTAAGGCAGTGTATAATACTAAATCAAACGAAGTTTAAATATAAACTTTGGCATGATATGGAAATAATAAAACCAAATAATACCATTTACAAAATCACATGGATATTCTACTAGTCGAATAGTCAAATGTAATGTCAATACTCACTTTCATAATGATAGAATGCATAATGTCAGACCTCATAACAACATAGTCAAGGCCCTGTGCCAAGAATACAGACATGATTTTTCAAGGCCTTGTTGTAATATACTAGTTTGTCAAATGAGACCTACCGATGCATCGAGGAGATATAGTGGGCTCCACCCATCACTTACTAAGTCCAAAGCATTAATCATATAAAATTTTTTAAACATAACATAATAAATAATATTAAAACTAGAAAATGATATTTCAATACATTATTTGTATACCATGAATGGTGTAAATATAACACATCCATATTAAAACATATCACAAAACCTTCAATACAATATGGAAGTATTGTATCATAATAAATCAACTTCAAACAAGCATAAAATCAATCAAAGGATGTTGATATAGATGAAATACAAACTTTTAAACTAAAATATATCTTTCTATTTTGAAATCATTTAAAAGTCATATAATTATCAAATAAAACATTTATTTTGAAAATATTGTTATAATCTTGTATGGGAAGATTCGACGATGATATAACAGTGGAAAATAGCCACCCCCCGTATAAGATAATAAAAGACATATTTACCTCAATTTTGTCGAAAGGGTTATAAAGTACCGAGTTTGGATAATGACAGAAAGACTCGTTTCAAATAATATATGGTCAAATAAGGGTATAAATGAATTTAACCAATAGTATAGTAAATAGTAAAAAAAATTAATTATATATGTAAGAAAACACATATGTGGATGATAAAGATGTCCCAGTAGATACTTACGTAAAAACAATCTCTGATAATAAATATATTGTGAAATTAACCATTAACTTGTATATTTCCATAGTCGATGCTATGTTAACCTCTTGTATAATATTTAATTTTTTTTAAATTATAAAATAACTACATACAGAAATATGATATAATATATGATCCTCTAAAATTTCATTGTTAATAATTTTTCAATAGTATCATCGTTTCGAGTGTTAACTGATCTGTTTTACATTATATGATCAGTTACATAAGCCATGTTATTATGGATAGGATTTATTTTATTACTAACTAGAATGATATCATGTTCTTAAACATTATTTTTCTTCATAGAATGAAAATTATTCTTGAATGATTACGATGGAAAATGAATCTCATCACATTCATGAAGATTGTAAAAATGTATATATTTAATATGTTATATTTATTTTTTACATTAATTAACTTGTTATATTTATTATTTTCATTAGTTATTCTCATTATTATACCCATCCAAATAATAAAGTGTTTGAATAACAAACTACACCACGACGTGGATACGGTTAGCCAAACATACGCATGTATGGTGAATTTTCCATTCATTTGATGGATAGAATAATTAATATGTTAGTACCATTATATAATAAAATCACATTATATATAAGATACCAGAGTTATTATTTTATAATGTAAACAACAACGAAATAGGAAGTGGAAGAGGAAAAGAACTTGAAAGAGTGTGGTGAAATTATTAACTCTTCTTCGAGTGTTTCCATTTGAGTTGATCAAAAGGGATACATAGGTTGGCTTTATGATCAAACTATAGCCTCTAGGTTGAAATTAGGAAAATTGGTAGGATATTTGGGAATAATTAGGCTCAGATAAATTACTTTGGAGGTGTGATTTTAAGAGAAGGGTAAGTTCCCTTTTATAAGATAATTGAGGGGCACCTTTGGAAATGATTGAAATATTATATTATAATAAAATAATATTCTATTTATAATGGCTCCAAAATGATTTATTTTGAATATAAGGTTGGTATGGATTGAAAACCTTTCAACCAATATGTTTTAGTTAGGTTTGGGAACCATATTAACCTTATCTTTTAGATTTAACTCTTAGTTAAATAGTTTAACTTTTTCCTTGTATTCTTGTATTATTATAATAAATGGGTAATTAACTTATTATTAAAGGCCAAGAAAACCTCAAGTGGTTCATTAATGAAAAAACTATCATTATATAAGTTATTTTTAAAAACCATAGAATTTTAGGTCTATTATATAACTTAATAATATAATATTTGTTTTAAAAACTAATTTATGTCAATTTTGACACTATTTGTTATTTGGTTTTTCTGATAGTCATATAAACTTGATTACCTTAAAACAAATACATTGAATCAACCCTAACATGTAATATTAAAGTATAAAATTCGTCAATGTCATCAAACATTGAATGTATATTTATTATAATATTTATAATACCATTTATTTGATTCTTTAATTAATATGATTATTACAGCATCAACATTGTTTCATAAATAAATTTAATTATTTAATGACTAAATATTATAAATAAAATCAAATTATGTAAAAACAATTAACAGATTTCTAATGAGTATTTATAGTCCAAAAGATAACTTATATAACCAAATTAAATTTTTTTTACTAAAAGTTATATGTTTATGTCATTTTGTCCTTACATTAAATTAATTAATATAATGTTTCATTATCACTCTAAATTGACTCCATGGGGTCCCAAGATCGACCCATGGATACCCATTATTTTAAAGGTATCAACCAATAAGAATATGACATATGTAAGGGTAATTTAATATGATTATAATACTATTTTTACCCTTATTTACCTGATTTATCCTTTAACCAAGGTAAATAAAATATTCTCTAAAGTAATTATTCATAATTTCTAAAAATAAAAGTTACATATTTACACAATATTAACCTTATAAATATAAATATTATATCCCTTTTTAAAAATTCAAAAAATAGAAGTGGCAGAAATTAATTTAAAATTAATTCTCGTTGTCAAAAAAGAAAGCGTGTTTTTAAGAAATAATAACTATCAAAAGATTGAAACATTTTTATATCCAGTTTAAATGTGAAATTATATAAAATGACCTAAATTATATTAAAGTATAAAAATTGAATGAAATTATAATTTAAAACCACTCAAATATATAATTTAACATTATAATTTATTTTGATTAAAAAATTTCTTAATTAATATTTTTTATTTTTCATTATTCATCAAAAATTGAAAGTTTGCATAAAAATAAAAAAACTCACTCAATAATATTTTCTATTTCTTGAAATCAAAAATGAAATCCATTTTGAAAAATAAAATATATTAAATCTCAAAAATATGTTATTACTATTTTTAACAGCTAGTTTGATTGGTCATGGTGTGTTAAAACTCCATGTTGCGTACAATGCAAGATACTGCTTTATTCAAAGGGAAATATACCATAGAAGCTTGAGTTGTTAAATTATCACCTCTTTAAAATAATTTTGTCCTAAAAAATTATTGAATATTATTGTATAATAATATTCATGTGGTTCTTCATCATAAGTTCCTTCGTTTCCCACGTTGCCTCTTCCATCATACAATTTCTCCATAGAACATTCACCAGACAAGTCATCTAGTTTCTCAGCACTTATTCTTCGGTATCAAGAATTTTTTCATGCTCTTCACATTAAGACCGGTCGGGTTCCAGATCAATTTTTTCATAGGTGAGTACATGCATTGTGTAAGACATATATTTTTCTAAACAGTGATACGTGGAACACATCATGAACATTGGAGATACTTAGAGGCATTGTCTAATGATAATCTAAAAATCCAATTTTTTTTTGAATTTGGAAGGGTCTGATAAACCTAGGACTAAATTTACCCTTATTACTGAAACTTATAACACCCTTCCATTTAGATAACTTCAAGAAAACATTATATCCTACTTGAAATTCTAAAACCTTTCTTCGGTAATCGGAATAGCTCTATTGCCTAATTTTAGCTACTTTGATGTGGGTTTGGATAATCTTCATTTTTTCTTTTATTTCCTCAACAAGTTCTAGGACAACATGTTTTCTTTCACAAACATCTTCCTAACATGTTGGTGTACGACATCTCCTTCCATATAATTCTTCATATGGTGCCATCAAAATACATGAATGGAATCTATTATTATATAAAAGTTATACTAGAGGTAAATATTGATCCCAAAAACCTTGAAATTCACGTAAGAAAGATCTCAACAGGTATTCAAACAATTTAATAGTCTATTCTGATTCCCATCAATTTGAGGGTGGTAGGCGGTGCTCAAAAGAAGTTCAGTATCTAGAGATTTCTGACATCGTTTTCATAATCTTGATGTAATACAAGGATCAGGATTGGAAACAATCTGTTGGGGGTACTTCAAGATGTCTTACAACGTCATTAATATATAGTCATGCCATAGGTTCAAGTGGTAAATCATCTCATATAGCAAGAAAATGTATTGACTTGCTTTGATGATCAACAATGACCCATATTGCATCATTTTTTCATGGGGTATTTGGTAGATCCATGACAATTTCCATCATAATATTATCTAATTTTCACTCAGGTATGGGAAAAGGTTGCATGAATAATCGAGGTTGTTGCCTTCCAGCTTTCAATGGTTGAAAAACCTTACATTATGACACAAAATCTGCAATCTTCCTCTTCATTTTTTCACACAAAAAATGTTCATTAAAATCTCTATACATCATAGTGCTACCAGGGTGTACAGATAAATAGGCGATATGAGAATCATCCAACAATTCCATTTTTAGATCTGGTATTTTAGGAACACAATGTCTCTTCCCAAATTTCAAAATTTTATCTTCCTATATAAAGTCACTCAATATCCCATCATTCACATCTAAAATATTCTTTCAAAACTCCACATTGTCAGTCTGAGAACTCTTTATCTTTTATTGTAAAGATGGTTTGGAAACCATTTAAAAATAATTGGTGTTTCACCTTCCATGGTTATTCCCATATCCATCTTTACTAGATCCATGAAAATAATATCCCTTTCAACACTCATCTTGTTCAAAAATCTGCGATCAATTCTACTAAAAGCATCTTCCACCTTATTTTCCTTCCTCGGGTCGTAATGTATAGTGCAATCATAATCATTTAGTTTTTCAATCCATCATCTTTTCCTAATGTTGAGTTCTTTCTGTGGGAAAATATACATCATACTCTTGTGATCAGTATAAATATCACATTTTTCACTACATTGATTGTGTCTCCATAATTTTAGAGCAATGATTAAAGATGCTATCTCAAGATCATTAGTAGGATAGTTTTTCTCATTAATTATTAGCTTTCATGATACATAGGAAATAACTCTATAATTCTACATAAGGACACAACTAAATACTCTCTTTGAAGAATCACTATAAATAACAAACCCATCATTCCCCAATGTTGGAGTCAAGGTAGGAGAATTAACTAATCGTCACTTCAGTTCTTCAAAACATTCTTCAAACTCTTTTTCCCAGAAAAATTTAACACCTTTACGCATGATCTTGGTTAATGGGTTTTCCAATCAATAATGATTTTGGAATTAACACCTATAATAACCTGCTTGAACAATAATACTATGTACCTCATTTATACTTGTTGGTGCTGGCCATTCATGGACTGCCTTTTTCTTTGAAGGATCAAAAAAAATTACGTCCTTAGAGGAAATATGGCCATGAAAATAAATATCTTGAATCCAGAATTCAGACATGCTAAAATTTTTATATAATTAATTTCTTCAATGGGTTTCAAAATAGTGTTCAAGTGTTTTCATGATCATCGTAGAATTTTAATTATACCAAGATATCATCGATAAATACAACTACACATTCATCGAGATATTTCTAGAAAACTATATTCATTATATCCATGTAGACAGAGGGTGCATTAGTCAATCCAAAAAGTATTACTGTAAACTCAAAATGATTTTACCTGGTTTGAAATGTGGTTTTCCGAATGTCTTCCTTCTTCACACACAACTTGTGATATCCAGATCTAAGGTCAATCATTGAAAAATATTGAGCTATATGAATTTGGTCGAATAAATCATCATTGTGAGGTAGGGGATACTTGTTCTTTATTGTTATAGAATTGATCTCCCTATAGTCAACGCACAACCTCATAGATCCATCTTTATTATTAAAAAAACAGAACAAGGGATCCCCATCGAGAAAAACTAGGGAGAATAAATCCCTTATTACTCAATTCCTCTAGATGTTTCTTTAGTTCCACTAATTCCACAGTGGACATTCTATAGGGGGTAATCAATTTGGGCCATGAATCATGAATTAAATCAATGGAAAACTCAATTTCTCGCTCTAGATGATGGCCATGTAAATCCTCTGGAAACACATCAACATATTCTTGTACAATAGGTATGTCCCCTATTTGAACATTCTTTTCCTCATCCATAATTATTTAATTCTCTTGCACCCTAATAATTGAATTTAGTAGTGCTACTAGGGATGGATCAAGATAAGAATCAAGTGGTGATGTTTCTAATCTAAATAAAAAGTACTCCTTGTCATCATCGAAAATTGTTACATCCTTCTTCTTAAAATAAATTTTCACATCATTGTCCGAAATAAAATCCATACTAAGGATTATATAAAATTCAATCATGGTTAAGAAGATGAGATCTTCAGATATAGAAAATTTATATACCCTAATGGGAACTGATTCACAAAGAATTATCATGATGATACTTCCCTTAATGGTTTTGACTGACAACTCCCTTTTTATGTCAAATTGAAAATATCTAATTTTCATAGAGAACTGGGAAGATGTGTAACAACACTATGATCCAGAATCAAATAATGCATTGGCTAAACATCAGGAAACCATTAAATTACCCACCAACATGTCTTTTAGAGTTTCATCGTTAGCAGTATTGATCACATAAGCATGTTCTTGATCTATTTTCCTTTTGTGAGGTAAGTTCCTTTGGAACTTAGAAACTTCATTTGAAAAATTACCATTTTCATTAGAATTATAGAATTCATCATTGACATCTCATTTCTTTCCCTTGCAATCACAAGCTTAGTAGGCCTTTTTCACCACACATGTAACTGACTATCATTCCCTTCTGGCATGTACCGAGGTGTTTCCTCCCACATTTACCATAGGATGGTTCTTTAACTTTTCACTTATTCCACTGAATTTCATTTCTATAGTGTTCATAAGATTTCTTCTTCTCTTACATTTCATTGAATTCATAAGAATTAGAGTATTCTTTTTCTGAGTTGATAGTGCATGAGACAATATCTTCATACGATGGGAAGGAATTTGAGACTAATACCCGATGGGGAAATTGCTTTAAACCATCAAAGAGTCGATCAATATTACTCATTGGGTTATGTATTTAATCTGATTCATGCTTTTTTAACCTTGAAAATTTTGCCTCATATTTTTTGACATTCTCATCCTCCTTTTTCCTCAGACTCAGAAATTGTCACTCCATATCCACTTGTTGGTCATGAGGAATGTATTTTTCTAAGACACAAACATTAAACTACCTCCATTCCATGTTTGTAACTGCTTCATCTTAATCTGTGTTTTGGATTAATGACCTCTATTGATCTTCATCTTCTATAAGGAGATAAACTTCCATGGCAACTTTTTCCCTTTCGCTACATCATAAAGAATGAAATATTTTCTCTAAGGAACTTATTCATTGATCAGCTACTAATGGATTTGTACTCCCATTGAATGTTGGTGGTTGTTTCCTCATGAAGTGGTCTAACATTGATCCTCTATGCTTTGGATCAGGGCGATCCATATAGGAAAGGTTATTATTCATAACCTGGGTGAGTTGTCCAAGTATGGTGATAGGCTGATTAGCACCATTTGCATCACCAGCTCCACTATAATTGTCTTGATTAGGAGGGAAATTACTACATGGATTACGTAGGTTTATAAATTTTCTATTCCTTCCACCAGTTTCCATTTTTAAAAAATGGCATACCCTACATTAGTTTATGAATCACAATAAATAATTCCGAACATGTAAAATAGTTAACCTAAATTGAACTATTTGTAGATATAATCCATAATCATAACAAAAATTTCTTTGAAGAAGTATATACTCATAAACCCTACATAATATTGTGTAAATAAAATGATAATTATCCTATGAATATCCCCATGGAGTTTCATAACTAAGAGTACAACAAGGACCAATGTCGTGCACCAGTTTCAATTTGAGACTAGCTCAAAGTAGTGTTTTTGGGTTTTACCCATAGGTACCTCTATACCAGAGCAACCTCTAACTACTCATATCTAGACCGAAATGTATTTCATGGAAAAATAATAATATCTCGGCATTACTGAAATTCTAGGAAGATCTAATATACTAATCATCAATGTCTATCTTAGGGTAATGTACTCTAATCAGATTTTTTTTCTAAATCCAGCTTTAAAGGCTGGTATTAATCTTCCTCTGATAATAACTATAACTATTTGACCCATGTTACCTAGATTAAGTGCATTATTACATAACATTGGCATGATTGGAGGAATCATGTCCTAAATGACCAATCAGTTTAGTAAATTTGGAAGTACTATATACGTTCAGAGGTTTATCATTTCATCATGAAATAAAAACATCAACAACATTTTGTCGCCATTTTGCACACACTTATATCCTTATCCTATACTTTCATGTAAACCATAAAATACTTCTTCACAGCCTGGGAAAAATTAAACATAGAAAGGGGTGAGCTCATATGATCAGTAATGATAATAACACAGCCTAAACTTTCATAAATATTAATATACATTTAAGGAAATGTATAAGACCAACAAAAGTATTTTAAACATAGAATTCATCATAATATTGAAAATATAAAATAAAATAATTCTTTTACTTAATCACATGGATATTCTACTAGTTAAATAATCACATGAAATATCAATAGCCTATTTCATAATGGATGAAATGATAATACCAGACATCCTAACCACATAGTCATGGCCTTATGCCAAGACTACATGAAATATTTTATCAATGCATAATTCCAAGACATTAGTTTATCTCATGAGACCTACCAATGCATCAAAGATCTATAGCGAGCTCCACCCATCACTTACTAAGTCCAATTCATTCCTCATATAAAAATGTTTAAACATAACATAAACATTCATTTTTAAAATAACATACGATATGTCAATACATTATCCATATACTATGAATGGCGTAAAAATAACACATCCATAATCAAACATATAAAAATACCTTCAATAAAATATGGATGTTTTTTATCATAATAAATCAACTTCAAACAAGCTTAAAATCCATCAAAGGATGTTGACATAGATTAAATCAAAACTTTTTTAGAAAAATATATCTTTCTATTTTGAAATCATATAAAAGTCATATAATTACAAAAGAAAAAATATATTCTGAAAATATTCTTATAATATTTTATGGGAAGCTTCGACAATGATATAACTGAAAAAAATAGCCACACCGGTCGTACAAGTAAAAAAAATAAATTCTTTCAATAATTTTGTCGAAAATGTCATAAAGTACCTTGTTTGGAAAACGACGGAAAGATTCCTTTCAAAAAATATACTGTAAAATAAGGGTATAAATGAATTTAACCCAAGGTATATTAAATACTAAAAATGTTTTCAATTACAAGATTAAGAAAACATGGATGTGGATGATAAAGAGGTCCTAATAGATACTTACGTAAAAACAACCTTGGAAAATAAAGAGATTGTTAAATTAACCCATAACTTGTACTTTTCCTTAGTATATGGTATCTTGAACTCTTTTATAATAGATAAAATATTTCTATTCAATTATTCAATAATAATATACATAAATATGATTTCATATATGATCCTTTAACACTGCTTTGTTAATAATATTTCAGTAGTATCATCATTTTGGATGTTAACTAAATGATCAGTTATGAAAGCCATGTTTGTTATCTATATGATGAATTTTATTCATATCCATAATTATATTATTTTCCTAAACATTATCTTCAATCATAAAATAAAAATTATTCTTGAATTATTATGATGGAAAATGAATCACGTTGCGTTCGTGAAGACGGTAGTCTGTACGTACGCACGAGCGACAATATCATTATATTGATCATGAAATCATTTGTAATTGGATGGTATATCATATATAAATATTAATTAACATGATATATTTATTATTTACATTAGTTTACTCATTATTATACCCATCCAAATAATGAAGTATTTGAATAACAAACTACACCGCGACGTGGAGACGGTAAGTCGTACGTAGGTAAGTATGATTACCTTTTCATTCATTTGATGGATAGAATAATGAAAATGTTAGTTCCATTTCTATAATAACATCATATTTTATATAATATACTGGACTTATTATTTTAGAATGGATAAAATAAAGATAGTGTATGTTGAAGAAGAAAAAACTTGATAGATGGTTATTAAATTATTACCTTTTCTTTAGGTGTTTCCTTTTGAGTTGATCAAAAGGGATCCATAGGTTGGAATTATGATCAAACAGAAGAATATAGGTTTATGTGAGTAAAATATGGAGGAAATTTGGGCCGGGTTTGGCCGAGAAAAATGTATTTGGAGTTGTGATTTTGAGAGAAGGGGATGTTCCCTTTTATAAGTGAGGTGAGGGGCACCTTAAGAAATGATTAACATATTATTTAATAATAAACCCATTTTAGGTTTATAATGGCTCCAAAATGATTTATATCGAGTATAAGGATAATATTGTTAGAATAACTCTAACCAATAGGTTTTAGATAGGTTTGAGTTACCGTATTAACTTTATCTTTTAGATTTAACTATTAGTCTAATAGTTTAAGTTTTATCATTTATTCTTTTATTTTTATTATAAAGGGTTAATAAACATACTATAAAAGGGAAAGAGAACCTCAAGTGGTTAATTAATGATATAAACATAACTATATATGTTCATTCATGGAACCATATATTTTTAGTACTATTATATAATTTATTAATATAATATTTGTTTTAAAAAATAATTTTTGTCAATTTTGACACTATTTAGTTTCTGGTTTTTGAGAAAGTCGTAAAAAAAATGATTAGTTCTAAAAAATACATTGAATCAACCCTAGCATGTCAGATTCACCTAGAAAATTCTATTATGTAATAAAACATTTGAAATTATATTTATTTTAATATTTATAAAACTATTTATTTGATTCTTTCATTAATAAGATAATTAATGCATCACCATTGTGTCATCAATAAATTTAATAATTTAATGTCTAAAAATTATAAAGAAAATAAAATAATATAGGAAAGGTTTTAATAATTATAATGATTATTTATAGTAAAAAGGTATCTAATACAACCCCATTTAATTATTTTTTTACTAAAAGGTATGTGTTTATGTCATTTTTGTCTTTACTTTAAATTAATTAATATAAAGTGTCATTATCACTCTCATTTGGCACCAGGCATCCCAAAATAGACACAAGGAATCCCATGATTGGATATGTATCCAAATACTGGAATATGACATATGTTAGGGTAATTTAATGTTACTATAATATTATTATTACCCATATTTACTGGAATTACCATTTAACCATGGTAAATAAAATATTTACCAAAGTAATTATTCATAATGTATAAAAATAAAAGTTACATATGTAAAAAAAATTTACCACCTTATTCAAAATATGGATTCCATTTTTAAAAATTCAAAACACATAAGTGGAAAAAATTTATTTAAAAATCATTCCCATTACCAAAAAATTGTATTATTATGAAATAATAACTGTCAAAAGATTAACAGTTGATTTTTTCTAGTTTAAATGTGAAATTACTTAAAATGACTTAACTATTATTAAATGATAAAATTAAGATCTAATTATACTTTAAAACCAATAAAAGTTATAATTTAAAACTAAATTATTTTGATTAAAAATGTTGGTTTTAATTAAAATTTAGTATTTTTCACTATTTATAAAAAATTCAAAGTATTCAGAAAAGTACCGAAACTTCACCCTAAGCAATTTTTGATATTATGAATTAAAAAATTAATTGAAATATGAAAAATTAAATTTATAAGATTTCAAAAAGTGGTTATTTCTATTTATAATGGCTATTTTGATTGGTCGTGGTGTGTTAATACATCAAGTTGTGTACAACGCAAGCTACTACATTATTCAAAGGGAAAGGTACCATTGAAACATGGGGTGTTACAGTTTTGATAACCCATTGGTTGGGGTATGTGTTTTGTAACTATATATATACAAGTTGTTCCTTGTGATTTCTATACACAACCCATCCGTGTTGAGCACTACGTGTTGAAGACACAAATTGATATGGGGGAGTATTTATGTTACCAACATCTCGGTGGGAGGATGGATGGCTGGTTATTGTATTAAATCTTCCCCCTCTTATAGTTATTGGAACCCTAGATTCCTCGGTCAAGTTGTGGTGTCATTGTGAGGCCCAGGTGTCAATGGGATAACTGTGATTACCATGTGTCTTCAGGGTTAGATATGTTATACCTTCCTATGTGTCTTCGAGATGTGGTTGTGGTTTTGAGGCCCAGGTGTTTTTGGGCAGGTTTCGGTATGTTTCCTAGGTGTGTGTGAGAAAGTTGTGATAGTGGGAATTCTGGAAGATCATTTTAGTGTTAGGATGTTCTCCATTAGGGATGAATAGTAAACTAGTGTGAAGTGGTGCATGGTACCCAAATAACTACGTGCTTCCTATTTTTACATTACTTGATTGTTTTTATTTGGTGAGGGTGCCTTAGTGAGGTTCAAATGGATAGTGTAGCTTATTAGGTTCTTTTTATATTTTTATGTTTTATCATAGGGGGATTTATATTATTCTCCAACTTGTGCACGAGTGAACTTGGTTTTTCTAAATGAGGAAACATGTATGATCACTACACGTATATAGAACTGTTTTTAGGTTTCCAAGGAATGTTACATGGAATGTGATGAACCTTACGCGCTCAGATGTTTGGGATAGTTTTTGGGTCACAACATATATTTCTTTTTGTAATTCTAATTTTTCCTTTCATATCTAGTATTTTTACATTAAACAAGATTATTTGATAGATTTTGGGTTTATTAGACATAAGTGTCTAGGTGTTTTTTGAGATTAATACATTTTATCAACTGATATTTATTACTATTAAAGAGTAATTCCACCCATTTATTCATGATTTGTATACCACTAGGGCTGGTCAACACCTATGTTCCTAATGGAGGCCAGACTCTAGGGTCATTATCAATTTTTCATCATGAAGGTGGAATGAAATGGCACTTTTCCATCCCCTACATCAATTGGAAAATTGATACATGTGAAAAGTTGATATCAAATGTGATTGATGAGATATATGATGATGATTGGAGTTAGGAATAGTGAGGATTGAATGGGATGGTAGGGCAGTATTGTCAAGAGATCATGGTTTGTAACCTAGTCCAGGGAAGACTAGATAGGACACATTATTTTAGGGACCCCAAGATCTGATAAAAGGAATCTAATCATACCAAATGACTAAGTGAGGCTACACTATTTTCTGGTTAGAGTCCGTAGGAAGGGTACGTTCATAATAATGACTTGTGTTCATTTTTTGGGTGTTCAGGGAAAACATAAATAAAAAATGAGTAAAAACAAATCCTATATAAATTCAATAATACTCATGTCTAGGAGTTTTTTTACCTTTCCAAAAAATGCACCGTGTCATAGTCCAAAATGGATCAAGTAGTAGAGGCTGAAAAGGCTGACTTCGTCCACCGATAGAGGGTTGACCTAGTGGGGAAGGATTCTTCGTGGTAGAAAAACCTTCATGATTTCTCATAGAAGACTCTGGGAAATTATGTAGGTACTGTTTTAGATACCGAGATAGATCATTGTCTTAAGGAGCTGGTGATCACTTTTAGCATGATATGGTCTCTGATGGAGTATGAGGATTCCCTGAAGGATAGTTAGATTAGGGGAGATTCACGTTAGTGGTGGACGCTCTACCTTGGGGACAAGAAAGAGACTACTATTTTGTGGATTGAATTTGAGGAGTTCTTAGAAAAAATAACTTTCTTGGACAATGAAGGATGAGAATTGAAAACAGATACTATCCCTCTAGTAAGGTATAATTCCATTACAGGAGTTGAGGATCATGTTCATGGATCTCATTTGATTGTCTCAATAATTCTTTTTAGATGAGTAGTCTCTAGAGAAACTCCTAAGGGAAGCACTCCATCCTTCTCTCTTGTATGCAGTTACTCCCTTAAACTTATCGACAAACCTAAGAGTATATAACAAGACATAGTAAGTTGAGAGGATGAATTTTTTAGGATGTCTACTGTGAGAGTGGATATATCATGGTTCTATGAAGGGGAAGGCTATCAGCGGAAGGTCCCGGGCACCAGGGAATTCAACGTTTAAGCCAATGGGGATTTAACCTAAGAGGATTTAGTTTAAAAATTCTATTCCTTGTGATTTTACCACATTATCGGGACCATGTTGATGCTCATATGGAAGTAATGAGGACTTTTAAATTTTGTTTACAGTTCAAGCACATTATGATGGAGGATGGCAGGATCAGTGCCAAACATGCCTATAATTTCTGGCCATGCCATTTCAACAGTAGGGAAAAATGTATCCTTATCCACTGAGGGAGGGATGGAGAAGGCCAAGGATAACCTCAGGGAATTCCATTGGGACATTAAACTAAGTTTGGTCAGGGATGCAGCCAATGGCATAGGGGAAGATGAGCTGGGTGTGGTTAGTTTCACAATGCAGAGGTAGCAATTAAAGTAGGTCTAGAGATAATTTGTGGTACAATAATGTTTTTCAGTACCCTTTATTACGCCTTGTTTGATTGTTGGGCTTAGAACTCCTTTATTTCACCCAGTCTACCCCATACTCTAGGAATGAACATAGAGATATGTTTCATGCCCCTAATTTTGAGTACTCCAGCCAGAGGTTATATTAGCTAGTTTGATGTGTTTTGTGTTTGTAGACTGATTTTGGGGTTGCATCAGACTACTGAGGATATATTTATACTATTGATGCATCCATAAGGAATAATCCTTAGAATCTAACAGTTTTATTCTTTCTGTGATGTTGTCAAAAACTACCATAGAAGAGTCATGTCCTCGGATTTGGTTGGAAAATGTGTGGAATTTTTTGGTGGGAAGTGTTTTCTGATTGGCATTCTGTGTTTGAATCCATTTCATTTATTTATTCTGATGGTGCTAGTGGAATGGGTGGATGATGAGACGATGAATCATTCGGGATTTTCATGTTTTTTTGAATAATTTTCTTGAGGAGGTTTTGAATCTACCATCATGATGTGACACTGAGTTCAGGATGAACTTATAACCCAGTGATAGCATGATTTTGATGGATCTTTATTTGATGATGCCTTCTGAGTTACGAGGGTTGCAGATCTATATTGATGATCTAATGACAAAGTAATTGTTCGGGCTCTGTGTGTCACTATGGGGTGATCCGATCTAATTTTGAAATAAGGAAGATCGTTTTATAAGGAAATATACAAACTACCATATGTTGAATTAGGTAACAGTCATGAATAGTTACCCTCTCTCAAGGATAGGAGACCATTTTGAATAGATGAGTGGAGCTTGTTGGTTCTATAAGAATGACTTGCGGTATGGTTATCACCGATTGAGAGTAAAATAGGTTGAAATATAGAAAACTAATTTCATGTTAATTTATGGTATCATTGAGTTCATGGTAATTCTAATCGATGTTATGAATTCAATGGTCATGATCATGGACTTATGAGCTATATGTTTGTTGAGTTCCTGGCCTACTTCGCCATCATGTTCATAGATGACAACCTGATCTACTCGAAGTCAGGGAGGAGTATGCCAATCATATATGAATTCACATAGAGGTACTTCAACACCACCATCCTTATGTATTGTTGTCGAAGTGCATGTTTTGGACATGGGAGGACCACTTACGTAGTTATTTGGTGTCCCAATAGGGTGTAGCAATAGATCCATTGAAGTTCAGAGCAGTTTTTCTTGTATAGAATCTATAAATGTGGAAAAGGATCATATTTTTCTTAGTCTGGAAGGGTATTACAAAAGATTCATACTTGATTTCTCATGAGTAAAAACTCCATAAAAGTATATGACCATAAAAGGAAACCGATTTGTGTGGATAAATTAGTTCCAGGTAGCATTCAACTATCTGCTGGGGATGTTGTTTAGTTCCCGAGTGATCAGGTTTCCCGTGGAGGGGATAATGTTCAAGGTGTATTGTGATGATTCTTATATAGGCTTAGGGTGAGTACTAATGAATTTGTAGGGAGTGATCTCTTATGGGTCTAGGATTTTATGTACCCATTAACGTAACTATGCCACCAATGATCTAGAGCTAGCACCAGTCATGTTTTTTCTGAAGTTGTGGCGACACATCTTCATTGGTGAGCACCTTTTAGTCTACATGGATCACATGAACCTGATGTACATATTTTCCCAGCGATATCTAACCATGCATATGTGGATTTGGATGATATTTTTCCATGAATATAATTTTGACAACTCCTACACCTCAGGAAAGGGGAATGTTGTGTCGATGCTTTTAAAAAGAAGTTGCAGAAGTCAGTAGATTTGGAATCATTGGATTCTTTATGGTATTGGAAGAGTTATCTAAAATTCACATCAACGTTAGAAGGGATGATAGTAGAAGACTTCTTTTTTGAATGATGGTGTAGTCATCTCTAAGGTAGAAGGTGGGGGAGTTTCAATGGGGTTACTAAGATTAATAGGTAATGTGTGATCAATCTAACTACAGTGATTTTTTAAAGGAATGGTTGGAGGATAGTCAAAATTGAATTTTGTTCGGTGAGAAAATATTTTTTCTAGTGGTGATGCACTAGGGAGTTCTTCGTCAATTTCGAAGGTCACCCGTATATGTATTCCCAGGAGATTTCAATATGTACTATTTCTTGAGGGAATAGTTCCGGTGGACAAAGATGAAGTGGGATGTGGAAATGTTTTTGGGAGAGTTCCTAGTGTGCTAGCAGGTGAACACTAAGCACCGTGTTCCCAGTGGCTTTTTCATCCCTTAGATATCCACATGTGTAAGTGGGATGACATCTCAATGGATTTCATCAAATGATTACCCAGGACTCTTGGAGGGTGTGATGCAATCTCATATTTTGTGGATCAGTTGACAAAATAAGTTTAGTTATTATTGACCATGGAGTTGAGCACAATAGATGACATGAGGAAGTGGTATATGGATGAGGTGGTGTGTTTGGATGGGGTTCTGAGATCCATTATCATAGATTTAGATACATTTTTTTCCTAAAATGTCTAGATTAGATTGTATAATTCCTTTGGAACTCAGTTATGCCTTATCACTGATTTCCACCCTAAAGATAGATAGTCATATAGAGAGGACCATATAGAAATTGCAGGACATTTTGTCGGCTTGTGTTCTAGACTTTGTAAAATTTTGGGTATGACACTTTCCCTTAGTAATTTTTTCTTAAAATAATAGTTATCACTCCTCAATTAGTATGGCTACATTTGATTATTTATATGGAAGGTTGTATCGTTCAACATTATGTTGGGTGTAAGATGGGGAGGCAACTGATCGTGGTTCAAATGTGGTACAATGTACGATAAAGAAGGTGCTACTTTTTTTGATAGGGTAAAGGCAACACATGAAATGAATAATTCGTATACCAATCAATAGATAATTCCCATGGAGTTAGAGGTTTGGGACCACATGTTCTAGAAGGTTTCCCATCAACGTGGGAATCAAAGATGTGGTAATGGGCAAAATCATTCTCACATGTTCAATGGAACTTTTGAGTATTTTTTTCAGGTTGAGGAGGTGGCATGCTAGTTGGAATTTCTACCACCATTGAAGAGGATATATGGAATTATTCATGTCTCCCAGATTTTTCAGAATCTTCATGATGACTCCCTTGTAGCTGACTCGGGAGTGTTGGATATCAAAGATCACATAACATTTGTGCAGAGACCAGTGTAGATCTATTATCGTCTAGAGAACGTGCTTAATGGATTGGTCATTCCATTGGTTCGTGGGTTGTATATGTATGTTTACCTATAATAGAGTATGTGAGAGCGAGATACACAAATATGTTCCTTGTACCTAGAGATGTTTTGAATTTTTCGTGTCTATTTAGATTTTTGAAGTAATGATTGAACCATGATGGTTATAAAATGGATTTATTCCATTTTTCATTGTGTGTGATGAATTCAAAACAAATGAAGATGGAGATACCTGATTCATAATTGAGGTTCATTAATTGAGATGCGATTAATCCCATACGAGAGAGTTAGTGCCTCCTAGAGGATGTAATATATTGACATGGATAAATAAATTCTCTAATTTAAAAATCTAAATAGTTTGTTATTGTGAGGGAAATATTATGGATGGTTGGGTTAGAAGATGTGGGAGTAGGTGTTCTTGGAAATTGAGGTATAACTCATGGTTTTGAACAATACAAGGTGGTTTATACCTGAGAGGTATCTAAGGGGTTTTTTTTTCAGAGCCCTCTTTATTCAGGGCTTGGTTTTGAAACCTCAAGGGTGAGAATAGATAGAGAGGTATCTGATTTAATGGCTTGAACCTCTATCGTCCCTTACATGTTCAAAAGTCAATGTTTTTGGGTGATTTGGGAGACAATATTCTCTATTTTTGAGAGTTTTCCAAAATTACAATATCTTCCATCAGTAGGTCGAGGCACCAGTAGTTTGAGGAATCAATAGGGTGGAGGCATTAGTTTGTAGATGCATCATTAGGATGACGTACTGGTATGATTAAGGTGCTAATAGGTCCAGGCATCAATAGGTTGAGGCTTTGATAGGTTGAGGTGATGGTAGGTCGAGGTGCTGGTAGGTCAAGCGTCGGTAGGTCGGGTGTTGGTTGGATGAGCATCGGTGAGTGGTTTTGGTAGTAGGCATCAATGGGTTGAATTAGTTTGTGGCGTTGGTGTCTTGCTATCAATGGTTCAAGGCAGTGACTCATGTTGGTGATTTGAATTGGTTATTTAGGTGTTAGTGACTCATTGTCGGTGAATCACACATCAGTGAGTCATTTCCGGATTTCCCCATTTTTTCCAATTTCACCATTCCTACATTTTATTTGATATAAATCAAGATTAATGTTTTTGGTGAGCATTTCTAAATGAGTTTAAATGGATATTAATTGTATATTTAACATCCAAATGCTCTTGGGACATTGAAATATTAAAACCATGTGGTATTGACCCAAATCTGACTTTAATAACCCTTGAATTTGTTCCTGTTCCATTGAAATCGGATCTAGATCTTCTAAATTCAGGATCCCATCTTCCATTAAACCATTGAATTTTCTCTTAGTGAACTAAGAACTATTCTTCCCCTAGGAGTCGTTCTCTTGTGCTATAGTAGTCTATTCAGTTTCCCAGTAGAGTCTTTCTTACGGCTTGCGTGACCCCTAGTTTTCACACAAGAAAAAATCATTTCTTTCATAGTGCTCCATGTAGGGATTCCTTCGACTCTATTTATTTTTTTTCATGTGGGGTGGGTGTACTCATGTCCCCTTTTGAATATAGTCAGACCGAAATTTTACAAAGATAAATAGAATTAATAAATGAGGGGATAGTAAGATGATGATGATAATCATTTTGTTTTATATGTTATACATGATCCATGGAATGTTTTTTAAGGGTTGTATAACTTCTAAAAATCATGGCCATTTGGGGTCTCTGTTTTCACACTAGAATGGATTGTGGATAATTATTATTTATACTTAATGAATGACTATACGATTGTGAAATTGGTTAACCATATATATTTTATAAAATACATATATTCCCCATATTCAAACATGTTATGTGATAAACCATACTTTATCAAGTTGAATTAAAGAACCAGTGTTTGATAAATATGAATAGACATTTCCATGATGGTGTCAATATGTGTTGTGTGTGGTTTTCTTCGGCCCTGTGACTATTCTGTTCATGTGGTGTTTTGGATAGTAGTGTGGATATGTGTGTGGGGTGGTGAAGGTGATGTTATGGAATCTTAGGTTGAGATATTGGTTGATTGTGGAATGGAAAAACTTGTTATGTAGTGTAATTTTATCTAGGATGTTGTTGGGGAGTGGAGATGCAGATGTAGGTTTGGGTTGTTTTATGTTTTTGTTACTCGGTGTACTAGGTCTGGTGTTGTAATGTAGTGGGGTTGATCAATGTCATTATGATGAGGTATGTTAGGGGTTTTACTTATTAAGGAGAAAAACATAGAAGCATTACTTTGAAGAATAATGGTGTCAATGGTTGAATGATTTTCCCAGATAGAGGAGTGTGTAGTGGGATGCTATGTGAGTTTTGTTTAGCTGGATTTGGTGCATTTCATGCAGTGGGGCGGTCAATGAAGGTTCATGAGGAGTTATTTTAAAGAAGGAAGTTATTATGTTGTGTGTTCATTTAACTAGGATTTATCAGGGACCTTTTTGAAGTATGTTAGTATTATGATTCTACTTATGGTGTGATGTGTTTGGTAGTTTCCAGAATAGTGATGGAATAAATAAATAAATAAAGTAATTGATAGTACATAATAAAAACTGGTTAATTGAATTGGATGGGGGTATGTTTTGACTTGTGGCTTTCAATAAATTGGTGTTTATTTTTCAACATATAGAAGTGACCATTTTCCTTGGTGGTACGTGCAAGTTGGGTTGTAAATAAGGGAGGTTTTTTGTGGGATGGTTATTGTTTTGAAAACCCATTGATTGGGCTGAGTGTTTGGTACCTATATATATATGTGTGTAGTACCTTGTGATTTTTATATGCACCCCACTACTGTTGATAACTACAAGAAGAATAGCCCCATTGATATGGGGGAGAGTGTCCTTTCCCAATATCCTAAAGGAAGCATGTTTGGATGGTTATTGTCTCTTATCTACACCCTATTCTAGGTATTTGTATCCCAGGAATCATCGACTAGGTTGGGGTGTGGTTTTGAGGCCTAGGAGTTTGTGGGTGAGGTATTTTCAGTACCCGCATTCACCATGATGAAGGAAGGGACAACAGATTGTCAGAACATTCCTTCCTCATTTTGAAGGATGGATAATGATCCTAGATACTCGCATTCAATAGGCCTCAGAGTGGTGACTATCACCAAGGGTATAGAATCACACCTAATATTAAATCCATTACCCCTTTTATTTAGAAGGATCATGATATAATATATTCCATCCAAAAAAACACCAAAACTGAAATTAATAAAAAAATTACAAATCAATCAATTCTCACATGCATGTTCCAATAATAAATGTTCGATGAACAAGAAAAACTCAAAAGGGAAGTACCCAGAAAAAAAGGAAAACAACAACATCAACTATCCAAATGTCCTAACTTGTATGGTCCTACATAGTTCTCAAAGTCCTCATGGAAACTTGAAAATAGTTTTATATATGTAGGGTGAGTATACATGAATACTCATCATGGAAAACCGAAAGCTCTTGTGCACAAGGTGGGATGAATTCTAATTCCCTATGAGAAAATAGGATAACCAAATCTAATAGAAAGAAGACTATCCAAACGATATTCACCAAAGCACACTCCCCAAATAATGAAAGTCAAGTAAGGTAACAATAATAACACATCAATGTTTGGGTACCCACACCACTTTCCCACTGATTATTTATGGAATCCTATGCATTAGACCTCCCCAACCATTGTCATTTCAGTCCCACAAATGCCCCAAAAACAACATTTTGGGCCACTACAACCATGCATCCTACCATAGAAACTAGATCCACAACATCAACACATATCCCCACCCGCAGAAACATGGGCCACAACATCTACTGCCACGCCTGAAGACAGCTTGGCCAAAACAACTACTGCCACACTCGAAGACTACAGACCTCATCTTGAAGATACTTGAGAAACAAACTACTAACACACTTAGTCCATAACAACTACAACAACACCTGAAGACACCTAGGCCTCATCCCAATGACACAAAGGAAACAAACTGCCTGCACATAGCAGATCCAACTGCCACAATGTACCCTGCCTAAAAAGTCATGGGCAAAAATGGAACTCATGCCATCACGGTCTGACCAAAAAGTCTTGTTCTACTAAAGAAAGGGAGAATAAAGGAGATAATAACTATCCCTCATAGAAGTGTTGGAAAAACACCCTCCCTAAAGAAATGGGGGTGTTCGGTATGAAGTCCTCAACTTGGGTTGGGCTGGAATAAGAAACATAATAACTAAATTATACGTATAGCAAAATAATCACCCATCACAAACAAGGGGTTCCAAACCCATCCCATACGCAAACACTGTCATTACTATTCATTCATAAAAAACACAACAGCCACAACCATGTCACAACTCATTCCGGAAAAATAATTCCCCATTAAACCCATTCATGTCATCTTATTCATGTGGTTCCATTTTAATAATTCTCTACTACTGGGAAAATAAAACTCATTTCCACAACCCAAGAAAGGAAAAAAAACCATGCTACAAATTATGCATTCACACTCAGTTATCTTATAAAATCACAACAACCCCAGTGATCCCTTGATGTAATGGTACCATACCATGCCCCAACATACACCCCCACATGACCCCAAATCCATAAACCCACACTGGCACAAAATTTGATCCCATCCCCAAACATGTCACCGCACAAGCATTAAGAAACAATACGCATCACCCAAACAGACAAGGGAGCTTTCAGATTTAAACACACCACTCTTTTAGTTCCATCATTTCTGTTTGGTTAACCAGGGTGACCACACAAGGATTTTTAATCATTTTGAATCCATTTAATCTACCGAGTTTACATAATTAACTAGTTTCCATTATACATCCATTTAATCATAGAGTTATCTTGAAAACAGAGGATCATTAGTGTGCAAGAATGGACCACCAATAGACAGTATTGTCTATGGACAGATGCCCATAAAATTCATATCATATAATCAATGATAAAAGAGTACAAAAACATCATCAAACAAACCCATTAATTATTTAAAAATTCCAAATATTATCTTAATTATAGATTGGTTTCATCCATCCCTAAGATAACATTGTCGCACTCCCCCAACAGAATACTTAGTAAATAGTGACGAAGGAAAAAACATACTAGGATGATCAATGATTGAAATTTTTCTCCTCGCACCAAGAAATGGGGATGAATGACATGTAGAGGAAGAAATCCAAGGACTCCTTGTGTGAGTATGAAAGGCTCCAAAAAATGTGCACCACTAGCCTTAGGAAGGGGGACTTATAATGAACTAATGAAAGGAATAGAATACTAACCATGAAGATGAGAGAAAACCAGTGCGATAAAAGGAGAGATCTAGGAGTTATAGAATATGAAATCATGAAAAAAATTAAATGAAGATCAACGTATCACCACAGGGTTAGATGGTTAGACATGATTGAATTAATGGTTATTTAATAATTCTCATCAGAAACGTGGACAAAATAGTTGTGAGTTAAATGATTTCTTTTAAACCAAGGAAAACACGTAATAGTGGAACACATTTTGGGTCTGTCGAGGATATCCCCACTCTTGGGGATCTGGAACAACATTTTTGTTCTATCAAAGGGTTTAAAAACGCTATAAAAATCTATTATTTCTTAAACAAAGTATTAATGGAAACTAGGGAATGAAACCCCCGACCACCCAGTGGCACCGATCAGTGAGACACCGATCAGGGAAACACCATTGGGTGACTCACTGATTGGTCACACAGAGATCAGTGACTCACCGATCAGGGACAAACCGATCGGTGAGACCAATAGGTGACACCGATGGGTGAGACTGATTGGTGACATCGATTGGTGACACTTTGGGTGACTCCACGATGACACCCTACCACTGATACTGTCGCCTCATGACTCAATGATGGTTCTAGGGTGCCCCAACACCAGAAATTGACAATGTAATGGACCAAGAGGGCTTGAGACTTTAAAATTGATACTTCTAAAACTATTATGATCATTGAGAATCCAAACTAAACCTGATGGAATGAGAGGGGGCCCTAAAACCCACCGCAAAGATACCACTCATTGCCAACTACCAATCATTGTTCAAAATCTTTAGAAAACAATTGCATCTTGGAAAACCTATCCCTCACCTATCTTCTAAACAACCAAATATACACTATATTTCCTCTCCCCCATGTAATCACAGAATATTTGAATGGTCATACAGTCCAGTCATATGTATTAGGGAGACCCTTCCTCAACGTTAGGATACTATCGTCTTTTTTTGGCACCTACTCAACCACACAGGTTAAACTGCATCCACATTAATTTGTCTTGATTAAGGAATAGGTTCTCCCCTTCCCATAGTGAGGACTCTTCACACACATTTAGATAATTAGGAAAACAAATCATATCATAGTTTAAAAGGTCAATCACTACATCACAATCATATATGAAATCAAAATATAAACATAATCAAAACAACTCTGGGTACTTGGTGCACATCTATACCTCTCATTCCATGGTACTCTTATTGAGGCCACCATGCCTCCATAACACATGAACCATTTTAATGGGTGGACCACAAAGCCTCTTCTCCCCACAATATTCAATCCTCACTGGTCTCTCTAAAAAAATCACATTGTCCTTGATATCCAGCTCCCTCGGTCGAGGATAGGTGAATCATCATTTTGATACCAATGGAGTTGAGACACTTGGAATATGTTTTGAACCCTCCGTAGTGGCGGTGGTTTCGCCAGCTGATAATCCACTTCACCGACCTAGAAAAACACTTGGATGGGTATGGAAAACCTGGGAGAAAGGATATATCTACTACAAAAACTATGTTTCCCTTGATGAGGGGAGACCTTCAAGAAAACGTGGTCCCTTACCTCAAACTCTAAGGGTATCCTCCTATGATCTACATATGACTTATTCTAGTCCTGAACATCCTTCATCCTCTCCCATACAAGATGAAATTTTTCAGTGGTATTCTGCACCACCTTCGGTCCAAGAACACCTACATCACCAACCTCTATCCAACACATGGGTGAACGACATGGCCTTCCATAAAAATCCTCAAATGTTTATATGATCATGGTAGAGTGGTATCTGTTGTTGTAGAAAAACACTACCAGCAACAATTGTCACAAACAAGATCCCATGAAGTCTAGAACACATGCCCAAAACATGTACTCGCACATCTACATGGTCTTGTCCATATACCCATCTTCCTGGGGGAGGAAAGTAGTGATGAGGCATAGATGGGTGCCAAATGTATGTTGTAATACTTTCCAGACCCGAATGGTAAACCAGGTATCCCTATCTGAGACTATGGATCTCAAAACACTATGAAACTACACCACATCATCCATGTACATTTGTGTTAAGTCATACACCATACTCGACACCTTTATTGTCAAGACGTGAGTTGATTTTTTCATTCAGTCCACCACTACCCATATAGCATCACATCCCCCATGAACTCTAGGTATTCCTGTGACAAAATCCATTGAGATGAAATCACACTTCCTTGTGAGGACATCTAAAGGTTGTAACATACCATCTAGGACACAGTCTTCAGCCTTCACCTACTGACACAAGGGGAACTTCTCCACTAACTCTTCCATTGTTCACTTCACCTAGGGCCACCTAAACTGACCCCTCAAGCCTCAATAGATCTTGGAAACTCCTAGGTGCATCACTCGGGGTGTGTTGTGGAACTCTCCAAGAACTCTCTCATGAATATTTTCTCAGATGAACAACTTTCCATGAAACAACATCGAATTCTGCCCATCTTTTGACTATCCTTCCATAGAATTTTTCAAGCTAACATGATCATGTACACTTCAGCCTCTACATCCCCCCACTAAAAATCCTACACCTACTACAACAGAGAAGATTACACTATCATCTGAAATAGAGAACCTCTACCATCGTCCCCTTTTACATCCAGGTCTAGGGTAGCCAACTCCTCCATTTCATTCAAATAATCTTCTGATTCTTAATCACACCCTTCTATGAATTTTTTATCAAGGCATGACACACCATGTTCCCCTTTTCTGATGTGTATGAAATCTCGAATTCGTAGTCCAGAAGAAACTCCATCCACATCTGCTACCTCAAGTTCAGGTCCCTCTTGGAGAAAATATACCTCAGTCTCTTGTAATCTATGATGACCAAGAGGTGTTCCCCGATGAAGTAATGTTTCCAAAACTTTAGTGCGAACAAGACCATAACATGATCCAGGTTGTTGGTGGAATAACTAATCTCATGGGTATATAACTTCCTAGACCCATAAGAGATCACCCATGTTATTTCATCAGTACGCACCACATTATTCAGCTAGAAGTATTACATATCATCCCAAACATCATCCCTTATTATGGAAACCATAGAGTCGGGGCACTAAACCTTCTTACCTTGATGATAAATAAATGATTCCTGGAACTTGTCACTCCATTCAAAATCCTCGTGTTTCTTGGTTAAGGCTTTCAAAGGTGTTGCATCTCAGGAGATGTTTGATAAAAATATTTATTTGTAACTTACTAGTCCTAGGAAACTACAAAACTCTACAGTTTTCATGGGTGTTTCCCAAGAAACGACCTCTTGGACATCCACTGGGTTCACTATTATTCCCTTCTCTGACACCATGTGTCTATAGAAGTGCACCTCTCAAGTCCAGAACATGCACATGGTTAATATTCCATAGAGATTGTTCTGTCGATGGACCTCTAAATCCATCCTCAGATGCTCAGTGTGGTCCTCATATAATATTGAGAAGATCAAAATTTTATTAAAAAAACATGACTACAAACCGGTCCAGATATTACTTTAGTACAGAGTTTATGAGGCCATGAACACAGCTGGTGCATTTGTAACACCAAACGACATGACCATGAACTCCAAGATCCCATATCATTACCTCAAGGTAGTCTTCGATATGTCACCCTAAATCAACCTCAATTAGTGAAATCGTGACCATAGGTCATCCTTGTAGAACCATCCTTCCCCATTCAACTAATCCAAATGTTCATCAATCCCCATTATGGGGTAAAATTTAATGACTGTCACTTGGTTCAGCCTTGGGTAGTTTATACAAAGCTAGAGACCACCATCATCCATCTTTGTGAATAGGACTAGAGTACCCCATGGTGACACAAATGATAGAACAAAACCCTTCTTCATCAGATCGTCAATTTGAAACCGTAACTCCCGAAAATCAGAAGGTTCCATCCAATACGGGGACATTTAAATCAGACGGGTACCAGGTTTCATGGCTATGCTGAACTCAACATCATGTTGAGGGGGTAGAGACACCACATCTCTATGGAAGACATCAAGGAACTCACTAAGCATCCCTGGGACTTACACCATCTATGATTCTTCTATCTCCATTAACAGCTCCGATAATATGGAAAAAGGGGGTTTCACTCGCCAGCTGCATTCCTAACAACCCTACTCACTGACAAAAGTGACTTGTTTTCAACCCATATCTAAAAATTCGATCATTCATTGGAATCATTTGATAACATCACACACAAAGAAAAAACAATATATTACTTAAATGACATCATATGGTTACATCTGCAGAAAATATAGGCCTCCACTGGACTATTGTAGTCCCAAAATCAGTCTGCATTCCCGAAAAATCTGAGACAAGCTGGTCTGACATCTGACAGGAATACTCAAAACATGGGTCACGAAAATTCTATATTATTCTAGACACAAATCATGGGATAGACTAGGTGTAACAAAAGAGTGTTTAGTTCATGAATAAATAAAGTATTGGGCATGAGTACTAATCAAGCTTATCGTACCTCGAATAACCTTTGGCCCTATTGGAACTATTTCCCCTATAGCGTGCAACTGCCCACACCCAACTCTTCTTCCCCTAGAATGTTAGATGCCTCCATGACCACGCCATGGCTGAGATCCCTAAGGGGAACCCTAAGGTTAGCCTCCTCTTACAACATCAACTCTTGGAGGAGGAGGAGCTCGTTTTTCCTTCTACTATTGCTAAAAGGGCCTAGCTGGAATTGATTGCTGCTGAGGTGGGCGCTAAACCTGCCCACTCCACCTATACTGAACTCAGTCTGGGAACTAATTCTAAAGGTTCCAATGACTTCCATAGATGAAGAACCTTGGTCCTAGGCCCACAAGGAAGGGGCGAGGAATAGGATATTGAAACTAGAACTCCTGGGAGCTTCTCCCCATTAGCCGAAACCTGGAAGGCCCTGACACTAGAGGCCTGCTGCTGACAGCCTTCCACATTGATGTGCCTAACTAGATCCCCCCACGTGGTATGCCTCCCATAATGTGCATCCTATCCACTACTTAAACTTATTCTAATCCACCAAGTACGTCAATAGGATGAAGGGAGTAAAAACATACTTTAGAGATAGTCAGTGTGACTCCTCTAATCGTCCTTCCCAAGAATCCTCATCCAGAAAGAGGTATGGAAAAAAACGAAGGATAACCTTGAACATGATCCCCTACTCCCTCACTGACATACTCCCATAATAGAAGGACGATAGGTCCTTTATATTCTCATGATTCATCATGGAAGAGTGGAATTCATCCCGGAACTATTTCTCAATGTGTGTCCATGAAACCTCAGCATCGTTCTAATCTTGAAGATAGATCATCCACCACTGACGCACCGCAACCCATATCTAGATTACAGCCAGTGGAACCCAGTACTCTTTCAGAGCTTGGATCAACATGAAATCTATCACCTGCTCCTTTAGAAAGCTCTCTATCATTATATTTGAGATTATTCCCCTGTAATTCCCGAGTCTTTGCTGCTAAAAGGCATTAATATTCCTCTACCACTAGTCTTCCTCCTCCTCTCGATTATCTATATTCTAATCATCTAAATCAACCTCATCAGCCTTGATCGACCGCACGACTCTTGGTTTCCATCAAAGTGGTATAACTTCAATGTAAACAAGAAATTCTTAAGCCTGAGTAGTTTAGAATAATGTTTTTAAATTTTTCATAAAATTTTTATTTATTTGAAATCCACAAAATACCCATTAAAAATAAAAAAAAGTCATTATGATGCGTGTAACATTACCAAGGTCTGTAGCCTACAATCATCGTAGGTTCACATTGTCTTTAGGTAGGTCCAAGGTCCTTGAATTAGATCATGGGGTGGCCTAAAATCATATTTCCTAGCTGGTATTCTCTAGCCTATTATATGCACCATGATTTTAAATCATTGTTTCCCTATCATCCCATGAAATACTCACTGTGCCTAACTCTAAACTCCATCCTATCTCTCAGTCATCATCCTTTGATACCATTCTATCATGAACATATTTCATCACAATGTGGGAAGGGACATAAGTTTCCTAGACCCTTCCTTCCTCAAGTTGAAGGAGAGTTAATGACCCCAGATACCCACCTTTTATAGGCCATAGAGTGTAGAATAGCTCCAAGGGTATTGAATCACACATAATATGGAAGGAATTACCCTTTTTATTTAGTAGGATCTGGAGATAATATGGTCAGTCCCAAACAACACCCAAACTAGAAGTAAAAAACTAAATCCAAGACAATCCATTCCCATATGAGTGTTCCAATAATAAATTCTACATGTACAAGAAAAATTATAAAGGGATGTACCATGGGAAAAAATTAAAAATAGAAAGAGAAGTTGTCCCAACGTCAAAACTAGTACGGTCCCGTAAGGTCCCCGATGTCCTCCAAGAAAACATTAAATAGTTTTATATATGTAGGGTGAGTATATATGTATACTCGGTATTGAAAACCAAAAGCTCTCATGAAACATTATGGAGACATTTTAATACACTATGAGAAAAGGGGATAGCCAAAGCACCTAGAAAGGATACAATGCACACAATCCTCCCCAAGGCACACTTCCCAAATAAAACAAGTCACGTAAGGTAATAGTAATACCACATCGATGTTTGGGTACCCCACCCCACTTTTTCATTGGTTATTGAATACATTCTATGCCTCAAAAATTCCCCACCATTTTCACTTCATTCCCCCTACTGACCCAAAAACAACCCTTTGGGAAACCACAACCAAGAATCCTGACCATAGACTCCTGGGCCACAAGAACCACACAAATTCCCGCCCGTAGACACCTGGGACACAACATCTACTGCCACTCCCAATGAATCCTCAGCCAAAAAAACTACCACTATTCCTAAAGACACATGGTACTCATCTAGAAGAATCCTGGAAAACAAACTGCCCGCACACACCTTGGCCACAATAACTACTCCCACACCCGAAGACACATGGACCTCATCCCAAAGACACCTGGGAAACAAACTGCCTCCCACAGACCTGGGATAACCCCCAAAACGTACCCTTAACAAATATTCTAGGGATAAATTTCACATCAGGCCATAATAGTCTTCTTGGAGAGTTTTCAGCTACTGAGGGAAGGGAGCTGAAAAGGAGCCAGTAACCAGTCACTCATAAGTGTATTGGGAAAAGCACTCTCCCCCATGAAACGAGGGTGCTTGTCACAAAGTGATCAATTTGGGTGGGGGATGAATAATAAATATAAGAACTAAATTATACATATAGGTAAATGATCACTCATCCAAACCTAGTGGTTCCAAAACTAGCCCATACCAAAACACACACTTTACTATTCATCTAGAAAGAGCACAACAACCACAACCAAGTCTCAACACATTACCGGAAAACAATTCCCCATTGAATCCATTCATGTTATCATATTCTAGTGGTTCCATTTAAATATTTCTTCACTACTGGGAAACTAACAAGAATAGATGAAAGCCAATGAATGAAAAACAACAAAGAATCAAATTAACCATTCACACCCGGTTCACTTGTAAATTCTGAACAACAGAAGGGTTCCGTGAGATCCCTTGAAGTACGAGAACCAAACCAAGCCCCAACATTTTGACCCAAACTGACAAACTAACATTTGTACAACAGGGGATTGCAACATTATCCATGTCACCTGAAAAGAATTAAGAATCCATACACTTCACCAGAATAGAGAAATGGAGCTTTCATATTTAAACCCACCATTCATTTAGTTCCATATTTTCAATTTTGTTAACTGGGGTGACTACACAAGGTTTCTTATTTATAGGGAATCCGTTTAATCAACCAAGATTATGTCTTTAACTAGTTTCCATGTTAAATCCATTCAATAATAGAATTTTCCAGAAAATAGGGGTTCATTTTAGCACAATAAAGGACCACCAATGCCCATGATTTTCATTGGACATAATCCTAAAAAATTCAAAACATATAAGAAATGATAAAAGATTACTACAACATCATCATATATATCCCTTCATTCATTAAAAACCCATTTATTATCATTCTTATCGTTTGATTTCATACATCCCCGAGGGAATATTATCACACCCACCCCAAAATCATACATAGTAAAGAGAGACTATGGAAAACCTCTACATGGATGATCAATGATAGAAGGTTTTATCATCTATTTATGAACTGGGGATGCATGAATTGTATAGTAAGAACATCAAGGACACCAAGAGTGAGTAGGAAAGGCTCCAGTATAGGTTCACCACTAGCCTCTAGAAGGGGGACTCCAAATGCACAATGGAAAGGAAAATACAACCAACAAAAAGGAAGAGAGAATTCCCATGCGATAAAAGGAGAGATCTTGGAGTTACAGAATATAAAACCATGAATGGTTTTATCTTTGGATCGTGGTTTCACCATGTGGTTGGATGGATACAAATGATGGAATTAATTGTTATTTAATAATTCCCATTAGAGAGGTGGCCATAATATGTGTGAATTAAATGATTTCTTTTAAAAATAGGAAAACTTATAACAACAACACACAGTTTCGGTCCATCGAGGGTCTTCCCACTCTTAGGGATCTTGAATATCAATTATGGTATTTAAAACTAGCTCAAAATTCATTAAGTAGGCATTAAAACACACTTAAAGCATTAAGATAAACTAGGGAATGAATCCCTCGACAACCCTGTGGCAGCAACTAGGTGTGGCTTGGATCGGTGGGACCGATTGGCGACACCCTGATCAGTGACACCAACGGGTGACACCACAGTGACACCCTTCCACCGACACTTCCTCTCTCATGACTCCTTGATTGGTCCAGGGCACCCCAACACCATAAATTATCAAATAATAGACCAGGAAGGTCTAATACATTATAGGTTTGCATCCTAGGTGTCATCAGGATTAGACGTCTTTTACCAGACCAAGTTTCATCTAGATTTGTTTGACATTTTTTGAACTAGGTGTTTGTGGATTGGCCGTGGTATGCGGCCTATGTGTGTGTTGTCATTATTTGAAAGCAAGTATTTTTGAGGAGCATGGTAACACCCTGATGTTTTCATTTATATATGAGCAATTATCCATTAAGAAGTGGTTGGGGGTACCCAAATATCAATGTTATTACTATTTTCACAGGACAAGAATTTTATTATTTATTGAGAATGACTTGGTGATGTTGGAGTGGATAGAGTTCCATGTTAGGTTATTTTTAGTTTTTACTGATTTCTCATAGATGAATTAGTATGATTCTCCCACTTGTGCACATTAGACCTTGGATTTTACTATATATTATACTTGTATACTCACCATATTTATATAAAACCATTTTCAGGTATTCTGGGGGGTTATGAAAAACCTAATAGATCTTACCTGTTCATATATTTGGTGCAATTGTTGTTTCACTGCTTAGTTTTATTTTTGTACTTACTTTGGAGTTTTCATTTGATTTATTTTAGTTTTACATTAAAAATTCATGTGGGATAGAATTTATTTTAATTATATATATGTGTGTGTGTGTGTGTTTGTGTGAGTTTTTGGGAGATGTATGTGGGTGATACATCTTATCTCCCAATATTGGTTGTTATAAAAAGGGTAATTCCTTCAATTTTTGTGATATTTGAATACCCTTGGTGCTGGTCTCCACCCCAGGGCCTACTAGAGGTGGTACATTGGGGTCATTATCTTTATTTCATCTTGAATAAGGAATGTCACAACACTTTTCCATCCATTCCCTCATCATGATGAAGTAGGGTCATGGAAGATTTTTATGAACCTATCTTCAATTAAGAAGTGTATATAAAGACCATTTTAAATTTAATATCTTGAATATATTTATTATATTTATTATATTGAAACTAGAATTTATATTTAATGATTCCATTTTATGGGTCTTATGATTAAATTCTATCAAATTGGTATGGGGTTTATAATAATTTTTTATATTTTATAGAGATTTATCATGAGTGTGATTCCAATGAGGAAGTATTATAATCTATCATTCAAGAGTCAGATTTATTTTATTAAGATAAGTTTGTTTTTCAGAATAAATATTTCCCCTTAATTTTTTCTTCTTTATGTACTATTTATTAATAAAATAATGTTTTTATAACAATCTTCTTTATTTCCCTCTTTGGTCAAAAACATCATTATTTAAAACCAATTTATTTTGAGATTGTGTTCAAAAAAGAATCTTAAATAAATAAATGATTTATTAAATATAATTTTTCAATTTTTTTAATTTCTGCATCAAATATTTAATGAAATATTTATTTACAATTACAAATAAGACACATTTTATTACCAATAATTTGAAAGAATTTTTCTTAACATGTATGGTATGTTTTCAATTTTCCATCACAAAGATCTGACTATATTTTAGAGGTTCATTAATGAGTTTTGATATTTATTTTTAAAAAAATGGATTTCCAAAAAATTGTAATACTTTTTATTTTTAAGAAGGGAATTTCGAAAAAAAATATTCCTCAGGAAACATTTCATGTTATTTATCTTCCAAACCAATTATCCATATATAATGAAATCCCAAAATTAAATTTTGATTTACTAAAGATATGAACCATGGATAACATTATTATTATTATTATTTATATGAATGGATAATGAAGAAAATATGTTTATGAAAAAATTTTACTCTATGTGCATTATATTGAGACAAAATTCTTATGAAACCTTCTTTTTTTTTACCATGGGTTATGCAATGAGGAAATATTGAAATTGTTATTAAACCCTTCAATGTTTTATATGATATGATATTATGAAATGGTTATGAAACCCCTTTCATTTAATCGATTCTAATATAATGAATTTGTTATGATCTAGTTTCACAGTTACTTATGATTTTAATTATGTGATGGGTGGGACCTATATCTCTCTCTCATGAATTGGATAAATATATATATCTCGTGAGATAGACATAAATTAAATGGGGTGTGAAAAAAATTAAAAAGGGAATCAATCTTCTATGAACGTGTTGGGAGTGAACCTTAACTACTATGATTGTTTTGGGAGTGAACCCATTCCTCTATGATTTCCTTTGTAGTGATCCCTAATTACAATGGAAATTATTTTATATGCCTACTTATATACCTTAAATCTATGTCTTACTAAATGGATGTAATCTCAGGGATCATGTTTTTTGATTTCCATATGATTCAAGTAAGTTAAATTGTCAAAATATATTCCATAACTAAAGATTGTTGTCTTTGATGCACTGGGAATGTTTTTCAATTGTGAAGATCATGTTGTCATACACTTTTTCTCATGTCATACTTATATGAACATTGATATCTAAAATTGATACCCAAACATAGAATTTTAACTCACCCTTTTATATATTTCTTTTATATAGGTTATAAATAATATCTCTACATATTCCTTTTTTTGGAAAATTTCAAAAGGGGAATATCATTATGGGATAAGTGGAAGTTATTCTACAAAAATAAAATATTTTTCACCTAGACTCAAAAGAGACTAAAAAACTATGGATATCATAAATGAATTTGTGTAATGTATTGAATAGTCTTCATAAATTCTATATTATATATTTATGAAAATCATGGGTTGGTATAGTTGGTATCAAATGAAATTTAGAGTTAACAATTGAAAAAAAGGTGAGAAAATAGTAGTGATATCCTAAAGTATGTGTATTTATAAAATTATAGGGATGAGTGTATATATTATAAAGTAACATTTAATTTTGGTAAATTATAGATAATGATGTTGTTTAAGAATTATATCACTGTATATATGAAAAAATCGGATGTGGATCTGGAAAAATGGATCTTAATGGAAATTACTCTTACAAGGGTGAATTGAGTTGTAATTAATCATCACCTAATTCATGAAAATTGGCCCTACTAAACACATGGTATGATAGTTCTGATGTGTTTTACTTAAAAATTAAAAAACCCTTTATAGACCATCATGAATTATTTAAATAATGAAAACTAATTACTTGGGTTAGTCTTATTGTGAAATATATTGAAAAGAATGTGTCATTATTTAATCAACATATATGTAAATATATTGATTAGGTGGTTTCCCACATTAAATATTAAAACTATGATAATTAGTTATATTCAATGATGAGAAACAAGAAGATATATGTTAACGTTTATTATGAAATAATTGTAATTATTTTCTAAATAGTATGATGTCTATATTGAATGATATTTTTTTTATTCCTAAACTGTTATCATGAATCATGACTAACAATGTACACCATAAACATCTCTCAAACTCACATAAAAAGATAAGGATAATTCTCTCTAGGATTTCAGGTAGTAGAAACTATAAAGGTAATTAGATTCAATTTCATATATATATCATGAATATGGAATGAAGAAACCAAGAGAATACCTCATAGGGAAAACAAGATGGGTAGGGTTTGAAAACTAATGCCACAATGCACATAATATCAAAGTTAAAAATTATTGTTTTTAACAAAAAGGATGAAAAAATGAACTCTATAAGGTATCAATAATGGATTAATGTTTTAAATATTGAATTTATTGGTACAATGAATATAGATTTCCTAGGTGAGAGATCATGAAGTTAATCAGAATGGTAGTACAATTAATGGTTATACTACTGATAATGAAGATACCATTAAAATATTTGAATGGAATAGGGTGTCCTAATACTATATTTTATGTTATAAGATAGAGGAATTATTATATTGAAGTTAATGGAAGTTAATACCTGACTCGTATTTCATAAAATAAGAAGTAGGTGCAATTGAATATGATGATGAATCCTAGTTAATAGTTTTAAAATGGAATGTTATGATTTATGGTTCTATATATTGGAATTAATGAATTATGATATATAAATAATGAAAAATATAAGTTTGGGTATGTATAGTATTATCATTATGTAATTTTATTAATATATTGATTAGTACAAATGAAATGGAATATGTTTCTATTATAAAGTTGATATTTTATAGAACAGACGTGATTAAGGGAAAATAACCCTGAATATTATTCTGATGTTGAGAAAATGATGTTGGGATAAGGAGATTAAAGATATATATAATGTAAATTATATAGTATTTATGACCTTGTCATATATTAATGTATTTTGGAAAACTGGTTTATTGTATCATTGAAGGATTTTATATCATTGTTGTAACTATGGAATATATTCAATATTATAAAGTTATATACAATTAATGTGAAAGAACATACATTTTCATTATGTTTTTATGGTAATTATGGGTATTCCTAGGTTTAATGAAAATATATTTTAGCATCCCCACCGAAACCACTTGGTTCGACCTGGAATTCCACCTATCCTTATGTGTGCCTCCTCATATGCAAGTGTTTACCGACTAAAAATGAAAGTGTGAGTTCATTAGTGTGATGGCTATACCCTGTGTATCACTTCATATGATCTATATTCATTAATATAAAATATAATAAATAATGACCATAAAAAGGGAAATATTTAGAATGTTTACATGTAATAAAAAATCATCTCCAAAAGATGCAGTAAACTTTTGTGAAATAAGAATTAAATATGTAAATTAATAAATGTAGTTTCCTCCAGTGCCCATCACAGTATGTTAATAGGTCCACACTCCTCCTCCCAACTATCACCCATAGGTTTTTTTCCATTCTCTGGATACCTCTTGAAATCTATATGCTCATAGAAATTCCCATGTAGGGTGAGTAAAAGACTTAGATGGACACCACCAATGCATCCTTAACCTAATGAGCCCAATTGTAGCAGTTTCTTCCATAATAATGATCAATGTGAAAAATGAAAAAATAGACAATAAAAAATTTCATGGTTGTGTGATAACTATGTGGCCAATACCCTCATCAATACAGGCTTTATCATCCCGAAGAAAGGATAATCAGGGAGTCTGAAGAATAATGGATTAGCCATGAGAATTTTGAATCATGCTCCTCAACATCATGTGATAATAAAACAAGGAATCATTTCACATCTGATATGTTAAGTTCTAAGTATTTATAATAAATTGAGATCAACTTGACATCCACTAGGAATCAATAATACACCCTTTGAAATTCATTAGTCATATTTTGAATCACACATCAACGAGGCATTGTCTTTTCCATACCATGTTCAAAGGCTGCTCCTTGTAATCCTTGATAATTTTTTTACCCCTTCTAAAGAATAAAAATGTTATGATATCCCAAATACCTTGTTCTAGAATAAAAGTAAAAAACTATAAAACATAACAAGGTAGGATAAAAGGGAAATAATAACACTTCATCATATTCAAGGTATCATATACAATACAAGTGATAAACATAAAAAATTAATAATAAGATACATAGTACTCAAGGAAACACATGTATCATAAGGTTCTATTGATTACACACACAGACACACATGTTGTTATAATATAATATGATTATCAAATATTTCTATGATTAATCATGTTCAAGAAAGATGTGGAACAATGAACCAAGTGGTATGGAAATTCTATACCAATGTCATCAATGTCATAGGGAAGGATAAAGATTTCATAAACCCATCTTCAAAAAATTATTATCTTAAATTTAGACACATTCAAGATTGATGCTCATCAATGGTTCCTAGAGCCAAACTCAAATATATTATTTCAAAAATAAATACAATTCCACATTACATGACTCTGTATGTCCCCATAAAAACAATATCCATAAGAATAATTATATTCTGATAAATTATTATCAAATAAATATTTATTATTATGTTTTAATAATTTCTCATTAATTATCGTTTTATAAATAAATCGTGATAATTTATCAAATATTATCCATTTATAATTATAATTTGATGATTTCTTATAAACTATCATTATAGTTATATCTTTATAAATTATTAAAATTATATTTTTATAATTTATTTGAAATTATATTTTATAAGTATCTTTTGACATTTTATTATAAATTTTAAATTTGGGTGTTATTTTTCTCTTATATGTCTGTTTTTTTTCACTTCCCACCAATGTTCTCAAACATGGATACCATGTTATGTTTTATTATAGATGAACTTTGTACATCCATTTATCCATTTTGAATATGAATTTTTATATACCATTTTTATGCTGTTGGATTACCACAATTGTATTTTCAAATGTAAAAACCTTATCCATCAATCACATTTTAAATCTATAAGGACAAAATTTATTTAATTGTATAGAATGTAAAACCCTAAGATTTTGTGAAATATGTTTTACAAATATATTTGTTCCTTTTTAAATATTGTTTTATGCACTACACTATGTTTATGTTTTGTTATACACAATTCATAGTATAACTAATGATAAATAGAACACCAAGTTTAAATGAAGAATGACATATTATTGAAATTGTAGTGTTTAATATTATAGTAATGAACTATAAATTGTAATAGAGGTTATGAATATTATTATCTAAATTATTATAACATATGGTATACTCATTTATATAATATCAATTACTTAGTGACCAATTAATTAGAAATAAAAAAACAAATTCGAAATAATAGAAATAATTTTCCAAATAACTATTTTTATGCGCAATAACTTTTTATGCATCCCTAAAATAAAAAAATAACTAACTAGTGAATTATTTTAATGGGATTTATATATTATATATTCAAACAAAATTTAATATTCATCTTATGTTTTTTAATGACATGATATATGATGAAATCCAGCTTTTTTCAGAACAAAGTATATTTTAGAAAAATATTATTGGTCTCATTATATGAATATATTTAAAATTTAATTATAAAAAAAAATTAAACATTATTTTTTAAAAAATCATTATGTCAAAATAATCATGGACTATATTTTTATGAAAATTTTGAGAAAAAATAAACTTTTCAATTAATAATGAAATATGTTTGTATTAAATGATTTTACATCATTAAAAAAATTTAAAAAGATAGAAATAATTTTAATATTGAATTAATGTTAATAAGAGTTCTATTAAAAAACTATTAATCCTAATTAATTCAATGGGATCATGTTGTTACTAAATATATATATATATAATTTTAAAACTTTTGACATTTTCATTTTGGAACACCGATGTCTCATTGCAATGATTTGATTGAATTAAGAACAAAATGTTCCACTTTTGGGAATTGGATTTTTCCAAATGGGTTAAATATATGAAATAACCAAAATTTTTATTTTATAATAAGGTCAACATAATTTTCCACAATAATTAATATTAAAAAAATAAATAATTTTAGATAGTAGCTAATGTGAAAATGTGTTTACCAAGGAGATGAAACAAAAACTACAAGGGTTAAAAATGACCTAAAATATTTCAAAAAACAATTTTTAATCCATATTTCAACCATATAATTTCCTTTTTTGAAAATTTACTATTTTTATCTTTTTTCCTTATTATATGTGTTTGTAAACGTTTTTGAATTCTGAAATTACTATTGTCCCACACATTTCACTTATAAATTAACACCACTGTTAATCTATACTCCTAAATTCCAATAATTTATTTTTCATTAAATTCATTTCATTATCACAAACTATACTCTATCTTATCATCCTAGAATCCATAGTTTTGTAAAAAAATACATCCAAAGAATCACTCTGTGAAAACCCCAAAAAAGTTAACTGACGAAGTGGTAACATCCCTAACCAGGTGTTTTATCTTATTTCTTCCTTATGATAACATAATTTTTCATATAACATGTAGATACAAATAAATAAAAATATTTCATATATATTATTTTTATTAAATTAATGTAATAAATTAAATCATTATCTCATTCCCTGAAATTGGTTGTGAAATTATATTTCCTATGTACGAGAGACTTTAACATCCCGAACTGATGTTCATAATTCTCAATAAACACCTCTCATTTTATGTATAATGATATAATTTATGTTTATATATATGATATTTATGACATTATAATTCTTCTATAATCATTATATCAGGTGTTCCTTATGATATTATATTTAATGGGAACATGATACCATCGTTCACGTGTATAGTGGAGTAACGCTTCACGAAGTGTTGTTTTTCATTAATGATTTACATGGAAGGTAATAAAGATGTTTTTAACAAAAATATGTTCTATATATTAATTAAAATTTATTCTATAATGTTAATATATTATTAACCTATACTTCCTTTACTTAATTGGAAAAATTGAACCAACATTCACACATACATACGACCTACCGTATCTATATACGATGTGTTTCATTTTATATATATAACAATAATAAATTAAAAAAATAAAATATATACTGATATATATGATATTTATATCATGGTTAATATTTTTGATATAGTTTAACAATGATATATTTTCTGCGAAAAAAATAGAAATCAAAACATACACAAAAAACAAAGCACTTATTACCCAAAACATGATATTAACATGGAATTGTTAATAAATAGGCAATAAAACATCATAGTTAAAACATATATGGTATCATAAAAAGTTATATAGTTCTATAATTGAGTTATAGTATAATTATATCTATATATAGGTGTTTGGAACATGTATAAAGGAATTCATGACATAAGGAAAGATATTCCGTTCTCACATTATACTTATGTGAAAATATTGAAATATTCCCCACAAGATTCTTACATGCGGTGTATATAAAAATAATGAATATCTTTTATTCTTAATATGATGATTTTTTTGTTTTACATATCTATTTTAGGATCTCATCTTTCATATGGATTACATTTCAAATGTTACAAAAGAATTCAGGGAATATTTACCTGAAATATCATACTTTGGGACATTTGTTCTGTTATGCGCCTATATAATTTTATGAGGTGTTCCAGGATTAATTTAACATTTTTTTCAGGGATATTATGTGTTAATGTTTCCAATTTGATACTAGTTTTTTTACCATTTCATTATTTTATCAGGATTTCACATGATTATGCTTCCAATGATTAAATATTTTAATATATCTCTAAAAACACATGCCTTTTATTCTACTATAGTTATTTATATCAATAAACATTTTTCCATTAAATTTCCTCCCATTATGTATTCATGAGTTTAAAATAATGTTTTTAAGAAAAAGTATCTTTATTTTTTTATTTTCCTGAAAAACATTTCTCTTCCAAAAATATATTATGAAACAATTGTTCTCAAAATATTTATTTTACATTCTCAAAATAATTTACTAATTAAATTTCTTTTTATAAATTTTAAATTTTTATTTTTTAACATAATATTTATTACATTTCTCAAACATTTCACATTTTATTTTTAGAAATTTTGAATGGAATCTATTTTTTAACATGTATGACATATATAAAAGATTTTACCATTATGACCTCGCATTATTTTAAATCCTCCATATTAAATTTTCAAATCTATTTTCAAGGGAATTTACTGTAAAAATAAATTAATATTTTTTTGTCATAAAATTAGTTTTCAATGAATATTTTTCTTCTCAAGAATTGTTCCAAGTTATTAGTATTTCATTGTAATTATTTAATATGATAACATCATTTGTTGTAATATAAAATCTATAGGGGATGTAAACCATGGATACTTTTTTTTATTGTCTTAATTTTTTTAGGATTAACAGATATTTATGGATAAATTTAATCATCAATGGGTTATACAATAATAAAATTCTTAAGAAACATGATTATTTATACCTGAATGAATTCAGGATAAATTTTTTAATAAACCTATCACTTCGTCATATGTTATTATGCGATTAATTTTTTATTAAAAACAATCAATTTTATAAGTTATGATTTGTTGTATATTTTATAATCTTATGGAACACATACATATTATTTTCATAGACCTATATCTCTATCTAATGTATTAGGTAATTATTTATAACATATGAGATATAAAAGAATTGAATAAGGTGTTGACCTAGTTCAGTAAGGGATTTTATCTATTATGATGGTATTGGGATTGAACCATATCTACAATGATGGATTTGGGGAGTGACCACATTAAACTATAATAGCCTTGGTAATAATATTTTACTAATATGTAATGTATTTTCTATTATTAAATTTATTCCAAAATTATATGTATCATTCAAAATTTATTCTCTTATTGATCATGACTTTTCATTTCATTATGATTCGTTTCCTATGAAATACAATGATTTATTACATGACTTAATATTATGATTTTTGATCTATAGTATATGTTTTTGAAAACTTATGTTTATAATCTCACACCATATTTTCCTATCATGTATTTTTGATATTTGACATCTTATTTTCTTACCCTTTCTATGCATAATATCTCAACATTTCTTATTAGGTGTGTATTTTGGTAATGTTCCAAATATTTCTCTAAAAAGATGTTATATCTATGTATGAAATTCCTATGTCCCTATAAGAAAACAATGAATATTCCTTCCAAAATACATTGAAAAAAATTAATAAATGGGTAAAAAGTATTTTAAAAATTATTTGTAGAAATTAAAAAATAAATTATATCATTTCTTGAAACAATGGATTTAGAAGAAAAAATATTGACCAAAGGGAGAAATAAAGAGTATTTAAATTAAAAAATTGATTTTAATCCTTAGAAAACAATGTGGAATGCTTTAAAGGTTAACATGTATTCTAAAATATAAACAATGGATAATTGAACACCTATGTTTCATGAGAATTGGATGGAAATATTTACTCATTATAAGTATAAACATAAACAGCCCCGATAAATTATGAGATTGGTTTGTAAAACTAATACAATGTTGGTAACATTAAATCATAATAAAAAATAAATAATAACATTTTATGAATCATAAAATATAATAATAATAATAAATAAATGCTTTATATTAAATCTCAATGGGACTATATGTACACCACATAAAAAGATATAGGTGCAGAAAATATAATATGTCTTAGATAATGAGAATTAAGGTAAAATACACTACCAATTGCAGATATTCAGAACCATAGATCATATTAAATGAAGATAATAAAATGGACCTGTAAATAAAAAAAATTTAATAATACTATTCACATAATAATTTCATTGGGTGTATATAATGTGCATAAAATAAATAGTATGTGAATGTGGAATTTGTTTCCCAAAAGTAAAATTCAAGGCATCCTACATACATATTTAAACAAAATTTATAACAAAAATTTGTTTATTATAATTATGTTAAATAAAAATACTTATATATAATATCATACATGATTTAATTATGATTTTTATTATATTCTTATTAACATATCAAATTAAATGTCACATTACAGGAATTGAGTAATTTATTTTTCTTGTATGTTTTCATTTTTTATTTTTGGTACTCTTACATTTTTCACTCTTCCATTGTCTCTGTAATTTTAACCACGATGTTAATTTCATATATATTCATTATATATTTGTTTATAATGATACCTAACATTTATTAATAGAATCAAATACAACTTTTAGGGAGATAGTAGGCTGTATGTAAACATGAATCCAATTTCCATTCTCCTAATGAATAGAAATAAATAATGGTAAATAATATATTACCATTGACAAATAATATTTATTTTATATATACAGAATATTTAGAATATTTATGTCTTTATTATAATTATTTAAACTAATGAATGATATATGACACTTTGTGAGGTGTTATTCTGTCAAACACATGAACATGGTTAACATATTCCCATATATTAAAATGTAAGAAGATAAATGAGATAAAATAATTTTAGAAGAATAATATTATCATATATATATGATATAATCATTAAATTATAATTATATCCATCAATGAATTGTGGTTTTGGAAAATAAATAACATTTATTTATGAGACGATACTCTATCGTAAATAGGAATTATTATTTCATAACACATTTTTAGAAGAAGAGATGAATTAAGGTAATGAAATTAACATTATAATATCTATGTATATGGAATATTATTTGGATTATATATAATTATTTTTAAAAAAATCATGATGTTGGGGATTAAATCAAATGAAACACTCATTCAGGGATGTTAGATATTCCTTAGAAAACATTTTTTTACTTTAAAAAACCATCATAGGTTGGTATTATTCTCAAAATAAGGATGTTAGGATGAGAGGAGATAATATGGGTACTTATTTATAAAGGTATTTGTGGAACAAATGGTTTTTTTATTTATTGAATAAGATTGGATTAAGGGTGACCTTTTATATGTGAGGATAGTGGAAAATGTGTAATTTTTTAGAGACATAAAGGTTTAATAGATTATTTCACATTCTTCATGGATTAAACTGGAATATTATTGAAAAAAGAATATACAAGGTGTAAATATAGATGACGATTGGTTTTTGTATAATTTTTGGATCATTTTTAACTCGTATACTGTTACTTTAACCCCTATAAAGCATATATTTTCTTTAAAGACATTAAATTTTATTTAATCCATTTAATATTGAGTATGGTTAAAAAGTATTTTTACCGTTTTATATTTTATAAATCATGATGAATCAAAATATGGAATATAATTTTAGAAATTCAACTCAAATAAGAGGGAAATTTTATTTTAATATAAATCCAATCAACATAACGAGAAAACATGTTTTCAAATCCCAATGATTAAATGTTTAGAATTTCATTATATAAAAATTATTTTTGAAATTAATTATATTTTTAAAAAATTTATTAATATAAAATTAATTTAACTAATTATACTTTTAAAACCACATAAAAATGGATTATTCGAAAATATTTAATAGAAACTATAATTATTATTAAAAAACAATATTTTTAACAATTAATTGAAAAGTATTTCTTCTCAGAATATTTTAAAATAGAACATAAAATAATTTGTTTTGATGATTTAAAAAAATAAATTCATTTTTCCCAAATAAAGATGAAATTATTTCAAAAACAAAATTTTAAAATAAGTTCTCATAATGTAAACATAGATTCATTCAAAAAAATTTAGTTTCTAAGAGAAAATTTTGAATTATTTTTATATACAATATAGAAAAAAATACAATAAATGTTTTTAATTTTTTTTGATATATCATATTTAATTTTTATTAAAATCATTAACCAATATTTATTTATTTATTTTATAATTGAAAATGTAATTTTTTCATAAATATATTTATTAGAAAAATTTGTTTTATTTAATATGGTTATAATTTTTATTAGTAGATAATTGGTAACCTAATAAATCATTTTATTTATTGATTTAATCCATATATAGTCATTATTTATTTAATAATATTCATACCCTCTATTAAAATTATTATGAGTGTAATATAATATAAAATAATAATAATTTAATCATATATGAAGTTCCGTTTAAACATCGTATTAGGTGTTACATAATGTAAACATACTTACTCAATATGATTTTATATTATTCACAAATAGTTTTATGGTGAAGTGATAACCCTCACAGTAGGACAATTTACTCCCCAAAAGGTATGATTTTTTTTCAATGAACAATTTGAGTTGATTAGATTCAAACTCTCTAAACATTATCCCTGGAATAGAGTTTACCTAAGTAGCTTGATCATCCCTCAAAATTTCATTATAATATTTCTGCAGTATTTCCAAAGACAATATATATTACTGCAAGTTGATTATCCCCATGTTTAATCATCTAATCAAGATGCAATTCTCTATATCAAACCATTTACCTTGCCCCTTTGTAGTCCCCACTTTATGTGTTCTCCCCAAAATTTGGTTGATAACATATTAGAGAACTTTAATATCCAAGACAATCTATACCACTTATTCATATGAGTGAAGAATAATATCTATGTGATTTATCACTGAAGAAATCTATTTTTGAGAGTCAAAAGGATTCCCCGTCTCACGGTGCTGCCCAGGAGTTAGTGCAGCTCATGTATCCTTACTCTCAATCCCTGGTGGATGTGAATCCTCTGCTTGGTGAGGGTCAATAGCCATAAGGTTCACCTAAATAACCTCTTCTTGAGAGACAGTGTAACACCCCAGGTAAATAAATAATATGACATTTTTATATTTATCCATATTTTTTGAATAAATTATTAAGATTACTTTAAAGGGGATGCTATGATCGATGGCGTACCCAATACGCAACAACGAGTTTCTTTGGAATCTTATGTTGCACTCTAATAATAAAATAATATTATTTTAAATGGTAGTTAATTCCTAATTGTTGTGATGGCTGGAATGAATAGAACTAACTACAAATTGATTATATATGTTTGTCAAATATTTTTACTTTTTACAATAAATGTTAGAGGATTAAAAATGCGAATGAATCGAATTTTAAGTGTATACATTCTAATATTCTTAAAAAGGTCGATTAACCGCCTTTTGAAGGCTAACCTATTTTAAATAAACTTTTTGACAATTTTATGTGTTATATTTGACAAAATAAATTCTTCTTTAGAATATGGACATCAAAATTTACTTTGTGTAAATTTTGGGTATTTCTCCGAAAAAGTTCAATTTTTAATGAATAGTGAAAAATGTTGTATTTTAATTCAAAACCTGTTTTAATGTAATTTATTTATATGATTATATTATCTTTTGAATTGGTTTGAAAGTGAAACTAGAATATATTTTTACCATTTAATCCAACAGTGGTCGTTGAAATTAATTTCACTTTGAAATCGGACATAAACTAGTGTCGATCTTTGGATACATTTTGTTTCATAAAAACACGCTATTTGTTTTGAAAGTGGGAATTAATTATTAAATTAATTAATGAAACATATATGTTTTTAATTTTGTAAAATACACATCATTTTTGAATTCGTAATATCAAATATATATTATGGTGAACTTTTGGTAATTTTATAAAAAACATCAATTTTGATGAATATTGAAACCACTAAGTGGTACTTATAAAAACTGATTATTCGTTTAAATGAAATTTTACCGTCTTTGTGTTTTGAATTTCAAAAATCCAACATATATGGTTGTCATTAAGAAGTAAAATGTGGTTCAATGGGATCAAAATAATTTTTGGTGAATAGTAACTTATTAAGTTTTTAATCGTGATTAGAGGTAATTAGTTAATTTTAAGGTAAGAATAATGTTTTAATAAAATGAAATGACTTAGACACATGTCCTATCCTCATTGTATGTGTCATGGCCGACCAAGGCAATCCATGGGTAAACTTGGGGACCCCATGGAGCCACTTTGGTTGGAAAATGACATAAATACCTTTTTATTTAATGCTAAAGTAAAAATGATACAAACATGAGATGTTTTACTAAAACAATTTTTACATGGGGTCATACAAGTCAGGTTATTGACTATAAATAGTCATTGGAAAGATAAAAAGGTTTCCTACATAATAGTATTTGTTTATAAATTTATTACATTAAATAAATTAAATTATTTATGACATCATGATGATGTAGTGATGACCTCATTATTTAACGATTTAAATAAAATGGAAAGAAAATGTAAACTCTAAAACCTACACATATCCAAAACCTATTGTATGGGTGGATTTCGAATTCTTATCACCTTATCCTCGAAAGACATCAATGTGGGACCATTAAAATCCGAAACTCATTCTAAAATAATGTAACATTTCTTTGGTTTCCAAGAGTGCCCCTCCCCTCCTCTTATAAAAGGCCCCCACCTATACCTCCTTACCCACACTTACAAAGCCTTTGGCTCGGCCAAAACCTACCCATTTTGTCTCTAAACATCCCGATATAACTCATTTAAGCCTCACATTGGGCATAAGTCTTCCCAAGGAAGCCTTTGAGCTCAAACCAAAGGAAGATACCCGATTTTAAGGTAATGTCTTCACTTTTGTCCCTTTGTTTTATTCTGCTTCTCCAACCCCCTAAACTCTTTTTATTCATTTCTTTTGTAACAACTACAGTATATTAAATATACTAGGATGTTGTTATAATAAGGATTCGAGCTACACTTACACACACCTTCGTCTAATGGTTAATGAACATACTGTTTCTGTGGTTGGCGATTTCTGCCTCACGAAACGATGATTGTTCAATATTGTTTTAACACCATTAAAGGTGGTCATTATGATGTCAGTTTATTTTATATATGATATATATGGTATTTATGTTTACTATATTCTTCTGTATTTTATATTTAAACAATACCTTTATTCTTTTCATGTTCTGTAAAAGCGATAATTTCATATGAGGAAGTGCGGACTACCGCCCCCTCAAGTGATGTGACTCGTACATGCAATACATGGAATGTATAAAGAATGAAATTAATGAACATATGTGACCTATATAACATAAATATTATACTGGACTTATAATAAGTATATATATATCATTTATTTTTAATTCCATTAATATGAAAAAGAAAAAAATGAAAGTAGTGTTCATGCATACGTACTGCCTACCGTCTCCATGAACGGTGCTTTTCATTTTTTATCTCCAAATGATATGGAATAGTATAAAATGAATATGTACTGGATATATATGATATATATGATAAATACATCATGATTATAACTCTGGATATAATGGATACATGAACAACTTGTAATTATAAAGAGCATATTTTGACTCAAGTACCAATGATCTTTTAAACGACCGTTATTAACTGAAATAATTACATAGTGTTCATGACATGGTAATAAGTGTTATAAAAAGAATAATGAACTTGAAAAAGTTTCTTAAGGAAGTATAAATTAACTCATGTTTATTATTCAGGAGATTAAATAACGATCGAATCATGTCGGACCCGAGATAAGTGATCCTACTCCTCTCTTTCTTTTTAAGTACACTCTTTTATGTCATTCCTTTTAAGCTCATATTTCTTGTGATTGGAATGTTATTTTATATTACTATTACTGTAATTTTTATGTTCATATTATGAGATACCCTATTCTCTCTCATCAATCCATTTTGGATGTTTTGAGTGGCGCCTTTAGGCTGCAGAATTTTCATAAGAGATCTAACCTCTATCTTTCTTTTTAAGTACTCTCATATATGTCACTTCTTTTAAGCTCCTCTTTGTTATGTTGGGGGATGTTATTTTATATTCCTCTCGCTTTAAAATTTATGTTAATATGTTGAGAGACCCTATTTGATATCATCAAACCATTTTTGTATGTTTTATGTGGCGTCGTTAGGCTGCCGAGTTTTCGTAAGGGATTTTTCATCTCACTTTTATTCCCGTGAGATTTATGCTACATTTTCCACAAATTCCTTTGATTGGTGTATGTACTGCCCATTATTTTACTCATTTTGTAATATACTTTCATTTATGAGTATTTAAATGTTGTATTGTCCTTCTTTCATAGGGTGTATGTTTTGAAAGATACACATGTCTGTAAGGGAACCTTTCACCCTCCACTTTTAAAAGACTTCTTTTGTTATGTCTTTTAATTCACACCATATTATGTTGGTATATGTTCTTCTATATCATTATTGATGTAAATTTTATTTACAAGTGATGAGATACCCTTTTTATCTCTCAATAACTCATTTTCTAAATTTTGAAGTGACGTCGTTAGGCTGTCGAATTTTACCAAGGGAACTTTTTAACCCAATTTCGATTTCATTGGGTTCAACATGTAGTTATTGAATATGTCATCCATTGAATATGTGTGAATGACATTTTATTTTTTTAAACTTAATATCCATTTATATTGGGTGTATTTGTATTTTTCACACATAATTTTTAGATTAATTTATCCCAAATTTAAGGATACCTTCTTTATAAGGGATATCATCGCATTTTACATTTCTATTGAGACTTAATTTTTGTTATGCACAAATTCACTTTTATATGATGTATATACTATCCTTTGGAATATTACATCATGAATCCATTTATTCTCATTATATTATAAAGTTCTGATTAAATGTTATTCCTCAATTATTGTATTCAAGTGTCTCTAATTTTGGTAGTAACCCTTTAACCAAAATATCACTTCAAATGTTTTAATGGTTTGTTCTTATTAATATCCATGTTTTAAAAATGGTTTTAAGAATTTATTTATATGGATATTAATGGTTTAAAATGTTAATATCTTTAAGGTGTTATGGGAAACTTTGATTCAAAAATCTTTTTAATAAATGTTTTAAATGGTTTAGAAAATGGTTTTTTGAATGGATTCATTATTTCAATATCTTAAAATGTTATATTGTTTTTGCAATGTGGGAAAGTTATCATACCATTATGCTTAAGTTATGTGCTATGATTATGTTATGTTTTTTGGGCATTGTTATGAAGATGGGTGGTTCCGTGATAAACATAGGGCCGGTTAACCCGATATAGCTCTCCAATGAATTGGGTAACGTGAAGGAGTGAATCATTAAGGTTTCTCCAAAGAGATTTAGGGAATATACTATGGTGGGTATTAAAAACTTAACCAAGAGGGTTACTCCATACGTAAGAATGTTATGAATGCCTCAAGTAACCATTATGTGTTATGATTTCTATAATGTATTCATGATTTGATGAGGTATGTTAAACTGCTTATGTGTTATGAGTAAAGTATGATTTCATTGATTCTTATATGTACATGTACTCATGTTTCCTTACCACATATTTTTATAACCCTTACTGAGATTTTTATGCTCATACCAAGTTTTTGAAATGTTTTTCATAGGTCAAGGGAAAGGTACATGATATGATGATAGTGTCAAAGAAGTGTCAAGAAAGAATCCAAGATTTATTTTTAAATATGTTTCCATTGATGGGAAAAAAATGAATACTATATTTTATGTAACCACTTTGTTTAAATGTGGAATGTAATGTATGTTTTATGATATAATTCTATAAAACTCTAAACCAGAAAAGATTCTCAATGTGTAATCTTGTAATAACTCAAAATTTAGTAAGGTTTAAGGCTGAGGCCTTAAATTTGGTATCAAATGTCTGTTTAGATAACATTAGAGGTTAGGGTATCTTCTAAGCATAACTGACATTACCATAATGGTTAGGATTTCAAAAAGAGTCCTTGTTTTAGATAATGTGAACAAGTAAGTATATCTTAGTGGTTATCTTCCTCATTAGTACATGATGGTTTTGTTGATATACTCACACTGACATTTTTTTTATTGAATGGATAGACCTAGCAGGCACCAAAGTTAATATAGGTTTGAAGGAAACTGTGGTGGTTCTCTGCTTAAGAGACTGGATGAAATGGGGTATTCAATGAGGAAACTCATGGTTGTTCTAAACCAACTATCAAGGAGTCATGATAATCCACTTGAACATTGGTATGTTATGTAATGCATCATGTACGAGATGACCAATCGATGTGTAAGTTCAGGTAATAATTATAAAGGTAACCATTAGGGTTTATATGATCCTTACTTTTGAGGTAATTATGGGTTATTATATTTTATGATGGAAAATGAAAGGCTTGAGATAAAATTGAGGGTAAAATATGTTATGATTATTTTTGAAGATTTTATCTCGTTTTGGGGAATGTTTTGAGAGTTATATAGTTTTGGAAGAAGGACAACACGCAGACCGTGTGACAACCCATCGCATCGGACAAAGCTGCGGGAATCGAACCCACAACCAATGTGCGACTGGTATTTATTGCCTACCACTGGACTACGTAAAGTCCCTGGTTAGTTTGACTTATACTTTTTTGTAAGATGATTTTATGAATTAAGAGTAAGTTGATATTGGGTTATCTATGGAAATTTATTAACTTAACTTAGAGGATATGTGATTAGGTGAATTACTTTTCAATACGAGACATTAAGAGCAACTGATGTTGTTTGGAGATAAATTTTACAATTTAAATTGGAAGACTATGTGACTAAATCCTTCAAATATTTGGGTTTCAATCTTATTTTCGTTTACTTTGATGAATTTTTTGGACAAATTGTTTATCGAATGGTCCTCGTTGAACTTTGGGTTTTGTTGGAAAAATTTTAGAGATTATGAATAGATTTTCTTTTTCTAAAGTGTTATCCTTTTCGGGATTATCTGATCTTGTACTAACCTTTGGGGTTATGGTTTTGGTTAAATTATAAAGACATGGTAAGTATATAGTTAAATTTTTTTATTAGGTGATTCTCTAGAAGTAGATTATAGTAATCTTAATGTTAACAAGTATTCCTATATACTCATCTTTTGGAGAAAATATGAGTTTGTGTAAAGAAATCTAATAAAAGTTGAATGTAAACATGATAAGTGATTATGTTTCCTTATGAATAAATTCCTCAAAAAAAAGTTACTTAAAAAAATGTTGTCTATTAACTTTTCCTACTGGGGAATCGAATACCGTTTAACCCATCACAAGTTTGTGATTTTCTTGTGGTTAACTTTCTCCTAAACATGTTTTATATGACTCTCCATCAGAACATGACCCTATATTTTCTCATCCATGTCCATGTTTTCCTACACGAAATCCTAGTATGGGTTAACTTGGGTGACCTCTGTACTTATCTTTCTTTATTTTAAAGTGACTGTTTTACCGACTCTTGTTCCGATGTGGGACTTTCAAGGATGTTTCCATGCTCAATTTTAAAATTGCGAGTAAACAATTCCCAAAAGTGGGGAAGGATGTAACACCCCAAGTAAATAAAGAATATGACATTTTTATATTTATGCATATTCTTTTGAATAAAATATTAATATTACTTTAAAGGGGATGCTCTGCTCGATGGCGTACCCAATACGCAACAACGAGTTTCTTGGGAATCTTACGTTTCACTCTAATAATAAAATAATATTATTATAAAAGGTAGTTAATGCCTAGTTGTTGTGATGGTGGGAATGAATAGAACTAAATAAAAAATAATTAATTATTTTTGTAAAATATTTTTACTTTTTACAATAAATGTTAGAGGATTAAAAATGCGAATGAATCCAATTTTAAGCGTAAACATTCTAATATTATATAAAATGTCAATTAACCGCTTTTTGAAGGAGATCCTATTTTAAATCAACTTTTTGATAATTTTTTGTGTTATATTTTACAAAATAAATTCTTCTTTAGAATCAGGACCTCAAAATTTACCTTCTGTAAATTTTTGGTATTTTTCCGAAAAAGTTCAATTTTAAATGAATAGTGAAAAATGTTGTATTTTAATTCATAAACTCTTTTAATATAATTTATTTATAATATTAGATTATCTTTTGAATTAGTTTTAAAGTGAAATTTGAATATATTTTTACCTTTAATCAAATATTGGTCGTTTTAATTAGTTTCACTTTGAAATCGGACTTAAACTAGTGTCAATCTTTTGATACATTTTGTTTCATAAAAACACGCTATTTGTTTTGACAGCGGGAATTAATTATTAAATTAATTAATTCAAATTATATGTTTTGAATTTTTTAAAATAGACATCATTTTTGAATTCGGAATATCAAATATAGCTTAGGGTGAACTTTGGGTAATTTTCTGAAAAACATCAATTTTTGAGGAATAGTGAAGCCACTAAGTGGTAATTATAAAAACTGATTTTCCGTTTAAATGAAATTTTTCCATCTTTTTGTTTTGAATTTCAAAAATCTGACATACATGGTTGTCATTAAGAAGTAAAATTTGTTTCAATGGGATTAAAATAATTTTTTGGTTAATAGTAACTTATTAAGTTTTTAATCGCGATTAGAGGTAATTAGTGTAGTTTAAGGTAAGAATAATGTTTTAATAAATTGAAATGACTTAGACACATATCCTACCCTCATTGGATGTGTCCTTTCCGACCAGGACAATCCATGGGTCAACATGGGGACCCCATGGAGCCACTTTGGTTGGAAAATGACATAAATAACTTTTTATTTAATGTTAATGTAAAAATGACACAAACATGAGATGTTTTACTAAAACAATTTATACATGGGGATATACAAGTCATAGATTTAACTATAAATATTCATTGGAAAGCTAAAACTATTTCCTACATCATAGTAGTTTTTTATAATTTTTTGACAATAAATAAATTAAATTATTTATGACATCACGATGATGCAGTGATGAGCTCATTATTTAACTATTTAAATAAAATGGAAAGATAATGTAAAATATAAGACCTACACATGTCCAAAACCTATTGTATTGGTGGATTTAGAACCCTTATCAACTTATCCTCGAAACACATCAATGTGGGACCATTAAAATCCAAAACTCATTCTAAAATAAAGTAACCTTTCTTTGCTTTCCAAGAGTTCCCCTCCCCTCCCCTTATAAAATCCCCCACCTCTACCTCCTTACCCACACTTCCAAAGCCTTTGGCTCGCCCACCCATGCCCATTTTGTCTCTAAAAATCCCTCTATAACTCTTTTAAGACTCACTTTGGGCAGAAGTCTTCCCAAGTAATCCTTTGAGCTCAAACTAAAGGGAGTTACCTGTTTTTAAGGTAATGTCTTCACTTGTGTCCTTTTGTTTTATTTTGATACTCCAACCCCATAAACTCTATTTATTCATTTATTTTGTAACAAATACAGTATAGTAAATATACTAGGATGTTTTTATAAGAAGGATTAGAGATACACTTACACACAACTTTTTCTAATGGTTAAAGAACACACTGTTTCTGTGGTTGGCGATTTTCTGCCTCACAAAACGATGATTGATCAATATTCTTTTAACACCTTTAAAGTTGGACATTATGATGTCACTGTATTTTATATATGATATATATGGTATTTATGTTTACTAAATGATTCTGTATTTTATATTTATACCATACATTTATTCTTTTCATGTTGTGTAAATGCGATAATTTCATATGAGGAAGTGTGGACTACCTCCCCCTCAAGTGATGTGACTCGTACATGCAATACATGGAATGTATAAAGAATGAAATTAATGGACATATGTGACCTATATAACATATATATTATAATGTAATTATAATATGTATATATATATTATTTATTTTTAATTCCATTAATATGAAAAAGAAAAAAATGAAAGTAGCTTTCATGTGTACGTACGGCCTATCGTCTCCATGAACAATGCTTTTCATTTTTTATCTCCAAATGATATGGAATAGTATAAAATGAATATGTACTGGATATATATGATATATATGATATATACATCATGATTATTACTATGGATATAATGGATACATGAACAACTTGTAACTATAAAGAGAATATTTTGACTCAAGTACCAATGATCGTTTAAACGACTGTTATTTACTAAAATAATTACATAGTGCTCATGACATGGTAATAAGTGATATAAAAGGAATAATGAACTTTAAAAAGGTTCTTAAGGAAGTATAAATTTACTCAAGTTTATTATTCAGGAGATTAAAGAACGATCGAGTCATGTTAGACCCGAGGTAAGGGGTCCTACTTCTCTCTTTCTTTTTAAGTACACTATTTTATGTCATTCTTTTTAAGCTCATATTTCTTATGATTGGGATGTTCTTTTATATTAATCTTACTGTAATTTTTATGTTCATATGATAAGATACCCTATTATATCTCATCAATCCATTTTGGAAGTTTTGAGTGGCGCTGTTAGGCTGCCGAATTTTCGTAAGAGATCTAACCTCTCTCTTTCTTTTTAAGTACTCTCCTTTATGTCACTTCTTTTATGCTACTCTTTGTTATGTTGGGGGATGTTCTTTTATATTCCACTTTCTGTAAACATTATTTTAAATTGATGAGAGACCCTATTTTATCTAATCAATCCATTTCTGTAAGTTTTAAGTGGCGCCGTTAGGATGCCGAGTTTTCATAAAGGATTTTTCATCTCACTTTTATTCCCGTGATATTTATGCTACATTTTCCACAAATAACATTGAGTGGTGTAAGAACTGCCCATTATTTTAATCATTCTGTAATATAATTTCATTTATGAGTATTTACATCAATGTTGTATTGTCCTTATTTCACAGGGTGTATGTTTCGAAAGATACCCATGTCGGTAAGGGAACCTTTCACCCTCCTCTTTTAAAAGACTTCTTTTGTTATGTATTTTAATTCACATAATAATATGTTGGGATATGTTCTTCTATATCCTTATTTATGTAAATTTTATGTCCAAGTGATGAGATACACTTTTATCTCTCATCAACTCATTTTCTGAATTTTGATGTGACGACGTTAGGCTGTTGAATTTTAGCAAGGGAACTTTTTAACCCAATTTTGATTTCTTTGGGTTCAACCTGTAGTTATTGAATATGTCATCCTTTGAATATGTGTGAATAATCTTCTATTATTTTACACTTAATATCCACTTATATTGTGTGTATTTATATTTTTCACACAAATTTTTTGAGATTACTTTATCCTTAATTTAAGGATACCTTCTTTATAAGGGATTTCATCGCATTTTAAATTTCTATTGAGACTTCATTGTTGTTATGCACCAATTCACTCGTATATGGTGTATATACTGTCCTTTGGAATATTATATCATGAATCCATTTCTTCTCAGGATATTATAAAGTTCTGATTAAATGTTATTCCTCAATTATTGTATTCAAGTGTCTCTAATTTTGGTAGAAACCCTTTAACCAAAATATCGCTTTAAATGTTTTAATGATTTGTTCTTATTAATATCCATGTTTTCAAAATGGTTTTAAGAATTTATTTATATGGATATTAATGGTTTAAAATGTTAAAAGATTCAAGGTGGTATGGGACACTTTGATTCAAAAGTCTCTTTATTAAATGTTTTAAATGGTTTTAAAAATGGTTTTTAGAATGGATTCAATATTTCAATATCTTAAAATGTTATATTGTTTTTTCTATGTGGGAATGTTATCTTACCTTTCTTCTTAAGTTATGTGTAATGATTATGTTATGGTTCTTGGGCATTGTTATGAAGACAGGTGGTTCTGTGATAAACTAAGGGCGGATGAGCCCGATATAGCTCTCCAATGCATTGGGTAACGCGAAGGAGTGAAACATTAAGGTTTCTCTGAAGAGATTTAGGGAATATACTATGGTGGGTATTCCAAATGTAACCAAAATGGTTACTCCCTACGTAAGAATGTTATGAATGCCTCAAGTTACCTTTATGCCTTATGATTTCTATGATTTATTCATGATTTGATGAGGTATGTTAGGGTGCTTATGTTTTAAGAATAAAGTATGATTTCATTGCTTCTTATATATACATTTACTCATGTTTCCTTTCCACATATTTTTATAAACCTTACTGAGCTTTTTATGCTCATCCCACGTTTTTGAAATGTTTTTCACAGGTCAATGGAAAGGTACATGATATGATGATAGTGTCAAAAAAGTGTCAAAAAAGAATCGAAGCTTTATTTTTAAATATGTTTCTGTTGATGGGAAAAAAATGAATACTATCTTTTATGTAACCACATTGTTTAAATGTGGAATGTAATGTAAGTTTTATGATCTAATTCTAAAAAACTCTAAACCTGAAAATATCCTCAATGTGTAATCTTGTAATAACTCAAGATTAAGTAAGGTTTATGGCTGAGGCCTTATAGACATAATCCCTCACGAGCATGTGATCACCATTACATATCTTTGAAGGAGTTTTACCTTTACTCTAGGACCTAGTTACCGAAGGACTTAGTATGTTGGAATATCGTTTTCTTGACCACATCCTTCAGGTTTTATTGATAAATCCTTATGAATCTATAATGGTGTCATTTCCCATTTCTGAATATGATCTAAAATAATCCTATGAAATCCCTACATCCTTGGACTCGGCCGGGGAGTCAATAGTTGAGTCAATATCCACTTGGAAGACCTCCCCCACATATCTGAATCCTCACCAGTATAGAAAACTGGTTTTGATCAATATTGAATCTTCCAATAGATTTTTCCTTCTCAGTATAGGAAAAGTTTTCATGCATGGCCTACACTGAAATGGAAAGACCACCCAGCTAAATAAGTAACACCTTCTCACATTATTTATTCTACTAAGCAATATTTCTTCCACCCATGCCTATCCTTCACATGGGTAAAACCAATGTTTTTTGGGTCTATGTTTCTGAAGAAAATCACTCTTTCCGACTTCCCTTGTCCACTGAAAGATATTGCTTCCAAGAAGAAGGACTTCCCCTACACCATGTCTAATCCTGTGGATTTATTATATATGAAAAAAACTTGGTGTTTAATGTAGCACAAGGTAATATTAGTGTTTTGTGTAATATAATATATTCTCAGGTTTTCTTGTAACACATGATTATCTTGGATTTTCATGTTTGTTAAATTATCATAAAAAATAAATTCTTTTAAAAAATTCACAAAATCATTATGTGTTACGTATATGGCCTCGAAAATAATAAAATTCCTTATATTACTCATAAATACATAATAAATAGATATAATATATATTTATGATCATCTGTGTAATGTGAATATATATAATGTAATATGTATCCATCAAAAAATCCTTTCCTCATTTACTCACGAATAACATTTTCAGTTTCCAGAGAATGGTATGATTATATGAAATTATTTATAACATTTCAATATTAATAATGCTATAAACATAATATTCATTCATTAATTGACCCATTTAAACTATCCATGTTATGATATTATGAATAACGATTAATTTATCTTTTGGAGGTGTTAGTCCCCATGTGAGAAAAGATGCATTTTTTCTAATGGTATAGATTGGAATGACCTTCTATTAAGAAAACATTAAGACATATACTATGTTATGTAATATTTTTATAATTCTATGAATAATGTAACAAAACCCCAACATATTAGTAATAAATTATTAATAAATCAATAACTCACCTTGAGAAGGTAAAACATTAATATATTTTACCATATAAAGGTAAATAACTAATTTTAGTAAATATTTATAAGGTTACATTAAATATATTTTTCTTATGTTATAAAAATTCAGATTAAAAATTTTAATTGGTAATTTTTTAAAAAAATATTTGATATAACAAAATTCCTTTTTAAATTATTCAAAATAAAATTATATAAAGATGAATTGTTGAAAGTTTTTCAAAAATAATCTATTATTACATAAATTGTAAGAAATACCAATTTTTCTAATTATGTCAATTTTATATTACATAGATTGTTTTCAAAACATTTCAATAAGAAATAAAGAAATTTCGTAATTAAAATAATCATTAACAAATTCCATTTACATTTATAAAATTCATTGATATCATTTTATAAAATCTACTAATATTTAATGAAACATACTTTCAATACATTTTTTATTAAATTGACGTATGAGGAAATTGGGTATTTGATTTATTTATATGTCATAAGATTCATATTTAAATAATTAAAATTTTACTTATTTCATTATAATCACTGTAATTGTTAATTTTATCATATAAATAAATTTTATATTTAAAAAATCACTTTTCCTAAAATATGGTTTGTATACATTAAAAAAGCTAACATTATGATTTATTTTCACACATATTGAAATTTAATTTGATAAAATGAATCATATTTTTTGCAAAAAGTATTTATATTATTAAATAAATTTAATTTAATTTTTAAGGATTAATTATATTTTTTTCCATTAATGATAATTTCCACTATAAAAAAGAAACAATTTTTTACAACAGTTTTATTATTAATATAATGTAATTTATATTGAGTCATTAAATTTTAATATTTAATAAAAATGAATATATGTTATTAATAATTTAATTATTATTAAAATCTAATATTATTATGAATCTATACTGAAGAATATATACTAAAATAGGTTTTCTACATAATATATGTATTCATATAAAACTCATTAAAAAATATATTGAAATTTAATTAGATTAAATCGAGTTTATATATAGTTTAATAAAACCCATAGTTGGTTATATTTTTTTGTGCCATATTTTTAGTAAAACATAAAATCACTTAGTTAGAAACTTTTTATGATGATTAAAATCAAAAAATAAAATCTAAAAAAACTAATTTTAATTACCTAATAACTTTTCAAAAACATGTTTGGAAAAACATTATGGATATTTTATTAACCCAAATGTAAGACACATTTTATTATTTAGTTACATTTGAGTTTTTACCGTATAATAGTTCTAAATAATTATTATAAAAAAAATGGTGTTTCCCAAAGTCCAATTTCCCATTTTATAAAATGGGATCACCTTCACCATTTCAAAAGATACATCTATGATTATAGTTCCTCCATAAAACTATACCATTTTCACTCCCCATATGCCTCTCACATTAACATAAGACCTTGAGAATACATAGTATATTGACCCTGACTCTAGTAGTCCGGATTCTGTGGTTACCATACTACATTTGTCCTAGACCGAAGCAATCAAATCCCAATGTACCAAATAGTTCAGTAATCTTGTAAATCTAGATAAATAATTGATTGTCACATTAAATTTAAAAACATAAAATATAAGATATTATTTAATTTGATAATAACTATTCCCCTTATAAAATACATATATATATAAATCACAATACACATCCAAGAAAACTGGGAAAGGAAACATAAAAATTTGGAAGACTCATATGATTAGTTTGTTTATATGTACAATGAAAGTTGATAACAGCAAAGTAACATTGAATTAATAAAATATGATCAAATAATTCCATATAAATAATAAAATGATAAATAAAAAATTCCGTGAAAATCAAAATTAATCAGATAGTCACATAGATATCAATAATTGATTTTTTATTTATTGAAAGTGTATTACGTGAACTCTAAAACATGTTTGAAAGGACACAAACCATGAAATATTTAATAAATTATTAAGTAGTCATCCAAATATCAAATCATGATTATCTAACAAGACATAAAAACTCATCAAGAGGATATGTAATTTTGGACCCCAAACATTAATTAATATGTACAATTAATTTATTGTATGAATAAACAGAACAACATAATCACCATGACATAAAAATCAACAATTATTCATTTTGGATTTAATTGTTGCATTTTCATTCATAGGATCGATGTGAATTTTATTGATGTGTATCTTAAATTATACATAATTATTACCTCTGAGGATCATTAATTCCATTATGTATTTATTATTTATGAGTTTATTCCACTATTCATTTAATTAATTAATTATTTTCCCAATTTTAAAAGGAGTTTTCATTTTTTATATTTAATAAACAGGGCTATTCCCTTTACCTATTAAAAAAATTCTACTTGTTGATGAACTAGAGTATGATATCAACACACTGAATAGTCAAGATAATCCTAAATCATCCACAAAAAACATGAATCATAAATTTATATTTTAACCTTAATAAAGATTAATATTTAAAAGGGATGTTGAAAATTAATATAATACTATCAAAATAATCCTGGAAAAATATCATTTTGAAAAGGCTGATTTTAAATTTAATATCACTTATTTAAACTTTTTAAATTTAAAAAAAATAACAAGAGAGGATTCATTTAATAAAGAGATGTAACCATGTAAATAATTAATTAATGTAATGAGTGGTCATTATGGAGGGTTATTATATTCATTTTATATTATTTAATATCATTCTGATCACACATTTGTGAAGTTGTCAAAGAGTACCTCCTTCAAAAAATTGAAAAAAAGGATTCCTTCTAAATAATTTAATAAAATGGAATGTATTTATGAAAATAGACATAATGAACTCCTATATATTTCAAAAAATAATATTTTATAAATTGTAATTAATTTAGAAACATGTAAGAAAAAAATTCTCGACTGAGTGGAAACTATAAAGACAATTTTCTATAAAAATTGTTTTTCAATATATTGAGTACATAAAACAGTACAAATGAAATGAAAAGTTTAAATTTTAAAAAATTATATTGGATGAAAATTTTATTCAATTAAATATCGAAATATCTACTAGTTCCCCAAATGTTTACTTAAACAATAACAATCCCCTATAATGACGAGATTGTGAAATTAATCCCTTAGAACATGTCTGAATTTATTCTTACATCATTGATCCTCATGTATAATAAATGTTGATTTATTATAGATCAATATTAGAACGATGTAAATATACTTAATACAATAAATTATTTACTTATAATATTTTATCTACCATTAATTATTATTATTTTCAAAATTCACCATTCTAAATAATAACTGCTTCATTTTTTCATGTATGTCTTGGTTCCATGGGTTTAGTTTATTTAAAATTACCAGGGATCAATAATTTGAATAATATCAATCATTAAACATAATATATATTTATAATATATGAATTTGGTGTAATCCATAATATATATATATATATATTAATGAATTACACTACTCATGGAGATGATTGGTAGTATATAGACATGAATGTTATTTTCACTCTTTGATAGATGAGAAGAAATAAAGGTAAATAATAAATCACCAATAATTAATAATAATTATATCAAATATATAATAAATATTTTTAAAATATACCCTTATAACTATCAATGTAAAGTGGAAATGAAAAAATAATCTCATTCATTAATAGATATGGTTATCCACACAATCACATAAATGATGTAAAAAATTTTTACATGATGGATAAGGGGGTGGATAAATCTTATTTAATAATAATAATAATATTCAATATATTTTGGATACTGAAGTTATTATACTATTATAAATACCACAAATTTATATCAGGTAATGAATATGAAAAATTAATGTGATGGGTATAGTAGAATACCTCGTATTCGAAATAATTCATTTAGATATCCTCTTACAGACATTAGGGTCGGTATTTAAAGATTACTAATTCCTACATTATTCATTCATCAAGATTGATAGTTTAATTGGGATGTAACTAGCATATCTATTTTACTCAATGAAATGTAATAAAAAGATGGGCATGGTGTCCTTTTCTAAGGGAGAGAAATGTCCCACTTTGAAATGATAGCATGATTAATATATAACTAATTCATTATCAATGAAAATGAATAATAATGGAATGATATTAAATTATAATGTAGTATATCATTTAAATATGATTAAAAATAATGTTTGGAATGATTTATAGGATATTTGAAACCTTATCAATTTGTTTAAAAACATAGTTACTTATCTTTTACCATAATAGTGGTAAATGATTTCCATCATACATTGTGGAAATTTAACTTATACCCCATATTCCAAGTCATACGTAATGCTTCTGACCATTTATTGTGAAGATATAATAAGTAAAAACAAGAGGTTGATAGGATAAAACAAATAGAAATGTTCTCGTCTACTTTACAATAGATGAAGATATCATAATATGGCATATCATTTCCAAAATCAGAGTCCCCAAAACCCCCAACCCATATTGAGATTAATCCTGATTAGAAATCATAATAACATATGTTCCCAACTTTTATGGAATATTTGAAGATTATTGGTAAAAACATTTATAGGAAGGATAGAATAATCCTTGCATGGTCTTTTCTTTGAGGAAACAAAGGTGAAAACCTCTCCATCAGTCATATTGTTTTTCCACTCAAGATAAATTCATTGATTGATGCACTCCAACCACTTCTCAATGCATTAACAGGGGTACGATATCCCATTTAATCCTAAAAAATCATTCAATAATTTTATAGATAATTCAGACGATTGAAGGAGCTTTTGAATTTCTTGGTGAAAGTCAACACATTGTTGTGCAACAGTCTAGTCAGAGACATCAACTGGAGATTGCTTAGGGATCATCAATATCGGATATTGTGTAGTGATTTCCCCATCTTATGTATCCTCTTAAGAAACATCAAATCGATGGACTATGCGGCCACTATGAGCTCTCTACGGAGATACATCCATCAACATCCCTTTGCCTTTATGCTTAGACACATGAGAGTTATACTCTCTAGAAATCATCAAAACAGCTACAATGGAAACCAGTTCCTTGAGGGCATGACCACCATGAATGATGGGCTTTGAAAATTCAATATATTTTATCCTTGGCTTCCTTAAAAAATTTTTGGGATGTCCCCTCATTCAACACTCCTCACAGGAAAAATGCTTATGACATGTATCCAATCAGTGTCCAACAACCATACAATCATTGAAAAAAGAGGTTTCTTAATATTCAAAAACAATTTAAATGTTATCAGAAGGAGTAGAAAGAGTAAGTTTTTAACCAATGTGAATATTAGTTCAACCTTCACCAATATCCTATAAAAATGACAAACTATATATCTTTAGTCTCCTTCTTGAGATAAATAATATTCCTAATTTTTGGGTCAATGTCATACAAAATCATTGATTTCCTGAGGGACCAATTGAGACCCTGAAGATGAACATAGACATGAGATAAGGTATTTCATTCTAGTGAGACATTAATAAACAAACAACATTCATGTATATAATTCCAACTAGGTTTTAATAGTTGGGTACCAATATTCCAAGCACGAAGCTTCAAGTCATCTAATGGAAAGAGGCAACGAATAAATCCTGAACTAGGAGGGATACATTTTCAATTAGAAAAACCCCATAAAATCAAGATTTTTAGAATCAAATCATCATGATTGAATGGTTTTTCATCATTAGGTAAATCAATGAATGAAACCAAAGAGTTTTTCCCAATTGACAGTCTCTCGGAAAGCATTGCAGGGTCAGCTACAACGTTAGATGAGAATACCTTACTGAGAATCAAACCATGACATGAATCATTGAACATACCTACAGAAATAATTCCATTTAATAGGAGTCCTGAAGTTGTATTCATTAAATCACTAGTATATGATTGAGAGGAATCTTTTTTACCATCTAACAGATCTAGATCCATCCTAGCATCTCACAATAACTCATTATCCGTCAGACCAGATGACATTCATTATTTTCAATAGTTTAAATTCACACCATCAGAAGGAAAATGTTGTGCATCTTCTGGTCTCACAAAGATATCTAGAATCGTACAATGGCTGGGAACACTCTGCAGCATGTCATTAGATCTATCAGGATGATCTGGATCTGAATGATGACCGTTTGAGATGCAGTTCTTCAGGGAATCCATAGGGTCTCTTGTATCAGAAAAATTCCATGATTTTTGCAGCACAACCACATATATAATAAGTAGATATGAAACAATGTTAGAAGGGTTGAATCTGTGAGTTGACATCACATCCTTTTGGATACAAGAATCAAAATGACAACATGCGTCATGGACAAGGTAAGATGCTGACGGAGTGCAGCCGTGATAATTTAACATATATTATAACAATTATCACATAAAATAATTATTTTTTAAATTTTTTCCATAAGTTATCTCTCATTTATAATTTCAATAATATCATATTTTTTATTAATTTAATAAAATATTCAGTTCAAAAAATATATTTATCATAAATTTTGAAACAATTATTTTTATTTGACACTAATAATAGAAATAATGAGATGTAATTCTAATATATCACTTTTACAGATACATAATATGACGTATTAATCTATAAAAATCAATTATTAAAATAATTCTTCTAAAATATTCTACATTTAATATTATTAAAGTGTTTTTTTTCATTAATTGAAGAAATATTGTGTTAGTGTTGTCCAAGTGTTTGAAGTGATTATTTTAAAAATATAAAATTTTAATTATTTATCATAATAAAAATATTTATATTTTTTTTAAAAAACTTATATGTTAATACAAAACTTATTGTGTTCCCCACGTGAAATATGTAATTTTTAATGTTATAGGAGTGATATTTTTTATTTTTCATTACATAAATTTATGTAAAGGACAACATGAATGAAATATGGAACAATGTTCACTCATTAATGGAATTTATATTGAAAATGAAATAAATATACACTCCCAAAATGATAAATGTATGTTTCATAGAAATCATAAAGCCATATCAAATTACTCGTAAACCTTAATTAACTAATTTACCCTTTAAAGAGGGGATGGATTTTACCACTATTACATTTCACAATGACAAAAAATAAAAGGGACCCATTTTCAAATCATTAACAACATAAATAAATTTATTGAATCTTATTTTCAATGTTAAATATATATATATAAGTGCGATTAATGAATATTAAAATAATTGTGAAAAACCTAAAAAAACTTATGTTTATTAAAATACAATTTTTATGAATAAAACTATATATATTCATATCCCATGAATAAAAAAATATTAGATAGATGTTAACACATTTTTTAATAAATAATATAAATTATTCATTAAAATTATTCACTATTAGTTATTAATTTAACTTATTAATAAGAAATCAGTTTGAATACCAAAACTATTTTTTAGAAAAATTCCACTTTTACCATAAAATTATTTTAATGATAATTTATATAAAATTGGTAGAAAATGAATTTATTATAAACCATAAATTTAACAAAATATAATATGTCATTTTCATAACCACAAATTTAAAATCTTTTTTAGTATGGTCAAATTTAAATAATATTTTGATATTATATCACAGATCATTTACACTTGGTGTTGCATGTTTGAAACTAAATAAAAAAAATTATATTTAAATATTATTATGTAAATATATATAACGGTTTTACATTATATAACTTATATGAATTTACTCTAGAATTCATTTCCCTTTGATCCAAACAAATGTGAATATTTACGCCTCATCACATCACTAGGATCAAATGCGACTTCATCAAAATTTATAGTTTTTCTACAAAATTATTTCTTGTTGAGTGGTCTTGTTTCATATAAATTTTCCCATATTATCCATAATTAATAATGGATATTTTTTATGATATATATATTTCTCTAGTGGTTTTACATCTGCTTTCAGTACTTGTGAATGATTGGGTACGTACATCCTCATTAGCGATACATGGAACACATTTGGAACATGAGATAAATTTGATAATAGTACCAATTCATAGGACATTGTCCTGATACAATCTAGAATATCCAAGGGTATATTATTTATAGGTATCAAATTTTTAGTCATTCCAAATATCATGACCTTTTCTAAGGGGGTTATTCACATGAATACCATGTTACCATCTTCAAACTACTGTTCTCGTCAATGGTTGATAAAACAACATTATTGTTCAGTTTTTTCTTCATATATGTAGTGTTGAATGGATATATACTTATCCACTATTTTCTTATCTAGATCCCATCATAATATATTTCATTCTTTAATCACATCCCATCAAGTTGGAGTTCTGTAATTTCTATCAGAATTGTATTTATAATGATCCATCTGAATACTCATGTGAAATATATTATTATTACAAATTCCCATCCAATGAAGTTATTAATCCATGACACTATTAAAAACCAATGATAATTTTCGTAAGTTGTATTATAGTGTTTTACTCATCCTATAAGACAATTACTCTATCTAGCATTGATAAGTTGTACTAAAACTTATCAATGTATCTAGAGATAACTGAACACAATTACAAATTACATAAGTAAGCCTTAGATTCATGTTAGATACAACAAAATGTTTTACTCCAAGACTCCTTACCACATAAAAAAGGATTGTATGGAAATATGATCAAAAGGTAAATATTATCTGATTGATGTGGGATGATTTTTTATAGTGGTTGAATAAAACCCATATAGCATTATGACCTATCGTAATTTTTGTAGAGTCTGATGATAAAATCAATGGTGATGTTTTCCCAGTTCTATTTCATTATGGGTAATGGGTATAACATCCAACAATATTTTAGTATCCCAATGTTAACATAATAACATACTAGAAGCTGAGATACATACATTGATATATTTTTCTTCTTACTTTTCCACCATAATTACACTTTTATATCTTTATAAATCTTATTACATCCTTGATGAATAGGGAATGATGAACAATTAGATTCATACAATACATCTATATCTAATTCTAGTATACATGGGTAACATACACTATTATAGAAAAATATAATTATAAAATTATTATGGTTGAACCCATGATCATTTCTCACCCTCTTCTGTAATTACTGATTTACCATCGACACTTTCTTAGTCCTCTCATGGATGAGCAGTTGAAATTTCATCTGAGATAGGTAAAACCATTAAACATTTAGTATGATTTCATGATACTTATTATTAAAATATATAAATATTATAAGTATATAAATCCTCTTCCATTAGACAATAGGATTGAATTTTTTACTCTGTGCATTATCCACCTTTTTCCGTTCACAATATGGCAATGTATATTCAAATAACCAAATTTGGTCAACTAAAACCATATTATATATTGTATATTCAAATACTTCAATGTAAATATATACATACAAATTTATTTGGAGTATATATTTATATGAAAACATTCCCCATATTTATAATAACTCTATATACTAAATGCAAAAATCACAACTCCTATCTCAAAATCAATGTTAATTTAATTGAAATCATGACCATGTAATTCAAATAGGTATATTCTATCACTATGTTATTATACATGAGGACGCATCATATTACATTAATTGGTACATCAATAATGATCATAATACTTTCTACCCTATACTGTTGTATGTGTATATATGTATTGATTATCCTTCTAATCAATTCTTTTAAAATATATTAACATTAACAAATTTATAATTAAATTACAACCATCCACGTAAACCCTATTATTGGATTATATAATCATGTGAAATCCCTCAAAAATATTCATTGGTATCAACCCATCCAAATAAATCTATAGATTTCCATTATTTTTTTTGGTTTAGGCTATTTCTAAATAACTTCAATATTTGATGGACCCATCAAAATATACTCAACTTTTATAAAATGTCCCAACAATGAAACATTCAGAGACCATAATTCACATATGGTAAACTTATATTAAAACTTATCCTTCAATGATGAATTCATTATAATCCCCAAATGTTATTCATTCGCTTCCGTTATCGATAGTTATATAAAAATGTAACACATTAATACTACCAAAAACTAATTAAGGAATAAATTAAAGAAACTATTCATTAAATTGAAGATGATACAAATATTATTTTTAAGTTGAATAGAATTACTATAATTTCATAATGATCATACCATATATAAAATCCTATCTGGGGTATATCCATCTTCTTTATCCTTATCTAGTGATACCATAATCAAGGATCAATAATGGATAAATACAATACTCCTAAAAAATAATCAAAATTATCATCAAAATCAGATAGATGATACTTATAATTAATATTGATCTTATTTAGATCCATATAATCATGGAAATATGCATTAACCAATATATATTCTTATCAAAATACTATAGTTTCACCCCATTCTAATGAACAAAGATAAATGGATACCATATTTAAACTCAAATATAGTTTATTATTTAATTTATATAACTAAATATGATATTTTATATATCTATTCAATAAAATAGAAATGGGAACCATGTATGATTTCTATGGAGAAGCCATCATTATAATTTTGGAATAAACATGGAATGTCATTCAAAAATACTATATAATTTCATAAAAATTGGGAAATTTTTAATAATGACTTCTCTATAACCATCAGATATAAAATTCCCATGTGAATATGCATAAAACCATTATTTTAAATGTATGTTCCATTAATGTTTCTTGTGAATCCTCTAACAAATTGATGATTGAACATATATTTAAAATATCAAATGTAAATTACCTTTATTGACAAATGAGAGGGTCTCTATTATGGGAGAGAAGCTACATATCTTAAATTAAATGAAATTCAAATAGATAATAAATAATAAGATTCATAAGATGAACATCTCAACAAACATTTATCACAGAAAGGATATATAATTGAGATTTCGATTCATATTTTTATGATTTCTCAAAACTAGCTAAATATATAATACCTGAGGTTTGGATGAATTACCCATAAAATGTTTGTTATTTGAAAAATATTAGGTACAAATAGAATCAAATAAACCATTTTTTTTAATTTAAGAGTGTTAGATAAGATTACCCTTCACCATGTCATTAGGGGATTTTTTGTCGGCTATAGAAATCTCCTAAACAGAGAATTTAACCCTTTACATATTTTATGGAAAGTTCATCTGGCATTTGAGAAATGTTTTTGCATAGTACCCCATCCCAAAAAATATAAAGAACTGTAATTTTATGTATTCAACATAACCATTAGATTAATGATAATTATGGACTTCTTCTCTACAAAAAATTTAAAATCCATTTACTTTAATTCACATAGAATAGATTTTTCCATAGGCATCGCATGATGGGTAAATACCCAATATCTTCATCCCCATATCCATGTTTATCTATAATATACCTTTATTCTATTTCATTACATTGAATCCATAAGACATGAAAATTTATTTCTCTATGAGGATGTTACATGATACTACATCCTCATATGATTAGACTGATTTAGAAAATATTTCCCCTATAATTATTTTTTAATACAATAAAATAAATGGTTATCCATTATCTTTGGATTACATATGTAATGTATAACATTACTTTCTTACACTATAACTCTCACTTCATACTAAGGATAATTTTCCTACCCCTTTTTCTTTGACTGAAAAATTATCACTCCATATATACTCATAGTCAATGGGAAAGGTATGTTTCTATGAAATTTTTTTAAAATTCCTTTCATTCCATCATAAATTTTTTTAAAATTTCTTAGAGTTATGAATAAATGTCCACTATTGATCCACATACACTTGGAGATGTTAAACATCCAATAAAAAATTCTTCCTTTCATTAATCCCCAAAGCTAGAAATATGTTCTCTATGGAAGTAATCCATTTCTCAGATCAAAATTGATTTTTATTCTCATTTAATGATTCAGATTGTTGACACATGAAGCAGTCAAAAACTATTACCCCATGTTGAAAATTAGTAGGCTGCTAAATACAGGAAAGGTTATTTTTCATAACCAAAGATAGTGGCACCAATATATTTATAATATTTTTTTTGAATCAGATGTATCTCCACCTCATGATTTAGTTTATTTTAGATATGGGAAATCATAACATGGATTATATGAATTGATTTTATCCCATTATGTCTGGTAATTTTTATTTCTAAATAATGATATATAATATATTATATCATTGAATTATGAATCACAAAATTAATTTTCAAACTATTCAATAAATTAAATGAAATTAATATATTTATGTACAACTAATGTTATAATCGTAAATGTGGTTTCAATGTGAATATTATAGAGTCCTAAAAATATTTTTAAATCAATCATAATAGTTTATTTAAAAAATATGAATTAACCAAAGTATACCGTTTGAGAGTGTTATACTAGCTGTGAAGTAAGGTAACACACACCATGAACCAAAAATACGGTTGGGATATACTCGAAAAAATATTTTAACAGTTATTAAAATTAAATTCATTAGTACCAAACCCATTTCCACTTATAGAATCCATATATTGAAATATTTAAATGAAAACCACATATAATCTACTTTACTAAAAAGTAAAATATGTCAGTATTGATAAAAAATTAGTTACATAATTTAATCTCACATTACATTTGAAAACATACAATACAACATAATATTTTATTTGATAACGCCATTATTATTTATAGAGTACCCATGCATATCCTTACTATTACACTTCCTAGAATCATAGGGAAGGGAAACATATGAAATAGGTAATCATAGATGATTAGTAAGGGTATACATATTTCAAATTCTATTAGTGAATGAATAATATTTAATGAATTATGGATGAAAAAATAATTCCACACAAATAATCCAATATGATAGAATTATATCTGTGGATAATATAACTTTTTAAATAATCACATTTGTATGAAAATAATATTACATAAAAATTTAATTTATATTTTCATACATCTAAAACATACTATTGTTTTATCTTTCTTAAACCTCATATATAAATTAGTAATGACTCAACGAAATATTTAAAACCATTTTACTCATGGGACCTATAAATTATTCAAGGGGAAATGAGAATTCATGATTTACCCATCACATAATGTATCAATAGCTTCTAGTATATGAATAAACCACATAACATAATCACCAAGCCTTAAAAATCACTGACTTCATATATTGAAATATCTAACATAAAGATTATCAATATGTTCAATAGTCAAATTGGTAAAAACCATATATATAAATATAGAGGATGGTATCATTATAGTGTAACATTAGAAAAAAATAGATTCTCTAAAATAAATTGAATAAGAAGAAAATACAATCAAAATATCATTGGACAGATTTTTCTAGAAAATACATATTTTTACATTAAAAAGCCATATTAAAAAAACAATAATGAATAAAATAAAAAAAACCTATTTTACTTCAAGATAAATATGTATAAATATAATTTAATCATCAATGTAAAATTCATTCTTGATTTTAAGAAACATAATTCAATCTATTAAATATTAGAAAAACTTCCATTATAGTTTTCTAAATATGTAAAAAAGTAACATGTTCGAAAAACAAAAACATGATTTATTTTCATATAACTATAATTAGAGAAATATAGATAAAAATTCCTATGATAAATAATTCTATGATTCTAAAAAATGAATTAGATATATTAATCAACATATGGACATCGAAGAAAAATATTCATCAAAGATTATAAAACATAAAGTCAGTATTTATTAGAAACATTATTTCATTATTTAGGGTACTCAAAGCACAGATGATGAATGTAAAACTTTTAATATCTAAAAATAAATATTGTAGGAGGTAATAATTTTTTATTCAAACAAACATTTTATATAATTATCCCAATAGACACATGAACATAATCAATCTTGAATAATGGTGAGATTGTGAAATAAACAAATAACATAGATCTATCTTCAATCATACTTTCTCTAACCTCTGGTATAATAAATATAGATTTATTACAAGTATATTCCAGAAAAATACTCATATATATAAATTCATTTATGATTTAATGATAATATTGTATCACACGTTTATTAATAATTCATTATGAAAATTAATTTTTCGTGTAAAAACAACTTTGATTTTCAAGTTTGTTTTGGTGCAGTTGTTTTAGAAATTTTATATAGATAATGATTCCATAATTTAAATAATAATAATAATGATATAGTTTTAATATATACTCATTATATATATATTTAACTTAACTCATTAAATATAGATATGGAATCATTAATTACATCATACATCGAAGCGGTAGGATGTATACATTCATGAATTATGTTTACAATTTTTGACTGATAGTTCAAAATAATGCTAAATAAAAATTCTCATTTTTATAATGTTTTTGATATCATATGTATAATATATATTTATATATACACACTTATTATAATCCATGTATATTAGTAACACAAATTGAACCATGTTGCTTCGTGGAGGAGGTAGTCTATAATTAAACATGAAAGACATTATCATTTATTATTTGATGGAAAACAAAATGGATAATCGCCGATTTTAAATATAATAACATATAAATGTACATAAGATATTTATTTTATTATTTCATGATAAATACCAAATATATTAATGTGTAATAAGAATATATAAATATAATAATGTGATGGGTTTTCAAAATTACCACTTATTTGAAAAACTATTTTGGATATCCTCATATGGACCCCACGGTTGGTAATTTCATAATACCATAATCATTGAAAAAATAGATATTTATATTAATATTATGAACAAAATTATCATGTTTTATCTAGGTTTCTTTATATTGGGTAAAGAAAATATGGAATGGGTATAATTTTACAATTGTGGGAAACGGAACACATAGAATTACTATAATGATTAAAATATAACCTTGCACATTCCATGAAAAATGCTTCCAAATGACTATATATTAAAATAAAATATAGGATAAGGTCTATCAATCACAAAAAAAATTGGATTATTGTATGTGTTAGTTTAGATATTATCATTTTTTTTAACACCATAGTTAACCTGTTTAAACATCAACATAGACAATAATTTTATCAATAATAATGGGTTATAATTTTCAATTTAATTTAACAATTTTCTCATATATTAAAATTGGGTGACATCATACACCATATATTATGCACTTGTACTATTAAATTTCTTTTATGAATTAATTTAATTTAATAATACTGATTTTAAAAAAATCATTATTCCCTTTTCTTACACTATTAATTTTATATGACCCAAAATACATCCCAATCTGATTTAAATCAAATTGTTTATCATTTTATTAGTATGTTATATAGATATATAATATAATAGAACATAATAATTCTTCCATATTCTAAAACTTTAAATATTTTTAAATTAATTTATTTTATATTCCCACTAGTTGAATAACTAGAGTGCCAATATTTTGTAAGTGTGTATGTAAATTATATAATGATGGATAATTAAAAATAAATTTCAAATATAAAAATAATAACATTGTGAAAAAATGAAATTTAAATATTAACTAATAACCTTTTATATATATATATGAACATACATTAGATATTTAATGTCATTATGCTGACATTTTTTATTTTTCATTACATTAAATAAAATAAGGGACAGTATAGATGTAAAAAATCACCAAGTATCCAGTATTTCATGAATTTGGCGAAAATTTATAAACAATACTCATAAAATTGGTTAAATTATTTTTTAACTAAAACATTATGACTTGATCACATTATTATATATCCTTCATAACCTAATGTACCATTTATTGAGGTGGAGGATTTTAGAACTATTACTATTTATAATGTCCTTAAACAAAAGTTACCCTTTTAAAAAAATTAAAAATCCATATTCCAAAATAGAGTCCGTTTTTCAGGATTAATTTTTAAAAATATAAGAAATTATTTTTAATAGATGTTCATAAAATGTGATGAATATCATTTTTTTAGAAAAATATTGTTTTGTATACATAAAAATCGATATATCCATATCAAATTAATAGAAAAGTTATAGATATAGGATTAAAAATTTGGTTTGTAATAATGTATATAATTTTATTTAAAATCATTCACTGATAGTAATCGGTTTAATTAATTCAAATAGAAATTTATTGTGCTCACAGAATAAATTTTAATGAAGATATAATATCTACCGAAAATTTAATTTTATTCTTATTTCTTGTAATTTTAAAGTATATGAATTTCATAGAATATATATTTTTTTAATATTTAGTAAGTAATATTTGGACACATGAAATTTAATGTATATGTTAAAATGGTAACATATAATTAATATTTATGTTTTATATTTTTCTTCGATTAAACTCAATGTTGAATGTTAGGAATGCTATGAAAGAAATTAAATATATTTTAAATAAATATACTAAAAAATATCTTATTGTTTCACACAATTATATTATGGTGTTAAATTTTATTTGGGATATTTAACAAAAAAATGTGTCCAAATTTTGTTTTATCTTATTCTTATGATTTTCTTATTAACCTAATTCTTCTAAATATCATATCACCAAAATAATATAATGACTTTAACTTTATTATTTGTTGATATATTTTAATATTATTTTTAAAAATATTTTTTATTCATTGACATCAACTTTTAAAAATTATGAATTGATTAGTTTTATTAAGTATAGAATACCCCCTTGAGGAAGTGTCCATTTTCAGTTTTCTTATCTATTTTTAATTTTTTTTATCAAAAAAACATAGAATCTAGATCGAAATAATTTACAATAAAAAATATTATCATTACGATTATTTTATAATGATATTATGCCAGAGTAAAAATATCTTTGACCATGTTCACCAATAGAGTTAACGTAGGTTAAAGATTCGATTGGTTTAACAATCCACACTAATGATGGAGTAAAAAACTATTATGGATAACTATGGGAATATGGGAACTAATATTATAACAATATAATAAGAAAAAAATTACATATAAGGATATGTAAATATTTTATTATCTATTTACCTTATTATTAATGTATCTTTTTCATTTTATCAAAATCATCAAATGAATACAACATCAAATCCTATTGAACTCAATATAACTAGAACACTTATAGAATTATATAAGATATTTATAGACCAAATATATATATATATATATGTATATATTATTTTAAATGCTATATTGATGATTAAATTGGTGTTAGATAATGTTTATTCATATTAACATTATAAAATGTGTCAAAATGGAAAAAGTTATTATCACACGATGATTAAAAATAATTTATAAATGAGAAATATACCAATAAAAAATAATTATAAATGAGGGTTATAATTGAAAAAAAGTAAAAAAAAGTTATAAACTGGGTGATTATGTTATATAAGTTTATATAAAAGGATTCAATAGTGTCATAAAATATGCAAGGAAATAATGTATGTTTGATTAATCTCAGGTTCTTTTTTATGACCAATTTATAATTTCAATGGGGATTATACTAACCATGAATTTGTATTTAATTCTCACTAAATCAGTTAACTATATTTCTTAACAACATAACATTCTGGATCCATGTGACTTTTGATTCAAAACTAACTAATGTCATAAGGGTTTTTCTTGACTCAATTTTAATTATTGGGTCTTAATCACTTATTTTTGTATATATTTTGATATTGATCTAACCTATCATAATATTATATTAAAATATAAGTCAAACATATTGTCTTGGGAAATATTTTTAGCACCCTTTTATTCTTCCATGATTGTTTTGATGTTTAACTAAAATTAATTTTTAATTAAGAATAATTCTAATTCCATTAAATGGATTTTACCCCATACCCATGTTTTTTAATCCCACCACTATAACACTTTATCTATTAGAAATTAAAATTAATTTTACCTAAAAAAATAATCACTGAAAATTATAAATTTTAAAACAATATATTTTTCATCCTATAAATTATATGGGGTTTCAATAGTTTAATTTAAAATGTTCTCAGAAGGGTTTTCGCCCTTTCAAAATAAAAGTTTTTATCATCAACTCTAATTTTTCTATTGATATCTTATATATATTTATAAAGGATCCTTAAAAACGTTTTCTGGGTAAAATAACAAAAAATTAAATTATTTCCACTTCTATTACTGAAAATATTATTTAATTTCCATATTTCAATTAATTAATTTTTTTAAAAAAATTTATGTGTTTTCAATGTATTTAAACATAATTTTTGACATCATAATGTTCTTTATAATTTTATATTATTAAATGTTATTTTTAAAAATAATTGCCTCAAATTATTCCAACATATATTAATAGAATCATTATGTATCTTTCATATTTCTATTATTTATGATTCTTCTTATATGTATAAATTTTTAATGTAATGTTACATCTTTTATTGAAAATCTTATGCCTATTTTAATTCTCCATTATTAAATAGTATTTTAAACGTAAAATTTTCTAAAAACATTTCATAACTTTTTTATGAAACCCTAATAAATATATAAGATCAATTTTCATCACTCTTTATATTGAGGATTTCAAAAGTTGTCTTTTTCCCTTTGGAGAATTGTTTCATAATGTAATTATTATTTAACTATCATTAAATTTTTTTGTGATTTTCTTTTGTTTTCACAAATATTTAACCTCAATAGTTTATTATTCATGAAATATTATTTATAGTAATATATATATATGTATATATTTATGTTAAGAAGAAATTATTCCTTTTGGAATGATTGATTTTTTATATCTTTTAATTTATTTAGTTCACGATATGTGATGTTTTAGAAAGGATTTATATGCATGATCGTTTCCCTAGATTCATTATCAATTATATATGATTCATTATAATAATCACGGATATGTTTTTATAATGTTTTTTGAGTCCTTATATCACTTTCTATTGGATTTTTTTAATGTTGTATCACAATCTATAGCCAGCCATGGACATAATGAGTTTATTCATTTTTTTGGGCATGATGGGTATACTCACATTTTCAGGCATGTATATAATAAGTTTATTCGAATAAATAATATTGATATTTATCAAATAGGTTTCCCAATTCTTATTGTTGTTCCAGGATTCTGTTTTTCACATATTGTTATGAAAAAATATATCAATCAATTTCATTTCCATGATTCTCTATGACATCATGATTATAGATTTTATACATTACATACGTTTATGTTATTTTCACATTTTATATTTTTATTCTTAATGAATATTTAATTTTAATTTTAATATATTTTATTAGGAAATCGTATAGGATAATAAGGTATAGTAATTAAATAATTTTTATGGAATTTATATCTTCCTCATGTTATATTCCATATTTATGATCTATTACTCTATAATATGATTTTTCGTTACTATGAATTTTTCCCCTTATATTACTTAAGCTTTCAATCCCTAGGTTATAAATGTGATAGAATCATTATATATATAAGGATATATAATAGAATAATTAGGTTGAAATTTATAAACTATAGTAAAATAATATGCTTTTTCTACCAAATATCATGGACTCTAAAAATTTTGGTCTTTTGGATATTAGACTATTTGTGAGATGTATTTTTTGAAATGATGTGATTTATGAATTATTTATTTATTTTTAATATTGGAACATTATAATTGGTATCAAATGGGTGTTTACATAATTTTGGAGAATAAATAAGTTATTAAATTAGATTTTTTTAGTTATCCATGGTTTTAGTCTTAGAAAACATTAGTAAAAAAAACTATAGATGAGTCAAATGAAAATATGACATCTTATAATATGGGTGAAATATTGATTTCATTTTTTACGAAGAAGATCATTCCTTTCTAGATACTATAGGTTTATTATGGATATGACGTAGATATACTTAGGGTTAATAAACCAACAAGGAAATGGTTGTTAATAAGTCAATCCTTACCCAATACATGATAAAGAGGCATAAGGGCATAGTATGTTTGATAATCCCGAGGTATATAATTTTTTTGACCATATGCACTTAGAAAAACTATTTTGAAGGATTTATTTCCTATATAATTTGATTTTTATAAGACATATTCCCCTAGAGTAACCATGATAAAACTATGATTGATATTAGTTGAACTAAAGAAATAATGGTAAAACATGAAAATATAAAATAAAAAGAATTTTTAAGATTAGATTTTGATTTTATGATTATGATAATATCCTGATATATTCAATAATACCTATCTTTGTCTAAATTTTTTTTATGAATATATGGAAATATAAATACCTATGTGTTAAAGGAAAAATAACTTGATTATATCAAAAAATATCCAATTAGAATTGTAAATTTAATAAGAATCGTCTGATTATTCAAAAACAAAATATCATGGAATATGTTTAATAATGTGAACACAATAGTCCCAAACACAAAAAGGTAGATAAATTTAGGGTCTAATGAATTAAAACTTGTTGAATATGATTAATAATTAAATGTTTAATTTCCTAAATGTCAAAATTTTGGGAAGAAGCACCAAGGGAATTTATTAATGAAGAAATGGAAGGTTTTTTAACTATAGTAATAGAGGAAAAATTCCATCAAACTGTCTATCATTAATTTATAGTTTGGTTAATATAGGGAAAGATGTTAGAAATCATATATGCTTACTTCTAATAATTTAATGTATTATGGGTACAGATAACGTTCATTATATAACCGAATACATTAGTCTATTGATTTATAAGTGTTTCAGGAACCCACAAAATACTAGACGAAAGGATCACGTAGGAACCTATGAAATTAGTATTGATAAAAAGGATAATAGTAGTTATTATTCACTTATCCTCCACACCATATGAGTGGGTGTATTCTAGGTCTATAAATACTACTGTATATAGGGTATTCTCAAAAACCATCAATACACTACCCTACATTATATTTACTTTTAAGGAATAATTTAGTTGTTTGATTGTTATTCTTATAGAAATAACGTTTTTAAAAATAAAAATATCCACCACTAATTTTTTTATTGATTAAAAAACAACATATATCTTCACTTTGACTACACATTAGTTTCTAGATTAATGAAATACACATTCTACATCCACTGTGACAATTAATAATTGCAAACCTATTTATGAATTGATTTTTTTATGAAGGCTGAGTCCATTATAAAACCCATTATACATTATTATGAAAAGTGTTTCGTTGAAATGGTTCGTGAAAATATTTTTTTTATAGTATTACCTATGACATTGAGGATTATATAATAGTGTAACATCCCAAGTAACAAATTAATAATAGATATTTTTATCTATGCCTATTAATGAATTAGATAGTGTTTTAGAGGCTTAAAATGAGAATAAATCCAATCTTAATCATGAAATACACTAATTTTTTTAAAAGATTAATTTACTGCCTTTTGATGGAAAACCATCTTTTAAATCTATATTTTGAAAATTTTATAAGCTCTATTTGTCAAAATGAACTTATTATTTATGATTGGGAAATCAAAATTTACTTTTTGTAAATCTTTGGTATTTTTCTGACAATGTTCATTTTTTTAATGAATAGTGAAAAATACTGCATGTTACATCAAAACTACTTTTTCATCTAATTCATTTATATGATTATATTATATTTTTAATTGGTTTTAAAGTTCAATTAGAATATATTTTTACCATTTAATCCAATAGTGGTCGTTGGAATTAATTTCACTTTGAAACTGGACATAAACTAGTGTCAATCTTTTGATACTTATGGTTTCATAAAAACACGCTATTTGCTCTGACAGCAGGAATTAATTATTAAATTAATTAATGCAACATATATGTTTTGAATTTTCTAAAATAGACATCATTTTTGAATTCAGAATATCAAATATAGCTTTGGGTGAAGTTTTGGTATTTTTCTGAAAAACATCAATTTTTGATGAATAGTGAAACCACTAAGTGGTACTTAAAAAACTGATTTTTCGTTTAAATGAAATTTTACCACCTCTGTAATTTGAATTTCAAAAATCCGACATACATTTTTTTCATTAAGAAGTAAAATTTGGTTCAATGGGATTAAAATAATTTTTTGGTGAATATTAACTTTTAAGTTTTTAATCGCGATTACAGGTAATTAGTGTAGTTTAAGATAAAAATGTTGTTTTAATAATATGATATGAGCTTGACACATGTGATACCCTCATTGGATGTGTCATTACCGACCAAGAAATTCCATGGGTCAACTTGGGGACCCTATGGAGCCACTGTGGTTGGGAAATGACATAAATAACTTTTTATTTAATGTTAAAGTAAAACTGACACAAACATGAGTTATTTTACTAAAACAATATTTCCATGGGGTTATACAGGTCAGCGTTTTTACTATAAATATTCATTGGAAAGATAAAAATATTTCCTTCATCATTGAATTTTTTTATAATTTTTAGACATTAATGAAATTAAATTATTTATGACACCATGATGATGCAGCGATTACCTCATTATTTGATGATTTAAATAAAATGGAAAGATAATGTAAAATCTAAGACCTACACATATCCACAACCTATTGGATGGGTTGATTTCGAACCCTTATCACCTTATCCACTAATTATATCAATGTGGGACCTTTTAAATCTGAAACGCATTTTAAAATAAAGTAACATTTCTTTACTTTCCAAGAGTTCCCCTCCTCTCCTATTATTAAAGGCCCCCACCTCTACCACCTTACCAACACTTCCAAAGCCTTTGGCTCGGCCAAACCCTGCCCATATTGTCTCTCGACAACCCTATATTACTCATTTAAGCCTCACAGTGGGCAGAAGGCCCCCCAAGGTAGCCTTTGACCTCAAACCAAAGGGAGTTACCCGATTTTAAGGTAATGTCTTCACTTGAGTCCTTTTGTTTTATTTTGCTTCTCCAACCCCCTAAACTCTTTTTATTAAATTATTTTATAACAACTCCAGTATCTCCAATACACTAGGATATTTTTATAAGAAGTATTCGAGCTACACTTACACACACCTACATCTAATGGTTAAAGAACATACTGTTTCTGTGGATGGTGAATTTCTGCCTCCCGAAACGATGATTGTTCAAAATTCTTTTAACACCTTCAAAGGTGGCCATTAAGATGACACTATATTTATATATGATATATAATATTTTTATGTTTTCCTTAAGATTCTGTATTTTTAATTTTGGGCATACCATTATGGTTTCCATTATGGGTAAACGCGATATCTTCATTTAAGGAAGTGCAGACTACCGCCCCCTCAAAGTGATTTGATTCGTTAATACCACATGTGGGACCTATACAGGATGGATTTATGATATTATATATGATATTATACTAGAAGTATAATATACCTTTATATCATTATGATTCCATTCTATAAAATACGAAATTGAAATGAAAGAAGCATTCATGCGTACGTACGGCTTACTGTCTCCATGAACGGTGCATTTCATTTCTTACCTCTAAATGATTATGTAATATTATAAATTCATGTAAATAATGGATATATATTATATATATGATATAAAAATCATGATTATAACTCTGGATATAATGGATACATGAACAACTTGTAATTATAAAGATCATATTTTGACTCAAGTACCAATGATCGTTAAAAAGACCATTATTAACTAAAATAATTACATAGTATTCATGACATGGTAATAAGTGATATAAAAGGAATAATTAACTTGAAAAAGGTTCTCAAGAAAGTAGAAATTAATTCATGTTTATTATTCAGGAGATTAATGAATGATCGAGTCAAGTTGGACCCGAGGTATCGGACTTCGTATCAATCTTCTTTCATTGAGGCATATTTTATTTTATACACAACCTTATTTTATACGGTGTATAAACCCCTTTGACTTTTACATTTATCCAAAAGTAATCTTTCGACGAATCGTTTTCTAAAACGACAAAAGGGAATTTTTTGTCATACGTATGCGGTGACAACGACTTCTCAGCCGCCGTGACCATTATTTGAGTTTCGGATTCCTCTACAAGTCATACATTTTTTTAAAAGAAAAAAATAAATACCATGTTTTACTTTTCTTTTATTTTGGTATTTAAAATGGTTTTGATAATGTTTTTATTATATCACTGTGTTATTGATACCTTGTGATTGAAATGTGGAGATGTTATGTTTCCTTTATGTATGTTTTATGTGATACGATTATGTTATGGTTCTTGGGAATTGTTATGAAGACGGGTGGTTCCGTGATAAACTAAGGGTGGGTGAGCCCGATATAGCTCTCCAATGCAATGGGTAATGAGAATGATTGGAACGTTAAGGTTTTTCTAAAGAGATTTAGGGAATATACTGTGATGGGTATTCCAAACGTAACCAAGAGGGTTACTCCCTACGTAAGAATGTTATGAATGCCTCAAGTTACATTTATGACTTATGATTTCTATGATTTATTCATGATTTGATGAGGAATGTTAAAGTGCTTATTTTTTATGGGTAAAGTATGATTTCATTCTTATGTATATATGAACTTATGTTTCCTTTCCAAATTTTTATAACCCATAATGAGATTTTTATGCTCATCCCATGTTTTTTTGAAATGTTTTTCACAGTTGAAGGGAAAGGTACATGATATGATGATAGTGTCAAGGTAGTGAAATGAAAGAATCCATGTTTTTTTAAATATGTTTCCATTGATGGGAAAAAATGAATACTATCATTATGTAACCACATTGTTTAAATATAGAATGTAATGCAAGTTTTATGTTCTAATTCTCTAAAACTCTAAACCTGAAATGATCCTCAATGTGTAATCTTGTAATAACTCAAGATTAAGTAAGGTTTAAGGTTGGGGCCTTATATTTGGTATCAGAGGTCGGTTTAGATAACTTTAGGAGTTAGAATTTTGTTAAATGATTATCTAAAAATATATTTTTTATGATAAAATTGAAATGATATAGCATTTGAAGAATACCATGTTGCTTTATCTAAGACATGTTTGTTCAGAATGGTTATCCGCAGAGGAAACAGGGAAGTAGTGCTAGGAAGGCATATAGAAGGAAATAACCATCCGAATCAGCATTCTGAGATAGTCAGAATTGGAACTGAACTGTTTTTTGTAGTAATGGAACAGTTGACTCAAGAAATAAATGGTGGTGGTATCCATTCATGAGATCATCTAGATCAACCATATAGGAACATGTCAGTGGTGGAACATTTCATGAGGAAAAATCCCCCATCATTTAGAGGATCATCTGACATTGTGTTAGGTGAAGGCTAGATTAAATCACTATAGAAGATTTTTGATGTCATGGGGTGTTCTGACAATCAAAAGATTAGTCTTTCTATTTACCGTTTAGAGGGTGATGCAGATCAGGGGTGGTCAATGGTTAAAAATATCAGGGACGCTGATGAGATTGATGATATCGACTAGGATGAATTCAAAGGTATGTTTCTTGAGAAGTATTTTCCTAAGTCTCTTCGACTTAGTAAGGAAAAACAATTCCTAGAATTGAGGCAAGAGGAAGACTCAGTGGATTCCTATGACAAAAGGTTCAGTCGATTGACAAGGTATGCTCCGAATTTTATCCGAGACCTTGATAGTAAAAAAGTCATTTTTACTCAGGATTAAAGCCAAAATATCGAAGGGAATTAGCTTATTGTGAGTTTAAAAGTTCTGAAAAGCATGTTTGATGTGCTGAGAATGTGGAAATGGATTTTTCCGATGATCAAGTGTTCTATAACAACCAGCAGAAGAAGAGACCGAGGTGGCAGGAGAAAGGAAAGAATTTTTCAAAAAAGTCTGATAGTTAGAAAACTATGTTTCTAGTTTTTGATAAATGTGGTAGAAGGCATGTTTGGGAATGTATTATGAATTCTGGAATGTTCTACCGATGCAGTAAGATGGGACATAAGGCTCGTGATTGCACTGAAAAGGATCAGGGAGATGGTAAGAACAAATTTGATTTACAGTTAGTGAAATGTTTTAAGTGAAATGAGATGGGTAACTATGAAAATGAGTGTCTGAAAAAGAACTTGAGTGATGGGAAGCAGTTAGACTACAAGCAGAAAGGGGTGGTGAAATCCTTTCCAAATACTTCAGCAGATGTCGGGCTGTCAAATGAAGTTGTATCAGGTACTTTGTTTGTTTTTTCAGATTATGCCATTGTGTTGTTTGATTCGGGGTCTACACATTCTTTCATCTCTGAAACCTTTTCTAGTAAATGGGAATACCATATCAAGAAATGACTCCTTAACTTTTGGTAAAAACACATGGGGGAAATGTTGAGGAAAAAAGAATTTATAAGAATCTTCCTATCCTTATCGATGGAAAGAACCTACTTACAAACCTTATTGTTTTACCTCTAGTAGAGTTTGATGTTTTCCTCGGTATGGATTGGCTCTCTATTTACCATTATAAGATTTATTGTAGGGTTAAAGATGTTTCTTTTCAGAAAGACTTTCAATTTGTGTACAAGAATGAACCCTTAATATTGATAACATATCAAGAGGCTGAGAAAATTCTAAAAGATGGAAATTAATGTTACATTGCGCACATCATTGAAAATAAAGGAACTATTCAGATTAATGATGTGCCAGTTGTAAATGAGTATCCTGATGTTTTTCTTGATGAGATGCCTGGAATAATACCAGATCGGGATGTTGAGTGTACTATTGACTTAGTTCCTGAAGCTAAGCTAATTTCAAAACCCCCTTATCGAATGGCTCAAATTTAACTTATAGAGTTGAAGGAGAAATTGTATGATTTATTAGAGAAATGTTTTATTCGACCTAGCACATCACCATGGGGTGCCCCTGTATTATTTGTTAAAAAGAAAGATGGTTCTATGAGACTTTGCATTGATGATAATCCTTGAATAACATCACTGTTAAGAACAAATATCCTTTTCCTCATATCGATTATTTGTTTGATCAGCTCCAGGGAGCTCAATATTTTTCAAAGATTGACCTGAGATCGGGGTACGATCAGTTGAAGGTAAGGGAAGCAGATGTTCCGAAGACTACGTTTCGTACAAGATTTGTCCATTATGAATTTGTAGTAATGCCTTTTGGGCTAACCAATACACCTGCTATATTCATGGACTTAATGAATAGAATTTTCCATGAGTTCGTGGATAAGTTATTGGTTGTTTTCATTGATGATATTTTGATGTTTTCTAAAAGTAAATAAGAGCATGAAAGGCATTTAAGGGTTACATTACAAACCTTGAAAGAAAAGAAATTGTATGGGAAATTCAGCAAGTGTGAGTTTTGGTTGCAACAAATATCTTTCCTTGGTCATATTGTTTCTAAACATGGGATAAATATTGATCCTGCAAAAAAAAAGGATGCTGAAGAATGGCCAAGACCCACAAATGTAACTGAGATTCGTAGCTTCCTTGGTTTGGCAGGCTATTACCGAAGGTTTGTTAGAATGTTTTCACAGATATCTAGTCCAATAACTAAGCTAACTCGGAAGGGTGTTATGTTTATCTAGACAAAAGAATGTGATGATTTTTTTCAAGAGTTGAAAAGAAGATTGGTGAATGCTACAGTTTTGGCACTTCCATCTAGAAATGGTGAGTTTGTTATCTATAGTGATGCTTCATTGAAAGGACTTGTTTGTGTCCTTATGCAGAATGATCAGGTAATTGCTTATGCTTCATGTCAGTTGAAAAATCATGTGGTAAATTACCCTACACATGATTTAGAATTAGCTACTGTTGTTTTCTCTTTAAAAATTTGGAGGCATCATTTGTATGGAGTAATGTGTGAAATATATACTGATCACAAAAGTTTAAAGTATATATTCACTCAGAAAGAATTGAACATGAGACAGAGGATATGGATATAATTAATAAACGATTATGATTGTACAATTCATTACCATTTGGGAAAAGAAAATAAAGTGGTTGATGCTTTGAGTCGAAAAAGTAATGCTTCATTAACAATGTTGCGTTTGGAACGTGATCCTTTGGTTAAGGATTTGATAAACTTTGGCATAGAAGTTGTTGGTGCAGGTTGTCCTTCTGTTTTATTTCAGGTATCAGGGAAATCTTCTCTATCAGACAGAATCAAGCAAGCACAGAAGCAAAACATTGAGTTGTAGAAAAAGGTAGAGCTGGTTAAGAAAGTTATGTTGCCTGAATTCAACATTGATAATGATTTTTTTTAGATTTGGGAAGAGATTGTGTGTGCCTTGTGATTCATAGTTGAAGAGGGAGTTGTTATGTGAAGCTCATAGTTCTCTATTTTCAGTTCATCCTGGCAGTACTAAGATGTACAGAGATCTGCGGGAGTATTAATAGTGGGATGGAATGAAAAAAGATATTGCTGATTTTACTGTGAAGTGTTTAACTTTTCAGTAGGTTAAAGCAGAGCGGAAGTTACCGAAAGGGATGCCTCAGCCTTTACCAGTTCCAGAGTAGAAATGGGAGAATATATCCATGGACTTTGTTGTGGGATCACCGAAGACATATCGAGGTAATAATGCAATCTGGGTTATTGTTGATCACTTGACTAAATCTGCTCATTTCCTTCCTATTCGAGATACATTCTCTCTAGATCAACTATCTCGATTATACCTTAAAGAGATAGTTATGTTGCATTGAGTTCCTCTATCCATTGTAACCGATCGTGATCCCAGGTTTACTTATAACTTTTTGAAAGGCCTTCAGAAGTCGTTGGGTACTGAATTAAATTTTAGTACAGCTTTTCATCCTCAATCAGATGGGCAGTCAGAATGAACAATTCAGACCTTGGAGGATATTCTACGAGTTCGTTCAATGGATTATCAGGGAAGTTGGGACTAACATCTTTCTTTGGTTGAGTTTTCATATAATAACAGTTTTCATTCCAGTATACAGATGACACCATTTGAGGCGTTATATGGGAAGCGGTGTCGAACTCCAGCTTTCTGGGATGAAGTGGGTGAAAGGAAGCTGATGAGACCGGAATTGGTAGAAGAGATGGCAGAAAATTTTCAGCTAATACAGAAACACATGAGAACAGCTCAGAGCAGGGAGAAGAGTTATGCGGACAATAGGAGGAAAGAACTCTCTTTTGAGGTAGGTGATCATGTTTTTCTCAAAATATCACCATGGAAAAGTGTGATGCGAATTGGTAAGAAAGGAAAGCTGAGTCCAAGGTTCAGTGGACCATATGAAATTCTGGAGATAGTGGGATCCGTTTCTTATCGAGTGGCTTTACCTCCGAATTTATCTCAGGTACACAATGTTTTTCAGGTTTCGATGTTGAGAATGTATATGCCAGATCCATCTCATGTTTTGAGTCCAGAGGTAGTTCATCTGGAAGAGAACCTATCTTATGAGGAACAACCGGTCCAGATTCTTGACCTCAAGGAGCAGGTGTTACGGAATAAGGTGATTCATCAGGTAAAGGTTTTGTAGAAGAACCACATGATTGAAGAGGAAACATGGGAATCTGAAAATGTAATGAGGGCTAAATACCCCCACTTATTAGAAAAGTAAATAAATTGCGGGGATGCAATTTTATAAAGGGGGGAAGGATGTATCATCCCATTTAAGTAATTAATAATAGATATTTTTATCTATGCCTATTAATGAATTAGATAGTGTTTTAGAGGCTTAAAATGAGAATAAATCTAGTCTTAATCATGGAATACACTAATATTTTTAAAAGATTGTTTTACTGCCTTTTGATGGAAAACCATCTTTTAAATCCATCTTTTGACAATTTTATAAGCTCTATTTGTCAAAATAAACTTATTCTTTGTGATTGGGAAATCAAAATTTACTTTGTGTAAATTTTTGGTTTTTTTCTGACAATGTTCATTTTATAATGAATAGTGAAAAATACTGCATTTTACATCAAAACTTCTTTTTCATCTAATTCATTTATATGATTATATTATATTTTGAATTGGGTTTAAAGTTAAATTATAATATATTTTTACCATTTAATCCAATAGTGGTTGTTGGAATTAATTTCACTTTGAAATTGGACTTAAACTAGTGTCAATCTTTTGATACGTATGCTTTCATAAAAACACGCTATTTGCTCTGACAGTGGGAATTAATTATTAAATTAATTAATGCAACTTATATGTTTTGAATTTTTTAAAATAGACATAATTTTTGAATTCATAATATCAAATATAGCTTAGGGTGAAGTTTTGGTATTTTTCTGAAAAACTTCAATTTTTTATGAATAGTGAAACCACTAAGTGTTACTTAAAAAACTGATTTTTCGTTTAAATGAAAATTTATCACCTCTGTGTTTTGAATTTAAAAAATCCGCCATACATGGTTGTCACTAAGAAGTAAAATGTTTTTCAATGGGATTAAAATATGTTTTTGGTGAATAGTAACTTTTAATTTTTTAATCGCGAATAGAGGTAATTAGTGTAGTTTAAGGTAAAAATGATGTTTTAATAATATGATATGAGTTGGACACATATCCTACCCTCATTGGATGTGTCATGGCCGAACACGAAAATCCATGGGTCAACATGGGGACCCCATGGAGCCACTTTGGTTGGGAAATGACATAAATAACTTTTTATTTAATGTTAAAGTAAAAAGGACACAAACATGAGTTATTTTACTAAAACAATTTTTACATGGGGTTATACAAGACAGATTTTTGACTATAAATATTCATTGTCAAGAAAACAATATTTCATTCATCATAGTATTTTAGTATAATTTTTAGACATTAAATAAATTAAATTATTTATGACACCATGATGATGTAGCGATTACCTCATTATTTGACGATTTAAATAAAATGGAAAGATAATGTAAAATATAAGACCTAAACATGTACAAAAACTATTGTATGGGTGGATTTCAAACCCGTATCACCTAATCCCTTAATTATATCAATGTGGGACATTTTAAATCTGAATCACATTTTAAAATGAAGTATCATTTTTTACTTTCCAAAAGTGCCCCTCCTCTCCTCTTATAAAAGGCCCCCACCTCTACCTCCTTACCAACACTTCCAAAGCCTTTGGCTTGGCCAACCCCTACCCATTTTGTCTCTACCCATCCCTCACATACTCCTTGAATCCTCACATTGGGCAGAAGTCTTCCCAGGGAAGCCTTTGAGCTCAAACCAAGGGGAGTTTCCCGATTTTAAGGAAATGTCAACACATGAGTCCATTTGTTTTATTTTGCTTCTCCAACCCCCTAAACTCATTTTATTCATTTATTTTGTAAAAAATGAAGTTTCTTCAATATACTAGGATGTTGTTATAAGAAGTATTCGAGCTAAACTTACACACACCTACATCTAATGGTTAAAGAACATATTGTTTCTGTGGATGGTGAATTTCTGCCTCCCGAAAAGATGATTGTTCATCATTCTTTTAAAACCTTAAAAGGTGGCCATTAAGATGACACTATATTTATATATGATATATAATATATTTATGTTTTCCTTAAGAATCTGTATTTTTCATTTTGGGCATACCTTTATGGTTTCCATTATGGGTAAATGCGATATATTCATTTAAGGAAGTGCAGACTACCGCCCCTTCAAAGTGATTTGATTCGTTAATACCATTTGTGGGACGTATAAAGGATGGAGTTATGATATTATATATGATATTATAGTTGAATTATAATATACCTTTATATCATTATGATTCCATTTTATAAAATACGAAATTGAAATGAATGTAGCGTTCATGCGTACGTACAGCTTACTGTCTCCATGAACGGTGAATTTCATTTCTTACCTCTAAATGATTATGTAATATTATAAATGCATGTATATACTGGATATATATGATATATATGATATATACATCATGATTATAACTCTGGATATAATGGATATATGAACAACTTGTAATTATAAAGAGCATATTTTGACTCAAGTACCAATGATCGTTAAAATGACCATTATTAACTAAAATAATTACATAGTGTTCATAACATGGTAATAAGTGATATATAAGGAATAATGAACTTGAAGAAGGTTCTTAAGAAAGTATAAATTAACTCAAGTTTATTATTTAGGAGATTAAAGAACGATCGAGTCAAGTCAGACCCGAGGTATGGGACTTCGTCTCAATCTCCTTTCATTGAGGTATATTTTATTTTATACACAACCTTCTTTTATATGGTGTATAAAACCCTTTGACTTTTACGTTTATCCAAAAGGAATCTTTCTACGAAGCGTTTTACAAAATGAAAAAAGGGAATGTTTTTGTCATACGTATGCGGCGACAACGACTTCTCTGCCGCCATGACCATTATTTGATTTTCTGCCTCCTCTACAAGCAATACTTTTTTCTAAAAGAAAAAAATAAATACGATGTTTTACTATTCTTTTATTAAGGTATTTAAAATGGTTTTGATAATGTTTTTATTATATCACAGTGTTATTGATACCTTGTGATTGAAATATGGAAATGTTATGTTTCCTTTATGTATGTTTTATGTGATACGATTATGTTATGGTTCATGGGAATTGTTATGAAGACGGGTGGTTTCATGATAAACTAAGGGCGGGTGAGCCCGATATAGCTCTCCAATGCATTGGGTAACACGAAGGAGTGAAACGTTAAGGTCTCTCTGAAGAGATTTAGGGAATATACTATAATGGGTATTCCAAATGTTACCAACAGGGTTACTCCCTACGTAAGAATGTTATGAATGATTTAATTTACCTTTATGTTTTATGATTTCTATGATTTATTCATGATTTGATGAGGTGTGTTAATGTACTTATGTTTTATGGGTAAAGTATGATTTCATTCTTATGTATATGTGAACTTATGTTTCCTTTCCATATTTTTATAACTTATACTGAGCTTTTTATGCTCATCCCATGTTTTTTTAAATTTTTTAAACAGGTCAAGATAAAGGTACATGATATGATGATAGTGTCAAGGAAGTGTCAAGAAAGAATCGATGTTTTTTTAAATATGTTTCCGTTGATGGGAAAAAATGAAAACTATATTTATGTAACCACTTTGTTTAAATGTGGAATGTAATGCAAGTTTTATGTTCTAATTCTCTAAAACTCTAAACCTGAAAAGATCCTCAATGTGTAATCTTGTAATGACTCAAGATTAAGTAAGGTTTAAGGCTGGGGCCTTATACATAGTATATATAATATCATGAGGAATGAAAATATTTTCTCAATAATTATAAATTCTTGTAACTAAATCATAATTAAATTTAGTGGATGAATTTTATTAAGGGGATGTATAATTTAGCAACAAGAGATTATAAATCCTTTAAAATTAAATATATGCCCTTTAATTTTTTTAAATATACAGAAAAACTAAACAAAACATAACATATTAATAATAAATTATTAATTAATCAACAATATACACAATGATGGTAAAAAATTAATATTTTTAACATTGAGATGGTGAAAAAAATAAAATGAGTTAACAATAAAATTGTTATTTAAAAAATTGTTTTATTTATATTAGATATTTTTTAAATATATATATATCCCAATTTTATAATTTAAATATTATAGAGTAAAATTAATTTATTAATTCATCAAAAGAAAATAATCATAGGATGCATTTTTGAGATTATTTCTAAATTAATCTATTTTTAGAGAAATGTTAGAAATTACATATTTTTATAATAACATCACATTTATATGACATAGAATTTATTTAAATAATTTTTAAATAAGAAAATATATTTATAAGGTAAAATTAAATCATTTAAAAACTATATTTGAACTTATAAAATCTAGTAATATCATTTTATTGAATATGAATTTTTTTTTTAAAATCGATTTTTTATGTTTTTAATTTAATTTATACATGGGAATGTAATTTTACGTATTTATTTTAATGTCACAAAAATCATTTTATAAAAATTTTAATATTATTAATGACATGATAATAAATAGAATTTATAAGTTTATCATATACATAAAAATTATTATTTAAAATACATTCTCATAAAAATGGTCTTTTATGCATGACATGGGATAACGTTAAGAGTAAATTTCTTAATAATAAAAGATAACTTGATAAATTAATTCTTATAATTGAGATAATAATATTATTATTATTTAATATATCATATTTTTTATTGATATAAAATTTAAATAGTTAGAATTAATTCTAATTACAATGGTAATGGTGAAAGAATCATTTTTAAATTATACTTTTATTAACATCAACAAATATATATAAATTAATTAATTTTAATTTAAATAAAATAATTATTTTAATGTAAGGTAAATTCACATAAATAAATATATTAATAATAATTAACAAGTTATCAATATTAAATAATATTAATAATCATTAAAAGTAAAAATTCGTTTTTAAATTTAGATATTTCTTTTCTACGCATTGTCTATTATAATATAAAATTTAATTATATAATTCATAGAAATTGAATTGAATTAAATATTGGATAAATCTAGTTCCATAATAAGATTTTGTTTTTTGGGTTCTGTAGTATGTTCAATAAAACATAAATTCACACAGTTAAAATCTTGTTAAGAAGATAAAATTTAAACGAGAAATGTGTAAAAATGTAATGGAACCAACCCTATATCCTTTACAAAACATGGGTGAAAAAAAGTTTTTTAAGGCTTTATAAACCATAAAATACCCCAAAATCCATTAATTAGATACTATGAATCCATTGACCATGTAACAATGCCCTGAAATTCTTGAAATATACTCGGTGTTTCAAAAAGTGACATTTTCCTCTTTAATTAAAGGATATCACACACACTACTTCATAGATTAGAGTCCCCATATGATTAAACCCTCAAAATATGAATTTTGTATCACAATATAACATTATAAAAATAACATAATATTATTATAACTCATAATAATCTAAATCCTATCAATTTCATTTTAAAATTATAGGGACAAATCAACCCTTTAGTGTAATTAATGTTTAATTTTTATTTATTTTTAGAATACCTCATCTTTAAAATATATTGGTCCCATAAAAGTATGATAAATTTAGTTTCAAGATTACTTTTATCATTTATGAAATTAATGAAAAAAATATATTTATTCATTTCCATTCAATTATAATAATAATGAAACATCGAAAGGACTTGGTCGTGAATAACTGTCTCGAAGAAAAATTTCTTTATTTTATAAATTTTCTGTTATTTTTCCGAGATTAATATAAATTGTTTCAAAATAAAAATAATAAAAAAAATTCATTTTTATTCTAGTATAATAATGTCAATCCAAAATAAAAACATTTTTAACCGAATTTATCATTCGAGTTAATGCATGTTTATGTTTGGGTTTGATTGACCACCTATATAAATCATGCTATAAAAAATATTATTGATGTGTAAGAAAACTTTAAAAATAATAATAATATAATATTAATCAAAAAAATATTTTTATATGGCTATATAAATATTATATTTATTTTTTCACATATTATTAATTTATCTTTTTTAATTTTTAAAAAATAATCAAAATAAGTGAACACCAATTCCATATTGACATCGCATAACTAAAAATGTTCTTGAATTTTATAATATATTTTATTAAAAAACATACTAAAATATTTATGTATCTTAAATTATATATTAGTAATGATAATCAATTTAAATGATGTTTAAAATCCTCATTATTATATAAAAATTAAAAACAATTAAAGTTAGTGACACCTGATGGATAGAAATAAGTATTAAAAAACTAATTTACCAATAAAATATAATTATAAATAAGGGGTATAGATGATAATATGTTTGAATAAGGTTATGTATTAGAATAATTAGGTGCAAATATTAGTTTAATAAGGGGCTAGAGTCTCATCATCTATGAAAGGAAGCAAGTTTATTTTTTTCATCTCAACATCTCTTTATTAATAAATGTTTTAAATTTATGCACATATTTATCATTTTAATGTTTTATATACTAAGAATAATTTATGTTGAAAAAATATATGATTAATGTCATAAAATTTGTTTAACCAATTTATTTTCAAGCGTCAAATTATTTTTTATTCATTAAATACAAAAGTCTTAAGAGGTTTTCGTAACTCAATTCAATTCCCCAACTAATAACAACTCCATGTTTTTCTTATCATTCAATATTTTTCTATTCTATCCTATGATTAGTGATTGATGTACTACTAACATGGTTTATGATGGATTCAAGTTTCATTTTTTGGTATTCTTCCTTGGCGATTATAATATATTGTTAGATTGATTATTTTTTCAGATTATTTTTAAATTATTTAAATTGGAATTTCCACATATACATGTTTTTACATACCTATAATATTATCTAATATATTTTTGAAACACACCCATATTTTTCACTAAAAATACTTTATCCCATTCATATAAATTTAAAAATAATCATTCATCATCAATTTAATGATGTGGGTTTTTAAGAAAGTTATTTTGAAATTTCAAAAGGGATTTCTACAATTTCACAATAAAAGATCTTATCATACAATCAAAATTTTATTTTGAGGCCTTTTATGTATTTTTTAATGTTTTATTATTAGATATTATTTTTGAAGTAAATATTTATTTCATTTTTTGTGAAATAATAATTTCTTTTCTATGTCTCCTTTATTAATTTTTTTAATGTTAATAATTTCAAGGTCATTCCGAACATTATCTTGAAAACATTATGTTTTTTTGGTTTTAATTATTAATGATTCATTATGAAAATAAAAAAAATTAATGTATTTTTATTAATATTATTGAAAATATTATGTATTAATCATGTATACCTTATTAAATATTATATTAAAAAATAAATGTTCTAAATGTATTTTATCACCTTTTATCAAAATAATTAGTTCATTTTGAAGTCTAAAATATTTATGAATCATTTAACTGTAAATGCTTCCAATATATTTTCACTTATACATTTATAAATTTTTTTTATTTATAGGTAATTTTATTATAAACTATTTATATTGATGAATTTAAAAAATTTATATTTTAATTAACAAAAAAAATAATTGAATGTAATTTTTATTTAAATTTTTTAATTGGTTATGAGAATTAATTTTTATTTTCAAACTATTTAAACACCAATGTTTATATTTCAGGATTTGATGTTATAATCAGCATATAAAATTTTTATTATACAATAATTTCATTTGTAATTTGAAAATTATTATATTGTATTCTATCATAAAATTATAATATGTGATATTTTTAAAATTTTAAGAAACCCATTTCATTCAGGATCCGATTAGTTTATGATCTATTTTATGTGAAAAATATATGTATGAATAATAAAAAATGGCGTCTTCAGTGACCCTCCTATTAATATATAAATCTTATACCTCTTGAGTTATTTAGGTGTTGACGTAGTGAGTTTTTTCCCAAAAGTGTCACCATGATGGGTTTGATCATATTATACAGAATATATTTAATGGGTTTTTATCAAATAAGATTTGGAATAAAAAGTATTCTTATATAGGTGTTCCTATTTCTATGGTTTTAATAGATTATATGGTTTTATATTGAGTTACGCTAAAATTTTAAAATGAATTTCAATTCCATATAATTCCATGTTTTCATTATAAATCATGTCTTGTTTTCCACACTTTTTATTCTTGTTCACAAGTAAAATGTTTTTATCATTTTTATATTTTATAAAATCATATTATGATATTATTATGATATAAAAAATTATATAAATATTATATATAGCCATTTTATCTTTTATTCTAAAATCTATATATACGTCAAGTTCACTTTCACGTGTATGAACTATTGTTCTATGATATGTCTTCACACTAACAATTGTCATGAGTTCACTACATTTTTATGATTTAAATTCCAATTTTATTAGATTAATTATTCAAAGCAAGATATCTAGAAGTGGTTTCATAGTTTCAAAATTATAATGAATATTTCACAGGCGTATAAAAAATATGTTATTTATATAGTTAATAAATAATTCACTAGACCTTTAGTTTTTTGTGATATCTATTTTTTTATATTTATTATTTAACATAAAATATTAATGAATTAATCATGTCATGATTTTCTTGGGTCGATATAGAGAGGATACTAGAAAACGAATATCCCATTGACACCATAATATATAAGAGTAATTATGATGCTAAAAAATGTATTTCAACTTGGGAATATTTTATTCATGGAAGGTAGAAGGATAACGAATGGGAAAATTTTAAAAATTATTATTTTATTATTTTATCTTAACCCTTCAAAGATATCCTATAAACATTTTTTAAGGCATTTTGGAGAGGTATTTTCAGAAATCTATTACCTATAGTAATTGTCTTGAAATTCTGGGAAGGGATTTTTTTAGATAATTCAATAAACTATTTGGATGTTTGTAATGGGGAACCTAAATTTAAATTCATAAATATAAAATTATTATTATTACTTAATTTGAACCTAATGATTCAAAAAATAAAAACAATTCTTTTAAATAAATTTTATTAATGTGATAAAAATAATTTTATTATTTGTTTATATAATGTGTACAAATCTTTTTTAGATAATGTTTTTAATAAAAATTATATTATAAATATTTTTCATTTTTTTTTGTTTATATGAAATTATTTTGTTTATTTTTAAACAAATAAGGCTTATTTTTAATTTAAAAAAATAATTAATATCCTTAATACACGATTTGGTTACTTAGATAAAAGAAACAAACTAATATAGTTCTTATTATAATAAATAATACAAAATTGTCTAAATTTTAAAAATGTTCATAAAAAATTAAGCATAGTATTTTTAAATGAACAATTTTCCCCTTTAATATATTTTCAGATATGAATAACATGATATTATTTTAATATTTATAAGTATATTATAATATTTTATGTATATACAAGAACTATGTTTTTCATAATCAATGAAAGGCAACTATTTCAAAATAATACAAAAAAATACTTTTAAAATAATAATATAATGATAAATAAAAAATTAATATAATTCTATAAAATCAAAATTTATTAAATTGAGGTATTTAAGTTATAATGGATAACATAATGAAAACAATTTCTATGAAGAAAACATTTTAAAGTATTTCCTTTTTCTTGTTAATATTTACTAAAAATTATGAATTAAATAAGAGAAAATATATTACTCATATAAGGAATAAAATACATACATTAACTCAATATAAAAATAATAAAAATTGAAATATTATAAAATACATCATTCAACATAAAAATTATATTATTATTCATTTACTTATACTAATTAGATATTATCAATCCATTAATATAAAAGATGACCTTACATTTTTAAAAATATATTTTATAATCTGGTATCCTATATATTTCCCACCATTTAAAAAGAATCATTTTAATGATAATGTAATATTTTATGGTTTTTTGGATCTATGTTATGTGATTCAGAATATTTCAAAAACAAAATCCTTTAAAACAAAATATGTAATTTTAAATTTATGGGTGTTAAATTCCCACCTTAAATAGGTTTCCTCCAGGAAATTATAATAATTAAATATTAATACATAATGAGATATGAGAAATTTTAATTAATTTATAATGAAGTAACATGCTCACTATCTTATGGTGGATTAGTGAAATTAAATTTTCCCACATAATAGAGATATCAATTATATTGGTTTTATCTCCAACCATTTGATCTATGATCCCCTACATATTGGTTATTTATACGGATATATAAATATTTTTTAGTAATTTTATAGTCACCATTTTATCTATAAGTTATCATGGGATAATTTAATATTTAAAATTTTATTTAAAAATCATGGAAACCATTATGGGATCCACATAGAGATATCAAATTCATTCAAAATATTTCTGTAAATATTTTTTTGGTAAGGAAAAAAAGATTAATAAAAAACAAAATGACATAAAACATTATTTGTATTGGGGAATAAGCATGTAATGAAATAGTCATACAACTAAAATTATTTAATAATAATTTTAAATATAGTTATTAGGGTGGGAAATTTATTATCATAGTAATCATTAATGGTTAAAATGATTAGTTTTAACTAGAATAAAATACAACAGTCACAATTTACAACATGATGTATAATGTTCATTGAACCCTAAAATTTTCAAAACCCTCTTATGTAGGATGGAATGAAAAATAATTCCCTTATTCCATTTTTATTGGATATTTTAGATAACTATCACTGTTATAATCCCTTTATTTGGGAAATTTACATGTATATTTACCTACACTCCAAAATATTTGGAGTTAAACTACTATAGGTACCTCCCGATAAACATAATTTACTATCGTAGTGTGGAATTAACCCATTATTTTTCCATAGGCATATATTATTACATTTCACGACTTCTCGAACAAAAAAAATTGTCTCATTCCTTTCATAAATTTTGATTGGAGCATTTTTTTCACATTTTATCATGTATATAATTTAATAATCAGCCCTTAATCATCATTATAACCTATACAACCATTAAACTACATCCATATATTATAAAAAAGGAATTGAAATTTTACTTGTTTTTATAGTTTATCATATCTCTAGAAAATTATTATGTAATTAACACATGATAAATCACACTATATCACATCATATTTTTTCAACACTATATTTTCATAGTACCCCTAAATAAGTTGGTTTATCACTAGTTTTTTCATTAAATTAATAAAGGAATGTTTTTGGAAAGATAACATAAATTAGTAATTTTTTAGAATGGAAAAATGATAATAGAATAATTATGTTTTAATTAATGGTTATAAACTCTATTATGAATTTTTATATTTTAGTATTGTTTATCAATTTTTATTTTTTATAGGTTTTCTGAAAAACCCTAATTATTTTCTCAAACTCATCATAATTGTTCATAAATAACATCAATGATAACCAAATCATATCATCTAGAGCCTCAAATATGGTTTGTATATATACTTATTTGTTGTTCACTTGGGGAAGATAATGGTGACACCCCGATAGAATTTTCAGGGTTTATAACCCTATGTATATATGAACCCATGATTGAATCAAAATTTTTTTATTGATACATGTATATAATTTATAGGATAAAAGACACTCTAAAAACATTCAAAATAATATGGTGTTTTATTATATTTTGGCTTCTCCGTAGGATATTCACTAATTCCCCTATAATTATTCTATAATAGTAATTTGTATCATTTATACTATATCCTAAAAGAAATATTCCTAGATACAAATACTCCTAGAATTAAACATTACCATTATCCCTAATTATCATTAAATATCATACATATTACTATAACCTCAATCAGGTATCTGACCAAAATATATCAATATTTTCCATGAAATAACTTCAATTTCGTTAACATTAAACAACATAACCACCCTAAGGGATACCTATACTAGTATAAATTTTATTCCAACTCAATTAATTCATCTAGACCCATAATTGAAACCAACTATTTTCCCAAATACACACTCCAAGAATCCTAAGCTAATAAATAGATTCATTAGATACCAATGTTGAAATAAAATAAAGGGGCCCAAAAAATAATCATCTATGATATTACTATTAAAATATTAATGTAATAAAATTAAATTGGTTTTCAAATTATTTAGATTTATATTATTATAAAAAAAATTATCTAAATATACTAATATTGTATCAATTTGATGGAATTGTTTCCTTTATTATATGAATCCATTATTCTAAAATAAATTATTAATATCTACGAAAATGTTCACTTGAAATTCTACACCACTATACATGTCATGTTTAATAATATTATTTACTATCTTATTAAATGTAAACATAATAAAATAGTGAAAAATTTCTCAAAATCGGAATGCATATAATAGAAAATATTAATCCATTAATATTTCATAGATAACATTGAATGAATAAATATGAATATAATAATAGAAAAAACTAATCCCATGAGTTTTGAATCAATCATTGTTTGAGATGGAGGTAAAAATAATCACATGGATAACAATAACTCATTTCACAGTGATGTAATTACTAATATCAGATATCAAAAAATTTACCATCAAATCCTCATAAATATATTTGAAGACATACAATGATTACGAAGCAATGTTTTCCTCATTAGACTTATCAATGCATCAAATAGTAATTGGAGGCACATTAATTATTTTTTCTTCCAAGTCATTCAATATAAATAAAGGCTTTCATAATTTTGGAATTTTTTCCCTCACCTTTCAGACCTTATCCCTTGATATCATACATAAATAAGTAAAACATATAGAAAATAATCAAGATTATGTGTGTAATTGAACCTTTCGATTTTAAATGGTTTATAGATATCCCCATTCATAAATAAATAAGAACAATTCATTGCATTAAAAAAGACATAGAAAAATATTATATTCATATTCCATTTTTATTCAATAAAAATGAACCTAGAAATAGAAACATCTATGATAATTATACAATCCCAAATTAATAAATGATGTAACACGATCAAAATATATCTAGACAAAGAAGATATATTATTTAATTAGAGAATATCCCTAGAGAAAAAAATAAAAAATGTGAAGGATATTTGTATTCTATAATAAAAAATTCATATGTACCACTCTTTGAGTGGTATCACATACAAAGGAAAATAATTATATTTTTTTACGCCAAGAGATTAAACCACCAAAATAATTGTTGTATAATATGATTTATAAAGTAATTAATCAATAATATCTTTAATGGATATAAATATTGTCTAACAGAAATATGAAAATTTGAAACAAGATAACAATAGAGCATCCATAATACATTTTAGAACATTTTCATTAGAGTTTTATTTTATTGGTGGCTTCAAAAATAATATTTTTTAAGAAGTATTTTGAAAAAAAATAAATTATTTTTTAAATAAATAATAAACATAGTTCATTTTAAATGAAATAAGTGTTTTATATATGGAATTATTTGATAAAATCAAAAATTATGTTAATTAATGAGATTTTCTTTTTAATATTTTTGAAAAAAACATTTACTGAAACACACATCATAAAAAAGATTTATCACAATTTAATATTAATTTTTTTTAATAAAATATATATAAAATATTTATAAATAATATTTATTTTTTGGAATATGATATGAAATTTTTTATGGATAAAATGACTACTTACATGGAGTAATAAATTTCTTCAAAAATAATACTGAATATTATTATTTATGGTTCACTTTTCTAAATGTAAAACTAACTTAATGGATAATATTTAATCTAACATAAATTTTTTTAAATTCCATGATAAAAAATTAAAATCCTCAATAAAATTATTTATAATTAAATATATAATTAAATCATAGGATATTTTTTACCATTTTTATTTGATCATGGATAAAAAATCATTACTCAATGAGTATAAATTTATTTAGTAAATAAATTTAGATTTATAAATTATCTAATGAAATGGAATTGATAGAGGGATCAAAACATTAATGTGAATAATACTTGAATTAAATTTATTTTAATTTATAATGAATTAAGTATTTATTATATAACCCACATAATAAATTTAAATAGTGAATATAGAATATGTATTATGGAAAGGAAATTTTGACAATAAACTTTAACCTTTTAATTTTTGTGTTAAGAATACTATAAACTCTTACAAAAACATAAAAATATAATTTAATTTGGAAAATCATTGTTTGTATATATTAACATTTATAATCCCCAGTTATAATAATTTATTACACATGTGCTAATTAGGAAATGTTTCATTTATTAACAGTTATTACCGTTTCTGATTTATGTACATTTATTTCAAAGTAGAGATTTTGATCCAAGTTCATTGATAAAAAGGTAAATATTAATATATTATTAACGGTACATGAATAAAATCATTAATTTTTTTTTCATTGTTCGAATTTATTTCCTTAAGACATTTTGCCTCTATTTTAGTTGTCAGATTAAGAAAATGGTCTCATTTTTTTATGTTTGATAGAACAATGATTCCATGTTAATAACATGTTAAAAAATTATTATAACACGTTTAAAATCATGTTAATTTAATATATAAATATTTAATATAACATAAATTAATAAAAATTATATATAGATCCATCTATGAATGTAAATTATGAAAATAGAGTATATCAGTTGTAGAGGCCGTAGTTTTCCTGTACGCCAAAGATAACATTTTTTCATAGAATGATATGAAGGTAGGAATTATTATATCCTCTTAAAATCAAGATAATGTTATATAAATAATAATTATTCATTAAATACTACCTTTCATCAATCCATGTATATAGATATTAAAAAACGGTTCACATCACTTATAGAGGCTGTAGTTCGAACATAGCACAAGTAATGTTTCTATTTTTCAAATGGTTGAGAGAATGTTATAAAGTTTTTATCCAATTAATATAATAAAAATAATGTATAATTATGAATATAATATTATTATTTCAACATGATTGTGTTATTTTAATTTTAGGTAACAAAATCAATAACTTAAAATTAACGAAAAATTGGAAGTTGTGCGTTTTTCCTTACTCTTTAGAAGATATCCTTTGAAGATTATATTAACAATTTTAGAGGATATATTAGGAGAAATTTAAAAACTATATTTTTTGAATGTTAATATTAGAGAGTTATTTAATAACTTATTTTTGGGAACTACCTTCCTTTGTGTACGAGGAAATGTTTTGTTCAGAAACATTTTTTTATAAGTGGATATAGTGTATTGTTTTAATAATATAAAATGTAAAACCAATATTCTAATGGAAAATGGATCCAATAATGGAAACTTATCGAGTAGGCTATGGTTTATGGAATATATATACAAAACCACACATTTTAACATGTGATTTTACAATGAACCTAATTCAAATTCTTTTATTTTTTTCACTTCTAAAATTTTTGTTATCTACATAGTAAAAAGATTTTACCTAAATTTTTTATTATTTCTGAAAGTATAAAGGGATTTCTGAAATAATTTGAACCAAATTTTGGTATAGTAATAAAATGGGCCAACAAAAATGTGTTTAATTTAATTATTTTATTAATTATTATATAACTGTCACGTGGCTTCTAGAATAAGTTGAAACCAAATTCCACATTTTAGATACATTTTTAAAATGAATTTACTAAAATTATTTTTTATAAAAAAAATATTACATAAACATAAAAATGTTATCGAATAGAATTTTAAATTTAAAACATTATTATTAAATCAATCATTATACCCTTTAGCTAAATTTCTGGATAGTAATGCTTTTAATTATTCTACATTCATACATAGTTTATGATAGTATTATTTTATTAATAAATATTATTATTCACTATTCACAAAAAATAAACTTTTTTAGAAAAATACCAATACTATTATTTGTCACATTAAAAGTAAAATTTAATGTCATGTCAAATTATCTTTCTATGATTTAAGTACATCTATTTTAAATTCAAATATAATGAAAAACTATTTTCATTGGAAAATTAAAATTTTAAAATATAAGTTATGATTAGTCTTATTTCATATAAATTACTAATTGAAATGGTATTTGTATATTATTTGAATTAAAATTTTTAATAAATAGTTTTGTAAAATAAGATATGAAAAATACCAATATATTAAAAAATAAATCATTGAACATTAAAGTATTGTATTACATATTTAGCAACACTAAATGAATTTTATCACTACATTTGAATAAAAAATGAAATCTATTTTACTTATATATATACATATATATATATATATATTCATATATATAGATATTTGATAATATGGTTACAACTATTTTTACTCTAATTTTCAATGTCTACATTTTAATGGTTGTATAATATTATTATTTTAATTTTGGTTTGGTGATGTGTTAATAATAATATATTGAACACATTATTTCTTAATGAACTATATATATGTTAAAATCTAGGTGTCTTATAGCAACATGGAATTTATTTTTAATTTTTTAAATGGGGGTGTCTTGTCATAGAGTATATTATTATCAGTAATTTCATTTATGATACTAATCTTTATTACTGGGACTATCTCTACTATATTTTACCCATTTTCATTATTCTCTTCCATGTCATTTAAATCTCTATAACATCTGATCCACTCACGTCAACAACACATTCTTCCTCAATCTTCATTATATTATTCTATGAAATTTTATAACTTATTTTCCAAATCAAATCACATTCTATAATAGTAAAAATATATAATTAAAAAATTATACCAAACCACTTATTAAGAATTTTTATTCTTATATTTGAGTTTAATTTCTATATAATATATCATCATCCACAAAAAATTCAAACATAAAATTCATCAATTATTTGATAATAATTAATTAGAACAAAAAAATTGAAAGATATAAACTACCAGATTCTTCCCATATATCATCTCATTAGGTGTATTCTATTCATTAATTCATAGAGAATCTATATCAGTCATGTATAATGGTAAATGAATAGATTTATTTCATTTTGTTCTCTACCACATTCATTTTTATGAGAATTGTATGATCTATATTATTGATAATTTGGTCCCTCCAATGAAAAAAATCCATTTTACTAATGATTCATAACCATTGAGACTCAATCCATAAACTATTTTTTAATTATATTACATCAAAATAAAATTATTAAATTAATATAAAAAAATTCCTTAAAAATATTTTTTTTTTAGTTTCAACAAAATTTAGGATAATTTAAGATAACGTGTAATGAATATCAGTACATTTTATTTTTTTGTAAGAACCATCAACTATATATCCATCCATAAGTATAAATGAAGAAAACATAATATCATTCTACATCCATATCATTGGGTTATATAGACCAACAAATATCAATTTTTACCTACTGAAGAACACATAATAATTTATTTCTCTTCAACCTGGTTGAATTATGAAAGAAAAACCCATTTTTAATATTAAAAAATGTAGATACATGATCATTAAATATATTTTTACTATATATGGTTCGTTTTAATTTTTCTAAAACCTATAAAGATTTTAGGATCATGTATAAAAGAATATTATGCCACAACTAATTATATTACTCATAACAAAACAATCATCAATTATAATCAATAATAATGAGATAATGTTTTCATTTGGTTTTCCTTTATTTATAAAATATAGTTCTATATTTTAATTTAATTTTATAGGTTTTATTTTTTAACATCATCAAATTCCCCGAGTAACACAACTAATTGACATGTTGTATGTTGTGAGAAAAGGATTCGAACAATATAAAATACAAAACCTCAAATATTATCTTTTTATTTGTTAATTAATTTTGACTATGATTTGTAGATTCTTATCATCTCTTAATAGAATGATAACATGACTTTCATACAATTTACAATAACATGGTATCAATTTTTCATCACATGTGAAGTACAACTGGAATCCGGAATCCACATTATTTGATTTCATATTTGACCCTAAATAAATTTCAATGAAATTTTCATTAACATTTATTCATGTATTAACTCGTGTTCAATGTTATCCCCCAATTGGTGGTGAATGAGATTCATCCCCCATGGGATCAATAAGATCATACACAATATATAGGTAAATGAAAAAATTGTCTATTTTGTTTTGAATTGTTGAATCCTTAAGATGGTGATATTTAATTTTATATTTTCCCCATAAAATATTGCTTTGAACCATTTATGGGGTTTCATATATTTGTGTCTAACACTGTCACAAATAATAACATTTCTTAAAAACATTCTACTTATAAAAAAATCTACACATCTGTTATTATTCCCCTAGATCTATAAATTTAATTTGTTTTATCGAACACATATATTATGTGAACTATGTCTATACATAATAATAGAACCTGATATATGGTTCCTTAATGTGTGTCGGAGATACTCTTTCTTTAACTCCTACAGTAAATTTTCGTCTATAAGTCATAATAGTCATCTGTTTATTGGATTTTTAAGGTTAATACTTATTCATATTTTATATTTTTTATAATCATATCTGTTAATGGATTTTCGTTTTTCCATGAATATATAGATTTGTTCAAATGTTAAAATTTGTATAACATACTTTCCATGCACCTTTTTATCATCCATAGTATCTAGTGTAATCTAAATTCCCAGCTTCATGATAAAAGTAAGAAGTACCTAGTTATATTCATGATTTAATGACATCATCTTTACTTTCACATTTAGATAATTATTTATTTTTTAGTTGGTATTTGATTGTGTTTTACATTCCATCAATAATCCATTCATGTTCTTCAATTCTGAATAAAATCTAAAATTAATTTCTTGCATTTAAATAATAAATATATTTAAGAAGATTAACATTATATTTTAACTCATACATCTCATATTTTTTTACAAAACATATATAGTTTTGAGTCCCATACCACAATATTTTAATTATTATTTCCTATCCTCTAAATGTAAATTTCACCACTAGCATCCAAATGTGTGTCTTTGTGGTCACATATACCATAATTTATAGTATCTTGAAAATAAATATCCTCCAATTATGATAAATTAATTTTTTCCATCTTCATATACATGAAGAACTACACAGAAACATATTGTGAAAAGTATCATTGAAAACCATCTTTATTATGCATGAATATTGTTTTCTATCATTAAATTATTCACCCATTCGATTTATAGTGATCCGAATCTCTTTAGTTATTTTAAATTACCTCTCTACACATAAATGTGTCAATATCATGTTCACAATTAAATTTCATTTGTATTATTATATTTTCATTAAATGTTATCAAGAAATTTAATTACATAAATTGAGTTTTTAAATACTCCATTATTCAACATATTGGGATTTTTAATTTATGATCTCATGGTTTTTGGTTCAATATTCAACATAAATTATTCTTCAAAAAATAAATATTTGTCCTTTTCATCCTGTCATCAAATTTATGTTTAGATTTATAATTTCCTTATTTATGAAAATTTATAGGGAATCATTTCGAGTCTAATTTTATTGACCAAAAAATATACATTTTAAATATGTATTAAAATCACAAAATAAAAATTGTTTATTATTAGATTTATTTTTTATTCTCATAATTGATCATGTTATTAAAATTATTTTATGATTCTTATAACACATTTCTACTGATTTGGAAAATATATCATCATGGAATATTTGGATTATAAACTATATAATGTTTCCCTAGACCATCCTTAAGGATAATAAATTTTAAAAATGTTATGACCATTAAGAGGTTCACTAATAACTCTAATGAATTAATAAGAATTCCTATATGATATTTTTATGTAAACGTAATTATGATTGGAAATAAATAGTTTGACATTCCAGCAACCATAAAATGTCCCCTTAGCAACATTATAACATTCCTCAAGTATCATTATGATCATCAGGAACACAACATTTTTATATTCTATCATCCATATTATATACTCTAATAGAACATATGATGGTCTACTTTCAACATAATAAAAAATTTATTTTCCATAATATTTACCACAAACTTATAGGATAACTTCATGCCTTTTCCAAAAAAATATATTTTGTTAAAAATTAATCCTTAAGATATAGACCTAGCCAACATTTAGAATACTAAAAATATTTAATTCAATAGATACAATAAAAAATATATCTACCACACATTAATGCTTTACATTATTATTTACTCATATATTTATGTATTATTGTTCACATTCTATAATAAAATAAATTCAAACTACACAATAATGAAATCATACTATGATGATTTTTTTCCAACTGTATTATAATTACTATACAAGTATAACCCAAAATTTTATATTTTGATTCATTAAATAATTTTACACTATATTTCATAGATTCAAAAAATATAAATTTTATTTTTACATTTTTCTAAATAATGTTCCATAACATGTATTCAACACCATCGACCCTTATATTTATGTCTCATATGAAATACATATGGTATTATTGTTATGCCATCTTAATTTCATACAACTATGAATTAAATCCATAATTCATTGACTCTAAATTCATTGAAATTTTATAAATGTAATGAATTGGATTATTGGATATGATATTACATGAAATGTATTTGTAGATTATATGAATAACAGTTTAGATCAACTAGATTTTCAATATAGGAATGATGGTAAGGATAGTTTATCATATTATAACAACTAAAATATATGAATAACTACTCATTTGAGTGATAGAAAAAAACCATTTCCCCAAAATTTTAACACTAAAATGGTGAAATTGGGTACCCACTCAATGCATAAGCTATACATGATACAGATCAAATAGAATTAACATCCATGTAGAATTCTAATTGAGTACCTAGTTCTATATCATTGAGTACCTAGTGTTATATTGTAAATTTAGATGAAAAAATAATACAACTCATCAGGTCCAATGTATTGAAAAATGGGAACTAGGAAAATATTAGGGTTTATTTTCATCAATAAAATCATTTACAATTATTTAAAAATATTCCTATAAAATTAGTATAAAATAAAAATTTATTCATAGTAGCTTCATTCGATGAATCTTTATCCAAATAAATTTTAAAAAATTTAGTTTCACCCAAGATCTTAACATAATGTTCTTCTTGTCATCCTTGGTTCAAACAACACTTAGTTTTGAGGGTCATTAAAATGAGATCATTGATTCCTATGGGTGGATTGATAACTTTGATATTATTTTTTATTTTAAAAGTGGTAATTATGGGTATAAAGTTTCAATTATATTTCATTACTACAATAAGGAACATGTAATATCCATTATGACTCATGTGCTTAATATTATTTTGTACATAAATAATATAAATCTACATTTATCTATAATCAGGTAAAAAATATAATTTTAATTATTTTCAATTGATATTTCATAAATAATATTTTATGTATATCATGGATGAATTTAAAAATTATTTAACATATTTCTTCAATATATTGAGGGTATCTATTAAGTAGATATGTGTTTCTATCTTATTATCCCTTATAATGGTTGTAGAGAATGATAGTTTTAGTTTTAGTTTGATGAAATACAAGAAATATTATTGAGAATACTTGAATAACCCTAATAATATAAAAAACATTATTTATAACAAATGTATTATTGATTCTATTGTAGATGGAAATGTAATTATAAACATATTTTATTCGATCACATAGAAGTGTTTTTGTTGAATTTTGGAGATTCCTCATTATGTCTTTATATTATATAAATCTATTATTAGATTTCTTATTTTTGGATATTGAATAGTTTAATTAAAAAACAATTATTCATATTCATTGATGTTCAAGTCAAAGGATATGTAGATGGAAGGATAAGGAAATAAAATAAAAGAAATAAAATAATATTTTCTTTAAAAAATTTATAACCTAATTTAAATAAATGGATTATGGTAATATTAAGAACAATTTTATTATTATATTGGTTCATTATGTTATGTTTATGTAAAAAAGTATATCATGTATATATATAAATAATATTTTTCATTAATAAAATAGATTTTATTCAACGTAGAAGAATAATTATATGATAATCTATAATATAATATAATTTTAGTTTCAACAGAATAAGAAATGTATATGTATTTTAATAAAATCACAATAAGAATAATTGTTTTGATTATATTGAAAAACATTATTTCTATATAAACTAAACATGTAATATAACGTAATAGAGGGGGGGAATCAAGATATGAAAATATATAAAAGCACCATTAATAGTGATCTTCTTTCACATTAAATAGGAACAATTCTCAATTTTCCTCACATAAAATATGAAGTGATTAAAACATTAAAGCAATGGTATATGAGATTTTACATCATTCAAACCAAATAGATAATATAAAGATCATTCTGAGAAATGTGTCTATCTAAATATGACACATAACATCATGAATTTTAAGTTATAGATTTTAGAATAGCAGCAGTGAGCTTCCGAGTTTAAAATATGGAATTATAAAAACATAAACTTCCTTTATTACAGAATAAGAAAACATATCCTCCAATAACTTACGTCATTTCATGTGAACAAAAGATTTGAATTATACCATATTTAATGTAACGTATGGAACTACCTATTCGAGAATCTATTGTGTTACCATCTAGAGGACATTATTCATCATTCAACATCATTATAGAGTATTATGCCATTGATTTCATTTATATTAAAAAATAAAAATAACCCTTCTATTATTCTTAATTTATTTATATTAGAAACAATTAATATCTATTTCTCCATAACTTTGTGGGTATGTGTACATCGAATCCCCATGTCATAACTTATATTATATAATTGATTTATCCTTGTTATATTTATCGTTTTCCTTGTTAGTAAATATTTCCATAATATAATATTTAACATAAACTACAAATTATTATGATTTTTCTAATTTTAAATTAAAAAATATAACCTAAAATATTAGATATAATTATCAACACACCGTTTAGAAAATTATTTATTAATAAAATTTCCAAATGCCACTATTTAATCATCCACAACAAAACCTACATTTTCTATGATGTTTTCTATGGTAAAATATTTTTTTATTAAAACATCCATAAAGGATTGTTGAAATAATATAAAAATATGTATAAACACTCCCTTAAATCTTATTTGCATTCTCTCAAATCTATTATGGATGATTTATTGATCATTTTGTTAATAGTAAAATACTTTATTTTGATGGCCAACCAATGATAAGAAATTTAAAAATTGAATCACCCTTATTTGTTGAAAACCTATATTTCACGATACTCATATATTTATCCCTCTATGATCATTAAATCGATGACCCTAATGTTGAGAATTCTTATGTCAAAATCTCTTGAATCGACCAATATAACGGGAGCAACATAGGAGTAATTATATATATATATTTCTTGAATTTTATAATGTTATATGGTATATTGGTAATCATATATCATTTTATAATTATCCTTATACCAATTATTATTTCATCGATTTTGATGTGGGTTTTCTTATAATAATATTTTTCTAGTCATCATGATTGATACATGGTTCAATATTATATAGAACACTCATATTTATTTTCCCCTTTACTATAACAAGAATCTTATGAACCACTTTTATAGGGTCAATCCAAAAATAATTCAACTCTTATGTAGAGACTAACATATAAAAACTTCACAATTGTGTCCAAAAAATAATTTTTCTTAAATAGTCCGGAACACCCTATAATCACATTTATCCTTCAAAATATTAACATAACCAACTAAAGAAATTTTTCACTAATATTCCTCCCACTTAAGTTTCATGAAATAAAATAAAAAATATCATTGGTTATTATTTTAAAATTACATCCCTTTGAGTTCAATGAGAACATTTAAAATATTTTTCAAATATTCTCCTGAAACCATTATAAATAACTATCTCTAATAATAATGTCAACCAAAGAATATCTTCTTCAATCAATTTACTAAATATTCAATAATGAAAATATCTAATCATATTTTATTCATAACTATTGTGTGAAAAGGGTTAATGAAAATATTCTTATGAAAGCACTTCATAGATCGTTATTTTCTTTAACCATTCAACATCTCATAGAAACAAATATTACAAATTAAAGAGTGAGATACTCACCCCCACATCAAAACAAAAGGATAATATTTATCCCTTTTTTTCAAATAGAAATAGAAGATTTGGGCCGAAAAATCAAGACACTTCAATAAATTCCTAAAAACATAAATACAAACAATTCTTACACAATGTCATTCAAACCAATGAAATATTCTCTAAAAATTGATAAAATAAATGTATGAATTAAAAAATTAAGATCAGGTGGGTTACAAACCTCACTAAAATTATTAACATATCATGTGAATGTGGGGGTCTGTTATATATTCTTTATAGATTGATGTAGTCAATTGGACTCCAAGATCTAGATTATACCTTTATAAATATACCTTATAAAGTTCCTTCGTTATAACATCATTTAGTTGATTCTATATGGACACATAATCCAAAATAAATATTACTTATTCAACCATATCCACGATAATGTGACATTTAATATAAATGTTAAATTTTTTGAAATATGATTGTATTTTTACCAATATTAGTAGTACTGATGTTATCAATGATGATATAAAAAAGATATTTCACTTTAAGTCCAATATCATAAATTTGTTACTTTATTCTTATAAATTCATTATATACAAGACTAGCCTCCATATATTCAATCATTATGATATTAAAATAAATAATTACATTCTTCTTACATTCCATGTAAATTGAATTATATAATTATTAAAAAGTACCACCTAATTTTCAATTCATTCCATATATTTAACCCACACGATCAACAAATATAAAGACATGTATGTAACTCAAAGAGGATATATGATTTAAAAACACTAAATCCATCATATTTTTAAGGTATTAAAATTACCACATTATTTATAAATTCGTAGCTATTTAGAAAAACGTAAATTATCATGTATCATGGTAATTTTATAAACTACATCAATATATTGTTTGTATTAATTACAGTATGGAAAACATTATTTTATAATATTCAGTTTTATTATCATATTTCTATAAGAATAATTTAAAATAATTATCAATGTAGTATAAGGTGTTATTATTTTACTTGAATCTAATTTGTCAAATATTTTTTGTACTTCATTGGTAAATCTATATTGGGAAATAAACATTCCTTCAGTTCTTTTAGACACATATATTTGGAGGATGAATGTAAACTATTTAATAAAAGAAATCACTATTATATATATATATATAAAAATAATATTATGAAATCTAATGTCATTTTGAGACATATAATCCACTAAAAATAATTTCATATACATATTTAATCAGCAACATTATCTACTTTTTCTTATTTTGACATATAGTTCATGATCATGTCCTCTTTATTAAAATTTTATATTCTATAGATAATAAAAAAATATGAAAATAACATGACATAAAAACTATTTAAGCATGTACAATTCATTATTAAATAAAAATGCTAAGTCATCATATTAATTAATAATAACCACGTCTCATTTTCAATATTGATTTTTTCTTAAAAACAATATTGATGAATGTTGATGTAACATCCATTTCATATACATTATGGATTTTTTGATAGACATAAAAAATAGTATAATAGTTTACATCCATTAAATTATTGATAAATTTTCATCCACAATGATTCCTTAAATTTTTTAATATCCCATGTACTTTAGTCATGACATGTGCAAATTCACCTTCTCATATTCATTGAGTTTATCTCACAAAACCAACATGGTTTTAAGAAATTTATTTCTAAAACAACATCCTGAGTTATTTATTTTATATTTAGTTATCATATATTTTAAAACTCTTGAATCAGTCATAATCTTTAGTATAATATTCCAAATGGTTCATCAATACATGATATAGAATGTTGGTTTTTTTGTTTATCCATCATCATTCTTGTTTTTACTGAAGATATCTAATCATTGATAATATTTTCATCACAATATTCTTCACATCCTTTCACGATATTTATAGATACAAATACTATTTTTTTATTCATAAAAATTAACTTATTTTAAATATTATATTGTCGTGTGTACTCTCTGAGAACATTTAACTTCAACATCAATTTATCCCGCAAACCCATCATTGTATTATTACGAAATATAACATCACATGTAAATATAATGCTCATTTTTTTAAGGTAACATCTTAAAATTATATTTATTGTGAATAAAGAATTTTATCATAAACATTTGAATTCATTTTATTGTCAAATTATTCACATACAAATAAATCATATTTGGCCTTCTAATTATTTAGAGATAATAAATATATATAAAAAATATTCATTGACCTGAGTAGTGATTCATTCAAAATGCCTCCAGTAAATTCGTATCAAGGACCATTTATGGGTCATGTTATTGATGATTTGGTTCCTCCTCTCTATTATTTCATTTTTTGATGAGTCATTACGATTACAAAAAAAGTTATAAAATTCTTTTATTAAAGAGAATATCATCTACCTTTTTTGTTTGGTAATTAATGTGACTCATCCCTATGGAATATATATATATATATTATTTTATAATCATTTCTCAATAGCAATATCAAATAATTAGTTTATAGTATTTTTTAATTTTATATTCCATATTTGTTTTATTGAGTATAGTATGAATAAGTTAAAATAAACTTTTTTCCATGGAGTGGGTTCTTCAGATTTTCCATCAATTTACACTAATTTCTTCTTTTGATCAATACCCACAAAAAATTAAAATTTTATCATAACTATTAAATATATATTATTATATAAATTTTTTATTGGAATTAACATAAATATTATTAGATTTTGATGACCGTGAACATCCCACATTAATATTGGGAGTAAGAATTGTGTCTTGATCATGAAACCTTTGTTGCGAAAATAGGCATAATCATTCATCATAATTATACTCCTATCACAAAATCATGAACTCCCTATCACTTTACTCTATTATTTTAATCATTCCATTAATTTATCTATCTATTATATTAATAATCTTGTCATGTCCCTAAATTTCAAGGCTATTCTCAACATCATTCTTTGAGTTTCTAGAATATATATATTTAAGGGATTTATTCTCTATCATTGATTATATCATTTTATATCCATTTTAGTCTTTGAAAATCTTGGATTCACAAAAAAATCCATTTGATTCATTTAATTATTCCCCATAATTTCTATTTTTCATGGGATTCCTTATGTTTTGTATGTTATCAGGTCTATAAGAGTAAAAAATTTCCAGACAAATTTGAATATCTCATCACTAAATTTGTCAAATATTTATTGGTGATTTCGAATGGAATTATGTTATTTTAATCATATTAATGTGATATTCTGATATATTAATTGAGTCTTAAATGGATAAAATGTTGTTTAGTTAATCCTCGGGGTATACAAGCTATGTTTTATGTGTTTTTGTGTTTTTTGGGAAGAGTGACAAGTATGATGTACAGCGTTTTGGAGAAAATAAGAATTACCTAGAGCTATATGAGGGTTTAATTATCTTTTATATATTGAACGATTATGTAGAATTTTCATCAAATGGTTTTTAGGAAACCATGTTCATCGTAGAGTAATTAATTGTTTTCTTATTATAGAAGGTCATGGTGGACAGTTTTAGACAAACAGTTTTGATTGATGAACACTGAGAAAGTAAAAATCCTCATAGTTGACACATTTTTATGAAAACATTATCTCCCAACCATGTTAGAGGTTTCAACATTTGGTTGTTTCAATTCGAATATGTCTAGAAATGTGAGTGTAACATCCGTAGAAAGGAAATCTCAGATTCTGTGCCCAAAACGTATGCCTTAAATTTATAACATTGATACTACTAAAATTTGACTTATTTCTTCCATCCAATTCTTAAAACATAAAAATGAAAAATTGGTTCAATTATATACTCAAGGATCTTTTAGGATTATCGTTTCATAGAATTTGAAAAAATACATACATTAACCACACCCATGAATAATGTAGAGTGTTTAACCAAATATACACACCTTTTCATATTCCATATTATGTCATCATAATATTAAATACAACCATCCACATATTAATACTTCATAGGTCTACATAAATTTTCATAAATCATCACATCTTTGTGAAAAGGAAAAACAAAAAGGGTGAGACCATATTATCAATAAGGGTAAACATGAACATTATTAATTAAACATCATCAGTGATATTAAGATAAAGATATGGGTATAATGACATAATTAATGTGCACGATCATAAGACTAGAGAATTCATAATAATAAAATAATGTGTAATAAATCATGAAAAAAGTCAGTATGATTCACTAAAGATCCATTTCCATGAAAAACAAACATATTTTTGTTATTCCATACTAGATTAATGGAACCATTTATATCCAATAATAGACATTATGAAAATGTTTTGGTACTTTGGTACATCATAATTATAGAACCTATATATAACCCCTAAAAATTGATGAACCAAATAAATGACTAGTAATATAATTACTTGGGAAGAATAATCATTGGCAAATATATTAGTGAGCTGCCTTGGTACAACGATTGTATAATCTATATCAGGATAACTTTTGATCTATAATGTGGTGAAAAAAATTATAAATTACATATTGGGTGAAGCCATAAGCTATAATGGTACACTACCATTTTTAAACAATTTATGTGGACCATATAATTTATTAAAAACTTGAAATAATCATTTAAACTCATGTATAAAACACTTTGGGATATCAAAATAACCTTCTCATTTAAAACCCTATTTTAAAAAACATAAATTACACTGAATGATAGATGGAGAAATTTTCATTTAATGAAAAGAATTAGTTTTATAAGGGAATACCATCAGAAATAAATGGCTATGGAGAAAGTAATATTTATTGCCTCCATATATGTCAAAATTAATAACTTTTTAAAAAAAAATTCTTAACCCAATCAAAAATAGGTTCCATAAAAATATATTTGAAATAATAATAATCCCAATAATGGTAGTGTAAGAATGGAATAATTTCAAAATATCACCAGTTGACCACATGTACAATCATGATATTTTGGAAACGATTAATAGAAATACCATTAAAAAATAATTAAAAATCATAAGCCATATTCCATTTTTAATAGAAAATAAAATAATGAATAACAATTCAAATAATATTTTGTAAAATCCATTACTTTTTAAATGAATATGTAAACATATAAAGGATTAAATAAAAACATTTCATTAATGTAAGAAGGTAAATTCTTAATTTAGATGTCAAAAAATTTAATATTAAAACATTTTTGTAAATGATTCCAAAAGAGAAACAGTCAGAAAAAACATAATGCAATATAATCTACAAATAAATTTAAAGGAAGTAAGAATATCATTAAAATATCTACAAGAAATTATTTTTTAGAATAGAAAAATTATTAATATAAATTAGAACAGCTGGATATAGATGAGAGATATTCTATGTATAATATAATATACAAGATCAACATCACATACAAATGGAATTGTTAATTTTTCAACTTTTAGAAATGAATGAAAATGAAAATTAAATATGTAAAATAAATTAATTACCTGAGTATAAAAAAAAGATATTCATTTCAATAAAATCTTATAGTAAGATTTCCCCTAAGGATCCTTGAACATGTGTAATCCTGAAAACTAAATACATTACAACAGGATGCCTTTTCCACATTGATTACTATTCAATTAAAATCGTGTAAAAGAATAAGATAAAATTAATAATAAAATATCTTTAAAATAAAGGTATTATGTATATATTAATTCAAAAATATTATTATATACACCTCATAAAAGAATATGGGCACACATTCTAAACATATATCCCAAGGAATGGGAATTTAAGACTAATAACCCTTATATATATCATATCACTAAAATGATAGTTAGTTAATAAATATATTATATTTACCAAATCTAAATTGAAGGATAAAAATTAAAATAAAAAATAAATAAATATAGGATAATTCACACAAAATCTAATCATTATAATTTGAATGATTTAAATTTATTACCCAACTAAGGAAATTGTGTTAAGAAACACATTACCACTTAGTATGAATCATGTAAAATACACCTAGACTAAATTATGAAATTCAATTATAAAATGTTTATAGGTATGAGTTATTCATGAAATGTAATATGGTGTTATATACACCATATAATAGAGATTAGTTGTATATAAATAAAATATTTAATAATGAAATGAAACTGAGTTGATATATGATACTTCATGTCATGATATTCCATGTTTGTTCCTTAACTCATGTATAATTATATTGATTCAATTATATTTTTTTTAAGAACAATTTATGGGAATATTTTTTTCCCTTATACAATTTATATAATTTATCTTAATGAATAAGTTAATAACATTATATATTAAGTCCACATCATGTGTTTTATGACTATTAATCTAACAAGGTCAAAACGGCTTATGTATGTTGATTGAGGTAAATAGGGTCCATTTTCCATTATCATCATAATAACATTGTTGATAAAATTATTATTATTAAAATGATTCATAATTTTATAACCATTATTTGTTGATCTTTTTTGTAAATTAACTATTTTTCAATCACAATCATAGTAGGATATACATGTACATGAGTAATGTTTTCAATTTTCAATGAATAGTTTACAATGAATCTAAAAACCATTTTTTATTCAATTAATTGTAATTATATGATAAATTTTATACTATTTTATTAACTATACATATACATATAATCAATGTTTTGTTGTAATGAAGAATGATTCACATCGCTTCATAGAGGTGGTAGTCCACACCTATTCTTGAACAACATTGTCATTTTTTGGTTCATGGAATGTTAAGAAATAAAATTATATATTTTCTTTTAATAATGATAAATATGGCATTAATATCATATATATAATTTTAATCCCTCATTATAACCAATTATGATAGGTGGTAATGGAAAACTAATTACATATGTATATGATGTGGCAGTCCGACATAAACCAGAATGATTAATTCATATCCTATTTGATTTATTTTTCTAAGGGATGTAGGTTATACCATTAGAAAAATAATATATTTATAAATTTTAAAAACTTATTTTTTTTATGTCATATTATTTGGAAAATATTTTATCAAAATGGAATAATAAACAAAATAAAACCCCCATTAAAAACAATACCTCTTCTTTAGAAAATATCTTTTTCTTAACCACCTTAATCCGAATAATATTGAAATAAATTCCAAAATAAAGACAGTATAATTTTTTATGGGAAGATATGATGGTATATTTTTCATATTCTTTCTAAACCAATGCATTTTGGAATTGTGGATAATTGAGAAAAGGTGGTTTCTTTTTATAAAGGAGAGGAGAACCACATTTTAAATTTCTGAATACATTAAATAAATAAGAATAAATTATGATGCATTAATTTTTCAAAATTGATATAATTAAAATAAAATATGATTGTGCGTCTATAAAATTTCATACAATAATTGTTTTTACATGTTTGGATAACAGTTTGTCCTTTAATGTTTTAACAAATGTTAATCTCTTTCATAAAAACCATGTTAACAAGATTTTTTCGAAATAACGGTCATGATAGTGACTTTAAATATAAAACAACACATAAATGAATTTTTATTAATATATAAGACCATTTCATATTCAATTTACAAAATATAATATTTTATTGAATTTTATATCATTTAATAAATTATTATTATAACAAAATATCAATAATAAATCTTTTATAAGAATTCATTTAAAATAAATTTTATAACATCAAAAAAGTGATTTAATAAGAAAATAATTAAATAAATCATTTTAATTATATTTTTATTAATTGAAATATACTATGAAATTAATTATTTCAATCTATACTACTTAAAATATATCTAATATCATTTGTTTTATTTTTCCAATGTTTGAATACTTACTGTATCATTATTGTGTATAAATTTATTGTAAATAATTTTTTACAAATAAATAACCTTTAATAAAAATCATGAAGAAAAATAATTTGTATTTCAATATAATATTTACACAGAAACATAACCTTTATTTTTCACCATTATAAAAATATTTTAGTTATTAAAAATAGAAGTTTGACATTTATATGTTTTTTTACTAAAAATTTTATAATGGTGGTTATCAGATCCAAATGGAAAAAAGGACATATAATAGAATCATAGATGAGTAAGAAAGAAATGTACACGTATAAAGTAATTAAATAATATATTGGGGTAAATTTCAAGTCCTTGTCAATATTTTTTTAAATATGATTATTCGATATACCCTTTAGAGTGGTAATAACGTTACTATGGTGCTTATTGATACTGTTAGAAAAAAAGGTTCATTTTTAAAAAAAATTAACCATAAAATTAAAAATATATAATCCATTTTTTAAAATTAAAAAAATATGAGTGGTATAATATTATTTAAATCAAAATAAGAAAAAACACGATTAAGAACATTTTTTTTGACAAAATAAAATTTAATAGTATACTATTTTTATCCTAATGTCATCATTAAAATTTATGTAAAATACATAATTAGATTATTTCTTTATATAACTATTTTTTTTTGAAACAATAAAAAAATATTTTTTCCATTTAAATTCTTTATAATTAATGTTTTTTTCAATAAAATATTATATTATCACTATACATCGAAAATTCCATCCTTTTTGAAAAAAAATTAGATATATTTTCTTATGTTGATTTCAAAAAATCTATGTATTTTCACAAACACAATTCTTAATGATTAATAAATTAATTATATCATTTAAAAAAATACTTCATAAGAAAACATATCATTAAAGAATAGTATTTTTTTACTAAAAATATATTTCATATATCGTAAGAATTAATCAATACATGTGTACTGATTAGAAAATTTATATATATTTAAAAAACAATGTAATAATATTCATAACATCTAATATAATGGCGATTTTATAATGGTCTTATTTAAAAATTCATATTTCAGATTTTGTTTATAAACAATGTATCCTAACATAAATTTTATCAAACATAATATCATTTTTTTTAAACATGGGATTTTATATCCCCTATTATGAAATGTAATAACCAAAATTTTTAACTCAAGATTTGGAACAAGAATTTGATAACATAAATTAACATTATTAGAAACTAAAATTGTTAAAAGGGTTAACAAAAAATAATAATGAAAAATTCAAAGGGAAATATAGAGGTCATCCCTACTGACAAATAATTGAGTTTTAATATAAGAAAACAATTTTTTATGTAAAAAATATATATATGTAATTAATACATAATTTACAAAAAATAATGAATAATGATATAGATAATTGATAATATAATTTGTTTGATCACGATGTAGTCATCCCTTATAAACACATAAACCAAAAAAATTGAAACACATAATTGATTTTTTGGAAGAAAAAGTAATAGTATAATTTTTAAAATCACTTTCACTATATAGTTTTATTAGTTTTTATCTAGACAATGTGAAAAATCAAAATATTCTTACTTAACAGTTACAATTTCATCCTTTAATCCATTTTAATCCTAATCTAATTTTTTATTCCCAATGAATAATATCAAAGTTGATTTTTATCAACTGTCTTCATATCATATACTACCTCAATTTTATAACATTAAGTTTTTCAAATCATTTTACATTAATCAAAACCAAAATGGCTTGAATTTTTTTTTAAATCTCAAAAATGAACAAACAATCATAAGACTAATTACTACATCTATCTCAAGGATTATATAATATCAAAATAATCATTAAATATCTCAAATAATAGATTTAATTGATCATCTATTATTCCTAAAATAATTTATTATTTAAAACTAAATAAAAAAATATTTCTTCAATTGATCTTCCAAAAATAGAAAATTTACAATATATGCTAATAATTTCCAAAAATAAAAAATTACATATCACAACAATAACATTAATAAATGTTTTATCCTCAATTGTTAAATTCTAATTTTCAGCATACATTCCCAAAATTGTAATATAAATTTAAATGAAATAATATTTCATGTTAAATATAATGTCTAAATAGAACTTAATCTATTAAAAAATTTCTATAAATTTCATTAGTCTCTTTAAAATTCCATCACATAAAATCTAGAAATGGATGTTTAACATGTTGAACTTGTGATCAACCTTTAATATATAAACACATGTTGGTATATATAAATCTTAAGATACATTCATATTAAAACATCAAAATATCAAAATAAATCTAAAATCATCTCTGTTGCAAATTTTAAATTCCAAAAACTCAAAAACTTGGATATAGTGCTAAAGAATAATTTCTAAATTTTAAGCATTGATAATGATAAATGTGTCCCAATTTATACAACATAAACCATATATCCTAAAAACAATATTAGATCTCTTATACCCAAAAATAAAATATATAATCTATTATTAATTATATATATGTATATATTTGTGTGTGTGTACATATAACAATTAATTTTTTTCATGAATTCAGGCTACCTAGTGCGAAAGCTATAGCAATAAGCATTTATGAAGGAACTCTATTTCCATTAATATTTTAATTATAACCTATAAAAATTTATAACTATTTGAATTTAAAAATAACTAATATTAATATTGTATACTTAAAATAACTCTCATTAATAATTCATATATATTTTGGAATAGATATAGACACACACACACTTATATATATATATATAATATTAATAAAAGATTATAAATTATAGCCTCATGTGTGATGTTACAAAACACCTAATGAAAAAAATATTATTTAGCACATATGGTAAACCCAACATTACCAATATAAATATGGTAAAAAATTTCTGATATTATACCCTATTACAATGACACATCAATATTTGGAGAAATATTCCTATAAAAATATCAAATGAGATTACCTTCATGAAAGATGGTACAAAAGTATCAATAAAAATAATGATATTTAACATCTAAAATTATCCCCACACACATATCCAAATTGATTTATCTTATTTTTCTTTAAATACACTATTTGTTTGTTAGCCAGGCCAAACAAACATTGATATTTTGCCATTATAGATGAATATTCAACATAATATAGAAAAAATACCCAAGGATCATCATAGTTTAGTGTATTTGGAAACATGGAAACATAATATTCTAACATTGTGAAATATCGTTAATATATCCCATGATGATCTTTAAATTTTGTAATCTTATTTAAAACCATTCATCAAAACCTTTGCTCTATGCATTTTTCATTCACGCTCAAACCACATCATCCTTGGGTAACTCCTAATTATTTTCACCAAAAGGAATCATTGGTTTGATTTCATCCTAATGAAAGTCTTTTAGTGGAATATGAGGGATGTCTAGATATTATTTTATTATGTTTTTGGTTAGTGATAGAGCTTTAGTGTTTTTTAAAAATTATAGGGGTCAGCGCCTTTTTATAGGTGAGGAGGTGTGGAAATATTGTAAATTTTTTAAAATCATATTCCATGCACATTTTTCCTATGTCATGTGGCTCCAAAAGTTATAAATATTATAGAATCATGATTTTTTAATTGGAATTATCGACATACAATAGATTTAAAATAAGTTTCTAGGTCATTTTGTCCATTAAAAATATTGTATTTCCTTAGTGAAAATTTTCACTTAACCATTATAACAAATTTTATTCAATTTAAATAATATTTTTTGGAATAAACTAGTTTTGTTATATTATAATATTTATATTATAATAATTAGAAAATTGGAATCCATTTTTTGAAATTCTAATGAAAAAGTGGAACAAATAACCAAAATTTAATTTGAAAGATGATATGAAATATTGAGTTTAAAGTAATGTTTTTAATTGTTTGAAATGTTTTTATATCCAATTTCAATATAAAATTTATTCTAAGGACCTAAATTGAATTAATTAATGAAAAATTTAAATATTTAATATTAAAAGTAATAAATAAAATTAACTAAAATATATAAATAAATTAGACCAAAAATCAGTTTTGAAATAAAAATAAATGTTTTAACTATTAATAAAAAACATGAATCTTTGTAGAAAAATCCAAAAATTACCCCAAGGTGAAATTTAATTTTAATATTCAATAAATATAGTTTATTTTGTAGTGGTAAAATTATAAATTTGTTAAAAATAAAATTTTAATTATATTTTAAATTAAAAGACAGTAAAATTACATTACAGAAAAATATATATTCTTATTCAAAAAATATTATTTATTTTTATCTTGTACATATAAATATATTGTATGTTTATCAAAAATATTGATTTAATGTATAATATATAAAATTTTTACAAAAACTTTAATCAAAATTTGGTTCTTTAATTTATTAAGATAAAATTGTGTTTATAAATAGAAAAATTGATTTCTTTTGCATTGATTTCTTTTATTCTCAAATAGTTCGTATATTTATTTATAAATAATTTAAAACCAAAGGATTAATTTTATATATTTTTTTAGATCATATTTTTTTAATTTAGTTAATCTTATTCATAACATATATTCAAATGGATATGTGGAAACTATATTAATATTCTAATAATAATAATATTAATTATATGTTTTATTTTTTTAATAGTCATCCTTGATTATAAGGAAATCTATCAAAGTGATTTAATATTCTGTGTAATTCAATACAAATATAGTGTTTCGTGAAACAAAATCTTATCAATATTTTTCATCTTGTGAAATCATGACATGGTGTTGTGTATAATTTATTCACAAAATAGGTATATGGTATAAATAATTCTATATTTAGTATTGTGTGAAATGAAAAATATTAAAATGATTAAATTTACATGAAAATTATATTTCAAAATTGATCAGGGTGTTAGATTATACCCCCTAAAAATAAATTTCCCCCTGAGATTTTTCTTTATTATCAAAAGATTATTATTTTAAATATTTATTCAGAGAAAACAATCCCTTGACACTAAATACTAAAAAATCATTTAAAAAGGTATAGTCGACAACATAATAGTTAACCAACGTAACAAATTACTAGGTTACCACATAGGAAAAGATAGCAAGAATGTGAAAACAAGGACATGTAATAATAGTTAAAATAATCACAGAGATTGAAAAATATCACTAATCACAAGAATGTGGTTGATCCGGAGAAAGTTTGTAATCCTAAAAACAAAATGTGTAGAAGAATTAAATAGGTCATTAATATCATCAAAATGATGATAATAAGATAAAATTTTATTCCAATACACTTCTCCAAAATGTTAATAATTATCGTTTACATGATGATATAATTACTTATTTTCATTTAATTTCATAGGTAGCATCCCATCCTTTGGTTATGTATTGACCATTTAACATGTCACATATTTCTCCAAAAAGGATCGTGAAGTTTTTTGAACCACTAACAAGTCACGAGATTCTTGATAATTCATCACGTCAATCTTCATTTACTATCATCGAAAATTGGTAATAGAATGTTGTCCAATATGAATAAAGCCTCATATAGAGATATAATACATTATAATCAAAACATTTATCAAAATGTTAAATAAATATTTCCTAAAATTGTTAACCTTATAATAGTTCCAAATACTAAAAATAAAAAACATTTTAAATAATGTCTTTAAATCAACTAAACATTGATCCTATATATATCTAAAAGTATCTCCTGGTTGTCACTTGTATAAACCGAGATCTTCTTTTTAGGTATGGGTTTTCTTTTCTTGTGTTTTTTATAAAAGAAGAGAATTTGGAAATTTAAGGAGTATACACCGTGTAATTTTGAGTAAATTCTATGTACCCAGTTTCTGCAGGTGACCATGTACTGACCGTGTAATAGATGTGTACATAGTCATTTGGGATGATCTTGAGACCGCATATAGTAGGTTTTGTTTGAGGCAATTACAAACTATGTACCTTTAAATAACATGTTGTGTAATTTTTTTATTGTTATATCGGACCGGGGACATTTCTTATTTGAATAAATTCCTTCTTCTAGTTCCATCTCATCCCGAAGTGACCGTAGATCACTGATTCATCCCGGATCCCCTAATTGATCATCCGTTCTCAGACTCAACCACCGTCTATTGTGTTAGAAACAACACAGTGAGCTTTTACTTCTTCTAGAGCCATGATTCTTATTTTATCTCCTTGCATGAGATATCCTTGGTTGATAGTTCTAGACATTATTGTAGAATTACTAAATTCTAGGTCAATTCAATCGCTGACTCTATAGTATATCAATCGTCCAATGTTAAGATAGGTGGTTTGATCCTTTCCTTAGAAATATTTTTATTATTGTGTACAAGATTGGCCAATACCCTAGAATAGGGGTATTTTATGTTTAGGGATTTTATACCTGTTAATTCCTGATATTCCCCATGTTCCTGAGTAGAGGTAGTTTGATTTTGAATTATGATATTTTTCATGCTATGGATGTGTTTCCCATGTTTGTTTTGATATTGACTATTTGCTCATGCTTTTCTAGTTATTCTTCTTTTTTTCCATGCCTAGTGTTGTTAGGTTAGAGTGATTTTATATAATTTCAATATATTCTTGTAGTTATTTAGCCAATTAGTTCTTCAAAAGTGTTATCCATGTAAATTTTAGTGTTTACATTGGCTATTGGACATCGTTTTGCATGATTGACATACACAGGGCATTGGGAAACTGGTGTAGTAGACCATAGGGGGATGGATGTTGAACGTTTCTCCAGAGTGTCTGTTTACTTTTACATTGCAAGACTATAGGCAAGGTAGACTTTGTGCTCCCTCAGAGTTTCTATAGTTCCACATTTCTATACCATAGGGGGAATTGGATGTTGAGTGCTTCCTCATAGTGTCTATAATTACCAATACAAGACCAACTGGGGAATTGATAGTGAGTGCTTCCATAGAAAGTCATTGCTAAAGTTTAACTAGAGATGTTAGACTATGAGTACTTCCCTGAGGGTAGCTTGTGATTGATTGGTTGAACTAGAGGGGATACGGTGTGACTAATTCCTCAAGGGATACATGTTTTCGATTAGTTTATTACTTGATATATGAAATTTAATGCAATTTAAACTGTAGGTTTTTTTTTACTTTTTATTACATCTTTGTTTACTGCTATATTTTTCTAATTGTCTGCCATATATATATGCACTTACTTTTATGAACAGATCTTTTTTTGGTTTCCTACTGGAATTCATCTCAATCCTTATTTAGGTTAGTATTTTAGGACCAAACCAATTATATTACTGTAAGTATAGATAAGGGAAACCACCCTTCTACATTAGGTACTTGATTACTGCGGAGCTGGAGAGCATGGGACTAAGCTAAGGGTTGTGATGCTACTGGAGTTTCATTTTATTACTTTTTTTAGTTTTTTATTATAGCATTTTTACTTGTTTTTATTCATTCCAAGAGATTTGTGAAATTAATCTTTCATATATGTGCTCCAGTTGTTTATTATATTTATTCTTCTACTGGTTTCTTATTGTATAGTATACCTGCATCTACTATTTTATATTATTGTTATTCCACTGTTTTACTCTTCCAATGAGGGAATAGTTTCCCCACTATCACATTCAAGGTGGTCACTGCGAGTCAGCGCCTCCGGAATTTGGGTAAATTCCCTTGAGGCCATGTGACCAACCCTGTATGGGGCACTACTGGGTGGCACTAGGAACTGGGACGTTACAAAGTGGTATCAGAGACAATTTTTTTCTTGTTGAATTATAATTTAGAGCCTATAACTAGGGATATGAAGGCATATGTAGTTGGTAATAAGTTATTCCTAGGAGTAACTAACCCATCTACATGGAAAATTCATCTTCCTATATTATTAAAATTTTTCTAGTTTTTGAATTATTACAGTTGATTTTATTTCTCCATTGGGTGATTTACATGTTTATATTATTAACATTGATAATATTGAGGTTATATTTCTATTGAAAACAGATGAGATGAGGGTATTCCATCACATTCATTATATAGGAACTTTCTATTGATCACATGTCATGCATTCATGCCATGTTAATTAGGGTGCATTCCCGATTGCATGTTATTGTGATAGATATTGTGCAAGATATGCATGTTGTTGTGATATATTCGTTGATAAAATACCTGATATTTGATAAAGTATATAAGCTTGTATGGTTTTGTTTGAATGAATGCCAAACTATGGTTCTTGAGGTGTTATGGGCCATCATAGATAAGAATTTGGTGGATCATTGCTCTATTATGCTTATATATGACATTTATAAGATTCCAAAATTTGATTAGCAGGGCGAATGTGACATCACGGATTGGAATTTGGCACTATAATGTTTATTTAAAGTTTATTGGGTTCTGGAATAGTTTTTGAGACTTAATGTTCTTGAAAAACACTAAATACATGGTGTGTATTTCTGAATACACGCCATGTATATTTTGGATTTGGATGGAAATATTATTCTTAAGTATGTTCTATGTACCAAATTTACACACTACATATTCTCTAATTGTGTCAGTGGTTGTGGGGGTAGAGACACGGGGTTGGGAAATCCTTGGAGGAATACGTCGTCAACTAGATGTACACTCTATATTGTACAGACCATACATCCAGACATGTGACCAATGACACAAATGGAAGAAACATAGGTTATATAAATTGTTTCAAGCTTGAACACATCGTGAAGTGTAACCCATGTATCTTTTCATGTAATTAACAACATGTGTCAATTAAATCCTTCTAGTACATGTCATGTCTGGCATGAACACATTGTGTAGTTTCATTCTAAGATAATTGTGACGGTTAGTCCTGTAGAAGAACTCGGGAAGGGTAAAACGATTCAAGTACATGTCGTGTATTGGGAGAACGCATCGTGTGAAGGGGGTGTTATAGGACCAGGTTTGGAAGGAGTACACTTCCATGTGAATAATTAAAGGAACATTCCATGTAGGGGATATACATGTCGCGTATCCCTGTTTTAAAAAATCGGAATTATTTACTTTTATTTTTTGTATATTGGATATCTAAGTTTCAATCATTGATTATCATGAACTAAGGTGTGTGCTTGACATTGTAGAGTCAGGCCACCATGATGTCCTCCGGTTTTACGCTAGTTACCAGCTAGTGACCAGACACCGGATATGGAAAATCATGAATTGCCATCAGATCCCCCATTCATGCTCGTCTTGGATCTAAACATTATTCTAGATATAAGTGCTAATGAATAGTTCCGAAAAATGCATCATGTGGTCCATGCAGACCTTTATGTGTGTACCGCATCCTTCCCCAATAATGGCAGAGTTGACACATGTCTTTCAGCAACAGAATCCTCCCTCTTTCTCAAGAGATAGTGGACTTCAGGCTGTAGAATCATGTTTAGAAAACATTATATCATTCTTAGAGCCTTTGGATACACCTCCAAGTAGTAGGGTGAAGCTTAATACTTATATTCTTTGGGATTCTTCTAAGAGATTGTGGGATGGGATCTCCCTATAGGGATTCCAGTAGGATATGTCTTTGGATGAGTTCCAACATTATTTATATGATTACCTCTTCTTGGAGTCATTAAGGGTTCACTGGTCCTGATAGTTCGTGAGTCTAGAAAAGGGTACTCTCTATGTTATGGATTACTCTTCATGCTTCATAGAGCTTTAGAGCTTCATGCCGATTCAAAAGGGTGATGAGTTATTTCTGGCGAGAAAGTTTGATGATGGTATCAGTCTTGACATTCGATCTCAGACGAATATCTTCGTGTGGACTTCGATCACCACTATATTCTACATGGAACAGATCACAGAATGCAATATGAGGGATTCTGGGGTAGTGAGCTAGGGAGGCTCAACATTTGGAGTTGGTACCCCTCTAAATGATAGTAGGAAGAACCAGAGGGAGTCTACGTGTGGAGATCTGAGGAAGCAGGATACTTCTTTTAGTATACAGGTGGTGTGCTACAAGTGTGGTAAGAGAGGTAATATGAGGCCTCATTTCTTGAGATACCCACTAGATTGATGATCTTGCGGCAAGATATGTCATCTTCATCCATTCAGTCAGATTTTCTCACCAGAAACTGGTGATAGAGGTTCTATTTTGACTCCTTATACTGGAGAAGGGAAACTATTTTTTCATCAATCTAGGAACTAGAGTTCTTCCGGTTGTTCAGTCTGCGGTGGAGGATGTGGTCGTGGTTGCCAGTCAGCAGGATTTCAATAGCAACAGGTTGGATCATCTCAAGGTGGTCAGGCATGATTACAAGGCCACAATTCTGGTCAAAATTTTGCATTGGATCATACCCAACAGTAGTAGGATCCTAGAACTTCTACAGATAAAGGAACGATTCTAGTTTCCTCAATTTTATCTTATTCGATTTTCAATATAGGTGCTTCCCGTAGATTCACAATTGTTACTATTCTGCAGAGCCTTGGGCTTTATATCCTTACCTATACTGATGTCTTGAGGATGGATACTCTGTTTGGGACTAGAACAGATAGTGTATATCAGATCAAAGAGAGCCCTCCAAAGGTTGGTGGATGTCACTTCATATGATACCTCTATGTCCTAGAGATGACAGTCTATGCAATAATTCTCAAAATGGACTATTTAGCTTCCTTCTAGGATGTGGTTGATTGCTATCATTGTAGGGTGTGTTTCACATCACTAGAGGTTAGTATGTTCTTACCTAAGAGTGAATGGGATGTCAATGAAGGCAGAGTAGGACCCAAACATCATGGGTTGGGAGGGGTCATATCCCATATTTCTAGTCTATATCTGGATGACCAGGGGACTTCATAAATGGACTTTTTTCCAGCGTTGGATCGTTTCAGGGGTGTCTTCGTTGAGGTCTTTTTAGGATTTCCTTCGGTGTGAGAGGTATAAATTTTTATTGAGCTTGTGTTAGGATCAGCACTAGTGTCCATTACTATTTATAGGATGGATATACACTACTAGAAAAACAGGTATTTGCGACGGGGCATTTGCGACGGGATCCCGTCGCAACTGGCTTTTTGCGACGGGGTCCCGTCGTAAATAGCCCGTTACTGAAAACGCCGTCGCAACTGCCCTTATTTGCGACAGGCCCGTCGCTAAAGCCTTTTTTTGCGACAGGCATTCTCCCCGTCACAAATAGTATTCTGTATTTTTGTAAAAGAAACTTTTAAAATAGTTTTTGCGACGGTCCCGTCGCAAAAACTATTTTAAAAAAAAAATAAAAAACTATTAATAATAGTTGTATTTGCGACGGGCATAGTATCCCGTCGCAAATACAATTTATAGTATTTGCGACGGGTCCCGTCGCAAATACGATTTTAAAAAATAAAATAAAAAACTATTAATAATACTAGTATTTGCGACGGGTATAGTATCCCGTCGCAAATACTATAAAAAAATAAAAAAAATAAATTATTAATAAATTTTTTTAATTAATATAATAATAGAATTATAATTTAAAAATGAAAATAATAAATTATTTTAATTACTATAATAATAGTAGAATTATAATTCAAAAATAAAAAATAATAGAATATTAATAAATGATTTAATTAATATAATAATATTACAATTTTAATTCAGAAATAAAAAAATATTAATAAGTTATTTTATTGGTGATTATTGGTAATTATTGGTTATTATTTGTAATTAATACTAATTATTGTTAATTAATACTCATTATTGGTAATTAATACTCATTATTGGTAATTAATACTAATTATTGCTAATTATTGGTAATTATTACTAATTATTGGTAATTATTACTAATTATTCCTAATTATTCCTAATTATTACTAATTATTCCTAATTATGACTAATTACTGTTAATTATTACTAATTATTGCTAATTATTACTAATTATTGCTAATTATTGCTAATTATTGCTAATTATTACTAATTATTGCTAATTATTACTAATTATTGCTAATTATTACTAATTATTGCTAATTATTACTAATTATTACTAATTATTATTAATTATTGATAATTATTAGTAATTATTGATAATTATTGGTAATTATTACTAATTATTGGTAATTATTACTAATTATTCGTAATTATTACTAATTATTCGTAATTATTACTAATTATTCGTAATTAATACTAATTATTGGTAATTATTGGCAATTATTGGTAATTATTGCCAATTATTGGTAATTATTGCCAATTATTGGTAATTATTGCCAATTATTGGTAATTATTGGTAAGTATTGTTAATTACTACTAAATATTGGTAATTATTGGTAATTATTACTAATTATTGTTAATTATTGGTAATTATTCCTAATTATTGGTAATTATTGGTAATTAATACTAATTATTGGTAATTAATACTAATTATAGGTAATTAATACTAATTATAGGTAATTATTACTAATTATTGGTAATTATTACTAATTATTGGTAATTATTACTAATTATTGGTAATTTTTCCTAATTATTGAGAATTTTTCCTAATTATTGAGAATTTTTCCTAATTTTTTCTAATTTTTCCTAATTTTAGGTATTTATTACTAAATATTGCAAATTATTGGTAATTATTGCAAATTATTGGTAATTATTGGTAATTATTGGTAATTATTGGTAATTACGGGTAATTACCGGTAATTACTGGTAATTATTCCTAATTATTCCTAATTATTCCTAATTATTCCTAATTATTCCTAATTATTCCTAATTATTCCTAATTATTCCTAATTATTACAATTTATTACTAATTGTTACTAATTATTACAATTTATTACTAATTATTACAATTTATTGCTAATTATTACTATTTATTACTAATTTAGCAATACTTAGCAATACTTAGCAAAAGGAAAACTGCTTGAATAATGAAAGGAAATTTGGTAATCATCATTGTGGAGATGATTATAAATTTTCGCTTCATTATCCAAGCAGATTTTTTTTACTAATTATTAGTAATATAAAAAATATTATCAATATTTACGAAAAAACAATATTAATATTATTAAAATAATAAAAAAATTATAAAATATTAAAATTATCAATATTCATAACAGACTTTGTTCAATTCTTAACATGTTCAAATCTTAAAGGGTCGCTAATTGTCAGGTCATGCGCAATAAAACGTTTGTGTCAGCCATGTCCAATGTAAACTCTATAATTGTCCTTGCATGGTTGATCACCTCGCAAGTAATGTTGCAATCAGACAAACCAAGTCATTCCCTTCTTATCTATAAGAATTATCTCACATGAACCTTTACATAGACCATTCTTCCTTGAAAATTTAACGGAAAAATAATGATATCCCCTCAAATTTTCAAGGAAGAATGGTCTATGTAAAGGTTAATGTGAGATAATTCTTATAGATAAGAAGGGAATGACTTGGTTTGTCTGATTGCAACATTACTTGCGAGGTGATCAACCATGCAAGGACAATTATAGAGTTTACATTGGACATGGCTGACACAAACTTTTTATTGCGCATGACCTGACAATTGGCGACCCTTTAAGATTTGAAAATGTTAAGAATAGAGCAAAGTCTGTTGTGAATATTGATAATTTTAATATTTTATAAATTTTTTTATTTTAATAATATAAATATTTTTTTCATAAATATTGATAATATAATTTTTTTTGCTAATTATTGCTAAGTATTCCTAAGTATTCCTAAGTATTTCTTAAGTATTCCTAAGTATTCGTATGTATTCCTGAGTATTCCTGAGTATTCCTGAGTATTCCTGAGTATTCCTGAGTATTCCTGAGTATTCCTGAGTATTCCTGAGTATTCCTGATTATTCCTGAGTATTCCTGATTATTACTGATTATTACTGATTATTCCTCATTATTCCTAATTATTCATAATTATTCCTAATTATTCCTAATTATTCCTAATTATTCCTAATTATTCCTAATTATTCCTAATTATTCCTAATTATTCCTAATTATTCCTAATTATTCCTAATTATTCATAATTATTCCTAATTATTCCTAATTATTCCTAATTATTCGTAATTATTCCTAATTATTCCTAATTATTCTTAATTATTCCTAATTATTCCTAATTATTCCTAATTATTCCTAATTATTCCTAATTATTTGCAATTATTGTTAATTATTGGCAATTATTGGTAATTATTACTAATTATTACAATTTATTGGTAATTATTGGTAATTATTACTAATTATTACTAATTATTGTTAATTATTGGTAATTATTCCAAATTATAGGTAATTATTACTATTTATTGGTAATTATTACTACTTTTTGGTAATTATTACTAATTATTACTAATTATTGCTAATTATTACTAATTATTGGTAATTATTACTAATTATTACTAATTATTACTAATTATTGCTAATTATTACTAATTATTGGTAATTATTACTAATTATTACTAATTATTACTAATTATTGGTAATTATTACTAATTATTACTAATTATTCTTAATTATTGATAATTATTGATAATTGTTCCTAATTATTAGTAATTAAATGAATAATTACCAATAATTAGGAATCATTACCAATAATTACAAATAATAACATTATTAATATATTTTATTATTAATATTAAAATAATATAATTGTCTGATTTATATACAATTCTCCTTTCATCTGTGCGTTTTCTATCTCCACATACAAATAATACATGTGAAGACAGTAAACACACAGATGAAAAAAGAATTGTATACATATAAAAAATTATATTATTTTAATAATAATAATAAAATATACTAATAATGTAATAATGTTATTATTCCTAATTATTGATATTTATTACTAATTATTAATATTTATTCTTAATTATTAAAAATTATTACAAATTATTCCTAATTACCATTAACTATGAACAATACTAATAATTTAAATTTATTAAGTAAGAAAACAATGTAAACATAATTAAATTACAACTAATCAAAAATAATTGAAACTAATAAAAAATTAAAAATAAATATTAAATTAAAATGAACATAAATACCTTGAAAATTGATGAGCTCTGATCGTTCTTCAAAACTTTAATAACAGCTCCGAAGAAAAAAATTAAACTGAACAAAAACTCAACTTTAGAAATAGAAATTTTAGAGCAGAAGAAGGTAGAAAATTAGAATGATTTGAAAAAAACGGATGGGGGTATTTATAGGTTAGATTATTTGCGACGGGTACCGTCACAAATACCTTGGCCCGCATTTATTACGGTCAACCGGTAAATAGTTATTTGCGACGGGACCCGTCGCAAATACCTTTTACCGCCGTCGGTTATTTGTGACGGGGAAGCCTTTTCCCGTCGCAAATAGTTTTCCCGCGATTTTGCGCCAAAGCCCGGGAAAACTATTTGCGACGGGAAAAGGCTTCCCCGTCACAAAAGCCTACTTATTTGCGACGGGTAAAGACCCCCATCGCAAATAAGTTTTTAACGGGACTATTTGCGACGGGAATAAATCCCGTCGCAAATAACCCGTCGCAAATACCCATTTTTCCCGTAGTGATAATAGAGTTACAGGATCTCAAGAAGCTGTTAGAGGAGTTAAATACAAAGGGTTTCATTCGACCCAGTACTTTTCCTTGGGGATTGCCAATCTAGTTTGCAAAGAAGGCGGATGGTGCCCTCAGACCATTCGTGGATTATTGAATGCTAATGTTATTGATGTTCAAGAACCAATTTCCCTTGACAAGGATTGATGATATTTTTGAACAGCATTGAGGAGGATGGGTGTTCATGAATATTGAATTGAGATTTAGTTATCACCAGTTGTATGTTAGACCATCAGATATACTTCTTATAGAATTTCAGAGTAGGTATGGTCTATAAGAGAATGTGGTTTTTCTGTTTCGTCTCACGAAAACAACTGTTGTTTTCATGGATATGATGAACCAAGTGTTCCATCCATACTTGCATTCTTCTGTGGAAGTCTTCATGGCTGATATCTTGGTGTAATCACACAGTTGAAAAGACCATTCCACACATCTGGTAATCATCTTGAGTACGTTGAGAGAGAATAAATTATATGCAAGGCTGTCAAAATACTACTTTTGGATAGTCCGTATTCACTTCTTAGGTCGTTTTATCTCATATAAAATAGTATCTATAGACCTAGATAAAGTTAGATCTATACATTCCTTGGAGAATCCAAAGACCTTCTTTGATGTACAATGTTTTATAAGGCGGGATAGGTACTACAAAGGTTTTATACAAGACTTTTCATGCTTAACACCCCCACTGATAGGCTTGACTAAAAAGAGCATGAAGTACTTGGGGACATATTACTATTGGTTAGCCATTAATGAACTCAAGGGGATGTTTACTTTATCACCAAGACTAGTATTGATAGATCTAGGAATGAGTTTTAGTATTTACTGTGATGCCTCAGGTATCGGTCTGGGAGCTGTGTGTATGCAGGGGGAGGAGTCATTGCGTATGAGTCTCAATATTTTAGGACACATGATAGGAATTACCCGACACATGATCTAGAGTTGGTTTTAGTTGTTCATGCAATACAATGTCAGATACATTATCTATTGGGATATAATTTTATGGTTTTTACTGACCACAAAAGTCTCATGTATATATTTAATCAGTGCAATTTGAATATGAGACAATGATGGTGGGTTGAGTACCTTTAGTCCATTGATTTTGATCTTTCCTACACACCTAGTAAAAGCATTACATTAGCCGATGTGTTGAGTAGAAGAACACAGATACATGCAGTTTAGGAGGCCATTAGTGAGTGGTAGTTTATTGGTCTATTATATGAGATGCATTTCAAGGTGCATGACAGAGAGGGGAAGGAATTTTTTCATATGTGGTTGTTACCTCTACTCTAGTTGATTGAGTGTGAATGAGGTACATATCAGGTTCTAATGGCATAGTCCTATAGGAGAGTGTGTCTACGGAGGAACCTATTCATGGATAGACTATAGGCAAGAATGAGATCATCCGTTTCCAGGGGCACGTATGAGTGTTAGTAGACATACACGAGGAGCTGATGTGGGATTATAATTACCCAGTTTGGATAGTTCAACCTAGTGTCACCAAAATGTACTGATATCTACACCGTCAATATTGGTGGTCAGGTATGAAGAGGGATGTTATTGGTTTTTTTATTAGGTGTTCCACCAACAAGTAGGTGACAATAGGGCATCAGGGACCAACTGGGAATTGGAATCAGATACCCATTCTTGAGTGGAAGTATTATGATGTCATGATGGATTTCAGGACAGTTTTTTCAAGGTCACATTGATGGAATGATGTAGTATGGGTTGTCATTGATAGACTCACAAAGGATTCTCACTTATTACAAATCCAAGAGATCATTATTGTTAATGAGTGGGGAAGGTTTTGCATCTCAGTGATTGTACGTATACCTAAGGGTCAACACATAATTATTTCAGACACAGATGCCCGTTTAACTACTCGGGTCTAGAATAGACTACAGAGGGCATTGGGTACTGATGTACTTCTGACTACATATTTCCATCCCTAGGTATATGGTTCATCCAAGCATACAATTCATGTGCTGGAGTACATAGTTCAATCATGCGTCATATATTTTAGGGTTTCTTGGGAGAATATCATACTTTTTTGATGTTTTCCAACTATAATAGTATTTAGGAAACTATTTATATGGAACTATATGTGGCATTGTTTGGTAGGCCATTCCATTAACGCTTATATTTCCTTGAGGTAGGAGTGGCAGTTATGCTAGGACCTTTTCTTAACCAAGAAGACACATACAATATATAGTTGATTTAAAAAAGGATGGCTACTGCACAGTCATGACAAAAGTATTATATTGATCGATAAAGACGACCTCTAGGGTTCATGGTTGGATATTGGGATTTCTAATGTGTCACATGGAGGTTGGAACACCAAAGGATAAAGAGATAGGGTAATATTTCTCTGAGATATGTCTTACCATTTGTGGTTTTAGAGAGGTTCGATCTGATATCTTATCGGCTGCAGTTGACTCAGTGGTATTGAGCTATGCTTGACCATTTCCAAGAGTCTTAGCAATGATGTTACTTCTTAGACCCATCTCTTTTTTTATAAATTGTGGAGGTTGAGTTGGAGGTGGACACATCATTTGAATAGAATCATATTCAGATTATTTTGATCGTAGTGTAATGGTTATCTGTGGATATTCATTTCCTCTAGTATGAGTGATATGGATTCCTGATTGAGTACATTATGAGACATGGGAGAGGTAGTCCGGCGTACGATCATAGTGGCCAGAGTGGTTTAAGCACTCTTCTTCTACGCCGACTTTCATGGTAAATTCGAGGATGAATTTCTTTAAGGGGGTATGTTATTAAGAAACCAGACTTTTTTAAGGTATTTGATTTCTTTGGTTTTATTATTTTTAGAAAAGTTGATAATCTGGAAATTTAAGGAGTACACTTTGTGTACTTTGGAGTACAACCCATGTACCTGGTTCCCATGGGTGACCATGTACTGGTCGTGCAACGCCCGAGTACATGGCCCTATGGGGTGACCTAAGGACCACCTAAAGTGGGGTCTGGTTAATATGGTGTGTAGAAGGGCTAAACGCCATGCCTCTCGACTCTAGGTACTACCGGTGTAGAATGACCATAGTCAGAAGAACATGTCATGTATAAAAGTAAGTACACGACGTGTCGTATGGACCACATACCATGTACGAGTAACTGGTGTTCCCTTCGTGTACACGTCTATGTGCCCATACGCGGTTGCAACCCACGTATTCTATCCCACATAACCAGTACATGATTTAGACTGTGTGACCGACCTGGTCAGCCTGTGTGGTGGAGTACATGACTGTGTACCCACCCCATGCCCATGTATCACCTAGGATTCACGTCGAGTCCCACGTAAGGAACTACACTTTGTGTTATTTGGAGAACATGCCATGTCATCGCCTCAAGCATCGCAGAACCCTTGCCGCCACTTATTCAGATCAACACCGCATGTTCCTCAAGATACACAATGTGTGTTCTAGATATTTTCATAATCGTAGGTTCTTCACTAACACGCCTCTAATGGTTCTTTATCTTTGAGGGAATTATACAGTTTGGGTTTTCATTGACAAACTCACGAATATTTCGCACTTCTTTTCAATCAAGGATACCTTCAGCATTGATGTGTTGGGAAGGTTGTACATTCGAGAGATTGTACATATACATGGGGTTCCACACACCATTTCATCTAACAAGGACGCCCGTTTTACTTCTCAAGTCTGGAAGGGATGAAAGAGGGCTCTGGGTACTCAAATACATCAGTGTACAACTTACTATCATCTGACAGATTTCCATAATGAGAGTATGATTCAGGTGGTGGAGGACATGCTACAAGCATTCATCCAAGATTTTGGAGGTTTTTGTTATATTCACATATCTATTGTAGATTTTTCATACAATAATAGTTTTTATGAAAATATTCAGATGGTACCTTATGAGGCATTGTATGGTAGGAATTTCTGATAACCCTTGAAATCTATGTTGGGACCTTGTCATATCCAGGAGACCACAAAACAGAAATAGTTGATTTAGATGAGGATAACTACTTCATAGTCCTGACAGAAGTCTTATAATGATCGAAGTAGATGACCTCCAGTGTTCAAGGTCGGATATTTGGTTTTCCTACATGTAAAATTGTGGTTGGGACATAGGAGGATTAGGTGAAAGGGTATTAATTTTCTGAGATATGTTGGAACATTTGAGGTTATGGAGTGGGTCAAGACGGTTTCTTATCGGCTGTAGTTACAATAGAGCTATTGGTATATGCATGAAATATTCAAAGTTTCTTAGCTACAATGTTACTTTTTAGACCCGTCTCATGTCTTCCAACCTAAGGAGGATGAGTTTGATGTGGAAACACTATTATAGAAGAATCCTATCTAGATTTTTTATCACGGTGTGATGGTTCATTATGGCATGTATATTCCACTAGTATGAGTTCTATGGTAGCATGGGTGAGTATGGGACAAGACATGGGAGAGGGAGCCTGATGTATGACCGTAGTGTCTAGAGAAGTTCAAGGACTCTTCTTCTATGCCGCATTTCTAGGTAAATATAGGGGTGAATTTAATTAAGGGAAGATGTTTGTAAGAACTTGAACTATTTCTTTTATGGGTTTTTTTTCTTTTTTGAGAAAAGAGGAGAATATGAAAATTTGAGGAGTACACATCATGTACTTTAGAGTACACACCATGTACTTTAGAGTAAACACTATATACCCGGTTTCCACGGGTGACCGTGTACTGGCCGTGTAACGACCACGTACATGGACATGCTGGGTGACCAAGAGACCGCCTAAAGTGGTGGATGGCAAAGGAAAGTACACACAACAACCTTTAAAGAACGTGAATTATAAATTTTTTTTAATTGTTATATTATAGGGGGTCGTGTCTCGTTCACTAAAATTCATTCATGAGGTTCTGTCTCAACTAGGAGTGACTGAAAATCACTGATTCTTCCTAGAGCCCCCCCCATCAAACATATGTTCTCCGATTCAACTGCCTTCAATGGTGTAGGAATTTTCAAACTGAAATCCTCCTTCTTCTAAATCCGCATTTCCAATTTTCTATCCTTCCTTGATATATCCTTGGTTAAACGTTTTGTCGTTTTTGTACATCTACCTCAGTCTAGATAGATTAAAGGGCCAATGTTGGAGTATATAGATTTCACAACATCAAGGTAGGTGGTTTGTGCCATTCCATATTTATTATTTGAATATTATTTGAAAAACATCCCAATACCCTAGAACATGGTATTTCGTGTTTAGAGATTTTGGCCTTGTTAATGCTTGTTATTCCTTCTGTGACTATGTAGTGGTTGTTTGATTGTGAATAAAAGTTATTTTACATTCTATGAATGTGTTTAACATTTTTTTTATATTGATTACTTGTTCTAGCTTTGTTGGTTATGCTACTTGTTTTTCATGCCTTCTGTTTTTAGGATGGAGTGATTTTATCTGATGCTGCTATATGCTAGTAGCTGTTTAGCCTTGTAGATATTGAAATTTGTTAGCCAAGTAGTTCTCAAGGATTAAATTAGCTATTGAAAATCATTGTGCATGATTGACTTACACAGGGTTCTGAGAACCTAGTTTAGTAGACCATAGGGGTAATGGAGGCTAATTGATTCTACAGGGTTTATATTTACTTTTACGTTGTGAGACCATAACATGGATAGACTTTTTACTCCATCAGAGTCCTTGTAGTTTCATGTTGTGAGACCACAGGGGGGAATTAGGCATTGATTTCTTCCTCATAGTGTCTATAATTACCTATAAGATACCATAGATGGAATTGACGGTGAGTGCTTCCTCATAGAGAATTTTCTAATGCTGAACCAGATGGGATAGACTGGGAGTTCTTCCTAGAGGGTTTCATGTGTTTGATTGGTTGAACTAATGGGGTTAGTATGTGAGTATTTCTTATAGGTTTGATGTTTTTTTGAATAGATACTACATTATATATGAAAATTAATGCAATTGATAGTATATGATTGTTTACTTTTGAGTACTTCCTTGTTTAGTGGTACTTTTTTGTTATTATATTCCCTATATATTCACTGACTATTACGAATAGATCATTATGTGGATGCCTACTGGGATTTGTCTCACACCTTGTTTGGGTCATGCTTTTGGGCCGAAAAAGATTATGTTGTTATAAGTATAGAAAAGGGTAAGCTCCCTTCGACTTCGAGTACTTGATTGCTATGGATAGGGAGGGCATCGTACCTAGCTAAGGATTTTGATTCTAATATAGTTTATTTTTTATCTTTTTTAATATTGTTTAGTACTTTATTCCAACATTAGGACTTGTTTGGATGCTTGGATGCACAAATGTGACATGCATCATTTAGTTATGTGCTGTAGTTGTTTATTAGTTTAAGTCTTCTACTAGTTTTTTATTGTATGGTATTACTGATTCCTCTATTATATATTATTGTTATTCCACTATGTTACTATTACTATGAGGGGATATTTTCACCACTATAACACCCAAGGCCCTCACTTCCAGTCGGTTGCCTCTGGTATTTAGGGAATTGTGCTTGAGGCCATGTGGCCAATCAGATATGGGGAACCTCTTGGTGGCACCTGGAACCGGGAATTTACAATGTGGTATTAGAGTAAATTATTTTATTCATGAATTAATTTTTTCATTCTATATCCAGAAATAAGAAGGAATATGTTGTTGGTAATAAGCTGTTTCCTGGAGTAGGTAACTCGTGTATATGGAAAGTTTTATTTACCTTGATTATTGAAATTGTTTTGGTTTAAAAAGTGTTACAATTGATTTGATTTCATCGTTGGGTGATTAACATGTTTTTCACGGTTAAAGTTGATAATATTGAGGGGTTATGTCTATTTCAACCTAATGAGAAGAGGGTATACCATCACATGCATCATATAGTCACTTTCTAGATATCACATGTCATGCATTCTTTCCATTCCATTTAGGGTGAATTATCCATTTCATTTTGTTGTGATAGATGTTGTGCTAGATATGCATAATTTTGTGACATATTCCATGATGAAATTACTACTACATGATAGGGTATTGAATTTTGTAAGGTTCCATTTGAATGAAGGGAAATATTTTGTTTTTGAGCTGTTATGGGCCCTTAGGGATAGGAATTAGGGTGGAGGTCATTGCATTGCAAGGATTATATATGAAATATATAAGATTTCAAAATTGATTAGTAGTGAGTATGTTCCCTCACAGATTAGAATTTGTCACTTTAATGTTAATATTAATGTTTATTGGTTCCAGAATATATTTTGAGGCTTACTATATGGAAAAACCCATAATACATGGTGTGTATTACTGAATACACTCCTTGTATCCTTCTGTTTAGGAATGAACTATTTTTCTTATGCACATGATGTGTTCTGTATGTATACACCGTGCAGTCTCTGATCAAGTAACTGGTTGTGTGGTCAGTTCCATGGGGTTGGGAAATCCTTGGAGAAACACGCCATGTACCAGACGTCCACGCATTGTTGTATAGACCATGTGTCCTATCGTGGGACCAAGGACACGTATGGATGAATTATATGATATCCTCGCGAGTTTGATATAGAACATGATCTGTCGTGAACCCATGTATCTGGATTTTTAACTTACAACATGGGTTGGTGAAATCCTTCTAGTACATGTCATATCATGGATGAACACTCCCCATAGACTCATTCTAGGAGAACATTGTGGGTTAGTCATGTAGAAGAAATCATAAATTGGAAAATGAATCAAGTTCACACTATGTGTTTGGAGAACACGCGGTGTGAAAGGGGTGTTACATGACCTAGTTTGGTATGAGTACACACCCATGTGAAAGATTAATAGAACATGCAGTGTAGGGGTCATGCAAGCTGTGTATCCTTGTTTTGAAAAATTAGAATGCTTTCCTTTTCCTGTTCGTATCTTGCCCATCAATGTTTTAATACGTGATAATATTATACTAGGGTGTGTTCTTGACCATTTAGAGTCATTCCACCGGGACGTTCTCTGGTTTTACGCCAGATACATTGTAGTTACTAGACACTGGACATGGAAAATCAAGAATTTCCAGCATATCCACTAGTTATTTATGTCTTGGCACCAGTCATTATCCCCAATACATGTGTTGATCCACAGTTTTGAGAAGTCTTCATGATTCTTATGTATAGCTCCATGGGAGAACCTCGTAGTACCTTGAAAATGGTATAGTTGATGTGTTTATTTTAGTAGTAGCATCCTCCAACATTATTAGGTGATAGAGGACCCCAAGATATAGAGTCATTGTTAGAAGACATTCCATCGATCTTTCAGAATCAGGAGGCTCCTCTAGAGAGGAGGGTGATGTTCTCTAATTCAATGCATCGTGATTCATCAATGAGATGGTGGGATGTGATCTCCAAGACTGGATGCCTGTAGGTTATGGCTTGGAATGAGTTCCAGAATTCCTTCTACGATTACTTCATCCTAGAGACTTTGAGGGCTGAACGAGGCCAAGAGTTCATGAATCTTTAATAGGGTAATCTCTCAGTTTTGGAGTACTCTTATCACTTCATAGAGCGACATCGCTTCATTCCCATTATAGGGGGTGATGAGTTATTCCTGGAGAGGATGTTTGGTGGTGGTCTCTGGAATGGAATTTTTCTTCAAGTGAGGTTGAATTCCATCAACATTATAGTCAACAAAGTGCTGATTATAGAGAGTAATATAAAGGATTCCGGGGCTGTGAGCATGGTCGTCTTGACATCCAGAGTGGGAACCCCTCTAAATGACTAGAGGAAGCACCAGAAAAAGTATACACATGAGGATACAAGGAAGTGGGATACTTATTCTGGTAGGCAGGTGGTGTGAAACCTGTGCAGGAAGAGTGGTAATATAAGGCCACATTTCTCGAGTGACCCAGTGGAGTGTCGATATTATGGTAAGATGGGACATATTTAGTAGTTTTGTCAGATTTTATCACTAGAACCTAGTGATAGAGGTTTTTTTTGACTCCTCGTTCCGATGTTGGGCCACCGGTTTCTCATTAGTCTTTCAACTGGAGTTCATTTGGCCTTTCAGTCCATGGATCATCATTCGACCATGTAGCCAGTCGGCAAGCATTCAGCGTCAACTGGGTGGATCATCTCAAGCTGGTCAGGTAGGGTATCAACCCCAAAAAAACCAAATTGATATAATATGATGATTTAACATATAGAATCCATTTAACCAAATTCTATACCCATAATTGGCTGAAACTAATTTAAAATTATTCCCTTAGATGGGATCACAAACCTAGTATTTAAATTAAAAATTTTCAAATGTTTGAAATGTTTTTATATCAAATATAAAAATTTTATTGATTTCAATAACCTAAATTATATTAATTGATGTAAAATTTTAATTAAAAAACATTAAGAAAAAAATAAAATATTATTTTTCACAAACATAAATTTTACAAAAAATAATTTTCTAATTGATATTCATTGTTTAAAATATTTATAAAAAATAAAAATTCTAAATAAAATAAATTAAATTAAAATAATGTATATTTTTATATCCTACTTCCAAAAATGATGTTGATTTTTTCAAATAAATATTATATAAGTGTAAAATTTTGATTTAAAATGGGTTCTCAATTAAAATCTTGTGAAAGTACTTTTAGGAAAAATATATATTTCTATGAATAAAATTTTACTTATTCATATATTATACCTATAAAATCTATTTGGTGAGTATAAAAATATTTATTAAATATATAATATTTCTGTTTTATTGAAAAAATTATTCAAAAGTAATTTTTTAAGATAAAATAGTGTGTGTATATAGAAAAATAGATTCTTATAAAATGAATTTCTTCATTCTAAAATATTTATTGTATTTATTTATAACTATTTGAAAAAGAAGGACACATTTAATATATGTGTGTAGTTTCTATTTTCACAATTTAAATTATCTTATTTGTAATATCCATTATAATGTATTTCTTTTAAATATAATAGTTTTCTAAAAATAATAATACTATTATATTATTGTTCTTTAAAACACGGTTTTATGTGTAATGGAATCTTTCAAAGGGACTTGCTCTTGAATGTAGTAAAGGGAAAACATAGTGTGGCATTTAATGCAAGATAATATATGTATTTTATGTATCATAATCATCAATTGGTTTTTATGTAACTGAATCCACACTTAGTGATGTCTTATAACAAATTATATATTCAGTGTTCTATGAAATAGAAAAATATAACAAAGTTGTAATTAAATAAAAAAATATTCCAAAACATATAGGGGGGATACAGATTCAAAGATACAGAATAATTTTTGTAAAACAATTAAAAAAAACAATAACTGAACAGTCCTCATGTGGAAGTAACCAAACATCAATCACACAAAAATATAATACCACATTTCTATTAAACAACACATCTCGAACCTAATGGTGGTCTCCTATTTTAAATATGATACTCAGTATTGGAGATACTTAAATATGTTATAATGCATTTTATTAATAATATTATACTAATAACTATCACATTCGATGTAATAAAAAAACCCGAAACACATTAATGTTATTTCACCCCTAGGGTATACCTGACATCTCCGATGTAATAGTGATCTTAGATTTCTGATAAGATACACCTTCAGAAAGTTATATTAATTTTTTTATAAAAAATTGTAATTGAATATTAAATGGATTCACCATTTTTGTGTGATGTTACTAAACTCTCAATGCGCACAAATGTGATGTCATGTACTTGGTAAACTCCACATCCCAGACCTAACTATAGAGACACATGCTCAAGAAAAATGGATAATACATAATTTTATATGAATATTTTTCACCTAAAAAATAAATTAACAAGGACCATAATAGTTTTGTGTCCTTAAAAACATAGAAACATAATCATTACAGTTGGTGAAAGATATTTTTAATCTCCCATAAATATCATCCCATTAGTAATCCAACATTGAACCATTCTTCATAAACAATGTAAAGGAATCATAAGAAATAGGTGAGAAGAGAGTCTTTATAAGGATATATAAGGATGATATATAATCATAACATGAGTATAAGTATAAAGGAATATGATCATAACATTAGAGGATCAAACCTTACATATCAAATATCATAATCAAGAGTCTTGTAATAGATATTTGTAGTTCACAGGACATTAATCATACATAAATAAAGAGCATAATCCACAAAATCATAACATAAGCATAGGATATGTGATTTTGGATGAAAAGAAAACATATAAAAGTATTTTTCATAATAGTAATGTCTTAATGATGAGGGAATATCAGTGGAATGTGTACAAGTCAGAAGTAATCATTGTAGACAAGGTTCACTCCCAAGAATATCATAGTGGACATAGTCCTTTACTAGGAAGTGTTCACACACTATTCCGTACTTGTATTACTGAACCTAGTTTTAATCCCATTCATTCTTGAGTTTAATACTCCAACATTAATAATTTTTATAACCTTGTATCACTGAACTGGGTTTACATCTCATTCCATCCCCTTATTACTGAACTGTTTTCACTCCTCATTCCATCCTTATATTATTGACCCATATTCACTCCTCATTCTTATCATATATTATGGAAATTGGTTCACATCTCATTCCATCTCAATTTTAATTAAATGAGTTCAATCCTTGTTCCATCTATGTATTACTAAATATAGGATAATCCTCATTCAATCTTTGTATTACTGAACTGAGATCACTATATGTTGATTAAATATATTACTGAACTGAGTTCAGTCCTCATTCTTGCCCTATGAATCTCATGAGTATTATAAATCTTTACCCAATTAATATTAGGTACATATATTTCCTAACCATAACATAATTAAATCATTCATACTTATTCCACAAGATATTAAAATATTCAATATATAATGACCCATAATATAAGATATGGGTCCTATTAACATAATATCGTAACCCATGTAATCAAATGTTTATAATTAACATTTCATCATATAAAAAAGTATGTAAAAGCTATAGGATTCATAATCATTTCATTATAGAATAACATTGATTGGAATCAGGTATCATAGTTATTTTATCATGGAATAACCCATTGCAGATATTTGGGTTCCATAAATAACATTTCATCATATTCATAAGCCAATCAATAAAATAATAATAATAGTTTCCTTTTATGATAAACATAGTAATGAATAATCTATATCAATAGATATCATCATGGATGGTGAATGATTATTAAAGATCACATAGATCAAAAAATTTCATAGAAATTAAATATTTCAAAAATATAAAATAATTTAAATAATTTTCATCGAAACAAATTTGAAAACATATATATGAATAATGAAAAATAATATAATTAATTTCATGTGGAAAATACACTTCTATATTTTTGAAATTATTTAAAATAATAATAATTTTAAAGTCATTTTTATTTGAAAATATCATTTATTAGATATAAAAGAATAATTGAAAACCATTTTAAAATATAAAACATTTATGAAAACCACTAAAAATAAATAATTTTAAAAAATTTAGGACAATATTTTTCTTTTAAAAATAAAAATATAAACATTGAAAGTAATAATAATGGAAATTATGGTTGGTAAATATGTACATTTTGAAAATGCCGTGTGCAATGTAAAATTTTTAGAAAAGATCCTTCATCAGAAAATTACAAATAAAATCAATTTAAAATAATTTTTATTAAAATGTTAAAATAAGGGAAAATTTTTACCCTAAACAACATAGAAAAACACTTAATGAAAACAATTTTAGAAATCTGGATTTGTGAATAATATAGATTTCCAGCCAAAGATAGAAATGATGGTAAATATTTATAAAAATCCTTTAATAATTATATTAAGCAAACAAATAGTGAAAAAATGGTATAAATACATAGAGGCATCATCAATATCTATATTATAAGAAAAAACATGAGATTCATGCATTATGGATTATAGTATCTCATTAATTGAAGAATAATAATAATCAATTTCGATAAATTATTAGATTGTGTCAAAACATTTTTACCACTTCTATAACATTAAATCATAATAATGTGGAAATAATAACCTTAAATAGACGATAACATGTCTTGAAAATTAGTGAACTCGTGATATAACATGTAAATGGTAGCATATACACCTCATAGAAAAATATAGGCACATTACATGACATGTGTCTCCAAGAAGGAATGTTGAGAAAAAAATACATTATTAATTTGGTAACGTTCTAACCATAATCCCCATGAAAAAATACTAGTAATTTTATATTTAAATATCCATTATTTATGTATAATAACCATATAATACATTCCTGGGAAATATATACACCATAAAAATAAATTAGTGATGAATAAGGCATAGATCTCATAGTTATAAAAGTGGGATATAAATAACCCTTACTATATGAATTGAATTTATTTGTACATGTTCAGAACTATTTTATAGTAAGTATAATATTGTTATATTATATTATTTTTACTTCATACAACTATTTTACTAAACATTTCATGTTAATGTTAAGGATTGGGTGACATCCTATTTATTTTTCATAGATATTTCTCTTTTTACATAGATCATTATTTACTTATTTCCATAATTTATAAAATGATTTAAATGTCATATATTATCATTATATAAATTCTTATAATAATCTATAATATATAAAAATGTAAAATAGAATACACCATTCATGGAGACGATATGTTGTACATATGCATGAATGTTGTATTTGTTTTATTATCATATTGAATGAAATAAAGTACATGGAATATATGTATATATATTATCACCCCAGAATAAATAATATTTTATTTATATCTTATAATTTTTCTATACTCATCCTTGATACATTCAATGTATTTTGTGAATAAATCAAATATCTTGGAGGAGGTGGTAGTCCACCCTTCCACAAATTATGTTATAGTATTTACACAAAGTTTAATTTATAAAGGTATGTTTTGAGTTATAATTTTGGTATAATAAAATATATAATAAAATTTTAAATATCATATAATCTATTATTTCCTTTATAATTCAAAACCATGAGTTGTGGTAAAGAAAAAATGGAAAAAATTGTTTTTATTTAGGTCATCCACCATACACACAAATGATTTGTTTTCTTCCAATATAATAGAAATGTATATAGTTGTAGGTTATAACCTTATAAATAAACATATAAGTACATTTAAGATACAAGGGTTCATTTTTATAATTTAATAATATCAAATTAGTGTCTATAGAATGAAAATAACAATGGAGCTTGTGGATGGATGTTACCACTTCTTTTGATAATTCTTTTTGGTTGGAACCAAAGGACTATCTTGGTTTGATTTCATCTCAATGTGAGCCTTCTTGGTTGAGATTAAGGAATTTATAATAATATTTATTTATACTATGGGCATGTAAATGTGTATTTAGTTGTGTGAGTATGTGAAGGGGTGAGTGCCCTTTTATAGTGGATGAGGAGTGAAATTATTGTAAATATGAAATTGAAAACACTCAAGAGAGGTCTCCCTAACACCATGTGCCTAAAAAAATATTATTTTTTATAGAAATTTGTGTATATAGTATAAATTTGGCATGAACATAGTGGTTTTAAATATTTCGGTGGTATTTTTCCCCATATGTTAATGTTTAAGCACTATGGGAAGTCATTTTTACCTTTATCACAGTAATTTTATTTAATTACATTCACAAATATTTTTGTTTCAAACCTTGGGTGAAATTAATAGATATTCAATTAGTTTTTAAAAATTATTACCATATAGTTGGTATAAATTAACATAATATTAATCTATTATTTCAGTATTAAATATTGATTTTGGACGAGATGAAGTCAAAATTTATGAAATATTATTATATCCCATTTGAATGCCAAATTAGCTCCAACAACAAGAATCATGTTAATTGAATTAAAATTTCCCTATTTATACATTAAAATGAAATTAATATATAATTTAACTCTGTAAATATATTAGATGAAAAATAAAAAATAAATTAAAATTCTGTATTTTTCACTATTTATTAAAAAAATAAACTTTTCAGAACAATTCAAAACAATTAACCCAGTGTAAAATTCAACATTCAGATTTTAAAATATAGTTTCATTTTGTATAATAACAATTATAAAATTTTCAATATTTTTATATAAAATATTTTTTCCATTAAAAGACATTAAAATTAACTTTTAGAAAAAACCATTTTTATTGCTAAAATTTTAATTTTTTTGCTTATCTAATAACTATCAATTCACTTGGACGAGTATATATAATATTTACTAAATATATTATATATAAATAAAATTTAAACCATTCCTCAAAATATGTTTTTTTATTGAGATAAAACTTTGTTTTTACATTAAAAAATAATTTTCTTAGAAAATCAGTTTATATTTTTCTACAAGTTTTTACATTGATTTATAAAACATTGATACCCAATGGATTCATATTATATAAACATATAGTTATTATTTTAACAATATAGTTATCCTTATTCATAACATTCATTCTAATGGATATATTATAACTATAATTATATTTTAATAACAATATTAATAGTATATTGTAGTTTGTTAAAACTCATCCTTATGTGTAACACAAGAAATTGAAGGGACAATGTATTCTTTGTTACACAAGACAACCATATTGTTTCATGTACTAAAATATAATATATTTTCTTTATTGTGTAATATTAAATTGGTTTTTTTATAAAAAAATAAAAACATTGAGATTCTTCAAAAGATAATCTATATTTAGTGCTATGTGAAATGAAAAATATTTAAATGATTAAATTAATTTCAAAAAAATAAAATAAAATCTATGGGTATTAAATTCTACTTCCCTTAAAATGAATAGATATATCAAAATTCATCTTAGTTATCAATGGTTTAATTATTTATGTTCTTTATATTGAAAGCCACATCATAAAAATGGATATTGAAACTTCATTTACAATGGGGATTTTTTAAACATAATGGTTAACAAAAGTTACTCATAAATAGTATTCTAAATAGAAGATAATAGGTGTAATTTGAAAACAAAAACATTTAAGGATATATTATATAATCATATCGATTGTAATAGATAGCTGATTATAACAATGTTGTTGATTCTGAGAAGGTTAACAATTACAAAACCATAAATTGATGAAGCATGAAAGAGGTCATGGATATCACAAAAATCATTATAATAGATAAATATTTTATTTTAAGACACTTTTTTCTTGACAATAATGTATTTTCATGATATTATATAAAAATATGACTTCAGGAAAACCTTCCCCTTTGTTATCAGTTGATAAGTTTCCACTTCATCTATTATTCTAAGAAATAAGGTTGAGTTTTCCTTTATGAAATCATTATCAGACCATGAGATCCATAAATATAATGATATGTGATTCCATGTGACGTTAGTAATCAAATAATGGTTATCACATGTTATTCAATATGAATTAATCCTCACATTGTGAGATAATACATTAATATCAAAAAAAATCTAAATCATATAATAAACCATTATATAAATGGTTTACCTTATAACTCTTGAAAAATATATATGTTAAAAACCATAGAAATATTGTCAAAAATATTCTGTTAAATAGTTTATCATCTACCGACCATATATAATAAAGTAGGTCTTATTTTCATATACCAAACATGTGATTACCTTCATAATTAATTCTCTTCAAACATGGTAATGAATTCAATTTGAATAAACCATTTAAAAAAAATTATTGTTCATTTATTCAAATGTTTATTAGATTTATTATTTAAATCTAACAAAATTATAAACTTCATCAATGACAGCATAAAAAATTTCAATAAATACTTAATTAGTTCCAAAATAATCAGTAGCATCCAATTTACTTACTCATATCCATAATCTCATCTTTCCAGCATCATTATATTATCATAATTAACATATTATCTATTTTATTTCCCTAAATTATATATTTCCCCTGAACCTGACCTTGACATTAAATTACTTTTCAATGTATTTATCACCATTAAACATATTTTTTCTATACATAATGAAAATTTTTCCTGAAAAAACATATATATTTTATGATTCATATTACATTATAATTGATTTCCAAATCATATACACTTAAATAATCTATCTCTATTTTTAAAACCATTACTCAGCATATGTCCTATTATTCCTTAAATCCAATATCATAGAATAAGAAACATTAATCTTTTGTTAAGGGTACTCAACAAAAATCTAATCATGCTTCTTAAATTTAGTGTAAAAAACACTCTAATAAAATCAAATACATTTTATATGTAATTTTCAGTCATTTTAACATCACCATTATAACCAGTACTCATACCACATTATGAATTCTATTTATGAGATTACAACTTAGGGATTAAATTTTCATATTTCCAAAAATATACACTACTAAAACATTACAGGTTAAAAATGTTCTTTTTAGTTCTCACAATTGATTAAAACCATAAATTATTGGGTGGGAAGAACTTATCATTGAAGAAAACAATACAATCATAAAAAAATTACTTGTAGGATCCCTAAATTGTGACACATACTGATGACACCTTATGCTTATTCTTAGAGACATCCCCAAGCTTGTCCTCATAAATATTTCTATAGATCTCAAAACAATTTATCATCATAGTATCCAATGGTTAACTAAACCATTATTTTGATACCAACCACAACAACCCATGATTATTATACATTGATATTACACCATTTTATATGAATTTTCATATCATTACAAAAACACATGCATGAAGATAGTAATAATTTAGTGTGTATGGGGACCTCAACACATAATATTCTATTTTGGAGAAAATATTCACAATATACCCAGAATAACATCTTCTTGATTACTCCTAATGAAAATTTTCAACATACCCTAGGGAATGGAGTCATAAAAAAGAGGTGAGAAAAGATGCTCAGAATGGGTAAAAAGGGAGATATGTAAGCATATAATGAGATTAAGTTTATGAGAAAATGGTTATAACCTTATAAGATCATAATATACATATCTAATATCATAATCAAGAGTCATTGAGTTAATTTTAGTAGTTCATATGACATTATTCATAAGGAAATCAAGAGCATAATCCATGATGTAATAAAATAAGAATAATACATGTGATTGTGGATGAAATATAAACATATAAAATTATTTCCATTTTAGTAAAGGAATAATACCATTTCCTTATTTTCAGAATGGGTTCTCTCCCAAAGCCATCACAGTAGTTAGGGATCACTCCAAATAAAATCACAGTGGACAATGTCTTTTATTGAACCAAGTTCACTGGCCATTCTAGCCATGTATTACTAATCTAAGTTCACCTTCCACTATAACCCTATATTAACGAACCATGTACACACTTCATTCAATCCATGTATTTTTGAACATGGTTCATCTAGTATTTCATCCCTATGATACTTAATCGTGTTCACTCCACGTTCCAACCCTGCAATATTGAATCAAATTCACTCCAAGTTTTATCCCTATATTACTGAATCAGGCTCACCTCGCATTCCAGCCTTCTATTACTGAACTATGTTTACCCCTCATTTTATCCTTGTATTAATGATCTTAGTTCACCCCTCAATCTAGCCCTATAAATATCATGATTCATGTAACACCCCAAGCTTCTACGGTACGCTTCTCTTTGAATAATGTGATAGCGTGTGTTGTACGCAACACCGAGTTCTAACACACCATAACCAATCAAACTAGCTGTTATGAATAGTAATACCTATTTTTTGAAATTATATATATTTTATATTTCAAAATGGACTTCATTTCTGGATTCGGAATATCGACTTTAGCCTAAGGTGAAATTTTGGTACTTTTCGGATAACTTTAATATTTTGATTAATAGTGAAAATTACTAACTTTTAATTACAAACAACTTTTTTAGTCAAAATAATTAATAGTGATAAATTATGAATTTGAGTGGTTTTAAAGTATATTTAGAATATATTTTTACCATTTAATATAATTTTGGTCATTGGACATAATTTTACAATTAAATCGGACATAAACAAGTGTCAATCATTTGATAGTTATTATCTCTTAAAAACACGCTCTTTATTTTAACAACGGGAATTAATTTTAAATTAATTTCTTCCAGTTCTGTGTTTTGAATTTTGAAAAATGGATTCCATATTTTGAATCAGGATGTTCAAATTGTTTAAATAGTTAACTTTTATTTTTTGACATTTTGAATAATTAGTGCGGTAAATATGTTATTTACCAAGGTTAAGGGTAAATCCGGTAAATAAGGGTTAAACAATAATATTATAATAATACTAAATTTCCCTAAAACGTGTCCTAACCTTATTGGTTGATACATATTCGACCATAGGCATCTTTGGGTTGATTTTGGGACCCCATGGAGCCACTTGTAGGTGATAGGGACACTTTATTTTAATTAAGTTAAAATGAATAGAAAAATGACACAAGCATATATCTTTTAAAAAAACAATTTTTACATAGTGTTATATATGTTGTATTTTTGAATATAAATATTAATTAGAAAGATAAAACGATTTCCTACATAATTATATTTTATTTATAATTTTTAGACATTAAATAATGTAATTTATTTATGACACAATGATGATGCAGTAATTACCATAATAGTGAAAAATTAAACTAATTGATATTATAAATACAAAAATAAATATAATTTGATACTTTTAATGATTTAAACTAATTTTCTAAGTTAATATGACATGTTTGGAATGATATAATTAAATTATTTTGAAGTAATCTTTCTGTTATGAGTTTCACAAAAATCAATTATTGAATATTGTCAAAATTGACATAAAAGCGCTTTTAAAACAAATATTATATTATTAATTGATATTAAATTCCTAAAAATATAAGGTTCGGCCAAGAGACTTATATCATGATATGGGTATAATTAATGGACCACTTTGGGGTCTCTTGAATGTATATAGTAATCTTATTAACCATATAATATAAAAATACAAAGAGACATTGTAAAAGTGAAACTAATTAACTTATTGTTAATACTTAAAGATATGGTTAATATAAGTACCCAAACCTATCTAAATTCTATTGGATGAGTGTTTTTATACTAATACCCACCTTAAAATTTATATAATACACTTTGGGTCCATTAGAAACAGAATATGAATTTATTATAAATTAATATTTCTATCTTTTCCAAAGGTGCCCCTCACCCCTCTTATAAAAGGGAACTCCCCCTTCTCATTACTTCACACCTTCAAATCCTTTTGGATCGGCCAAACTCTGCCCAAATACTCTCCAAACATCCCTCACTACAAACTATAGGCCTTAGTGTGATCAGAAAGCCAACCTAAGGAGCTTTTTTGATCAAATCAAATGGAATAACCTAAAGAAGAGGTAATGATTTCACCAACCTCTTCCAAGTTCCTTTCTTCTTCCACTTCTTCTTCCTTTGTTGTTACCATTCTATAATAATAACTCCAGTATCATATATATACTGTGATGTTATTATAAATATGGTATAACCATATTCAGTATTCTATCCATCTTTTGAATAATATTTCACCATACGTGCGTACGTACGACTTATCGTCTCCACATCATGGTGTAATTGTTATTCAATAAATTATTATTTGGATGGGTATATTAATGATGTGTAATTAATGTAAATAATAAATGTAACAAGATAATTATTCTGTATATATGATATAACATCCATTTATATATTATTTTAATATCAAAAGAACGATATCGTCGCTTGTGCGTACGTACGGACTACCGTCTCCACGAACGCGATGAGATTCATTCTCCATCGTATCCATTCAAGTATAATTATCATTTGATGATTTAAAAATAATGTTTAAGGACTTGATATAATTCTGTATATGAATAATATACAACCTATCCATGACAAACATGGCTTGTTTAATAAAACATATAAAAGAAAATGAGCAAGTTAACACCCAGAACAACGATAGTACTAAGATATTATTAACAAAGCAATGTTAAAAGAACATATATGATATCATATGAATGTATATGATTCTTTTATAATTTAATAACAATTATTTCAATATTATACATGAGGTTAACCTACCCCAACCAAGAAAATGTAAAAGGTAAGGGTTATTTCACAATCTCTTCATCATCTGAGGTTGTTTATACGAAATAATATAATGGGATATCTTTATCATCCACATCCATGTTTCTTAAAAATGTATTTCAATTTTATTAATATTTACTAGAATATGGGTTAAAGTCATTTATACCACTGTTTGACTTTTTATAAGAGGTTTATAAAGTAATCCTTTCGTCGTTTTCCAAACAAGGTTCTTTTTAACCTTTTCAAAAAAATTAAGGTAAGAATGTTTTTTTAACTTATACAACAGGTGCGGCTATTTTCGACTGTTATAAAATCATAGAAGCTTCCCTTACAAGCTTATAATAATATTTTCAAAGAAATTGTTTTATTTCATAAATATTAGACTCTTCAATGATTTCAAAATAGAAATAGATATTTCTCTAAAAAGAGTTTTGATTTCATCTATGTCAATATCCTTTGATGGATTTTACGCTTATTTGAAGTTGATTTATTATGATACAAAACATCTATTTTGTATTGAAGGTTTTGTGATATGTTTGACTGTGGATGTGCTATTTTTATACCGTTCATAGTTTATGGTGAATGTATTGACATTTCAATGCTAGTTTTAATACGAATGTTTATGTTATGTTTAAACGTTTTCATATGGGAATGCATTGGACTTAATATGTGACGGGTGGAGCCCGCTATAGCTCCTCGATGCATCGATAAGTCTCACGAGACAAACTAGTGTCTTGTCACAAGGCCTTGAAAAATCTTATTTGTTGTCTTGGCACAAGGCATTGGCTATGTGGTTATGAATGTCTGGCATTATGCATTCCATCATTATGAAAGTGGTTATTGATATTTCACGTGATTATTCGATTAGTAGAATATCCATGTGAATAAGTAAATGACATTATTTCATTTTACATTTGCCATAGTATGTTGAAGTTCAAGTTTAAAAGGCTATTGTTTTAGTTATACATTGCCTTAAATGTTTATGCTTATTTTTGGAAGTTTCGGCTATATTGTTATCCTTATTGGGCATTTGAGCTCACCCCTTTTCTATGTTTTATTTTTCCCAGGATGTGAAGAAGTAAGTTATGAATTACCTGTAGGGATAGTATGTGGGGATATGAGTGTGGAATATGGAGACTATATTGTTGTAGTAGTTTTTCACTTTATGATGTAATGTAAAACATTATGAAAATATCTAGTGTTTCCAAGGCTACTAAACCAATCGGTCTTTTGAGATTTGATCATTTTTGTGATCATGCCAATGTTATGTAATAATGCACCGACTATAGGTAACTGGGGTCAGGGCATTACAGTTGGTATCTGAGGAAGTTTAGTACAAACCTTGGAAGCTAGATTTAGATAAACTCTGATTATAGCACATAGATTTAAGATGGAATTTGAGGATTAGTGTAGAAGAACTTCCTAGAATTTTGGTATTGTAGAGATTTTGTGAGTTTTCCGAGAAATACATCCCTATCTGGATACGAGCAGGTAGAGGCAGCTCTGGCACAGATGTACCTAGGGGTAAAACCCGAAAACACCGCTTTGAGCTAGACTCGAACGGGAACTAGTGCATGACAACGAGCCTTGCTGCACTCTTGGTTATGACACTCCCTGGGGATGTGCTTAGGATATCTCTCATTTTCATTACAAATAATTATGAAGGGTTTATGAGTATATACTTCCTCAAAGAAATTTTTTTATGATTATGGATTACATACATAAATATTTCAATTTCTGATAAGTGTTTTATAAGTATGGGATTATGTATTTTGATTCATAAACTGATCTAGTTTATGCCAGTTTTTAGAAATGGTGCCTAGTGGAAGAAATGGAAACCATATCAATGCACACACTCCATGTAGGGATTTCCCTCCTGCTCAAGATAATTATAGTGGAGCTGGTGATGCAACTGGTGCCGATCAGCTAATCACCATACTGGGACAACTCACTCAGGTTATGAATAATAACATTACTCGTATGGAGCACCCTGATCGGCAGCGTGGAGGATCAATGATAGGTCGATTCATGAGGAAATAACCAGCAATGTTCAATGGGAGTACAAATCCCTTAGTAGCTGAGCAATGGATATTTTCCCTAGAGAAAATATTTAATGCTTTGGGGAGTAGTTAAAGGGAAAAAGTTATCATGGCAGTTTACCGCCTCACTGGAGATGTTGATCAATGGTGGTCATTGATTCAACATACGAAGGAAGATGATGAAGTATCAAATATGGAATGGAGGGAGTTCAAAGATCTATTTTTATAAAAATACTTTCCTCGCGACCATCGAGCAGATAAGGAAAGGAAATTTCTGAGTCTAAGAGAGAAGGAGGATGAGAATGTCACAAAGTATGAGGATAACTTTATAAGGTTAGCAATGTATGATGGAGATTATATAAGTAACCCAAGAAGTAAGATTGATCGTTCCTTTGGTGGGTTCAAACCATTTCTCCGTCGAGCATTAGTCTCACAATCCTTTTCATCGTACGAAGACATTGTCTCATGTGCTAACAAGACCGAAAAAAAATTCTCTAAGTCTTATGACTTTAAAGCAAAGCAAGAGAAGAAGATATCTGCTGATAAATCTAGGAATGGAAATAAGCGGAATAATGAAAATGTTGAATATCCATCCTATGGTAAATGTGGTAAGAATCACCCCGGTACTTGATTGAATGGAACATGAGTCTGTTATAATTGTGGTAAAAAAGGCCACCAAGCTTGTGATTGAAAAAGGAGGAAGGAAGCTACCAATGATCAGTGCTACAATTGCAGGGAGATGGGACATTATGTAAATGAATGTCCTAAGTTTCAGGATAACTTACCTCAGAAAAGGCAAAGGGATCAAGGCCAAGCTTATGCTATCACTGCTGTTGAGGTAGAAGCTCTGAAAGACATGGTGGCAGGTAATTTAATGGTTTCCTCAAGTTTAGAAAATGCATTATTTGATTCCGGATCATTGCATTGTTTCATATCTTCCCAGTTTGCTAAGAAAATTAGATATTTCCAATTTTATTTAACAAGGGAGTTTTCAGTTAAAACTCCTAACGGAATTATCATTGCAACAATGTTTTGTGAATCAGTCCCCATTAGAGCACATAAATGTTATTTATCTGTTGAACTCTTCGTCATACCTATGATTGAGTTTGATATAATCCTCGGTATGTAATGGCTTTCGGACTATGATGCGAAGATTTATTGTAAGAAGAAAGAGGTTACGATTCTTGATGATGATGATAAGGAACACCATATCATTAGAGCAGAATCGTCACCACCAAATTCTTATCTAGATCCACCCCCAATAGCTCAACTAAATTCAATTATTGAGGAGAAGATAATGGAATAACTGTGTTTGAGGAAAGGAATGTTCAAATAGAGGATGTACCTGTTGTGAATGAATTTGTAGATGTATTTCCAGAAGATTTACCTGGATATCCTCCAGAACGAGAAGTTGATTTTTCTATTTATTTAATTCCTGGATCAAGGCCTATATCGAAGACCCCTTTTAGAATGGCCACTGTAGAATTAGTCAAACTAAATAAACAAATAGAGGAATTGAGTAATAATGGATTTATTCGCCCTTGTGTTTCTCTATGGGGATCCCCTGTTCTTTTTGTTAAAAAGAAAGATGGATCCATGAGGTTATGTATCGACTACAGGGAGATCAATGCTATAACAATAAAGAACAAGTATCCCCTACCTCGCATTGATGATTTATTTCACCAACTGCATGGAGCTCAATACTTTTCAAAGATTGACCTTTGATATGGATACCATCAGTTGTGTGTGAAGAAGGAAGACATTCCAAAGACAGTATTTCGAACCAGGTACGAGCATTACGAGTTTACTGTAATGCCATTTGGATTGACTAATGCACCCTCTGTATTCATTGATCTGATGAATAGAGTTTTCTAGGAGTATCTCGATAAATTTTTGGTGTTCTTTATTGATTATATCTTGGTATACTCCAAAAGCTACGAAAATAATGAAAATCACTTGCGCATTATCTTTAAGACACTGAGAAGACATGAATTATATGGGACGTTTAGAAAGTGTGAATTATGGCTTCACGATATTTCCTTTCTTGTCCATATAGTCTCTAAATATGGAATCTCTGTTGATCCTTCTAAGACCAAGGAAATCCAAGAATGGCCAGCACCGACGAGTATAACTGAGGTACATAGTTTTATTGGTTTAGTAGGTTATTATCGACGTTTCGTCCAGAATTTTGCCCGATTGGCTAACCCATTAACTAAGCTCACATGTAAATGGGTTAAATTTGTTTTGAAAAAAGAGTGTGAAGAATTTTTCGAAAAACTAAAGAGAAGATTAGTCGATGCTCCTATATTGACTCTACCATCGAGAAATGATGGGTTCGTTATTTATAGTGATGCATCGAAGAAAGGACTTGGTAGTGTCCTTATAGAGAATGATAGAGTTATTGCAAATGCATCACGACAGTTGAAAATTCATGAACAAAACTATCCTACACATGATCTCGAATTAGCAGCTGTGATATTTTCTTTGAAGATATGGACGCACTACCTCTATGGTGAAAAATGTGAGATTTATACTGATCACAAGAGTTTTAAGTATATTTTCTCACAAAAAGAACTCAACATGAGGAAAATGAGATGGCTTGCATTACTCAAGGATTATGATTTTACGATACACTACCACCTGGGGATAGAGAATAAGGTGGAATATGCTTTGAGCAGAAAAGACCATGGAGTTTGAACGTGATAAGAATTGAAAGGGATCCAATTTTGATGGATCTAGTATGATGGACATGTGAATAACTAGGGAAGGTGAAACATCAATGATTTTTCAAATGGATGTCAAACCATCTTTACTATAAAGGATTAAGAGTTCTCACACCGATGATGAAGAATTTCAAAAGAAGATTAAAGCTGTGAATGATGGGATATTGAGAGACTTTGTGTATGAAGATAGAATTTTGAAATTTGGGATGAGACTTTCTGTTCCCAATATACCTAGTATAAAAAGGGAATTGATGGTTGATGCTCATAGTTACAATTTCTCTATACACCCTAGGAGCACCAAAATGTATAGAGATTTGAAGGAACATTTTTGGTGGGACAACATGAAGAGGGAGATTGCTGATTTTGTGTCAAGATGTATGGTTTGTCAAAAAGTGAAAGATGGAAGGAAACAACCTGGAGGAGTTATGCAACCTTTTCCCATACCTGAGTGGAAATGGGACAATATTATGATGGACTTTGTCATGGGGTTTCCAAAGACTCCTAGAAGGAACGATACAATATGTGTTATTGTTGATCGTCTTACCAAGTCAGCACATTTTCTTGCAATAAGAGAAGATCTACCACTAGAACATCTAGCAAGACTATATATTAATGATGTTGTGAGACTTCCTGAAGTACCCCTATATATTGTTTCTAATTGTGATCCCCGTTTTACTTCAAGATTCTGTAAGAGTTTTCAGAAATCCTTGTATACTGAACTCCATTTGAGAACTGCCTACCACCCTCAAACAGACGGACAATCAGAATGGACTATTCAAACCTTAGAAGACATGTTGAGATCCTGCTCACTTGACTTTCAGGGTATGTAGGATCAGTATTTACCTTTGGTAGAATTTTCATATAACAATAGCTTCCATTCGAGTATTCAGATGGCACCATATGAAGCGTTATACGGAAAGAGATGTCACACACCAACCTGTTGTGATGACGTTGGTGAAAGAAAACTTGAAGGTCCAGAACTGGTGGAGTAAACGATAGAAAAGGTGATGGTAATCCAAAATCACATCAAAGCAGCTCAAAGTAGGCAGAAGAGCTATGCAGATAATCAAAGGAAGGATTTAGAATTTCAAGTCGGTGATCATGTTTTCCTGAAGGTATCTCCATGGAAGGGAGTCATACATTTTGGTAAGAAAGGTAAATTGAGTACCAGGTACATCGAACCTTTCGAAATTCTAGAACGAATTGGGGTTGTAGCTTACCGATTGGCAATGCCGCCACGTCTTTCCAAAGTTCACGATGTGTTCCACATATCTATGTGGAGGAAATACATGACTGACCCAACGCATGTACTCACCTATGAGGAGTGAGAACTGGAACCCGATCTGTCTTATTGTGAAGATCCCGTCATGATTCTTGATATGATTGAACAAGTACTGAGAAACCGGACAACGCGTCTGGAAAAGGTTTTGTGGAGAAACCATAAGATGGAAGAGGCAACGTGGGAACCCTAGGAACTTATGATGAAGAACCAATTGAGTCTTTTTGTGTGATAAATATTCTAGAAATTTCAAGGAAAAAATTATTTGAAGGAGTGGAGAATGTAACACCCCAAGCTTCTACAGTACGCTTCTCTTAGAATAATGTGATAGCTTGTGTTGTACGCAACACCCAGTTCTAACACACCATAACCAATCAAACTAGCCGTTATGAATTGTAATACCTACCTTTTGAAATTATATATATTTTATATTTCAAAATGGACTTCATTTTTGGATTCGGAATATCGAATTTAGCCTAAGGTGAAATTTTGGTACTTTTCGGATAACTTTAATATTTTGATGAATAGTGAAAATTACTAAATTTTAATTACAAACAATCTTTTTTAATCAAATTAATTAATAGTGATAAATTATTAATTTGAGTGGTTTTAAAGTATATTTAGAATATATTTTTACCATTTAATATAATTTTGGTCATTGGACATAATTTTACATTTAAACTGGACATAAACATGTGTCAATCTTTTGATAGTTATTATCTCTTAAAAACACGCTTTTTGTTTTAACAACGGGAATTAATTTTAAATTAATTTCTGCCACTTATGTGTTATGAATTTTGAAAAATGGATTCCATATTTGGAATCAGGATGTTCAAATTTTGTAAATAGTTAACTTTTATTTTTAGACATTTTGAATAATTATTGCGGTAAATATTTTATTTACCATGGTTAAGGGTAAATCCGGTAAATAAGGGTTAAAAAATAATATTATAATAATACTAAATTAACCTAAAATGTGTCATAACCTTATTGGTTGATAAATATTCGATCATAGGCATCTTTGGGTCGATTTTGGGACCCCATGGAGCCACTTGTAGGTGATAGGGACACTATATTTTAATTAAGTTAAAATGAATACAAAAATGACACAAGCATATATCGTTTAGAAAAACAATTTTTACATAGGGTTATATATGTTGGATTTTCGACTGTAAATATTAATTAGAAATATAAAACTATTTTCTACATAATTATATTTTATTTATAATTTTTAGACATTAAATAATTTAATTTATTTATGACACAATGATGATGCAGTAAATACCATAATAGTGAAAAATTAAACTAATCAATATTATAAATACCCAAATAAATATAATTTGATACTTTTTATTAATTAAACTAATTTTATAAGTTAATATTACATGTTAGGAATTATGTAATTAAATATTTTTGAAGTAATCATTCTGTTATGAGTTTCAAAAAAATCAACTATTGAATAGTGTCAAAATTGACATAAAAGTGTTTTTAAAACAAATATTATGTTATTAATTGATATTAAATTCCTAAAAATCTAAGGATCATCCAAGAGACTTATCTCATGATAGTTTTATCATTAATGGATAACATGGTGGTCGCTTGGATGTATATGATAAGTTTATTAACCATATAATATAAAAATACAAACAGACATTGTAAAAGTGAAACTAATTAACTTAGAGTTAATACTTAAAGATAAGGTTAATATAAGTACCCAAACCTGTCTAAATTCTTTTTGGTTGAGTGGTTTTCGACACATACCCACCTTAAAAATTAAATAATCCACTTTTGAGCCATTATAAACCGAATATGAATTTAATATAAATTAATATTTCTAGCTTTTCCAAAGGTGCCCCTCACCACTCTTATAAGAAGGCACTCCCCCTTCTCAATACTTCACACCTTCAAAGCCTTTTGGTTCGGTCAAACTCTGACCAAATACTCTACCAACGTCCATAAATACAACCTATATGACTTAGTTTGATCAGGAAGCCAACCTAATTATCCCGTTTGATCAAATCAAAAGGAAGAACCAGATGAAGAGGTAATGATTTCACCACCCTCTTCCAAGTTCATTTCTTCTTCCACTTCTTCTTCCTTTGTTGTTACCATTCTAAAATAATACCTCCAGTATCATATATATACTGTGATGTTTTTATAAATATGGTACAACCATATTCTGTATTCTATCCATCTTTTGAATAACATGTCACCATACGTGCGTACGTACGGCTTGCCGTCTCCACGTCGTGGTGTAATTGTTATTCAATAAATTATTATTCGGATGGGTATAATAATGATGTGTAATTCATGTAAATAATAAATGTTACATGAGAATGATTATGTATAATTGATATACCATCCATTTATATATTATTTTAATATCAAAAGAATGATATTGTCGCTCGTGCGTACGTACGGACTACCGTCTCCATGAACGTGATAAGATTCATTCTCCATCGTATCCATTCAAGAATAATTATCATTTTATGATTTAAAAATAATGTTTAAGGACTTGATATCATTCTTTATATTAATAATATACAACTTATCCATGAAAAACATGGCTTATGTAACAAAACATATAAAAGAAAATGAGTAAGTTAACAACCGAAATGACAATAATACTAAGATATTATTAACAAAGCAATGTTAAAAGATCATATATGATATCATATGAATGTATATGATTCTTGTATAATTTAATAACAATTATTTTTCACTATTATACAAGAGGTTAACCTACCCCAACCAAGGAAAAGTACAAGGTAAGGGTTTTTTCACAATCTCTTTATCATCCGAGGTTGTTTATACGAAATAATCTACTAGGATCTCTTTATCATCCACATCCATGATTCTTAAAAATGTATTTCGAAAAAAATTACTATTTACTAGAATATGGGTTAAAGTCATTTATACCCTTGATTGACTTTTTATAAGATGTTTATAAAGGAATCTTTCTGTCATTTTCCAAACAAGGTGCTTTTTAACCTTTTCGACAAAATTAATATAAGAATGTTTTTTTAACTTATACGGCGGGTGTAGCTATTTTCTGCCACTATAAAATCGTCGAAGATTACCTTACATGATTATAAGAAATTTTCAAAGAAAATGTTTTATTTCATAAATATAAAACTCTTAAATGATTTCAAAATAGAAAGAGATATTTCTCTAAAAAGAGTTTTAATTTTATCTATGTCAACATCCTTTGATGGATTTTACGCTTATTTGAAGTTGATTTATTATGATACAAAACATCTATATTGTATTGAAGGTTTTGTGATATTTTTGACTGTGGATGTTTTATTTTTATACCGTTCATAGTTTATGGTGAAATTATTGACATTTCGTATGAAAGTTTTAATACGAATGTTTATGTTATGTTAAAACCATTTCATATGGGAATGCATGGGACTTAATATGTGAAGGGTGGAGCCCGCTATAGGTCCTCGATGCATCGGTAGGTCTCATGAGACAAACTAGTGTCTTGGCATAAGGCCTTGGAAAAATCTTATTTGTAGTCTTGGCATAAGGCCTTAGATATGTGGTTATGATAGTATGGCATTATGCATTCCATCATTATGAAAGTGGTTATTGATATTTCATGTGATTATTCGATTAGTAGGATATCCATCTGAATAAGTAAATGACATTATTTCATTTTACTTTTTCCATACTATGTTGAAGTTCAAGTTTAAAAGGCATTTGTTTTAGTTATACATTGCCATAAATGTTTATGCTTATTTTTGGAAGTTTCCTCTATATTGTTATCCTTACTGGGCATTTGAGCTCACCCCTTTTCTATGTTTTATTTTTCCTAGGATGTGAAGAAATAAGTTATGAATGACCTGCAGGGATAGTGTGTGGGGATATGAGTGTGGAATATGGAGACTATATTGTTGTAGTAGTTTTTCACTTTATGATGTAATGTAAAACATTATGAATATATCTAGTGTTTCCAAGGCTACTAAACCAATCGGTCTTTTGAGATATGATCTTTCTTGTGATCATGCCAATGTTATGTAATAATGCACTGACTCTAGGTAACTGGGGTCGGGGCGTTACAAGTCAGGTAAATATTTACTAAATTCATTGGAGGTATATATAGTTCCCACTATTCATATAATGAAATCATACATACATGTTCCAAATGACAATAAACCTTTCATCATGTCGTCACCTATAGGAAAAAGAACGTCTTTTCATCAAAATATTATCTTCACTAATGAAATTCAATGGTTATCATAAAAAATTAATAATATCAAATCTTATGGAAAATATATTTGTTTCATAATCATCTCACCACATAATACCAATGTAAAAAAGAATGTTTCATAATTAGTCATTCATGGTGTATCTAGTGGAAGAGGAACATGATTCATCATTATATAATAATATTAATCAGAAAACATAAAAATAAATAACAAGAATGGTGTTCATGGATCATTACCCTTGTAAGTCATAAACTATAGCAATGGATTTAATCTTATATGGAGATGTAATTTGAAAGATCAATTGGAATATAACTCTTCTTTGGAAATCAATTTTTGAAACATAAATTATTTTAAAAATCCTTTTTTGAAACCACATTAAATATATATATATATATATATATATTATGTGAAATAAATTAAAAAAAATTGGAGGAAAATAACATTTCCAGTATAAAAATTTACTTTTCAGACATAATCATTCTAAAAACATAATCTAATGAATATTAACATAAAAAAATTAAATAAAAACGTTGAAATCCATTTAACAAAAAGTAAAAATATAACCGATTAAAAAAATATTGTAAAAATTAACTTTTTGAAATATATTAAAAATACTAATTTAAAAAATATCATTTTAACAATTGAATATAATCTTAAAAAAAATATCAATGGGAAAATACATATAAGTTAAACATTGATTTTTCGGGGAAACAAGTTTTGAAATGTTTCATGATCACAAAACAATAAAGAGATTCCATTGAAAACTATTAATATTATAAAGGTAAAACATGGGTAAGAATTACATTAACATGTCATAGTAAAACATTTTTTACAACAATTTTTAAAAACCTGCATTTTTTAAAGAAAAACTCAGCTGAAAAGAGTAATAAAATCAATGTTTTCATAAGAACAATTTTTTTATTTTTCAGAAGTACCAGTGTGTTGGAGAATGGTAATAACACCTACAGATATCATGGATAACCATTTTATAAAAAAAAATTATTGTGATATGGATCATAATACTTTATCAATGGAAGTAATTATAAACAATCATGATAAGTTATTATGTTGTAGTAATAAACCATTATAACTTCTGTAACACTAAATAATAATACAATAACAAGAATACAATTATAATAATCCTAAAATATAATGAAAATAAGGAGATTAATGATATAATTAGACAAATGGAATTAAATATAACTTATAGAAAAATATAGGTGCATAACATAACATGTGTCTCAATGAAGGAAAATAGAATCAAAATTACATTACTGATTTGGTAACATTTAAACCATAAACCACAAGAAATAAATTTCATCAAATGATTATGTAATACCCAAAATTTTCTTTATAAGAATAAATTATTTCATCAAAGGTATGTATATACTCCAAAAAAATTTAATGACTGATGAAAAAGGCATAAGTCTCACAAATAAATAATGTGAGATGAGAAAACTCTTTTACATATGTCTTGAGTTTCTTTGTACATTTCAAAAACTAATGTTTAATTAGTATTTATTTATTATATATCTACCAAATAACCACAATATCTTATATTATACCATATTTATTTTCACTTTATATTACCCTTCTATTTAAATTTTAAATTAATGTTATGTTTTGGGTAATACCTACATTTTTTTGTATATGTTTTGACTTGTTATTCGTCTTTCTACTAATTATATAACTATTTAACTATTTAAATAATGTATAAAATGAATAATATATCATATATATCCATTATATAAATATTTATAATAATCTATAAAATATATTAATATGAAATCGAGTAAGAAGTTCATAGAAACGGTACGTCATAGGTGCGCATGAATGATATTCTGATTCTATTAGTGTATTAAAAGAAATAAAGTAAATTATATATAAGTGTATATATATAATCATTATATTGGATTAATTATTTAAAATATATCATATAATTTTATGATAACCATCATTAATTCATTCCATGTAATGTGTGCTTGAATCTCATTTATTGGACGGGGTTGTAGGGCACATGTCCACAAACGAAGTTATCGTATTGATGTAAAATGGATTGAATGAATAAATTTTTTATGTAATTATTAAAAAATAATAAATATATTAAAAAGAAATATGGTAAATAACATATAATCATTTTATTTCCATCACAATTCACAAATATGATAGGTTGTAATGGAAAAACGAATGACATCTTTTTGTGAAGTGGTAATCTATCTTATACATTAATTGTAAGATCATTACCCATTTGATTAAAGTTTGTGTATATGTATGTTGAAACCATATAATAAATACCAAACAAAATATTTATTCTAAATAATTAATTATATAATAATTTAATAAGAGTGTTTTTGGGGTGGAAAATGAAAAAAAATCAAAAGAGGAAATGGAAAGATGTTACCACTTGTTTGGGTAATTTTTTTTGGTTTGCACTAATGGAAAAATATAATTTTTAATTTTCCCAATGTGAGGATTCTAGGTACATATGGGGAATTTTTTGTGTTTATTTTTTTCATTTTATGGATGATAAAACGTGTCTTGGAACATTTTAGTAAGTGTTGAGGTGAGTTCTATTTTATAGTGGAAGATTAGTGGCATTCTTGTAAATATAAAATAATAAAACACTATTGAGTGGTCTCCCTAAAATCATGTTACTCAAATAATTTTTATTTTTATAGAAATGGAAGGATATAATATAAATCTAGATAATATATTTTGGAAATTTGTTGTGTATTTGGCTCAATAAGTAAATGTTTCACCACAATGTAAACTAGTTTTTATCTGAATCACTATAAATAATTTTAATTAATTTTAAAAATATATACAGAAATTTTTTTATACGTAGATAAATGTAATAAATTATTATTATTGTCAATATAGAATCCATTTTTATAAATTAAAACCACATCGGTTTCATAATTTAACTTAAAATTAATCCCGCAAACATGTCGTGAAATTGAGTTTTTAACGAGAAAACATCTGAAATATTAATATATTTATATATAAAATTTCAATGTGAAATTTCCTAAAATAACCAATAATATAATAATAAATGTATCATATATATAATTATACATTAAATTCAAATTTATATTTCATTTAGCAGTACAAATAAGAATGAAAAAAAATTTCGACTTGAAATTTGTTATTTTTCAATACACATCAAAAAATAAAACTCCTTTGAAAAATACAAAAAATTCACCCAATGTAAAATTTTATTCATATTTTAAATTATTTTTTTATTTTTTCATATAAAAATTATAAAATTGTTCAAATTTCATTGTAAAATTTGTCTCCATAAAAAGGTTGTAAAATGGCCATTTAGAAAAAAGTATCATTTTATTCAGAAAATTTGAAATATTATTATATTATACCAATAAAATATATTTGATGTATTTATTAAATAATTATTTAATATATATTATATAACTTTTCTTCAAAACATTCATCAAAAGTTGATTTTTAATATATTCATATAAATTTTTTTGTACATTGAAAATATTTTTCAAGAGAAGTAAATTCATTATTTTCAAGTAGTTCTCACATTAAATTATAACTATTTTTTATGAAAATGATTAATTGTATATACATTAATAAATAATATATAGAAAAATAATTTAATATTAATCATAACTTCTATTGTAATGGATAGGTGGTAACTAATATAGTATTTAAATAAAAATATTAATAGTACATTGTACTTCGTTAAAACTAAGTTATGTGTGTAGTGAACTAAATAAAAGGGACATAGTATTTTGTGTAACATAAGAAAAACATAATATTTCACATACCACAAAATAATATAATTGTAATTTTTAGTGAATGATTAACATGTTGAATCATATAGCGGAAGCCTGACATAGTTCTTTCCAACAACAATATCTATATTCTATATTGTCTATAATGAAATATAGAAAAAAGATTAAATTAATTTGAAACAATATTCACAAAATATATTAGTGAATGGTCTCTGATTTTCAATACGATACACCATAAGAGATATATTCTTTGATTTTCAAAATATAGATTTTTTTTAATTTAATAAACTAAATATTTTTTTTCTACCTGCACCAAGACTCTATGAGGCCCATAATCTTGTGTTATCCCAATACCTGACTGAGATCATATTCCATGGAAATTTTGAATGTTTTAAAAAATGATAAAAATTTGTAATTATTTGAAATTATCAATAATAAATATTCTTGTTCCTGTTATTTTTTTATTACTATATTCCTTGAAAGGAGACACCAGTTTCTATTATGCGATCATAATTTCATAAATCTGCGTAAAAAAGCCAACAAATCTTATTTAAATAATATCTATATTAATGGTATTGAAACATTCAAATCATTCTCATATCTAAATTCAGATATTTTTTATAATGGAAAAATTATATTTCCATGCCCAATATTTTAAAAGAAGATATTTGAAATGTTTTACCTTGTGGGACTTCATTTATTGATTTGTGGTTTCAGGAAAGATATTAATTTTCATTTCAACAATGCGAATAGAATTTAGTATAAAATTAAAATTATTCATTTTGAATTCATCATTACAAAATTTAGTACCTGTGGATTCTAGTCTATCTATCTAGGAAACAAAAACTAAAAATTATATTACATATCCTAAATCAGAACCCCCTTTGTTTTAAAATTTATTGAAATCAACTGAGTAATACTCATATAATGGTGTTTAGATGAGAAAATATAAATATGTTACAATATTTATGGCTGTTAAATTATAATTTCGAATATAAATTTCTTATTTCAATTAATATATCATTATTGGTTAAATCTTTGTTACCTGATGGAAATAAAATACCTATAAGTTTTTATGCAATTAAGAGGTTGGTCCATCATTTGGGTCATTGTTATCTAAAGAATCATCCCTTTTAAAATTACTTCATGTTAAATTACGGTGATTGTAAATCCATATCAATTTAAAAACATGGGGAGAATCATGTAATATATAGGGATAACGAGGATAATTTAAAATTCATATGATAAATTTGAGGTATTTAAAAAGTATAACAAATTTATAGCTTTTATTTATGTCTCGAAACAGAGATGCATTGATGAGAGGTGATAAATAAAAAATTTAGGACTGTAATATCATAAATCATCAATGTTATGGTGATTCATGGAATCACATTGATTACATTCAACATACCATTTCTTTTTATCATTATGACACATGGTTGGCTCTTTCTGCATAATCTTTTGACCATCTGGCTATTATAAAAATCAATATTTTTGTTGGATTATTTTTATTTCCACATACGACTTAAATCCATGGATTATGTTGAAGGATATATATATATATATATATATATATATATATATTCTTCTCTTAATTCCCAGTAATCCACATAAGAAAAGTGATGTTTATTTTATGCCACAAATTGGTTAGTTAATTTCATTACGTAATAATGATGTGGAAATATTTGATATAGTTTCAGATCAAAATTGTACACTTAATATTTCTTTAATATATATGATCATTGTACTTTTTTTGTATTATATATGATTTGGATGAATCACAAATTATCTAAAATCATGTATGTATTAAACAACTGAGAACAAATTGTTTATGCTTAGTAGCGGGGAAAAGACCAATTATTTTGACTTCTATAAAATATTTCTTCAACTGGATCACACTTTTTGAAAGAATATAAATTGTTTTTTTAAATTTATAATTGATAGAGACCAACCTATAGTAGGGATCTCAGGTATTCAAGAATAATATATCAACTCTTCATTACCTCTATTTACTTCCGGAGTAATAATAAATGAACAAAAAATACTATTTTTTGGGAATGATTATAATTTTTTCAAGGAATGTATTTTTTAGACCATCCATACAATAGTGTATTGTTATTTGTTCACATGTTACATGTAATTCATATTGTGAATGATTTCATGATAACATATTTTTTACCATGTTAGACAAACCCAGTAAGAGAAAATATTTTTTAATGGAATGAAAATATGTTTCCCAGAATTACAGTTATCCTGAACATTAATTATTTGAAGATGAATGATCACAAAATTTTATGAAGCCAAAAGTATCCTATAAACATTCTAAGGAAGTAAAATTCTTATTCTATCAAATGATTCCATATTTAATATTTAATTATTGTTATGATTCTAATTTTGCACACTCTGTGAGAAATATAAATATTTATTGTTCACAAATTCATGAATACCAAAGATTAAAGGATATATTACAGCTTATTGTTCTTGTATGAATATTTTATTCTTAAATATAGGTTATTTTTGTTGAAATATCATATTTCCTCTAAGATATTTGTGAGAAAACAATAGATCATGATTCATTGAGTATGATGTAAAAGGTTACTATTATAATTTTTTTGAAATAGGAGAAAAAATTATTTTCAGACTCCATCAAATCAATGGAATATTTAATAATACATTTTTCATACTTAGTTTAATATGGAGGACTAGTAAAAATTTCATATATTTACCGATTTGAGAGATGTATGAAAAAATGTAATAATAAATAACATAAAAATCATTGTTTGAAGGGTTAATTGGAGAATAGTAGTTGCTAGAGGATAATTTTAGTTTTCACATTATTATTTTAAATATAAATTTCTATTAAAAAATTACTAAATGGGTTATGATGAGAAATATGTTGATGATGTCATAAAAAAATCCTTCATACATATATTCTTCTAAAATGTGACAAAATAAAAATATTATTATTGTATGTAATAATTTTTTTTATTTTTTAAATTATTTATGAAATATACATTAATTGGAATTATTTTCTATACTATATTATGACCATATGAAAAAACAGTTGGGTAAAATATACATATTCTTATCTATAAAAAATTATCAGAATATTTTTTTCAAATTTGTTTCAAAGACTTGTATGTTATATTTGTTTTCATTGAACAATCTACAAATTTTTCAATGATAAGGAAATATTTTTATTTGTTTTTTTATAATAAACATCCATAAAAATAGTTAAAATATTATAATGGTTCTATGGTTAATGGATTCAAATCACATATATTTATATAGGGAAACTTAAAAAATCGTTTTATAATGGTGTTTTTTTAAAGAATATCCTCATAATGAATGAAAATTTGACTTTTATGGTATGATGGAATAAGTAATTACATTATGTTATCTACTATGAAATTATTTAACAATGATTAAATGTAATTTGTTTGATACTGATCAAGGGTCTTGAGTTCATCAACTTTTTGTAATTTTTATGGTTAAATATAATAGTCCTCTTCCATCAAATGCACCATTTATATTATGATATCACGCACAATAGGATTATTATAAATACTATATAGATGTTTTTGAGAAATTTTAATGATTTATGGAGTGTGAAAAATATGAAATCATTTTTCGGTCAATTTATGGAATACAAATAAAATTATATAAATATGAATTATTTTTAAAATATTAAAGATACATCCTAAAATATAACTCTTACCCACTAGGATAAAAAAATCAAATGATGAAACCCCTTTAGTTAAGGGTCAATGATATAGATAATTATTATGAAGTAATGATGGATGAGGAAACTAAAATTCATATAGAAGTTGATGATCTTGATGATGAGGATAAAGATATTATTTGCGAAGGAAATGATGAAGATGGTGACAATTTTTGTATTATATAGAGGTATTTCATTACAATAAATAATTATATTATTATAATTATTATTTTTTGGTATTATAATTTTAAAAAAATACATTATAGGAATTAATATCATATTCTGTTCTCTATAGGATATTTTTTTTTGACATTTTCTTATAGGTAATAATATATTTTTTAAGTTGATTGAGATGCTCTTGATGATCTATTTTTTTCTCCAATTAATGTCACATTATATGCTGATTAGACCAATTCATCTAATCTTTATGATGTAGTACCGATTAGGATGTGGTGTGCTCCTTCTAATTGATGATTCCAAATACTTTTCATGAGAAATGGTGGCCTTTTTACTGTGATCCTTATTTAAGGAGGAATGATTAATGGGTCAAGATATTTATTTAATATTTTCTTTATTTATTAATTTTGGTAATAATTTTTGGATTATTACTTTTCATTTGTACTACATTCACATTTATCTATTTGGGAGGCTGGTAAGATTCAATGAAATTATTATTCTGATCCATGGACATCATGGGACCTGGTTCTCATCTTTGTGTGGTATAATATGTTCCACCACTGAGTTGTATGTTATTAAATAATATATATTTTTTAATTTTTTCTTAATTACTAACATATTTATTTTAACTATCTTATAGAATTTATTTTTTCCAATCCATAATATCCTGATATATCTTATTTGAGAGGCATGGGATATATTTATAAATGATCACTTTCACCAGTTTTAGAAAATCTAATAGATTGAGCTACTGATCAGGCATCAACTACTGTTTTCGACCAGTCTTGCATAACCCATAAACTATACTATATAATAGAATTATATTGGGATGGGTTATTCTCATATTGGAGAGGAGAATGTTATAGAACGATATCATCCTATGGGTGTCAGATCTTGGTGAGGTAGTATGTCACACATAGGGTCAGAATTCTTACATCTTGCCTATATCGAACAAATATAGTAAGTGATATTCTTTGTTAATGTATATATATATTTTAACTGTAATATGTTTTTTATATTATAGAGACCTATACTGACCCATCTATTATATAATATGAAATTTTAATAAGGTTTATAATGAACCCCATACAAGAGTTGTTAAAGGTGACTGACAATGCCATGTTGTGGTATGTAATTTATTTAAAAATTAAAAGAATTTAAATTTTATTGTTTTTATAATTTTTAATTATATTTGAAGGAAATTTATCTGACTATGAATTCTAAATCACATGAGATTCAAGTTAAAAGTGAACAAGATTCCATTTGTGATTTGGGTTTTTATCAGGGGGGATCTTTACAACCAAATTTTCATGGAGTTGATAGAGGACGGGTGATTGGTATTGGTTACTAAATAACACCTATAACATATTAGGGTTCATCTATGATGTAATCGATGAGTGCAAATGGTTCTTGTAGATATTTGTTGTCGATGACATTGTCTGATTCGTAGTATGATGAGAGGTTGAGCACTCAGGATGAGATGATACAACAGATGCAGAAAGAGAGGGATGAGGAATATAAACAGATGTGTTAGTGAGATTAGAAGATGTAGCAGTTTATGTGATGGTATGCACATGGTCTTATTAAGGGGTTTACTCCCCCTAACCATTCGAGTCATCCTCCTCCACCGGACTCAAATTGATGATATACGGTGTTTTATAACTACTTTTTTATTTGGGATAAAAAAATATTTAATTTTTGAAATTATATATTAATTTTAGGTCTATTTCATTTATTTTAATTATGCTTAATTATTTTAAATTTTTAATGGTTTTTTCATCATGTGTAATTTTTTAAAAAAATTTAATTATTTGTAATTAAGATTAAATTTTTTATATATTTGTAATTTTTTTATATTTTGCTATTAAAATTTTGTAATTTCATTAATATTTAAACATATATAATTATTTTAACTTAATTAGTTATATTTAATATTTTTAAATTTTAAATTTTTAAATTTATTGTAGTTTATATTAATATTATTTTATTTATAATTATTTAATTATAAATATATTACAATTATATAGTTTAAAAAAACATAATTCTATTAAAATTAAAATATTTGTGAAAGATTAATTGTCTCTCATGAATATAATTTACTATGATGGTCGATTGCAATTGTAATTGTTTAATCACATATATGAATACCATTTACGACTATTGCCTAACCAATCACTATTAATTAATAATGGTGATAGTTCATCAAAAATACCATCATTTGTGAGATTTGTTATTTCAACAGTGCATTTGTGATGAATTATGGTCACAAATGACCATTTATGATGGATGTTCGTCGCAAATACCACAATATCTAGTAGTTTCAAGATATTATTTCACCATTTATACAAAGCTTTAAATATTCTATATTATGTCTTATACATCGAGAATAAAAATCTCCACATACAAAACTTTTCTATACACAAATCATTTTCATTATTATTTTGAACCATGGGAAAATGAAATATATGAATAGTATAATCAAATTATTAGTATGTGCAAATGCAAGAATTAATATTTTAAATTTATCTATGATAGTAAGACTTGGTATTAAAAAATAATCAAATTTCATGCGTAAGATAATTTAAACTAATCAATACTTTGATCCTCATTAATGAAACATGGAATAAGATATCAACATAGGAGAAGATCCGTAAGAATCAATAATCATGGGGAATTTTATGTCGACATCGATCAATGGAATATTTTGTAACCCCTAACAGGCATAAAAAATGTATTGTTGCCTTAGAATATCATTGTGATAAATATCTTACATAACCCCACAATTTAAATAATTAAACAAACAACTTTTTATATAATTAATCAGGAAATGTAATCATTACCAAATGCATATGAAGTTTATCTAGGAGAACCCATCTAATTAGATCTCTTTGGCTCACCCCAGTAATATAAATGGGATCAACACTTAATATAAAATATATTAGTATCACCTATGTGATATAATGAGGTTCAAACCATTTTAATTAATGTTTGTGGACTATATAATAAATTAAAATCATGAAAAACCCTTTTCCACCCTTCTCTAAAGCACTTTCGAATATTAGAATACAATTTTCTTTTAGAAAAACCATTTTATGAATAAAAAATTACCCAAAATGATAGATGGTTTTTTTATATAAATAAAACATGAAATCTCATAATGGAAAAAATATAAATAATATGGTGGAAGGAAAAAATTTTATCAATGTATGTGTTAAAATAGATCATTCCATTCATTACATGATTAACTCATGTAAATGAATTTTGTTCTACTATAATCTATTTTGAATTAATATTAATATTATTTATTAAAACATTGAGGTGGGCCAAAACCACCAGAATAAGAATAGGAACCCTCATGGCGGATGAAAGTGATATATTCCAAGGGAATTCAATTAGGTAAATGTCTTGAAATCCAAAGGAAGCAAGCCCAAACTATCATTTTTCACTAGATCCTTGCCAAACCACCCAATGAGGGAATGCATGTCTGCATAAATATTAGCCTCCCATAAACTACGATTGAAATTTTTTTCATGGATGGTCTCCAAAGGGAATCTTCTAATCAGGAATATAAAATCCCATGGCACCTAACAAGTCCCGTGAACTATTCTCCCCAGGAATTCAGAGTTTGAATAAATCTCATACACCTGGATGCCAAACCTCCTACAGATCGTGATACCAGTATGAAGTACTCATGCCTCAGCTTCAAAGGAGTTTCCCGTTCCATAAAACATGCTAAAACCTATGAAACCTGAACCAATAATGTCTAAAAGAACCCAAATAACTCTCATAATACCATTTATAATGTAACTATCTATATTCAGATTTAAACTACTAATATGAGGGATCTATGTTCTCTAATGTTTTCCCGGTCATCCAAACACTAATTTTCGGTTGAAGAGGTTCGAGACCGTTAGCAGATGTTTCCCCCTTTCACCACCAAACCCAACAGAAGGACTAAATCCCATAATATCATCTTAAGATATAATAATGAGCATTCATAGCATAGTATTTCTTTGTTTTGTGCCTCCAAAATTGTCTAATAAATAGAGGAATGGATAATATCCCTAACCATGACATCCTTGACCTTTTTCATTAATCCTTTAAACTTGGAAACCATGAAACCATATAAGGAGAACACATCCCAATTGAGATGGGTATGTGGTGTAAATAAGGACCAAATTGTAGTCTCGCAACCACTTTGAAAAAATGCATTAGGCCTTGTTTTATTCCTCTGTCTATCACAATAAAAGCAGCATGAATCCAAAGAAATACCATTACCTTGGATATTCACATCTATTGATAAATCATTATTCATGATATTCTAAACAAGAAAGTTCCTTTCTATGGTGATATCATTGAATTAATTACTAATCAATCAAAGCTATTATGTGTAAAAAATATAAATACAAAAAAAGAGATTTATAAACCAACATAAAGAACATGGATTAAGAAAAACATTACCACTTAGAATCACTCCATTCAAATCCCCATGGATAGTATAAAATCAATTGTAATGCAACATATCATAAATTATAAAGGACTAATGATATAACAATTAAAGGTAACAATATACACCATATAATAGAATTACCAAAAACATAAAAATATCATAGTATATGATAGATAAAGATTTTATTTTCTCATATTATTTAGAGGAAATGTTTTTTGGTTGAATAAGTTGTAATATGAAAATTCTTGGTTATAAACTATAGATATTTTATTAACAACCTTTTCTTAACAACTTATAACATCTAATATTGGTATCATTACCAAACTATGGATTCTTGAATGTTTTAGACAAAATTTTTAATGGATTTTGGTAGATAATGTATGTTCAAAATTGGTTTATATGTATGAACAAATGACATGAAATGTTGCAGTTTCATAATAGGAGGGTGGGATACTATTGGAATTTATTGACATGTTAAAGAAATATAAATTTACTAGGATGAAAAAATTGATCCAAAATGATAATATAAAAAATATCTGTGGGGTCTTCATTTTATTTGATAAAATAAAATTTGGAAAACTCTAGATCAAATTTCTAACTTATCATTTTTAATCACATATTTACAAATTTCACAAATACCCTGAGAAGATGTTTTTTATACATTGAGGTAAATGATAGTTGTTATAAATTAATAAACAAGCCTAAAATCAATTATCGATATTTTAAACTCTATTAAAATTAATTTTAAATAATATAGGATTTTTAGTAAATATATATTATGCTCTTAAAATGTCAATAAGAACCATTTTAGATGTAATAATTTAAATTAAAAATAATAATATCAAGAAATCAAGTTAAATTAAAATATAATATTTTAGCACACCACTAGGATATTTTTTGGATTTTTAATATTTTTTGTTTACCTTAATAATTTCAAATTATTAACATTTTAGTATTTTCATTATCATTTATTTTGTGATTATACTATTTAAATTTTATTATGTCATCATTATTTATGCATTTATGAAAATTATTTCTTTAATAAAAATTGAAAGTAAATCAAAAATACGTTAAATATTTTTTATTAATAAATTATATATATAAAGAAAGATATGATTTACTTTTTCCCTATTAAAAATATTATATTTATCATCAAAATAAGTGTGACATTATTTTAATTTTCCTATTATAAAATATTATAAAGGTCATAATAGCAGAAAAATGGAAACAAAAGGTCACATATCCAAATATTGGATGACTATAGATTAAATTATATAATTCAATAGATTAGGTCAGGTGGAATGGTGATTTTTAGTCATAATGATATTATTTTTAACATCAAATATAAAATTTTCCTTTTAGCATGTTAACAAAATTACTTTGATTAATATTCATATAGACCCAAAATAACATGGGCAATTTTCTTCCAACCCGGACCTCCCAATTAAAAATAATGAATCTATTTTGAAACATACAAAACATATAAGTGGAAGAATTTAATTTATAATCAAACTTGAAAAACATGATGCAAAATTTTATTTCTTAAAAATTGTCTTTTAAAATATAATGTTTTAATTCTAAATTAAAATATAAAATTCATTTCAAAAAACACAATTGAATTATTTAATATCTAAATTAAGAAATAAAATTTTAAAACTAATCCAAACTATAAATTTAAATTGTAAATACATTGAATGAATATACATGTAAAGAATTATTATTTGGAACTATTCACTTAGAAATCCGAAATTTTAGAAATATACAAGATGTTCGCTGAAATTTTATTGTTATTTTAAATTTAAAAATAATTATTTATTTTAAAAAAAATCCTAATGGTTTTAGAATCCAATTTTATCAATTTTTCTGTGAAATATATAACAAAATTTGTGTATAAATGATATAATTGAGTTATAAGATTGATTTACTAAAAATTGATGTTTGAATGGTTAATTTTGGTAATGGACCCAAGGATCCACAATAATTTTCCTATTTTAGAGTCATATTTCATTTTTGTTGATTTTGTCACATGTAATTATAATATAAGGAATGCTTAATATGGGAGAGTATTTCTGGTGACCTGGAATGGTTTGTACTCACACGAAGCACAAGCCTCTACTACACTTGGGTAATAGAGATGAGTTTCTGTTTTGTGAATAAATATGTTTGGTAGAGTCCTCGTATAATTTATGTGAGTATGATCACTCAGATGGTATCATATGTATGGATGAGGTTCATTTTAGAGATGTAGTGGATCCCCGTTTCTTTATTTCATTAATTTTAGTTTTTGTATATAATTCACCAAGGGTCATAAAATTCTATATAGGAAATGTATTTTTAGGACCTACTGTATTTCATATATTGTTTAGTGTTTTATGTGTATTTCATCTTCATTTAGTTAATTTCGATTGATGATGCTTCTCAATTTATATTTTTATTCAAAATCCACTATTGGGGGTATAGTCACACCATTTTACCACCTTCGACCCCATATTCTAGTTGGTAGCAATTTGTTTACAAGGAGGAGGGTCGAAGGTATGTTGCTGACCATCATTCTTAGCATGGGTTAGTATTATAGGGTAGTGAGACATTATAATGTTTTATCAATGGTATTCATCTGATTTTAACATAATATTTTTTGATATTATAGAATGTATATTTTTAAACGTGTTAGAGATAATAATGGATAACAAATTAATAAATCAAGAAAAACTTGTATGGAATGATGTCTATTTTACCCAGAATATTGGATTAATATTTCAAATTATTTATGTTATGATTGTATATTACTATTTTCCTTATAAATACACACATGTTTCATATTTCATGTTTTTTTGCAGATATTTGTATATTACTCTGATGTAAATATTCTAGTGAATGAGATTTGTATCATCATCAATAGAGTAATGTGGTGTTCCATGCATCATTTCATGAATATAATATCCACATGTTATAAACCAACTATTGTGTGATTTTCCATATTGTTCATAGATTAGTTGTTTAATGTTTTCTTGACTGTTCATATTTAAAATTTTAATCTATGTATATGGAAGAATTTGGATCAACTGGGTAGGCCTATAAATTTATATCTTATGATTGAAGATATTGTGGATATATGATTATATGATCATAGATAATGAAGAGGATGACCTAATCCTCATGTATTGGAGGTGTAGTGACCCTAGTTGGTTGGGATTAGCTCTGTGTTCCTAACAATGAATTGAAATATGGGTTTTGAAGAAACATTTTGGTTATATTAAGTGACCAGTAAAAACTTATATGGAGTCTTACCATATATCTTTGAATGACACTCCACATAACCAAATGGTCTTCTATGTCTTTTTAGTGATAGTTATCTTGGAAGATGAATTTGTTTGTGAAATAGTGGTCTGATGAGAATTGATCATATAGAGAGGGGTCTACTTTGTTTATTCTTTGGAGGGTTGGTTCCCTCTTTTTAGGAATTTACATTCTTTTTATATCTTCATATGTGAGACTTCACGGGTGGGTGTTCTACATGACGATTCCATGAGTCTTCTATGATTGATACACATATGACGTCACCTAAGATATGAAATAGGGGATATGTGTTTGGACCTAGTGACAATAACGAAATACCTGAATAAATTGTATAGTTATGAGACCTTGAGTTTCTTATATTTATCATGGACCATAGTGGGTTAGTGTTTTAGATTATTACATGGTTACCAGCAAGAGTGTTTTCCATGGATTGTGTGGAACATTTAGGGGAGTTTAGTATTATTGTATTCTCATGAAAATAATAATGTATGTGATTAGTCACACCATTTTGACCATGAATTAATGATTATTCATTGGTTTATAAGGACGTGCAATGGGTTCTGGGGGGGTATTGAGACTAGTTTCGATGTGAAAATCAGCATATTCCAGACCTTATTGACCATTTTATTCTTTTTAAGAGGATGTATAGAGAACTTTTAGATACTAATGAATAGAAATAAACTAGGTAAATTTTATGTATATGAATGAGTTTGAACATCATTTTTATTAAGGATGATAACCTACAATAATAGATTGATTTTTTGTGAATGGAAGTTATTTAATCAGTCATCGAAAGTGAAAGGATCTCTATTTAATGTGTTGTTCCAAGAGATATTATAACTTATTGATATTGATGTGACTTATATCTTAGTAATCATGAATTTGGTGTCATTCCTGTCAAAATAGAATGAGGCTCATGTAGGAATACACAAAAGTAGGTAGTGGGTCAAGGATCAAATTAATATCTGTGGTATTCATCTGGGATTAGTATTCTATGTTTTGAATTGTCCTCGCATTGGAGGAGTGGAATTCATGGGTGGTAGTGAACCATTAGGGAATAAATTTTTTGGGAGGTATAATATTCTTGTATATTGTTGGATGTCCACCATTTTTTTTATATAAGAATAATTATTAGACGTTTTTTTGGAGATTTTTGATGTTTATTAAAGAAAATTTCACCCACACTATTATTTTTTTTCCAAAAATGGATTGGGAATGGATAATGATGGGAAACATATCATTTATCATTATAATGAAAATGAGGGTCTTATTATGTGGTGTGGGATGCAAGTGGAAATGATTTCCCCAATTAATTTTGGATTCAATGATGGATTACATGTACAGTTTTAGGTGTCTAATTTGGTGGAGTCTGATCATGGTTGTTGGGATCATGTTGGTTATATTTGAAGTATATTAGTTAAAATATCAGAGTAATGTCTATTGTTATCTTTGGGAATGGTGGTTGAATGTACAGATCATGATTTTTATGTGTACTATCATGTGGATTAGATCAACTAATTTACATTATGTTCTACATCGATCATGGAGTCACTTGATGGAAAAAGGAATTTTAATCAGTTTTAGTGATTCCATGGTTGTGGAATTGGTATTTTCTCATTGAAACATGTACAGTTTGGGGTTCACAAGATTTATTTAGTGATAATGGATTCACTATTTTATAAACAACATGAGTCTTTTTGTCTACGATATGATAAGAACATTGATGGGAATTGTTTGGTGACATTCATGAAATATACAATGTTCTCGTGTTGTGAATGGATTATGGAAGAAAAAACATATTGACATGGTTTTTCTATAAATTCTAAAATTTAAATTTTATTATTTTCTGGTATAATATTTTTATTGGGTTTTTATTTATGAACCCAAACTAGTGCATCATAATGATGTTAGTGGAGTATTTCCATACCCAAATTTTGTAGTGGGCAGTATTGTCTCTTGGAATTGAACATCATTTTTAATATTTTTTTTGGTATGAAACATGTTCTATATGATTATTTGTATTGTTATAAAAATATATAATCAGTAATACATGCTCCAGTGATCATATCCTTGGTTTGTTTGTGGTGGTTTCCATCATATATTGGGTTTTTCTGTCTAAAGCACCATTGTTGGGATATTTTACTTTAGAATCACATATGGAATTAATGGATGTAAAAAAATCATCTGAGTGGAAATTCATGACCATGTATCTCAAGATATTTTTATGTATGATCACTAAGGATTCATAGGTAACATAGTTGTCATTATAGGGAATGTTTATGTTCTAATTCCCATATGATTTAAATATTTCAAGATGAATTGTAATTTTTAATTTAAATATCATTCAAATGAATATTTTTAATTTGAAATATAATTCTTCATGTTAGAACATCATGAAGTGATGTTTTTAGATGATGAATGAAGATATAAAAATTCCTTTAGAGTTTCGGTAAGACATGAGGAATTTAGGACTTATTTTTGGAGTTTAAGTGCATTCTAGACATGGTCTATGGTTTAGTGCACATATATTTGTAAAAACTATGTGGTAACCTAATCCTGAGGATGGTAATAGTTTCCTAGAAATTTTTCATGGTTCTCGTAAATTGTTATTGAATTTTTTGGAGTATCGCATGTGGATCCCAAAGGAACCATTCAACATATGCATGACTAGAGGCTTTTTGTATGGTTGTAAACAGACCATGTGAAATTTTGTAGATCATGAAATTTCCAGTTCTCATTGTTGGGATAGTTTTTGTCAAACAATGTGACCTAGGTGTTTGAGAGGTTTTATCATGGATAGTTCCTACCACATGGTGGATAATTATTTTGAAAAATTTGAGGCCAAATGTAGTGACCCATTAAATGGAAGTTTTATACCTTTTCCGTTCTTGGTTTTATGATGGGATCCAACTTTTCATTATTCTACTCCATTCCCACAACCTATCATCAAATCCCCTCTAACTCCTCCCACCCAAAATTTAATTTTATTTTAATTTTGCAGTATTTTAGATTTATAGATAATTCTCAACCTATATTGTCCCTAATTTTTTCTTCTACTCTCATTTTAAATATTCCATTTGTATATATATTATACTTTGATTCCACTAAAGCATGGAGGAATCAGTTGAGCATGATGGGGCTTTCACCCAAAGAAGTAAGAGGTTCAACAAGGATAAATTCTACAGGGGGTTGTTCATTATTTTGATTGGGGTATGTTAAAACATCATAATATTCAAATGATATTAACTAAATGTATATTTAATTTCATATTTAATTATGATTGGGTTTTTGGGTTTTCACTTGTTGTAGGTTTGAGGTTATGAGACTAACCCTAAAGGGGTCTTCAATTGCATTTCGTATGTGATAAATCATTATAATGAGGTATATAAAAATTTACGAAGATGGATTTATATAAGTCAATTATATATAATTGTTTTAACTACTTAAAATGGTTGTTTGGTGTGGGTTAGATGATTGAGATGTTGATATGGGACTAGTTGGTAGAGTGTGTGTCAAGATGATTATAGATGACTTCTGTCACCCCAAGTAGTCAATGTGGGAAATATCATTAAAATAATATGGTCTCACACACTAGACATAGAGTATTATTCTTCTATTTTATTTGTCGTTTTACTCATATGATCACCACTTTAGGTGACACCCATTTTGGTTATAAGTATTATTTAGCATAAATTAAATGGTCAAATCAACATGAATGTCTAAATTAAGGGACTCTATGGGTTTACATTAGAACCATGTTTTTTTATTTATGGAAATGGTTTGTATTCTATGTGTTTTATCAATCCTATTTGGTTTGATCAAATAATTCTCCAATAAAATCATCCTTAGGGTATATGTGGTTTCAGTGTTGAAGGTGGTGTAATTTTCTGGTGATTACAAAATTTCTGGGTTCTAAATTACGTTTTTTGGAGAAATTTGTTTCTATTAATGAAATATTGTTATGAAAAAAATATAAATTTGTGAAATGATAAAATAATATTCTAAAATTGTGTGAAAGATTATATTTTGTTCAATCACCTCAACCATTTTCAAAGGAATGTTATGTTTACAATATTCTTGACCGAAAATTCATTTTTTTATTATAAAATGAAATTCAATTAAAAGTGAGAAACCACCAAATCTAGTATTACAACCAAAAGATAATACCCGAAACAACCATAAGTAAATACAATTGATGCCTCTTCCGAGCAATTTCATCATGTCAATAAGACCTCAACAATTCATGAACACTTGGCTAGCAGTCCCATGCAATGATGCACAAGCACGGTGTCATGACCAGTCCCCAGAGGCCCGTGTTGTGACTACCCCAAGACCTCCTTCTATAGGCTAGGTGCAGGAGACTATCACCAAAGGTGTAAATCCATAAACTGGGAAGGCATTGCCTTTATAATAGTAAACACACACAATAGAGTACAAGCTGGAAGAAAAACACTAAGTAAAACATTATACAAAGAGTGCTGAAAGTAGAGGGGATGGAATACAAGCCCAATAGAAATATACAAGTACAACTAAAACAAGTAAAACTAGAATAGAAAAATAGGTGAATAGTGAAGAGAATCTCGGGGATCATCCACCACGGATTTTACCATAACTGTAGGTACAGATAGACTCCATAGCAGTCAACGTCCATCTGTCTCTTTTGTGTACCGACCTTCCGTAAGGTCAACTTCTGGGTACCATCCAGTCCTGCTACTCTGATCAACAGTCAGCCTTTCCATCGTCTTCAACCAACACAATGAGGTGCGGGCATAACCCGTGCAGGGTTGTGAATAACGATACTTAGTAGGGACCTCGAGATGCTCAAGGTCTATCCAAATCCAACAAGGATAAACCACAATGTATGAAATCAACAGAAAAACACATTTAGGAATATGCTCATACATATACCTAAGTTACCGAGTAGTCCATCTCAATCATGAGTTAAACATGAAAGTTACTGACTCAGCTCAAACTAGGGTTTGATTCTAGTGGTAGCATCAAGTAACATCCCATGAAACACTGTCAAAACCTCAGCTGCTGGAGTACTCCACATATATCGAGTATTGTGGGTCTGCCGCGTCACATAGAGGTGCTTCCAACTATCCTTGGACAACTGAGGTACTCCTCCTGTCGAGTACCGTGGGTCTGTAGCGTCACACAGAGGCACTCCCCACTGTGGTTTTGCCGCATCACACAGAGGGGTTCCATCTTGCAGCCTGCTGAGGTAAACCATGTGTCGTGTATCGTGGGTCTGCCGTGTCACATGGAGGTGCTCCCCACCGTGGGTCTACCACGACTCCAAGGTGCTACAAACTAGGATATTCGAGTATCTCCAAGTTGAATCAGTCAGCAGTCGTTAGGTTTCAGCCAGCTACTAGGTCTCTAAGATATACCCTTTTTTCTATGAGACGATCCGCTCCACGTTCTCAGGTCAATACACCAACTATCACGAAGTCCCTCGTAGAAGTATCTTAAAGGTCTGCTTCGTCATCATGGTCTCAATGCAATAGACGACACGTCTATCGGACACCCCGTCTGTGAGTTGTTAGCCTTTTAATCGCGGGGGCCCAGTTGGATTCGTGTATGATCCAACCTGACTGTATCAAAACATTACACCGATCTCTAGGGGGGTATACTCAAAGGGACCTTCATGCTCCATGATTACCAGTGCCGATGACAGTTCATCAAAAATGCGTATGGGGCCAAAGATATGACCAATGAAATTAAAATATCAGTAGTGGGCCTGGGTCTGGTCTGACCCAGTAGGACCGACCCGACCCAACATCCTCTCGGTCAACCAGGTTCAGATCGACCCATGCTGACCTGATGGGTCCGACCTGGCCTATTGGGCGGGCCAGCCCATGGGATTTGGCTCGGCCCGCTGGGCCCAGCCTCGCCGGCCACGAGTGTGGCCTGGCCCGGGCTCGGGGCTGGTTTGGCCCGATGCACAGTGAGGGTGCAGCCCGATTCGGCTCGTCCCGGAGGGCACAGCTAGGGTCGGTTTGTCGAGGGCACCGCGAGGGGGTCATGACACCAGCTCGGTTGTTTGGGAACAAGGGAGCTGGGATGCAAGCTCGGTCAGAAGGCCGCAAGGGATCCAGGTCGTTGGAGGCGTGCGGGGCATGCGTGGAGGCCGGCAAGTGGCTGGTTCAAGGTGGCACACGAGGAGGCCAGGTTGGTGGCCGGTTTGGGGTGGTGTGCGCGGAGGCCGGAAGGGCAGTCGGTTTGGGGTAACGTGTGGGGAGGTCGGCCGGTTCGGTGTCGCAAGTGAGGAGGACGGAGGGCGGCCAGGGAGGGGCTCAGCTAGGTGGGGCATGGCCAGGTGGGGCACGGCCAGGCGGGGCGTAGCCAGGCAGGGCGCGGCCTGGCAGAGCGCGGCCAGGTTTGTGGTCGGGCGGTCGGTTCGGGCATGGCCAGGCAGGCGGCCAGGGAAGCTGGCGGCGGTGTAGGTCGGGGATGCTTGGCTGGTTCGCCAACGGATGGCGTGACCAGGGCGGCTCGGATGGAGGGCCTCAATTTGTCCTAGAACATCAAAGTGTCGTGGGGGTGGTGTGGTTCACAAAATCCATGGGAAGCACAACCTTTGTCATCACCACCTTCTTCGTTTCATCACTTCAACGCCATGCCGAAGAAACATCATAAAGAGATCATCGGAGGGTGTCCGGCCATGTTAGTTTGGCATGCACCATCCGCATTTAGGGGTGATAGAAATTAGTTCATCAAAGGAATATGATGAGCATCAATTATTTACAATACTTCGCAATGATTACTTTCAAAAAAAGATGAGAAATAAAGGAATATTACTCAAAGTAAACCCCCAAACATTTATTTTCGTTCATTGATGGATTCATGGAGTGTAGACAAAGATGAATATCCTCGATACAGATGTCTGTCGTCGAAGACGTCCGACAACGGTTGAATCTTCAAGGAAGAAGTCAAAGAAGTTCGGGGTTTTGTTCTTCGTTCTTCATTCTTTGTTCTTCATTCATCGTTCATCATTGGGAGATGGGGTTCTTCATTGGAGAGCACTAATTCTCACCAAGATCTCTTCTCCATTATCCCACCAAAATGAATATACCAACAAAATAATAGACTGAAATATCCTACTATTTTGTTGGAAAATATTCAAATTTGACTAATTGATTATATTGGTTCCCTTTAATTAATTCCATGGGATGGCACGAATTAAACTAATGAGAGGTCAACAGGCTCTCTTTCATTAATGTGGGAGAGTTGAGAGATAATAATCTCCTCCCATTAATAGGGGTTAGGTGGTCCCCACCCTATTATTCAAATGGGATGTTATGTGTTCTTGGGGGGTCCCCACATCGTAACCTCTCACGAGAGGTTATGTTTCGGTGGGCCCCACAACCATAGCTTCTCATGGGTGGTTAAGGTGTAGGGGTATCACCTTTAACTCCAATGAGGATTTTTTAACCACCAACACTCACATGGCAGCTCAAATAAAATAAATTGAAGCTCACTTTATTTTATTATTTTTCCATGAAAACCCAAAAATTAACTTTTATTCTCGACTCACTGCCATCGAAGTGAAAGTCCTCTTAAGAAAATACCAGTGCTACGAGTTCAATGGTGCCCTCAAATTTTAGTTCCATGGATTGGTTAAAAAGTTATAAAATCTCACTCATAGATTTATTGAATGTACCCGAACAAAACATTATAAATTAATTTCGGGCACCCTAGGCCTCAGAATCAAGCACCGTCATATTTTGCAGACTCGTAAAATTCCAATGTATTAAAACAAAATCACTTAAATTAGAGTCTTTACACACTAAACCAAATGAATATTTATTCCATCTCAAATTCATGCAAGATTTGAAGTTATTAGGACAACATAGTCGCATTCACCTATGAAATTTAGATAGAGTTGTGAAAAAAAGGATACAAAATAACATTGGTGTTCAGGGAACAGTAATTTTTTTTTCAGAAGGGGGATTGAACACAACATAGTTTTATAAAGCGATGATGGAATCAACAAATATAATGGTACCTCCAGTTTATAAAAAATTAATTTCAATGATGATTTAGAACATCTAATTCATGAATGTGTTTCTCACAATACGGTTCTGCACATTTGAGTTGCACACAACAAATTTATGTGAATCAGAGTTGTGAAATGTGTTTAACATAAAAGTTTCATAGAAGTGAAATAGTATTATGTAAGTGAAAATGTAATGTGAAATAGGAATATTTTCCATAGATTCAAAATTTGTGAACAAGTACAAAAGTTATTTACAAATTTCATGAGTTGCACAAATATATATTTCTGGATATTTGGTTTGATAGATTTTTTCATACTAGTGAATTAGTTCAAAACTATGGTTCATAATTTTTTTCATTATAATCAAGGAAAAATATATATGATACCAATCTATTAAATCCACCTTCATTTTAGTATTTGGAGTAAGCCTTCTCCAAAGGAAATCGTCAAGGGTTATTTGATAGATGTAATCAAAGGGAGATAGTGTGATATTCCTAAAATTAAATTAATGGTATTTTATCTTTTACGAAGTGATCATGTCTGAAAATTTATTATCATCAATAACAATGGAAGATTAATAGATATTGGTATGACCAAAGAACTATAAAAATGTAATCTATGGACTATCCATTCATGGTGAATAAAGAAAACCTCTTGGTTTGTGTTTCTATTTCTATATCTGATTTTTTGAAAATTGATTTATTTTTTTAATTGAATATATTTGTTTCTAATAAATATGGGGATAAGATTTGTCTCCTTTGATTGTATTGTTGAAACCCTTATTAACCCCTCCCCTTTAAGGGTGATATTGGGTCTTTCAATTTTTATCAGTGTACATATATTAGTTGTGTAAAATATGACCTCTATTTTTGTTTTCATAGAAAATTCAACATATCTTATCATAGTTCCCATATTTGAATGATGAAATAAACAGATTTGAAAAAATGGAATGTTGTCTAATCCATGATCTCTTAGGATGGATGTTATATATGTCATGGTTTAAGGTATTTAGGTTAGTGATGCAATATGTATTTTTATTTTTTATATTGATAAGATGATTCTTGATGCATATTCTAATGCTAAAAATTATTCTACATCTACTATATTCGATCAAATATTTTCGAAAGTTATGAGTTTCATTAAATCCATGTCCTTTGGGGAAACATTAAAATATATAGAACGATGGTAAAAATGAAATAGAGGAAAAACCATGTTATAAACAATATTTTTGAGGAAATGAAATTTAATATATATTTTAAAATTAAATTAGCGGTTTCGTAGAGAAATTCGAGGACTCGGTAATGAAATTGAATATATTAACATTTTCAATGAATAATTGAGAAGGATTTCTCTTCTGTACAATCCAGTAGAAATATCCCTTGAGTGATGTGATATTTTTGTGATTTATATTAATGGTCTGCTATGCAATTTGATGGCTTAAGAATTGGGATTAAGACTAAAAGGAAAACAACAGAAGCAATTAATGAAATGGATTTAAAATCCATAAAAAAACATGGAATTTTCCATGATAAGTAAAATACCAATGATTTTGATCATGAATTTATTTATCTTGTTACTAGAAATAAATCCAAGAGATGAAATAGTAGATTTCAAGGAAACTATTACAAGGATTTCATTCAGTTTGATAATGTAATTTAAATTTCTAATCGCTTCCCAAGGACATTTTATGATTTATAATGTGATTTAAAAATCATAGATATGTCTCAAGAGATATTCCCAAAAAAGGGGGTCTTCAATTCCTGAAAAATATTTTAGTGAAATATCATCATCTGCAGATTCGAAGAAGAATAAATTTTTGAAGAATATAGATCTTGGATTTAAATAGTATACCGAAGAATCCATGATGGCTGATATTTAACAAGTGAAATAGATAAAATATTAATTTAATATATTAAATGATGTTTTTTATCTCATGGTGGAACATAAGGTACTTGTTCATGAGTATGAAATTCAAAATTAAAAAAAATATCGGATAGTTATTGATAAAATTATTAAAGAATATAGATCATATTGATGTAAATATTGATTGATTGGATCAATTGGGAGAAGAGAATTTAAGAATGCTTTAAAGATTGAAAGAGGTTGTGCATTTTAATATCCGGATTGAGGTATAGTAAAGAAATAAATATATGAGAATACATCAATATTGGAGAAAAATGATAAGATATTTGATAGATGTAATGATGTATTCACATTATGAAGTAAACTAGAAACTAAATCACAATCAAGGGAAATTGAGAAGAAATTTTTGTTTGGATAATTTTAGGATACAATTATTTTTTTAATGAGATAAACATGGATCCAAATGAGTATTGAATGTTTTGAATTCTTAAATGACTACATTTATTGGAAATATATAATTTTATATTATAATGAGAAATCCATTACTAGAAATAGTATGAGAGTAAGTAATGGGAACCTGAAAGTTGGATATATCATAAATTAACCTTATATCCTAACAAATATTTCTATGAAAACAATTACTGACAGACAAAAATAATCATCATTTATATACAAGGGATCCTAAGGTATCATGTGGAGGAATTATTTTGATAATATAATTCCTATTATGAAATGTCAATTATGTGGATTTATTAGTCGTACCATGTCTTACTATGACGATACATAGCTCTCTATGAAATGTGATACAGCTAAAATCCAATAACAGAAAATGATACATTATAATTTATCCAATAAAAGGAATTATTTTAAGGGATATTTCATTCATTATAATATCTTTTTCCATATTGTTTTTCATTTTTGGTAATGGTAATGTGGGAACAACAACTACATTAATACAAGACAGGTCAATACTAGTCAACCAAGATGAATTCCCCTTTGAAATAAGTACTAACCAATGGAAGAATAAAATGATTATGATGAACCCATGAGGGTTTATTATATATTAGAGAGGAAATTGTTTTTAATATAGTCAATCTGGTATCAAATAGATGGAAAATAAAACAATTGAGAGAAAACTAGGATTAAATTTCTCTAAGAGTTATAAAGGACAATAACGCCTATAATCCTGATAGTGGATGGTCATCCCACATAAAAAGAAATGAATAATTTTTTTAAAACGTTTTTGAAATGGATATAAGAAACAATGAGATTCTATAATTATATTGCCAAAAATATAAAAAGGAGTGGAAATATAGGGATAGAAAATAATGAGGTAATGATAATAGAAGTTCCATACAAGGATGGTTTGTGTCACAATATCCTGAGTGAGATTCACCAGTACATCTCAGGACTTGTAGAGAAATATTATTAGAAGTTTTGAACTATCAAAATGAGGACAAGTATTCTATCATGAAATCATGAATTAAAAAATGAATTTATATGAGGGGATAGAAAATAAAACACATGTTTCATAACAACTGTAGAAAAAGAAAATTTTTTGAATCATATGCTTGGATAAATTATTTAAAATAAAAAATAACACATATCAGAGATATAGGTTATCGTAAAAATATCCAATCTTAATCATGATAAATAAAAGACATCTAATTCAAGAATTTGAGGAATGATAATAACATTAGTGCATTAAATCTTCAATATATTGATTATAGAGATGTGTGTGGACTAATAAAAGTGGATGGAACTTATAAAAAAAATACACTTCATTATTTTTATTGATGATTATAGTAGAATTTCTTGTGTGATTTTTATGAAGAATAAAAGAAAAGTGATTTTTTCTTAAACAGATGTTTTAAATGAGTTGATAATCATACCATCTGGACAGTCAGTATTTTACAAACTAATAAATGAATAGAATACACAACCATTGAATTTGAAAACTACCTCAATAAAATTTGGATAACTAATGGGGTGTATTCAGTGAAAACATCTTAAAATAATGTGGTTATTTAATATAGAAATTGATTGTTGAAGATTATGGATAGCACTATTCTTATTGATAATTTTCATTAACATTATTACTATAAATAGTTTTTTTTATGTTTTGGTATAAATTGAAAATATAATTAGGATCTTTGTAGGAGAGGAACAGCCACCAAATGACATATTGAATTGGAGAAATCCCTACCAAATGTATTTATATGTCTTTAGAAGTAGATGTTTCGTCCAAAACCAATAATGATATAATTGTCCTTTTGATGATGTTGTAGATTATTAATTATTTCCAGGATACTAAATTAAGAGAAAAGAATTAAAATTAAATAATTATCTTCATAGAAAGGGCATGGAAGGAAATGAATTCAAGATCAATGTGGATAAAAAATTGAAGAACATGAGGATATCATATGTTGATGTGATTGATGATAAATTAGAATGTGTATACAAGACTTTTTCCTATAAAAACAATGGAAGGATTGAAAAACATTCAGACATCTAAAAATAATTTTGATATAGAAGTAAAATATAGAGGGTAAACCATAGCTGATTAATCTATACTAGAACATCAAATGAGATACATAAGGGAGAATGTTGATCAATCCAACATCATTAGGGATTTTACTACAACCACACAAATATGGATAATGAGAAATTAATGGGATTTATTGGTCTTATCAATTTGGGAACAAACCATATTTAAAGAAGCAATTAAAGGTGATTCTTTCATAATAGGTCCATGAATGATGAACAAGATCTGATAAGCCTGAACCAAACAAGGGATATTGTTAATATTCCAGAAAATAAAAACGTCATTAGAAAAACATGGAATAAAAAATAAATAAATTTACTGATAATATAAATGTGATCCTAAAAATTAATGCCTTTTTAAATTCAATGAACAAATTTAAGGTATCAATGTTGAATATAAATTCTCTCCATTAGCTCTTCTGGAGTTGATTAGGCTCTTCATTTCCATCAAATTCATATTGATTTAAAATATAATTAGATATATGTCAAAATGAATTTTGAAATGTTGTTCTTTAAGAATATGTGTATATTAAACAACAGACGCTATTTCTTATTAGTAATGATGAAACAATGTTTCTTAGACTACATAGGGAACTATATGGTCTAAAATAAATACAACTGGCATTATATTATTGAGTTTTTGATTTAAAAAATAAGCTACAATTTATATGATGTGGTGTTGACAATATTATATCTGTGAATAATTTATAAGAATTCCATTTTATGTGGCTTTTGTATGTTGATTATATTATATTTCACCGTAACAAGCATGGATTAGTGAAATAATTTTATAATCACATAAAATAAAAATTTGAAATGTAGATGACTGATGGACAAAAATACTTTTTGGGGATATTGGAGATTCAAAATAATAAAAAAAAATTCATTTCTATGGAAACTAATACAATAGTGATTTTAAATAACCTCAATATGTATGACTCCAACCAGTGTTAACTATGAATGTGGTTAGAGAAATAACGAGGATGAGAAATATATGCATCAATCATTGTAAATTGTATTATTGTAAATTTTTTATATTTGATGTATTTATAGATAGATATAATCTTTAAAACATGTTTAGTAGTGTTCTTCCAATATAATCTGAAGGAATATAATTTTCATCTAGAAAAAGATTCATGATGTATATTAAAGACATTCTTGATTTCAGTTTATAATTTCATGTAGGATGTTATAATAAAATATATTCTATTTCTGATGTTGAATGGGATAGAGATTTGGTGGATCAAATTTCCATGAGTAGGGGCACATTATTTAATGGAAAAAATATGTTGGATAGTTTAGATTGAAAAAATAAATAACTTTTCATAGTATTAATAAATCAGTTTATATTTCTGATACAAATTAATTAACTCACCAATTTGTGGATGATGAAACAACTAATTGATATTGGTGATGAAGTGAAATTTCTTATGGTGATTCACTGCGACAACACAAGTGTGATCTATATTATGAAAAACTTTGTTCAACACCCCTATAATAAACATATTGATATCATATATCACTTTATCAAAGTAAAATATGAAACAATAATGAAAATAATGGATCATGATATAACTAATGATCAAGTGGTTGATGTCCTGACTATGTTTTTAACATCACCAATGCTCGATAATCATTGGTTGTACCTCATCATTCATCGACCTCCCATTTCGTGAGGATGTTTTACATTATCCCCTCTCACCATTTATTTTAACAATTTTAATCTTCTTCTGTATATGATGTAGGTCTATGGGTGAGATATGATCCAAAGGGGAGTTTTTTTATAACTCTAATTAAAATTTCATTCTTGTTCTATTTCTTACCAAATAGGGAGATAAGTGAAATTCACAGAATTATAGGTTTAAAAAATTTGGTCAGTGGTCTCTTAAGGAAAGAAAATATCTTTTTAAACTCATGTTTTCTACACCGATAATTTCTCATATATACTAAGAGTGATGGATGGATTATCTTTTAACATGTAGTGTTTTTGATCAAGGAATGTGAATTAATGAATTTATCTATAGATTTCCAATAATCCCAAAGTGGGAGATTGTTTGAACTATTATTTCTTATAGATAGAAAAGGATTGTATCATAGGTTTTTTTCACAATCCCCACTCGAATGATCAAAGGATTTAACATGAAAATAGATCTTATGGTGCATGTACATTCAATTTTGATGACTGAGTACTTTCTCAGTGTTTCAAAATAAAATTACTATGAAAAACATGGATATTCAAGAATTTTCACTTGGGAAATGATATTATTAACATAAAAAACAAATAGTATCTAGAAAGGGTAAATTAAATGTTTATATTTATTCAAAATAGAATGTTTTGTCACATCACATCATCATTTTCCTATTTCAATTGTGTCATGAAATATCTAATGATTCTGAAACATTGTAATTTCACGAAACCATAAAATATAGATAGTGTTGCATTCAAAATGTGACATCATAAAATTTAAGTCAAAAAATAGTATGTTTCATGAAAGGGGGATCGAGTGCATGAGAGTTTCAAGTAGGGCCATCTATATCTATTTATTAGTGGGTAACTTGGGTCTAAAATAATAAATTCCATGGATGATATGGAACACTACTTCATGAAAAAGATGTGAAAAATAGATTTTCATGAATCAGAGTTGTCCATATTAGGTTTTTGTGTATCAGAGTTTTGTAATGAATATAACATAGGAGTTGTGTGCATGTGAAAAAGTTGATCACATGTGAAAACGATTCTCATAATTAAACATGTTTCTTACAATAAAAAGACGATGAAAATAAGTTCAAATATTTCTCGCAAGTACAAAGTAGAATTAATGTACAAGAGTTACAAAACAATAAGTTATTTAACTTCTATTATTATTGATTAGTGCGCAAAAGTGAATCAAATATAGAATATGGAAAAATATGGTAATAATGATAATTAAGGAAAAATACATATGATACCAATCTATTGATGAGACCCTCAAAATGCTGAACTGAGTAAGGAATATCATATTCCAATGAAAACGAAGGAGTCTATATAAGTTATTAGATAGAGAAAACATGCTATTTATAAAATTATTGTTACGTAAGTGTAATTTTTATGGAATTTCCATATCAGAACAATTATAATCTACAATTTCTACAAAAACATACTATATATTGGTATAACTGATTCACAATCAGAGTATTCTCCATGGACTATAATTAGTATGGAACTATATAAACCATCTATACTGTGTTTATAATTATGTATTATATGTTTCAAAAATACATTATTTCATTCGATAATTTTTTTAAGTTCTATGAAATATATGGACATGATTTAACACTTTTGAAGAGAAATTTTTCACCATGATTCATTGATCCCATCTGAGGGTGATTAAGGATCTTATAGTTTTTCACAACCTGTAAGTAATGGATTAATTACTCAATTGTTTTTTGTCAAGGTTGGGACAATTTTGATACTGAGTGGCCTCTATACCACATGAAATGTGAGGATACACCAACTATGAACTAGGATCTTATGTGTATATGAATGAGATACCTCTAGTCCATTCTATCACATCAATATAATAATAGGATATGTTTCTTCTACCATTTGATGCCACATAGATTACATAAAATGATTTTAGGATGACTAGGAATGGGTTGGCTGAGAAAACAAACATATAGTAACAATGAAGTCCATAATGGGTTAAGAACTACTTTCTAATTATTTCTTCTATTTAAGGACCTCATTCACTAGGTGAATCTATACTACATTGTATATAATTCTAGAGTACCTAATGTCCTATATCTTCTAGGGTTGACCTGAGACCGTGACTAGTATTGAGGAACCATGTGAGGATGCCATTGATGTATTAGGACTATGGGAACCCATTGAGAGGATTATTTACAAGACTAAAATATCATAAATTTTGTGGGATTATAATGAGTGTCCCCATAGACCCATTACTTGTCTTCTGATGCCAAGGGGCTGCAGGAAGTGATGATGGGTATGAGAATTTGGATAGTCCTATGTTTTTATTTATGATCCTCCTAAAAAATACCATTGGGGTATATGTAATTGAGTTGGGATTCCATGGTTATGGAACCGAGTATACCTGAAGGTTATCAGGATAGGATACAAAATGGTTTGGATGCCATGTTCTAGAGCCTTTTTATTTAGATATAAATTCAATTACCAGATTAGTATATTATTGGTGATATTATTGATTTGATTATGTGATGTCGATAAAGGATGCCATGGATTTAGTTCCAGGATTATTGGGATTTTATAGGACTCCTCCCAAAATTCATGAGGATTATTATAAGAGTTTCTATGGTTTTGAAGCACATTATAGAGGGTTAATGGGGGACCTTTCCTCTAAGTTGTGAGAATAGTGACTTGGTATTTCATTGATTTGGATAAATGATGATACAAAAGTCAACGGCCTTTTCTAGAAATCCATGAGGTTCAGGATAGGGGATGACCTATATTTATATCGTAGATGATACAATTTTCTAGGGATGGATCACTAGAGTACGAATGATTGGTTGGGATACCAATGATATGGATATTACATGTTACATGGGATAGATTTTCATTGTAGAATTATCAAATACATGACAATAATGTCTATTGTAGGTATATTCAATTGGGTTCAAAAACCTAAGGATCAATAATAATTTCTTTATTTTCAGCTAATCATTATTTTCAACTAAGAACATAAAATTAAAATGTCTCTGTATATGTTGGTTAGTACAAGACAACGTATGTGGTTCCCAACTTTTTGTTGTACTCACACCCTACTAGATCCACCACTAAACATGAGAACCTGAGAAAATGTTCACTTAGATTCTAAAATAGGTTGAGATGAGGCTAGTGATAATATGGTCAAGCAAGATAGATTAAGTGGTATTAGGATATTGGATCAGGTGTGGCTTGGAGATGTATTGAATATTTTTTCGTTTAATTTATTTTGGAATATATATGAATGTTAAAGGTATAATATAGTTATATGTATGATGTTAAAATTATATAAATATTTAATTTCCTTTATTATTCAATTTTCCTAATGTTTATTTCTTAAGAATTTAATTTATTATGATGGATTATTCTTGGTTATTTACCTTAAAATTAAACACTTTGATATTTGGGGTATATTATCTCATACATGCCTACTTAGAACCACAATACTAGTCATCACCCTCATTAATATAGAAGGAACTCCTGATGTATAGTGGAATCTATCATTATGAGCATCTTTGTGTTGTCCAAGGTGGTGAGAAATAACATGTTCAACTTCGTGATCTACTCATCTCTAAATTAAAATAATATTTTTTTCATTTTCATATAATCAAGAAATATATAAAAAACAAAAACGGAATTTTTTTATTCTTGTATCTATAGTCCTTTACATCCCCAACTTCAACCTTTTTCGATATTTCATGGTCATGAGAGGACAACATTTTCTTGTTGAAAATTATATCATGTGGATTTTCCCTTCTTTTTAACCATTTAAGGGTTACTTCACAGGTTCTCCCTCATCAACATCATTATGGTGAAATTTATGAAGAGACAATTTGGTGACATTTACAATATTACAGTATTAAGAGGATGTAATTGGAATCATGCCAAAACATTTTAAATATACACTCTTATTATTGGAGGAAAGGAAGTATATCAGCTTATATAATATAAATATCCTAATTTACATAAACATTCAAAATTTTATTAAATTATAACACATTGTAATTGTTTTTTGATAGAAATTATATTATTTTTTCCTCATCTCATGTCCAATAAGAGAGCTATGAAAGATTTTCAATCATTTCTCCTTCAAATATTTATGTATTTTCATCTAAAACTTTAGATTAAATGGAATAAAAAGTAATATAATTTTTTTGAAAAAAAATATATTATATATTATATCTTCATGTAAATTCATATATTCTAGATGAATGTAAATCTATTATAAGAATACATCAACTTACTCATTTTGGAATATCCTTATAGGCATGTTCATACTCCAAAAAACCGATATCTTCATATTTAAAATAGTTAAATGAATTCATAAATATTGACTTGTTTTTATAACATAACATCAATGGGTTTAATTAAACAACCATTATATATATTGGGTTTTATAACTCTCTCTATTCAACATTTTTTTTTGTTGAAAAAAAATTTAATTACTTATGATCATGAAATAATAAGAATATACTCTCTATAATGGTTTATAATTCAAAAATAAATTCTATGTACATATCCATGAAAAAAGATAAAAACATAGTCTTCATTATGGATTTTCATAACTAGAAGTTTTTTCATTCAATCATTTGAATTCTATTAGGGTTTTATAATATTATGAATACTTCAAATAATGAATACATTCAAAATGAACATTCTTCATGGATACTAATTATGGGTATAAATCAATTAATTTAACCATTGAGGGTGGTGAATCATGTTATATAATTTTTTAAAATCACCATTTTCCAATGATAATTTCCATTTTTAATAAAAACACATATCCATTTCCTTCTATTCAAATATGAATTGATTAAAACATTAATGAAAAAAGTATGATATTATACATGATTCTCCCAAATTCCATAATCTATGTGGAATGTATGGAAACATTCTTTTGCTACAAAAAAATATATCTCCCTACATTAAGATAAAAATGTTTAGAGTGGTCACACTTACCCTCCTGGTTTACAACCGAGATTAGTTAAAAAAATCATGTAATGAGGAATGGAATAAACAATTTCCTTCACAACCTTTTTCATATCCCCTGAAAGGTATATATTAACTACACCATTATTATATTAAAACATATAACAATACCAATGAAAATTTAGTGACATAATTTATAGATCAAATTCTCCCTCCACCTACAACTTCCAAATGGGTTATTGGAATTATTAATCTTCTGTTCTTGAAGAATGAATATTTATTCCCTTATTCCATAATTATTTCTATAAAATAAAAATAATATATACATCACTCACTATCTCTCAATCTCTGTGTGTTTGTGCAATGATTATTCATATGATCACTTACATGCCTAATTTTAATTCTCATCATGCGATTTTCCATTTTTTCACACCATAAAATATTTGCATCATCATTTATATTAATTTTTTATTTATCTGTGTGAAAATATATAATTATAAAGGACAATAAAATTTCCTAAAATATTTCAAATAATGATACCCACATTATTTAGTCAGATGTTTCACTTAAAATGCACCCAATTCCAAATGTTTTCACTGACATGAAGACATATTCCTTTTCAATAATTTTCATCATGGTCAAAGTCAAGAGACAAATAATTATCATTAATATTCTATTAAAATTAGATATACATTATAGATTGAATATCCTTTCAATATTTTATATATTATCTCTACTCTTTAAAAGATGATTTGTTATTAATTTTTTTAGGATTAATGAAATATTATATATCATTTGATAACCATAATTCTTAAAAAAAATCTATAAATTCAATAACTATTACAATTTAATAACCCTTATCTCTAGCCACTTATACATGGAATCCTATGTAAAAATTACATTTATTATCCATACAATGAGAATTCTTATTTCAACCACCTCTACATTATATAATCTAATATCGAGGTCCATTTGTGTGTCCTTTACCAATTTTTTATCTTGAGATTACAAGGTAATTACATTGAAGATGATTAATGATCAGTATCTTCCTGTTGAGGCTAATACTGATGAATCTTACATCAATTTCCCTATCAGTACTTTAAAATGTAAACTTATTTAGTTTTCATGTTATTTATGAAGATCATTCCTATTAGGAAAACATGTACATGGTTTACCATTTTGAAATATGAATTTTCATGAGTTCCATATCTACTGGGTAACTACTAAATAAAAAAATTCTTATTTGGAAAATGACTTAGAAAGACATATCTATTACTTTAAAAAAACGACTTCTACAAATTCAAAAACATTTTCAAACATTATATAACTTTCAATATATCAACGTAACACACTTAATTATGTTATCTAGAATATTAAATCAATATTATTTTAGAAAAATAAAAATTGAATAGAATTTGAATGATATTTTGATAAAAATTTCTTATATAATCAATAATAACTTATTTTTAAAATAAAATAATTTTTAGGATATATGAATGAAAAGAAATTATATATAATATCATCCTAGGTTTTTTCGGAATCCCACGAAAAATAAATATGTTATTTTCATTAGTACAAAAATATTTATGTCATTAAATAATATATTAAGAAATATAGATTTTATGTTACTATAATAAGTATTATAGCACATAGAGAAGGAAGAAATAAATAAAATAAAAGTAACTTAAACTGTTATTATATTCAATATGGTTCATGAAATGTTAATGTAATTTGGAAATTAATTAGATAATCATATGTACGTGAGAAAAATTAATGATATCATTGTAATGGGAAAATTTTATTTATGTTATATTGATGATTTATATCATGATGTTTTTTCTTAATTAATTATTTTATTTTGGATTTTAAATACCAAAATTACTGAAAATCATTGAATTTTTATATTTATCAAGGACAAATTTTTATTTAAAAATTAAATGTTGTAATTTATGAGTAAAATTAAATGTATTTTAGGTGTTTATTCTAATTTTTTTTGGATAAAATTTAAAACATCGTTCCAATTGATATAAAATAATATTAAAGGGTTATAATAATTATGAGGATTTTGTGAAATCTAGATATCTAATCACTCTTGTAGAGTAAAATAAAATATTATAGACATAAATATGGTTCATATCATTAAATTTGATATGATTACATTATATCAGGTGATATATTATATATCACTATGTTGTTCACATAATTTCACTCAACATTATTTTATTTATTTATAATATATTGTGGATGGTCTAGATATAATAATGACGTGTTTATGTGTAATGATGATTATAACATGTTATATTTGGAGCTAAAGGAAATAATGTTTCCCCTCCTTTAGGTGTGGGAATGTGGAATGAAAATTCACATCCACACAAGTTAGATACAATGTATATTTTAGTGTTCAAAGTGCATGTTTGTTCATGATAGGATTGAAATGGTCTCGGGGATTTTTTTTAAGTTAATCATGTATCTTATAACAAGTATCAAGGATGTAATTTTTAATCCACTCATGAATGATTTGATAAATATGATCATTCCAATTCCGTGAATTGAAAGGCCTCGTAGGAATTTGATCAAGAGGAAACATATATAGTTAATATGGATAATCATTTCAAGGAAATATGTAATATTGTTTTGTTTAATAAAAATATGATTGATCTAAATTATAAATTCACACGTGTACGTAGAAGCAAGATTTTCCAAGATACAATAGGTTGATCCTGTGGTGGGATGTCCAAGAGATGTGGTTCTATTAAATCCTTTGATAATTAGAATGTTTATATTGATCCTTTCACATTTATTAATAAATTATATTTCTAATTTCTAATTATTAATTGGAAAAGGGTTATCTTATTTTAGTTTGGTTTCTATGAATAAATAGAACCAAATACTCTATAAAAATTGACTTCTCCAAGCATAGTAAAATTGTGTAGACATACTGAGTGGGGGAGTTAATTATATCCATGGATTAAATAACTTCACAAAGATTATGGAGAATAGATAATGGATCACATAGATCATATTTAGATTATTGATACTGGGGTCATAGAAACAAAGGTGAAAGTGAAATCTAACCCCACACCCTCGATGGACATAATAAAATTGTCCATGGAGGAGAGTGCATAAGTGGTTTTTATTATTGAATATCGTAAGGTATAAATTAAATAGATGAATTAATGATATATATATATATGGTTATATAATATAATATAACCATTTTGGATTAAAAATATAAATAACATTTTTCATTATGGATTAAAACAAGGAAATATTAATATAGAAGAGCACGTAAATACTATGGGAAAGATGCCTTATTTCATTTACAATCTCATATACGACGGGCCACATTGCAATAGATTTATCAATGAAGAAATTCTTCAACAATTTCATTATTCCATCATATTAAGGGGTTATAGTAATGGTTTGATGGTTTATTTTGTGTTCTAAATTCTTTTTTTAATTTTTTTTATTGTTTGAGAGAGTGTGTTATCTTTTTGATAATAAATTTATATTTTTTTGGCTGATTAATTTGGGATTTTGGGAGAACTAGAGTATATCATCAGTAAATAAAATTCAGTTTAAGAAATAATATAAAAAAATTAAATAGAAAATGTATTATTTTTGCAAAATCTAGGATAAATTTTAAATTGATTCTAGATCATTAAATATTTTAGGATATAATATAAAATGATATATTACTTATTATAGAACATTAAAATGAGAAACCCCATAGTTTATGTTGTCTCATATTATTCTTTTATTCATTAAATTAAATGTAATACTAGTCTATAATGGAATATTGTTCCGTATATTTCATCTATAATTATCATAGTAAATGTATTACCTTTAGAGGAAACATATTTATATTATTACATGGGGATATCTATTGTTTATAATGATGGTCGTATATTCATCCAAAATTAGGTTTTTATATTTTACATTTTTTTCATATTTCGACTAAACATATATTTAAGAGATATTTATATTTAGATCTATTGTTCTCTAATACATTTTTGGTTTTTCTATAACATCCAAGGTAAATAATGAAATATGAAATTTTCATATTTATTTATAATTGTGAATTAATTTGTAATTTTACTTTAAAGGGTATTTATAAGTTTGGTGGCTTTTCTGATACACAACAACTGGTTTCTTTGAAATCATACGTTGCACACTAAAAATATAATATTATTATATTTAATGGTAGTTGACGCCTAGCGGTTTTATTGGTGGGAATGAATAGAACTAACTAAAATATTATTATTCATATTTTCTAAATTTTTTAACATTTATAAAATAAATATTAGTGGCTTAAAAATAAGGAAAATTCGATTTTAAGCATAAATACTCATATATTCATTAAAAGGTCAATTTACACCATTTCATAGAGAAACCTCTTTAAATATAGTTTTAGCTATTTTTATATGTTCTAATTTACACAATAAAATTATTCTTTAGAATTTTTACATTCAAATTTTCATTGGATGAAATTTTGGTATTTTTTCTATAAAATTCATTTTTCATGAATAGTGAAAAAATACTGTATTCTAATTCAAAACGTCCTTTTAATCCAATTTATTTATAAGGTTATATTAAAGTATTAATTGGTTTTAAAGTTAAATTAGATTATTTTTTTAATATTTTATCCAATTATGCTCATTAGAAAAAAAATTTACTATAAAATAAGACAAAAATAAGTGTCTTTCTTTTGATAGTTAATATTTCTTAAAAACACGCCTTTTGTATTGGAAGTGGGAGTTAATATTATATTAATTATTACCACATCTATGTTTTGAATTATGAAAAATGGTTTCCTTATTGGTAATTATGAGGTCCAAATTATGTAAAAAGGTAACTTTTATATATAAACATTATAAATATTTACTTCTGTAAAAATTTTATTCACAATGGTTAAATGGTAAATCTGGTAAATATGTTTAAACAAATATTATTATAATAATATTAAATTACACTAAAATGTGTCCTAAACCAATTTTTTTGATACATGTTCGAACTTGGGAATCCTTGGGTCAATTTAGGGACCCATTGAGCCACTTAAAAGTGATAATGACGCTTTATTATAATTAACATAAGGTAAAGAAAAAAATGACATAAAAATTATCTTTTAATAAATTAATTTTTACATAACGTTATATAAGATATCATTTAGACTATAAATTTTAATTATAAATCATAAAATATTTCCTACATTATAGTTTTTTATAATTTTTAGAAATCAAATAAATAAAATTATTTATGACACAATAATGATACAGTGTTTACCTCATTATTAAATGATTAAAATAAATAAGATTATAATAAATAAAATAATATCCAAAACCTATCCAGTTCATTTTGTAAGATTTTATTTTTACCATGAGTTATCTTATCTTAAACAGTAATGTTTTTTGGACCTTCTGAAACCGAATATATGTTTATAAGAAAATAATTTTTTTAATCATTCCTAATGTGCCCCTCCTCCCCCTTTATAAAAGGATACCACTTCTAACACATTCCCTACACCTCCAAATACCATTGGATAGTCTAAAACATTGACAAATAATCTATAAAGATCCCTCTCTTCCTCCTAGAAGACTTACCTTAGGCATAAGGTTATTCATGAAGTCCTTTTGGTTCAATCCAAAGGGAGTTACCCAAATTAATGGTAACAGCTTATCTTTAATTCTTTTGTTTTATTTGGTTTTATTTTACTTCTAAAACCCCATAAACGCTTTTTATTCCTTTATTTTATAAAAAACCCAGTATCCTCAATATGCTATGTTGTTTTTATAATACATATTCAAACTAAAAAAACACAAACCTCTGTGTGATGGGTAATAAATATTCTGTTTCTTTAGACGGCGAACTACTGCCTCACGAAATGATGATTTTTTTAATATCTCAAACAAAATATCAGAGTGGCCATTATGATGAAAAATTATTTATATATTATATATATTATTTTTATATTGTTTATATGCTTTGGTATTTTTCATTTATATAATACCTTTATGGTTTCAATAGTGGGTATATATGATAATCTCAATTGAGGAAGTGCGGATTTTCACCCCTTCAAAGTGATATGACTCATTCATGACTTATGTTGAATGTATAAAGGTTATATTTAATTAAATTATATATATGATACTATACTATAATTATATTATGCAAATGTATCATTATGTTTTTATTCCATTACAATACGAAATAGAACTGGATGTAGTGTTTATGCGTACGTACAGCTTACCGTCTCCAAGAATGATGATTTTCATTTCATATCACCAAATGTTGTGTACTATTGTAGAAACATGTATATACTAGATATATAAGATATATATGATATATATATCATGAATATAATTATTTAGATAATGAAATTTTTACCACATGAAAAACATGTAATTATAGGAAGTCCATTTTTGACTCAAGTTAAAAATATCGACCAAATTACCATTATTAACTTAATTGATTACATAATGTTTATAACATGGTAATAATTGATATAAAAGGAATATTAAAATTGAAAAATATTCTTAATCAAGTAGAAATTAACTTTAGTTTTTTATTCACGAGATTAAATAACAAACTGGTCAAGTCATACATGAAGTAAGGGACTTCATCTCAATCTCCTTTCATTGAGGAATATTTCTTTTTAATACATGACATTCATTTATATGCTGTATAAACACCGTTAAAATTTCATTTCATTCAATGGAAATCTTTTTCTACAAATCGTTTTATTAAAAAAAGGAATTTTTCATTTAATGTTAGCGGTGGAAACTACCTTTCCTCCGCCGTGAGTATTATTTGATCTTTGGAATCCTTAACAAGTAGTAATGATTTCAGAAGGAAAATAAAAACCATATTCTCTTTTATGTATTTTGGTATTGAAAATGTTTTCATAATGGATTTGTTATGTAAATATATTTTTCTGATATCTTGTGATTTAAATGTACGAATATTTACTTTTTTATATTTGTTGTTTGTGTTATGATTTTATAATGGTACTTAGACATTTTGTAGGTGGTTACATGTAAAAACAAATGACGTGTGGTGCCACGATAAACTAGAACGAGTGGTTATGTTATAACCTCCAATGCGTTGGGTATGGAAGTCGTCCATATGGTGATTCCATTTAGTGATATGTATGGAAGTCGACCACATGATTATTCTATTTAAGTATTTGTATGTCCCAAGTTACCTTTACAAGTTAGGTGGTTTTTATTTGGGTTTTATGGTAATATTTTGGTTAAAAATGGGTAAGAAATGATTTCTTATTCATTGAAGAGTATATATTACTTCAAAATGGTGAAAAGTATTAATTTTGATATTGTATTCGTGGTTTACATGTTGTTTTGAAAAACTAATAGTATGCCTTCATTGTGTTTCCTTTTCTATGTTTTTTTCTCATCGCATGTTATTGAAAATTTTTTCATAGGACATAATGTGGAATAGGTTGAAGGATGAGATCATAGAAAATTGATGATATCTAAAACATGGAACTAGACATGAGACTTTTTTTCAAGAATTTTAATTTTTATAAAAAATGTAAACTAGGTAGATGTATGTAATATTTAAGTTGTTATGTATATGTTATGACCTAATTCTCTAAACTGAAAAACCTGAAAAGATCCCTAATGTGAATTATTAACTTAATTCAATAATATTCAATGTTTAAAGCAGGGTCATTATAGTTGGTATCAGATGTAGTTTTAGATAACTCTAAGAGTTAGGGTATTGTTAAATTAATATCTATAAATTAATTTATGTTAATATTTAAATGAAAGAATTTATTGATTACTAAATTTCTTCACCTATGATATTTATGTGTTCAGAATGGTTTTCAATAAGGTAAACATGGAAGCTTTGTTGGGAGGACATAATGGGGAAGACAACCTTCCAAATCAGCAACCTGAGATGGTCGAAATCTGAACAGAATGGATTGTTGCAGTGATGGAATAGTAGACTTAGGCTATAAATGGTGGTGGTATCCATGCCCGAGATCAGCCTGATCAAACATAAAGAAATATGTCAGTAGTGTAGAATTTCCTGAGGCTACATCCCCCATCATTCAAGGGATTATCTTACCCTGTTTTAGCTGATGGATGGATTAAAGGACATGAGAAAAAATTTGATGTCATGGGGTGTTTAGAACATCAAACGTTTAGTCTCACTGTTTTCCCTTTTTTAGGTGAAGCTTATCAGTAGTGGTCTATGGTGAAAAATATCAGGGATAGTGAGGATATTGATTCTCTTGATTGGGAAGAATTATAACGTATATTCCTTGTGAAATATTTTCCTAAGGTGGTTCGACTTAGGATGGAAAAACAATTCTTGGAATTGAGGCAGGGGGATGACTCAGTGGCTCTTTACGAAGGAATTTTCACTCGACTGTAAAGGTATCCTCCGAATATCATATGAGATCTTGATAATAAGATAAATCGATTTTACTTGGGACTAAAGCTAAAATATAAAAGATAATTATCCTCTCGGGAGATCAAAAGTTATGAAAAACTTGTTCTATGTGCAAATATGGTGAAAATAGAGTTTACCGATGACCAGGTGTTCTTTGAAAAACAACATAATAAGTGGTTTAGTTGGTAGGTAAAGGGAAATAATTAATCAAACAAACCTAGAGGTAAGAAAACTAAATATCCAACATGTGAGAAGTGTGGTAAAAAGATTCCTAGAGAATTGTTTTCAATATCTAGAAAGTGCTTATGGTATGGTATGTTTGGTCATATTTCTCGTAACTGTATGGTAGATTATCATGGAGGAAATGAAAATCCAACAGTAAGATGTTTTATATTCAATGAAATGGGTCATTATTCAAATGAGCGTCTAGTGAAAAACTCAACCGAGGGAGAGAAACTAGACTATAAGCAGAAAGGGATAGTGAAGTCCTTGGAAACTACTTCAGCATATGTTGGGACATCAATTGATGTAGTATCAAGTACACTATTTTTTCCAGATTATTCCAATGTGTTTTTTATTTAGGGTCTACACATTCTTTCATTTCTGAGATTTTTCTACTAAACTTGTAATTCCATATCAAGATATGAATCCTAAGCTTATGGTATAAACACATGGAGGAAATGTTGATGCAAAAAGAAATTATAAAAACCTTCATTTCATTGTGTGTCAAAAGAATCTACCTACAAACCTTATTGTTTTGCCTCTAGTAGAGATTTATGTTATTTTGGGAATGGATTAGATGTATATTTATCATGCTGTGATTGATTGAAGTGCTAAAGAGGTTTCTTTACAAAATGATTTTTAATTTGTGTACAAAAATTAACCCATACTTTTTATAGTATATCTTGAAGCTGAGAAACTAGTAAAAGATGGGAATGATTGTTACCTTGCACATATTATTGAAAATAATGGAACAGTTCATATTAATTATGTTCACGTGGTAAATGAGTGTCATGATGTTTTTTTGGATGCGTTTCATGGTATTATACCAGATCGGTAACTTGAATTTGCAGTTGACTTAGTTCTTGATGCTAAGCCAATTTCAAAACCCCCTTATCAAATTGCACAAATTTAACTTTTAGAGTTAAAGAAACAAATGTGGGAGTTATTATATAATGGTTTCATTCAACCTAGAACATCTTCATGGGCTTCTCCTGTATTATATGTTAAAAATAAAGGAGGTTCAATAAGCCTTTTCATAGATTATAGAGAATTGAATAACATCACTGTTATGAACAAGAATCCATTTCCACATATCGGTTATTTTTTTGATCAGCTCCAGCGAGCTTAGTATTTTTTGAAGATTGACTTGAGTTCAGGGTACCATCAGTTTAATGTAAAGGAAGCAGACATTCTGAAGACCGCATTTCATACTAGATATTTCCATAATTAATTTTTAGTTATGCCTTTTGGGTTAACTGATGAACCTACTATATTAATGGATATTATTTATATAATTTTCTGTGAGTTCTTGAATAAGTTTGTGGCTATGTTCATTGATGAATTTTTTTTTTTATTCTAAAAGAAAAGAATAACATGAAATTCATTTATTATAGCGACCCATACTTTAAATACATGGTTAATACTTGAAAATTGAAGCATACCTATTACAACATATAACAAAACCATGAAAGGACCGTATATGTATAGTGTCTTTTGAAACTGGGAAACATAAAAAACTGGTTCATAAATCATCTACACTATCTCCCACTTATTTCATCATATATATAGTCCCTTTTTGTCATATCTTACTTAATAACCTTCTTCCTGACCTGGGGAAAGAAATCATACAAAAGGGTGATCTCAAATGCTTAGTAAGGGTAAAAAAAAGAAATATCAATCACATCAAATTTATAAGAACATAACATTTTGGAAATCATACCCTGTAAAAGAGATCATAATTTCATAACATGGGATAAATCATGGTAGTGAAATGTAATCCCAATAATAATAAATTAAAACATGAAATTTTTTGGCATACACAAATAATCATAGAGAATCATTTCGTATTAGTCAAGACTCATAGCCTTGACTATCTTAGTGGACATATTCCATTTCTGAACCGAGTTAACTCCTCGTTTCAGTCCTGTTTCGCTGAACCGGTTTAACCTGATGTTCCAGCCATGTCTATCTCATGAGATATAAAATATTTACCCAATGCATTGGGGGGTGATATAGGTCCCACCAATCTTATAATGATATCATTCTTATGTGTGCCACAAAATCATAAACCAGACATCATAGCATAAACCATGTAATAAAAATTGGAATCCTAAACATCATGACATCATAAAACAATTCATATATGATAAAGGAATTCATAAAAATATCAAATCAATGTAATAATAGGGATAGAAACATAACCCTATATTATCTTAGATGGAAAATAATTTTGATAAAACACTTGAACTCCATTCTTGAGGAAAATATCCTTTCTACTTCAAAAACATTTTTCCTGTCTTAACATGTCATAAAATTTTAAACTAAAACAAGTTGATTAAAAATAAACTTTAAAACTTGTAAGGGAAGATTCTTGTAAATAATGTTTTAAAAATCCATTCATCCCGTATAAGTTAAAAAAAACATTCTTCTCATACTTTTGTCGGAAAAGTCCAAAAGTACCTCGTACGAAAAATGACAAAAGATTTCTTTCATATCTCTTACTAAAAACTCACCGAAGGGTAAACATGGATTTAAAAAATTTTAGGTGGATTGAAATAATATTACATATTGTGGAAACATGGATGTGGATGATAAAATACACCCCAGTAAATACCAAAGTATAAACAATCTCGGATAAAAATTAGATTGTGATATTTTCCCTTACCTTAGGTCCGATATGCTTTGTACGTGTCTGAAACTCCTATATAATGATTTAAATAATGTTATTGACATATTATAGAATCATACATATTGTTATGATATCATATATGGTCATATTCATAGCTTCTTATTAGTAATATTTCATTACTACTTGTTATTCAGGTGTTTATTACTTTTTTTGTTCTTATGCGTGTTTCGTCAAATAAATTCTTATTCCTATTTATAGGATAGAGATACATCATTTAAATAATGTTATTAGTGTAATATATATCATATTAATTCATTCAATTCATTTATATAATCATTATACAATGAAGATCATATAGAACGAGTCGCATCACATCGTGGAGACGGTAGGCCGTACATATGCAAAAGCGATGATATCGTTCCCATGATCATTGAATTGTATTGAAGTGTATGTATACTACTTCAGAATCAGTGTCACTTTATAATAATTATATAAAGTTATTTATTTGCACCAGTATACCCATCTAAGTAAGGTGGTGGTGGAAACAGATTACACCACGTTGTGGAGATGGTATTCCGTACGTAAGCACGTGCGGTGATTTAATTTTCCGTAGGATGGATAAGAGTTGAAATAGGGTTGTTTCGTATTTATAATAACATATCAGTATATGAGAGATATGGATTTTATTACCTCATAATGAAACAACTGAAAAATAGGGAGTAGAAGAAGAATGGAACTTGAAGAAAACGGTAGAAGGTATTAACTCTTTCTCAAAGTGCCTCCTTTAATCTTTCTCTTAAGGCACTGGAGTTGGTTTTTTGAGAAGACCAGTACCTCTAGTAGGTTTATAAGGAAGTGGGGAAGTGAAATGGGCAGGGTTTCTCTATGGATGAAGGTTCAAATTGGTGTGAGGAAGAGAGGGAGGAGGTGCCCTTTTATAAGGGATGACAGGGGTACCTTTGGAAAGTGTGGAAATATTATTTTATTATAAACTTATCTTCAGTTTCAAAAGGTCCAAAAATCATTAAAGATGAATATAAGATGACTCATGGTCGAAATAAAATCATCCAATCAGAATTGGACATGATTTGAAAAATATTTTAATCAATATAATCTTATTTATTTAAATCATTTATTAATGAGGTAAATACTTCATCATTATTTTGTCATAAATAATTTAATTTATTTGGTGTATAAAAATTATAAAAAAATATAATTATGTAGGAAATATTTTGAGATTTCCAATTAATATTTATAGTCTAAAATATAATCTATATAACCCCTTATAAAAATTAATTTCTAAAATCTTTTTGTTAATGTCAATTTTGTCTTTACATTAAATTAATTAATCCAAATTGTCATTGTCACTACCAAGTGACTCAATAGAGTCCCAAAATCGACCCAAGGATTCCCATGATTGGAAAATACTAATTCAATAAGTTTAGGACAAGTTTGAAGGTAATTTTGAATTATTATAATATTATTTTAACCTTGAATGACCCTATTTACCTTTAACCGTAGTAAATAAATAATTACCATAGTTACTATTCATAATATCAAAAAAAATAAAAGTAACCTATTAACATAATTTGGACCCACTGATTCCATATATGGAATCCATTTTTCAAAATTCAAAACACAGAATTTTCAGTAATTAATTTAAAATTAATCCTGTTGATAAGAAAACGTGTTTTAAAAGTTAAAACATTTTTAAAGATTGAAATGTTTTTATCCATGAATTCAATGTAAAATTAATTCTAATGACATATATTATATTAAATGGTAAAAATATATTCTATTTATACTTTAAAAACATTCAATATTATAATTTAACCATATACAGCATTGCGTTGAAAAAAGTTTTTTTAAATTAAAATATAGCGTGTTTTTACTATTCATTAAAATATGAATGTTATCAAGATAAAATGAAAAATATATCCAAAGTAAATTTTTATATGCTGATTCTAAAGAAGAATTTTATTTTTTCAAATTGAACTTATAAACTTGTCAAAAACTAAATTTAATGTGGGTGCGCCATCAAGAGGCGGTAAAACTACATTGTTTGAGAAATACTTATTTATCCAAAAAACTCATTTTGTTTTCATACCTCATTATAGAAAATGTATAAGATGAATTACAATGTCATAAAATTCAAAATGTAGTTAATAATATTCATAATGGGTAATATTATAATATATCATTGTTTAGTGAAACTCGGTATTGCGTACGACACAAGCTATCAAGGAAGGCCACAGTTGCATGTAAAGAAAGCCACGCTAGTGTTGTGTGTACTGAAAGATTCATTTAATGATTTATATAACATAAAAACAAAATATTTCTCATAAAAGTCTCAGGTGTTACATTCTACCCCCCTTAAAATGAATTTCTCCATCGAATTTCGTCACTTCATAACAAATAGATGAGGATACATCTCCCTCATCATATCCTCAAGTTCCCATGTAGCTTCTTCTAATTGGTGGTTCCTCCATAAAACTTTCCCCAAGCGATTGGTCTTGTTACGTAGGACTTTTTCGCTACGATCCAGAATCTCTATTGACTATTATTCATAAGAAAGATCTTGTTCCAGCTATACAACTTTTTAGGTGAGTACATGTGAAGGATCAGGTATGTACTTTCTCAGGAGAGATACATGGAACACATTGTAAACTTGAGATAGATTCGGTGGAAGTGCCAATCGATAAGCTACCTTCCCAACACGATCTAGAATTTCAAAAGGACAGATATATCTAGGTCTCAACTTTCCCTTCTTTCCAAATCTCATTACTCTTTTCCATGTAGATATTCGTAAGAACACTTTATCACCCACTACGAACTATAGGTCTTTTCTTCGGTTTTCGGCATAACTTTTTTGTCGACTCTGAGCAGCTCTTAACTGTTGTTGAATAGATCTAACCTTTTCTGCCATATCATCAACAAGATCTGGTCCTAAGAGCTTTATTTCCCCATCTTCATCCCAGCAAGTTGGAGTCTAGAATTTCTTTCCATAGAGAGCTTTATAAGGAGCCATCTTAATACTGGAGTGAAAGCTATTATTATAAGAAAATTCCACCAAAGGTAGGTGTTGATCCCAACGACCTTTGAAATCCATAGAGCAAGCTCTCCACATATCTTCTAGAGTTTGAATTTTCCTCTCAGACTGACCGTCTTTCTGAGGATGATAAGCCGTGCTGAAACTGAACTCTGTTTCCAGAGTATGCTGAAGACTTCGCCATGAACATTGAGGTAAACCTCGGATCCCGATCAGATATAATAGAAAGTGGTACTCCATGCAACCTTACCACTTCCATTACATATATCCTGGAAATAAGATCTAGAGGGAACTCCTCTCTAACAGCAAAGAAGTGCGCAGACTTTGTAAAACGATCAACTATGACCCAGATAGCATTATTTCCTTTGGATGTTTTAGGAAGTCCAGTGACAAAGTCCATAGTGATGTTTTCCCATTTCCATTCATGTTTGGGTAATGGTTGTAACATCCCCCTGGACTTCTGTCTCTTAGCTTTAACTTGCTGACAAACCAAGCATCGAGAGACATATTCAGCAACATCGCTTTTCATGTCATCCCACCAGAAGTACTCTTTCAGGTCCCTATACATCTTCATGCTTCCAGGATGAATAGATAATGAAGAACTATGAGCCTCATCCAGAAGCTCCTTCTTTAATTCTCGGATGGGAGGAACACAAACCCGATTCCTAAATGTTAGTATCACATCACAATCAAGGTTGAATTCAGGAACATTTCTCACCTTCTTTTGTAACTCGACCTCTTCTTTCTGCACCTCTTTAATCTTTACATGTATAGATGGTTGAACATTCATTTGAGAAAGAAACAATTTTCCCCTTCCATTATAAGTCCAAGATCCATCCTTTGTAAATCCATAAATATTGGATATTTTGTGATCCTTATCAGGGATAAGCTAGCATGGTCTTGTCGACATAATGCATCTTCCACCTTGTTTGCTTTCCCAGGGTGGTAATGAATTGAGCAGTCGTAATCCTTAATCAGCTCCAACCATCTTCTTTAGTTCATATTCAGCTCCTTTTGTGTGAAAATATACTTTAAACTTTTATGATCAGTATAAATGTCACACCTTTCTCCATAAAGATAATGCCTCCAAATATTTAATGCAAATATTACTGCAGCTAACTCAAAATCATGAGTTGGGTAATTTCACTCGTGATTTTCAACTATCATGAGGAATAAGCTATCACCATATCGTTTTTCATAAGAACACACCCCAATCCCTTCTTGGATGCATCACTATAGATCACAAACCTTTCTACACTACATGGAAGTGTGTTCCCATGTGCACTGGATAAATGTCTTTTCAACTCCTTGAAATTCTCTTCACATTCCTCTATCCAAACAAACTTAACTCCTTTCTGATTCAACTTGGTGAGTGGATTAGATAATCATGAAAAATCTTTCACAAAACGTCGATAATATACATCCAACCAAGAAAACTTTGGATCTCGGTTACGGTTGTTGGTCTCAACCATCTTTCGATAACCTTTGTTCTTGCTGGATCCATAGATATCCCCTCTTTTGAGATTATGTGACCCAAAAATGCAACTTTTTGAAGCCAAAAATTCACACTTGGTAAATTTTCCATAATTCTTCTCCTTTATTAGGGTCTTTAATAAAATTATCAAGTGATCTCCATGTTATTCCTTGCTCTTTGAATAGACAAGAATATCATCTATAAAGACTACCAAAAACTGATCAAGATTGTATCTAAAGACTCTATTCATTAGATCCATGAAGATAGTAGGGGCATTAATAAGACCAAATGGCATCACTATAAATTCATAGTGGACATACCTTGTATGGAAAGACTTCTTTGGTATATCCTCCCTTTTGACCCTTAATTAATGATACTTAGAATGATGATCAATCTTGGAAAAGTATTGAGCTCCGTGTAGTTGGTCAAATAGGTCATCAATGCATGGGAGAGGATATTTTTTCTTGAAAGTGATCTTGATAATTTCTCGATAATCAATACATAGTCTCATTGATCGATATTTCTTCTTAACAAATAGAACTGGTGCTCCCCAAGGTGACGCACTAGGGAATATGAATCCCTTATCAATATTCTCTTGGAGTTGCTTCTTCAGTTCCTGTAACTCAATTGGGGCCATTCTATAAGGTTTCTTTGAAACAGGAAAATCACACAGTACGAGTTCTATTCAAAACTCAACTTCACTATTTGGTGGAAGACCTGGGAATTCCTCTGGAAAGAAATCTTAAAATTCCGGTACAATGGGCATATTATTAATTATGAGTTTCTCTCCAACCATTTGAGATAAATATCCTTTATTTAGTGGAATCAAGACGCATAAGATATAAAAAATTTCCACTGGAAGGTTATGTTCATCCTTGCATCGATAGACGATCATAGGTTGATCTGGAATATGAAATGGGACTTCCCTTCATTGGAAATTGATTAAGCTCCATATAAAGAAATCCAATCCATGCCAAGAATCACATAAAATTCCCCTATAGGAAGGATCACAAAATTTGCAGGAATCACTTTCCCACAAACATCAATCAGAGAATAATTGTAAACTTTTGATGCGACTGTTGTTCCATTAGGAGTTGTCATAGCCAACTCAACATCTAATTATTGAGGTAATATGGCGATACCCTTAGAAAATTCTTTAGAAATAAAACTGTGGGTGGATCCAAAATCAAATAAAACATTTGCTACTTTAGAGTGGATGGTAAGTGTATCTCTCACCACTTCGTTGTCGTACTCCACATCGCCGATAGTAATTGCATGTAACATTCCTTTGACTTTGGCCTTAAGAGTTTGTTGACGTCGATCATCATCATCAACCCTTGGATTTGGGCATTGATTGTCATAATGCCCCATCTCCTTGCACTTGAAACATTGAAGTGTAGTAGGTTTACTCTTTGTATCCCTTCCTTTGTTTTCATCATTATACATCTTCATCCCATTATTTCGATATTCAATTCCCCGATGACCTTCTTTTCCACACTTATAACATTTTCTTGTCCCCTTAAGACAATTTCGTCCTTGTTTCTTTACACACTTTGAGCATAAGGGAAAACTCATCTTCTTTTCAGTGTAGTCTTTAGATTTTCCTTTGAATTCCATTTTCCTCTTCTTATCAAACCCATGTGATTGATGGGTTACACCAATCTCCATCTCAACCTTGAGAGCACATCGAATATTTTCCTCATAGCTATTGAAGTCCCTTATGGATAACGCCCTTTGAAGACTTGGTTTTAAGACACTAAAGAATCGATCGATCTTACTCTCAGGTTGGATATTAATTCAAGAAGCATACCTTGCAAGTCTTGTAAAATTTGCTTTGTAGGTACAAACAGATTCATCATCCTTTTTCTTCAGTTCAAGAAACTCCTTCTCCATCTTTGTTCGAAGAATACGAGGTAAATACTTATAGAAAAATAAGTTATTGAACTCGTCCCATTCCATGGACTCAATTTCATCCATTTGATTCATATTCTTAATAAGATTCCACCATTGATCAGCATCACCTTCAAAACGATACACTACTAAGATGACTTTATCATGTTCAGAACGTTGAAGAACTGAAAATATCTTTTCAGTGGTACTGATCCATTTTTCAGCCACTAATGGATCAGAAGACCCACTGAATGAAGGTGGACGCTGCCTCATGAAGGATTCAACAAAATGTTGCTCTTTACTTTGCGCATTTGGAAGTTTTGCATGATTCATAGCTTCCGAAAGTTGTGTGAGCATGGCTAAAAGATTTTGCATTCCATCTCCCATATCGTTTGGTTGCTCAGGGGGACAATCATTGCATTTCCCATCACATTACGCATTAACACAGTTCCTTTGGGTTCCATCCATTGACTAAAACCAAGAATAATATTGTGAGCAACACTAATTATAAAATGAAAAGCACATAATCAAGAATAAAATTTTACACCTAAGGTCTTATCATAGGTTGTTCATGGAAATTTCTAAAACAATAAGATTGTGTTCTATGCATAGACCTATCCTTAGGTTTCTTACTAAGGATTTCACATCCAAGTTTCCAAAGGTTGACTATACCTTTCCTCTGATACCAACTATAGGGACCCATACATTACATACATGGTTAATACTTTAAAATTGAAGCATACTTATTAAAACATATAACAAAACAATGAAAGGACTGTATGGGTATAGTGTCTTTATAAACTGGGAAACATAAACAACTGGTTCATAAAGCATCTACATTGTCTCCCATTTATTTCATCATATTTATAGTCCCTTTTTGGAATATCTTACTTAATAACCTTCTTCCTCACCTGGGGAAAGAAAACATTCAAAAGGGTGAGCTCAAATGCTCAGTAAGGGTAAAAAAATTAAATATCAATCACATCAAATTTATAAGAACATAACATTTTGGAAATCTTACCCTACAAAAGAGATCATAATTTCATAATATGGGATAAATCATGGCGGTAAAATGTAATCCCAATAATCATAACATAAAAAATGAAACTTTGTGGCATATACACATAATCATAGAGAATCATTTCTTTTTAGTCAAGACTCATAGCCAAGACTATCTTAGTGTACAAAGTCCATTTCTGAACCGAGTTCACTCCTCGTTTGAGTCATGTTTCCCTGAAACGGTTTAACCTACCATTCCATCCATGTATATCTCATCAGATATAAAATCTTTACCTAATGCATTGGATGTAGATATAGGTCCCACCCATCTTATAATGATACCATTCTTATTTGTGCCACAAAATCATAAACCATACATCATAGCATAACCCATGTAATAAAAATGGGAATCTTAAATATCACGACATCATAAAACAATTAATATAAGATAAATGAATTCATAAAAATATTTCCATCATAACATAATCAAATCAATGTAATAATAGGGATAGAAACAGAACCCTATATTATCTTAGATGGAAAATAATTTTGATAAAACACTTGAACTCCATTCTTGAGGAAAATATCATTGCTACTACAAAAAAAATTCCTTTATTAACATGTCATACAATTTTAATCTAAAAAATGTTGATTAAAAATAAACATGAAAACTTGTAAAGGATGAATCTCAGAAATAATGTTTTAAAAATCCATTCATGTCGTATAAGTTAAAAAAAACTTTCTTCTCATACTTTTGTTGGAAAAGTTAGTACCTCGTACGAAAAATTACAAAAGATTCCTTTCATATGTTTTACTAAAAACTCACAGATGGTATAAATGGATTTAAACAATTGTAGGTGGATGGAAATAATATTACATATTGAGGAAACATGGATTTTGATGATAAAATACACCACAATAAATACCAAAGTATAAACAATCTCAGATAAAAATGAGATTGTGATATTTTACCTTACCTTAGGTTTGATATTCGTTGTACATGTCTGAACCTCCTGTATAATGATTTAAATAATGTTATTGACTTATTCAAGAATCATACTTATTGTTATAATATCATATATGGTCATATTCTTAGCTTCTTATTAGTAATATTTCATTACTTCTAGTTATTCGGGTGTCTATTACTTTTTTTTTCTTATGCGTGTTTTGTAAAATAAATTATTATTCCTCAATATAGAATATAGATACATAATTTAAAGAAAGGTATTAGTGTAATATATATCATATTAATTCATTCAATTCATTTATATAATCATTATTCAATGAAGATCATATAGAATGAGTCGCATCACATCGTGGAGACTGTAGGCTGTACGTACGCACAAGCGATGATATCATTCCCATGATCATAGAATTATATTGAAGTGTATGTATACTATTTCAGAATCAATATCACTTTACAATAATCATATATAGTTATTTATTTGCACCTGTATACACATCCATGTAAGGTGGTGGTGGAAAACAGATTACACCACGGCGTGGAGACGGTATTCCGTACGTACGCACGCACAGTGATTTCGTTTTCCGTAGGATGGATAAGTGGTGAAATAGGGTTGTTTCATTTTTATAATAACATATCAGTATATGAGGGATACTGATGTTATTACCTTATAATGAAACAACTAAATAATAGGTATTAGAAGAATAATGGAACTTGAAGAAAACGGTAGAATGTATTACCTCTTTCTCGAAGTGCCTCCTTTAAACTTTCTCTTAAGGCACTAGATTTGGTCTTTTGAGAAGACCAGTTCCTCTAGTAGGTTTCTAAGAAAGTGTGGAAGTGAAATGGGCAGGTTTTTTCAGAGCATGAAGGATTAAATTGGTGTGAGGTAGAGAGGGAGGAGGTTCCCTTTTATAAGGGAGGAGAGGGGCACCTATAGAAGTGTGGAAATATTATTTTATTATAAACTTATATTCGGTTTCAAAAAAACCAAAAATAATTAAAGATGAAGATAAGATGAGTCATGGTCGAAATAAATTCATCCAATCATAATTAGACATGTTTTGGAAAATATTTTAATCATTATAATCTTATTTATTTTAATCATTTATTAATGAGGTAAATACTTCATCATTAATGTGTCATAAATAATTTAATTTATTTTGTGTCTAAAAATAATAATAAAAAATATCATTATGTAGGAAATCATTTTAGCTTTCCAATGAATATTTATAGTCTAAAATATAATTTATATAACCCCTTATAAAAATTATTTACTAAAAGATTTTTGTTAATGTCAATTTTTTCTTTACATTAAATTAGTTAATCCAAATTGTCATTGTCACTAAAAAGTGGCTCAATGATGTCCCAAAATCAACCCAAGGATGCACTCAGTCGGCCAATACTCATCCAATAAGGTTAGGACAAGTTTAATGGTAATTTAGAATTATTATAATATTATTTTAACCTTGAATTACCCTATTTACCTTTAACCGTAGTAAATAAAAAATTATCGTAGTTACTATTAATAATATCAAAAAAATAAAAGTAATCTATTAACATAATTTGGACACAATTATTCCAAATATGGGATCCATTTTTCAAAATTCAAAATCCAGAAGTTTCATTAATTAATTTAAAATTAATCCTATTGTTAAGCAAACGAGTTTTAAAAGTTAAAACATTGCCAAAGATTGAAATGTTTTTACCTATGAATTCAATGTAAAATTAATGCTAATGACATACATTATATTAAATGGTAAAAATATATTCTATTTATACTTTAAAAATATTCAATATTATAATTTAACTATATAAGCTATTGCGATGAAAAAAGTTGTTTTTAATTAAAATATAGTGTGTTTTTACTATTCATTAAAATATGAATGTTATCAGAAGAATATGAAAAATTTATCCAAAGTAAATTTTTATATCCTGATTCTAAAGAAGAATTTTATTTTGTCAAAATGAACTTATAAAATTTTCAAAAACTTGATTTAATGTGGGTGTGCCATCAAATGGCGGTAAAACTGCATTTTTTAAAAAATACTTCTTTGATCCAAAAAACTGATTTTGTTTTCATACCTCATTCTAGAAAATGTATAAAATGAATTCAAATGTTATAAAATTCAAAATTTAGTTAATACTATTCATAATGGATAATAATATAATATATTGTTGGTTATTGAAACTCGGTATTGCGTACGATGCAAGCTATTGAGGAAGGCCCCAGTTGCGTGTAAAGAAAGCCAAGCTAGTGTTGTGTGTAGTGAAAGATTCATTTGATGATTTATATATCATAAAAACAAAATATTTCTCATAAAAGTCTCTGGTGTTACATTTATGGGTTATCTTCAAAACCTTAAAATAATATAAACTATTTCAGATACTGAGCCAGTGTGAGTTTTGGTTATAAAAAATTCTTTACTTGGTCACATTGTTTCAAAAAATGGCATAATTGTTGATCCTACTAAAAACAATTTTGTTGAAGAATGGCTAAGACCCTAAAATATAAATTAGATATGTAATTTTCATGATTTTTCAGGTTATTACCAGAGGGTTTCTGAGAATTTTTCACGGTTATCTAGACCACTGACTATGTTAACAAGAAAAGGTGTTATGTTCATTTAAACAAACGAATGTGATGATTGTTTTCAGGAATTGAAAAGAAGATTGATGAATTCTCTAGTTTTGGCACAAACTTCTAGAAATGGTAATTTCATTATTTTAGTGATTCTTTATTGAAAGGACCTCGCTATATCCTTATGCAAAATGATCAGGTAATTTCTTATCATTCCCATAAGTTGAAACCTAATGAGTTAAATTACCCTAAACATGATTTTGAATTAGCTGCTGTTGTTTTTTATTTAAAAATTTGGAGGAATCCTTTGTATTGAGTAATGTGTGAAATATATTCCAATTAGAAATGTTTAATGTATATATATTTACTCAAAATGAATTAAACATGAGACAGAGGAGATGGTTGGAATTAATCAATTATTATGATTTCATGATACTTTACCCTTTGGGAAAGGCAAATAATGTGGTTGATGCTTTGAGTCGAATAAATAATGCTTCAATAACCATGCCACCTTTGGAAGGAGATCCTTTGGTTTTTGATTTGATGAAATTTGGGTTAGATGTTGTTGGTGGAAAAAAATTATTATGTATTGTTTCACGCGTCAGTGAGATCATCTCTATCAAACAAAACTAAGAAAGAACAAAAGAAAGATATTAAGTTGTAGAAAAAGGTAGAGTTGGTTCAGAAGGGTATGTTTCCTGATGTTAACTTTGATAGTGATTTGGTTTTGAGATTTGTGAGGAGATCATGTGTGGCTTGTGATTTATAGTTGAAGAATGAGTTGTTATGTGAACCACATAATTCCCCATTTTCAATTCATCCTAGAAGTACCAATATGTACAGAGATTGTCCGGAATATTAATGGTGGGATGGAATAAAAAGAGATATTGTTGATTTTACTATGAAGTGTCTGACTTGTCAGCAGGTTAATGAAGAGATGAAGTTACAGAAAGGGATGCTTCAGTATCTACTATTACCAGAGTGGAAATGGGAAAATATATCCATGGACTTCGTTGTGAGACTACCAAATACATCTCGAGGTAACAATTCAATATAGATTTTTGTGGATCAATTGACTAAATATGCTCATTTCCTTCCTTTTGGAGATACATCATATCTATATCAACTTTCTCAGATGTATGTTAAGGAGATAGTTAGGTTTCATGGTTTTACCCTCTCTATTGCCTCTGATCTTGATCTTGGGATTACTTATAACTTTTGGAAAGGCCTTCCCAAGTCGTTGTGTACTGAATTAAATTTTAGTACATCTTTTCATCAGTAATCTGATGGGCAGTCAATATGAACGATTCAGACCTTGGAGGATATGTTATGTGATTATTCACTGTATTATTAGGGATATTTGGACCATCATATCTATTTGGTTGAATTTTATTTCAATAACAGTGTTCATTCTAGTATTCATATGGCTCTGTTTGAAGAATTATAAAAAATCGTTGTCAAACTCGAGCCTTTTAAAATGAAGTAGGTGAAAGGAAATAGATGGGAAAAGAATTGGTCGAAGAGATGGCATAGAATTTTCAGTTGACTCAATATCCCATGATAACAACTCAAAGGAGGCAGAAAAGTTATGCTGATAAAGGGAGGAAGGATCTCTCTTTCGAGGTAAGTGACCATGTCTTTCTCAATGTTTCTCCATGGAAAAGTGTGACACGTTTTGGTAAGAAAGGAATGATGAGTCTAAGGTTCATTGGACCATATGAAATCTTAGAGAATAAGGGTTGTGTTTCCTATAGAGTGGCTTTACCTCAATGCTTGTCCCAAGTACACAATATTTTTTATGTTTTAATGTTGAGAAAGTATATGCCAGATCACTCCCATGTTTCGAACCCAGAGGTAGTTCAGTTGGAAGAGAATCTCTCTTATCAGGAATAACCCATCCAGATTCTTGAACAAAGAGAGAATGTACTGTGGAATAATTTAATTCACCAGGTAAAGGATTTTTGAAAAAACAATATGGTTGAAGAGGCAACTTGGGAATCTGAAAATTCCATGAGGGATAAATGACCCCATTTATTTGATAAGTGAATAAAATTGAGAGAACACAATTTCTAAATGTAGGGAAGGATGTAACATCCCAGGTAAATAAGGAAATATGAAATTATCATATTTGTTAATATTTTTTAATTAAATATTAATTTTATGTTAAATGGGATTTCTATGTTCAATGGCGTACCCGATACGCAACAACAGATTTCTTTGAAATCTTATGTTGCACACTAAGAATATAATATTATTATTTTAAATGGTAGTTAATATTTAGCCGTTGTATGGGCAGGAATGAATATAACTAACTAAAATATGATTATATATGTTTGTTAAATTTTTTTACATTTATTCAATATATATTAAAGGCTTAAAATATGATAGAATTCAATTTTAAGAATAAATACTCCAATATTCAATAAAAGGACAATTTACCACATTTTCATGGAAAACCCACATTAAATTTAGTTTTGGTCACTTTTATATGTTCTATTTTGAAAAATAAAATTATTTTTTAGAATTGGGACATCAAAATTTTAATTGTAAAAAAATTTTCTATTTTTTCTGATAAAAATCATTTGTATTTAATAGTAAAAAAATACTGTATTTTAATTGAAAACTTACTTTTAATATAATTTATTTATAAGGATAGCTTATATTTTTAATTTTTTATAAAGTTTAATTAAAATATTTTTTTACTAATTAATCTAATGTTGGTCATTGGAAGTAATTTTACTATGAAATTATACATAAATAAGTGTCTATATTTTTATAGTTAATATTTCTTAAAAACACACCTTTTGTGTTTACAGTGAGAATTAAATTTAAATAAATTTAGTCCACTTATGGGTTTTGAATTTAGAAAAATGGATTCCATATTTGGAATCATGAGGTTCAAATTTTGCAAATAGGTAACATTTATTTATAGATATTATGAATATTTACTTTAGTAAAACAAATTCATGGTTAATGTCTAAAAAAATTTTTTATAATAATATAAAATTAGACTAAAATATGTTTTAATCCTATTGGTTGATACATATCCATACATGGTCATCCTTGGGTCGATTTTGGGACCCCATGTGGCCACATAATAGTGATAATGACACTTTATTTTAATTAACATATAATAAATACAAAAATCACATAAACAAATATGTTTTATTAAATAAATTTTTACATAGTGTTATATGATTTATCTATTCATCTATAAATATTAATTATAAAGATAAAAATCTTTCATAAATTATGGTAATTGTTTTCTAATTTTTATACATCATATAAATGAAATTATTTATGACACAATAATGATGCAGTGTTTACCTCGTTAATAAATGATTTATGTAAATAAGATTATAAAGATTAAAATAATATCCAAAGCCGGTCCAATTCTTATTGGATGATTTTATTTCGACCATGATTCATATTATCATCTACTTTAAAGATCTTTGGACCATTTGAAACCGAAGATATGTTTATAATAAAATAATTGTGTCAATCATCCTTAAAGAGCCCCTCCTCCCCCTTTTAAATGGACACTACTACTAACCCATTCCTCACACCTCTCATTCCCCTTGGATCATCCAAACCCTTCCCAAATAAGATCTCTAAGTAACAACCCATGACTTTAGGAGAAATATTTTTTATGTCTTGTGTAATACGCTACACCAAGAATATCTTGTGTTGTATGAAAAACTGTATTAACTTGTAGTATACGCAACACTATTCTTGGCTTGTGTTACACGCAAGAGCAACCTCCCTTGATAGCTTGCATTGTACACAATATCGAGCTTCACTAAACAACTATATGTTATTAATGTATTATATAAACTAGAAATTATGAAGATTAATACCCACTTTTTGAGATTTTATAAATTTTATCTTTCACAGTGAACTTCAATTTTGGATTCTGAATATCAAAATTAGCTTAGGGTGAATTTTATATAATTTTCTGAAAAAGTTTAATTTTTTATGAATAGTTAAAACATTGAGTTATTGGTTAAAACAATAAATTTATTTAAATATTTATTTATTTTATTTAAATTTAATTTAGGTCAAAATAGATGCATAATACCTATATAAGTTCAATGTAATTCATTGGATTCATTTTATATTAATTTTAGATACATAAAAATTTTATTGAAGTTTTTACCGTCTTTTACCCACCACCTAGGAGCATTTTTTATTTTACATAAAACATAATTTTACCACTACTGTGAGTTGAATTTCCAAAATCAGAGAGATACAGTTTATATCAGTAGGTAAAATGTGGTTTAATGAGATTAAAATAATTTTTGGTGAATAGTAACTTATAACTTTTATTTACCCTGATTAAAAGTAAATAGGGTAATTAAGGGTAAAAATGATATTATCATTACCCTAAAACATGTACTATTTCTATTGTATAAGTGTAATTAGACCAAAAACATCCTTAGGAGTAAAATATTACCCTTTAGGTCTACTTGGATTAGATTAGGACATTTATTATTATTTTATTTAAAGAAGAGTTAAAATAGTTTAAATCAATGTTTAATAACTAAATAATTTTTAATATAGGGTTATACATAAGATTAATTAGACAATAAATATTCATTAGAAATATAAAAAGATTTAATACATAGTGTTATTTTATTTATATTTTTTAGACATTAAATAATTAAATTTAGTAATGACCCAATGATGATACAGTACTTTCCATATTAATGAAATATTAACATAATTGATATTATAGATAACCAAATAAATGTAATTTGATAATTGTTATGAATTACACTAATTTTATATTTCAATATACCATATTAGGGTTGGTTAGATTAACTTTTTTCGAAGTAATAATACTGTTATGAATTTAGAAAACACAAAATACCAAATAGTGTCAAAATTGACATAAAAGAGTTTTTAAAACAAATATTATATTATTAATTGATATAATGGTCCTTAAAATCTAAGTATTGTCAAATGGACTTATATAATAATATATATGACATTAATGAACCAATTGGGGTTTGATTTGTAGTTTATAGTATGTTTATTAACCATATAGTGTAATAATACAAGGAGATGCTGTAAAAGATAAATTTTTTAACTTAGTGTTAAACTTAAATGATAAGGTTAAAATGGAAACCAAAATGTAACATCCCAAGCTTCTACGGTACACATCTCTTTGATTAATGTGATAGCATGTGTTGTACGCAACACCGAGTTCTAACACACCATAACCAATTAAACTAGCCGTTATGAATAGTAATACCTACTTTTTGAAAATATATATATTTTATATTTCAAAATGGACATCATTTTCGGATTTGGAATATCGAATTTAGCCTAAGGTGAAATTTTGGTACTTTTCGGATAACTTTAACATTTTGATGAATAGTGAAAATTACTAAATTTTAATTAAAAACAACTTTTTTAATCAAAATAGTTAATAGTGATAAATTATGAATTTGAGTGGTTTTAAAGTATATATAGAATATATTTTTACCATTTAATAATATTTTGGTCATTGGACATAATTTTACAATTAAACCGGACATTAACAAGTGTCAATATTTTGATAGTTATTATCTCTTAAAAACACGCTTTTTATTTTAACAACGGGAATTAATTTCAAATTAATTTCTGCCACTTCTGTGTTTTGAATTTTGAAAAATGGATTCCATATTTAGAATCAGGATGTTCAAATCATATAAATAGGTAACTTTTGTTTTTAGTCATTTTGAATAATTACTGTGGTAGATATTTTATTTACCATGGTTAAGGGTAAATCCGGTAAGTAAGGGTTAACAAATAATATTATAATAATACTAAATTACCCTAAATCGTGTCCTAACCTTATTCATTGATACATATTCGACCATAGGCATATTTGGGTAGATTTGGGGACCCCATGGAGCCACTTGTACGTGATAGGGACACTTTATTTTAGTTATGTAAAAATGAATACAAAAATGACACAAGCATATATCTTTTAGAAAAACAAAATTTTCATAGGGTTATATATGTTGTATTTTTGACTATAAATATTAATTAGAAAGATAAAACGATTTCCTACATAATTATAGTTTATTTATAATTTTTAGACATTAAATAATTTAATTTATTTATGACACAATGATGATGCAGTAATTACCATAATAGTGAAAAATTAAAATAATTGATATTATAAATACACAAATAAATATAATTTGTTACTTTTAATGAATTAAACTAATTTCCATAGTTAATATTATATGTTATTAATGATTTAATTAAATATTTTCGAAGTAATCATTCTGTTATGAGTTTCACAAAAATCAACTTTTGAATAGTGTCAAAATTGACATAAAAGAGTTTTTAAAACAAATATTATACTATTAATTGATATTAAATTCCTAAAAATATACGGTTCATCCAAGAGACTTATATCATGATATATTTATCATTAATGGGCCACTTGGGGTTCTCTTGGATGTATATGGTATGTTTATTAACCATATAATATAAAAATACAAAGAGACATTGTAAAAGTGAAACTAATTAACTTAGAGTTAATACTTAAATATAAGGTTAATATAAGTACCCAAACCTGTCTAAATTCTATTGGTTGAGTGGTTTTCGACCCATCCCCACCTTAAAATTTAAATTATCCACTTTTGAGCCATTAGAAACTGAATATGAATTTATTATAAATATTTATTTCTAGCTTTTCCAAAAGGTGTCCCTCACCCCTCTTATAAAAGGGCACTCCCCCTTCTCATTACTTCACACCTTCAAAGCCTTTTGGTTCGGCCAAATTCTGCCCATATACTCTCCCAACTTCCTTCACTACAACCTAGAGTCCTTAGTTTGATCGGAAAGCCAACCTACAGATCCCTTCTGATCAAATGAATACGAAGAACCCGAAGAAGAGGTAATGATTTCACCACCCTCTTCCAAGTTCCTTTCTTCTTCCACTTCTTCTTCCTTTGTTGTTACCATTCTAAAATAATAAATCCAGTATCATATATATAATTTGATGTTATTATAAATATGGTACAACCATATTCAGAATTCTATCCATCCTTTGAATAACACGTCACCATACGTGCGTACGTACGGCTTACCGTCTCCACGTCGTGGTGTAATTATTATTCAATAAACATTTATTTGGATGTGTATAATAATGATGTGTAATTCATGTAATTAATAAATTTAACATGATAATGATTCTGTATATATGATATACCATCCATTTATATATATTTTTAATATCAAAAGAATGATATTGTCACTCGTGCGTACGTACGGACTACCATCTCCACGAACGCGATGAGATTCATTCTCCATCGTATCCATTAAAGTTTAATTATCATTTGATGATTTAAAAATAATGTTTAAGGACTTGATATCATTATTTATATGAATAATATACAACCTATCCATGAAAAACATGGCTTATGTAACAAAATATATAAAAGAAAACGAGTAAGTTAACACCCGAAACGATGATAATACAAGATATTATTAACAATGCAATGTTAAAAAATCATATATGACATCCTATGAATGTATATGATTCTTTTATAATTTAATAACAATTATTTCACTATTATACAGGAGGTTAACCTACCCCAACCTTGGAAAAGTACAAGGTAAGGGTTATTTCACAATCCCTTCATCATTCGAGGTTGTTTATACGAAATAATATAATGGGATCTCTTTATCAACCACATCCAAGTTTCATAAAAATGTATTACAATTTTTTTATAATATTTACTAGAATACGGGTTAAAGTCATTTATACCCTTGTTTGAATTTTTATCATAGGTTTAAAAAGTAATCTTTCAATCATTTTCCAAACAAGGTGCTTTTTAACCTTTTCGACAAAATTAAGGTAAGAATGATTTTTTTAACTTATACGGCGGGTGTGGCTCTTTTCTGCCGTTATAAAATCGTTGAAGATTCCCTTACAAGAATATAAGAATGTTTTCAAAGAAAATGTTTTATTTCATAAATATAAGACTCTTAAATGATTTCAAAATAGAAAGATATATTTCTCTATAAAGAGTTTTGATTTCATCTATGTGAACATCCTTTGATGGATTTTACGATTATTTGATGTTGATTTATAATGATACAAAACTTCTATATTGTATTGAAGGTTTTGTGATATGTTTGACTGTGGATGTGCTATTTTTGTACCGTTCATAGTTTATGGTGAAAGTATTGACATTTCGTATGCTAGTTTTAATACGAATGATTATGTTATGTTTAAACCTTTTCACATGGGAATTCATTGGACTTAATATGTGATGGGTGGAGCCTGCTATAGCTCCTCGATGTATCGGTAGGTTTCATGATACAAACTAGTGTCTTGGTACAAGGCCTTGGAAAAATCATATTTGTAGTCTTGGCACGAGGCCTTGGCTATGTGGTTATGATAGTCTGGCATTATGCATTCCATCATTATGAAAGTGGTTATTGATATTGCATGTGATTATTCGATTAGTAGAATATCCATGTGAATATGTAAATGGAATTATTTCATTTTACTTTTTCCATACTATGTTGAAGTTCATGTTTAAAATTCTTTTGTTTTAGTTATAAATTTCCTTAAATGTTTATGCTTATTTTTGGATGTCTCCGCTATATTGTTATCCTTACTGGGCATTTGAGCTAATCCCTTTTCTATGTTTTATTTTTCCCATGATGTGAAGAAGTAATTTATGAATGACCTGCAGGGATAGTCTGTGGGGATATGAGTGTGGAATATGAAGAATATGTTGTTGTAGTAGTTTTTCACCTTATGATGTAATGTAAAACTTTATGAATATATGTAGTGTTTCCAAGGCTACTAAACCAATCGGTCTTTTGAGATTTGATCTTTCTTGTGATCATGTCATTGTTATGCAATAATTCACCGACTCTAGGTAACTAGGGTCAGTGCGTTATAGTTGGTATTAGAGGAAGTTTAGCACAAACCTTGGAAGCTAGATTTACATAACCTCTGATTAGGGCACATAGATTTAAGATGGACTTCGAGGATTAGTATAGAAGAACTTCCTAGAATTTTGGTATTGTGGAGATTTTGTGAGTTTTCCGAGAAATACATCCATGTCTGGATACGAGCAGGTAGAGGAGGCTCTGGCACAGATGTACCTAGGGGTAAAACCTGAAAACACCGCTTTGAGCTAGAATCGAACGGGAACTGGTGCACGACAATGGGGCTTGCTGCACTCTTGGTTACGACACTCCTGGGGGATATGCTTAAGATAACTCTCATTTTCTTTACAAATAATCATGAAGGGTTTAACAGTATATACTTCCTCAAAGAAAACATTTTTATGATTATGGATTAAATCCATAAATAGTTCTATTTATGTTAACTGTTTTATAAGTATGGGTATATGTATTTTGATTCATAAACTGATCTAGTTTATGAAATTGTTTAGAAATTGTGACTAGTGGAAGAAATGGAAACCGTATCAATGCACGCACTCCATGTAGGGATTGCCCTCCTGCTCAAGATAATTATAGTGGAGCTGGTGATGCAACTGGTGTCGATCAGCTAATCACTATACTGAGACAACTCACTTAGGTTATGAATAACAACCTTACCTGTATGGAGCACCCTGATCCACAATGTGGAGGATCAATTTTAGATCGATTCATGAGGCAACAACCACCAATGTTCAATGGTAGTACAAATCCATTAGTAGCTGAGCAATGGATATTTTCCCTAGAGAAAATATTTCAGGCTTTGGGGAGTAGTGAAAGGGAAAAAGTTGTCATGGTAGTTTACCGCCTCACTGGAGATGCTGATCAATGGTGGTCATTGATTCAAAATACGAAGGAAGATGAGGAAGTATCAAATATGGAATGGAGGGAGTTAAAAGATCTATTTTTAGAAAATTACTTTCCTCCCGACCATCGAGCAGATATGGAAGGGCAATTTCTGAGTCTGAGACAGAAGGAGGATGAGAATGTCACAAAGTATGAGGCTAACTTTACAAGGATAGAAAGGTATGATGGATATTATATACGTAACCCAAGAAGTAATATTGATCGTTTCATTGATGGGTTAAAACCATTTCTCCGTCGAGAATTAGTCTCACAATCCCTTTCATCTTACGAAGACATTGTCTCATGTGCTATCAAGACCGAAAAGTATTTCCCTATGTCTTATGACTTTAAAGAAAAGAAATAGAAGAAGAGATCTGCTGATCAATCTGGGAATGGATATAAGGGGAAGAAGGGAAAGGTTGAATATCCATCCTGTGGTAAATGTGGAAAGAAACACCCCGGTACTTGCTTGAAGGGAACAAGATTCTGTTATAAGTGTGGTGAAATAGGCCACCAAGCTCGTGATTGAAAAGGGAAGAAGGAAGATACCAATGTTCAGTGCTACAATTGCATGGAGATGGGACATTATGCAAATGAATGTCCTAAGCGTCAGGAGAAATTACCTCAGAAAAAGCCAAGGGATAAAGGCCAAGCTTATGCTATCACTACTGCTGAGGTAGAGGCTCCGAAAGACGTGGTGGCAGGTAATTTAATGGTTTCCTCAAGTTTAAAAAATGCATTATTTGATTCTGGATCATCGCATTGTTTCATATCTTCCCAGTTAGCTAAGAAAATTAGATATTTCCAATTTGATTTAACAGGGAGTTGTCAGTTAAAACTCCTAAGGGAAGTATCATTGCAACAATGTTTTGTGAATCAGTCCCCATTAGAGCACATAAATGTTCTTTATCTGCTGATCTCATAGTCATAGCTACGATTGAGTTTGATATAATCCTCGGTATGGACTGGCTTTCGGACAATGATGCGAAGATTTATTGTAAGAAGAAAGAGGTTACGATTCATGATGATGATGATAAGGAACACCTTATCTTTAGAGCAGAATCGTCACCACGTAATTCTTATCTAGATCCAGCCCCAGTAGCTCAACTAAATTCAATTATTGAGGAGGAAGAGAATGAAATAAATGTGGGTGAGGAAAGGAATGTTCAAATAGAGGATGTACCTGTTGTGAAAGAATTTGTAGATTTATTTCTAGAAGATTTACCTGGACATCCTCCAAAACGAGAAGTTGAGTTTTCCATTGATTTAATTCATGGATCAAGGCCTGTATCAAAGACCCATTATAGAATGGCCACTGTATAATTAGTCGAACTAAAGAAATAGCTAGAGTAATTGAGTAATAAAGTATTTATTAGCCCTAGTGTTTCTCCATGGGGAGCCCCTGTTCTTTTTTTTAAAAGAAAGATGGATCCATGAGGTTATTTATCGACTACAGAGAGATCAATGCTATAACAATAAAGAACAAGTATCCCCTACCTCTCATTGATAATTTATTTGACCACCTGCATGGAGCTCAATACTTTTCAAAGAATGACCTTCGATCTGGATACCATCAGTTGTGGGTGAATAAGGAAGACATTCCGAAGACAGCATTTCGAACCAGGTACGAGCATTACGAGTTTACTGTAATGCCTTTTGGATTGACTAATGCACCCTCTGTATTCATGGATCTGATGAATAGAGTTTTGAAGGAGTATCTCGATGAATTTGTGATGGTATTTATTGATTATATATTGGTATACTCTAAAATCTACGAAGATCATGAAAATCACTTGTGCATTATCTTGAAGACTCTGAGAAGACATGAATTATATGGGAAGTTTAGCAAGTGTAAATTCTGGCTTCAGGAGATTTCTTTTCTTGGCCATATTGTCTCTAAAGATGGAATATCAGTTGATCCTTCTAAGACCAAGGAAATCCAAGAATGTCCAGCACCGACGAGTATAACTGAGGTACGTAGTTTTATTGGTTTAGCAGGTTATTATCGACGTTTCGCCTAGAATTTTTCCCCATTGGCAAACCCATTAACGATGCTCACACGTAAAGGGGTTAAATTTGTTTGGACAAAAGAGTGTGAATAATATTTCGAGGAACTGAATAGAATATTAGTCAATGCTCATATATTGACTCTACCATCGGGGAATGATGGGTTCGTTATTTATAGTGATGCATCGAAGAAAAGACATGGTTGTGTCTTTATGCAGAATGATAGAGTTATTGCCAATGCATCACGACAGTTGAAAATTCATGAACAAAACTATCCTACTAATGATCTCGAATTAGCAGCTGTGATAATTTCTTTGAAGATATGGAGGCACTACCTCTATGGTGAAAAATGTGAGATTTATATTGATCACAAGAGATTGAAGTATATTTTCTCACAAAAAGAACTGAACATGAGGAAATGGAGATGGCTTGAATTACTCAAGGATTATGATTGTACGATACACTACCACCTGGGGAAAGAAAACAAGGGGGTAGATGCTTTGAGCATAAAAGGCCATGGAGTTTTGAACGTGATGAGAATATAAAGGGATCCAATTTTGAGGGATCTAGTGAAAATGGACATGGGAATAACCAGGGAAGGTGAAACATCAACGCTTTTTCAAATGGTTGCCAAACCATCTTTACTAGAAAGTATTAATAGTTCTCAGACCGATGATGAATAATTTCAAAAAAAGATTAAAGCTGTGACTGATGGGAGATTGAGAGACGTTGTGTATGAAGATGGAATTTTGAAATTTGGGAAGAGACTTTGTGTTCCCGATATACCTAATCTAAAAAGGGAATTGTGGATGATGCTCATAGTTCCAATTTCTCTATACACCCTGGGAGCACCAAAATGTATTGAGATTTGAAGGAACATTTTTGGTGGGACAACATGAAGAGGGAGATTGCTGATTTTGTGTCAATATGTATGGTTTGTCAACAAGTGAAAGCTGGAAGGCAACAGCCTGGAGAAGTTATGCAACCTCTTCCCATACCTGAGTGGAAATGGGACAATATTACTCTGGACTTAGTCATGGGGCTACCAAAGACTCTTAGAAAGAACGATGCAATATGGGTTATTGTTGATCGTCTTACCAAGTCAGCACATTTTCTTTCTATAAGATAAGATCTACCACTGGAACGTCTAGAAAGACTGTATATTAAAGAAGTTTTGAGACTTCATGGAGTACCCCTATCAATTGTTTCCGATCGTGATCCCCATTTTACTTCAAGATTCTGGAAGAGTCTTCAGAAATCCCTGGATACTAAACATCATTTGAGCTCTACCTACCACCCTCAAACAGACGGACAATCAGAACGGACTATTAAAACCTTAAAAGACAGGGTGAGATCCTGCTCACTTGACTTTCAGGGTATGTGGGATCAGTATTTACCTTTGGTATAATAATCCAATTACAATAGCTTCCATTCATGTATTCAGATGGCACTATATGAAGCATTATACCGAAATAGATGTCGCACACCAACCTGTTGGGATGATGTTGGTGAATGAAAACTCGAAGGTCCAGAACTGGTGGAGGAAACGATAGAAAAGGTGAAGGTAATCCAAAATCACATCAAAGCAGCTCAAAGTGGCAGAAGAGCTATGCCGATAATCAAAGGAAGGATTTGGAATTTCAAGTCGGTGATCATGTTTTTTTGAAGGTATCTCCATGGAAGGGAGTCATACGTTTTGGTAAAAAATGTAAATTGAGTCCTAGGTACATCGGACCTTTCAAAATTCTAGAACGAATTGGGGCTGTAGCTTACCGATTGGAAATGCCGCCAAGTCTCTCCAAAGTTCACGATGTGTTCCACGTATCTCTGTTGAGGAAATACATGTCTGACCCAACGCATGTACTCACCTATGAGGAGTTAGAACTGGAACCCGATTTGTCTTATTGTGAAGAGCCCGTCAGGATTCTTGATACGAGAGAACAAGTACTGAGAAACCGGACGGCGTGTGTGGTAAAAGTTTTGTGGAGAAACCATAAGATGGAAGAGGCAACGTGGGAACCCGAGGAACTTATGATGAAGAACCACCTGATTCTTTTCATGTGATAGGTATTCTATAAATTTTGAGGATGAAATTATTTAAAGGAGGGGAGACTGTAACACCCCAAACTTTTACGGTACGCTTCTCTTTGAATAATGCGATAGTGTGTGTTGTACGCAACACCGAGTTCTAACACACCATAACCAATCAAACTAGATGTTATGAATAGTAATACCTACTTTTTAAAATTATATATATTTTATATTTCAAAATGGACTTCATTTTTGGATTCAAAATATCGAGTTTATCCTAAGGTGAAATTTTCGTACTTTTCGGAGAACATTAATATTTTGATGAATAGTGAAAATTACTAAATTTTAATTAAAAACAACTTTTTGAATCAAAATAATTAATAGTGATAAATTATGAATTTGAGTGGTTTTAAAGTATATGTAGAATATATTTTTACCATTTAATATAATGTTGGTCATTGGACATAATTTCACAATTAAACCGGACATAAACAAGTGTCAATCTTTTGATAGTTATTATCTCTTAAAAACACGCTTTTTGTTTTAACAACAGGAATTAATTTTAAATTAATTTCTTCCACTTATGTGTTTTGAATTTTGAAAAATGTATTCCATATTGGGAATCAGGATGTTCAAATTGTGTAAATAGGTAGCTTTTATTTTTAGACGTTTTGAATAATTACTGCGGTAAATATTTAATTTGCCATGGTTAAGGGTAAATCCGGTAAATAAGGGTTAAAAAATTATATTATAATAATACTAAATTACCCTAAAACATTTCCTAACCTTATTGGATGATACAAATCTACCATAGAAATATTTGGGTCGATTTTTGGACCCCATGGAGCCACTTGTAGGTGATAGGGACACTTTATTTTAATTAAGTTTAAATGAATACAAAAATGACACAAGCATATATATTTTAGAAAAACAATATTTACATAAGGTTATATATGTTGGATTTTCGACTATAAATATTCATTAGAAATATAAAATGATTTACTACATAATGATATTTTATTTATAATTTTTATAAATTAAATAATGTAATTTATTTATGACACAATGATGATGTAGTAATTACCATAATAGAGAAAAAATTAAAATAATTGATATTATAAATACAAAAATAAAGATAATTTGATACTTTTTATGAATTAAACTAATTTTCTATGTTAATATGACATGTTAGGAATGATTAAATTAAATTATTTCGAAGTAATCATTCTATTATGAGTTTCACAAAAAATAAACTTTTGAATGGTGTCAAAATTGACATAAAAGAGTTTTTAAAACAAATGTTATATTATTAATTGATATTAAATTCCTCAAAATATAAGGTTCGGCCAAGATACTTATATCATGATAGGTGTATCATTAATGGACCACTTGGGGGTCTCTTGGATGTATATGGTATGTTTATTAACCATATATTAAAAAAATACAAAGAGACATTGTAAAAGTGAAATTAATTAACTTAGAGTTAATACATAATGATAAGGTTAATATAAGTACCCAAAGCTATCTAAATTCTATTGATTGAGTGGCTTTCGACTCATCCCCACCTTAAAATTTAAATAATACACTTTTTAGCAATTAGAAACCGAATATGTATTTATTATAAATTAATATTTATTTCTTTTTGAAAGGTGCCCCTCACTCCTCTTATAAAAGGGAACTCCCCCTTCTCATTACTTAACACCTTCAAAGCCTTTTGGTTCGGCCAAACACTGCGCAAATACTCTCCCAACTTCCCTAACTACAACCTAGAGTCCTTATTTGGATCCTAAAGCTAACCTATGGAGCCATTTTGATCAAATCAAAAGGAAGAACCCGAAGAAGAGGTAATGATTTCACCACCCTCTTCCTAGTTCCTTTCTTCTTCCACTTCTTCATCCTTTGTTGTTACCATTCTAAAATAATAACTCCAGTATCATATATATACTGTGATTTTATTATAAATATGGTACAACCATATTCAGTATTCTATCCATCCTTTGAATAACATGTCACCATACGTGTGTACGTACGACTTACCGTCTCCACGTCGCGGTGTAATTGTTATTCAATAAATTATTATTTGGATGGTTATAATAATGATGTGTAATTCATATAAATAATAAATGTAACATGATAATGATTATGTATATATGATATACCATCCATTTATATATTATTTTAATATCAAAATTATGATATTGTCACTCGTGTGTACGTACGGACTACCGTCTCCACGAACGTGATGAGTTTCATTCTCCATCGTATCCATTCAAGTATAATTATCATTTGATGATTTAAAAATAATGTTTAAGGACTTGATATAATTCTCTATATGAATAATATAAAACCTATCCCTGAGAAACATGGCTTATGTAATAAAAAATATAAAAGATAACGAGTAAGTTAACACCCGAAACGACGATAATACTAAGATATTATTAACAAAGAAATGTTAAAAGATCATATATGATATCATATGAGTGTATATGATTCTTTTAAAATTTAATAACAATTATTTCACTATTATATAGGAGGTTAACCTACCAAATCCAAGGATAAGTACAAGGTAAGGGTTATTTCACAATCTCTTCATCATCCAAGGTTGTTTATACGAAATAATCTACTTGGATCTCTTTATCATCCACATCCATGTTTCTTAAAAATGTATTTCAAATTATTTTTACTATTTACTAGAGTATGGGTTAAAGTCATTTATACCCGTGTTTGACTTTTTATAAGAGGTTTATAAATGAATATTTACATCATTTTCCAAACACCGTTCTTTTTAACCTTTTCGACAAAATTATGGTAGGAATGTTTTTTTTAACTTATACGGTGGGTGCTGCTATTTTCTGCCGTTATAAAATCGTCGAAGTTTCCCTTACAATCTTATAAGAATATTTTCAAAGAAAATGTTTTATTTCATAAATATAAGACTCTTAAATGATTTCAAAATAGAAAGAGATATTTCCCTAAAAAGAGTTTAGATTTCATCTATGTCAACATCCTTTGATGGATTTTACGCTTATTTGAAGTTGATTTATTATGATACAAAACTTCTATATTTTATTGAAGGTTTTCTGATATGTTTGACTGTGGATGTGCTATTTTTTTACCATTCATTGTTTATGGTGAAAGTATTGACATTCTGTATGCTAGTTTTAATACGAATGTTTATGTTATGTTTAATCCTTTTCATATGGGAATGCATTGAACTTAATATGTGACAGGTGGAGCCCGCTATAGCTCCTCGATGCATCGGTAGGTCTCATGAGACAAACTAGTGTCTTGGAACAAGGCCTTGGCAAAATCTTATTTTTAGTCTTGGCACGAGGCCTTGGCTATGTGGTTATGATAGTCTGGCATTATGCAATCCATCATTATAAAAGTGGTTATTAATATTGCATGTGATTATTCGATTAGTAGAATATCCATGTGAATAAGTAAATGGAATTATTTCATTTTACTTTTGCCATACTATGTTGATGTTCAAGTTTAAAAAGTTTTTGTTTTAGTAATACATTGCCTTAAATTTTTATGCTTATTTTTGGAAGTTTCTACTATATTGTTATCCTTTCTTGGCATTTGAGCTCACCCCATTTCTATGTTTTATTTTTCCCAGGATGTGAAGAAGTATGTTATGAAAGACCTGCAGGGATAGTATGCAGGGATATGAGTGTGGAATATGGAGACTATGTTATTTTAGTATTTTTCACTTTATGATGTAATGTAAAACTTTATGAATATATCTAGTATTTCCGAGGCTACTAACCTAATCGGTCTTTCGAGATTTGATATTTCTTGTGATCATGCCAAAGTTATGTAATAATGCACCGACTCTAGGTAACAAGGTTCGGGGCATTACACTAAACTTGTATAAAACTTGTTGGTTGAGATTATTTCAACCCATTACCACTATAGACATTAAATAATTCACATTGGAGCCATTATATCAAGAATATGAATTTATTATAAACTAATATTTTTTGTTTTTTCCTAAGGTTCCTCTCACTCCTCTTATAAAATGGCACTCCTCATTCTCACTAATTCACACATCGAAATCCATTTGACATGGCCAACCCCATTCCAAATACCCTCTCAAATGTCCTCCCTTCATCATATAAGCCATATATTTTTTTGAAATCCAACCTATGGATCCCTTTTAGTCAAATCAAAAGGAAGAACCCGAAGAAGAGGAGTCTCGGACACATATGGAAGAAATTGGACATAAGGTAAGGGATAATTCTACAAATCTCATTTTTGATCCGAGATTTCTTATATGTATGTATTTACAGGGTTTATATTTTTCATCCATGTCCATAAAAATAATTCTCATAGTTTTTTTAATATTCCTCCATGAATTTTAAAAGTAATGTTTACCCCTATTTGACTTTTACATTGACTTATGGAAGTAATCTTTTTTTACCATATGATAAACTTTTGGACTTCTCCAATAAAAAGTATGAGAAGAATGTTTTTTTAACTTATAAAGCATTAACGGATTTTTACGGTTTTATAACAACTAATTTTCATGAAGCTTCCTCTTCAATATTTCATGATTATTTTCAAAAAAAATCCTTTTCTTTTAAAAATTAATGGAATTTTGTTAAAAGAAAATGATTTTGAAGTGGACAAGATATTTTCCTCAAAAATTCATTTCAACTGTTTTGTCAAAACTATTTTATATCTAAGATGAAACTATTTAGTATTATTATGTTTCAAGTATAATGTCTATATTATTTACGTGGTTTTATTCTTCTTATGATGAAATGATATCCAATTGTTTTATATGGATTACATTATGATGGGATGAATTTTATGGAACCCATTTTTTTCATTAGGTTATGATGAATGATTTCTGTTTATTTTGTGGAACAAGTAAGAATTATTTCATTATGAGATGGGTGGGACCTATATCACCCTCTAATGCTTTGGGTAAATATTTAAATCTCATGAGATAGACATAGCTGGAACAACAAGTGAATACTGTTTTGTAATACAGGGCTGTAACAGAAAGTAAACCTCGTTCAGTAATGGAAATTGTATAATATGATAGTCTTGGCAGTAATTTTTGGCTACTACGGAAATCATAACATGTGATTAATGGTTTCAAAAATTACTTGTTTTATTCCCATAATATTTTTTCATGATTTATGTTTCTTTAGGATATTTTCCTTATGTACTGCCTAGATTTATTTCACAACTCATGATTTTTCTGTTTAAACATTATGCTCAAGTTTTTAAGTTCAATTGTATATGGTTTTTTCTATTTTCTCGATGCATACCCTTGCTGATCATTTAAGCTCCCCTTTATATTTTTTCTTTTCCCCAGTATATAAATAAAGGTTTTATTTAAGAAAAAAGGGGAATATCTTTATGGGGGATGTTGAAGAACATTCACCAAGATTAGAATATTATTTTCCATGTTTCCAAATACACTAAAATATTATGGTCCTTAGGTGTTTTTTTTGTTATGTATTGAGTATTTTGGAAAATTAATGTAATGTCCATGTAATTCATGTTTAAGTCCCTACAGTTGGTCTTAGAGAAAAGGTTTAGTTATCCTTTGAAAAAAAAGTATGCGAAACAATTAGTGAAATCCCTAAAGATATTTCTATGGTATGTCTAGGGATGTCTCTATGGTTAAGGATAAGTATAGTTTATAGTCCTAGAATTACAGTAATGATATTAGAATTAATCCTAATAATTTATATATTGAAGGTACCTCCCTTTATTATGTTGTGTTCCTAGAATAATTCTTGCCTCTCAAACTATTCTTTTTGGGTTTTAGAAGATGTCTAAAACCCGAAGGAACCATGTTGATCAATGTATTGGACAATGAAATGACTGTCCTCTTAAACAAACCAATGTTATGTGAGATGGAGTGAAAAATCTTATTTCTATACTTACATAACCTATGAATAATTCTAGACTTCCAAATGAGCAGAGATAGGAACAATATTTTATTGATTCCTTCATGAGGAAACATCCACCTTCTTTTAGTGGGCCATCTGATCCACTTGAGCTGAACAATGGATTAGTACCATTGATAAAATATTTTCGATACGTCACTTTTCAGATCATGAAAAATTCATTTTGATTGTTTACTGGTTAGAAGGACAATAAGACCAGTGGGTGTCTCTAGTTAAAAATTTGAGGCCCCAAGATGAAATTGAATACATGGAATGGGACGAGTTCAAGAGCATGTTTTTCAATAAGTACTTCCCTAATATTCGTTGAACAAAGATGTAAAAGGAGTTCGTTGAGATTAAGCGAAAAGATGATGAATCTGTTGGTATATACGAGGGGAATTTTACAAGGTTTCAAGGTATACATCTGGCTTTATAATCCAACCTGAAAGTAATGATGATCGATTCTTCAGTGGCCTAAAACCATGTTTCAAAGGGAATTAGCTATAAGATACTTCAGTAGCTACGAAGAAATTGTGCATTGGGCTATCAGGGTAGAACGTGAAGTTGGTTTAACATATCCATCTCATGGTTTTGGCATGAAAAAAAATATGGAGTTTAAGGAAAAATCTCAAAACTATTGTGAAAAAAAGACAAATGTTTCGTTATGCTAAATGTGTGGAAGGAAGCATGGTAGAGATTGTCTTAAATGGACTAGAAAATTTTTTAGGTGTGGAAACGATGGTCATCAAGTTGCTGAGTGTCGAATAAATGGGAAAAACCTAGCTAATTATGTGAATAGATAAAAGACTATAGAAAACACACCACCAACACTTAAATGCTTCATGGTCATAGAAATGGGGAATTATGCTAACCAATGCCCTAATACAAGGGTTAATGATGATCGAAATCAACAACCCCTAAAGGCAAAGGAAATGGGAAGTCACATGCAATCACTATTGGTGATGTTGAATATGACAACTAAGTGGTGGAATGATTATGTTTTTATGTACTGGGATTCCAAAATAGTAGTGTGGAATTTCATTTTTAATATTGTGGAATATTGGAAGATCTATGTATTGGTTTATTGTGGTTTTCAATAATTATATGGTACGAGTAACCATGAAAAGTGAGTGAAATATTTTTGGAAAGAAGATGATATGCGCATAATGAATGGATAAGGAAAAAATAATATGTTTAATAGTATTAATGAGATCATGACTGATATAAGTACAAAGTGATATCATGGTTTTAGTATATGGAATATTTGTAATTTTGGTATGTGGAAAAAATTAACTTTTGATATCATTCATGTTTTCACTAAAGTTCAATTGGTATTCATTTTTCTATAGATTACATGATTGAGGTACTCACACATTTGGAATGTGACCAACATCAAGATATATCATATGATATATGGGGGACAAATGATGGAATTCACATGCTCAGTTGATGACATTTCTAGTAATTGGATAGAAGTATTTTCAATAAGCCTAAATTTTAGAATGGATTTATTAAGACATCATATAGTATTTTTTAAGGCTATAAATTTTAGATTTTATGTATGAAATGTTATAATTGAATAGTTTTCGAGAATGGACAACCCGTAAAATGGGAGACAACCCGTCAGGTCAGACAAGGATACGGGAATCGAACCCACAACTGAAGTGATACAAGTCTTTATTGCCTACCACTGGACTACAAGAAGTCCCTGATTAGTATAAATTATATTTAATATATTAAGTGGTATGATATATGAAGTATAAGTCCAATTTGGGAACCATATACGATTAATCTCCTCATAGATGGACTTATGTATATTTAATAACTTTTTATAACCTTTTGTTGGAGACAGATGGAATGACCTATCATTCTATCAAATGATCCACTACACTTCACAAATAATAAATTCAACTTCAATTCATTAATACATGAAGTGAAAATTGTTCAAACAATGACCAGCTATGAGATTTTACCAAAATCAATTAAGAATTTCTTCTAATTATGATTTTTTCAACATTATAGAAATGATCTTGAAAACCAAAAACATGTTCCTACATGGTACCTTAGATAATCAGAAAATTATAGCTCTGTGATTGTTGTATTTTTCATAGCCATGCTTTCTACCACTCTATATCAGAACATGATGGTTAGATTTCTCTTCCATATCTATATTTTCACCTATGTTCTCTAATGTGGAAACCCAGTGATGAGTTAATTTGGCCAACCGTTAAGTTTCATACTTTAGTTATTAAAATTAAGTTTTAGTATACTTTTTCATGAACTGCGTTTCAATGAATGAAACTTTCACGTAGAAAACCATTTATAACCCCCATGAATTTCGAGGGTGAAAATCATTTTATGGGGGGAAGAATGTAACCCCCCGAGATTTTAGGAGAAATATTTTTTATGTCTTTTGTTGTATGCTACACCAAGATTATCATGCATTAAACGCAACACAGTATTAGCTTGAAGTTTACACAACACTATTTTTGGCTTGTGTTACATGCAAGATCAACCTTCCTCATTAGCTTGTGTTGTACACAATACCGAGTTTCACTAAACAACGATATGTTATTAAAATATTATATAAACTACCCATTATGAATAGTAATACCCACTTTTTGAAATTATATAAATTTTACATTCAAAATGGACTTCATTTCTGGATTCAGAATATTGAAATTAGCCTAGTGTGAATTTTTGATATTTTTCTGAAAACATTCAATTTTTGATTAATAGTGAAAACACTGAGTTATTGGTTAAAACAGACTTTTTATTTAAATATTAATTTATTTTATTTAAATTTATTTTATGTCAAAATAGATACATAATACAAATATAAGTTCAATGTAATTCATTGGAGTCATTTTATAATAAGTTTAGATATATAAAATTTTTATTGAACTTTTTATCGCCATGTAACCACGTCCCAAAAGCATTTGAAATTTACATAAAACAAATTTTTACCACTTCTGTGGGTTGAATTTAAAAAATCCGAGAGACATGGTTGATATCAGTAAGTAAAATGTGGTTCAATGAGATGAAAATAATTTTTGTTGAATAGTAACTTTTAACTTTTATTTACCACTGTTAAAAGTAAATTGGGTAATTAAGGGTAAAAATGATATTATTATTACCCAAACACATGTCCTAATAATATTGGATAAGTGTAATTAGACCAGAAACAGCCTTATGAATAAAATATTACCCTTTAGGTCCACTTGGATTATATTAGGACATTTATTTTTATTTTATTTAAAGAAGAGTTAAAATAATTAAAATCAAAGTTTAATAAATAAAACATTTTTAATATAGGGTGATTCATAAGATAAATTAAACTATAAATATTCATTAGAAATATAAAAATATTTCCTACATAATGGAATTTTATTTATAGTTTTTATACATTAAATAATTAAAATTATTTATGACACAATGATTACTCAATAATTACCTTATTAATGAAATACAAACATAATTGATATTATAAAAACCCAAATAAATGTAATTTGATACTTTTTATTAATTAAACTAATTTTATAGGTTAATATTAAATATTAGGGTTGGTTAGATGAATTTGTTTTTAAGTAATAATGCTTTTAAAAATGTAAAAAAAACCAAATAGTGTCAAAATTGACATAAAAGAGTTTTTAAAACAAATATTATATTATTAATTGATATAATGGTCCTAAAAATATATGGATAGTCCAAAAGACATATATAATAATATATATGACATTAATAAAGCAATTGGGGGTTTATTGGCAGTTTATTTATGTTTATTGACCATATAGTGTAAAAATACAAGAAGACACTGTAAAGGTTACGTTATTTAACATAGAGTTAAATCTAAATTATAATTTTAAAATGGTAACATAAACTTTTCTAAAACCTATTGGTTGAGAGTATTTTGACCCATAACCACCGTATCCTCGATATAAGTTAGTTTGGAGCCATTATAAACTGAATATGAGTTTATTATAAAATAATATTTTATGTTTTTCCTAAGGAGCCCCTCACCCCTCTTATGAAACGGCACTCCCCATTCTCTCTAATTCACACCTCCCAAGACACTTGGATCAGCCAACCCCTACCCAAATACCCTCTCACCTATCCTACCTTCATCTTAGGGGATATTCTTTAGTCATAAATCCAACCTATGGGGCCCTTTTGATCAAATCAAAATGAAGAACCCTTAGAAGAGGAGTCTCTGACACATACGGATGAAATTGGACATAAGGTAAGGGTTAATATTGAAAATCTCATTTTTAACCAATATTTCTTATACATAATTATTTACAATGGATATAATTTTCATTAATGTCCATTAATAGTTTTTTCATAAATTCTTTTAAATTCTTCCATGACTGTTTAAAGTCATGTTTACACCTCTTTGGCTATTACATTGTTTTATGGAAGGAACCTTTCTTTTGTTTAACATATGAGGATCTTTTTGAATTTTCTGGAAAAAGTATGAGGAGAATATATTTTTAACATATATGGCATGAATTAATTTTTATGGTTTAATAATTCCTAATTTTCATGAAGCATCCTCTTAAAGATTTCATGATTATTTTTGACAAAAATCCTTTTCTTGTAAAATTGAATGGCATTTTTTGAAAAGAAAATGATTTTAAAGAAGAAAAGATATTTTTATCAAGAATCCATTTCAAGTGTTTTGTCAAAAATATTTTCCATCTAAAATGACATTATTTAGTATGATAATGTTTCAGGTATAATGTCTCTATTATTTACGTGGTTTGATTCATCTTATTAAAAAATGATATCCAATTGTTTTGTATGGATTACGTTATGATGGGACGATGTTTATGAAACCCATTTTATTCTTTGTGTTATGATGAATGGTTTATGTTTCTTTTGTGGCACAAGTAATAATTATTTCATTATGATATGGGTGGGACCTATATCTTCATCCAATGAATTAGATAAAAATTTATATCTCATGAGATAGACATTGCTGGAATGACAAGTGAATCTGGTTCAGTAATACAGGGCCAGAACGATATGTAAACCCAGTTCAGTAATGGACTTTGTCCACTATGATGGTATTTCTAGTAATGCCTTGCCTACTATGGAAATAATAAAATATGATTAATGGTTACCAAAATTTCATGTTTTATTCCCATGATATTTTATCATGATTGATGTTTCTTTATGTTCTATTCCTTACGTACTACCATGATTTATTTCACAACTCAATATTTAGTGTTTAAAAATAATGCCCATTTTTTTATGTTCAAATGTATATGGTTTATTCTATTTTTTCCATGCTTACCCTTGCTAAGCATTTTAGATCACCGTTTATATGTTTTCTTTTCAACGGGATATAAAGAATGGTTTTATGTATGAAAATATAGGGAAGAGATTTATGGGATATTTTGAAGATCTTTCAACAAGATTAGAATATTATGTTCCAAGTTTCCAAAGTCAGTAAACTATTACGGTCCTTGGGTGTTTGTTTTTGTTATGTATTATGTATTCCACAAAATTAATGTAATGTCCATATATGTCATTTTGGGTCTATACACTCCTAATACCCCTATTCCACTTATAAGCCTTACCATTGGCATAAGGCACTTCATGAAGTCATTTTGGATCAAACCAAAGGGGGTTACAAAAATTAAAGGTAACAGTTTCTCTTAAATTATTTTTTTTATTTTGTTTTATTTTAATAATCCAACCCCCTTAAATATATTTATTAATTTATTTTATAAAAAATCTAGTATTATCAATATACTAGTTTGTTTTTATTAAAATTATTAGAACTACACTTACACACACCTTCGTCTAATGTGTTAAGAACATATTGTTTCTGTAGATGGCGAACTACTGCCTCACGAAATGGTGATTGTTCAAATATCTCCAACCACCTCTCATGGTCAAAATTATGATGGAACAGTGTTTGTATATTATATATATTATATTTATATTGTTTCTATGAATTTTTATTTTTTATTTATATAATACCTTTTCTTGTTTCCGTAGTGGGAAGATACGATAATCTCATTTGATGAAGTGCGGGCTACCACCCCCTAAAAGTAATATTACACATTCATGACTTATGTAGAAAGTGTTTAGGGTAGTGTTAATAAAATTATATATGATATTATACTGTAATTATAATGAACTAATGTATCATTATGTTTCCATTCCATTACAATACGAAATATAAATGGAAGTAGCATTTATGCGTACGTACGACTTACCCACTCCATAAACATTGAATTTCATTTCTTATCTCCAATTTTTTGGTATTATTATAAATACATTAATATAAATGATATATATTATATATAAATCATGAGTATCATTATGGATATAATAAAATTTTGAACAAATGAACAACTTGTAATTATAAGAAGTCCATTTTTGACTCAAGTACCAAATATCAACCGAATGACCATTATTAACTTAAATGATCACCTAATGATTATAACATGGTAATAATTGATATAAAAATAATAATAAACATTAAAATGTTATTAAGAAATTATACATTAACTTTAATTTATTATTTATGAGACTAATGAACGAACAAGTGAAGTCAGACATGAGGTAAGGGACTTCGTCTCAATATCCTTTCATTGAGGAATATTTTGTTTTAATACACAAATTTCTTTTATAATACATATAAACACCTTTGAAATTTCATTTTATTCAAAGGGAATTTTTTTTAGGATTTTTTTTTACTAAATGAAAAAAAGGAATGTTTCTTTTAAATTAGGTAGTGAGATCGACCTTCCTGCCACCACGAGTATTATTTGATCTTAGGCTTCCATAACAAGACGTAATGATTTTAAAAGGAAAATAAATACCATATACTCTTTTATGTATTATGGTATTGAAAGTAGTATTTATAATGCATTTTTATGTCAGTATTTTTAAGTGATATATTGTGATTGAAATGTGAAAATGTTTTCCTTCCTTTATATTAGTCATATGTGTTATGATTTTATAATGGTAAATCGACATTTGATGGGTAGTAACATGATAATCGAAATAATGGGTGGTTTCATGATAATCCAGGATGGGTGGATACGTTATTACCTCCAATGAATTGGGTTTGGAAGTCGGTTATATGGTTATTCCATTTAGTGATATGTGTTTATGTTGACCAAATGGTTATTCCACTTAAATATGTTTATGTCCCAAGTAACATTTATATGTTGTGTATTATTTATATGAGTTTTATGGTATTATTTTGGTTACAAAAGGGTTAGAAATGATCTTTTATTCTGTGAATAGTATTTACTACTTCATAAAGGTGACAAGTAGTACTTATTATAAAGTATTTATGGGTTACATGTTGTTTTGAAAAACTAACAGTTTTCTTTCTTTATGTATCTCTTACTAAGATTTTTATGCATATCCCAATTTTTTGAAATGATTTTCATAGGACATAAAGTAGAATTAGGTGATTGATGAGATCAAGGAAAATTCATATTGTCTAAAACATGGAAGTAGACATGAATCTTTTTTGAAGAATTTTTATTTTTAGAAAAAAATGGAAACTGGGTTCATGTATGTAATATTTAAGTTGTTTTTTATATGTTATGAACTAATAATCTAAATCTCTAAACCAGAAAAGATCCTCAATTTTAATTATTAAATCAATTCAATAAAGAACAATTGTTTAAGGCCAGGCCCTTATAATTTGAATTTCATTAAATCTCAACATTGTGTTACTTCCTTCATTACATATGTATCATAATAATTTTTTGAATATTTTAGGCTTATATTTACATCATGATTAAAAAAAATTAAATTATTATTCTTCTTTCAAATCTACCATGTTATTATAATAACATTACATATTGTTTAGATTATCATTTCCTTTCATGTATAATTCCATAATATTTGAGAATATCATGTATTTTAGAAGACATATGGATCTTAGATAATTCAAAAATTTAATTAAATTATTCTTTTTTAAATATTTTACAACATATTATGTTAGAATTATACAATGCCATTAAATATATGATTCCTAAAAATGATAGACTCATATTAAATTTTGGTATAAAATAATGAAATATTATCAAACAAGATTTTTATTTTTGGGTTTGGGGAATAATGTGACTCATGGGTATTGGATAGTAGTTTTATATATCATATTAGTAAATATTTACATTCAAAGAAAAATAATGAAGAAATTATTATGGGAGAAATATATACAGGTATTGTAATTGATGAAAAAGATTCAACAATAAGGGTTAATTATACGATATACCTCTAATTAGTTTAATGATTCAAGATTTATTCCATTATTATGACCCACCCGTGAAAAAATTTATTTGCTTATATTGTTTTGAAATTAATTTTTATTTCATTATTATAAATAATCATTATACTATATTAATAAATTAAATGTTCTATTTCATTGAGAATATTTATAATAGATTATATACTTTGAACATGGATATTCAAATTTACTAAATTCATTGTATTAAGATCTAGGTTAATGATTTTAATACCACAGACATTTTAAACTGTCTCCTTAAATTTATAATTTATAAATGTATTCAAAAAACAAATATGGTTGCATCATAGAAATCATTTGATATATGAAAATCTTTTTTATTTTGAAAGATGTAAAATCATTATTACAGTTTTAAAAATACTTATAAAATTATTAGGTTTAGTAAATATTTGTTTATGTAGAGAAATGTGTTTATATTATAATATTGGTTAATTCAACAATATATTATATGTATATTATTCTAGTCCATTTTATTATTTGTTACATGAGGGAAAAAATTTAAAAAAACAAAAATTATGAAGGCATAAAACATTTCTATAATCATCATAAAAAGAGAATAAATATTCATTGAGCCAAACATTGTGGGGATACAATAATAATTCAATTTATCCATAATATAGGAAATTGTGGTATTATTTCCAAAATTATAGGTACCATATCCATTTACACGTATTATTACATGACTTGAAGGATAATTATCAATCAAATACGATCCAAGGAAAATAAATTATACTATATTTAAAATAATATGTACTGAAATTTGAAAACATTGAAATAGAAAAATAAATATATATATTAATCATCTATACTGATATATTAAATTCTTTTGTGCTCCTATATCAACATAGTATAACTTGGGGAATGCGTGAACAAAGGGATGGTCTAGAAATCCTTGTATGGGAATAAGAATATGAAAACGCATAATACATGAACAAGAATAAATAACATGATAAAATAAAAGGTATGGATCATGAATATTCATAAGGAATCATAGAACATAGATCCTAGAATCATATGATCATGGTATCATTTTAATATGGCAGCAATATAAAACATGACATAAATAAAAGTCAAGGCTTAAAGATAATACTAAATCAAATGGTGGTCAATGACCTATAAGGTATTTGGTTTGGTAAGGCCCCATCCTTAAACATAACATAATCTTGAATGAAGTTAATAATTCACAATGAGGATATTTTTGGGTTTTGAGCATCATAGAATTAGGTCATAACTTATACATAACATCTTCAATATGACATGTAGACACTACAACTCACAATCGATTTTTTTATTAAACAAAAACTCTTTAAAAAACATGAAATTATTTCATGTTTTAAAATCGCAACATTTCCGTGATCCCATAATTGAATCTATTTATTTATATATTGTAACACCCGATACTTTTATGATAAATATTTTGTTTTTATGTTATATAAATCACCAAAGGAATATTTCACTACACACAACACTAGCATGGCATTCTTTACACGCAACCGCGGCCTTCCTCGATAGCTTACGTCGTACGCAATACCGAGTTTCACTAAACAACGATATATTATAATATTAGACATTATGAATAGTATTAACTGAATTTTGAATTTTATAACATTTTAATTCATCTTATACATTTTCTAGAATGAGTTATGAAAACAAAATCAGTTTTTTGGATAAAAGAAGTATTTTTCAAAAAATGCAGTTTTACCGCCTTTTGATGGCGCACCCACATTAAATATACTTTTTGACAAGTTTATAAGTTCAATTTTACAAAATAAAATTCTTCTTTATAATCAGGATATGAAAATTTACTTTGGATAAATTTTTCATATTATTCTGATAAATTTCATATTTTAATGTATAGTAAAAACAAGCTATATTTTAATTAAAAACAACTTTTTTCATCGAAATACATTATATGGTTAAATTATAATATTGAATGTTTTTAATGTATAAATAGAATATATTTTTACCATTTAATATAATGTATGTCATTATAATTAATTTTACATTGAATTCATAAGTGAAAACATTTCAATCTTTGGCAATGCTTTAACTTTTAAGACGTGTTTTCTTAACAACGAGATTAATTTTAAATTAATTACTTCAACTTCTGTGTAATGAATTTTGAAAAATGGATTACATATTTGGAATCAGTGGGTCCAAAGTATATTAATAGGTTACTTTTATTTTTTGATATTATGAATAGTAACTAAGGTAATTTTTTATTTACTACGGTTAAAGGTAAATATGGTAATTCAAGGTTAAAATAATATTATAATAATTCAAAATTTCCTTGACACTTTTCCTCACCTTATTGGATGAGTATTGGCTGACCAGGGTCATCCTTGGGTTTATTGTGGGACCCCATTGAGCCACTTGGTAGTGAAAATGACAATTTTGATTAATTAATTTAATGTAAAGACAAAATTGACATTAACAATAATATTTTAGTAATTAATTTTTATAAGGGGTTATATAAATTATATTTTCGACTATAAATATTCATTGGAAAGCTAAAACGATTTCCTACATAATGATATTTTTTTATAATTTTTAGACACCAAATAAATTAAATTATTTATGACACAATAATGATGAAGTATTTACCTCATTAGTAAATGATTAAAATAAATAAGAATATAATGATTAAAATATTATCCAAAACATATCCTATTCTGATTGGAAGATTTTATTTCGACCATGAGTCATCTTTTCTTCATTTTTAATGATTTTTGGACTTTTTTAAACAGATGATATGTTAATAATAAAATAATATTTCCACACTTTCTAAAGGTGACCCTCTCCTCCCTTATAAAAGGGAACCTCCTCCCTCTCTTCCTCACATCAATTTGAGCCTTCAATATCGGCCAAACCATGCCCAGTTCACTTCCCCACTTCCTTAGAAACCTACTAGAGGTACTGGTCTTCTCAAAAGACCAACTCTAGTTCCTTAAGAGAAAGTTTAATGGAGGCACTTTGAGAAAGAGGTAATACCTTCTACCATTTTCTTCATGTTCCATTATTCATATACTACCTCTTATTTAGTTGTTTCATTATGAGGTAATAACATCAGAATCCCTCATATACTGATATGTTATTATAAATATGAAACAGCCCTATTTCACCTCTTATCCATCCTACGGAAAACGACATCACCGCGTGTGCGTACGTACGGAATACCATCTCCACGTCGTGGTGTAATCAATTTTCCACTACCACCTTACTTGGATGGGTATACTGGTGAAAATATATATATATATATATATGATTATTGTATAGTGATATTTATTCTTAAATAGTATACATACACTTTAATACAATTCCATGATCATGGGAATGATATCATCGCTTGTGTGTACGTACGGCCTACCGTCTCCACGATGTGATGCGACTCGTTCTATATGATATTCATTGAATAATGATTATATAAATGAATTTAATGAATTAATATGATATATATTACACTAATACCATTCTTTAAATGATGTGTCTATAACCTATAAAGAGGAATAAGAATTTATTCGACAAAACACGCATAAGAACAAAAAACTAATAAACACTCGAATAAAAAGTAGTAATGAAATATTACTAATAAGAAGCTAAGAATATGACCATATATGATACCATAACAATAAGTATGATTCTGTAATATGTCAATAACATTATTTAAATAATTATACAGGAGGTTCGCACACATACAAAGCATATCGGACCTCAGGTAAGGGAAAATTTCACAATCTCATTTTTATCTGAGATTGTTTATGCGTTGGTATTTACTGGGGTGTATTTTATCTTCCACATCCATGTTTACTCAATATGTAATATTATTTCCATCCACCAAAAAATTTTTAAATCCAATTTTACCCTTCGTTGAGGTTTTAGTAAAAGATATGTAAAGAATCTTTTGTCATTTTTCGTACGAGGTACTTTTTGACTTTTTCGACAAAAGTACGATAAGAATGATTTTCTTAACTTAAACGGCATGAATGGATTTTTAAAACATTATTTACAAGAATATTCCTTTACATGTTTTCTTGTTTATTTTTAATCAACTTCATTTAGTTTAAAATTGTATAACATTTTAATAAAGGAAAAATGTTTTTGAAGTAGAAAGGATATTTTCCTCAAGAATTGAGTTCAAGTGTTTTATCAAATTTATTTTCCATCAAAGATAATATAGGGTTCTGTTTCGATCCCAATTATTACATTGATTTGATTATGTTGTGATGGAAATATTTTTATGAATTCATTTATCTTATATGAATTGTTTTATGATGTCATGATGTTTAAGATTCCCATTTTTATTACATGGGTTATGCTATGATGTATGGTTTATGATTTTGTGGCACACATAAGAATGTTATCATTATACGATGGGTGGGACCTATATCTCCCTCCAATTCATTGGGTAAAGATTTTATAACTCATGAGATAGACATGGTTGGAATGGCAGGTTAAACCGGTTCAGTGAAACAGGACTGAAACGAGGAGTGAACACAGTTCAGAAATGGACTTTATCCACTAAGATAGTCTTGGCTATGAGTCTTCACTAATAAGAAATGATTCTCTATGATTATGTGTGTATGCATAAAAGTTTCAGTTTTAAAGGTATGATTATTGGGATTACATTTCACTACCATGATTTATCCCATGTTATGAAATTATGATCTCTTCTTCAGGGTAATATTTCCAAAATGTTATGTTCTTATAAATTTGATGTGATTGATATTTCTTTTTTTTACCTTTACTGATCATTTCAGCTCACCCTTTTGTATGTTTTATTTCCCCAGGTCATTAAGAGGTTTATTAAGTAAGATATGCCCAAAAGGGACTATAGATATAATGAAATAAATGTGAGAAATTTTAGATTCTTTTTGAACCAGTTGTTTATGCTTCCCAATTTATAAATACATTATACATATACGGTCCTTTCATGGTTTTTTTATATGTTGTAATAAGTATGCTTCTATTTTGAAGTATTAACCATGTATGTAAATTATTGGTCGCTATAGTTGGTATTAGAGGGAGGTTATAGTCAACCATTTGAAACTAAGATGTGAAATCCTTAGTATGAAACCTAAGGATATGTCTAAGCATAGACCACAATCTTAGCGTTTTAGAAATTTCCATAAACAACCTATGATAAGACCTTAGGTGTAAATTTTTTTTCTTGATTATGTGGTATTCGTTTTATAATTAGTGTTGCTCACACTATTCTTCTTGGTTTTAGTCAATGGCTGGAACCCGAAGGAACCATGTTAATGGAGAATGCGATGGGCAGTGCAATGATTGTCCCCCTGAGCAACCAAATGATATGGGAGCTGGAATGCAAAATCTTGTAGCCATTCTCCTAGAACCTTTTCAAGCTATGAATCATGCAGGACTTCCAAATGAACAAAGGAAGGAGCAACATTCTGTTTAATACTTCATGTGGTAGCGTCCACCTTCATTTAGTGGGTCTTCTGATCCATTAGTGGCTGAACAACGGATCAGTACCACTGAAAAGATATTTTAAGTTCTTCAATGTTCTGATCATGATAAAGTCATCTTAGTAGTGTATCATTTAGAAGGTGATGCTGATCAATGGTGGAATCTTATTAAGAATATGAGGCAAAGGGATAAAATGGAGTCCATGGAATAGGACGAGTTCAAGAACTTATTTTTCAATGAGTATTTGCCTCTTATTCATCGAACAAAGATGGAGAAGGAGTTTCTTGAATTGAAGAAAAAGGATGATGAATCCTTTGGTACCTACGAAGAAAATTTTACAAGACTTGCAAGGTACTCTTACGGAATTATTATCCAACCTGAGAGTAAGATCGATCGATTCTGTAGTGGCATAAAACCAAGTCTTCGAAGGGCATTAGACATAACTAACTTCAATAGCTATGTGGAATTTATTCGATGTGCTCTCAAGGTTGAGATGGAGATTGGTGTAACTGATTAGTCACATGGGTTTGATAAGAAGTGGAAAATGGAATTCAAAGGAGAATCTAAAGTCCACAATGAAAAGAAGATGAGTTTTCCCTTATGCTCAATGTGTGGAAAGAAACATGGAGGAAATTTTCTTAAGGGGACAAGAAAATGATATAAGTGTGGAAAAGAAGGTCATCAGGCAATTGAATGTCGGAATAATGGGAAGAAGATGTCTAATGATGCAAACAAAGGAAGGGATACACAGAAGGAACCTAATACACTTCAATGATTCATGTGCAAGGAGATGGGGAATTATGCCAATCAATGCCCAAATCCAAGGGTTGATGATGATGATCGATGTCAACAAACTCTTAAGGCCAAAGACAAAGGAAAGTCACATGAAATTACTATCGGTGATGTGGAGTACGAAAATTAAGTGGTGAGAGGTAAACTTACCATCCACTCTAAAGTAGAAGATGTTTTATTTCATTCTGGATCTACCCAATCTTTTATTTCTGAATAATTTTCTAAGAGTATTGTCGTATTACCTCAACAATTTGATGTTGATTTGGCTGTGACAACTCCTAATGGCACAACAGTCGCATCAAAAGTTTACAATTCTTCTCCGATTAAAGTTTGTGGGAAAGTGCTTCCAGCAAATCTTGTGATCCTTCCTATAGTGGAATTTGATGTGATTCTTGGCATGGATTTTCTTTCTTTATGTGGATCTCATATCAATTTCCAAAGAAGGGAAGTCACATTTCATATCCTAGATCAATCTATGATCGTCTATCGATGCAAGGATGAACATAACCTTCCAGTGGAAATTTATTCTATCTTATGGGTCTTGATTCCACTAAATGAAGGTTATTTATCTCAAATGGTTGGAGAGAATCTCACGATTAATAATATTCCCATTGTATGGGAATTTGAAGATGTCTTTCTGGAGGAATTTCCAGGTCTTCCACCAAATCGTGAAGTTGATATTTCAATAGAACTCATACCGAGTGCTTTACCTATTTCAAAGACACCTTATAGAATGGCCCCAATTGAGTTGACAGAACTGAAGAAGAAACTCCAAGAGAATCTTGATAAGGGATTCATACGCCCTAGTGCATCACCTTGGGAAGCACCAGTTCTGTTTGTTAAGAAGAAAGATGGATCAATGAGACTCTTTATTGATTATCGAGAACATAACAAGATCACTGTCAAGAACAAATATCCTCTCCCACGCATTGATGACCTATTTGACCAACTACGCGGAGATCAATACTTTTCCAAGATTGATCTTTGTTCTGGGTATCATCAATTATGGTTCAAAAGGGAGGATATACCAATGACAGCTTTCCGTACAAGGTATGGACACTATGAATTTATAGTGCTTCCATTTGGTCTTACTATTACCCATGCTATCTTTATGGATCTATTGAATTGAGTCTTTAGAGACTATCTTGATTAGTTTGTGGTAGTCTTTATAGATGATATTCTTTTCTATTAAAAGAGCAAGGAAGAACATGAAGATCACTTGAGAATTGTATTAAAGACCCTAAGAAAGGAGAAGCTTTATGGAAAATTTACCAAGTGTGAATTTTGGTTTCAAAAAGATTCATTTTTGGGTCACATAATCTCAAAAGAGGGGATATATGTGGATCCAGTAAAAACAGAGGTTATCGAAAGATGGTCGAGACCAACAACAGCAACCGAGATCCGAAGTTTTCTTGGTTTGGAAGGATATTATCGACGTTTTGTGAAATATTTTTCATGATTATCTAATCCACTCACCAAGTTGAACCGGAAAGGAGTTATGTTTGTTTGGAGAGAGGAATGTGAAGAGAATTTCAAGGAGTTGAAAAGAAGTTTATCTAGTGCAACTGTGCTCACAATGCCTTATAGTGGAGAAAGGTTTTTGATCTACAGTGATGAATCCAAGAAAGGATTGGTGTGTGTTCTTATGAAAATGATATGGTGATAGCTTATGCCTCACAACAGTTGAAAATTCATGAGCAAAATTACCCAACTCGTGATTTGGATTTAGCTGCGGTAATCATTGCATTAAAGATTTGGAGGCATTATCTTTTTAGAGATAGGTGTGACATTTATACTGATTATAAAAGTTTAAAGTATATTTTCACACAAAAGGAGATGAATATGCTCTAGAGAAGATGGTTGGAGATGATTAAGGATTACGACTGCTCAATTCATTACCACCCTGGTAAAGTAAACAAGGTGGCAGATGCATTAAGTCGACAAGACCGTGCTATCTTATCCATGATGAGGATCAAAAAAGATCCAATATTTATGGATTTATAAAGGATGGATTTAAGAATTATAATGGAAGGGGGGAAATTGTATCTTTTTCAAATGAGTGTTCAACCATCTATACATGTAAAGATTAAATATGTGCAGAAAGAAGATGTCGAGTTACAAAAGAAGGTGAGAAATGTTCCTAAATTCAACCTTGTTTGTGATTGGATAATAAGGTTCAGGAATCGGGTTTGTGTTCCTCCCATCCCAGAATTAATGAAGGAGATTCTGGATGAGGCTCGTAGTTCTTCATTCTCTATTCATCCTGGAAGCACGGAGATGTATAGGGACCTGAAAGAGTACTTCTGGTGGGATTGCATGAAATGAGATGTTGCTGAATATGTTTCTCGATGCATGGTTTTTCAGAAAGTTAATGATGAGAGACTGAAGTCCAAGGGGATGTTACAACCATTACCAATACCTGAATGGAAATGGGAAAACATCACTATGGACTCTGTCACTGGACTCACTAAAATATCCAAAGTCAATAATGCTATCTGGGTCATAGTTGATCGTCTTACAAAGTCTTCACACTTCATTTCTATTAGAGAGGATTACTCTCTAGATCAGTATGCCAGGATATATATAAAGGAAGTGGTAAGATTGCTTGGAGTACCAATTTCTATTACATCTGATCGGGATCCGAGGTTTACCTCAATGTTCTAGCGAAGTCTTCAGCGTACTCTAGATACAGAGTTGAGTTTCAGCACTGCTTATCATCCTCAGACAGACGGTCAGTCTGAGAGGACAATTCAAACTCTAGAAGATATGTTGAGAGCTTGCTCTTTGGATTTCAAAGGTGGTTGGGATCAACAACTACCTTTGGTGGAATTTTCTTATAATAATAGCTTTCACGCTAGTATTCAGATGGCTCCTTATGAAGCTCTCTATGGAAAGAAATGCAGTACACCAACTTGCTGGGATGAAGTTGGTGAAAGAAAGCTATTAGGACTTGATCTTGTTGATGAGATGGCAGAAAAGGTCAGATCTATTCAACAACACATAAGAGTAGCTCAGAGTCGACAAAAAATTTATGCCGACAACCGAAGAAAATACCTAGAGTTTGAAGTGGGTGATAAAGTGTTCATACGAATATCTCCTTGGAAAAGAGTAATGAGATTTGGAAAGAAGGGAAAGTTGAGCCCTAGATATATCGGTCCATTTGAAATTCTTGATCATGTTGGGAAGGTAGCTTACCGATTGGATCTTCCACCGAATCTATGTCAAGTTCACAATGTATTCCATGTATCTCTCTAGATAATGTAAATACCTGATCCTTCACATGTACTCAGCTCAGAAGTTGTACCGCTGGAACAAGATCTTTCTTATAAAGAATAGCCGATAGAGATTCTGGATCATAGTGAAAAAGTCCTACGGAACATGACCACTCGCTTGGAGAAAGTTTTATGGAGGAACCACCAATTAGAATAAACTACATGGGAACTTGCGGATATGATGAGGGAGAGGTATCCTCATCTGTTTGTTACAAAGTGACGAATTCAAGGGAGAAATTCATTTTAAGGGGGGTAGAATGTAACACCTGAGACTTTTATGAGAAATATTTTGTTTTTATGTTATATAAATCATCCAAGGAATCTTTCACTACACACAACACTAGCTTGGCCTTCTTTACACGCAACCGCGGCCTTCCTCGATAGCTTGCGTCGTACGCAATACCGAGTTTCACTAAACAACGATATATTATAATATTAGCCATTATGAATAGTATTAACAGAATTTTTAATTTTAAAACATTTTAATTCATCTTATACATTTTCTTGAATGAGGTATGAAAACAAAATCAATTTTTTGGATAAAAGAAGTATTTTTAAAAAAATTGCAGTTTTACCGCCTTTTGATGGAACACCCACATTAAATCTAGTTTTTGACATGTTTATAAGTTCAATTTTAGAAAATAAAATTCTTCTTTAGAATCAGGATATAAAAATTTACTTTGGATAAATGTTTTATATTATTCTGATAACTTTCATATTTTAATGAATAGTAAAAACAAGCTATATTTTAATTAAAAACAACTTTTTTCATCGCAATACTTTATATGGTTAAATTATAATATTTAATGTTTTTAAATTATAAATAGAATATATTTTTACCATTTAATATAATGTATGTCATTAGCATTAATTTTACATTGAATTCATAGGTAAAAACATTTCAATCTTTGGTAGTGTTTTAACTTTAAAAACACTTCTGCTTAACAACGGGATTAATTTTAAATTAATTACTGCAACTTCTGTGTTTTAAATTTTGAAAATTTGATTCCATATTTGGAATCAGTGGGTCCAAATTATTTTAATAGGTTACTTTTATTTTTTTGATATATTTGAATAGTGACTACGGTAATTTTTTATTTACTATGGTTAAAGGTAAATAGGGTAATTCAATGTTAAAATAATATTATAATAATTCCAATTTACCTTGACACTTGTCCTAACCTTATTTTATGAGTATTGGCCGTCCATGGACATCCTTGGGTCGATTTTGGGACCCCATTGAGCCACTTGGTAGTGACAATGACAATTTGGATTAATTAATTTAATGTAAAGACAAAATTGACATTAACAGAAATCTTTTAGTAATTAATTTCTATAATGGGTTATATAAATTATATTTTCGACTATAAATATTCACTGGAAATGTAAAAATATTTCCTACATAATGATATTTTTTTATAATTTTTATACACCAAATATATTAAATTATTTATGACACAATAATGATAAAGTATTTACCTCTTTAATAAATGATTTAAATAAATAAGATTATAATGATTAAAATATTTTCCAAAACATTTAAAATTATGATTGGATGAATTTATTTCGACCATGAGTCATCTTATCTTTATATGTAATGATTTTTGGAACTTTTGAAACCGAAGATAAGTTTATAATACTATAATATTTTCAGACTTTCTAAAGGTGCCCCTCTCCTCCCTTATAAAAGGGCACCTCCCCCCTCTCTTCCTCACATCAATTTGATCCTTCAACCTTGGCCTAACCCTGCCCATTTCACTTACCCATTTCCTTAGAAACCTACTAGTGGTACTGGTCTTCTTAAAAGACCAACTCTAGTGCCTTAAGAGAAAGTTTAAAGGAGGCACTTTGAGAAAGAGGTAATACCTTCTATAGTTTTCTTCAAGTTCCATTCTTCTTCTACTCCTTCTTATTTAGTTGTTTCATTATGAGGTAATAACATCAGTATCCCTAATATACGGAAATTTTATTATAAATATGAAACAACCCTATTTCACCTCTTATCCATCCTATAGAAAACGAAATCACCGCGTGTGCGTACGTACGGAATACCGTCTCCACGCCATGGTGTAATCTGTTTTCCACCACCACCTTACTTGGATGGGTATACTGGTGAAAATAAATAACTATATATGATTATTGAAAAGTTATATTGATTATGAAATATTATAAATACACTTCAATACAATTCCATGATCATGGGAACGATATCATCGCTTGTGCATACATACGATCTACCGTCTCCACAATGTGATGCGACTCGTTCTATATGATCTTCATTGAATTATGATTATATATGTGAATTTAATGAATTAATATGATTTATATTAAACTAATACCATTCATTAAATGATGTATCTATATCCTATAAAGAGGAATAAGAATTTATTCGACAAAACACGCATAAGAACAAAAAATGTAATAAACACCCGAATAACAAGTAGTAATGAAATATTACTAATAAGAAGTTAAGTATATGACCATATATGATATCATAACAATAAGTATGATTCTGGAATAAGTAAATAACATTATTTAAATCATTATACAAGAGGTTCGGACACATACAAAGCATATCGGACATAAGGTAAGGATAAATTTCACAATCTCATTTTTATACGAGATTGTTTAAACTTTAGTATTTACAAGGGTGTATTTTATCATCCACATCCATGTTTCCTCAATATGTAATATTAATTCCATCCACCTACAATTGTTTAAATCCATTTTTACCCTTCGGTGAGTTTTTAGTATAAGATATGAAATGAATATTTTGTCGTTTTTCGTACGAGGTACTTTTTGACTTTTCTGAAAAAAGTACAAGAAGAATGTTTTTTTAACTTATACGGAATGAATGGATTTTTAAAACATTATTTACAAGAATTATACTTTACAAGATTTCAAGTTTATTTTTAATCAACTTCTTTTAGTTTAAAATTGTATGACATGTTAAGAAATGTAAAATGTTTTTGAAGTAGAAAATATATTTTCTTCAAGAATGGAGTTCAAGTGTTTTATCAAAATTATTTTCCATCTAAGATAATATAGGGTTATGTTTCTATACCTATAATTACATTGATTTGATTATGTTGTGATGGAAATATTTTTTTGAATTCATTTATCTTATATGAATTGTTTTATGATGTCATGATGTTTAAGATTCCCATTTTCATTACATGGGTTATCCTGTGATGTATGGTTTATGATTTTGTTGCACACATAAGAATGATATCATTATATGATGGGTGCGACCAATATCTCCCTCCAATTCATTGGGTAAATATTTTATATCTAATGAGATAGAGATGGCTGGAACAGAAGGTTAAACCTGTTTAGTGAAACAGGACTGAAACGAGGAGTGAACTCGATTCAGAAATAGACTTTGTCCACTAAGATAGTCCTGGCTATGAGTCTTGACTAATAAGAAATGATTCTATATGATTATTTGTGTATGAAACAAAGTTTAATGGTTTATGTTATGATTATTCAGATAATATTTCACTACCATGATTTATCACATGTTATGAAATTATGATCTCTTTTGCAGGGTAAGATTTCCAAAATGTTATGTTCTTATAAATTTGATGTGATTGATATTTTTTCCCTTACTGAGCATTTGAGCTCACCCTTTTGTATGTTTTCTTTCCCCAAGTCAGGAAGAAGGTTATTAAGTAAGATATGCCAAAAAGGGACTATAGATATGATAAAATTAATGGGAGACAGTGTAGATGCTTTATGAACCAGTTGTTTATGTTTCCCAATTTCTAAAGACACAATACCTATATGGTCCTTTCATGGTTTTGTTATATGTTGTAATCATTATGATTCAATTTTGAAGTATTAACCATGTATGTAAAGTATGGGTTGCTATATATATCATTTGAAAAAATTACAAAACATGGTATTAGCAAAAATATCTCAGTAAGGGAAACATAATGAATGAAAACTATTAATATTTAGATAACATGAAAACTATGAATATGTTATTATAAATTAGTACTTTTCACTTTTAAGATGTAGTAAATACACTCAACAAAATATAAGCTCAAATTGTACTCTTTTATATCAAAAATATTACCATAATCCCATATAATGAATCATATAACATATAAAGGTATCTTGAGACATAAATGTACATAAATTGAATAACTATATGGTTGAATTCCACCTGAATGAATAAATGGAATATCCATTAGTACTACTTCCATACCCAATCCATTAGAGATTATAATGTAGCCACTCGTCCTTGGTTTATCAAGGAACAACTTGTCATTTGGTTTATCTCATAACCGCCCATCAAATGTCTAAGTACCATTATATAATTTTAACACATAAAATTATGCAAATAACACCATTTCACTAATAACATTTCCATTGTAATCACATGAAACCATTTCATGATATTTAAATAATAAATCCATTTGAAAACCGATATTCAAAACCAAAACACCCAAAAATGGAATATGGGTTGTCATTATGATTTTGAAAACATTAAGGATTAAAGAGGAAGCCAAATAATGATTCTGCCGACGGAGAGGTCATTATAGCCACATACGTTAAAAACATTTCATTTTTGATTTAGTAAAATTTTTTGTAGAGAAAATATTCTCTTTTAATGAATGTAAATGTAAAAGGGGTTTATTATACACCTTATAAAAGAAGTATATTCATATTATCAAAACAAGCCTCAATTAATGGGGATTGAGACGAAGTCCCTTACAAAGATAATTTTGTAAATAAAATAGATAGATTATGTGTATTCACTATAATAAAACATAATTAATGTATAAATATAGAATATGACATTAAAAGTTAGTTCTTAAATAATCATGACATAATCAAAAAGTATATGATTAACCAAAAGAATATAAATTGTGTTAATAAGTTCCCACACATTGTGTTTGACGTGACTTGTTTGTTATTTCATTTCGTAAATAATAAAAATAAGTTAATTTCTACTTAATTAAGAAGATTTATCACATTTATTATTATTTTTATATAATTCATTACCATTATATAATTATTACTTAATTATTTGAGTTCATATAAAATTGTTTTTTGATGTTCGGATATTGAGTAAAAAATAATCATTCTATAATTATAAATTGTCCATGTTGTCAAAATTGCATTATATATAGAATGATAGTAATGATTTAGATATCATATATATCATATATATCCATTATATATGTATTTATAATAGTTTATTTCCTTTGTATATAAAAAATGGAATGCACCGTTCATGGAGACGGTTAGTCCTACATAGGCATGAACACTACTTTCATATATTTTTCATATTTAAAAGAATAGAAAGTAAATGATACATAAGTATATTATAATTATAATAAATATATATATTATATATGTTACATATATTCATTAATTATATCCTTTATACATTCTGTTTATAGGATGACCGAGTCATACCACTTAGTGGGGGCAGTAGTCCGCTATTCCTCAAATGAAAATACCTTATTTATACAACATGAAAATAATAAAGGTATGTTCTAAATGAAAATTAAAGAATAATATAGATAAAATAAATATCATATATATTATAAATAATTACAGTTCTATCATAATGGCCACCATGATAGGTGTTAGGGGGAAATCGAACAATCATTGTTTCGGGAGGGAGCAGTTCACCATACACAGAAACAGTATGTTCGTATCCATTAGTTGGAGGTGTCTTTATGTGTAGTTGGAATCATTCTCATAAAAAAACATTTATATTTAAGATACTGTTGTTGTTATATAAACAATTAATAATATGAGCATAGGGAGTGGATATTGAAAAATAATGGAAAGAATCTTGAGAGAAGACGTTACCTCAAATCAGGTAACTTCTTTTGATTTGAGCCAAAGGGCTCCCTTGAATTTTCATATTCCATGGGTAAGGTTTCTATAATGAAGATAGGGATATTGGGAGCTTATTTGGAAAGAGGATGGATGATCCAAGTGGATTGAGAGGTGTCTGTACGGGTTAGAGTTGGTCTCCATTCATAATAGGGAGGAGGGTCACTTTAGGAATGTTTGAAAGTATTATTTTATTATTTATTTATTTTTGAATTATAATAACAACAAAGTGATATATTCTGAACATAATATGAGGATGGGACTAAATATCCTCATCCAATGATTTTTAGACATTTTTAGGTCATAAAAGTGACCATATATTTTAGATTTAACCCTTAGTAAACTAATTTAACTATTACCATGTCTTCTTGTATATTCAAATTATATGGTTAACATAGTTACTCTAAAATTACAAAATTCCAAAATAGTGTTTCATTAATCATATTATTAACAAAATATATTTCATTTGGATGAATTTTATATTTATTGGACTGTTATATAATTTAATAAAATTTTAATTTATTGAAAAACACATTTATGTGAATTTTATACTATTCATATCATGACATTATGAAAATTTATAAATTTTTGATTCATTCGAAATGAAAAATCATTAAATCAATTCTAAAATGTCATAATAATCCCTTAAATTCATTTATGTCATAAAACATATCAAAAAAATTATTTTATTTTTTATAATCTCATTTATTTAAATCATTCATTAACACAATAATCACTAAATCACCATTATGTCATAAATATATTTCTCTTTGTGATTTCTAAAAATTATAAATAAAATACCACAATGAAAGAAATATTTTTATATTTATAATAACTATTTATATTCGAAAATATCACTTATATATCCCCATATAAAAAATGTTTCGTTAAAAGTTACTTGTTTATGTTATATTTTCCTTAACATTAAATTAAAGGTAATTAAAGGTCATTTTCACAAACAAGTGGCTCCATGGGGTCCTAAATTCAACCAAAGGATGCCCATGGTCGAACATATCTCATATAATAGGGTTATGTAATGTTTTACGGTAATTTAATATTATTATAGTATGATTTGTGTACCCTTATTTACCAGATTTACTTTTTAACCATGGTAAATAAAATATTTACGGAAGTTACTATTCATAATTTCTACAAATAAAAGGTACCAATTTTCAAAATTTAGACCTTATGATTTTAAATAGGGAATATATTTTAAATAAATCAAAACATATAATTTTTAGAAATTAATTCTTGCAGTAAAAACCAAAAAGCTTGTTTTTAAGATGTAAAAACTACCAAGTGATTGACATGTGTTTTGGATAAATTTAAAAGTGAAATTACATCCGATGAACAAATTAGATTAATTGATAAAAATATAACATTATTGAACTTTAAAATAATTTAAAATGCCAACTTAATTATATAAATAAATTAGTTCAATGGACATTTTTGACTTAAAATGCAGTAATTTTCACTATTCATTAAAAATGAACTTCATCAAAAAAATACCAAACATTTACCCAAAGACAATTTTGATGTCCCAATTCTAAAGCAAAGGTTTATTTTTTAAAATAAATCATTTTAATGTAACAAAAAATATATATAAAAAGGGTTCACCATCAAAATATTGTAAATTGTCTTTTTATAGAATATTAGACTATTTCATGCTTAAAATTGGATTTATTCTTATTTTAGAATTCTAAATTGGGTAAATGTAAAGAAATTTAACAAACATTTGTAATAAAAATGTAGCTAGTTATTCTAATTCCCAACAATACAATGACAATGAAATTATTATAGTTTAAAATCATATTTTTGTTAAATTATTTTTTGGTATAACTCAAAGTTGTGTGAAACCTAAGATTTCAAAGAAACCTGTTGTTGTGTGACAAGTACGCTATCGAAAAAGTGTCATATTTAAGATAATATTAATATATTATTCATAAATATTAATATATTCTAATACTTATTATTCAAAAAATACATGGGTCGTCACATCGTTCCCTCCTTTTGGAAATTGCATTCTTGCAATTTCAAAATTGGTCTTCGAAAATTCCTTAAAATTATATCATCAGAAAAAAAGTCAATTAAACTATCACTTTAAGAGAATGAAATAGAAGTATAAAGGTCACCAAAGATTAAAAATACTAGTATTTCATGTAGTAAAACATTTATATGGGAGGGAAACTAATTCTCATAGATTAATATAGAGTGATCGAGAACATGATTATTGAAAGTTGATCACCAAAAAACCATATATTTGTGGTTGTGTAAAAGTATAATGATAAAATAAAGCATATAAAATTTTTGAATCATGATCCTTTTCATAAAGTTAAATAATTATATTACTACCTATACTAGAATCATATGAAAATATACACATTCTGAAAGTAGTGATTCGTCCTTTAATTAAATTTCTATCACAAACTCACCTTTTCTACAACCGATGAGTATTGAAGATGACTTGGTCACATATGAAGTGCTAGAATCATATTCTATAGAAAAAAATTATCCAAAAAAACTGAACAATATATTTCCCCTACCTTTTTTCATTAACCAAAATCAAAATGGTAAGTTCGAGAGTATATAATCCCAATGAAGGTTATAAAAATAGATACTACTCTTAATCTCAAAATTTCGATAAAAATAACCAATATTCAATAAAGACCATTAAATAAGAAAATGTCTTTAAAATTATTCAATTTAATCCTAACTACGATGGACCCCAAAACTCAAAAGGATTTAATCATATGGTCTTCCATAGTAAATCATAAAATTTATCACCAAATCAACTACTATTAAAGTCTCATACTGATGTTTAATTAACCTAATACCATATTCTATGCAATAGGTTAATCATTTCAATAATAACCCAAGTAACCATATGTCCACAATAAAAACATAGATACTTAAAAAATTAAATTTCAACCATTACACCACAAATTAGATCCCATAGTATTCAATTTTCTTTAAGCAGATAGTACTCACAAAAGAAAGAATGTCTTCCCAAATATCCATTATCACTTCATCACGAAAATCAATTCTTCATACTAAGGATATAAATTTGATAAAACATATGTTCCAAAAATTTACTTATTCTTTATACATAAAATCATTTAACTATAACAGAATAAGTTATACTAACTAGGGACTTCATGTAGTCCAGTGGTTGGTGATAAATCCCAATCACAAATTTTTTGTGGGTTCGATTCCCACTACATTGTCTAACGTAAATATTTTTCACACGGTCTATATGTTGTCCTTTTTAAAAAACTATATAATTTGGTAACAACCCCAAAAATGATAAAAATTCTTCAAAAATAACCATAACATATTTTAACCATAAATTCTATCTCATACCTCACATTTTCATCCCTAAAAGCAATAACCTATAATTGCCTCAATTGCAAGGATCACATAATCCCAAATGGTTCATTATAACTATATCCACAAAAGGAAAGATAATTCTTCCTTTAATAAAATTTTCACATTTAAAACATCAATATTAAACATAACATAAATTTTTTTCCCATATAATGCAATCAGTAATTCTTTTAAACATATCATCATCCACAAATCAAAACCTTCTCATAAATTCCAAAAATGTAGAAATCTTATTCATAAAACTGCCTTCATGATCTTGTATCCATCTTTTTCCATATCATTATTTTATACTTCCTTCCTACAGAAATATCATTCATAATTTCCAATGATTGCAATAATGTCAAAACATGAGCTAAGAAATAATTCATACCTTTCAAAGGTCATTTTCAATTTCATCATCTCCAATTGGAATGGAATTAAATAATGGTAAACATATAATTATAAGGTCCTACTAATACCATTCCAAATCATTATTTTTAGGACATCTATACGTGTAAATACCAAGGCAACCATATTTAAAAAATTCAATTGATCAATTGGAATGAACTTCATTCCATTTTCTGGAGTAAACTAGAAGATTCCTTTTTTAGGGAATGTTACTTGTTTATGACATTCATTACAACATCTGAAACATCTCCCCATACCTTTTAAGAATCATACTATAGGTTTCTTTCCATGTCCTTGACACATTGTTTTTTGAATATAAAAAACTTTATGATTATTTCATGAACCTCCATTGGGATTAGTTTCTCTCATATATGATGCCTTAGAAAAATCATCAAGTTTCATGTGGTAAATAATGACTCTGAATAGTTGGTTAAGAACAACCATAAGAGTTATAATTGGAACTCCCATTTCATTCAGGATCTCCTTCAAAAAACCACCACAGTTTTCTTCATATCCATTTTTACATTGGTTCCTGAAAGATCCATCCATTTATAAAAACAAAAAACGTCAGTGTGACTATATTAGTAAAATCATCATATAATATCTTATAAAGAGGGTAAAAACAAAGATATACTTATTCAAGTTATCATAAACTCATTAAATTTTTTAATAATAAGTATTATCTTTATAATATGATAACCATTATGTTTATTTCACTTATTCTTAAATAAAACCCTAACATCTAATGTAATCAAAACTAACCTATGATACCCACTGTAAGTCCCAAACTATATAAAATACATAATCTTGAATTAAAATAATAATTCAAATTAAGGATCTTTTGGTTTTAGATATTTATCGAATTAGGACATAACATATACATTACATCTTGAATACTACATGTAGACACTTCAACTCACTATCCATTGTTTCATAAAACAAAAACTCTATAAAACAAAACCTATCATTTTGTTCATGTTTTAACAGCACATATCTTCATTGATCCCATAGTTGAATCTATTATTATTTATGTTAAGTGAAAAACATTTCAAAACATGGTATGAGAATTAAAATATCAGTAAGGGATATATAAACAAAGAAAACTCTTAGTATTTTGATAATAGAAAAACCCTTAATACTTTATTATAAAGTATTAATTTTCACCATTAATATGTAGTAAAAAACATTTCATAACATAATAACGTTTCTTTCCTTTTTTGTAACCAAACGATTAACACAATCTGGTATAATGAAAAATATAACATATAAAGTAAGATTGGGACTTAAACGTACTTAAATGAAATAACCATTCGGTTGACTTCCACACATATCACTAAATGGAATAGCCATGCGGTAGACTTCTATACCCAATGAAGTGGTGGTTATAATGTATACCACATCCTTGGTTTATCATGGAACCACCAGTCATTTGGTTTATCACTTACCACTTGTCTAATGTCCATGTTCCATTATATAATCATAACAAATAAAATATTTCAAATACAAACATTTCACTAATAATATTTCATTTTCAAGAACAAGAAATATTTTCAAGATATTGAATTGCTCAATCTCTTTAAAACCCATTTTCAATACCAAAATACCCAAAATTGGAATAAGGGGTTTATTTTTCCTTTTATAAACATTAAGGCTTATACAAGAATCCAAATAATGATTACAACGGTGGAGAAGTCATTGTTGATGCATACATTAAAAACATTAATTTTTTATTTTAGTAAAAGGATTTATAGAAAAAATATTCTCTTAAAATGGAATTAACTTTCAATGGGGTTTATTATACACCATGTAAAATAAAGAGGTTAATATTATCAAAGGAGTTGTATATTATCAATACATGCCTCAATTAACGATGATTGAGATGAAGTTCCTTAAAAAGATAATTTTGTAAATAAAATAGATTGATTATGTGTTATCATTATAAGTACATATATGTAATGTTTTAATAAAAATAGTACATTAAAATTTGGGTCTTAAATAATTATTACATAATTAAATATAAGAAGATTAACCCAAAGAATGTAAATTGGGTTAAGAAGTTCCCTTACCTCTTTTCTAACATGAATCATTCGTTCTTTAATTTTATGAATAAAAATCTTATGTTACATTATACATGGTTCATAAAATTTTTCAATTTTATTCTTCCTCATATATTATTTATTACCTTGCTATAAAAATTAGTTTATTATCTATGTTCATATGGGAAATTTTGTTGATGTTTAGAACATGAGTCAACAGTGAACTTGTTATAATTATAAATTTCCAATGTGGTCAAAATTCCATTATCTTCAAAATTTATGTTTATGATTTAGATATGAAATATATCATATATACATAGTATATATTAATTTATAATATTCCATATCTTTTGGAAATAATAAATGAAATGCACCGTTCGTGGAGACTTTAAATTGTACTTACAAATGAACGCTACTTTCATTTCATTTTCAAAATTAACGGAATAAAAAATAAATGATAATTAGTTATATTATAATTCCAATAAAATATCTAGCTTATATATGTTACATATTTTTATTAATTATATCCTTTATACGTTCCATGTATTTCATGAATGAGTCATATAACTTTGAGGAGGAGGTATTCCACACTTTCTCAAATGAAATTATCATATTTATACAAAATGATATGAATAAAGTTATTTGATAAATGAGAATTACAGAATAATATAAATAATAAATATCTTATTTATCATTTATAATTACAATTCCATAATAATGGCCACCATGATAGGTCATAGAGTAAAATCAAACAATCATCGTTTTGTGAGGCAGTAGTTCACCGTATACAGAATCAGTATGTTCGTATCCATTAGATGGAGGTGTTTGTAAGTGTATTTCAAATACTTCCCATAAAAAAACCTAGTATATTGATTATATATGTGTTTATATATAAAAAATAATATGAAGATCATATATATTGGATATATATGAATAATGGAAAGAAACATGAGAAAAGATTTTACTTCAAATCAAGTATCTTTTTTGGATTTGAGCCAAAGGGCTCTCTTGAATTTCATTCAACCTTGGGGAAGGGTTCTAAGAGGAAGATAAAAATGTTGGGATATTAATTGGGTATGAGGTTGGACTAGGAAATGGGGTTGGGAGTTGTGTGTAAGGGTTAGAGGTGGTGTCCTTTTATAAGGGAGAGGATGGTCCCTTTATTAAGGTTTGAAAGTATTATTTTATTAATAATTTATTTTCGAATTCTAATAACAGAAAAGTAATATATTTCAAAGATAATATTATTATGGGTCTAAATAATCTCACCCATTGTATTTTATAAATTTTAGGTCATTAAATTAACATTATATTTTAGATTTAATGCGTAGTATTCTAATTTAACTTTAACCATTTATTATTGTATATTTATAATATATTTTACGATAGTTACTATAAAATGACAAGGGACCAAAAAATAGATAATTAATGTCATTTGTGACATCATATATGTTATTTGGCCAAATCTTATATTTTTAGGACTATTATATCATTTAATAAAATATTAATTTATTTAAAAACTCATTTATGTCAAATTTTATACTATTCATATCATGGCATTTTCAAAATACATAAAAAACTTAATTAATTATAAAAACATCATAACATAAAATAAAACAAGTCAGAATACTCCGTAAAATTCGTGTATTTAATAAAAAGCATCAAAATAAATTTATTTAAATATTTATAATCTCATTTATGTAAATAATTCATTAATAAGTTAATCACTACATCACCATTATGTCATAAATATATTTATTCGTTTTATTTCTAAAAATTAAAAATTAAATAACATTTAATAGAATATTTTTACCTATATAAAGATTATTTATAGTCAAATATTTCACTTATATAACCCCAAATAAAAATTATTTTATTAAAATATACTTGTTTTCAAGACCCCCTCCCACCAAAGATGCCCCTCCTGGCTGGAAATGGTGAAAGGGAGATAATGACCCCCGAGTCCCGCCTCCAGTAGACCCTGAAGTGGCAACTAGCACTAAGGGTATGAGATTTCATGAATATGGGAGGCATTAACCTTTTTATTAATTAAGATCATTAAATAGGATGAGTCAAACACCAAAAGAAAAAGGAACATCTAAATGAAAACAAACCCAAAACCAACCCATTTTCATAATTTATACAAAACTGAAACAAAAGTACAAGTACAAGAAAAGCTCCAAAGTACGATACCAAAAATAAAGAAAAAAAATACAACCATAAAAACTCCAACGCCCAACTAGTATGGTCTCGCACGGTCCCGGAAGTCCTCCTGAAGACATGAAAGTAAACATAGGGTGAGCATACAAGTATACTCAGTAGGAAAACCTAAAGCTCTCATGCACAGGTGGGGAGACATCCTAATGCCCCATGAGAAAATAGAAGGAAGAAAAGCATAGCAAGGAATCAATCCACCCAACCTTACAAGACACACTCACCAAATATCGCATGTTAGAAGAGTAGTATAGTAATATTATCAAAGTATGTCTACCCCACACCACCTTCCCACTGAATACTGCTCAAGCCCTCAAGACTAATGCTCTGATTCTTCCCCTTCATCATGAGCTAGTGCTGCAACATGGCCATACAAAGCTCGAGCTAGTTCCCTAACCTATCCATACGAAGATCATAGTATCTCACCGACACTCAATCCTCGGCCATAACCACATCTCATCCCATATCCCGTTGGCACTCAATCCTTGGCCATAACCACATCTCATCCCGATGGCACCTGGGAACCACATCACATCCTCATCCCGAAGACTCTAGGGAACACACAACATCCTCATCCAGAAGACTCTTGTGAAACATCTATCATAACCTGCCCGAATGATCTTTGTATACAGAACATAGAAGAGGTAGCACATGGAAGAACAGTAACTAGCCGTCCTTTGGATGTTTGAGAATCTCACCCCATGTCCCACGGGTGTTTGGAAGGTAGTGATAAACATGGGTGGGTGCATAATAAAACATAAAACGTATAGATTTATATAATTATATCAACCACTCAGCCCATCCTAAGGCTTCTACACAAATGATCTGAGCACATGCCCCGAATATGCTACCACGAAATTATGCACACAATAATCAACCCCAAACCCATTTATGATTTTCATGTTTCAATAGTTTTAGTTTATCAGTTCCATAACTACCGAGAAACTAACACCAACCAAACCAGATAAATCGTTTGTATAACATATCCCCGCCAACCACAAATATAGTTAGCGAAAACACAAGCAACACAATACCATTTTATTTTATCATCCAATAAATTCCACTGATTTTTGGTATTTAACCAACTACCATGCCCCACAATTCATTAGTTAACTCTTCCGCTTTTATTCATATGCACAACCCTTCCCTGCAGCCCTGCTACCAACCACCATAACCACAAACACCTCGTAAACAATACCCGTACCACATCATCATCCCTTCAATACCATTTCTCGCAGCTCCGCTGCCCATCACAACCATATCATACACACCAACCCACAACCAAGCCAAGAGCAGCCCCGCTACTCAACCATTACACAACAACCCACAAAACACCCCCTTCATATAATTAAACCCAAACCAGCACCCAAAAAAATCATTCTTTCATTTAGTTGAACTGGGGTGATCATACAAGGGTTATATGTATTCATTTGATCAGCCAAATTTACAAGATTAACCAATTTCAAAATTCTATGATATTCCATCCACAAAACAATCCAGAATAATATAGAAAAATTTAATTTTGCAAGAAAAATCCCCCCAATGATCGTGATTTTCAGTAGGCATAAGCCTATTCAATTCATAACATAATCAAAGGATAAGCCTTGATGGAAATAAAACAACAATATAAAATAAATTTCCACAAAACTGTTCATTAACCTGTTATTATATTTATATACTAGATCAACCATACCTCATAAAAACAAGAGGATACCCATCATGCCTGATACATAAAAGAGAGGGGGAGAGAGACGAAGGTAAGATCCCTACCTCAAAGGTTTCTGAAAAAAACCCCAACAAACAAATAACACACAAGGAAGTCGAGATTATCTTCTAAGAATCTTCCTTATATCTCTTATCCTAACACAACCAAGACCAAATTTCATAATAATTGGAATCCACACCCATAGATATACCAATAATGGGCATATGTCTATGAAACCTAAAGAATAGGATGGGTATATCTATGTAGATATAACAACCAAACAAGAACAATCACATACCTCAAAAAACCGGCTTCGATTCCCCAAGGGAAGTCTTCAGACAGCCTCCAAAACGCTTTGGAGTGGTTCTCTTATATTCAATGGAGTGTAATCCAGAGTTATGGAAGCTTAGGAGATTAAACATGAAAGTTAGAGGAAAAACAGTCAAGATCCACAATTTTAGGATCTATTTTATGTGGCTTCATGGTTAGTACGCACGGTTTAAAAAACCGTGCACTAACCGTGTGTTAGCTACTGCCTTGGCCACCCTTCTCGCACGGTTTGGAAGCATGGTTTAGACAAACTGTGTTCCATCCATGTAGGAGCTAGTTCCTCCAAGCTAACTATGCACAGTTTGGCCACATGGTTTAGACAAACTGGGTGCCACCCATGCGAAAGCTACTTCCCTTTAGTTCTCCTTAAAAGTTCAACCAAGTGCACCCCCAAGGCACTGCTCCAAAGTAGAGGGAGTTAGAAACATCAAAAGTACCTGAATACATAACGTGATGTTAATGATCTCAATTGTATACCATAGAATCGGTTCATGAAGAAGGAAGATTTTGGAAAAGCATTGGGGATAAGTTACCTTGACCTCCCGAATGCATCTAACACCACATTTTTACAGAGTAATGGACCGGAGAGGTCTGGTCCATTATATCAGATACCACTCAAACTATTTTTTCCCTCGATAATTAAAACCATACCTAAAGAAATTTGAGGGGTCTGAAAAACACCCCCTCAAAAGATACCTCTCATGAGAAAATCTACTTGTTACCATGGAGCGCCCCTTTACAATCCAATATCCTAAACTATAACAATCATACCGCTCCTCTACCCCCCGTGTAACCATGCAAAGCAAAAGATTAAACCGTCTATTCATGTGGGTGAGGGGTTTTCCCTTCCTCCATGTCAAGATATTATCCGATTCGGGTGGCACTGACTCACCTGCATGAGTTTAGGCACATCCACTTTAATGTGTCTTAACATGGGTTCAGGTCCTCCCATCCCCACATTTCAGGAAATTTCATAAGAGCTTGAAACACATTTCATAGTCAACCCGGTCAAGCATTACATCGTAAACAGGTAAAAAACAAAACAGGATAAAACTCAAAAAAAACACTGGGTACTAGGCACGCATATGTGCTTCCCATTCCCTGGTACTCTCCTCAAGCCCACAATTCCTCCATAGCACATGGACCAATGGAATGGTTCATTCAAGATGAACCTTCTCTTCATGACCTTAGACCATCATGGGTTGCTCCACGAATGTTGCATCATCCCCGATATCTAGCTCTCCCCAGTTGAGGACGTGTGAATCATCATGCAGGTACTGACAGAGCTGAGACACATGGAAGACGTTGTTCTCCCTTTACAGTGGTGGCGGAAAAGCCAGTTGATAAGCCACCTCACCAATCCGCCGCAACACCTCGAAGGGCCTGACAAACCTGGAAGATATCTAGCTTCCCTTCCCAAATCTTCATTGCCCGCACTGAGGAGAGACCTTCAAGAACACGTGGTCCCGGACCTTGAACTCTATGGTTGTCTCCTATTATCTGCGTATGACTTCATCCGGTCATGAGCTACCTTCATCCTCTCTCATATGGGTTTAACCTTCTCTGTCATGCTCTGCACCACCTCTAGGCCAAAAACACCTACTTCTCCGAACTCTATCCAGCATACGGGTTAGTGGCACAACCTCCCGTACAATGCTTCGAAAGAATCCATGCTAATGGTAGAGTGGTAGCTATTGTTTTAAGATAACTCTATCATAGGCAAGCGTTGTACCCATGATCCCCCAAGGCCCAAAACACTTGCTCGTAGCATATCTTCCATAGTCTGGATGGGGAGCTCTCTCTGCACGTCTGTCTGGGTGTGGAAAGTAGTGTTGAGGCATAGTCAGGTGCCAAAAGCATGTTCTCATCCTCTTCAGGGCCACAAGGTAAACCAGGTGTCCCGGTCGGAAATTATAGATCTCTGAGCTCTTTGCAAACGCACCACCTCATTCACGAACCTCTGAGCTAGGGTGTAGAGACCCGAAGCATGACGTACATTGACATTAGATTACATTTTCGGAATACTTAGTACATAACAAAAACACACACACAAGGATCATAATAGTTTAGTGTCCAGGGAAACTCGGAATATAATCTTCTAATCCTGGTGAAAGATCTTCAACATCTCCCATAAAGATCTTCTTTTTTTAAGCCTACAACCATTATTAATATCCTGGGGAAAAAACATAAAATGGTGAGCTCAAATGCTTAGTAAGGGTAAACAAAAGAAATATCACTCACATCATATACATAAGCACATAACTTTTGGAAATCTTAACCTGTAAAAGAGATCGTAATTTCATAACCTGGGATAACTCATGGCAGTGAAATGTAATCACAATAATCATAACTTAAAACATGAAACTTTGTGGCATACACACATAATCATAAATAATCATTTCTTGTTAGTCAAGACTCCTTTACAAACTATCTTAGTGGTTAAAGTCTCCTTCTGGACCAAGTCACCCTCGTTTCAGTCCTGTTTCACTGAACCGGTATAACCTACCGTTCCAGCCATGTCTATCTCATGAGATATAAAATCTTTACCCAGTGCATTGGAGGGAGATATAGGTCCCACCCATCTCATAATTATACCATTCTTATGTGTGCCACAAGATCATAAATCATACATCATTGCATAACCCATGTAATAAAAATGGGATTTTTAAACAACATGACACCATAAAACAATTCATATAAGATAAAGGAATTAATAAACATAATTCCATCACAACATAGTCGAATCAATGTAAAAATATGGATAGAAACAGAACCCTTTATTATCTTATATGGAAAATAATTATGATAAAACACTTGAATTGAATTCTTGAGGAAAATATCCTTTCTTCTTCAAAATCAATTTCTTTTCACAAAACATAATGCAATTTTAAAAGAAAAATATTTTATTGAAAATTGTAATGAAATCTTTTTGAGGAAGCTTCATGAAAATAAGGCTTTATAAAACCGTAAAAATCCGTTCGTGCCGTATAAGTTAAAAAAAACATTCTTCGTACTTTGTCGAAAAAGTCAAAAAGTACCTCGTATGAAAAACGACAATAGAATAATTTCATATATTTTACTAAAAACAAACCAAAGGGTAAAATTGTATATAAAATATTGTATAAGGATATAAATATTACATATTGAGGAAACATGGATGTGGATGATAAAATACACCCCAGTAAATACCAAAGTATAAACAATCTCGGATAAAAATGAGATTGTGTTATTTCCCTTACCTTAGGTCTGATTTCCTTCGTAAGAGTCCGAACATCCTTTATAATGATTTAAATATTGTCATTGACTTATTACATAATCATATTAATTGTTATGATATCATATATGGTTCACTTATGACTTTATATTTCCCGTTCTTTTGTTAAAGAGCGTTTTGGGTAAAATTGTTTCATTTGTCGTCCGTGTTTTGACTTGTAATTATTCATATGATTACTTAGATCATGATTACTTAATTCCAGAATATAAAACATGATTTATATATATATATTCAGAATATACATATATATAATAAATCAGTAAATGGAAAGAAATACACCGTTTATGGAGACGGTAGGTCGTACGTACGCATGAACGCTGTTTTCGATTCCTTATTGAGTTGAATGGAATTAAGTAGATGGAATTCATATATACACACATAAATCCAGTATCATTAATATGTCATATATTTCATTATTACTTATTATATATACTTTATAATCATTCATTAATGGTTTAAAGTGGAGAATGAATCTCATCGCGTCGTGGAGACGGTAGTCCGTACGTACGCACGAGCGATGATATCGTTCTCATGATCGTGGGACTGTATTGGAGTGCTTGTATACTATTTCAGAATAAATATCACTTAAAATAATAATATATAGTTATTATTTACACCATTATACCCATCCAAGTAAGGTGGTGGTGGAAAATAGATTTCACTACGGCGTGGAGACGGTATTCCTTACGTACGCACGCGCGGTGATTTCTTTTTCCATAGGATGGATAGATGGTGAAATAGGGTTGTTTCATAATTATAATAACATATCAGTATATTAGTGATACTGATGTTATTACTTCATAATGAAACTACTAAAGAAGAAGAAGTGGAAGAAGAGATAAAGATGAAAGAATCAGTAACGGACATTACCTCTTCTTTGAAGTGCTTCTTTGAGACCTTCTTTTAGGGCACTAAAATTGGTCTTTGAGGAAGACCAGAACCTCTAGTATGTTTCTAGGGAAGTGGAGAGGATAATTCAGTAGGGGTTGTCCGAGCTTGAAAGCTCAAAGTTGTGTTAGGAAGAGAGAGAGGAGGTTCCCTTTTATAAGGGAGGAGAGGGGAACCTTTGGAATAACTAAAAATATTATTTTATTATAAAGTCAAGTTCGGTTTTAAATAGCTCCAAATTGATTTATTTCGAGTCTAAGGTGGGGATGGGTCGAAATACTCTCATCCAATATCATTTAGACAGGTTTAGGTTCCTATTTTAACCTTATCATTTAGATTTAACATTAAGTTAAATATTTTTACTTTTACCGTGTCTTCTTGTGTTCTTATACTATAAGGTTAATAAACTTACTATAAGAAGCCAAACGAACCCCCAGTTGTTTATTATTAATATATATAACCCTATCTAAGTCATGTGGCCTAACCATAGATTTTTAGGAATAAAATAACAATTAATAATATAATATTTGTTTTAATAAACTATTTTATGTCAATTATGACACTATTTAGTAATTGATTTTTGTAAAACTCATAACAGAATGATAAGTTCGAAAAAAGATAATTAAATCAATACTAACATGTAATAGTAACCTATAAAATTAGTGTAATTCATAAATAGTCTAAAATTATATTTATTTGGGTATTTATAACATCAATTATGTCAATATTTCATTAATAATATAATTATTGCATCATTGTTGTGTCATAAATAAATTAAATTATTTAATGTCTAAAAATTACAAATAAAATAAAATTATGTAGGAAATCGTTTTATCTTTATAATGAATATTTATAGTCGAATTTATCTTATGTATAACCCCTTATTAAAAATGTTTTAGTAAATAAACCTTTATTTTAACTCTTTTAACCCTTCTTTAAATAAATTAATAATAAATGTCCTAATCTAATCCAAGTGGGCCTAAATGGTCATATTTTATTCATAAGTTTGTTTTTGGTCGAATTACACTTATCCAATAGAATTAGAACATGTGTTAGGGTAATAATAATATCATTTCTACCCTTAATTACCTTATTTACTTTTAACCGTGGTAAAAAAAGTAAAAAGTTACTATTCGCCAAAAAATTATTTTCATCTCATTGAACCACATTTTACTTACTGACATCAACCGTGTCTCTCGGATTTTTGAAATTACACTAACAGAAGCGGTAAAATTATGTTTTATGAACAATTCAGTTTTTTTTAACTACCACTTAGTGGTTTCACTATTCATCAAAAATTGAAAGTTTTCAGAAAAATACCAAAAATTAGGCCTAAGAAATATTTGATATTATGAACTCAAAAATTATTTCTATTTTACCAAATTCAAAAAATATCAGTTTCATTTATTAATTTAAAAATTAATTCCCGTCGTCAAAACAAATAGCGTGTTCTTTAAGAGATAATAACTATCAAAAGATTGACACTTCTTTATGTCTGGTTTAAATGTGAAATTACATCCAATGACCAACATTGTATTAAATTGTAAAAATATATTATAAATATAATTTAAAACCACTCAAATTAATAATTTATCACTATTAATTATTTCTATTGAAAAACTTGTTTTTAATTAAAATTTAGTAATTTTCACTATTCATCAAAATATGAAAGTTATCCAAAAATCACCAAAATTTCACCCTAAGCTAATTTCTATATTAAGAATCCAAAAATGAATTCCATTTTGAAAAATAAAATTTACAAAATTTCAAAAAGTGGTTATTACTATTCATAACAGCTAGTTTTAATAATATTTTAATAGCATATTGTTGTTTAGTGATACTCGTTATTGCGTACTACACACACTATCGAGGAAGGTCGCGATTGCGTGTAATGCAAGGCAAGTCAAGGATGCATGTTGTGCAAGCTCCTTTTGGTGTAGCATACAACACAAGACATTAGTGAAATTAAAAAGAATATTTTTCATAAAATCTTGGGTTGTTACATTCTACCCCCCTTAAAATGAATTTTTCCCTCGAAATTCGTTGGGGTTATAAATGGTTTACTATTCGAATGTTTCTTTAATCGAAACCCACATCATAAAAAGCAATACCAAAACCAATCTTTAAAAACAAAAGTATAAAACGTAACAGTTACCCAAATAAACTAATCACTGGGTTTTCACATAGGTTAAAATATGGATATGGAAGAAAAATCTAACCATCATGTTCTGATGGAGAGTGGTAGAGAACATGGCTATCGAAAATCCAACAATCATAAATCCATAAATTTGTGACGATCTAAGGTACCATCTGATTAATCAGATATAAGAGCACTAGGACAACATTTTTGGTTTTCAAGATCGTTTCCCTAAAGTTGAAGAAGTTGAATTAGAATAAATACTTAATTTATTTTGGTACAATCTCACTGATGTTCGTGCCTTGAACAATTTCCACTTCATTTCATTAATAAATGAAGTTGAATTTATTATTCCTGAACTATTAGCAGATCTTGTGATAGAATGACGGGTCATTCCATCTATCTCAAACAAAAGGTTAGCAAAAGTTATTAAATATACATAAGTCATTCTATAGTGAGATTAATCAAATATGGTTCCTAAAATGGACTTATACTTCATATATCATACTACTTAATATAATAAAACTAGTTTCTACTAAACAGGGACTTCCTGTAGACCAGTGGTAGGTGATAAAGGCCAGTCGCACTTCGGTTGTGGGTTCGATTCCCACAGCCTTGTCTGACGCGATGGGCTGTCGCCCGTCCTGTAGGTTGTCCTTTTTCTAAAACTACATTACTATAACATCCCATCAATAATATCAAAAAAAAATTCATATCCTTAAACAATACTAACTAATGTCCAACATAATCCATTCCAATCTTTAGGCTTATCTAAAATACATCGGTCCAAGCTCATAGTATAAAGAAAATGATCACGTGAATTCCATCATTTATCCATCATATATCATAAGATATATATTGTTTGTCACATTCCAAACATTCAAAGTCCTTAATCATGTATTCTCTTTAATACCCATTGAACCTTAGTGAAAACATGAATGCAGTTAAAAGTTAACACCTTCCACATACCAAAATCCTCAAAATTCTATATACTCAAACCATGATATCACATAGTCCTTATATCAGTCATGAGCTCATGAATACAATCAAACATCTCATTATTCAGATTATATTTCACTACCATGATTTATCACATGTTATGAAATTATGATCTCTTTTGCAGGGTAAGAATTCCAAAATGTTATGTTCTTATAAATTTGATGTGATTGATATTTTTTTCCCTTACTGATCATTTGAGCTCACCCTTTTGTATGTTTTCTTTCCCCAAGTCAGGAAGAAGGTTATTAAGTAAGATATGCCAAAAAGGGACTATAGATATAATAAATTTAATGGGAGACAGTGTAGATGCTTTATGAACCAGTTGTTTATGTTTCCCAGTTTCTAAAGACACAATACCTATACGGTCCTTTCATGGTTTTGTTATATGTTGTAATCATTATGATTGAATTTTGAAGTATTAACCATGTATGTAAAGTATGGGTTGCTATATATATCATTTGAAAAAATTACAAAACATGGTATTAGCAAATATATCTCAGTAAGGGAAACATAATGAATGAAAACTATTAATATTTAGATAACATGAAAACTATTAATATGTTATTATAAATTAGTACTTTTCACTTTTAAGATGTAGTAAATACACTTCACAAAATATATGCTCAAATTGTACTCTTTTATATCAAAAATATTACCATAATCCCATATAATGAAACATATAACATATAAAGGTATCTTGAGACATAAACGTACTTAAATTGAATAACTATATGGTTGAATTCCACCTGAATGAATAAATGGAATATCCATTAGTACTACTTCCATACCCAATCCATTAGATATTATAATGTAGCCACTCGTCCTTGGTTTATCAAGGAACAACTTGTCATTTGGTTTATCTCATAACCGCCCATCAAATGTCTAAGTACCATTATATAATTTTAACACATAAAATTATGCAAATCACACCATTTCACTAATAACATTTCCATTGTAATCACATGAAACCATTTCATGATATTTAAATAATAAATCGATTTGAAAACCGATATTCAAAACCAAAACACCCAAAAATGGAATATGGGTTGTCATTATGATTTTGAAAACATTAAGGATTAAAGAGGAAGCCAAATAATGATTCTGCCGACGGAGAGGTCATTATAGCCACATACGTTAAAAATATTTCATTTTTGATTTAGTAAAATTCTTTGTAGAAAAAATATTCCCTTTGAATGAATGTAAATGTAAAAGGGGTTTATTATACACCTTATAAAAGAAGTATATGCATATTATCAAAACAAGCCTCAATTAATGGGGATTGAGACGAAGTCCCTTACAAACATAATTTTGTAAATAAAATAGATAGATTATGTGTATTCACTATAATAAAACATAATTAATGTATAAATATAGAATATGACATCAAAAGTTAGTTCTTAAATAATCATGACATAATCAAAAAGTAGAAGATTAACCAAAAGAATATAAATTGTGTTAATAAGTTCCCACACATTGTGTTTGACTTGACTTGTTTGTTATTTCATTTCGTAAATAATAAAAATAAGTTAATTTCTACTTAATTAAGAAGATTTATCACATTTATTATTATTTTTATATAATTCATTTCCATTATATAATTATTACTTAATTATTTGAGTTTATATAAAATTGTTTTTTGATGTTCAGATATTGAGTAAAAAATAATCATTCTATAATTATAAATTGTCCATGTTGTCAAAATTACATTATATATAGAATGATAGTAATGATTTAGATATCATATATATCATATATATCCATTATATATGTATTTATAATAGTTTATTTCCTTTGTATATAAAAAATGGAATGCACCGTTCATGGAGACGGTTAGTCCTACATAGGCATGAACACTACTTTCATATATTTTTCATATTTAACAGAATAGAAAGTAAATGATACATAAGTATATTATAATTATAATAAAATATATATATTATATATGTTACATATATTCATTAATTATATCCTTTATACATTTTGTTTATAGCATGACCGAGTCATACCACTTAGTGGGGGCAGTAGTCCGCTATTCCTCAAATGAAAATACCTTATTTATACAACATGAAAATAATAAAGGTATGTTATAAATGAAAATTAAATAATAATATAGATAAAATAAATATCATATATATTATAAATAATTACAGTTCTGTCATAATGGCCACCATGATAGGTATTAGGGGGAAATCGAACAATCATTGTTTCGGGAGGGAGCAGTTCACCATACACAGAAACAGTATGTTCGTATCCATTAGTTGGAGGTGTCTTTATGTGTAGTTGGAATAATTCTCATAAAAAAACATTTATATTGAAGATACTGTTGTTGTTATATAAACAATTAATAATATGAGCATAGGGAGTGGAGATTGAAAAATAATGGAAAGAATCTTGAGAGAAGACGTTACCTCAAATCAGGTAACTTCTTTTGATTTGAGCCAAAGGGCTCCCTTGAATTTTCATATTCCATGCGTAAGGTTTCTATAATGAAGATAGGGATATTGGGAGCTTATTTGGAAAGGGGATGGATGATCCAAGTGGATTGAGAGGTGTGTGTACGGGTTAGAGTTGGTCTCCATTCATAATAGGGAGGAGGGGCACTTTAGGAATGTTTGAAAGTATTATTTTATTATTTATTTATTTTTTAATTATAATAACAACAAAGTGATATATTCTGAAAATAATATGAGGATGGGACTAAATATCCTCATCCAATGGATTTTAGACATTTTTAGGTCATAAAAGTGACCATATATTTTAGATTTAACCCTTAGTAAACTAATTTAACTATTACCATGTCTTCTTGTATATTCAAATTATATGGTTAACATAGTTACTCTAAAATTACAAGATTCCAAAATAGTGTTTCATTAATCATATTATTAACAAAATATATTTCATTTGGATGAATTTTATATTTATAGGACTGTTATATAATTTAATAAAATTTTAATTTATTGAAAAACACATTTATGTGAATTTTATACTATTCATATCATGACATTATGAAAATTTATAAATTTTTGATTCATTCGAAATGAAAAATCATTAAATCAATTCTAAAATTTCATAATATCCCTTAAATTCATTTATGTCATAAAACATTTCAAAAAAATTATTTTATTTTTTATAATCTCGTTTATTTAAATCATTCATTAACACAATAATCATTAAATCACCATTATGTCATAAATATATTTCTCTTTGTGATTTATAAAAATTATAAATAAAATACCACAATGAAAGAAATATTTTTATATTTATAATAACTATTTATATTCGAAAATATCACTTATATATCCCCATATAAAAAATGTTTCGTTTAAAGTGACTTGTTTATGTTATATTTTCCTTAACATTAAATTAAAGGTAATTAAAGGTCATTTTCACAAACAAGTGGCTCCATGGGGTCCTAAATTCAACCAAAGGATTCCCATGGTCGAACATATCTCATATAATAGGGTTATGTAATGTTTTATGGTAATTTAATATTATTATAGTATGATTTGTGTACCCTTATTTACCAGATTTACTTTTTAACCATGGTAAATAAAATATTTGCCGAAGTTACTATTCATAATTTCTACAAATAAAAGGTACCAATTTTCAAAATTTAGACCTTATGATTTTAAATAGGGAATATATTTTAAATAAATCAAAACATATAATTTTTAGAAATTAATTCTCGCAGTAAAAACCAAAAAGCTTGTTTTTAAGATGTAAAAACTACCAAGTGATTGACATGTGTTTTGGACAAATTTAAAAGTGAAATTACATCCGATGAACAAATTAGATTAATTGATAAAAATATAAAATTATTGAACTTTAAAATAATTTAAAATGCCAACTTAATCATATAAATAAATTAGTTGAATGGACATTTTTGACTTAAAATGCAGTAATTTTCACTATTCATTAAAAATGAACTTCATCAGAAAAATACCAAAAATTTACCCAAAGACAATTTTGATGTCCCAATTCTAAAGAAAAGGTTTATTTTTTAAAATAAATCATTTTAATGTAACAAAAACTATATTTAAAAGGGTTCACCATCAAAATATAGTAAATTGTCTTTTTATAGAATATTAGACTATTTCATGCTTAAAATTGGATTTATTCTTATTTTAGAATTATAAATTGGGTAAATGTAAAGAAATTTAAAAAACATTTGTAATAAAAATGTAGTTAGTTATTCTAATTTTCAACAATACAATGACAATGAAATTATTATAGTTTAAAATCATATTTTTGTTAAATTATTTTTTGGTATAACTCAAAGTTGTGTGAAACCTAAGATTTCAAAGAAACCTGTTGTTGTGTGTCAAGTACGCTATCGAAAAAGTGTCATATTTAAGATAATATTAATATATTATTCATAAATATTAATATATTCTAATACTTATTATTCAAAAAATACATGGGTCGTCACATCGTTCCCTCCTTTTGGAAATTGCATTATTGCAATTTCAAAATTGGTCTTCGAAAATTCCTTAAAATTATATCATCAGAAAAAAAAAGTCAATTAAACTATCACTTTAAGAGAATGAAATAGAAGTATAAAGGTAACCAAAGATTAAAAATACCAGTATTTCATGTAGTAAAACATTTATATGGGAGGGAAACTAATTCTCATAGATTAATATAGAGTGATCGAGAACATGATTATTGAAAGTTGATCACGAAAAAACCATATATTTGTGGTTGTGTAAAAGTATAATGATAAAAGAAAGCATATAAAATTTTTGAATCATGATCCTTTTCATAAAGTTAAATAATTATATTACTACCTATACTAGAATCATATGAAAATATACATATTCTGAAAGTAGTGATTCGTCCTTTAATTAAATTTCTATCACAAACTCACCTTTTCTACAAACGATGAGTATTGAAGATGACTTGGTCACATATGAAGTGCTAGAATTATCTTCTATAGAAAAGAATTATCCAAAAAAATTGAACAATATATTTCCCCTACCTTTTTTCATTAACCAAAATCAAAATGGTAAGTTCGAGAGTATATAATCCCAATGAAGGTTATAAAAATAGATACTACTCTTAATCTCAAAATTTCGATAAAAATAACCAATATTTAATAAAGACCATTAAATAAGAAAATGTCTTTAAAATTATTCAATTTAATCCTAACTACGATGGACCCCAAAACTCAAAAGGATTTAATCATATGGTCTTCCATAGTAAATCATAAAATTTATCACCAAATCAACTACTATTAAAGTCTCATACTGATGTTTAATTAACCTAATACCATATTCTATGCAATAGGTTAATCATTTCAATAATAACCCAAGTAACCATATGTCCACAATAAAAACATAGATACTTAAAAAATTAAATTTCAACCATTACACCTCAAATGAGATCCCATAGTATTCAATTTTCCTTAAGCATATAGTACTCACAAAAGAAAGAATGTCTTCCCAAATATCCATTATCACTTCATCACGAAAATCAATTCTTCATACTAAGGATATAAATTTGATAAAACATATGTTCCAAACATTTACTTATTCTTTATACATAAAATCATTTAACTATAACAGAATAATTTATACTAACTAGGGACTTCATGTAGTCCAGTGGTTGGTGATAAATCCCAATCACAAATTTTTTGTGGGTTCGATTCCCACTACATTGTCTAACGTAAATATTTTTCACACGGTCTACATGTTGTCCTTTTTAAAAAACTATATAATTTGGTAAAAACCCCAAAAATGATAAAAATTCTTCAAAAATAACCATAACATCTTTTAACCATAAATTCTATCTCATACCTCACATTTTCATCCCTAAAAGCAATAACCTATAATTGCCTCAATTTCAAGGATCACATAATCCCAAATGGTTCATTATAACTATATCCACAAAAGGAAAGATAATTCTTCCTTTAATAAAATTTTCACATTTAAAACGTCAATATTAAACATAACATAAAATTTTTTCCCATATAATGCAATCAGTAATTCTTTTAAACATATCATCATCCACAAATCAAAACCTTCTCATAAATTCCAAAAATGTAGAAATCTTATTCATAAAACTGACTTCATGATCTTGTATCCATGTTTTTCCATATCATTATTTTATACTTCCTTCATACAGAAATATCATTCATAAATTCCAATGATTGCAATAATGTCAAAACATGAGCTAAGAAATAATTCATACCTTTCAAAGGTCATTTTCAATTTCATCATCTCCAATTGGAATGGAATTAAATAATGGTAAACATATAATTATACGGTCCTACTAATACCATTCCAAAACATTCTTTTTAGGACATCTATACGTGTAAATACCAAGGCAACCATATTTAAAACATTCAATTGATCAATTGGAATGAACTTCATTCCATTTTCTGGAGTAAACTAGAAGATTCCTTTTTTAGGGAATCTTACTTGTTTATGGCATTCATTACAACATCTGAAACATCTCCCCATACCTTTTAAGAATCATACTATAGGTTTCTTTCCATGTCCTTGACACATTGTTTTTTGAATATAAAAAACTTTATGATTATTTCATGAACCTCCATTGGGATTCGTTTCTCTCATATATGATGCCTTAGAAAAATCATCAAGTTTCATGTGGTAAATAATGACTCTGCATAGTTGGTTAAGAACAACCATAAGAGTTATAATTGGAACTCCCATTTCATTCAGGATCTCCTTCAAAAAAACCACCACAGTTTTCTTCGTATCCATTTTTACATTGGTTCCTGAAAGATCCATCCATTTATAAAAACAAAAAACGTCAGTGTGACTATATTAGTAAAATCATCATATAATATCTTATAAAGAGGGTAAAAACAAAGATATACTTATTCAAGTTATCTTAAACTCATTAAATTTTTAAATAATAAGTATTATCTTTATAATATGATAACCATTATGTTTATTTCACTTATTCTTAAATAAAACCCTAACATCTAATGTAATCAAAACTAACCTATGATACCCACTGTAAGTCCCAAACTTTAAAAAATACATAATCTTGAATTAAAATAATAATTCAAATTAAGGATCTTTTGGTTTTAGATATTTATAGAATTAGGACATAACTTATACATTACATCTTGAATATTATATGTAGACACTTCAACTCACTATCCATTGTTTCATAAAACAAAAACTCTATAAAACAAAACCTATCATTTTGTTCATGTTTTAACAGCACATATCTTCATTGATCCCATAGTTGAATCTATTATTATTTATGTTAAGTGAAAAACATTTCAAAACATGGTATGAGAATAAAAATATCAGTAAGGGATATATAAACAAAGAAAACTCTTAGTATTTTGATAATAGAAAAACCCTTAATACTTTATTATAAAGTATTAATTTTCACCATTAATATGTAGTAAAAAAACATTTCATAACATAATAATGTTTCTTTCCTTTTTTGTAACCAAACGATTAACACAATCTTGTATAATGAAAAATATAACATATAAAGTAAGATTGGGACTTAAACGTACTTAAATGAAATAACCATTCGGTTGACTTCCACACATATCACTAAATGTAATAGCCATACGGTAGACTTCTATACCCAATGAATTGGTGGTTATAATGTATACCCCATCCTTGGTTTATCATGGAACCACCAGTCATTTGGTTTATCACTTACCACTTGTCTAATGTCCATGTTCCATTACATAATCATAACAAATAAAATATTTCAAATTCAAACATTTCACTAATAATATTTCATTTTCAAGAACAAGAAATATTTTTAAGATATTGAATTGCTCAATCTCTTTAAAACCCATTTTCAATACCAAAATACCCAAAATTGGAATAAGGGGTTTATTTTTCCTTTTATAAACATTAAGGCTTATACAAGAATCCAAATAATGATTACAACGGTGGAGAAGTCATTGTTGATGCATACATTAAAAACATTAATTTTTATTTTAGTAAAAGGCTTTATAGAAAAAATATTCTCTTAAAATGGAAGTAACTTTCAAAGGGGTTTATTATACACCATGTAAAATAAAGAGGTTAATATTATCAAAGGAGTTGTATATTATCAATACATGCCTTAATTAACGATGATTGAGATGAAGTTCCTTAAAAAGATAATTTTGTAAATAAAATAGATTGATTATGTGTTATCATTATAAGTAGATATATGTAATGTTTTAATAAAAATAGTACATAAAAATTTGGTTCTTAAATAATCATGACATAATTAAATATAAGAAGATTAACCCAAAGAATGTAAATTGGGTTAAGAAGTTCCCTTACCTCTTTTCTAACATGAATCATTCGTTCTTTAATTTTATGAATAAAAATCTTATGTTACATTATACATGGTTCATAAAATTTTTCAATTTTATTCTTCCTCATATATTATTTATTACCTTTCTATAAAAATTAGTTTATTATCTATGTTCCTATGGGAAATTTTGTTGATGTTTAGAACATGAGTCAATAGTGAACTTGTTATAATTATAAATTTCCCATGTGGTCAAAATTCCATTATCTTCAGAATTTATGTTTATCATTTATATATGAAATATATCATATATACATAGTATATATTTATTTATAATATTCCATATCTTTTGGAAATAATAAATGAAATGCACCGTTCATGGAGACTTTAAACTGTACATATAAATGAACGCTACTTTCATTTCATTTTCAAAATTAACGGAATAAAAAATAAATGATAATTAGTTATATTATAATTTCAGTACAATATCTAGGTTATATATGTTCCAGATTTTTATTAATTATATCCTTTATACGTTCCATGTATTGCATGAATGAGTCATATAACTTTGAGGAGGAGGTATTCCACACTTTCTCAAATGAAATTATCATATTTATACAAAATGATATGAATAAAGTTATTTGATAAATGAGAATTATAGAATAATATAAATAATAAATATCTTATTTATCTTATATAATTACAATTCCATAATAATGGCCACCATGATCGGTAATAGAGTAAAATCAAACAATCATCGTTTTGTGAGGCAGTAGTTCACCGTATACAGAATCAGTATGTTCGTATCCATTAGATGGAGGTGTTTGTAAGTGTATTTCAAATACTTCCCATAAAAAAACCTAGTACATTGATTATATATGTGTTTATATATAACAAATAATATGAAGATCATATATATTGTATATATATGAATAATGGAAAAAACATGAGAAAAGATTTTACTTCAAATCAAGTATCTTTTTTGGATTTGAGCCAAAGGGCTCTCTTGAATTTCATTCAACCTTGGGGAAGGGTTCTAAGAGGAAGATACAAATGTTGGGATATTAATTGGGTATGAGGTTGGACTAGGAAATGGGGTTGGGAGTTGTGTGTAAGGGTTAGAGGTGGTGTCCTTTTATAAGGGAGAGGATGGTCCCTTTATTAAGGTTTGAAAGTATTATTTTATTAATAATTGATTTTCGAATTCTAATAACAGAAAAGTGATATATTTCAAAGATAATATTATTATGGGTCTAAATAATCTCACCCATTGTATTTTATAAATTTTAGGTCATTAAATTAACATTATATTTTCGATTTAATGCGTAGTATTCTAATTTAACTTTAACCATTTATTATTTTATATTTATAATATATTTTACGATAGTTATTATAAAATTACAAGAGACCAAAAAATAGATAATTAATGTCATTTGTGACATCATATATGTTATTTGGCCAAATCTTAGATTTTTAGGACTATTATATCATTTAATAAAATATTAATTTATTTAAAAACTCATTTATGTCAAATTTTATACTATTCATATCATGGCATTTTCAAAATACATAAAAAACTTAATTAATTATAAAAACATCATAACATAAAATAAAACAAGTCAGAATACTCCGTAAAATTCGTGTATTTAATAAAAAGAATCAAAATAAATTTATTTAAATATTTATAATCTCATTTATGTAAATAATTCATTAATAAGTTAATCACTACATCACCATTATGTCATAAATATATTTATTCGTTTTATTACTAAAAAATAAAAATTAAATAACATTTAATAGAATCTTTTTACCCATATAAAGATTATTTATAGACAAATATTTCACTTATATAACCCCAAATAAAAATTATTTTATTAAAATATACTTGTTTTCACGACCCCCTCCCACCAAAGATGCCCCTCCTGGCTGGAAATGGTGAAAGGGAGATAATGACCCCCGAGTCCCGCCTCCAGTAGACCCTGAAGTGGAAACTAGCACTAAGGGTATGAGTTTTCATGAATATGGGAGGCATTAACCTTTTTATTAATTAAGATCATGAAATAGGATGAGTCAAACACCAAAAGAAAAAGGTACATCTAAATGAAAACAAACCCAAAACCAACCCATTTTCATGTTTTATACAAAACTGAAACAAAAGTACAAGTACAAGAAAAGCTCCAAAGTACGATACCAAATATAAAGCAAAAAATACAACCAGAAAAACTCCAACGCCCAACTAGTATGGTCTCGCACGGTCCCGGAAGTCCTCCTGAAGACATGAAAGTAAACATAGGGTGAGCATACAAGTATACTCAGTAGGAAAACCTAAAGCTCTCATGCACAAGTGGGGAGACATCCTAATGCCCCATGAGAAAATAGAAGGAAGAAAAGAATAGCAAGGAATCAATCCACCCAACCTTACAAGACACACTCACCAAATATCGCATGTTAGAAGAGTAGTATAGTAATATTATCAAAGTATGTCTACCCCGCACCACCTTCCCACTGAATACTGCTCAAGCCCTCAAGATTAATGCTCTGATTCTTCCCCTTCATCATGAGCTAGTGCTGCAACATGGCCATACAAAGCTCGAGCTAGTTCCGTAACCTATCCATACGAAGCTCATAGTATCTCACCGACACTCAATCCTCGTCCATAACAACATCTCATCCCATATCCCGTTGGCACTCAATCCTCGGCCATAACCACATATCATCCCAATGGCACCTGGGAACCACATCACATCCTCATCCCGAAGACTCTTGGGAACACACAACATCCTCATCCAGAAGACTCTTGTGAAACATCTATCATAACCTGCCCGAATGATCTTTGTATATAGAACATAGAAGAGGTAGCACATGGAAGAACAGTAACCAGCCGTCCTTTGGATGTTTGAGAATCTCACCCCATGTCCCACGGGTGTTTGGAACGTAGTGATAAACTTGGGTGGGTGCATAATAAAACATAAAACGTATAGATTTATATAATTATATCAACCACTCATCCCATCCTAAGGCTTCTACACAAATGATCTGAGCACATGCCCCGAATATGCTACCACGAAATTATGCACACAATAATCAACCCCAAACCCATTTATGATTTTCATGTTTCAATAGTTTTAGTTTATCAGTTCCATAACTACAGAGAAACTAACACCAACCAAACCAGATAAATCATTTGTATAACATATCCCCGCCAACCACAAATATAGTTAGCGAAAACACAAGAAACACAATACCATTTTATTTTATCATCTAATAAATTCCACTGATTTTTGGTATTTAACCAACTACCATGCCCTACAATTCGTTAGTTAACTCTTCCTCTTTTATTCATATGCACAACCCTTCCCTGCAGCCCTGCTACCAACCACCATAACCACAAACACCTCGTAAACAATACCCATACCGCATCATCATCCCTTCAATACCATTTCCCGCAGCTCCGCTGCCCATCACAACCATATCATACACGCCAACCCACTACCAAGCCAAGAGCAGCCCCGCTACTCGACCATTACACAACAACCCACAAAACACCCCTTCATATAATTAAACCCAAACCAGCACCCAAAAAAATCATTCTTTCATTTAGTTGAACTGGGGTGATCATACAAGGGTTATATGTATTCATTTGATCAGCCAAATTTTCAAGATTAACCAATTTCCAAATTCTATGAAATTCCATCCACAAAACAATCCAGAATAATAGAGAAAAAATTAATTTTGCAAGAAAAATCCCCCCAATGATCGTGATTTTCAGTAGGCATAAGCCTATTCAATTCATAACATAATCAAAGGATAAGAATTGATGGAAATAAAACAACAATATAAAATAAATTTCCAAAAAACTGTTCATTAACCTGTTATTATATTTATATACTAGATCAACCATACCTCATAAAAACAAGAGGATACCCATCATGCCTGATACATAAAAGAGAGGGGGAGAGAGACGAAGGTAAGATCCCTACCTCAAAGGTTTCTGACAAAAACCCCAACAAACAAATAACACACAAGGAAGTAGAGATTATATTCGAAGAATCTTCCTTATATCTCTTATCCTAACACAACCAAGACCAAATTTCATAATAATTGGAATCCACACCCATAGATATACCAATAATGGGCATATGTCTATGAAACCTAAAGAATAGGAGGGGTATATCTATGTAGATATAACAACCAAACAAGAAAAATCACATACCTCAAAAAACCGGCTTCGATTCCCCAAGGGAAGTCTTCGGACAGCCTCCAAACGCTTTGGAGTGGTTCTCTTATATTCAAGGGAGTGTAATCCTGAGTTATGGAAGCTTAGGAGATTAAACATGAAAGTTAGAGGCAAAACAGTCAAGATCCACAATTTTAGGATCTATTTTATGTGGCTTCATGGTTAGTACGCACGGTTTAACAAACCGTGCACTAACCGTGTGTTAGCTACCGCCTTGGCCACCCTTCTCGCACGGTTTGGCAGCATGGTTTAGACAAACTGTGTTCCATCCATGTAGGAGCTAGTTCCTCCAAGCTAACTATGCACAGTTTGGCCACATGGTTTAGACAAACTGGGTGCCACCCATGCGAAAGCTACATCCCTTTAGTTCTCCTTAAAAGTTCAACCAAGTGCACCCCCAAGGCACTGCTCCAAAGTAGAGGGAGTTAGAAACATCAAAAGTACCTGAATACATAACGTGATGTTAATGATCTCAACTGTATACCATAGAATCAGTTCATGAAGAAGGAAGATTTTGGAAAATCATTGGGGATAAGTTACCTTGACCTCCCGAATGCATCTAACACCACATTTTTACAGAGTAATGGACTAGAGAGGTCTGGTCCATTATATCAGATACCACTCAAACTATTTTTTCCCTCGAGAATTAAAACCATACCTAAAGAAATCTGAGGGGTCCTAAAAACTCCCCCTCAAAAGATACCTCTCATGAGAAAATCTACTTGTTACCATGGAGCTCCCCTTTACAATCCAATATCCTAAAATATAACAATCATACCGCTCCTCTACCCCCCGTGTAACCACGCAAAGCAAAAGATTAAACCGTCTAGTCATGTGGGGGAGGGGTTTTCCCTTCCTCCATGTTAAGATATTATCCGCTTCGGGTGGCACTGACTCACCTGCATGAGTTTAGGCACATCCACTTTAATGTGTCTTAACATGGGTTCAGGTCCTCCCATCCCCACATTTCAGGAAATTTCATAAGAGCTTGAAACACATTTCATAGTCAACCCGGTCAAGCATTACATCGTAAACAGGTAAAAAACAAAACAGGATAAAACTCAAAAAAACACTGGGTACAAGGCACGCATATGTGCTTCCCATTCCCTGGTACTCTCCTCAATCCCACAATACCTCCATAGCACATGGACCAATGGAATGGTTCATTCAAGAAGCACCTTCTCTTCATGACCTTAGACCATCATGGGTTGCTCCATGAACGTTGCATCATCCCTGATATCTAGGTATCCCTAGTTGAGGACGTGTGAATCATCATGAAGGTACCGACAGAGCTGAGACACATGGAAGACGTTGTTCTCCCTTTACAGTGGTGGCGGAAAAGCCAGTTGATAAGCCACCTCGCCAATCCGCCGCAACACCTCGAAGGGCCTGACAAACCTGGAAGATATCTAGCTTCCCTTCCCAAATCTTCATTGCCCGCACTGAGGAGAGACCTTCAAGAACACATGGTCCCTAACCATGAACTCTAAGGGTGTCTCCTTTTATCGGCGTATGACTTCATCCGGTCATGAGCTACCTTCATCCTCTCTCATATGGGTTTAACCTTCTCTGTCATGCTCTGCACCACCTCTAGGCCAAAAACACCTACTTCTCCGAACTCTATCCAGCATACGGGTTAGTGGAACAACCTCCCGTACAATTCTTCGAAAGAATCCATGCTAATGGTAGAGTGGTAGCTATTGTTTTAAGATAACTCTATCATAGGCAAGCGTTGTACCCATGATCCCCCAAGGCCCAAAACACTTGCTCATAGCATATCTTCCATAGTCTGGATGGGGAGCTCTATCTGCACGTCTGTCTGGGTGTGGAAAGTAGTGTTGAGGCATAGTCAGGTGCCAAAAGCATGTTCTCATCCTCTTCAGGGTCGCAAGGTAAACCAGGTGTCCCGGTCGGAAATTATAGATCTCTGAGCTCTTTGCAAATGCACCACCTCATTCACGAACCTCTGAGCTAGGGTGTAGAGACCCGAAGCTTGACGTACATTGACATTAGATTACATTTTCGGAATACTTAGTACATAAAAAAACACACACACAAGGATCATAATAGTTTAGTGTCCTGGGAAACTCGGAATATAATCTTCTAATCCTGGTGAAAGATCTTCAACATCTCCCATAAAGATATTCTTTTTTTAAACCTACAACCTTTATTTATATCCTAGGGAAAAAACATAAAAGGGTGAGCTCAAATGCTCAGTAAGGGTAAACAAAAGAAATATCAATCACATCATATACATAAGCACATAACTTTTGGAAATCTTAACCTGTAAAAGAGATCATAATTTCATAACCTGGGATAACTCATGGCAGTGAAATGTAATCACAATAATTATAACATAAAACATGAAACTTTGTGGCATACACACATAATCATAAATAATCATTTCTTGTTAGTCAAGACTCATTTACAAGACTATATTAGTGGATAAAGTCTCTTTCTGGACCGAGTCACCCTCATTTCAGTCCTGTTTCACTGAACCGGTATAACCTACCGTTCCAGCCATGTCTATCTCATGAGATATAAAATCTTTACCTAGTGCATTGGAGGGAGATATAGGTCCCACCCATCTCATAATTATACCATTCTTATGTGTGCCACAAGATCATAAATCATACATCATTGCATAACCCATGTAATAAAAATGGGATTTTTAAACAACATGACACCATAAAACAATTCATATAAGATAAAGGAATTAATAAACATAATTCCATCACAACATAGTCGAATCAATTTAAAAATATGGATATAAACAGAACCCTTTATTATCTTATATGGAAAATAATTTTGATAAAACACTTGAATTGAATTCTTGAGGAAAATATCCTTTCTTCTTCAAAATCAATTTCTTTTCACAAAACATAATGCAATTTTAAAAGAAAAATATTTTATTGAAAATTGTAATGAAATCTTTTTGAGGAAGCTTCATGAAAATAAGGCTTTATAAAACCGTAAAAATCCGTTCGTGCCGTATAAGTTAAAAAAACATTCTTCGTACTTTTGTCAAAAAAGTCAAAAAGTACCTCGTATGAAAAACGACAAAAGATTACTTTCATATATTTGACTAAAAAAAACCAAAGGGTAAAATTGTATATAAAATATTGTATAAGGATATAAATATTACATATTGAGGAAACATGGATTTGGATGATAAAATACACCCCAGTAAATACCAAAGTATAAACAATCTCGGATAAAAATGAGATTGTGTTATTTCCCTTACCTTAGGTCCGATTTGCTTCGTAAGAGTCCGAAATTCCTTTATAATGATTTAAATATTGTCATTGACTTATTACATAATCATATTCATTGTTATGATATCATATATGGTTCACTTATGACTTTATATTTCCCGTTCTTTTGTTAAAGAGCATTTTGGGTAAAATTGTTTCATTTGTCGTCCGTGTTTTGACTTGTAATTATTCATATGATTACTTAGATCATGATTACTTAATTCCAGAATATAAAACATGATTTATATATATATTCAGAATATACATATATATAATAAATCAGTAAATGGAATGAAATACACCGTTCATGGAGACGGTAGGTCGTACGTACGCATGAATGCTGTTTTCGATTCCTTATTGAGTTGAACAGAATTAAGTAGATGGAATTCATATATATACACATAAATCCAGTATCATTATTATGTCATATATTTCATTATTACTTATTATATATACTTTATAATCATTCATGAATGGTTTAAATTGGAGAATGAATCTCATCGCGTCGTGGAGACGGTAGTCCGTACGTACGCACGAGCGATGATATCGTTCTCATGATCGTGGGACTATATTGGAGTGTTTGTATACTATTTCAGAATCAATATCACTTTAAAATAATAATATATAGTTATTATTTAAACCATTATACCCATCCAAGTAAGGTGGTGGTGGAAAATAGATTTCACTATGGCGTGGAGACGGTATTCCTTACGTACGCACGCGCGGGGATTTCTTTTTCCATAGGATGGATAGATGGTGAAATAGGGTTGTTTCATACTTATAATAAAATATCAGTATATTAGTGATACTGATGTTATTACTTCATAATGAAACAACTAAAGAAGAAGAAGTGGAAGAAGAGATAAAGATGAAAGAATCAGTAACGGACATTACCTCTTCTTTGAAGTGCTTCTTTGAGACCTTCTTTTAGGGCACTAAAATTGGTCTTTGAGGAAGACCAGAACCTCTAGTATGTTGCTATGGAAGTGTAGAGTAGAATTTGGTAGGGGTTGTCTGAGCTTTAAAGCTCAAAGTTGTGTTAGGAAGAGAGGGAGGAGGTTCCCTTTTATAAGGGAGGAGAGGGGAACCTTTGGAATAACTAAAAATATTATTTTATTATAAAGTCATGTTCGGTTTTAAATAGCTCCAAATTGATTTATTTCGAGTCTAAGGTGGGGATGGGTCGAAATACTCTCATCCAATATCATTTAGACAGGTTTAGGTTCCTATTTTAACCTTATCATTTAGATTTAACATTAAGTTAAATATTTTTACTTTTACCGTGTCTTCTTGTGTTCTTATACTATAAGGTTAATAAACTTACTATAAGAAGCCAAACGAACCCCCAGTTGTTTATTATCAATATATATAACCCTATCTAAGTCATGTGGCCTAACCATAGATTTTTAGGAATAAAATAACAATTAATAATATAATATTTGTTTTAATAAACTATTTTATGTCAATTTTGACACTATTTAGTAATTGATTTTTGTGAAGCTCATAACAGAATGATAAGTTCGAAAAAAGATAATTAAATCAATACTAACATGTAATAGTAACCTATAAAATTAGTGGAATTCATAAAAAGGCTCAAATTAAATTTATTTGGGTATTTATAACATCAATTATGTCAATATATCATTAATAATATAATTATTGCATCATTGTTGTGTCATAAATAAATTAAATTATTTAATGTCTAAAAATTACAAATAAAATTAAATTATGTAGGATATCTTTTTATATTTCTAATGAATATTTATAGTCGAATTTATCTTATGTATAACCCCATATTAAAAATGTTTTAGTAAATAAACTTTTATTTTATCTCTTTTAACCCTTCTTTAAATAAATTAATAATAAATGTCCTAATCTAATCCAAGTGGGCCTAAATGGTCATCTTTTATTCCTAAGTTTGTTTTTGGTCGAATTACACTTGTCCAATAGAATTAGAACACGTGTTAGGGTAATAATAATATCATTTCTACCCTTAATTACCCTATTTACTTTTAACCGTGGTAAAAAAAGTAAAAAGTTACTATTCGCCAAAAAATTATTTTCATCTCATTGAACCACATTTTACTTACTGACATCAACCGTGTCTCTCGGATTTTTGAAATTCCACTAACAGAAGCGGTAAAATTATGTTTTATGAACAATTCATTTTTTTAACTACCACTTAGTGGTTTCACTATTCATCAAAAATTGAAAGTTTTCAAAAAAATACCAAAAATTAGGCCTAAGAAATATTTGATATTATGAACTCAAAAATGATTTCTATTTTACCAAATTCAAAACATATCAGTTGAATTAATTAATTTAAAAATTAATTCCCATCGTCAAAACAAATAGCGTGTTCTTTAAGAGATAATAACTATCAAAAGATTGACACTTCTTTATGACTGGTTTAAATGTGAAATTACATCCAATGACCAACATTGTATTAAATTGTAAAAATATATTATAAATATAATTTAAAACCACTCAAATTAATAATTTATCACTATTAATTATTTCTATTGAAAAAGTTGTTTTTAATTAAAATTTAGTAATTTTCACTATTCATCAAAATATGAAAGTTATCCGAAAATCACCAAAATTTCACCCTAAGCTAATTTCGATATTAAGAATCCAAAAATGAATTCCATTTTGAAAAATAAAATTTACAAAATTTCAAAAAGTGGTTATTACTATTCATAACAGCTAGTTTTAATAATATTTTAATAGCATATTGTTGTTTAGTGATACTCGTTATTGCGTACTACACACGCTATCGAGGAAGGTCGCGATTGCGTGTAATGCAAGGCAAGTCAAGGATGCGTGTTGTGCAAGATCCTTTTGGTGTAGCATACAACACAAGACATTAGTGAAATTAAAAAGAATATTTTTCATAAAATCTTGGGCTGTTACATTCTACCCCCCTTAAAATGAATTTTGCCCTCGAAATTCGTTGGGGTTATAAATGGTTTACTATTCGAATGTTTCTTTAATCGAAACCCACATCATAAAAAGGAATACGAAAACCAATATTTAAAAACAAAAGTATAAAACGTAACAGTTACCCAAATAAACTAATCACTGGGTTTTCACATAGGTTAAAATATGGATATGGAAGAAAAATCTAACCATCATGTTCTGATGGAGAGTGGTAGAGAACATGGCTATCGAAAATCCAACAATCATAAATCCATAAATTTGTGACGATCTAAGGTACCATCTGATTAATCAGATATAAGAGCACTAGGACAACATTTTTGGTTTTCAAGATCGTTTCCCTAAAGTTGAAGAAGTTGAATTAGAATAAATACTTAATTTATTTTGGTACAATATCACTGATGTTCATGCCTTGAACAAATTCCACTTCATCTCTTAAATAAATGAAGTTGAATTTATTATTCCTGAAGTGTTAGCAGATCATGTGATAGAATGACGGGTCATTCCATCTATCTCAAACAAAAGGTTAGAAAAAGTTATTAAATATACATAAGTCATTCTATAGTGAGATTAATCAAATATGGTTCCTAAAATGGACTTATACTTCTTATATCATACTACTTAATATAATAAAACTATCTTCTACTAAACAGGGACTTCATGTAGACTAGTGGTAGGTGATAAAGGCCAGTCGCACTTCGGTTGTGGGTTCGATTCCCACAGCCTTGTCCGACGCGATGGGCTGTCGCCCGTCCTGCAGGTTGTCTTTTTTCTAAAACTAAATTACTATAACATCCCATCAATAATATCAAAAAAAAATTCATATCCTTAAACAATACTAACTTATGTCCAACATAATCCATTCCAATCTTTAGGCTAATCTAAAATACTTCGGTCCAAGCTCATAGTATAAAGAAAATGATCACGTGAATTCCATCATTTATCCATCATATATCATAAGATATATATTGTTGGTCACATTCCAAACATTCAAAGTCCTTAATCATGTATTCTCTTGAATACCCATTGAACCTTAGTGAAAACATGAATGCAGTTAAAAGTTAACACCTTCCACATACAAAAATCCTCAAAATTCTATATACTCAAACCATGATATCACATAGTCCTTATATCAGTCATGAGCTCATGAATACAATTAAACATCTCATTATCTTCTTATCCCTTCATTATTCTCATATCATCTGTTTACCAAAAATGTCTCAATCACTTTTCATGGTTACCGGTACCTTAAAATTATTGAAATCCAAAACATAAATATTCCAATATTCCACGATACTATATACAACATTATTTTGGAATCCCATGACATAAACTCTTAATCATTCCACCACATCGTTATCATATTCAACATCGCCAATAGTGATCGCATGTGACTTCCCTTTGTACTTTGCCTTAAGTGGTTTCTCATGTTGATTATCACTAAACCTTGGATTAGGGCATTTATTAGCATAATGCCCCATTTCCTTGCACATGAAGCATTGAAGTGTTGGTGGTGCGTTCTCTGCAGTGTTTGCTTTATTCACATCATTAGAAACCATTTTTCTATTACCTCGACACTGAGCTGCTCGATGACCTTCTTTTCCACACTTAAAACATTTTCTATTTCCTTTAAGACAATATCCACCATGCTTATTTCCACACTTTGAGCACAAGGAAACATTCATCTTCTTATCACCATTATTATGATATTTCTCCTTGAACTCCATCTTTCGTTTATTTTCAAAAACATGAGATGGATATGTAACTCCAACTTCCATTTCTACCTTCATAGCACAACGCACACTTTCTTCATAGCTACTGAAGTCTCTTATAGCTAATGCCCTTCGAAGACTTGGTTTTAAGCCACTAAAAAATCAATCAACATTACTTTCAGGTTGGATGATAATGCCAGATGCATACCTTGCAAGTCTAGTAAAATTCGCTTCGTATATACCAACAGATTCATCATCCTTTTGCTTTAGTTCAAGAAACTCCTTCTCCATCATTGTTCAAAGAATATGAGGGAAGTACTTATTGAAAAATAAGTTCTTGAACTCATCCCATTCCACGGACTCAATTTCATCCCTTTGCCTCGTATTCTTAATAAGATTCCACCATTGTTTAGCATCACCTTCCAAACGATACACTACTAAGATGACTTTATCATGTTCAGAAAATTGAAGAACTGAAAATATCTTTTCAGTGGTTCTGATCCATTGTTCAGCAACAAGTGGATCAGAAGACCCACTGAAAGAAGGTCGACGTTGCCTCATGAAGGACTCAATAGAATATTATTCCCTTCTCTGCTCATTTGGAAGTCCAGAATGATTCACAGCTTGTGTAAGTATAGCAATAATATTTTTCACTCCATCTCCCATAACATTTGATTGTTCATGAGGACAATCATTGCATTGTCCATTGCATTGATCAACACAGTTCCTTCGGGATCCAGCCATCGTCTAAAACCCAAAAAGAATGTGTGAGAGGAAAAAATCATTCTAGGGAAAACAACATAATAAAGGGGGAGTACCTTCAATATCTAACATCTTATGTTTAATTCTATGATCGTTAGCGGAATTCTAGTACTATAACCTATACGTATACTTAACCTTAGGGACATCCCTAGACATACCTTAGAAATATCTCTAGGGATCTCACTAATGTTTTCGCATCCTAGTTTCAAAAGGTTGACTTAACCTTTCCTCTGATACCAACTGTAGAGACCCGAATCTTGACGTACATTGACATTACATTACATTTGCGGAATACTTAGTACATAAAAAAACACACACACAAGGATCGTAATAGTTTAGTGTCTTTGGAAACTCGGAATATAATCTTCTAATCCTGGTGAAAGATCTTCAACATCTCGCATAAAGATCTTCTTTTTTTTATACCTAAAACCTTTATTTATATCCTGGGGAAAAGAAAACATAAAAGGGTGAGCTCAAATGCTCAGTAAGGGTAAACAAAAGAAATATCAATCACATCATATACATAAGCACATAACTTTTGGAAATCATAACCTGTAAAAGAGATCATAATTTCATAACTTGGGATAACTCATGGTAGTGAAATGTAATCACAATAATCATAACATAAAACATGATACTTTGTGGCATACACACATAATCATAAAGAATCATTTCTTGTTAGTCAAGACTCATTGCCAAGACTATCTTAGTGGACAAAGTCCCTTTCTGAACCGAGTCACCCTCGTTTCAGTCCTGTTTCACTGAACCGGTATAACCTACCGTTCTAGCCATGTCTATCTCATGAGATATAAAATATTTACCCAATGCATTGGAGGGAGATATAGGTCCCACCCATCTCATAATGATACCATTCTTATGTGTGCCACAAGATCATAAATCATACATCATTGCATAACCCATGTAATAAAAATGGGATTTTTAAACAACATGACATCATAAAACAATTCATATAAGATAAAGTAATTCATAAACATAATTCCATCACAAAATAGTCAAATCAATGTAAAAATATGGATTGAAACAGAACCCTTTATTATCTTAGATGGAAAATAATTTTGATAAAACACTTGAATTGAATTCTTGAGGAAAATATCCTTTCTTCTTCAAAATCAATTTCTTTTCACAAAACATCATGCAATTTTAAAAGAAAGATATTTTATTGAAAATAGTAATGAAATCTTTTGAAGGAATCTTCATGAAAATAAGGCTTTATAAAACTGTAAAAATCTGTTCGTGCCGTATAATTTAAAAAAACATTCTTCGTACTTTTGTCGAAAAAGTCAAAAAGTACATCGTACGAAAAATGACAAAAGATTCCTTTTATATCTTTTACTAAAAACTCACCAAAGGGTAAAATTTGATATAAACTATTGTATAAGGATATAAATATTACATATTGAGGAAACATGGATGTGGATGATAAAATACACCCCAGCAAGTACCAAAGTATAAACAATCTCGGATAAAAATGAGATTGTGTTATTTCCCTTACCTTAAGTCCAATTTGCTCCATAAGTGTCCGAACCTCCTGTATAATGATTTAAATAATGTCATTGGCTTATTACAGAATCATATTCATTGTTATGATATCATATATGGTTCACTTATGACTTTATATTATCCGTTCTTTTGTTAAAGAGCATTTTGGGTAAAATTGTTTCATTTGTCGTCCGTGTTTTGACTTGTAATTATTCATATGATTACGTAGATCATGATTACTTAATTCCAGAATATAAAACATGATTTATATATATATATATATTCAGAATACACATATATATAATAAATCAGTAAATGGAAAGAAATACACCTTTCATGGAGACGGTAGGCCGTACGTACGCATGAACGCTGTTTTCGTTTCCTTATTGAGTTGAACGGAATTAAGTAGATGGCATTCATATATATACACATAAATACAGTATCATTATTATGTCATATATTTCATGATTACTTATTATATATACTTTATAATCATTCATGAATGGTTTAAAGTGGAGAATGAATCTCATCGCGTCGTGGAGACAGTAGTCCGTACGTACGCACGAGCGATGATATCATTCTCATGATCGTGGGACTCTATTGGAGTGTATGTATACTATTTCAGAAGAAATATCACTTTAAAATAATAATATATAGTTATTATTTACACCATTATATCCATCCAAGTAAGGTGGTGGTGGAAAATAGATTTCACCACGGCGTTGAGACGGTATTCCGTACGTACGCACGCACGGTGATTTCTTTTTCCGTAGGATGGATAGATGGTGAAATAGGGTTGTTTCATACTTATAATAACATATCAGTATATGAGTGATACTGATGTTATTACTTAATATTGAAACAACTAAAGAAGAATAAGTGGAAGAAGAGATAAAGATGAAAGAATCGGTAACGGACATTACCTCTTCTTTGAAGTGCTTCTTTGAGACCTTCTTTTAGGGCACTAAAATTGGTCTTTGAGGAAGACCAGAACCACTATGATGTATCTAGGGAAGTGGAGAGGAGAATTTCTCATGGTTTGGCCGAGCTTGAAGGCTCAAAGATGTGTGAGGAAGAGAGGGAGGAGGTGCCCTTTAATAATGGAGGAGAGGGGCACCTTTGGAATAACTAAAAATATTTTTTTATTATAAAGTCAAGTTCGGTTTTAAATAGCTCCAAATTGATTTATTTTGAGTCTAAGGTGGGGATGGGTAGAAATCCTCTCATCCAATAGAATTTAGACAAGTTTAGGTTCCTATTTTAACCTTATCATTTAGATTTAACATTAAGTTAAATAATATTACTTTTACCGTGTCTTCTTGTGTTCTTATACTATAAGGTTAATAAACATACTATAAGAAGACAAACGAACCCCAAGTTGTTTATTATTAATATATATAACCCTATCTATGTCGTTTTCCCGAACCTTAGATTTTTAGGAATAAAATAACAATTAATAATATAATATTTGTTTTAAAAAACTATTTTATGTCAATTTTGACACTATTTAGTAATTGATTTTTGTGAAAATCATAACAGAATGATAAGTTCGAACAAAGTTAATTAAATAAATAATAACATGTCATATTAACCTATAAAATTAGTGGAATTCATAAAAAGTCTGAAATTATATTTATTTGGGTATTTATAAAATCAATTATGTCAATATTTTATTAATAAGATAATTATTGCATCATCGTTGTGTCATAAATAAATTAAATTATTTAATGTGTAAAAATTACAAATAAAATACAATTATGTATGAAATCTTTTTATCTTACTATTAATATTTATAGTCTAATTTATCTTATTTATAACCCCATATTAAAAATGTTTTAGTAAATAAACATTGATTTTAACTCTTGTAACCCTTCTTTAAATAAATTAATAATAAATGTCCTAATCTAATCCAAGTGGGCCTAAATGGTCATATTTTATTCCTAAGTTTTTTTATGGTCGAATTACACTTGTCCAATAGAATTTGGACATGTGTTAGGGTAATAATAATATCATTTCTACCCTTAATTACCCTATTTACTTTTAACCGTGGTAAAAAAAGTAAAAAGTTACTATTCACCAAAAAATTATTTTCATCTCATTGAACCAAATTTTACATACTGAAATCAACCGTGTCTCTCGGATTTTTGAAATTCCACTCACAGAAGCGGTAAGATTAAGTTTTATGAAAAATTCAGTTTTTTTTAACTACCACTTAGTGGTTTCACTATTCATCAAAAATTGAAAGTTTTCAGAAAAATACCAAAAATTAGGCCTAAGCTGTATTTGATATCATGAACTCAAAAATGATTTCTATTTTACCAAATTCAAAACATATCAGTTGCATTAATTAATTTAAAAATTAATTCCCGTTGTCAAAACAAATAGCGTGTTCTTTAAGAGATAATAACTATCAAAAGATTGACACTTGTTTATGTCTGGTTTAAATGTGAAATTACATCCAATGACCAACATTGTATTAAATTGTAAAAATATATTTTAAATATACTTTAAAACCACTCAAATTAATAATTTATCACTATTAATTATTTCGGTTGAAAAAGTTGTTTTTAATTAAAATTTAGTAATTTTCACTATTCATCAAAATATGAAAGTTATCCGAAAATCACCAAAATTTCACCCTAAGCTAATTTCTATATTACGAATCCAAAAATGAATTCCATTTTGAAAAATAAAATTAAAAAAATTTCAAAAAGTGGTTATTACTATTCATAACGGCTAGTTTTAATAATATTTTAATAGCATATTGTTGTTTAGTGATACTCGTTATTGCGTACTACACACGCTATCGAGGAAGGTCGCGATTGCGTGTAATGCAAGGCAAGTCAAGGATGTGTGTTGTGCAAGCTCCTTTTGGTGAAGCATACAACACAAGACATTAGTGAAATTAAAAATAATATTTTCCATAAAATCTTGGCCTGTTACATAGGGCATCAACCATACTTGACTCATTGATTGCTAGGAAGTGGGCTGATATCGTCAGCCATTCCACCACTACCCAGATGGTGTCATAACCCCTTTGAGCTATGGGAAGCCACGTGATGAAATCCATCGAGATATAATCCCACTTCCCCTCGGGGACATGTCAAGGTTGTAACAGACCTCCTGGGATGCGGTGTTCAACCTTCACCTACGGACACTTGAGGCACTTTTCTACGAACTCTGCTACTACCTGTTTCACCCCTGGCCACCAGAACTGCCCTCTCAAGCCCTGGTACATCTCGGAAGATCCTTGGTAAACTGTCATCGGTGGGTTGTTGAACTCACCAAGAACTCTCTTGTGCATTGCCTTTGGAAAAAACAACTTTCCCCATATAAGTATCCAATTTAGACCATAATCTGACCATCCTTCCGGAGCATTGCCCTGGCTAGCCCGGTCGCGCATCACATCACTCTATATGTCTCCCCACCGAGACTCCTCCACCTACCGTAGTAGGGAGGACTTCACTGTCATCTGAAATAGATACCCTCTACCACTATATTCCCATACCTCGAGGTGTAGTGCATCCAATTCTTCCATCTCCTTCCAGACATTTGCCGACTTTTGAACCACGTCCTTCCTCCTAATCAAAGTGTCAGCCACCACATTCCCCTTGTCTTCGGTGTAAGAGATTTCGATGTCATGGTCCAGAAGGAACTCCATCCACCTTTGCTGCCAAAAATTTGGGTCCCACTGAGAGAAGATATACTTCAAACACTTGTGATCAGTAAAGACCACAAAGTGCTCCCCGATGAGGTAATGCCACCACAACTTCAGTGCAAACACAACCACCTTAACCTCTAGATCATGGGTGGAATAGTTACATTCATTAGGATGTAACTTCCTAGACCCATAAGAGATCACCCCTTGTTATTACATTAGCACACACCCTAATCCTTGGCCTGAGGCATCACAAAATACCTCAAATGTTACTCTCGCCTCTTGTAATCTCAGCACCAGGACACTAACCAACATTCCCTTTAGATAACTGATGACTGCCTCACACTGCTCAACCCACACAAAAGCTCGACACTTCTTCGTCAAGGCTATCAAAGGTGGTGCAACTCGGGAGATGTTGGGAATGAACCTACGGTAGTAGCCTACTAGTCCAAGGAAACTACGAACATCTGCCACGTTCTTGGGCGCTGCCCAAGAAACAACCGCCTCGACCTTTGATGGGTCTACCACTATTCCATGCATGAACACCACATGTCCAAGGAAGTGTACATATTGAGTCCAAAACATGAATTTTGACAGCTTCCCATAATTTTGGTGGTGTTGGAGGACCTCTAAAACCGTTCTCAGGTTCCCATCATGATCCTACTCTTATATTGAGTAGATCAAGATGTCGTCGATGAAGACGACTATGAACTGGTCTAGTTAATCCTGAAAGACAGAGTTCATGAGTCCCATGAACACAACTAGTGCATTTGTAATGCCGAACGGCATGACTAAAAACTCAAAGTGCACATATCTACACCAGATGATAGTCTTTGAGATGTCACCCTCCTTCACCCTCAACTGGTGATATCGAAACCGCAGATCGATCTTAGAGAACCAACCTGCTCTCCTCGACTGGTCAAAGAGGTCGTCTATCGTCAGGAGGGGGTAAAGGTTCATAACGGTTACCTGGTTTAGTCTCATGTAGTCTATGCATAGCCTGAGACAAACATCTGCCTTCTTTACGAATAATACTGAAGCACCCCATGGTGATGTACTCGGTCGAACTAAACCCTTCTTCATTAGATTTTCAATCTGAATCTGCAACTCCTGTAGCTCCGAAGGTTCCATCCGATAGGGGGCCATCGAAATCGGATGGGAACCGGGTTGTATGTCTATTCCAAACTCAATGTCTCATCATGGGGGTAGATTCACCACCTCCTCGAGGAAGACGTCCATGAACTCGCTGATGATCTCAGAGATTTTAGCATTTCCTTTTCTTCCAACTCAACTAATATCCTAAGTAATGAGGAAATAAATGGCTCCCCTCACATGCTTCCCTCCTGGAAACCCTGCTCAGTAATGAATGTCACACGTCCACTGCCCATGCCTAAAAACAAAACCCTTCTACAGAATCAATCGATGACGGCACACACCAAGAACAGCCAGTCGATGACTAGAATGATGTCGTATGAAAGCATTTTTATTAAAATGATATCTCCATTGGATTGGTGTTGTCCCAACATCAACCAAAATCCCTGGAAAACACGAGACAAGTTGTTCTGACCTTAGACTTGCGTACTCAAATCCAGGGGTACGGAAAGTGTCTCTATGTATAGGCCCAAGGCGCTGGCTAGACTGGGTGCATCAAAGTAGTGTTAAGATCCTGAATCAAATGAGGAATAGGGAATGGTACTAAACAAGCTGATTTTACCTTGAACGACTTCTGGACCGACTGGAACCGCTACATCTACGGTGTGCAACTGATCATGCACTACTCCTCTTCCTCCCAGCTATCAGCCACCTCCCCGACCACACCCTGGTCAAGGTCCCAAAGGAGCACCTTGAGGTCGTCCTCCTCCTACAACGTGTGCCCTCGGAGGAGCGGGAGCTCACTGCCCCTGTTGCTGCTACTGGAAGGGATTGGCTGGAAACTGTTGTAGTCCAGGCAGGTGTTGTATTGGTCCACCTCCATTGTAATGTACATGGTCCCGGCACTGGTCTTGAAGGATCCCACGGCTTCCACAGATGAAACAACTCGGTCTAGGACACAAAGGAAAAGGGAAATGACCGAGAGATCATAACTGAAAATGTTGAGGTCTGCTCCCTACTGGTCAATCCCTAGAGGGCCCTTATGCTAGAGGCCTGCTACTGAAGGCTCTCCCTTTCGACGGGCCCAACTCAATTCCCACTCGTGGTACACCTCCTAGCATGTGCATCCTCTCCACTAATTCATCCTTCTTCTGGACCTCCAAGTACATCAATTGGTTGAAGGGGGTAACAACATACTGGAGAGGAGGTTAAAGTGCCTCCTCCAAACATCTCCCCTGAGACTCCTCATTTGGAAAGAGGTCCAGAGAAAAACAGAGGAGATCCTTGAACTTGATTCCCAACTCTCTAACTGACATTCTCCCCTACTGGAGGGAGAGTAGGTCCTGCCTCTTCTCAGCCTTCATTGTGGAAGAAAGGAATTCCGTACGTTACTCCCTCTCGAAATCTATCCACATAACCTTAGTCCCCTATTCACCATGAGATAGAGCGTGCACCACTGACATGCCACTCCCCTTATCTGGCTCACAGCCAGAGGAACCCAGTACTCCACCAGAGCCTGGATCAAGATGAAAGATATCACCAGCTCCTATAGCCAGTTCTCCGTCTCCATGTCAGAGATGCTGCCCTCGTACTTCTCGAGGTTCTGCCACTGAAAGGCATGAAGAGACTTCTACCATTGACCGTCCTCCTCCTCTCGGTCATCCCTCTGTAGATCATCCAATTCAACCCCCTGGGCCTCGATCGCCCACACTACTTGTGGTCATCTCCCAGGTGCCATAGATGCAAGGTAAACAGTGAATTCCAAATCCCAAATAGTGTAGAATAGTGTTCTTAAATTTTCATAGACTCCTTATTAATTTTAAATCCCCAAAATTCCCCCGAAAGATAAGAAAAAAAGTCATTATGATGTATGTTCATTTCCTAGGGTCTCTACCCTACAATCATGGTAGCATCACTTGGTCATTCGGTAGGTCCAAAGTCCTTACATCGGATCACGGGGGGCCCTAAAATCCTGTGTCCTAGTCGGTCTTCCGTAGCCTATTTAATGCTCCAAGATCACCAGACACTGTTGGAATAGCATCCCATGCAATCCTCACTGTGCCTAACTCCAGAATACATCCTATTTATCAACCTATAGCTATAATGCCATTCTGTCAAGACCCCCTCCAACCAACGATACCCCTCCTGAGCTGGAAATGGTCAAAGAGAGATAATGAGCCCCCGGGTCCCACCTCTACTAGGTGCCAGAATGGCGACTAGAACCAAGGGTATGAGTTTTTACAAATATGAGAGGCATTACCCTTTTTATAAATTAAGATCGGAAAATAGGATGAGTCAAACACCAAATGAAATAGGAACATGTAAATGAAAAAAAAACCAAAACCAACCAATATGAATGTTTTATACAAAACTGAAACAAAAGTACAAGTACAAGAAAAGCTACAAAGTATGATACCGAAAAGAAATAAGAAACTACAACCAAAAAAACTGCAACACCCAACTATAAAAGTCCACCACAGTCCCTAAAGTCATCCTGAAGACCTGAAAGTAAACGTAGGGTGAGCATACAGTTATACTCAGTAAGAAAACCTAAAGCTCTCGTGCACAAGTGGGGACATAACCTAATGCCCCATGAGAAAACAGACGGGACCAAAGCCTAGAAAGGAATCAATCCATCCAAACTTACAATCCACACTCACCAAATATCGTAAGTAAATAGATTATTATAGTAGTAATATCAAAGGTTGTGTAGCCCGCACCACCTTCCCACTAAATACTACTCAAGCCCTCACACCTAACACTCTGATGCTTCCCCTATTCCTAAGCTAGTGTCGTGACCTGGCCATAAAAAGCTCGAGCTAGTGCCGTAACCTGGCCATACGAAGCTCATAGTATCTCACCGACACTCAATCTACTACCATATCCACATCTCATCCCGTATCCCACTGGCACTCAATCCTCATCCATAACCACATCTCATCCCGAAGACACCTGGGAACCACATCACATCCTCATCCCGAAGACTCTTTGGAACACATCACATCCTCATCCCAAAGACTCTTGGGAAACACTTGTCATAACCTGCCCGAAGGATCTTGGGCTACAGAACCTGGAAGAGGGGGAACCAAGAAGAACTGTAACCAGCCATCCTTTGGATGTTTGAGAATCTCACCCCCCCCCCTTCCCACGGGTGTTCGTCATGTAGGGCTCAACATGGGTGGGGTGCCTAATGCAACATAAAACGTGCATATTTATATAATTATATCAACCACTCATCCCATCCGAAGGCTTCGACATAAAAGATCTAAGCACAAACCTCGACACTGCTAGCAAGAAAGTATGCACACAATAAACATCCCCAAACCCCATGACACTTTTCCTGTTTCAACAATATTAGTCTATTAGTTCCTTAACTACCGAGAAACTAACTATAACCAAACCAGATCAATCATTCAGAAAACATATCCCTGCCAACCACAAATATAGTTTGGGAAAACACAAGCAACACGATACCAGTTTCTTTTATCAGCCCATCAATTCAATTGATTTTCCATATTTAATCAAATACGATGCCCCACAATTCATTATTTAACTCTTCAACTTTTATTCATATGCACAACCTATCCCTGCATCCCTGCTTCCAACCACCATAACCACAAACACCTTGAAATCATACCCATACAGCATCATCATCACTTCAATACCATTTCCCACAGCTCCGCTGCCCATCATAACCATATCATACACGCCAACCCACAACCAAGCCAACCGCATCCCCACTTCTCACCCATTCCACAAAAACCCATGAAACACACCCTTCACATAATTACACCCCAACAAGCACCAACAAAAAAAATCATTCTTTCATTTAGTTTAACTGGGGTGATCATACAAGGGTTCTTGGTATTCTTTTGATCAGCCAACATTACATGATTAACCACTTTCTACATTCTATGAAATTACATCCAAAAAACAATCCAAAAAAATAGGGAAACATTTCATTTTGCAAGAAAAGGCCCCCAATGACCATGATTTTCAGTAGGCATAAGCCTATTCAATTCACTAACTAATCAAAGGATAAGCATTGATGGAAATAAAACAACAATATCAAAAACATTTCTCCAATCCCGTTCTTTAACCAGTTTTTATCTTTATTTACTGCTTCAACCATACATCATGAAAACAAGAGGATACTCATCCCACATGATACAAAAAAGTGAGAGAGATGAAGGTAAGATCCGTACCTCAAAGGTTTTTGACGAAACCCCCAACAACCGAATAATGCACATGAAAGCCGGGCTTATCCTCCTTGAATCCTCCTTAGCTCACTTCTCCTAACACAACCATGACCAAATCTCATCATATTTGGAATCCACACATTTATATCTACCCATAAAGGGCATAGATCTAAGAAACAGAGATAGAATAGGAGGATTAGATCTAATTAGTTCTAACAACCAAACAAGAAAGATCACATACCTTAAGAAATCAGCTTCGATTCACCAAGGGAAGCCTTCAGATCGCCTCCAAAACACTTAGGATAGGTCCTCCTATCATCAAAGGAGTGTAATCCTGAGTTATGGCTGCATAGGAGCTTCAAAAAACAAGTTAGAGGAAAAATGGTCAATATCCACAATTCTAGGATCTAGTTTAAGTGGTCGTACGGTTAGTTCGCACGGTGTAACGAACCGTGCGCCAACTGTGAATTAGCTACTTCCTTGCCCACCCTTCTCGCACTGTTTGGCCACATGGTTTAGATAAACCGTGCGCCGTCCGTGTGGGAGCTGCAGCCTTTAAGCCAACTATGCACGGTTTGGCCGCACTGTTTAGTCAAACCGTGCACCGCCCGTGTGAAAGCTACTACCCTTTAGTTCTCCTTAAAAGATCACCCAAGTGAGGATATGAAGTTTGTTGTAAATGATTCGTTAGGGTTTCATTACTTTAGACCTCCGTGATGCTTTTCCTTTTCTATGTATGGCGATCTCCTAAAAGAAATAAAAATGTTACCTTTCAGTCAGTCATTAATGTTCCATCTCATGATTTTGATAATGATGCTATAATTATTCTCACCCCATGTGGTATTGTTCTTATCTATCCTCGTAAAAGGCTAAAAATAACCCCTTTTTGATTTATATCCTCTATTGACTACTTTTACTAAGATAAGTTAAGGTGCCAATAAGAAGCTAGAGAATAATGAATTAAATAAATTTTCATGATTGATGTTGTAAATGTGATGTTTGTTCCGTGTTTTTAATAGAAAATAAACCTCTGGATCATCACTTTCTAATACTATTATTTTTTTATCTTCATAATTATGTAATATTAATTTAAGAAAAGTCATGGTCTCTATAGTTTGTATCAGAGACAAGGTTTAGTTAATTTGGGAATTACGATTAGTGAACCCTAGAAAAAACCTCTATAATGATACTAAGTAAAACATTTTACACATGAAAAATTACATAGGGATACCATAAATTATGATTTTAGTTAAAATTAAAAAAATGAATAAGTTATTCATGATTTGTTGACTTATGTTTTTTTTTACCCTTCTCTATTTTATAAAATGGTTGGAACCAAGAAAAACTCGGTCAACAATTCCTGCGATGGCCAATCCAACGATTTCAAAAATGACATCCCCAATGATTTGGTAGGTGGAGTTCAAAAATACATTGAGATTATTACCCAAATATCTTAGCTTACGAACAATAACAGAATAATGGGAAAATTATCCTTCACCAAAGAGGGAGAAACTGACGTTCGAGTGTTTTAAGTGGCAATGACCAACAACGTTTAGTGGATCTTCTGATCCACCTATTGCAGAATAGTGGGTCTACTATTTGGAGAATATCTTTGATGTGATTCACTATTCTGAGATGGATATGGTGAAATTATCCTTTTATCATCTAGATAAAGAGTCCGATCAATGGTGGGATTTGATTAATAACACTAATCCAAGGGATGAAATTGAAGATATTGAATGGGAAGGCATTAAAATCAAGTTTGGAAATAAGAATATCCCATGAAATCTTTGTACAATGATGGAGAGATAACTAATATATCTCAAGATAAATGAATAAGAATTTTTTTGAACCAACGAAGAGAATACCACGTGGCTCACAAGGTACACATTGATGTTTTTATGAATAATTATGGCAAAATTGATAGATTATTTAGTAGATTAAAACCACACATTCGGATGACTCTTGAAACTCGATACTTTGGGAGTTCTGAAGATGTTTTTCGATGATATCTCAATGTGGAGATGGATTTTGAAGAATTTTCCCATGGATATGTTGATATGAAAATAAAGATTGAGTTTCATGCTGGAGGATATAATGATAAAGGTGGGAAGAAAACTCAGTGACCCACATTCCAAAAATGAGGGATTATGCATCATGGGAACTACCATAAAGGGACATGGAAATGTTTCAAGTGTGGGAATGAAGTACATAATGATCATTAGTGTTGAAAAGACATGAAAAGGAATGTTAATGTAGCAGAGGAAAGGAATGAACCACCCATGCTTCAATGATATAACTGTAAGGAGAAAGGGAATTACGAAAGAAAGTGCTCTAAACCTCAAGCCCTCAAGAGTAATCATCGTCTGTAGCGACCAAAAGCAAAGGAACAGGGTTAGGATTATTCAATCACTACTGAGGATGTTGAGAAAGATAATTAATTCATACAAGATACACCAACAATTCACTCAAGAATGGGAAAAAAGTCTTATTTGGTTCAGGTTCTACACATTTTTTATGTCTTGAATTTTTTCTTGAAGTATATAATTGAATCCATAATACTTTGAAGTAGATATATTGGTAAAAACACCAAGTGGTGAAATCATTTTAACCAAACTGTTTGAGTATTCAATTTTTTGTGAATGTGTTGTAGGACCCCAGGACACCCTAAAAATGGAAGGGTGAATCAGGGTGTCATAATTTTCATTTAATACAAGGATCTTGTTCCCACGGTGGTAGGAAGTCATTAAACCTATAAGATTGATGGGAAAAGAAAGAAAACAACTACAAGAAAAGAGACCGCATAGTACTTTTATGAGGTTTAGCACTAATGGATATGTCCAATGATCATATGAAGATAGGCTTCTGGTCGTACAAAATTCCACTAAACATCACTAGCTATGGATTACAAGGTTTGGGTATAGTCTCTATGTCCCAGGAACACATCCTTTACAACAGTTTAGGGACAGCTCACTGCGTCCCTTGGGTCACTCTCGTTGACTCCCCTAGGCTCACTACATTGGTTAAAGTCCCACTATGTTTATAGACATGATGGTATCTTCAATATATTTTCATTGAAGTCTCTTTCTATGTTCAGTACAAGACACTACTTGCATCGATGTCCTATATTAATGCACTTGAAAGCAATGAACCACTAAACCAGATATTCAGAACATGTAATCAAGTTACACTAACAATTTAATGCATCACCTACCCTATTATCACAATATATCACTTTTTCACGAAATATTTTCTTTTCATGTAGAGAAATATATTTCTCAACAACACCCCTTTTGTGCAACTTTTAACTTTTACGCATAGTTTCAACTTGTACGTGTAGCTTCTACTTTTTCGCGCAACTTCTCCTTTTCTGCACAACATGGACTTTTATGTGAAACTCACCTTGCATGCACCTTTTACGTGAATCAGAACTCTGATCTTCTCTATGTATTCAACCCCCTATTAATTAAGGGGGTCACCTCTTATTTATTGGTGTCACCGAACCCGACGCCCAAAACCCACTATGCATGCAAAAATCCATTTTTGAATGAATCTTTTCATGGAAGAATCATTTTTCGCACACATCTAAAAAATTTCAGCACACTTGATGGCTTTAAAAATTTTCTTCATTCTGATCCCGAAACACATTTTTTGTGAAAAAACCAACCTGCTTTCACTATTGTCTGAAAATACCAATTTATCTCAAAATCAATGTTTTTCATGCACCACTTTAATATTTCGTGCAGCTCATGCCTTTTCTATTTTTTGACATTCTAATACTGAAACATTCCTTGTGCCCATGATTCCAAAACTCATACAATATTTTGTGCAACATCCTTTTCCCATCACCCATGTCTCCATTTTGTGATTTTTAGGCCCAAAAATTTGGCAAACACTAGGAAATGATGCCACCATTAATACTATTGTCTTCTTGAATAGTATGATCCCTTCCCTGAAAACATTCTGAACATCCAATGGGGATTGAAAAATAAGACAAACCATAATCCATTTATCACAAATAACGGTTGTGGTTCCATGAATCTCCCCCTTTGGGTTTGATGGAAATCTACAGAAACAATTCGTAGAGAAACATCCACTATCAAAACATGCTCGAAAAGTATTCATTCTCCTCCTAACACAGAATTCTCATAGTGTCATAGAAGCATTAAATCTCTATCACATGTCCTGAAATTATTCTGTCTCCCCCATTGTCTATAAACCCATAGATTGGTTGTTGTTCATTGTATAGCTCAAAACACCTCTTTGACAGTATCTCCCCAATAATCCTGCAACACATTCACAAACATATTAAAAAAATTTAACATTACTGGGGAGAGGGGAATTTCTGAACCTCCTTATGCATTTGGAGGTGGATGAACACTCAGGTTCAATTGATGTTTCTCAAACAACGAAACTGGTAGTGGCTTGGTCAGGATATCAGCCACTTGATCATCAGTTCCCACATGATCCATTTTAATCACCCCTTGTTCAAATTTTTCCATGATAATGTCATAACTGATTTCAATATGTTTTGTACGAGAGTGCTGAACATGATTCTTCATAAGATCAATTTCCCTCTTGTAATAATAGTAAATCTCCATTGGTTATTTCACCACATCATTAATATCTATCAATTGTTACATTATTCATAGTAGTTCAGTGCATTCCTTTGTAGTGGGGATATATTTAGCTTCATCATTACTAAGAGAAGTATTATTTTGTTTTTTTCTCAACAAGTCAACACATTTCTACCCAATATATAGTGGTCCACCACTAGTGAACGTTCAATCCACTTCATCGCCAACCCAGTCAGTATCAAAAAACGTTGATAATTCACTCCCCCTTCCTACAGCAATGTATAACCCAAAATTATGAGTTTCTTGAATGTACCACATGATTCTTTTAACAACTATCATATGTTCATCCTTCGAATTACACTGAAATCCTACCGCTAAGAATTTTGCAAAGACAGTATCAGGAAATGTTTCCATTATCTATAGTAATCTTCCAATAATCCACATGTACATGTTGGGATCTATAGAGGTCTCATACTCATTAATTTAATGTTTTTTACAATTGAAATCAGAGTTTACATTGGTTTGGAGTCATTCATATTAAATTTATTCAGGAACTCTCTTGCATACATTTCTTGATAAATGAAAGTGTAATACTTTTTCTGAGTTACCTTTAGTCTCTAGAAATATGTGAGCTCCCCAATCATAGACATTTAAAATTATGATTTTATGTGATTGGAAAATTCACCCACTGATTTCTTCTTGTTTCCACCAAATAGAATGTCATCAACGTAATCTAGAACCATGATTTGATCTTTTAGAAAATTAATCAAATATATATTCTGATATACTCCACCTCATTTGAATAACAGCCTCTTGAGATTAGAATCCATCTAGTAATATCATGCTCGTGGTTCCTACATCAATCCATTCAAGTCCTTCTTGGGTTTAAAATCATTTGTTTCTTCAGTACCAATAAATAAACCCACTAGTTGTTCGATACAGACTTATTCCTTGAGAAAACCATTCAAGAAAGTTATCTTGACATCCATTTGATATACTTTATATCATAGTTGGATTTCCATGGGATGAAAAAGTCTGATTGACTCCAGTCTAGCCAGTGGTGAAAAGTATTCTTTATAGTGAAACCTACAATATGTGAATATCCTTTACATACCAGTCGTGACTTGTCACTAATAATACATCCATTTTCATGAAACGTTTTCTTGAATATCCACTTTGTACCAATAACATTATGGCCTTTGGGTCTCTTGACTAGATATCGGGCCTGATTATTGTCAATATGATCTAACTCTTCATTCATGGCTTTCACCCATGATTCATCCTTTACAGCTTATTCAAATGTGGATGGTTCCACCAAAAGAAAAAATTCAGATTGTGCATTACATCTCATTCTCATCTTTTCTGTGCGTTTTTTCCAACCCCCAATGAAGTTGGATTGATAAATTTCTACTCTTTGATACTTCCTTAGAGGTTCAAATGAATTATCTCAAGCTATGAATTCAACATCAGATTCTTTTTTTGAGTCAACATCATGATGTTTTTCCTAGTTGTTTTTTACACCATCCTCTATTTCTATATTTTCATTCACAAAATTTTCACATTCATCTTCATCTTCAATCTCATCAGCATATAAATTATTTGAAGAATTTGGGATTTTCTTTCTTCAATGATCTTAACATCACTGATTTCCACAATCCTCCTCATGCACGTATTGAAACACTTGTATGCTTTTCTGATCATTTGAAATCCAAGAAATACTCCTACATTTACATTGTCACCAAGCTTCCCCTGATTTCTTTTTTTATTTTAGATGAAACATTTGCATCCAAAAACTCAAATATATTTCAAATAAGGCTTCCATCCATGTCACAATCCATATGGTGTCTTCGTTTCTCGCATATGAAGCCCCATTTGATTTTGAATGTGCACTAAGCATCAATAGCTTCTTTCTATTAATAGTGAGAGATATGACTATCAACTATCATAGTTCTGACAATATTGTTGACCTATCTATTCTAATTCTCAACAAATCAATTTTTCTATAGATTTATAACATCCGCTGCCTCATGTCGTATTACAAGTTTTTCTAGGAATTTCTCAAACTCAATGGACATTTATTCTCCTCCATTTTTAGATCACAGGACTTTTGTTGTCAATACAGTATCATACTCAGCAATTCAGTGATATGTTTTCATGCATTCAAGTATGTTCCACTTTCTATGAATAACCATTACACAAGACATTATACTATAATCATCAATAAAATTGATAAATTGTCTCTCTCCATGAGTTCCAATAACGTTTTTTGGACGACATATGTCTATATGGATGAGATCAGGAAGTTGTGATTAACTTTTCATCATTGGAAAATATGAACTACATACTTGATTTCCCCATATGAAAGTGTCACAGGTCATTTCCCGTTCATGTTTTAGAATGGGGATATCCATGAATATCTTCAACATTTATATTTGTCCCATGTCATGTTGGTTAATGTTCCCAAGAATTCGATATCATAGGTTGTTTTGTTTTTCAACAATCATATAACAAGATTTTTCTTTACTATCATCCTGATATATGTTTCCATCTGTTCTCCAGCTTTTCATGAGAGAATTCCATGTTTTTTAATTTATATATCAGCTTTTTTTATTGAAATTTATGATGAGCCCTAATTCATAGAGTTTAATCACACTAAGAATGTTATTATATAGACCGTCCACATAAAGAACTTCAGTCTTCTTCATATCTGCATTGTGAAGAGCAGTATTTCAACTACCTTTAATCTTTAATGCACCATCATTACCAAACCTCACAATTCCATCAACCTTATTTTATATATTCCATAAATGTTCAATATTTCCTGTCATATGGGATGAGCATCCACTATTAATAATCCATGTGCTTCTACTTTTTTTAGCTTTGAGGGAAACTTCTGCAATATTAGACTTCCAAATTTTCTACTTTTCATTCAATGAGATATTGGAATGAGTGTAGGGCACTGATGGACTTCTAATTCATTCTTCCTCATAATCAAATTCTTCATACCCATATTCTTCTTCCAGAGGAGAAAACCTGTTTGTGAGAACAATACCATCATGAGGGTGAGTATTGACTCATCTCTGAGAGTTTAATGAATTTCTCATGTTGTACCACTTCCTACGATACATAGCTTTCTAGCCAAAGTTAGAATAAAGAAAATAGTATCCATAGAAAGTATTTCTTCTATAAGTTATAGTATATGAAATTGGTCTCCTTTGTTGACATCCTAGATCTTCTCCATTCAAGTGTCTCCCTGCCTCTTTGCAATATGACATGGTATGGCCCAAATTTCCATAGAACTGTCACTTCATGAGGGGAACTGTCTTCTCACATATAATTCTCTTCATGCCTTCTTCCTTGGGAAAATGATTGGACTCCCTTTCATTTCTAAAAGTTTGATGATAATCTTCAGTTTTTATTTTAATTTGGATTGAGATCCTCATTTTCATTACATAAAGAAAATTTTCAAAATTTCCAACATTCATCTTGTCATTATTTTGTCTCTCATTACTTCTAGTAGTTGTTCTCTCATCTTCACAACTGATTCCACTCATCCCATGAAATTGGGTCTTTGATCACTCGTTTTTCTTCCAACCTCATCTGAACCATGCTTGGCTTTTACTATTAATTCTTCATATGAGAATATTCCTAAATTATTTTTCTTTTTACCCTCATTTTTTGTGGATATATACTCAGGTTTTCTCATAAGATTATCAACTTTTTTGTTAAGACCATCAATAGTCTTGGACTTCTTTCCTAGTCTCGATGTAAGGTCATTTATGACCATTTCATTCTATTCAATTAAATTCTTTAATTCCAAAATTTCATCTTTGATTTCAAGGATTGAAGACTGTAATTTTACTAGTTTCTCTAGTCATTCAATTTTAACTTTATGCTCATCAACATATTCTGATGATTCTTCGACCATTTCTATCCACTTATTGAATCTCCTACATTTATTCTCAATCTTGTAAAAGGTATCCTCAATTTTCAAATTGGGATCACTATTATGAGAAATATGATTATATGTGCCTTTATTGATCGAGGGTTCATACTTTTCAATAGTAGATGTCATGGAATCATGGTCTCTATATTTAAATTATGGTACATCCTCTTCACAGAATTCAATATCATCATCTTCCTTGTCACATAAAAAACTATTCTTCTTTACATTAATTCCATATTTTAAGTCTCACTTTTTGAAAAATATTTTTTTAGGCTTCTCAGTGTCTTCTAATTCGCCTATTCATCATAGAAAACTCTTTGGTACTGAGAGGAAATCTTCCAAACTCTTCCACAACGAAAACATGCCAAAGGTAATTTACCTTTAATTTTACCTTTTATCTTCTTCAGCTTCCTGGAAATGAGAGAATAAATTTGGTTTCCTCATCATCATTACCACCATTATCTCATATATATTTTTTTGTCCATGGCATTGAATTCCATTTCCTTGCTAACATGAGTCGTAGCATCTTTGGGTTTGAAACTCATCTCAAATGCCACTAGACTAATTCGAAGATCATCAAGAATATGTTTAAATATATCTCCTTCTTTAAAGGATAACACCATTTCATTGTACATAGGAGGATGCATTATCACGGTTTTCTTTATGATATTATTGTCTTCGATATACTCTCTAAGACCATGAATATTTTTCACTACTTCTATAATTCGATTGAATAATGAATGTGCAATTGGATGAGGATGCATCTTTAGATCATCAAACCTGTTTTGCAAGACTTGACGATTTTCCTCCTTCACTTTGTTGTCTCCGTCATAAATAATTTCATGTTTACCCCATATAGACTTTGCTAACGTGGAACTCATCACCTTTAGATATATCATATCTTAAAGAGCCGTTGTGATGGAATTCTGGGCCACAACATCTGCAACAAGAAATTTCTTTTCTATATCAGTCATAACAAGAACTATTGGATCAGTAAATTGTATTACATGCATAATAGAATAGGGGATTTCCATTCCAAGAGATCTTAAAGGAGATCTCAATAACTTTTTCCAAATCTGAAAAATACTTCCATCAAAGAGAGGGATTACCCTAGCATTGACTGCATTATCCTTGACGACAAATGATAGATCTTGCACCAATAACCATTACAATTTGATATAACTTGTAATACCATGGGAAACCCGAAGAGGGGAGGGGTGAATCTGGGTTTCAACGTTTTCTATTAAAACAAGGATCTTGTTAACATGGTGGTTGGAACTCGTTAAACATGTAAGATATATGGGAACATAAATAAAACACCCACAAGAAAAGACACCACACAAAACTTTTACTTGGTTCAAAAAAATGGCTACGTTCAAAGAGCATACATTGACAGGTTTTCGGTCATACCTAATTCCACTAAACTTCACTATATTTGGATTACAAGGTTTGGGTATAGTCACTCAGCCCCTAGCACACTGCCTTTACAATGGTTCAGGGGTATCTCACTACGTCCCTCAGGTCACTCCCGTTGACTCCCCCTGGCTCACTGCCTTGGTTGATGTCCCACTCCATTTCTAGACATGAAGGTATCATCAATATATTTTCATTGAATTCATTGTCTTTGTTCATCATGAGACACTTATTACATCAATTTTCTAGATTTATGCACTTGAAATCCCTGAATTACTGAAGCATATATTCAGAACGTATAATAAGATTACATTGACAATTGGGCGCCACACCTACTCTTTGCACACAAGATATCAATTTTGTGTGAAATATTTTATTTTTTCACAGAAAAATATTTCCCACCACAAAACCCCTTTAGCGCAACTTTTAGCTTCTATGCACAGCTTTATCTTTTCTGTGAACCTTCTACTATTTCATGAAACATTTCCTTTCCCGCAGAAATTTAAATTTTACTCACAACTCCCTTTGCGTGCACCTTTTACACGAATCAGAACATGGATCTTCCCTATTTATTCACCCCCCTCAGATTGAGGGGGGGGGGTTACCTCTTATTTATTATCATCGCCAACCCCAACACACAAAACCCTCTGTGTGTACAAAACTCCTTTTTTATTCGCAACTTTTAAAGCATGAATTATTTTTCACGCACATCTCTAGATTTTCCTCGCACATGATTCCTTTTTCATTTTTTTCAACATTATCATCCTGAAACAACATTTTCCTAATAAAATCCAATATAATTTCACAATTGCATGAAAAACCAATTTAGTACACAATCCATTTTTTCGCGCACCACTACAATATTTCACGAAACACGTGATTTTACCATTTTTTGACGTTCTAAACCTGATACATGCATTGCAAGCATGCTTCCAAAACTAATAAAATATTTCACACATCTTCATTTTCCAATCACCCATGTCTCTATTTTCAGATTTTCAGTCCCAAAAATTTGGAAAACATGGTGAAATGACACAACCTTCAATATGGTTGTCTGTATGAACTATATGATCCATTTCTTAGAAATATTATGAACTTTGAGTAAGGATTGACAACAAACCCAAACCATACACCAATTCGTGCATAGAACGGTCATGGTTCTAGAATTTGGTATGATTCTTCTAGTGAATCTCGTAATACTTCCCTTGGAAGGATTTGAAGCTATAATGGGAATTTATTGTCTATTTTTATATGGAGAACATATCAACCATCTGGAAAAGAAAAAATAATTTCATATTCTGCACCATCCCATGCTCATCAAAAATTCACCGATGATCATGAATCTGCTTTGAAAATTTATTCAACTGTTTTAGTGTTTATTCCCTATGAAGAAGCATACCTCATCCAAATGGTTGATTAAAAGGAATGAGCCACACATACATAAATTTTTATCATGAGGGAATACAGTGACGTATTTCAAGAAGAGTTCCATGGACTTCCCCCAGATCATGAGGTTGAGTTCTTTGAAGAACTCATATCTAGAGCTTCTCCTATCTCAATGTGTCATTATAGGATGGATCCTATGGATGAGTTAAATAAGCAGAATCAAGAGCATCTGGACAAAGGGTTCATATGCCCAGTGCGTAACTATGGGGTGCACCGGTTCTCTTTGTGACGAAGAAGGATGGAACAATGTGGCTATGTATTAATTATAGGAAATTCAACAAGATCACCATAAAGAACACATATCCTCTTCCAATGATTGATGACTTGTTCAATATGTCAAGAGAAGCTCAATACTTCTCAATGGTGAATCTTTGGTCTGGCTATCATCAGCTAAATGTGAATACATAAGATATTTAGAATACTTCCTTCCATACGTTGTATGGGCACTATGAGTATCTAGTGATGCCCCTTGAACTTACTAATTCCCATGAAATATTTATGGATTTGATGAATAGAGTATTCAAACATTACTTGAACAAATTTGTGGTACTGTTTACTGAAGATATTATCATCTACACTAAGAGTAAGGAGGAACATGATGAACATATAAGACTTGTGTTGGCAACATTGATATAGGAGAAGTTGTATGCCAAGTACAAAAGGCGTGAATTTTAGATGAAACAATTCATGTTCTTGGGACATGTGATCACAAGTGAGATCATATATGAGGACCCTTCAAAAACATTGTTGTTGAGGATTGGCCCAAGACATCTAGTGTCATAATAATATGCATTGTTCATGGATTATCTAGGTACTACAGATATTTTTTGAGAAATTTATCATGATTTTCAAGCCTGTTAGCTATGTTAATAAATAATTTGGTAAAGTATGTTTGGACGGATGAACGTGTGGGAAGATTCATGTAGTTAAAGAGAAGGCTGACTACTGCACATGTACTCACACTATAGAAAAGTGGAGAATGTTTTGTGATATACAATGATGTTTCAAATAAAGGATTGGGTTGTGTACACATGAATAATGATAATATTATAGCCTATGCCTCACGGATATTAATGATCCACGAGGAGAACTACCCAACACATGATATGGAGAGATATGCCATAATTTTTGCCTTGAAAATATGGTGGCACTACCTTTATGGTGAGAATTGTGACATATTCATCGACAAAAAAATCCAAAATTATATATTCAAACAAAACAATCTAAACATGCGTCAAATGTTATGGTTAGAGCTAATCAAGGATTACGATTACTCTATTCACTATCATAATGGAATAGAGAAAAATGTAGCTATTGATCTTAGTATAAAATTACCTACTACTCTATCAATGATGAGGACTAAGAAAGACCATATCTTCTTGGATATGAAAAGGATGTATTTGGAAATCATAATGGAAGGGGATACATACCACCTTGCCTAAAATATTACATAACCATCTGTCTAAAAAAAATTTAAGGAGGTACAATGGGGTTATCTGGAGTTAAAGATGAAGGTGAATGTAGTAAAGGAAGAGAATTAGAATGTGTTCTATATTGATGGTGATGGTGTGGTTTGGTTTGAAAAACATCTTTTTGTGCCTTCATCGTCTAGGATAAAGAAGGACTTATTAGACAAGCACATAGCTCCACATTTTGTTTCCATCCTCGTGGCACCAAGATGTACTGAGATCATCGAGAACACTTATGGTGGGATAAAATGAAGAAAAATATTCTAGAATACAACTCAATGTTATTTGTATGTCATAATGTATAAGTAGAGTGACAATAGTTCAATGTGATGATGCAACCATTGACTATAACCATGTGAAAATGGGATAATGTCACTATGGAGTTTGTCATGGGTCTCCCAAAGACATAGAAGGGAAATATTTTGATATGGGTTTTGGTTGACCAACATAACAAGACGTACCATTTTATCTCTATTTGAAAAGTCCTCTTGTATGAACAACATCCAATGATATATATTTGAATGAAGTGGTGAGACTGCATGTCTTTCCACTCTCTATTGCCTCAGACCATGATCCATTGTTCACATCTAAATTATGGAGGATCCTTCAACATTATTTGGGTACTGAATTAAATTTCACCACAACATATCACCCCCTAACTAATGTCTAGTATGAAATGACTATTCAGATGCTTGAAGACGTGGTATGAGTGTACTCTATAGAATTCAAAGGTGGATGGGATCATCATATCACATTGGTATATTTATTATACAACAATAGCTTACACTCAAGTAATTAGATGGCTTCATATGAAGCTTTGTAATGAATGTGATGTAGAACACCATCCTATTGGGTTGAAGTTAGAGAAAGAATGATAATTGGACTCGATCTTGTGATGGAGAAGAAAAATATGGTTCATATCATCCAAAAACACATCAAAGATTCTTAGAGTCAAAAAAAAGCTATGATGAAAATCTTTGAAATGATTTGGTGTTCGACTTTATGGATGAATTCTTCCTTCAAATATCACCAGGGAAGAGAGACATGCGGTTTGGAATAAAAGTTAATCTATGCCCAAGGCACATTATCCCCTTTAAGATCCTTGACCACATAAGATCATTGGCCTTCGACATGTAATTCCACCCAATATGGATAAAGATCATGAAGTGTTTCACATATCATTTCTGACTAAGTACATACCAGATCCCTCACATGTACTGAACTCAGAGGGGGTGCAGCTGGAAGATGATCTCTTTTATGAGGAAAATCTAGTATAGATTCAGGATAGAAGAGAGAAGGTTCTATGCAACAAGACAACCCACCATGTCAAAGTGTTTTGGATGAACCAGAAGTTTTAAGAAGCCAAATTGGAACCATAGGAGGAAATGAAAGAGAAATACCCTCACCTATTTATGTAAAAAGAAATTTCAAGGGTGAGATTTTATATGGCTTTAAGAATGAAATGACCCAAAGTTTATCAATGGAATTCCCATCTTATTATTATTCCTTATTATATAATCAAATTAAGAATAACAATGAAATATAATGATACTAAATACCATGTGACCATTAAACATAATTCTTCTACTTCTGTAGTTTAAATTTTAAAAATATGGCATACACGATTGTGTTCAGGGTGATTTTTGGAGTATAATACAAGAAAAATAATTTTTGGTGAATAGTAACATGCCCTTATGAATAGTAATGGTACCTTTATGAACAGTGATATATCCTTATAAATATTAACCTCACATATGATACTATATTTGTAGGTTTTAAGTGAAAGCATCATGTACTTATGGTTTAGAATAAGTAAACCAATGATTTAAAAAATGTATTTTTCAAGTAGATTATGATTTCAATTAAAAAATATACTAATCGTAATTAGAATTTTTTTTTGAAAAAAGTACTTACTTTTTGAGTTCTACACATTAATAAATAGTAAGGGAGAATTTTTAGGATTTTCCTGAAATATGTAAATTTTTTATAAATAGTGGAATATAATAATTTACAAAATAAGACAAGTACACTAATTTTAGAGACATGTATGATGTTATGCTTATATAAGCCCAGTTCGTTCATATTCACATGTTTAAATTACATTATGTAGTAATGTAAGACTCATTATTCCCTATCTTATGTAGAAATAATAATATAATGAATTTAATAATGAAAAATCCCCTCTCCCCTCCATTATAAATACCACCCCTTCGTACCCTCATTTTTTCCCACCTCTCAAGTTTTATTAACTATCTAAATTCAGACCAAACATCATTTCTATCCCCTTTCCCACGTCCAAGAGCTTCTATTCTCATCAAAACACCAATCCAAGGTGCTTTGAGGAGGATCTCAAGAGGAAAACTTAAGGGGTAATTCTTCTGTCTCTCTTTTCCATTGATATCCTTTCACCTTCGAGTTCTTTCCTTATTATCTTCCCACCAATCATCACACACATGTTATGGTAACCCTAGAATTATAAATATGATGTAAATTTATTGATACTGATGGGATATTATATCATCCAACCCCTTCTTCTCTTTGGTTTATTGTTGAATGGAAAATGTTGTTTGGGTGGTGTTAATTTATCACCCTCAAGAACGACATGGTTTTAAATTTATTTTCCACCTTCAGATCTGATCATGGAACCATATTTATGGTTATACCATATTATGTTATATATATATATTATATCCTATTTTGTTTTATGAAACTATCCTTGGAACGTATTACTAAATATTAAAATAATACATGTTTCTTATGGTCAAAAAAGTGCCTGAATTAACCCAAACGATCGTCGTTAAATTGTAACTAAGGATTCATCCACATGGTTTGTAACATGATATATTATAAGACCATTTAATGTCCTAAAATATCATTACTAAAATGTATTATCAGTTATGTATGTCTATCCATGTTCTACATGAACATCCATTTATGAATACAAGTGAAACTTTCAGGAAAACCATAAAAAGATAACATTCCAAAACAATGAATTTAAACCGTATAACTCATCTAAAGGCTCATAAAATAACCTAAATAATCCATAACAGACCATATTAATGTAAAAATGGTTTCTAATTTTAAATTAATTCATCTAATTTTGTTATACCAGATAGTAAAGTAAATAATGCGTTCAGATACAAGGTAAAGGGAAAACATTCATTCTTCGGATTTTCCCTCCTTCAAAACATTGTAGTTATGGACACTACATAAAAATAATTTTTCATAATTATATTAACATTTATTGGATATACATGTATGAAAAAATGTTTATGTCAATAAAATGTTTTCCAAAATAACTCTTCTTTAAAAAAGACACATTTTACTTCTCACTCAAGGTTAATGGTTATTCTATCATGTATGTAATTACCATTTTCTTTTGGGAACCCAAATTCTATGAATCTGTTCCTATGAGATTAATCCCATAAAATTACATGGGTTAGTCAAGTTAAATTTTGATATAAGTTCTCTGTGTAATGAATTATAATGATAATGTTATGATGTGATAGGGGATCCCTAATTTATAGAGCACAATATGAAAGTTTGAATGTGACGGGTGTGCCTAGAATTATACTTCTCTCCAATGCATTGAGTAAGGAGACGAATATCATGAGTTAAATTGAAATTATGTGTGAACAAGATGCTAGTTTTGTTTACAAATATGTGTTGTAGTTAACCACTAATACATGATGTTTCATGTTCTATGCATTGACACATTTCCAATATTTTATTAAAGTTTACTCTAATGATTTTGATGATGATGTTATTACTATGCTAACCTCATGTAGTATTGTTCTTATATATCCTCTTCATAAAATATATACCACACCTTTTTGATTTACATCCTCAGGTGACAACATGTACTAAGGAGAGGTCATGTTCTAATTAAAATCTAGAGAAGAAAGAATTAAATACATTTTCATGCTTGTGTTGTAATTAGTATCTTTGGTAGTAGATTTACCAAGGGAATAATGCTCTAGATTTTCATCATGTAATACTATTATTTTTCTGATAATTAGATTAATGTAACAGTAATGTAAGAGAATTTAGGGTTACTATAGTTGTCATAGTTATCTGGACCATGTATTACTCATTAATGATGCCATTATAATATGTAATTACAACATAAGGATATAAAAGATTATCATGTCCTCAGATTCCCAATTGATAAAAGCATTCTACCTACCTAACATCTATTGATATTCCACTCAACATTATGTGAACGTATTCTTCACATGTCTTATGGTGTCTATCTGATACATTAAATTAAAATACAATGATCTATTAGACTTCACTGAAGGACTTCTCACAACCTATAAGACATGTTAGGAGGTTATTAAATGATCAAGGCTAACTACTCTAGGGGATATCATAAGAGCTAAATTGATGATCCTTAAAGTCATCACATGACCCAAATGACTTTTCCATGTGTTATTTAATGTCCTCCATGAAATTTTTTGATGGAATAATGAAACCTAGATAGCCTTCCCATATGACTTCATGAGAGAAAATTGACATGCTTGAGTGCTACCATGAGATTGGCTGACCTGAGCAGGTTCCATTACAGGATTTAGTTGACATATTTTAAGGACACCACATTGTTCATGTGACGAGACAGGTGGTATTCTTAAGAATAATGTGGAGTTCCCAGGGGGACTATGTTACTTTCTTGGTCATTTCTAGAGGATTTCGCATGACCCAAATAGCATACCGATGGAGCATTGTGAGACTTGGGTGACATGTCCTAGTTTTGTTGCATATCTTGTATGGATCGTGCAAAGCACAGAGGGTTAGTGATGTTTTTTTATTCATCCTTTAGTCTTTTTTAAGCCATTATAAAAATAATTACTTATATTTATTATATTTAATTCTATTTATAGTCATGGAAATCTTGCAAGAGTTTGGAATGTTCCTTGCTTTTCCTCCCAGAACTCCTTCACGTTATCTATGAGTGATCGAGTGATGTTATTTATACATGGTGCATGATCACTCCACCTGTTCACTAGTATATTACATGATGAAAGCCTTTATAGTCAAATGATTTTAGAATAGGAAAAATTCTTACATTCACATGGATGAAAATGCGATAAACGTTTCATTATTGTAATGCCTACATGGTTTGTCCAAGTAGTGGTACATTTGTTTTATGGGGTAGAATATTTATAAGCCTCTCCACATCAGTTTTTCACAAGTTAGTGTGGAACATATCATGTATGTCTTTGATATGGTCAATTAATGGATCAATAACCACACATCTTAATGCATCTCTAATGTGGATTTCCTTGTGAAATTCACTAGATTTTCAATGACTCTAAGTCAATCTCATTAATATATCTTTTATTGGGTTACTGATAATTAATTGGGACTTGTAAACTAATGGGGACCAGATGAATGAATTCTATGTTGTCATATAGACGTTTACAAGGGCCTTCCTAAGATCAAATATCCTACTGAAAGGCATTGAAGATAAACTCAAATATGCACATGGGATATTTTATGTGGCAAGGATGGTTTTTTCTAGTAGCTTCATGTGATTTATTATATTTTTAACTGAGTCTAGCGAATCCAGGTTGTGGGATTCCTTAACACAACCCCATTTTTCTAATAATACGAGAAGATCCACTATCCTTCTCTTTTAATTACCTTATTTTTTATTTTCTTGAGGTCAAGGGTCATGTGATATTAAATGTGAAATGTCATAGATAACTAATCTAACACTTAATAATGCATCACATGGCCAATAATTTTATTACGGAGATTCATGATAATTTCATGGAAAATCCCATCCTTTTTTAATTAGTGGCCAAAGGGGAAGTGATATTTTACCTAGACATCTTCGAATCCCGCAATGTGATGGGGATGACATGATAGTGGGCTTTTTTGAGATAATACATGCCTTCCACTGAGTCATTTCAGTGTAATGAATATCATCAAAGGTGTGATGCATGTTTTTTATGACTCATATGGGATTCTACCTACTTTTGTTTATTATTATTTTTTTATTTTAAAAAGAATAGGGGGTTTTGTGAGTTTGTTTGAATTTTTTCCTGTACAATAATTCTTTTCATCAGGGTTCTCTTGCGTTTTATTTATAACTGCAAGTGGATATCACCTTTTGGAAAAAGAATTTCTATGTTGATGGTTTTTTGGATGGGGTTGCAGGTGTCCTTTAGATGATAAACTACATGGCATGAAAGATATTATCTAGATGCCACTATAAAACCACAAATTTTCTATAATGGTTTCTCAAGAGTAGAATGATCATCAAATTGATATGTATGACACAGTTAACATGTTATCCAATGTTCAAAATGTCTTCACATGACCTTAAGATGATTATGAGACTGTGAATCCCTCAGATCCTCATGCCATTCATGGGTATCATACAGCATAGTAATAATTTTTTAAGGGGAAGATAATACCTATGATTAAGTAAAAAATTTTATTCTTATTTAGAAGGAATAAGAAAATATTTTCACATAGAATCTCACTAAATCATATCTGTTAAGTGGGTGTTATATGGATCCAATTATTGATTCAGAGAGGAAAGTTCACTATCTATTACCATTAATTTAAAATATTCCCAAAATCATTAATTGCGACCATGTAGATAGATCATGTATTAATGAAAGACTTCCAAAATATATTTTCAAGGTACTAATGACTGTAGATGTGTCATACTTTTTTTCTTTATTACTATAATTTTATGTTGTCTCTTGGACATTATTGGAGATTTTTTCACATTTAAGTTCTCAAATCACCATAATTTGCTTAAAAACATCTTATTAATGTTTTTAATAAATTTTTAAACATATTAATTCTATTTAATTATGGTGTGAAATTTTTCACAAGTAGAATAGACATATCCTTCAAATAACGATGTGTTTTTTATTTCCTTGTTTTACCATCATTAATTCCAATAACATGTCTCTAATTTTATAGTCCATTAACTTATTCACATAAATGGAGTAAAAAACAAATGATGTATTTATCCATGGAATTATCAAGGGGTTATATTGAATTTTATTTAACATTATAATTATTAGTGATCAAATATTTTAATTTATACTTTTATTAAATGATTTACCATTTATTTGGATCTCAATATTTCATTAGATTTACATCCTGAGTGAAAGAATGATCCACTAAAATAAATTGGTCCTGAAAATGATCCTCATAGATTATAATTGATTATACTTGAGATACAAATAACACTATACCAGGGATTTATTTGGGATGTTGACATTTCATTTAATGAAACACAATCAAATTTAAAAAACATGAATCATTTTAATAAATTCAAAAAAACATCCAATAAAAACATCATAGGATTAAAAAAATCCATAAACATGGATTAACACAGGTCTCTTATTATTCCTTTACACAATATCAAATTAAAAAACGTTTTCCACATCAAATATATCAATATATTCCATCGATGGTATGTGTGTGTGTGTTTATTATTAGGTATCTATGGATTCAACAACACATGGTACACTACAACAGACCACATCAACCCTAAACCTATGTATATATTAGCGAGACCAAATTTAGGTACTATTTAAATTGACTCAAGAAAGTCATCTCAAGAACCCACCATGTACTCTCTCAATATTAATCTTTACCACCCCAAATATATCAAATATTTATGTCTTTTTTATTTCAATAACATGTTCCCCAACACTTACGACCACACAAATATACTTCTTAAGGAGGATAACATCAGCGATGATGAGTTTGGAGAATATAGGGGTATCTTCATTTTGATAATATTATTAAAATCATCATAGATTATAAAATATATTTTAATTAAATAAAGAAACATCTATGAAACTAAATAATAAATTTTTCTAGGGATCCAAATGGAAACCATAATGATGAGTTCTCTATATTGTGGAATGTAATAGACGAGACTATGAATGAGTACCTTAAATATTCATGGACCAATGAACACTCATGAATAAGTAATTATAATATAGATTATTCCAACATAGTCATCAATCGATTTATGATAAACAAAATACAAACATTTCAAGAGATATACTCTATGATTCGATAAATTCATTTTAAAATAACTAAATTATAATGTTAAAACAATGGTCCTCCAATATCTACTTGAATTGGTTAAAATTTATCTTTTGAATTTTTCAATAAAGGGTTGGTAAAATAATTTGTTGAAATTTCTTTTACCTGTATCCATTCATTAAAAGTACTAACTATATATATAATTTTGTAATATTTACTATAATTTCTTTATATAGTTACACTAAAAAGTGGATTAAAAAATATAAAATTGTATAAGGAAAATTTATATAAAACATGGAAAATGTTTGAATACAATCTCAAAATCATACCACAAAAATTTTTCTCAATTACCAAATAAGTTTCAATTTTCAATGATATTTTATTCCTAAGAATGAAAACAAATATCCATATGAAGTGTAATGGAACATTAAAAAATCACTAAATAATACTTTTGGGTATTTATAAAATCGTTTTGAGGATAACCAAACATTAGAAGCATAACGTAACAATGAGAAGCCAAAAAAATCTAGTATACACAATAATAAAGTAGAGTAAATCCTTTTAAATAAACAAAAAAGAAACACTATGAATGTTGGGGAGGTCAATCCTTGAATGTATGAAAACATTCAAAATATTGAACATGTTTTAAATAGTTATGAAAAATATGAATAGAAGACCAAAAAATTATCGGCAATAGCTTCAGGAAGTAACTTTATTATCAGATGAAAACCAACGGAGTTAAATGTTGTGAACATTTAAAAAATAGTGGACCAAAAAATTTCAATTCAAAATTAAAAATACCTTCCAGGATTACACTGGGTAGACAATCAACAGATGACCGTTGAATAATTTCCTAAACTGTAACCTCAATAAAAATTTAAAATATGCAACTAATTCCAATCCCATCAGGTCGAATACTATTGTCCATCGGTTTAATTCCAATTATGTTTCTAGAAAACAAGTCCACATACTATCAAAAAACCAATATATCATCCATATATAAACCAACCAGTAAAAGACCCTCCATAATTTCTAACTCCCAATACTGGAATAATTGTGGACAGAAATGGAAAAAATTAATTCAAAATTCTCATCACATAAACATGGTTTTTAAAAAATAAAAAGTAGCTATTCACCCATACCAATTAAATATTTTCCACTCTGAAAATTTAACGGTGAATCTTTCTTCACACATTCATCTCATATAAAACTCAATGTACTGACCATTTTATGAATTGGAAAATCCATATATAAACCTAAAATTACCATCAGAGAACTGTATATTCCTATAAAAAATTCATGATAATAATGAAGACATGACTTTTAATAAAATAAAATCAAATTATCCTGTAAAGGATGTAGGTTATGGGAATAATGGAAGCCTGAGATGAGTGGTTCCTACCTTTAATTGTGTCCATATTAAATGAATAACTGATGATAAATTTGACAATGAATGCCAGTATCCATGGAGTTTAATCAACAATTAAGATTCAAGAATAGAAACCAGAACCAAGAAAGATGATTGAGATATATTGTTTATAATTATATTAATTAAATTAAATAAACATCTCCAAAAGTTTCTATATTCATTGAAGTGTTTGACCACAAATCATTGGTGTTCCTTCATTCTGTTATAAAATCAAGACCAATTTTCCACTAGCACTAACCCACACATTCTCTATGAATCTCTCTATGTTGCTGAAACAATCATTACGTTCTTGCACCAAAGATCCTTACGCATGTGTCATCCACCTATGATCTCCTTGAAAGCGCCTTATAAATAATTCTATTATTTGAAAGATGATGGCCTCTATTGTTCTTGATAAAATTATAGGTGAAAAGAGATCACATGATGCTTGATAGATGTTTCAAAAATGTTCTTCACAACCACTATTTCTAGCATTATCTTTCTATAGTATAAATTAGAAAATAAAAACATAACCAGGGATTTAATTCACTAGTTATAATAAATAATTTGAATAAGTGACGTTACATATTTTATTATTCCATGTGAAACCCCAATTTCAAATAATAACATCAATAACTTTATTTCCATTACATGTTCTTAAGTTGAAACATATATTGGAATTTTATATAATCAAATAATAATTAATAGTATTTCTTTGTGAAACCTTTAATTAGGTTTGCCCATCCTCCATAATATTTATTTTCCATTGAATAAGGACTACTAATTAATAAAATATATATCAATGTATTATTCATTTATAAATAAATATTACATCTACAATATATTTCCTTGAATAATTAGTAGTGAAGTAAACATGGTAAAGAATACATGAATTATTATTAAACCAATAGTGGGAATAATATTTATTTAACTATTCAAAGAATAAATTTTTTAACTGATATTATAGATACACTTATTTAGTGATCATCTAGGCCTCTTTCTTAGTGGCATTAGGTGAACCTTCCCAATGTCCAAGGATGGAATCTAGAAACACACTGAGGCACCAATTAGGAAATATCTTAATTCCTCAATGACATGTCAACTCATGAGAACTTTTACACTATAATATTATCCCATTTTCTTGATATCTCCAATCAAGATGTTTTCATGAAAGTGTTATCAACCAATGTGTTATGTTTCTAATTATATGACTTCTTAGAAATTGAATATACCTATAGAACACCATGTACATATGTTTATTTAGGATATACTATTTCAATCAAATTTCATAACATGTCAACTACTATTATGGAATAGCATGGAAAAATCATTTATCCCAATATTCCTTTATGTGGTATTACTTAGGATGCATCGAACATATGATAAATCATTGCAAACTTATGTCATCACAGTCTCTCACTATAAATCTAAGTGAATGACTCATAATACACATTATTAATAATTGTAATGTCTAAGGAACAATATTAATTCATGTAGATATGAACATCCAATGGCACATATAAATGTGTATTTTCTTCTGGGGGTCTCATTTTCATAATATCTTTGTGGAAAATACCAAGGGTGTACACCATGATAAGGTGCTTGAAAATTATTATAACTATCCACCCCTAACATCATGTTCATTTGTGTCACTTCAAATTATATAATTGAACTACATAACATATGTTTATGAATAGTGTCATGGTACTTCTGGGATCTCATCAGAGATGGGATCATCTATGACCTTTTACTGTGACAGCTACACTTAGAACAATATCATATATAATGAAATTAAGAATGAAAATAAAGATGTGATAAGGATATTACTAATACCTATCCAGTGTATATATGTTTACCATTATGTACAATAGTAGTTTTTTAGGGGACCAACTCCAATAGACCACCACTTGCACTAGATCCAATTGCAAACAACCTTTAGCACGCTAGCTCTCATATGATACCCTTGATTTTGCTATGATATGACATTATTCAGTGGCTCCACAATGTTCTCTTCCTTGGATACATTTATCACTTAAAATTCATCAATTTTATTAAAATCCATTAAGAGGTCATTCATATAGAGTATGATATTTGTGTATTCATGTGACATTGGCTCTTTTTCATGAGTCACTGCTATAATATTATCATAATACAACATGATAAGTTCTATATTGATCGGTACCACATCATTATCATTGACAATGTTCTAAATCTAGGTGGATTTCATGTCTTCCTCAGAAGATGCTATATATTTGGACACTACTTTATAATTATCTACAATTGGATTCTTTGAACTCTTCCATCTCCCAGCTCTTCTGTTGAGATAGAAAACATATCTCTATTAAGACCTCAAATATTTCTAGTCTATCTAAAAACCACCATCAACATAACCACTTTTGAAAAGTTCCTCAAGTCAACTGTATAATAAGAAGATATCATTAGTTCTTCATAGATACTTATGGATATTCATCATGTAAATAAAATAATGTTCTCCTAGATCTGCTTGATATCATACTACCATTCTTAGGTCATAGGAAACATCATGTATAATATATAACCTGACATATATGATTGATCCTATCACATAAGTACATGGGATCATAATCATTCCATCTTTCTCCTATTGTGTTTTGGGAAACATTTTTATAGAAATATGTAAATAATGTGACAATGGAACTAATCCACTCTTGGATTTTTCTATAAAAAATCTCTTCTATGTCTATACAATATATGTACTTTGACATAGTCCAAACATCCTCTTGGATATATTGCAAATGATCTTGATACCTAGAATGTAGGATGATTCACCTGCATCGTTCATGGACAATCACTTGTTCAATCAATACTTTTCTGATTGTATGACTGATATTTTATTTCAAATAATTAATATTTCATCAACAAATACTACTAGGATAACAACCTCATTCCCATTAATCTTTTTTAAATAACATGTCTCACATTTGTTTTTAATGAAATAAGATACCCTTATGTATTCTTCAATCAAATATTCCATGAATTGGATGCTTTCTTCAATCCATAAATTGACCTTTGATACTTGAAAACCCATTTGGCATCCCCTGGTGTAATAATCCTTTTTGTTTTTGTCATATAGACATCTCCCTGACGGTTCCCATTATAGAATGAAGTATTGACATTTATCTACCAAATCTCATAGTCATAGTAAGATTCTATAGAAAAAATTATTATTATGGATTTAAACATAGAAACTGGTGAAAAAGTTTCATTATAGTTAATTACATGAAACTGTTTATACACTTTCTCCACTAGCCTTGCTTTATAGGTACTTACTTTACCTTCCCTGTTGTGTTTCCTCTTTGATACCCGTTTACATCTAATGAGATTTACATCAACTGGGACCTCGACAAGTACCCAAGCATGGTTTTGATACATGGAATCTATGTAAGAATTCTATGATATTATACAACTTGTATATTTTAAACTCTCTACAGCCTCCATGTAGGAGAGGGGTTCATCATTGTCCAATAATATTGTGTAGCCAAATTCTATGATAGGTAAACCATATCTCTCTTGTTCTTTTACCTCTATCACACACCTACTGAATACTTGTGTTTCATGATCAACTTCTCCCATTAAGACATATAGAACATGTTCCTATACCAACTCTTGTGTATCTAGTGAATCAACATAATTGATGTCCATATTTCTCCCACTCTCTTTCTAAGGAGGTTTTCCCTCTCAGTATAAATGAATTGTCTTGTAGCAGTCACTTTATTGTTTGAGGGGTTTTGTAGGTAGTATCGGTTTATTTATTTACGACACCCTATAAATACACTCCATGTTCCCTTGTGTTCTAGTTTATATCATATGAAATCACTAAAAAATTCTTCTAATCTCCATACATATGTATACAATAATATGGTTTTATTTCTACTAAATAGGTAAAAGGGAATTCCATTTGATGCTTATGATAGTACTCAGTTTAATGTGTATTCCATAGCTTTTATTGTATATCCACACATGGATAACAATATATCATGACTCATAATCAACCTTACCATGCCCAAAAAGGTATAGTTCCTCAACTCACAAACCATATTCTACAACTATGTATAAGGTTGAGTTAGTTGATATGGAATCGAAAACTCTCTTAAAATTCAATTAACTCTTGGTTAAGATATTCCCCAGCTTGATGTAATTGAATCTTTTATATATTCGTACCAAGATGATTCTCTACATAATTATTTAATACCTTTAATTTCTCAAAGTAATCAGAATTATAGGTCATCAGGTAAATATATCTATATCTACTAAAGTCATCAGTAAAAGTTATGAAGTAATAATCTCCAACTCTAGATTCTATTAGTGATGGTCAATACACATTAGTGTGTAAAAATCCTAGTAGCAATGTGGCCCTTTAACCACGTCCATCAAAGGGTGTTTTGGCCATTTTCCCTTGTAAACAAGCATGTCAACTATCAAGTGGTTTTAGCTCAGAAGAGTCTAAATGGCCATCCTGATAGATCTTTTTAGGAGATTCTTATTTACATTACTAGGGCAGTGATGCCACAACTTGTTTTAATATGGTTCATGTGAACTTGATTCGTTATCGATGGATAACACTTGATTTTCCAAATATAATAAATAATGAACACTATTTAAATGTGAATTACTATAACATATGTTATCCTTAAAAAAGATACAATTTTTATTTTTGAATTTTAAAATAAACCAATATGTATATAAAATTGATACTTAAATTATGTTCTCGGTAACACTTGGTACATAAATAATTTCATGAAAACCCAAATTCACCCCAATCGGTAACAAAAGTTGGTAGTCAACAATGGCATGAACAGCCAGCATTGAACTATTGGAATATTGTAGATCCACCTTTCCAATAGCAGTTTTCCAATATCTACTTGGTTCTTGAATTTGAATATATATGTGAGCATAAAAATTTTTATATAACTCAATGAGTGTAATTAGAAATATTTAACTTGATAACGAACACACCATTGGCTTACCATTGACTAAGGGTGCAGTTCGTCTTCCAGTGGCTTGACTTGCGACATGAAAAACACACTACCTCTTTTTCCCTACCCTAGCTATGGATACTCTTCTTCATCAACAAAAATAGCTCAGGGGACTTAGACTGTTTATAAATATACAGTGAATTTTCCATTTCCATCCACTTTCTATTATCTATACAGACAGTAGGTTTATCACGGCCGATGTTCTTATCCACATGGAAAATCTAGGTCAGATGTTCTGATAGTATCTTCTTGTTATTTCTCATATAATAATTCACATTAAAACTAGAGAATGAATTTGGATGGGATGATAGAAGATACATATATGAAAATCATCTATGAATTTAATACCTAATACGTCCTGATGCTCAATGTTGCTGGTAATATTCACTACATAAGGCCCTATTGGCACATAATCCCCATGTTTATGGGTGAACAATGCATTGAGGATCTCATACCTCTTTTTCCACACCTTTTCATGATAGGGGTATTGAAGGTGATACATCAGGATATAAGAATCCAAATCCTCATTTTTCTTCAGGAGCTCACTGGTCAAAGATGATATCATGAGGTACTGGACATATGTATCATCATTCAGATGTTTCATATACAAAGAGATCTCCACATTACATGCTTTATTTCTAAGAAAAATTTATAAAGGTTCTTCTATCACATATAGTTTTATTTCATGGTGAAGGCTAACCAGATGACACATTTGAAACTCCCATAAATTAGGGCAAGTGAGATGGTTTTACTTCTCAATTATAGATAACAGTGATACATTTAGTGCCATTTATAATTCCATTTATTCAAATAATATTAACAAAGTTGTAGTAATTTATCTGATACAATTAAAACCAATAAAAAAATAAATATTCATTAGTCTCCCACAACTTTTTCAAATCCCAATATCCCTCACCATTGGCTTTAGAATATCATATTTATCTGACATTATTGAATCATGGATCCCTATTTCCCTTCTCATTACCATAATGTAGAGACCGAAATCTTGACATACATAGACATTACCTTACTTTTATATAATATCTAATACATTACAAAAACAGACACCAAAGGACTGTAGTAGTTTAGTGTCTTTGGAAACTCGGAATATAATCTTCTAATCTTGGTGAAAGATCTTCAACATCTCCCATAAAGATCTTCCTTTTTTTCTTAACTTAAACTATTCTTTATATCTTGGGGAAATGAAAAAATATAAGGGGTGATCTCAAATTCTCAATAAGGGTAAGCATGGAGAAAATAAAACAACCCATATACATTTGAACTTCAAAACATGAACATAGTATTTAAAAATAAAAATCTTGAGCAATGACATAAAACATGGCAGTACATAATGCATAGATCATAATAGATCATCAATCATGATAAAATATCATGGGAATAAAATATGTAATTGTGTAAAACAATTAATCACATGATATGATTTCCATAGTCTCCAAGGCATTTCTCCCAAGACCATCTTAGTGGACAAAGTCGTTTTCTGAATCAAGTTCACTCCTCATTCCAGTCCTGTAACATTGAACCAGATTAACTTGTCGTTCAATCCATGTCAATCTCATGACATATAAATAGTTACCCAATGCATTGGAGAGAGATATAGGTCCCACCCATATCATATTGAAATCATTCGTTCGTGTTCCCTAAAACAATCATAAATCATTCATCATAACCCAACGAATAAAATGGGTTTCATAAACATCATCCCATATTAACATAGTCCATATAAAACAAATGGTTTTCAGTTCACCATAAGAAAAGTGAAACCACTTAAATCATGGAGGCATTATATTTGAAACATACACATATGAAATAATTTTATCCTATATGGAAAATGGTTTCGATATAACACTTGAAATGAATATTTGAGGAAAATATCCTTTCTTCTTAAAAATCATTTTATTTTCACAAAATGACATGTAATTTTAAAAGAAATGTATTTTTTTAAAATAATTACGAAATACTGTAGAGTAATCTTCATGAAAACATGGAATTATGAAACAGTAAAAATCCATCCATGCTGTATAAGATAAAAAAACATTATTCTCATACTTTTGTCAGAATTGTCCAAAAGTACCTTATATGGTAAACAAAAGATAGATTCCTTCCATAACATAATGTAAGAGTCAAAGAGGGGTAAACATGACATTAAAAATACATGGAAGAATATTAAACACTTTATAAAAAACATTTTTATGGACATGGATGAAAAATATAACTCCATTAAATACTTACGTATAAGAAATCTCGGATAAAAATGAGATTGCAAAATTATCCCTTACCTTAGGTCCAGTATATATATCACACGTATCCAAAACTCCTGCATAATGATTTAAATAATTCCATTGACTTATTAAATAATCATATTCATTGTTATTATATCATATATGGTTCAATTATTTCTTTATATTACCCGTTCTTTTGTAAATTCCATGTTAATGCAGTGTTTTGGGTAAAATCATTTTATTTATCATAAGTGTTCGGACTTGTTGTTTTTGATATGATTATTACATAAATAATGATTTACATACTTCTTAAATGTAAATAATTATTTATATATCATATATATTCAGTATATATATATAATAGATAGATGAATGAAATGAAATACACCGTTCATGGACTTTGTAGGCCTTACGTACACATGAACGTTGTTTTCCATTCCTTATTGACATGAATAGAAGTAAGTATATGAAATATATATATATATATGCAATAGCTTTATCATGTCAAATATTTCATTATTATTCATTATATATAATTTATAATCATTCTTTAATGGTTAACATGGAGAATGAATCTCATCACGTCGTGGAGACGGTAATCCGTATGTACGCACGAGCGATGATATCATTTCCATAATTATTGAATTGAATTGGAGTGGATGATATAATATCTCAAAATTATTATTATGTTATAATAACCATATATAGTTAGTATTTACACCATTATACCCATCTAAGTAAGGTGGTGGTGTAAAACAAATCACACCACGGCGTGGAGACTGTATTTCGTACGTACACAAGCGTGGCGATTTTGTTTTCTGTAGGATGGATAGAAGGTGAAATGGAGTTTTTTCATATTTATAATAACATATCAGTATATTATTGATACTGATGTTATTACTACATATTGAAACAACTAAATAAGAAGACGTTGAAGAAGAAAAAAACTTGAAGGAATCGGTAGAAGAGATTGCATCTTCTTCGACGCACCTCTTTTAAGCTTCCTCTTAAGGAACTAGAGATGGTATTTATAGGATACCAAAACCTCTATAATGTTTATAGGGATTTTGAGAAAGTAAATTTTTAGGGATTTTCCGAGATTTAAGCCTCAAAATTGTGTGAAGATAAGGGGTGGAGGTGCCCTTTTATAAGGGAGGAGAGGGGAGCCTTAAGAAAAAACATAAACTAATATTTTATAATAAAGTCATATTCGGTTTATAATAGCTTCAAATTGATTTATTTAGAATCTAAACTGGGTATGGGTATAACTACTCTTAGCCAATATGATTTAGACAAGTATAGGATAATATTTTATCCTTATCATTTAGATTTAACTCTAAGGTAAATAATTTAACTTTTACCATGTCTACTTGATTTCTTACAGTATATGGTTAATAAATTTACTATAACATGCCACATGAACCCCAAGTGGTTCATTATTAATATATATAACCTGATGTATGTCATTTGGCCGAACCTTAGATTTTTAAGAATAGAATAAAAATTAATAATATAATATTTGTTTTAGAAAATATTTTACGTCTTTTTTTACACTATTTGGTAATTGAATTTTGAGAAAATCATAACATCATTATTTGTTCGAAAAGATTTAATTAAATCAATAATAACCTGTCATATTAACCTATAAAATTATTTTAATTCATAAAAAGTCTCAAATTACATTTATTTGGGTATTTATAACATCAATTATGTTAATATTTCATTAATAAGGTAATTATTGTATCATCATTGTGTCATAAATAAGTTAACTTTTTTAATTTCTAAAAATTATAAACAAAATACCATTATGTATAAAATATTATTATCTTTCTAATGAATATTTATAGTCGAATTTATCTGATGTATAAGGCTATATTAAAAAAATTAGTTATTAAACTTTGATTTTAACTCTTTTAACTCTTCTTTAAATAAAATAATTATAAGTGTCCTAATCTAATCCAACTGGACATAAAGTGTAATATTTTATTCATAAGGTTGTTTTTGGTCGAATTACACTTATCCAATAGAATTAGGACATGTGTTAGGGTAATAATAATATCATTTTTACCCTTAAGTACCCTATTTACTTTTAAACGTGGTAAATAAAAGTAAAAATTACTATTCACAAAAAAAATTATCTTATTGAACCAAATTTTACTCCTTCATATTAACCATGTCTCTTGTATTTTCAAAATTCCACTCACAGAAGTGGTAAAATTAAGTTTTATGTAAATTTTCAAGGAGGTGGGTAAAAGATGGTGAAAAGTTCAATAAAATTTTTATATATCTAAAATTATTATAAAATGACTTAAATAAATTAAATTGAACTTATATAGGTATTATGTATTAATTTTTACATAAGATAAATTTAAATAAAATATATAATTATTTAAATAAAAATTCGGTTTTTAATTAGTAACCCAGTGTTTTCATTATTCATCAAAAATGGAATGTTTTTAGAAAAATACCAAAAATTCACCCTAGGCTATTTTTGATATTCCAAATCCAAAAATAAAGTCCATTTTGAAAGATAAAATTTATGAAATTTCAAAAAGTTTTTATTACTATTTATAACGGCTAGTTTATATAATATTTTAATAATATATTGTTGTTTAGTGAAACTCGGTATTGCGTACAACACACCCTATCGTGGAAGGTCGCAATTGCTTGTAAAGCAAGCCAAGTCAGGGTTGCGTGTAGTGCAAGATTCTTTTGTTGTTTTGTATAATATAATCCTACCATATTTCATTTATACATTTAATATATATATATATACACACTCAATGTTGCGTAGAATAACATATATCAAACAATCTTGAAATTTTATGTAACATGATCCAAGAATAGTGTTGTGTATATTGCATGTTAATACGGTGTTGTGTATAGCACCAGATAATCTTGGTGTAGAATACAACACAAGTCATCAAATAAATTAAAAAGAATACATCTCATAAAATCTCGGGGTGTTACATTCTACCCCCCTTAAAATGAATTTCGCCCTCAAAATTCGTCGGGGTTATAAATGTTTTACTACTTGAAAGTTTTTTTAATAGAAACTCACATCATAAAAATAACTACAAAAACATAACATTGAAAACTAAATTATGAATCATAACAGTTACACAAATTAACTAATCACTGGGTTTCCACATAGGAGAACATAGGTGAAAATATGGATATGGAAGATAAATCTAACCATCATGTTCTGATGGAGAGTGGTAGAGAACATGTCTATGAAAAAGTCATCAATCACAAAGCCCGAAATTTGTGATGATTTAAGGTACCATCTAATTCATCGGGTATGAGGGTACTAGGAAAACTTTTTTATTTCTCGAGATCATTTCCCTATTATTGAAGATTTTTTGAATTAAAAGAAATACTTACTTGATTTTGGTACAATCTCACTGTTGTTCGTGCCTTAAACAATTTCCACTTCATCTCTTAAAAAATGAAGTTGAATTTTTCATTCTTGAAGTGTTAGCAGATCATGCAATAGAATGATAGGTCATTCCATCTGTTTCTATTGCAAAAATATTAGCACAATTTATTAAATATGCATAAGTCTATCTATGCTGATATTAATCATATATGGTAGATAAAATGGACTTATACTTCATCTATAATAGCACTTAATAAAATAATACTAGTTTCTACATACCAGGGACTTCTTGTAGGCTAGTGGTAGGCAATAAAGGCATGTCGCACTTTGGTTGTGGTTTCGATTCCCGCATCTTTTTCCGACGCGACGAGTTGTCGCACGTCCTTAAGGTTGTCCTTTTTCTAAAACTATACTATTATAACATAACAAAAAGTTCTAGCCTTAAAAAATATTATATGATGTCTAGCATAATCTATTAAAATCTTTAGGTTTATTTAATATACTCATGTCCAATCTCATAGTATAAATAAAACGATTACTATAAAGGTCATCTAACTTGAATTGAATACAATAATTTATCGCCCGTATATCCTATGATGTATATATATCTTGTTGGTCACATTCCAAATGTGCGAATTCCTTAATCATGTATTCTCTTGAAACATGAATTACCATAGAACCATAGTGAAAGCATGAATTCAGTCAAAAGTTAACTCTTTCCACATACCAAAATCCCAAAATTTCTGTATACCTAAACCATGATATCACTTTGTCCTTATATCAGTCGTGAGCTCATGAATACTATCAAACATTTCATTTTCTCCATATCTCTTCATTATGCGCATATCATCTAATTTCCAAAAATATCTGAATAACCATTAATGGTTACTGGTCTCATTCAATATATAAATTCAAATACTTTAGGAAAAATAATAGTGTAACAATCCTTAGATGTTTCTTTATTCTATAGTACCAATTCCTATATAACATAACTCTTGATAAACATAAATCATTCCACTACCTTCTTAAACCATTAATCGAGCTTCAACAATTCTTTTATCTCACATATCATTTTTAGTCGCTTCATCATCATAAATATAAATACTACCCATAAAACCATGATGACTCTCTTCAAGAGACTTTCCCTTAGGGAATTGGTTTGCATAATTCTCATACATTCCACAGTTAAAACATTTAACCATTGTTGAAGTCTTTAAAATACCATTATCTGTGTCCATGGTGTTAACTAAACCATTTCCTTTGCAATTACTGGCTTTGTTTCCTTCTTTTCCACACCAAAAGAATCTTCCAGTTCCTTTGAAACATTATCCTCGATGCCTCTTACCACATGATTTACATGAGGGTAATTGAAATTTCGTTCCTCTATGATCATCATGAAACTACATCTTTCTCTTATTACCTGAGTCTGTATACTTACCAAAGTTGAGATTATTGATCATATTATGAGATTTCTGATTAGGAATAATAACTATTTTTGGGCTTCCAAATCACGTTTCCTTCGGTTACTCATGAAGAATATCATTCCATTGTCCATCATATCCCCCATTATCATGAATCTTCCTGTTTCCATCCATTTTCTAAAACCCAATAATAATAGTGTGAGAGGAAAAAATCATGCTAGGAAAACAACATAATAAAGGGGGAGTACCTCTAATATATAAAATCTTAGGATTCATTATAATATTGTTATAGTAATTCTAGGACTGTAACCTATGTGTATTCTTAAACATAGAGACATCCGTAGACATACCTTAAAAATATCTCTAGGGATTTCACTAAAGTTTTTGCATCCTAGTTTCCAAAGGTTAACAAAACCATTCCTCTGATACCAACAGTAGAGACCCAAATATTGATGTACATAGACATTATATTACATTTTCGGAATATCTAATACATAACAAAAACAAACACCAAAGGATCGTAATAGTTTAGTGTCTTTGGAAACTCGTAATATAATCTTCAAGTCTTGGAAAAATATCTTCTACATCTCCCATAATGATCATCCTTTTTTCTCTTACCTAAAACCTTTCTTTATATCTTGGGCTGAAGAAAAAATATAAAGGGTACTCTCAAATTCTTAGTATGGGTAATCATGGAGAAAATAAAACAAACCATATACATTTGAACATCAAAACAAGAACATAATATTTAAACCTCAAAATCTTGAGCAATGACATAAAACATGGAAGTAATTAAGGCATAAATCATAATGGATCATCACACATGATAAAATATCATGGGAATAAAACATTTAATTGTGTAAAACAATTAAGCACATGATATGATTTCATAGTATCCAAGGCATTGCTGCCAAGACCATCTTAGTGGAGAAACTCCCTTTCTGAATTGAGTTCACTCCTCATTCCAGTCCTATAACACTGCACCTGATTAACTTGTCGTTCCACCCATGTCTATCTAATGAGATATAAATCTTTACCCAATGGATTGGATGTATATATAGGTCCCACCAATCTCATATTGAAATCATTATTTTTTCTGTCACAAAACAATCATAAATCATTCATCATAACACAATGAATAAAATGGGTTTCATAAACATCATCCCATCTTAACATAGTCCATATAAAACAAATGGATATCATTTCATCATAAGAAAAGTGGAAACATGTAAATCATGTAGACATTATACATGAAACATACACATATGAAATAATTTCATCTTAGATGGAAATGGTTTTGATAAAACACTTGAAATGAATTCTTGAGGAAAATATCCTTTCATCTTAAAAATCATATTCTTTTCACAAAATGCCTTGAAATTTTAAAAGAAAAGTATTTTTCTGAATATAATAATGAAATATTGTAGATGAATCTTCATGAAAACTAGGCGTTATGAAGCCATAAAAATTTGTTCATGTCGTATAATTTAAAAAAACATTCTTCTTGTACTTTTGCCGGAAAAGTCAAAAAGTACCTTATATGGTAAACAAAAGAAAGATTCCTTCCATAACACAATGTAAAAGTCAATGAGGGGTAAACATGATGTTAAAAATACATGGAAGAATATTAAATACTTTATATGAAACGTTTTTATGGACATGGATGAAATATATAACCCTAGTAAATACTTATGAATAAGCAATCTCGGATAAAAATGGGATTTCAAAATTATCCCTTACCTTAGGTCCGATATGCTTCATACGTATCCAAACCTACTGTATAATGATTTAAATAATTTCATTGACTTATTAAAAAATCATATTCATTGTTATTATATAATATATGGTTTACTTATGACTTTATATTACCCGTTGTTTTGTGAATTCCATGTAAATGTAGCGTTTTGGGTAAAATCGTTTTATTTGTTGTAAGTGGTTGAACGTGTTGTTATTGATATTATTATTACTTATATCCTGATTTACTGACTTACATAATGTAAATCATGATTTATATATCATATATATTATGTATATATATATATATAAAATATAGATGAATGAAATGAAATACACCGTTCATGGAGACGGTTGGTCGTATGTATGCATGAACGTTGTTTTCCTTTCCTTATTGACTTGAACAGAAGTAAGTAGATTAAATATATATATATATATACATAAATACAGTAGCTTAATCATGTCATATATTTCAGTATTATTAATTATATATACTTTATAATCATTCTTGAATGGTTAACATGGAGAATGAATTTAATCGCGTCGTGGAGACGGTAATCCGTACGTACGCATGAGGGATGATATCATTTCCATATTTATTGAATTGAATTGTAGTGGATGATATGATATCTCAGAATCTGTATGATGTTATATTAACCATATATAGTTATTCTTTACACCATTATACCAATCCAAGTAAGGTGGTGGTGGAAAAACAGATTACACAACGGCGTGGAGATGGTATTCCGTACGTACACACGCGTTGTGATTTCGTTTTCCATAGGATGGATAGAAAGTGAAATGGGGTTTTTTCATATTTATAATAACATATAAGTATATTATTTATACTGATGTTATTACTTTATAATTAAACCACTAAATAAGAAGAAGTTGAAGAATATAGAAAGTTGAAAGAATCGGTAGAAGAGATTATATCTTCTTTGACACACCTCTTTTACGCTTCCTCTTAAGGAACTAGAGTTGGTATTTTGAGGATACCATAAACTCTATAATGCATCAAGGGAAGTTTATAAGTCAAATGGGCAGGGTTTGTCCAAGCTTGAAGGATCAAAATTGTGTGAAGAGAAGGGGGAGGGGGTGCCCTTTTATAAGTGAGGAGAGGGGCACCTTAGGAAAAACATAGAATATTATTTTATAATAATGTCATATTCGGTTTATAATAGCTCCAAATTAATTTATTTAGAAGATAAAGTGGGGATGGGTCGAAATCATCTCATACAATAGGATTTAGAAAAGATCAGTTTACTATTTTAACCTTATCATTTAGATTTAACTCTAATTTAAATAATTTAACTTTTACCATGTCTTCTTGTTTTCTTACACTATATGGTCCATAAATTTACAATAACAATCCAAACGAACCCCAAGTGGTTCATTATTAATATATATAACATTATTTAAGTCATTTGGCCAAACCTTAGATTTTTAGGAATAGAATAACAGTTAATAATATAATATTTGTTTTAAAAACTATTATATGTCATGTTTGACACTATTTGGTAATTGATTTTTGTGAAAATCATAACAGCATGATTAGTTATAAAAAAGTAAATTAAATTAATACTAACATATCATATTAACCTATAAAATTAGTATACTTTATAGAAATTCTCCAATTACATTTATTTTGGTATTTATGATATCAATTATGTTAATATTTCATTAATAATATAATTATTGCATCATCATTGTGTAATAAATAAATTAAATTATTTAATGTCGAAAAATTATAAATAAAATTCCATTATGTAGGAAATCATTTTATATTTCTAATGAATTTTTTTTTGTCGAATTTATCTTATGTATAACTATATATTAAAAATGTTTATTTGTTAAACATTGATTTTAACTCTTTTAACTATTCTTTAAATAAAATAAAAATAAGTGTACTAATCTAATCCAAGTGGACCTAAAGGGTAATATTTTATTCCTAAGGTTGTTTTTGGTCAAATTAAACTTATCCAATAGAATTAGGACATATTTTAGGGTAATAATAATATCATTTTTACCCTTAATTACCTTATTTACTTTTAACTGTGGTAAATAAAAGTAAAAAGTCACTATTCACCAAAAATTATGTTTATTTTATTGAACCTCATTTTAATCCTTCATATTAACTGTGTCACTTGGATTTTCAAAATTCCACTCACAGAAGCGGTAAAATTATGTTTCATGTAAATTTTCAAATTCTCTTAGGAGGTGGGTAAAAGACGGTGAAAAGTTCAATAAAATTATTATATATCTAAAATTATTATAAAATGACTTAAATGAATTAAATTGAACTTATGTAGGAATTGTGTATTAATTTTTACATAAAATAAATTTATATAAAATAAATAATTATTTAAATAAAAAGTCGGATTTTAAATAGTAACCTAGTGTTTTCACTATTCATCAAAAATTTAAAGTTTTCAGAAAAATTCCAAAAATTTACCATTGGATAAATTTGATATTCAGAATTAAAAAATGAATCCAATTTTGAAAGATAATATTTATAAAATTTCAAAAAAGTGGGTATTAATATTCATAACGGCTAGTTTATATAATATTTTAATAACATATTGCAGTTTAGTGAGACTCGGTATTGCGTACAACACACGCTATCGTGGAAGGTCGCGATTGTGTGTAATGAAATACAAGTCAGAGTTGCGTGTAGAGAAAGATTCCTTTATTGTTGTGTATAATATAATACAACCATATTTCATTTATACTTTGAATATATATATATACGCTCAATGTTGGGTAGAATAACTTATATCAAATGATCTTAAAATTTTATGTAACATGATCCAAGAATAGTGTTGCGTATACTGCAAGCTAATACAATGTTTCATATAGTGCAGGATAATCATGGTGTACCATACATAACAAGACATCAAATAAATTAAAAAGAATACTTCTAATAAAATCTTGGTGTGTCACACAGAACATTGGCTGGTCATGCAAATTTAATGGTTTTAGGGTGAAATTTAAAACACTAACTGCATTAACTCGCAGCTCCTTGATCCGTTGAGTGGAATACTCGTTCTTGATATACGTAATTTGGGATTTCCTTATACATTGAATCACGGTTACAACATGTAATTATTTGTAAGTAAACCCTTGATATAAACAATGTCAAGTTAACCCAAAACCTCAAATTTGAATTCCATGATAATATAATGCACCACAACATTGTCTGGTAAGGCACTTTGAACTGTTGTTTGACTCTAACCAAAGGAATGGAAACATATACATACATATTATTTTATTGTGGGATTTTATCATTTATGCACAAATTTCCATTTATTATCTTTTCAAATTAATGTTAATATTAAGTTGTATTAGCTCATGTGATTAACCATGTATTATATAATATTTATGCATAAGAAAATTTATCTTTATTCTATATTGGAGGATTCATAATAAATTTATTATGTGATTTTAAAAAAAACATCCATACTTAATAACCCTACAAATAATAGAAATTTAATAAAGGGTGTGATCACGACCTTGTTCTAATTTTTATCTTATCTAGTAGTTGATAAACTAACTGCGGACCTCGGGAAGAAACACCTTGAACCAATTAGGTTCCTTTTTACAACATTACACCTGTCCACCTTTGTATGACCTTGTATTGGATTGACCTAGGATCCTATCTTGAATAGCCTTCACAAGATTCAGATCTCCATCCATTTTATATTCATTTACTCACATGCATGTGTGGGGTAAATGGGTTGTTACATTTAATGAAACCATGAGAACACAAACCCTAAATATTAATTTAGAGAGAAGTCACATGAACCAATAATTTAATTTAACAATTCATTAAAAAGGAAACCAATAACATAAAAAGGTCTAGTTTGGGTCATGATCATCCACACGCATGAAAAAAATTACACATTTAATAAAACTAAAATTCCATTCCTCAATTATTCAGAATGGGGATAAGTCGGGCTTGAATAAATTAATTATTATCTTTAATTTACCAATCATTTTAAATTAAATCTTTTCCAGAATTTCCATGAGATTCTCATCCTTTAATATTTCAATTAAATTACTTTTTAATTAACTTTGTAGTTAACTTGTATTTTGGAGGTAACCTAGTGAATACTTGTAAAAAACTACTCAATGTGTATTATACATGTATTCACCTAATTAATTGTCACATATAGCATGCACATAGAATTAAAATTGTAATAAAACTCATACATGATGTGAAGATCATTAAATATTACACAGTTGTTAATTACACACACACAAACAAACAAACAAACAAACACACACACATATATATCAAACAACTATCAAATGATTTATCACAACATTACACAAACCTAATCTTCCATGTTTCAAGGTTAATATAATATAATAATAAATTTTAAATTTGTTTATTATAAAAAAGTACACAACATGTAGATCCGACAACATGGAGTGTACCCTCCTCACCATCCATATGATGTGCACACATGGGGAAATGTCTGGTGAGGTGTACTTCTAAAATATTTTGAATACATGACTTGTCTAGGGGCCATAAACCATATATAATCAATGTTACAATGTCACTAGCTAGGAAAGCCATGTAAGAGATACACGACTCAACCCTGAACTGAATTGACTATTTGACATGTCCAATGGGCCACAATGTGTGTATTCTGGTTTACCATGCACCAGTCTGTTCGGGTCAACACACGGTGTATGTGTTAACTACACTGCATATCATTAATGCACATGGCTTGAGTTATTTATATACTAATCTGGATGAGATGAACACAATTACATGGTGTTGTATTAGTATTACACAATGTTTATATTATATTACAAGGCATGCAACATGGATTGTACTGTCATGTTATGTAGAAAAAATCATTAGATCATCTTAATGAGTCCCTCAATTTAATTTTAATTATAAATTTTTTGTTCATGTGATATCTGCGAGAAAAAATAATGGATAAATAGATCATGATAATCATATTACAATAACGATTAAACATATATTGAATAACCAAATTATTAAAGAATATACTATCAAAGAATCATTTAAATAATTATATATTAAAACATTCTTGATCTGGTACCACTTGTATGTTCCAGGCATAGAGGATTTGTGGGATGGTCGGTGCCGGACAGTAAATTTTTTTTTCATATTCAATGAACTATCTGGGATCTATATGAAGGTGAACTCTAGTGTGAATGAAAATAAATCAAAGATGAAAAAAATGAATAGAAACCCAAAACTGAGAAATCGAATCAATATATTTTGTTTCTCATAAATTTAATATAATTAAATAAATACATCCATGACTTTCTATCATTTTTGATGTGTCTGATCACAAATCTATGGTTCACCTTTGTTTCATTGTATATATCAAGAGTATATATCATATAGATGTGATCCACATGTGATCAGCAGTTCTCTATGGGTTTTTTGAGGAGTCTATGGGTACTATAACTGAATATCCTTGTTCTTTCTTAGTGCGCCTTCTATTGTCTTGAGATCCAATTCGAAAGCGCTCTCGGATCCGGAGTAGTACGATTTTCTCTCATTCTTGATAATGATAATGGAGAAAATTGGACTCTCGAGGCATGACTGATGTATAAAAAATGTTTTTTACAACCACTATCAGAAGCAATCACTTATTATAAGAGAAATGAAAAAATACTAATATAACTAGGAATTAAATTCACTAGGTAATAATAAATAATTGGAACATGTGTTGTTAAATATTTTATTATTCCATGAGAAACCCCTATGTCAAATAATAAAAATAATATCATTATTTCCATGACATGTTCTTAACTCGAAATTTATATTTAAATATTATTTAATCAAATAATATTATATATTATGTCTCATTGGACCATTAAACATAGTCTACCCATCTTCATAAATATTTATCTGTCCTTGAATAATGGCATTTTATTTTTTCAATAAATATAACTGGATTATTTTCTTATAGATAAATATTCCATTCAAAATGTATTCTATCGAATAAATAAAGATGAAATAAATTTGAATTGGACGGTGTGAATAATAATTATACCCTGACCATAAATAATTTTATTCCACTTGTTAAATAATATATTTTTAACTAAGATTCTAGATACACTTAGTGTATGATCCTTTAGGCCATTTTCTCAGTGATAGTAGGAGAACCTGCCTATGGTCTATAAATAGTGTCCTGAGACATGCGAAGGCACCCATAGAAAAATAATTCGTTTTTATAATAACATTTCACCTCATATGAATTCTTACCATCTAATATAATCACATTGTCTCGATATCTCCAATCAAGCATGATTCATGCAAGTGCCATCAACCAATGTTATCAATTTTTCATTCATTGACTTCTCATAAATTGATCTTTCCTAAAGAACACCATGGCCATTGATTTATTTAGGATATATCATTTCCATAAAAGTTCATGAGATATCATATTCCGTTGTGGACTATAAGGGAGAAATCATTTTTCACATTATTTATTAATGTAGTATTTCTACTAACACACCCAACATATCCATCCTTGTCACAAAGATAAGCCATCATAGTATCATCCAATACATATAAGTTCATGATTTATAAGACCTAGTAAAACATTATTCAATTAGAAGGACCAATGCACATGTTTATAGTTTGTAACATCCAATAACACTCATTAATGATTATTTCTTAATAGGGGGTCTCATTATCATAATATCCTCATGGGAATTACCAAGGGAACACACCATGATAAAGTGAAGCAAATTCTAATGAATCTCAACACTTGATTTTCTATATCATATATTCCCCTTGAAATGATATAATCCATCTACATAACATTTTCTGAAGAATATTTTTCTAGCACTTCCAGGTTCTCAGCATAATATGGATCCACAATGAAATTTTAGTGCGTCATCTACTGTTAGAATATTTTCACATACATTGTCATGAAAGAGAAAAATGATGGTGTGAAAAAGAGTTTATTAATACCATTTGATTTATTATATATTTATAATAATAATAAAATGGTTTTTTTCTAGGAAACCAACTCCAACAAAGGAACACACACCCAAAAAAATTATAATACATCATGTTCACTTCTTTAAACACAAGAGATAATTATAGATACCTAAAATAAGAAATACATTGAGTGAAATCTTCTATTAAGATTATTTGAGCATACCCCTTATATGTAATATTAATATAGCACATTCTTATACAAATTATATTATATAATTATATTCTTTTAAAATAATGATATCACCAAAAATTAAATTCCTTTTGGATGCAAATATGAATACCACCGTTTAAGTAAAAAATCCTATTTATTTGAAAGGCTTGTGTTTTATATACATCAATGTATTATTTCATTGTACAAATTTAATAAATATGTTTTTGATCTGCGATATAGCATTAACTTCATACCATATGCACTTTATTATCTGCTAGTTGGTCGAGGAACTGTAACCCATATCTGTCACTCTTCAACAATATGATCAATGTATTTGGTATACTAAATGGATCATAAGAGGTTTCATAGTGAGTGTTGAAAACATAATATAATCCATCGACCACATTATCCTTGAAAATCAAACCAAAATAGGAACTAGGGAACAAATTACAATTATTGATGGATGTCACTTAATATAAATAATCAACATAGTTATTAAATTATTAATTAGAAACATACCATAACATTAAGAAAAATATTCCTAAATTTGAACATTTACAATTCAGTCACTCTATATGTGTATGATGAAGTGAATCAGGAGGTTAATTTGATATTATTTTGATAGTGAGTAAGAGTAACATTATAGATTTTACAATGTATTTGTTTATCTATATGAGAGTGATTACCCCTATTCAAAAGATAAGAATTTTTCTTTTGTTGGATAAAATATATTTTCAACAGCTCCATAAATGATTTTAGAGATCAAAATTCGTTGAAACCATTAGATCAATCACAATGATAAATTCTATAACCATTCTGAAAATTGATGTGTATATTATAGTTGACGCAAATTTTGTTCAAAACAAACCTATTTTGTTAGGGAATTTTAATGAAGAATCCAAGTTCAATTCAATGTACCAATAAGTCTCTAACAGGTCAAAAAAGCTAATATAAAATTAAAGATCATTCTTTCCTCACATAATTATGAATTATTAGGGGAAAATAAAACCCTTCGTACTTCCATATCTTATTCTATCAAATCCAACCACAAGGGAATTCTTCTGGAACTGTTGAGTAGGTATATGAAATAAATATTAGTGTCCCTAACTAATATTTATAATGATATACCAATAATGGAAACCTATTTAATTATTCTATAATATGATTTTAGAATATTTAAATAACATTTATGAATAATCAATCAAAATATATTTTATTTTATATGGAATGAAATTATAATTTTTTTTAATATTGGTATCATCTACCATATTTCATAGACTGATTGGGTAAGATTTATAAAAGTACTTCCTATTAATGTTATAATTACAATGATTACTAATTATTCTTGTGATATTCTCGAAATAAGGTTCATTAGTGGACAAAAAGTGTGAATTTAATAAATTAAGTTAAATTCATAACCCATGAAATTCTATTTTTAATTGAACATCAATCATCAAGTATATAAACATATAGTTGGTTATGAGTCATACTAATTCATGTATGGATTATATGGGTACAATAAAATTGATCTCTCTATAGAATGTAAAAGAAAAATAGAATTAAACTATTTAGTTGGAAAGTCGTCCTTCCATTGCATTCTATTTGGGTTATTTAATACCCCTAATATGTTCGAATTGTGGTCAGTGGAAATAAACATTGACATGGAGGAGGATTATTTAGAGTCATTTGTGGCTGAAATGTCCATCATTATAGACACTTTTTAGGGATTCATTTGAAAATTTGAATGGTTGTTTTCTATATTCAATGTTAATAATATCATCCTCAATTTGGAGGATTTCCTTTTCGTGGTAAAGGGAGGACATGTTCTAGATTATATATTACAAATTAGTGGGATTGATGTTCATAAAGGCATAATAGATATTATTTTTCACAGTCCCTCTCTAAAAATATTAATGAAATGATATCCTTATTAAGACATGTATGTTTCTATAAAATGTTTATAATGAACTTTATCCCCATTTCTTACCCTTGTATACTCTTCATGTGATGTAAAATACATTTATTTGGGTGGTGAGTTGTAAGTAATAATTATCTACAATCATGTTATCGCTTATATATCAACCCAACATATATGATCCCAAAAAGAATCATCCTTTTGAAATCATCTGCAGTGAGAGTGACTTTGCTATAGGATCCATTAAAGGATAAATATGTGATAAATCTATACTCATTACAGATCATGAAATAAAATCATCAAATTGTGTATAAGTAAACTAAACAACCAATCATAATGAATTTATATCTATTATCATTTCATTAAAAGAAATCATTTCAAATCACATAAGATATTCCCACATTGAATTTATAGATCCTTCACACTGTAATGCCTTCTTCAATAAAAATATTCGCATGATTAATTAAAAATAAGGATTCTTCTACTAAAAGTGAATGATTTAATCATAAAGGATGAATGGGGATGAATGTATTATATTTAGAGCTTCAATTAGATGAAATTTGTGGAATATCATATCAACTCTATGTAACTGATTCATTTTTCGACCAACACCTCAATTATGTAATTTTTTACTCATGTTGTAAATATATATTAAAAATAGATATATTTATTGTTGAACAGTTAATATAGACTAAATGTAGTTGAAATTATGTTATAATGTCAAACACTATATGTTTGATTATCCAAATCACTTCATGTTCCATCCCAATCATGTTTTTTGAAGATGTTTCATAGAATATGACTGGGAGTCCAATTTCATATTTTTTCTTGTAGAGGAATGTGGAGGCCACTTTCCCACTATTTAAACCACAATAATGGTCATCAAAGTGGGTTCTTTTATAATTTTCTCACTAATAAGCTATTCAGATTGTTCCAATGTTTTTAGGGATGTAAACAATTTTTATCCATAAATAAAAGATAAAAATCTCTCTTACTCTATTTATTATTTTTTAAATTCTCTCTTCTTGGGGAATTGAATTCGTGGGAATATTTCTAATCTCTACGGGATATATTTACATATTCATAGCATCTGATTAGCTCTCAAAATATATTGAGGCCATTATTACAAAGTTCAATTACCATCATGTTATCCTTCAATTCTTAAATGAAAATATATTTTCTAGATTTTGAATTTAAAGGCCTCTCGTGATTTATTTTGGAACCCATTTTTTCAATTAACCATTTTCAATGTGCATATAGAATTATAGAATTTCAAACAAAGAGTCCACTAATTACAATATTCATACCAATGGCCTACACGTGTCAGATAATAAGGTTATTAATATATATATCAAAAAATATATCAATCATTCTTTGAAATATTAGTCCAATAAACTGTTGAATACCCATTTGGTATATCAATATGTGTTAAAATCCATCATATTCATTTCCCGATATAGTGTTTTTTGTGGAAAATATTTCTATTAAACAATTTAATTTGAAAATTATTCCCCTCTAACAATCAATAAATGAATTTATTACTTTATTTAGAAAAAATAAAAATAAGATTCTAAAAAATTTGAGGATATAATGATGGAGTCTTTGGAATATTTATGGATGAATACTTCTATTGATGAAGCCTACCAATTTTGGAATTTTAATATCAGAAACATTGAATATAGAAATATTATTCTGCTTTACAGTTTTAAATGTCACTTACACATAGGAAAGATAATGTCATGTTTTCTATGGACATACACTATACATCATGTCTACCAAATATTGAATTATATATTATAAATTCGAATATTTTTCATATTTTTTAGCTTAATAAAAATTGGTCAATACAATTCATAGAATTATTCAATAAAATGAAATAAAAGTGGAATTAACTGATCAATATATTAAGTGAATAATATTTGATATATATATGATCCTAGTCGAGAAGATGAAATGAAAAAGTTTTTTTCAAGATTCAATATGAATTATACTTATACCTTGACTCAGTTTTCACCTTACGTAAATAGTTTTATTTCCATTTATATTTTTTTTCTTGTTACCTAATGGGTTTCTAGTATTATTATAATTTTAATAGTGGGTATGATTATAAGGATAATGATGTTGATATATTTTCATAAAATACACATTAATTCAATGAGTTAAAACCAAATGATCACTTAATAATGAGGAATCTTCCAGTGATATATAGGTCAAACTGTTTCTTGGTTTCAACATGGATTTTCTACTTCGACAAACAATGTTACACTATTCAATATTTTTATTTCAAACTAAATTTTATTAACTCCTCTCATCCAATTAGTCCACATTATATGTTTTATTTTCTTCAAATAATAAAGTCAATGTTATTCTAGGTTTTTTAAAAAAAAATAAGAAAAAAATTAGTTTTAGGCATGTCAAAGAAATTGTTTTCATCGTTCATCCATACTGAAAAGGAAATTAAAGGATATTATTTTTTGTATTAATAGGAAATAAATTTCTTTTACCAAAATCAAGAAAAAAAAATTTCTAGACAATTTAAATTAATATATAATAATTTCACATGACTCGATTAATGTTTTAATACTTATTTTTGTTCATTAGTATTAAATTTCAAACCTATGGCTATTTAATTATATTTTTCACCATTTAAATTTTCATCAATGTAATAAAAATCTCAAAATTAATGTCTATTGTGTTGTGGGGCATATGTTTTTTATCTTGGGGATCCCCAAAAAAATATTATATGTTTGGTGATCATTTTTTTTAAAATAGTATTCAAAAAACAAAAAATTAAAACAAAAACAATAAATTTAAAAATAATGAAATGTATTGATCTAATGCGTGGACATCCATATTTTGGGATCATTAATCAATATATCTCGAGACTAGAGTTTATAATGTTTTTCTATATTTATAGAAATTATATATATTTTTTATTCATTTAATTTTATATGATTCCATATAATATCATATTTACTTGGTTCCCCATGGTTATTGAGCCTATGATTCAATTAAAATGTCTCTATATAATGTTTTACATGAATTATTAAATTATAATTTTAATGAAAAAATTAAAAAACAAAAAAAAAACAAAAAAAAATATAATAAAAATAATAAATACAAAACATATAATTAAAATTTTACTCATACACGGACATCTTCATCATCCCCATTGAATAAAAATGAACCCTTATGACCATTGTGTTACACAACACTTGATCTTGCATAATTATAATTGGATGAAATATTGGGATGAATATGAATGGTGTAATGGGATTAAGCATTAGTCATGGTTGTGAAAATATATTGTTTGAAATGATTTTGGTAGGTTTTATGATTGCCGGTAATGATTAATTTTTGGGTGTAATGGATCATAAAATGTTTTTTGGAAAAGGGAACTCACTTTCAATATTCTTGATATATTATTTTCTTGCTATTATAAATACTTAGTTCAGGGAGTTATTACTAAAAAAATAGAATAATAATCATTTTTCTCTTTTAAAATTAATTTTTTAGTATATATATCAATATTTATCATTTCATTTTATAATTTTAACTCTAGTTTATAACACACATGCACTTATTGGTTAAAATTTCCTAATAATTGTTAACTTTTCTATCACCCAATTGAAAAAACGAATTCTGTAATATAGATTTTATACTTCAATATCATTTTTCCCATTTTATGGGTATGATTTCTTTATTCAAAAGACTATATATATTCATATTGGAATGAACTCATCATTATCTGTGAAACCGAGACATTATGCACATAGTGAAATGGAAAATAACACACTAAAATTATTTTAGAAACCCTGATAACAGCCAAATAATGAAAAAACATAGAATTTCATATATAATATATCATAGATAACATTAAAATAAATCTTTAATATATCTAATTCATGTTAATCTTGGGTTATACAGGGTTCCCATGAGGATTATGAAAGTTTTGTCCACATTCAATGGTCCAAAATTATATTCCAATTAATTAAATAAATTTCCATGTATATGGGAAAATATTTTCTGAAAGCTCAACCTATATTAGATGAAATATGGGGATTCGATTTATTATTCCATGTCAACTCTAATTCGTCCATCTAGAATCTATTTTGGTATCTTTGATGGGTCAGTGATAGTTGGATTCAATTTTTTCTAAAGTGTTAAAGTACACTCCCCATTAGTATTCCACCCAGGTATGAATACAAAAGTTAATGGGGATTACTTTTAAATAAGTGACATTGACTCAAGGATTAATTTTTTTATAAATTAATTTATTTTGTATAAACATGATGTAGGAATTTCTAGTTTAACATTCATTATGATGTAGAGCTACAGTTTTTTCTTTATATGTGTTTTCATTATAACGTATGTTTTTAGAATCAACATTGATTAATAATAAAACAAATTTTTTATAAAAAAAATCCCTTTTTCAGAGAACATTATATATTTTCATTATGCTATGAATTTAAAAAAATATAAATAAAGTAAATCCTTATAATAATGGTGCATTCTTGATTATTTCACTATTTTTTCTTCTTCAATTTCACCCTTATATAATTAATTTTACTTTCATTGAAATATTTTATTCAATAGAGGTATAAACCTATATGTTTTTTCCATTTATGATACAAGGGGTATATGGGATGTTATTTATCATTGTAATAAATCATTATCATTTATTTTAATTGAGATTTTTGTTTAATTATTTATCTTCTCCTTCAATATCACTAATTATTAGGTGACACATTCATAGTGCTATAGTGATCATCCACTATGGAGTGGTCATGAAAATTATCCTCCAAGACAATAGGTTATTTTATATCGGATGAACACACACAATCAATAAGAGATTTGGGATACACTCCTTTCATTGGCTAAAACACTCTCATGCTTATGACATTGGAACTATTTTTTAAAATATTTATCTAATCAAAACCTATCCACAACATATGATAATCTAATTATATAAAATTAAAATAATATAGGTCAATTATAATTCTTTTAAACCATATTAAATTTTACAAAAGGAGGAAACTTCATAACAAAATAATTCTTTAATATAGTCTAAATATTTGTTGGTTTCTTCTTAGGTGTCAGAGGATTTGAAAAACCAACCTACATTACAATATTTAGATTCAATTCTAAACATTTTTAAATTTGTAATATCACAAAATTATAGTTAAAATATATAATTTTTTGTAAATATATTCTAAATATTTCATAACTAAAATGTAACCTTAGTTTAGTTGAAATAAAAATATTTTCAAGACACTCAAAATGATTTTTGGTTGAATGGTTTGTTGAACATTTCGAGAAAGAACTTCCATGCACGCTCTTGGTCAACTGTAGATTATAAGGAAAGGTACCAAAATTTCAATCTCAGTCCTAAAGTGTATATTATGAAAATTAACATTAATTTTGTGTGGGTTTCCCATTAAATTAAATATTTTATTGATTTTTTTAATCCTTTATTTTACTCTATTATTCATTAAATAACCTAAATTAGTTTATTATTACATTAGAATTGAGTGAAAAAAATGATGTGGTTCTACATGTCTATTAACATATCTAAAAATTATAACACACCAATTATACTTATAAATAGTCTCTAATTTTCTAGTGGTTGCTACTGTGCAACTATATTTTCAACAAATTCTTCAGTTTGACTTTTATGTATCTTATCTAAAATAATCATCATAATATTCTAAATGTTTCACCCATATGTATGAACTAAATAATTAATCCCATGTTATCTACCATATACTAAAAACTACTAAGATATTTCACAATAAAATTTTATTGGAATCCCAAGTTTAGTGAATAATTCTTTTACCAATGTATGAAATAAGAATCTCATCTACTAAACCCTTTTTTACAGGGTGATGACATGAGTAAAAGTGTTTCAAGACATATTCTTGACCTAACTACCTTTGTAAAATTAATTTAACTATAAATAGGATAGTTTTTATTTTTAATACTTACATATTTAGTCCCAACACATTTTATCTAAAAATCTATTAATTATAACTAACAGACCCAAACAAACTAATAGTAATTGTAACACATCAAATTGAAAATTTTATTTTGGAAGGAAAAATGTGTAACTAACATTAGGTTGATTCTCCTTGACATCAAATGGTAGAAATAAATTCCTAGTGAATTAGAAAATATTGAGATAGATAATTTTTCTATAATTTAAAAAAACATAAAAAATAGACTAACGTAATAGTAAATAAAATATTATGCATGATATTAAAAAAATTATAAAATGACATAATATAATCAGAATGAAAATAAGATTCATAGACGTACAAATACACAAAATTTAATGAGTGAATTAATGGAAAAATACACATTTTCACTAATAGGAACTTTGATAAACTCCACTAAAAAGCATTTCCATCCTCTAGATGAAAAAATACATGAACACAACACTATAGAGATCTTTTTGTAATGCAAGATATTTCACCCTTTCACGAATCATTATAATGTGTGACCACACACCCACCGAGGTACATATTCAGATATTAGTTTATATGAAGAGGATGAAATACTTATGGCTTCCTGTAAACGCAACTCGGTAATGAATATGTAATCTAAAATATAGTATAAAATATAAATTATTAGTATAAAATATTATTGAATGATATGAATATATTTAAGCATTTAAAAATAATTCCCCCAATAATTCAAACATGAATCATGTAAACACATGCCCTTACAAATGGAAAAAATGGGATCTCATAACATTTTCCCTGAAATAGTTCTAACTAAATTATGGATATAAGACAACAATCTTCCAATGCTAATAATCAATAAATGAAGAGGGATGTTGGGATTCCTCTCCAAATCACCTAGGTATCACTTATAATTCAAGCGTAATAATGGATAATTAATGATATTCAATGGAGCACTGGAATTTTTAATATTGTTTCAATTAAATAAAATGATGGTTTTATAGAGGAATTCATCTTTTTAAACATCATGATTGGTAACTATAATGTTCTTTACAATCATATATTCATAAAAATACAAAAACAATTAATTCAATGAATATAATTTCAATATTTTAATGTCCAACAATCAAATAATCATTGAATATCACAATAATCTATTCATGTCATGAGAATAATTTCATTCCATGAACCACCTCGTATAGTAATATTCCATCTCCAATTCAAATTTCACCTCTAAAACATCATTCTATCTATCCCATTCATTCTGTACGTAGAAAAAAATATTAAATAAGGGAATACACCAAAAATGGTGTGTCACCAGCTATCTCTATAGTATCCTGTTAACATTTCCCCTTGTTATAAAGGAAATAAATATTTATAATCAACTTTAGTGTTCTATTAGATAGTGAGGAAAACTAGAGGAATCTAGTTATTAATAAAATAAATATCAAAGGTGTAAAATATGGAAGTACTAATGACTTTATCATTTAAATTCGTTGGTATTAAAAGAGGTGTTAGTTTTAAATTCTAATAGACATTAACTTATTAAAAGGAACCCAAAATGGTTATTCAATTCAGATAAAATCAGAGTGTTATCTAGGTAAAACATATGACAAATGAGATTTATGAAAATCATTATGAAAGATTTTTTTAGGAAACAATCAAAATTTTCTTAGGCAGAACATTTGTGGTCCGTAGTAGGATGAGGCTATTGAAATTGATAGGGAACAACAACCGCATGTATTGAATTGCAATATGATTTTGGCCACATTGTAACCTATCAGAGGAAAGGTGGGGTTTTTATATAGATCCTTATTGTATACATACAGATCAGGATTATGGATGATCTCCCTTGAAATATGTTTGTATGGAATTACCCACATAAAGATTCTCAAATAGATGATCAAATATTGTGTTTCACAAAGATATTTCATCTAAAAACCAGTCATATGGTAAGACTATGAATATGATCTATTTTAAAAAAAATCATTAAAATAATACTATGGTTAATAAAATAGGCATCATGGAATAACTATATATATGTAAGTAATGATATACCAGAAAATGTTTACTATTTCAATGTAAAATTTATAACAAAGTCATTTAGAATATAGATTGAAATAACCACATTATGAAAAAATACATATAATTTTTTTAAAAAAATAAAAATGTATTAAATTATTCATAGTAATGAAATATGTTTTTGGTAAATTCTATGCTTTAGAAATATTTTTTCTTCAAATTTTAATTGAAATTTTTATTAAAGAAATATAAAATAAATCAGTGTGCCAATAATAAGTCACAAAGGGATAATGTAATGAAGTCCTAGTGAATCCCCTTGTAATGGTTCAAAAAATTTAACATAAATGAATCAATGAATTGAGTAGTCCACCCATATATCAACCTTGTAAGAATTTTAAGAAATAAGACCTACTATTATGTTTCAATATATCGATAAGTGAACAATATCTTCCACTAAAGGCATCATGTAATTTCAGTAACTTATGTAATGAATGACATTCCATAAATATTAGAATTACCACTTCAATGTGTTGATCACATTGAGATATTCATACTCCACCATATAGTGAATGATTTTAAGGGACTTTTAGAGTTTTATCAGTTGTATCATTACAAGGTCTTTAGTGTCAAATAAATTGACCTCCCCAATGATGGTACATAAATCTATAATGATAGATCACCGAGTGTCCCGAAAAATTAAATCCCGATTAATAAAATCAATATCAAAGAATCCATCCATAATCAGATACCATACATGTTGATGAGCATTCCATTTTACAATAACTAATTTCTATCTTCTCTTGTGAAAAGACATACTAGTTGGGCAATGGATGGATGAAAGGGAACCGTACAAAACTTGATTTATTAATTCAACCTAAAATTGATGATATAGAAATTATAGAATCTATTTAATTTTTTAAAGATGAACTAAACAACATGTTTGATAACCTTAAAATAGAATTCATTTTTAGTGTCCTAGAGGACACAAAAAACAACAACATTCTTGGATTTTCGTCCTCAAGAATGTAAAAATGTCCCATCCTATAATTCCTAACTCAATAGAAGAGATTCAATTTTTGTGTTAATTATTCAATGGGATAATAGAGGGCTTGAAAGGGTATTCCAAAAAAATATAACCCATTAACTCATGATGGAGAGGTGGATCAATGATTCAGGTTTTTCATTAGAGAACCATATTCATTTTGAGGAAAGGGGAATTAAAAATTAGTGGAATTTATCATTAGTTGGAATTACATGTTTACATATCCGCCAATAGAGGGTATTTAATTTGGTAGTTATATTCATGAAAAATATTCTAGGTCCCAAAATATTGTGATTTTGAAGAGGATGGGTTATGTTGTGGAACCTAGGTAATTTCGATATATGAATGGGTTGAAGTGGTAAAACACTGATTTGGGTAATCAGATAGGTGAATTTTATATAAAAGTGAATTATGATCTTCAATATGAACTACATCAATTAATTGAATATTGGATAAGGATTTTAAAAAAATAATATATAGAACACATAACATATGTATAAATATGTGGAGGACCTCTTAATTGTTCATCAAGAAAGAGGTTGCACCTCACCCTATAAGATACCGAAAATTATCCAAGACTGGCTAAGCGTGTCCATGAAACTAAAAAAAATTAGAGACAAAAGATATATTAACCGACTCAATTGGATAACTTGCACACTTCAATTTAATGTACATATACCAGAGATTGTTTTTTGAGATAGCATCTCACATTATCTTTTCTAGAACACTCCCATATACTTTCACTAGTTCCTCTCGTGTTAACAAATCATTATTATAATGGTCTAAAATATATAGACCAACCTACCTACTGATTATTTCCTTCATTATGTGGGAACAAAAAGAATCTAAGGCGGTTGTTTTTCAGTTTTTAGTAAATAACTAGGGAGGTCTAAAAATGGATAATATGTGAAGGGGTAAATGATAGAACGTTGTTAACTAATTTTTATATACCTTAATTGATATAGTACATAACATCTTGAAAAACACCCCCTTAATTGTGTCCCATGTTTGACTATAAATGGAATCATAAAATCCATTTGGATATGGGTATCTCTCTAGAGTTAGATAATTAATGACCCAAATCATGTCCTCATCATCACAAATGATCCTGAAATTTTAGTTATTCAATTCATTTATTATAGAGGGAATATGTTTAATGGTGTGGTTAGTCTCTTACCAAAACATTGGTGGAACCCTCCTATGATTAGTGTAGAATTTATAATGCTTATGTGAATGAAGTCACAACAAAATAGTCCTAAAATTATAAAATCACTAGTATGAGAGACATCATAAATGAGAATGTAATGTCTTCCTTAAACACCATATCTATTAAAAAAGAGTAAAAATAATTCATATTACCATAACCTACTTTAACCCACAAGAATATTGATATCACATTGTAATATTACTTTAGGTTACTTAGTTATTCATCCAACTACTTAATTTTAATTGAAAGAAGGAATGTATTGGCATCACAGTGTCTTTTCAATTGGAGACCTAGATGATTTATGTCCTCTTAGAGGAACTCTAGAATGTAATCTGTTCAAGTCTGTGTATTTTTCAAGGAAATAATATCACATGTGAGTATTATAAACCTTTTATAATGTGATGCACAATTTATACCTTTCATATGTGAAAACCATAAATAATTTACCATATCCCAATGTCCTTTTATAATCATTCAATAGATAAAATATAAGAACCCTCATTATTCATATTCAATGTTATGAACCTTGAGTGGAAGGGTGTGTGACTGGGAAGGGACATGCTAAGTTGATTCATAAATGATTTTGAGAAATTAGATATAACATTAAAATTTCATAAGTATCTATCTTGATTAATCCAAATTATACTACTACCAATTTGATTGTTACAAAAATAGAAGGCATATCCTATGTATCACAAATCCAAATATTATTTTCCTTAAAAAAAGAATTAAATTTATATTCTCTATTGTTATTATGGAGACACACCCACTTATCATTAGAAAGATATTTATGGTATTAAAATAATCTATATGTATCCATACCACGGAAACATAATTAAAATATGTAACAGATTCCCAAAAATATATTATTTTATATACATAATTTCTACCATAAATAATAGACTTGTAAAAGATAAATGTCTCCATTAAAATATTTAATACTTATATATTGAGGTGATATTTCGATTCTTTGTAACTAAATTCATTTATCCCAAAATATCCTCTTATGTTTGTTAATTAGGTTCCCATGAATAATGTTTTTGAAGTAAACAATGAGATAAATATCCTTGATAAAATCCATTATTACTTTTTTATAGATTATTCATATGGGATATATTATTATTCTAAATAGTTTTCTAGGGAAATTGAATTTCAGTTATTCATAATAGGTACCTATAATTATAGATGTTAGACCTGATCAGTAATTGGGTGAGTCGAAGGCATGAAGTCTTATGATGGGTAGAGTTTCATATTTTGACTCACTAAAAAACATCATATTTTTTTTGAGTTATTCCATTTCATAGATTATTTTTGACCTTACCCTTATAAGTGAACCATTAAGAAGGGGTATACATGGACAAATAATCTTATATATATTATTGGAAATAAATGGAATTGTGTGTAAAAGTAGAATTTCTAGGGAGATAGATAGAAGTCAAAATTTTATTGATATGGGATAAACCATACTGGGGAGAATCACCATCCCTATAGAAAATAGAGGATTCAAGGTGGGATGAAATAGAATAGGAACCAAACCCACTTCATTAGAAGAATATGACAGATTAATAATATGGATTGGATATTTTTAGAAATAGGAGCCACATAAAGAGCCACATGGATAAACACTGACATATAGACTCTTTCCATTGAGGGATCAATCATCATTAGAAGGGGAGTTGGATGCATAAATCCAATTTAGTCTTTATTAATGATTTTATAGGAGGAAAGAATCTTTTTTATTATACTTAGTATTAAAACTATCTTTAGAATTTAGGGACTCATCATAGGAATGGGTGGATCATGAGGAGTGGGACATAATGTGGATACCTTTGAGGGTTTGACCATAGAGGGACCCAGGTTTTGAGAATAATAATCATGATTCATAATAATTATAATAGAGAGAACATGGATACAATGGATGCTTTAAATCCTAGATAACATGAATATAAAATCTATTTGCAAGAGGTTAGTAAATTACATACATGAAGAATAATAGATCTTGGAAGAGGTATTTCTCAGTCTAATTCCACAAAAATGTTCACTACCATGGTGAGATCTGTAGATATTTTATCTTTATCCACATATTACCTCCAAATGGACTATAAAATTCATCTAACAGTGATACGACTAAATAATGTATGCCACAAGTGGGGGGGGGGATCCAAAAAGAATCCAATGAATAGTATTTTCTATATGCGAATTACTGTACCAAAATAAATTGTGGAATATGTGATGTTATAAATTTTTACATTGGCCTAGTTTTTGATGAAATCAAAAATATATAATTGTGAATAGAAAAATTATAATGTTTAAGAAATGGTCTTTATTTACTTTTTAGTTTATATTATAACTAATTTATATCATTTTTTAATTTTTAATTGATTAAATGAATATAATATTTGATATCATCAAGCCATGAATATCATAATGTTACTCATTATGAATTTTTTAAAAATATATAGTTTTGGATAATATTTAAAAATTCTTATTATTTAAAAAATGTTATTTAATTTCACAAAATAATGTAATGTAAAAGTAAAATTAGCTTATGTATTTGTTCATAATAAACATAAATATTATTTTAGTTGTAAATAATATTATAAATTACATATGAATCAAATTATTATAATATTTTGATATTTTTTCAACATATGTATTAAGAACACATTTTATTAAAAAAATTATTTTATAAAAGATATGTGTTTAATATAAATTATTTAAATATTTTAATCATGAAAAATAATTTTAAGGTAATTTTTTGTTTATATATTATAGAAAATACTACAATTATTTTTATGGTTTTTACATGAATATTAATAAGGATTAGTAGATTTTTTAAAATTAATTTTCAAAAAACAAAATAGTTTTTCTTTATTTTAGAACACTTATTTTAGAGTAAATTTTTGACACTTACAGTTAATAAATACCTTAAACTGGATTCCATATTTTTAATAATAATAAATGTTGAGATTTAAATACATCTACATAATTCAAAAACATACTAGATAGTAAGAACCCTAAACATTTGTTAACATGGTTATGGATAAAATGGGTTTACTTGAGGTCAAACAATGAGATATGTGTAGAAATATAGTATAGACATCCCCAAATATTATTATTTGAGGGTATGTAAAACTCATATTACATCATATTCTAATTATTGTTCTTTTTTCTAACATTATATTAAATGTGACCTTATATTATTGAAATATATCGAGTAATTACATGTTTTTCCTTAATGAAATTTAAAATAGAACATCTTTTCCTCCATTATTCACAAAATATGATAGTTTTGTTTTCTAAATTCTCCCCCAAAAAACCTTTTAGTATTATTTACCTTAATTATATAACCATTTTTATTCTCCAAATATGAATTTTCAAGGTGAATGGTTTAATGAAAAAAATGTCTCTGAAATAAGTTGTATAAATTTTAATCGAGATCCTTAAAAACAACTTCTACATTACAATTACCTAAAAATGTTGTATCAATATTTACATTATGAATCTTGTATCACAAATATTTTTATATTTCCTAATGATGATGGTAATAATATTTCAAATCACATTTTAGTAAAATATAAATTGAAAATTTTTCACGTGCGTACTTCTCGACTCCCAACTCCTTGTAACTGTTCGATTCCATCTAGATAATCATATTTTACAGTTAGTTATTATGAAGGATTTATATTTCTAAATGATACTTATATTATAATTATGAATATCTAATTATATGATCATATCTACATACATATCATCCCATAAATTAGAAAATGTTATTGTTGCTCTTGCATAAGTGTGGACTACCACTTCCATAGAGTGATGTGATGTATTTTTCAACCATACATTAAATGTATGGAAATAATAATATATTGAATGAATATATATGATCACTATGATATGATAATGATTTATGAAATTCTAATTATAATTTACCTTTCTTTTTTCTATCAATTGAAAAGTAGAAATATCACTCATGCATAAGTATTGACTATCATCTCTATGAACTGATGTAACTCCTATTTAAACCCCAACTTATATGAATGGATATTAAAGATCAAATAATGATTAGATACTATATTCATTAAATTAATGAAATAATGGTATTTATTTAATGCAATCAATGTGAAATGACCATAAGTGTTATACCAAAAAATTAACAAAAAATGAAATAATTTTCACCTGAAAAAAGGATTTAAACACATAAAAATTATTAAATTAGTGTTGAAGTTTCACAAAAATTTCATATATGATATTTTATGTCTTATTATTTTTATATATCATAGATCGAGCGTCCGATCGGCATGATGTCTGTCACGTTGCAACCCCGATGATGGGGTGGTCCCTGGGGTATGTTTTTTAGGACTTTTTACGGGTTGAAAGATGACCGATGGCTTGAGGATAGAGTCTTCTGGAGATCATGCATGAATCATGTGGAAATACAGTGGCAAGCTATGACATGAAGAAGAAGAGAGACCAATACAATTTATCATCAGAAACACTAGAGTGCAATGATGTAGTTGTATGACTAATCATCCCCACGTCTATACCAGTTACCATAGCAGGTCAGCACCAGCGGCCAGTATGGGTCGACACTAGGGACCAATATGGGTCAGTACCAGTGACCATTACAGTTCCACACCTACAACCAATACAGGTCAACACCGGCGACCAATACGGGTGAGCACCAACAACCAATACTATTCACCACTTAGCGACCAATTCAGGTCTGCATATAGTGACCTATTTGGGTTTATAGTAGAGTTATTATGGATAAGATGATCTAGATTTATGACTAGTCATCCCTATAATAGTAACCATGAAATTATACCATAAAAGTGAGCTGTCTTTTTTTCTCTATGATTCATGATTTAGATCAGGCTTGTGATTTTAACTTTGTGGTATTTACTTTTTAGGTTTCCCTTTGTGGATTATTGAGAGACCTTTCTGGGTCTCGGGGTCCCCTACTGAGTATTGTTATACTCACCTAAGCATGGGCTTCACCTGCATGTGTCTGTCTGGTGCAGACTACTAATGCTCTGAGGAAGACATTGGAGGTTTGGGACTTAGTGGAACTTGGTGCGAGGAGAGTAATCAAGATCATTATCTTTGACATCATCCATATAGTCACTACCTTAATTTTAGAGCTCCATAGTAGTTTCAATAGCTACTTACTTTCTTTTTAGTTTCTAGGGCTTGTATTATAGCCCACAGTTTTCAATTTACAGTTGTATATGTGGGTGTACATTACTATCGTGGTTATACAATACATTTAGGTTGTTTACATTAGTTTCTCTTTTTGAGTGTGTAGAGATCTCTAAGGAAATGTCTTCCCTATTCGGGAATATCCTTATGGTGCTAGTCCCCAACCCATGGAAAATGGAATCCGAGCTTGGGGTAGTCACTTCTGGGCCCCGTGGGATGGTTCATGATAGAAAACATAACTTAATGATCCTAAAAGATTCCACCAACTTCTTAATGGCTCATGATCCTTATCAATCATGAAAAAATCCTTGATGATGTGATCACCAAATCATATAATCATCATGAATGATAGATATGAGGATGTTGTGAATAATATATCAACTTCTGGTTATTGAGGACCACGTTACACTCCAATGATATATGATAAAAAAATCCCACATCAATTTACATAAACATATTTTGGTATAGTAGTTGATGAAAAGACCTATGTCTCTCATTTTGGATCATGAAATTATCAAATGATACAGTCAAAATCATGTTCCCCAGTCACGTGGATCACAATGAATTGTACTAACATATTTGGTAATCTACCACCACCTTGAACCCAAGTTCCTTAATCACCTACCAAAACACTATGGTAAAATGTTAGAGTGAAATTATTATAAAAACCCCCAATTACAATAAAATAATATCATTACTTAAATATTATAGAATGTATGAAAATATGAAGTTTGATAAATCTATAAAAGAAGAGTTATGTGAATTTGAGGACTGCCATATCAGATTTTGTTGAGTAATATCAATGTAAAAAATGAAACTGGATAAACCATAATGAATCACACAAACACTTTAAAATGTCCAGATCACATGATCATCCATTAAAATGGTGATCACACAAAATATATTCTGTAAAAAATAAAATAATTAAATTTAAATGATTTGATCACATCATGAAATATATAAAATTATTAATGGTTTTTAAATTTTTTGATCCCCTTATCTTTCTGTGATATCATAACCCCAAATGATTCATGTGATCACATAAATACCACTCGAATAAAATTGATCTTACTTCCATACATATTCCACAACGGTTTAGTAGGAAAAGGTATTTTCATAAATATATAAGTGACCCTAGATACTACAAAACATTCATAGGATAAAAAATATTTTCTAATTCGATAAACAATATCATGGTAATCCAATTTGGTGTCATCCCTAGAATGTTTCTACACTATTATGTTTCCTTCTTATGTCATAATTATATCACAAATGGGAATTAAATCTGATGTAAGCAACATTATCTTCCTAAATTATCTATAATTTTCACTGGACATATTCAATAATTGGGATCCAAAACTATGTTAAGGTCTCATTGAAATCAACTTATGTACCATTGTTGCTCATCCAATATCTATTGTTTTCTATATCAATTATAACCAATGTGTTCATAGAAATTTTTGAGTCGATTTAACTATTAACATAATTAAAATATACTCATGAAGATACATAAACTTATGTTTAATATTGAATTATTATTATAGGAATAATCATGAATAAGTCCCACACAATTGAATAAGAACAACAGAAACTATAATACCTATTTACACATGATACATTGGATGAATTTTCAAGTATTAGGACCTATATCTGGTATCTCAATTTACTCATTTATATTTTCTTATACAATCTTCTTAGGGATCCATATTCTATAGAGAAATTATTATTACCTCCATATATATTTTAGTTTTTAAATTTCAATTTCCCTTATGGAATTTATGTCCCTAAAATACAATGTGAAACTATATTGTAAACATGAATTTATGATGATATTAAAATTCATGACATTTTCACTATGAGGACATTTATTCATGTTATCTATTTTAGATACTGGATTTCTTGATATGGTTCATGAACATCATCAATAGAATCATACCTCATAATATTATAGTCCAATATTCCATATACCTCACACATAATACCCAATATCTCTATGATTCTGTGTACCCTCCATGTTGCCCCAAAATCAATTTAAGAATTAGTATCATCTCATTTAAAAAGTAACCTAGAAAATGATATAATTATCCCCCAATCTATTATATAGTAAATAAATCTATAAATACACATGATTTAATATTCTCTTGATTGTGTTACATTTATTCCCATGGGGAATTCTATCAAATTAATTATATCATTTTTCATATTATTATATTACATTTTATGATGACCTCTTAATTGAGTAGAGTTAGTTTCTATGTCCTATTCAATGCATTTGTTTCATCCATTTAATGAAAAAAATCCAATGTAACATGATGTGAGAATATAGAACATCATAATAACACTGAATATTTTTCAAATTTATACATGATTTGTATGATTGCTCTTTGAGTTTTGAGACCCATATCTGTACCATATTTCATCTACTTCTTTGAAATCCATAATGAAAAGTCTTTTGTAAAAATCAATTCATCAGATATATTTCAATAGAGTCCCTATACAATATAATATCAAAATTCTCACATATCAAATCTAGGTAATCTATCATTCATGGAGCTCTATAGACCTTAAGTCTCAATAGGTTTGGATAAAACAATTTTATGGGAATTATATACCGTGTAATCCCAATGTTTGTCTCTATTTTCTATATTACCCCTTAATCATTACCATTTATTAGGGTTCCATCCTCCTTTAATCCCCATAACATTTCCACTCAAGAGGATATATTCTACAGAAAAAAATCATACTCCATCATCAACTGTTTGTACATTGAAAAATCATTTCAAGATGAGTATGCATATATGTAATGTGTTTTTGCGGGAAATCTCAAAGGATGTGTGGTTATTTAGTACTAAGACGTAGAAATGTGACTGAACCAGATTGAATCTAAAATAGGTATTGTATAAATAAACATCATAAAAGTATCATTAATGTAATAAAATAAAATTAACATACTACCTAAAAGAATTTATTATTGATTTATACTTATAAAAGTAGAACTTTTATGTTGGAAGAATATTTTATTTCATTAAACTTTTACTAACAAAACATAATGAGAAGGTTTATTTTGTATTAACTATTTTTATACGGAGTAATCAATACAACTCAATATCTTAAATTACGTATTAACCATTATAATTAAATTTAATCTTCATATAATAAAGATTCCCTAATTGTTTAATCCTCTCACCATATATTAGGTAACATGATCACAGAGATAAAATGAATTAAATACTAGGCCAGTAATGGATTATACAATTTTATTATTCTTCATTGATAGTTAATACTAGAATATAATATGGATAATGGTAAATTATGTTATATTAAAATTTTATAAATGAATATGGATTTAATTTTGAGATTGTATTTAAACTCTAAATTGATCCCATGTATTTATATTTTACAAATTATGACCATTCTCTCATAATACACACATTACTCAATTGTGCATGTTTATTCTTAATTGGTCAACTTCATGAGTAAATATTTTAAATTTAAAATTCATTTCCTGGATAATATTAAATTATATATAGTAATCCCATTTATAAAAAAACCATTTTTTAATAATGACGGATGTAGATTGATTACTAAGAAAACCCACCCTTTCATGAGTACTGCAATAATCATTCATATAATTTCCATTCACAAAAGTCTAGAAATGGTATAAGAACAAACAATTCTCTTACTAATTTATAGAAAAAATAAGCAATGTTATGAATAATAAAATTTTAAAAAAAAATAATAAATAGATGTGAAAATATTATTTTTATTATGAAAACAAAAACATTACAGCATAATGTATCAGAATAAGGCTTCAATGAATGGAAACATTATTCTAGATCTATCGGTCTTGAAAATGATCGTATAAATGGAATGATTCTACTTCTACTCTTAACTAAATCACTAAAATTATGATTAACCACATTAAAAAAATAAAATTACACATTTATATATGGGAACATGAGGGTATGGTGATAGGAGGTTACTGTGTGAATGAAAAAATGAAGAGAAATATTTTGATCCCAATTAGACAATCTATAACAATAAAAAAAAGTGAGAAAGATATCCATCCAAGAAGTTGATTTCTAAAAGAATTTTCCATATATATACTATATAATATTTATCCTAATATAATAAATTATGTGTAGGACATGTCACCAATGGTAATTTGGTGTGCAATATGACGTTTCCTATCTAACTTTGACCTCATGGCCTATTTACTCTAGTAAAATGTGTGACATAGCTCTTGTTATCTCAATGAATTATTCACCCCATTAAGTGTGTAATTCTATTATGAAATTTAGTATCCAAATATGTCATTGGAAATATTAGTATCCCAAAAACTTTAGTTCTATTTATTGAGTCAAAAGTTTTATTTCAATAAAATTTCAATTTACTAATCGAATACCAAGTATTCCTTAAAAAATATTTAACATAATGTGTTGAAACATTATCATTTATTCCCAATAAATATTCAAATCATATTATATTTATATACTCCCTATACATACCCAATTTTACTACTAAGAAAATAACCATGTCGTGTATTCTAAATCATTATGGAAAGATATTAATATTTATGTTACCCAATACATAGTTGAAATTTATGAATATTAATAATCTCTTCAATAATTAAATATTAATAAATTTGAAATTCCTGACATCATAAATTGAATTAAAATAATATCCCATGATATTAAACAATATAATCATTGAAAAATGAGATATGGGTTTTCTATGACAATATTTCACCAATTTTTGGAATCCTAAATCATTCAAGGAAATACCTCAACCCATTATCTAGTATATTTTTGTTAATAAAAAAAATTTCTTCATAGATTTTTAAATACACCATACTTGTTCTACATTCATTTGAAATAAATTTTCAACACCCACTCACTAATTAATTCCCAAAAGTCAAACCTCAAGCTCTAGACCTAGATATACCCAACAGTGGTACATTTCCTCACTCTATTATTTATTACCATGATATTTTTTTTGAGGAAGTACAACATCAAATATTAGGTATACATGCATATATAAATTAAGCATAGTAATGAAATTGAGGAGTATAGAGAGGATTGTATGGGTCTACCATTATCTAAGGTTACAAAAATATCCAAACATAAATATATATTCAAATTTGTAGGAAAATATTCACATGTAATGTTTATGTGTAATGTTATACATTTAAATAATTGACATTATTTACCTTAAAAAAATCAAAATGATTTGTTTCAAAATGTAAATGTTTTTAATAAAAAAACCAACCATATCATTAATAACTTTCATTTATATTAAAAAACCATGAATGATGAAATCATACTCATTATTATCATGATAAAAATGAATATTAATAATTTAAACATGTATTTTATATTTTTTTCACATGTAAATGATCATGTTACATGAGGTTTTTATTTTTATTAAATTTAAAAAAACCACACATAAAAAACTAAAATATCCTACTCCAAAATGTATTTACCTCCCCCAAATATAAAATATTACATTCTCATCAGTATAAACCTTAAGGGATTATATATTTTGATGAAATGTATTATTTTTTATTTGAAAGATAATTTATAATTTAAAGGGTAAGGGATTGAATAATTATCATAAAAGAGGATGGAATCAAGAAGTTTGATGAAATTTATTATATGCAGTTCATTTCGCTCAATGTACTTCTTCAACCATTTCCCATTTATATTAAATTTTCTTACCATTCCCTCCATTGTGAAATCCAGTTAATTGTATATAATAAAATTGATACAACATAATGACATAACCATTTGGAACTTAACATACCATACATCAACATCAATCAAGAAATATAATGATGAAACTTTTCACCCACCTAAAATAATATTTTCTATATCCACATGACATGGTTAAATTTTCTTAATAATTCTTGATCATTTATTTCTAATATGATGATAGTTAGATCTCCTTGATATTATTAAGATTCATATTATATAGTTCTAATTCTTGTTTTAAATACACAATTCACTTCTTTATCACCCTAAATTCACAATTCACAACATCCAGGTGGATGTGGAATTCATTTCCGAAAAAATATATGAAATGGGATCATACCTATGTGAGTCTAGTATGAATAACTATAATAGGTATCTCTCTAATATCAGTTTCGACTCTTCATTTGAAACTTCATCTAGGCTATTTTTTGGGGTGGTATGGAATATAAGTATATTGTTCCACTATATACTATTGATGGAGGTAAGCCAAATTCCTTTTAAATATTTTTCCCCTTATCCATTGGTGGTAGCCTTCGGTATTCCAGACCTGAAAATATAGCTACCCAACTTAACATACATGGATATTACATCATTTTAATTGAATATTAAGAACATTACAAAAATAAATTCCCAGGGACCTCAATAGTTTAGTGTCTCCGGAATCCTTAAACACATTATTCTAGTTTTGTGAAATATATTCATAATTATATTAATGTATTTTCCCATTTATTTATCTGACAGAAAACCTTTCTTCACAACATGAGTCATATAAACATAAAAAATTAGTGAAATTTAATTCTATTTAAAAGAATATAAATTAATACTTTTGTATGACTTGAATGTACATGTACAATAACATGAGAATAACATGTTAATATCATACCATTCATAAAAATATAATTTTTATAATACATGCTATAAATATTTTATGTTCATATGGAATGAAATTATATGATAATAAATAAAATAATCCATGTGATAATATCAATGGTATAAGACATCGAGTTTTTTGTAGAAATAAAAAATATTACATATCATTCCCTAGAAGTCAATTTTTATTACTAGAAAATTATAGGGCACATCATGGGGACTACACCTATTGGGTAGGTCACACCACCATTTCCAAACACATTCCTTTCCCTATAAAGGATTGAATTTTCACATCCTCTAATAGTGTATTGACATTCCCCATATAGGCATAGTTTTTTGGGATTCCCCATATTCTAATAGAGGATAGGGTTTCCCCATCCTCTAATAGTGTATCAGGGTCCCCATTTTCTGTAATAAATCCAGCCTGTTGAATTTATTCCCATAATTATCTGATGATATATAAATTGTTACCCAATGAATTGGAGTGATATATAGGTCTGAATCATCAGTTAATAAAATAATACATGCATGTGCCACAAGATAATAACATATGCATCATATCATGACTCATAAAAAGAAATGGGTTTCTGTAGAATTATATGATAACACATAAAATGAAATGTGCATTATAGCATTATAACATATCATTATTTATGGAAAATAGATATGATTAATAATAATTTCTTCAGGGAATAACCTATGAAAAAAATAGGCTTTATAAGAATATAACCCGAGGAACATGAACTAGTTTATTAAAAATCATTAAACTTAAACATATACTATTAAATAGTGTGTATGAATTGTATTATAGGTTTATTTCGCTAATAATATATTAACTATAACAATGTATGTCAAATTATAAAGCGATTCAGTTTGAAAGTCCACATGGAACATTTTTTATGATAAAATACTTTCATCAAAATTTAATTTCATAAAACCATTTCAAAATTAAATTTCTTATAAAAATTAAATTCTCATTCCATTTAAAACATTTCATTAGGAAAATATAATTTATTTTTTTATTTTTTTAAAACATAAAACCATTTGGAACCATTTTTTTAATATAATTGATGACTTTAAGAGGAAACAAAAAATAAAAAACAATTTTTAAATGTAAAATATCATTGAAAATAGATTTAACAACATTTAAATTAATCTTTAAATACTTCTTAATTATAAAATTATTTTTATGAAAACATTAGAAAACACGGGTTTGAATGAACACAAATTTCTAAGTAAAAGGATAAACAATGGAAGATTATTATAAACACACTTTTAATTATATTAAGTATGATAGAGTATAAAAATCATACTAATATATGAATATATCAAGGGTAACCAGATGATAATAATAATAATGAATATTTTTGGAGAGATGGGTCTTAATATTTCATCAATAGAAACATAATCATAAATAGTCCTAATAAACAATGAGATATTAGAAATAAACATTTACCACAATGGTAACATTAAATAAAATAAACCATGAATGAATATGATTATACAAAAATTAAAATTTCATTAAATCAATTATACTCATTATATAACATATCAAATTTTAATATTTACACCACATAGAAAAATATATATTCAATACACGACTTGTATCTCAAAGAAGAAAAATTTAGACAAAATCACATTACTGATTTGTTAAATTTGGAATCTATAACACCATGAAATAAATATTATATAATGTATATTTAAATATCTATGAAATTATTTATAACTATCATATATTACATTCATGGTCAATATATACACCACATAAAATAAATGAGTGGTTAACATGATATGTATCTCCCAGATAGAAATTGTGAGATGAGAAAACCGTTACATTAAGTCTTAAATTTATTTATACATGTTCTATAATAATATATAATGTATATATTTTAGTTTTAAATCTACCACATAACCATATTACAATATATTATATCATTTATTACTCCCTTTTGAAATTATATTTCCTATTAAATAAAAATTCCAATTAAAGCATCATTTTAAGTAATAACCGTGTTATTTATTGTACATGTTTTGACATATTAATGTTGATCCCATTACATAGAACATGAATTATTTATTTCCAAAAGAGAGAATATTATTTTTATATAATATATATTTATAATAATTTCTAATATATGGATATATGAAATGGAATATGGTGTTCTGGGGGATGGGAGTTCGTACATATGCTTGAACACTCCTTTTGTATTCTTGTCGTAGTTAATGAAAAGTAAATAATATACATGTATATAAATATAATATCATTAAATTATAATAATGTATACATATATATCATATAATTTCACTGAACCCATCCTTAATATATTCCATGTCATTTATGAACTAATCACATCGCTTTGAGGTGGCGTTAGTCCACACACCCAAAAATTGATGTATCATAAATACAAAAAAGGAATGGAGAAATGTTCTATATTATAATTAAATAATAGTAAATAAATAATTAATATCTCATATATAATTTTAAAATTTTGTTTCCATAAAAATTTCCAATCATTTTATTTGGTAATGTCAGAAAGAACAATCATCATTTCGATAGGGAGTAGTTCTCCATACATGAACTGTAAGTTTATTACCCATTAGATGGAAGTGTGTGTAGGTATATGAAGAAAATGAGAAAATAAAACAAATATCAGTATATTCTGTATACATATGTTATTATATAATCATCAAATAAACATAATTTAAGGGGTGGAGAGTTAAATGAAACAAAAGATGAAAGTTGAATAATGTGACATCATTATTGGGTAACTTCTTTTGGTTTACACAAAACAACGTCATTTTTTATATTTATTCAAATGATTAGGAATATAGGTTGGGTGTAGGATTGTTTGGTAAAAAAATTTTGTATAGTTTTAGTAATCTAAATATGTTTATATGTGTGGATAACTATGAGGGTTGAGTGGTTTTTTATAGTTGAGGAGGAGTGTTATCCATTATATTTCATAAAATGGAATTCCTCTCTTGTTTATCCTTTGAAAATTGGATAAAATGATTACCACAGTTTGCGAGAAGTGATTATAGGGTAGAAATATTAAAATTTAATTTCTTTTATAAATTTTTATAGGTCATTTTTCTATTAAGTGTATCGTATAGTCCCTTGTTAAGATAATTTTCCTCTTAATTGTTGTAATTAATTTTAATTACATTCACTAATATTTTTTACTAAAAAACTAAGATGGTATTATTTTATATTAAATATTATATTAATTCCAAATATAAAATTAATTTCTCTAAATTACAATAACATAACTTCTTGAAATTAATTCCAATTCAATATCGCTTGTTATATTATAATGTGAGTTTTGAATGTATATTTTTTTTTAAATTATTGGTATGTTTTTTATATCAAATATTATAGTTAAATTTATAAAAATGACCTAAATATGATTAATTGGTATATAATTACTAAAAGTTAACTCAAAAAACAATCAAAATGATAGTTTACCATTACAAATAATTGATACGAAAATACATTTTTGAATTATTATTCTATATTATTAATTATTGGTAAAAAATGAAACATTATAGAAAAATACAACAAATTCAATATATTATAATTCATATTTTGTTCTATCATGATTTTTTTAAAATAAAAATTATAAATGTTTCAAAATTATATTTATAATGGCTTCCCTATTAAATGGTGGTAAATTTACATTTTAGAAGAATTCCCTTCTTATTCAGAAAATTGGATATACAATTATCTTATTTTTATCCAATATATTATAACAGAATAAAAAACAATTGTTGAATATTTAATATATAAATATTATTTAAAACATTAAATAATGGGTTTTTGTTCAATTTATTGTGATAAAATTATATGTGTACTTAAGAAAAAAGGTTTATTTGAAAATAAATTTCATTATTTCCAAAAATTTCTTACATTCACTTTGACTAATTAATAAAAAAAGGATTCATTTTTTATACATGTGTAAATAATATATTTACAATTTATTTATTCATAGTCAAAACTAAAATCCCAATAATTAGGTGGTAAAAATAACAATATTTTAATAATAATGTTAATAGTATATTATAATGTGGTACAACTTAGCCATGCATGTGATACAAACTATAGAAGGTACTAGGTATTGTGTGTAATAAAATCGAAACATATTGTGGTGTGTAACACAATATAATCTTTGTTTTTCTTTTCGAACAATTCTGGATTGGTGTTGCGTATAACACAAGCCACAAATTATTCTTTCATATACTAAAAGCTATATTTTGTATTTTTTGATGTGAAAAATATAAATATGACTAACATAATTCAAAAAAACATTTCAAAAAAATCATGGTGGGTTACATTATTCCCACTATAAAATGATTTTCACCATAAAAAGTCTTCTGGGTAATAAGTGGTTTAATAATTGGAGGATCCGTTAATAGAAAAACGTATTATAATATTCAATAATCAATCATCGTTTAAAAATAGAAATATAGAAACATAACAGTTAACCAATGTAACAAATAACTAGGTTTCCTTATAGGATAATGTATGTGGATAGTTAAAATATCGACATGGAAAAATCATAAATAATCCTAGATATTGATAAATATAAATAATCAAAACAATGTGGGTAATCTTTTGATAATTTACAATCACAATACTATAATGTGAAGAACCATTAAAGTCATCTTAGATGTCATCATAAATGATGAAAATAATATAATGTTTTATTTAAATTCTATTTTCATAATGCTAAATATTTTCTTCAAAATAATATATACCTATTTTATTTCATTATCATTCCTCATTAAAATCACATATATTGATCGTGTTTTTACCAATGTCCACTTTGCATATTTATCCAAAAAAGAAAGAAAATATTTTCATTCCTGAAGTAGTAACATATCATGAGATCTCTGATATGTAATCCCATATGATATCACTTACAATCAACACAAAGTGGTTTGAAAATGTTTATCCAATATGTATAAAGCCTCATGTGGTTAGATAATAAATTAATATTACTAACATCGTCAGATGTTTAGATTAATCTTTACATAAATAGACAACCATGGAACTCTTTTTAATGACGATAATATAAAACATTATAAATAAGGTCAAAAAATAAGGTTAAAATTGATCTAAAATATATAATAAATAATCTCATGGTTTTCACAATAAATGTTTTTTAATACCATCATCATATATTCTGTTAAAACATGGTAATGATCTGAATTACTATTAATCCTTTTAGAGTACATGTATTCTTCATCAATCCAAATATTAGTGATTATATTACTTAAATAGAATATGTTCTAAACTATATACATGATTACACATAACAAATTTTCAACAAATCAATAACTAGTTCTAGGTTAATTATTAATATCTAACCGACATTATCCATATCAATAATCTCTTTACCCAAGATAACACAATGATCTCAACATCAGGGACACATTAAGGGTTACCTTGAATTAATCAAAATACCACATTTCCATTCCATCCATTTTTTAGGGCATTATTACCATTCAACTCAAATTTTCAAATCATTAATGGAAATTATATAATTCATCGTTCATGTAACACTATTCTTTAATTCCATTACATTTGCATATTAATCATCATTCTTTATTCTTAATCCAATACATGTTATTTATAATATTATACCTTGGTACCCTTTATCTATAATATGACGTAAGAATAATGTGGTTCCTTAACCTCAATCCAATAATTCATAGTATTCTTAATGTAAATAATAAATGATTAACCTCATATACTATTCACATGTCATCTGTGGGCTCTTAATCTTCCGCAGAATAATCAATAAACACATACCATCCAAATTATTTTCATGTGGTCTCCATTTATGAAAAATATTTTTATAGTGCTTATACATTCCACATATGAAACATTCAATGTTACTGAGTTTCTTCTTGTTCTTACTATTGACTAAAACTAAAATTTATAGGGTAATAAACACTTATCATATAAAAAACAACATAATTGTGAAAAAAAATACTTATAGGTTGTCTATATAATGAGACATGCTTTTTTAATATATTAAAAACTAATTTTATTCTATTTTATTAACATTTATCTTCTAATTATATCATACATAATGTGTCTTAAAGAGTTCATGAATTCTCAAAGTATATCACTTAGGAGTGTCAAACTAGGTGTATAGTATTTCCCATTGTCATGAACCATTTCCCAATCCAGTCTTGATTAATACTGTGTTTTTCATGGTTTTTTCCCCTATATACAACTATTCGATATCCAAATACATTTTTATTATATTGACATGGATGTATTTCTATGAAACCAGTTTCCAAATCATTTAGGAAAATTCCATGCTATTTTCCTATACATTAACTCATCGTTAGAATTATCCTTTCAATAATCCCTTAACATGTCCTTAGAATTATCCCTTGGAATGTCACCGGAGTTTTCTCATCCAAGTTTCCATATGTTGACTTAACCATTCCTTTCATACACACTATAGAAACCCAGTCTTTACATACATGGATATTATATCATTTTATATAAATATTCCTCGTAAAATAAAAATACACGTCTTAGGACCATAATAGCTTAGTGTCTTTGGAAACATGGAAGACATTATTCTAGTTTGGTTAAATCACTTAAACATATTGTTTAATCATATTAAACTTTTGTAGTCCTATTTAAAATCATTCTTAATTACCTAGGCAATGTAATCATAAGAATATAGTGAGATCGAATTCTTAGTTAGGTTATATAAATGAAATAAGTAAACATAAAATGAACCTAAGTGTATGAGAACATTGGAATATAGTTTTACTATCATACCCATAATAAAAATAACAAAATAATAATACATGAAATAATGATTGAAAATTCATAATCAAAAATATTATAAGACAATCAAGAACATCAAACATGCGATCAAATAAAAGGCACAATACATATAATTTGTGGTATAAACATAATCCTATAACATTGTTCCATATATTTCAAGGTACATTGGAAAAATAAAATTGGGACCTTCATGGGGACTACTCCTACTAGGAAGCACAAACAACCACCCCCAGTCATAGTCCTTTTCCTATAATTGATCATGTTTCCCCATCATCCCATTGTGGATCAGGTTTCACTGACTTTTTAATGTGGATCAGGTTTCTGTATCTTCATATAGTTTTTTGGGATTCTCTATATTACCATAGTGTATTGGTTCCCCCTATTCAACATTGGATCAATCCTATCGACATGATTCACATCATTATCACATGATATATAAATCATTACCCAATTCATTGGAGGGAGATATAGGTCCAACCAATCACATAATTAAATGATACATGCTTACGCCATAAGATAGTAAAATTTACATCATATCATGACCTATAAAAAGAAATGAATTTCATAAACATAATATCATAAGAAATGAAATGATATAGGTTTAATAATATTTTATCATATAATTACATATTTCAAATAAATTAGTTTCATATTCTTTTCATAAAATTATAACCTGTGAAAAAAAAATAGTTTCCAAAATCAAATAACTCATTGAAGAGGAATGATTTTAAGACCCATAATTATATCTAAACAGAAACAATTTAATAAATAATATTATTGGAAATATTGGATAATTTCCATAATGAATAAAAACTATAAAAATGTATTCTTTTTTATATGGAGAATGATTTTCAAATATCACATGGAACGTTTTGTTAGTTAAAAATCATTTCATTGGAAACACCATCTATTAAAAAATTGATAACTAATTTCCTTATAAAGAATAATTACCATTTATTTAAAACATTTCTTGAGTAGAAAAACCAATTATATTTGAAAAATTATTTTTAAAACATTAAAAATTTTTAAAAACATTTTCATACAAAAAAAATTTTAAAACATATAAAGGATTCTACGAATCATTTAATAAACATTTTTACTGTAAAATATAAGAGAAAATAGCCTTAAAATTATTTAACAGATTTTTATAAAATCCTTTATAACACTAATTTAATAATGAATAATTTTGAAAACATTTTTTGAAAACACAGCATTGAAAGAACATTGATTTTTGATAAAAATGTGAGATATAGTTTTATTTTCATAAATAAATTTCATAATTATTATAATTAAAAAAAAGTGAAAATAGCACTAATAAATTTATATATAATGTATAACTAGAGGACAAAATAATTCATGCGTTTTAATGAATTATCTTGATGAATAATTATTTATATTCTAAAAAAGGTAAAAGAATTACATGGAACCAACATGTCACGGTGGTCTGTAGTGGTGAAGGCCTAATGCATCACCTTGCACAAACAAATTACATTCCCGGAATAATTATCCAAAACGAGACAAGTTCAACAAGGGATCATCCAGTCTACTGCTTCTAGAAAGGGAATCCACATCAAAGTTGGCTGCTCTTGGGATATGATGGACCACACAGTCTCTAGGTATCGTTAAAATGCATTTACGGATAAGATAGATCAAAGACCATGGTATCTCACCCTTAGCTGTGATTGCCCAAACCAATACCTCCGAGTCAGATTATATTTCAGTGTAGTCTAGGAAAAATCTGATGCATAGTGTTATACCTGTGAGAAAAGCCTGGATCTCTACTTCAAGAGGGCATCCCAACCCGTGGTAGCTACTGAAGGTCATCGCAATAGAACTGTGCCCATGTGAAATAGAGACAAAAATACATTAATGATTTTTAATATTTTGACCCATAAACTCCATGATAAAATGATAATAATATTTATATATATACCCATAAATTAAATTATAATTATCATTAAATATATTCGTGGGATATATACATATATATAGTATAAAAATGAAATGAGTGGTGAACATGGCATGTATCTATTAGATATTAGTAGTTAGGTATGAAAACACGTACAAATTCATGACATTATTTTTAAAACGTAAATCCACCATTATGACAAATAAATGTTATTTATTTTCAAAAAAAATAAAAAATTACTATATATAATACAAAATATGTTTCACTTGTGACCTATCATTACCGATTTTTTAACAATTCCTTGTTAAAGTAATGTTTCGGGTAATGAACTCTTGGTTTGTAGTACGAGTTGGAACCTTTTTTTCTTATTCCTATAACATAGATATTGATTTAAATATTTACATAATGAAATATATTATATATATAATATGAATTCATTATAACAATATTTACTTTAATCTATAAATGATAGATATATTAAATGGAATAAAACCAATCATAGAGACAGTAGGTCATACGTACGCATGAACATTGTTTTCGTTCTCTTATCGTAATAAATGAATAACTAATGAAATATATGTATATATATATAATAAATATAGTAGAATAATTATTTCATATTTATAATATATGTTCACTAATCCCATCCCTAATACATTCCATGTAGAGTGTGAAAGAATTACATCACATTGAGGAGGTGGTAGTCCACACATCTACAACCGAAGTTATCATATATAAACCAAACGAAAAGCATGAGGGTATGATTTTTATAATAATTAATGAAGCATAAATACATATAATATATCATATATTTTATATAAAAACATATATTCTTAATAAAAAACAACCATGGGATTTGGAAGTTAAAAAACAAACAATTGTTATTTCATGAGCTTCTAGTTCGCAATCCATGAATTGTAAGTTCGTTGCATATATGATGGGAGGGTCTGTATGTGTATGAGTAATTAGAAACAAAAAAATACCCATTATATTAATTAAAATTTTATATATATATTCATTATATACATAATATTTATTGTTGGATAAATAAATGAAAACAAATATTATTATTGAAGAATGTTACCATGTTTTTGGGTAACTCCATTTTGTTTTTACCAAAACACATTCCTAGTTGGATTCATTCCTTTGGTGAAAAATATATCTTTACATGTGAGATTTTGGAATCATTGTTTTTAATATCATTGAATAGCTAATGGTCTTGAGGGGTGTAAATAAATGGGATGGGTGAATGCCTTTCTTAGTATAGAAGTGGCATTTTTAAAATTTTCAAAATGGAATTCTACCAATGTGTTTTCTTTGAAACATGGATACAATAATGAATTTTTTTATAAATGTATGTATAGGGTATAAATATTGATATCTAATGGATTTTGGATTAGCTTTCAGGTCATTTTACTTTTATGTGTAAGGCTTGGTCGCATGTTAAGCTAATATTCTACTTAATCATTATAATTAATAGTGATTATTTTAGAAATAGATTTTTTATGAAATCTATGATTAAATTATTTGGTATTATATATAATTATGATTAAAAATTATGAATACATTTATTTAATTTCCACTCATAGGTGTTTTAAAAATTAAATCCACATTAATCATGGTTATGGGATGTCGATTCAGGTTTTTAATCTAAAATTGCTCAAGGATTTGGAAATTTTATATCCAATTTCAATGTGAATTTTTTTAAATTGACAAACTTTGAATTAATGGATGAATAAATGATATAATTAAAGATTAAAACTGTTGGAAATAATAAATTTAAATTATAAAAAAATTAGAACAAAAAAATTGTGAATTAAAATATAGTATTATTCATTATTCATCAAAAAATTATCCATTAGTGAAAAATAAAAAAATTCAACAAAATGTAATTTTTATGTCCCCCTTTTAAAAATTGATTTAATTTTTTCAAATAAATATAATTAATTTTTCAATAAAAATTGAAACTGAGATCTCCATTAAATGCTGGTAAAACTATAATTTAGAAGAATACATCTTTTAATTAATAAAATTTTATTTATTCATATATTTGTCCTCTACAATATAGTAGATGAGTTTAAAAAATATTTATTTAATATATAATATATAAATTAAATTGTGAAGTAGAATAAAATGTGGTTTGATTAATTTATTGATATAAAATTGTCTTTGTAAATTAAAAATAGTTTTTTAGAAAAATAATTTCAACATTTTCAAATTGTTCTTATATTTAATTATAATTATTGACGACAAAAGGATAAATTTTATATACATGTATAAATAACATTTTCACAATTTAGTTAATTTAATTTATGACATACATTCCAACATCTAGGTTGTAATAATAATAATATAATAATAATAACATAAAAAATATATTTTGGATCGTTAAAAATTAACCTTTCATTAAACAAAAGAAATCCAATTGACTAAATATTATGTGTAATGTAGGCCAAAGATATTTATTCATTCACCTAATAATAATCTATTTGTTGACGCTCCTTTCGTCACAGAATCTAAAGATCGGAAAAGGGAATATCTGAGCTCAAAGTGATTAATCCTTTGAAGAAACATCAAAAATCGACAAAGGGATAAAAAAAAGAGAACATTGCCCATATATCGCGCAAGTTCCCTCTTGGTCGCGCAAGTACACTTGCGCGCCGCCTCAATACTTGTGTGACTCCTCATGTTCGTGCAAGGGACTTGCGCGACATATGTGGTAACCGCCTGGTAACCGCCCAGTAACCGCCCGGGGTCTTCTTTTGCCTATAAATAGACCCTTTGGGCCCCCCATTCGAAAGGATCTTTTTCCAGAAACTCGGATTGAATCTCCCGACGCCCAAGTCTCTTCTCAAAGCTTCCGGAACACTTCTAAGGTAATTTCATACCTAGAACGGAAGATCTAAAGAGAAAAAGGAAGGCCTAAGTGTTGAAACTTATCAAACACTTGCGCGCCTACTTAATTCCTTCAATATAACTTGCGCGTCCCTCTTCTGGAAGAACCTCAAGAGGATGGTAAATGGTTTAATAAAGAGTCGCTCAAGCATTTCAATACTGGTTGAAAATCGCGCAAGTACCCCTAATGTCGCGCAAGTATACTTGCGCGACCAATACTTGCGCGCCGCCGCAGGACTTGCGCGCCTTTCAAGACTTGCGCGCCCCTAGCTTTTTGGGTGCCCATCTTGCCCATTTTTACCCCTCTTAAGCCATTTCACCCTTCCTATTCAAGATTCAGTCTTCAAGATACTCTTCAAAGCCATTTATGGCATGATTTCTTGATTTGACATCCTTATCTGAAAGGAATTCTGTGAAATATCTCTCAAAACCTAGTGATTTAAACATCTTTATGTCACCAAAGATTGAGAGTTCATTCATTTCAACCTCATCCTTTAAGATGAGAGAATCCTAACCTGGGTCTCCTTTTTCAGGAATAAATCCCCAGTTATAAAAACCTTTGATCTGGGCATCTTTCTTAAGAATAAGCCCCAATCAAGTCCTTTAATCTTGGGCATCCTCCTCAGGAGTAAGCCCCAAACCATAATCCCTAACCTGGGTCTCCTTTTCAGGAATAAGACTCAGTCATAACCTTGGGCTTCCTTTTCAGGAGTAAGCCCCAAGTCCCCTAACCTAGGCTTCCTTCTCAGGAATAATACCTAGTCATAAATCTTGGGCATCCTTCTTAGGAGTAAGCCCCAAGTCTCTTAAAATTTCTCTTAACCAGTCATAAATTACCTTTTATTTGGGTTTCCTTTTCAGGAATAAAACCCAATCATAAGTCCCCTCCTAACTTGGGCATCCTCCTTAGGAGTAAGCCCCAAGATTAGAGTATTCAAATCTCCATGAAGCACATATAACTTTGTGGACCCTGTTCTTGGATTTTCTCCCTAAAAGTAAATCCTAAACCTTCATCTATCTGGGCAGTCATCTATACATAAGCCCCAAAACAAATTCTTATGATTGCATCTTTTATGGCACAATTGTCTAAATTTTACCAATACCTCTTGTTTCTCACACCGAACATGACTCACGTGAGCTTAGAGTGTAAATGTAATTATGACATTCATCTTTGAGCCATCAATCATAAACATCATTCCTTGAACTACGTGGGTTCTGATTCCTTTTTTAAAACAAAGGATACATAGGTAGCCCATTTATGGGTTCGATCCCAACATTGAAATAATCTCTGTCCTTCTGAATGACGATAAACTTCAAGTGCCCCACTGAGTGGCTTTAAAACCAGCCTGGTCATCAAAATGACCAAGAGACTTTTATATAAATGTTTTGAAGGATACCATTGACCAAGAATCTCTAAACAAATATAGATGATTCTATATTGATGAAGAACCTCGAATACATATAAAAGATTCTCTAAATTTCTTTCATATTTAATCATTGATTGTTAAAACTAAAGGAAAGCTCATTTTATACTTGGTAATGTAATAAGGATTCACGAACTTAACTTAAATCTATAAAGAGAGTCCCGGAGTAGACAATAATTCCCCTAAAAAAGGTGTGATGAGTCCGACCTCCCATCCTCTCGACCAATGAAAATTCCTAAGCCTCATTAGCCCACAAGCTAATGAGCGCCTGCCTTTGGAAAGTAGGTCCAAACGGATGTGGAATCATTGTATGTTTCCGGTTCTACGAACAAACCCGTTAGAAACCGATCGGAACGTTTGAATCTCCCGTCCAGGAGGTCATCCCCGGATTCCGCGCGAAACAAAAATGGTGAACCCGACGTGAATCTTTAACCAAGTTAAAGTGATGTTCTTCTTATCTGTTAGGCCCTTTGGGACAACAAGGCAATCATTGACATATGATCATCCAAAATATGCAGTAGCCGGATTCATCTTGATTATGTCTGTTACATGGAACAGGCACTCTTTTTTCAAGATCTTCTACAAAAATGGCTTTCCTTAAATTCACCCATGTGAATACTGCTGCTGGGAACACCTCTACTGTGAGGTCTGCTGCTGTGAAAACCAATGCTGCTACTCCTGCTGGAACGTCATCCGCTCTGAGGATGACATCACCAACTCAGCGTCTTCAACGCTGTGTTTCTAATGCACTGGTTAAGGAGTACCGTCGCAACGGTACTATCCCAACTCTGGAGGCCGCTCGTCAAGCCCTCCAAGTTAACAATTCTACCTGGTCATCCGGACAACGGCAACCAGCAATCAAGAAGCAGACGGTGCTGACTACCGTCTCCAACCGTTTCGGGTCGTTATCCCCGGAACGCAATTTCCATTCACTCCCTTACTCTGAGGAAGTGAATGAGCAGGTCCCGCAGGACCTTAATTCAAAAAGACAGGAGTCCTTCTCAAAGGCTCCCATCAACAATCGCCGCCAGACTCGTGCGGTAGTGCGCCCTCAACATGATGAGGGTACCGACTCCAGGCATTCAGCTCAGGTTCCTCGAACCTGAGCAGGCAAGATGAACAGCCAGAGACGGAATCCGGTTAACAATAGGCAGGTTGTCATCCCTGCCATCTCCGGAGAAGTCCACCAACCTAACTTGGTGGCAAATAACGAGCAGGCATACACACCTGTTCGTTTTAATCCCGCTGTCCAGCAGACTCGTCTGGCAGCATCAAGCCGATCCCGCCAGGCAATTCCGGCGGAGTACCATAGGCAGGAACATACACCTGCTTATACATCAGCAGTTAGTCAGCAGGCTCGTCTGACTACATATGGTGGATCTCGTCAACCGCGTTTGGCGAAGTGTAATCAGCAGGAACATACACCTGCTGATACTAATCAAGCCTACCAACAGTCTCACTTGGTAGCGCCCGGAGAAGTCAGTCGGAAAGTCCCGACGACAAACAGGAGGCAGACTAAACTCTCTGCCTCCACACTTGAGTACTGTCAGGATTCACTGACAGGAAAAGGAGGACAGGAGCAGGCACATACACCTACTCCAAGCCCGGAATGGACGTATATCCCCGTTCCGGCAGCTGAAGTCACCAAACATATTTTGTCAATGGTGAAAGAGCAGAAGCAAATTCCTGCTCATATTCTGGATGCTTGCCAGGATATCATAACAGCTTCAACATCATCTCAGGGACAGACACATAAATCTATCCCTAGCAGTGGAGTGACACATCAACAATTCACTCCGGAACAGACACACACATCTGTTCCAGTCCAAGAGGGTTATGGGGCATACTCCCCCATATCATACGGACAACCAAGTCAGGCACATACACCTGATTTGAGCGATGATTGTCAGCCTAACCTGACCATCTTTCCTGATCAGGCACATACACCTGCTCAGAGCAATCACTTTCGTCATCAAGTGGTTTCTAAAGCGAGTAAGAAGGCATCTAAGAAAAAGATCCGCCCAGCACAGTCAGGAGATCAAAGGCCAATCTGCAACAAGGCCTTGCTCGATGCTGGAGTTCTTGAAGCCCTCAGACATTTATCTGTCGGAATTCAAGATTCTACTCCCTCAGTTCCCAATAACAGGAACATTAATCCCGAAGGTCTTCAACAGACACTTCCTCATGAAAACTTTCTTCATGAAAATTCTGTCAATCTTGAAGTTTCTTCTTCAGATGAGAGCCACAGGAACCCTCTGTGTGGTCAGAAGACCAAGGAGCAAGAGATCTCATCTTTTTTTGTAACCCATCATTATGGTCCTCCTCATGGTGATGAACTTCGCTGCGAAAGTCCTCTCCGCAGTAGTGATTCACGTTGTCTCGAAAATTCTTCAGAAGGCAATGTAGTGACGAGAAAGCCCTCCTATCTCGAGGCACCTGCAAACGTAAAACCAGTCATGTCTGATGCTTTACTATCGGAAGGTGAAACTCTTTCTCCATCAGAAGATAGCTTGGGGTTCAGGTTATTCTCCGAACCTTCCCTGGGTCATTCATCTTCCAGCATGAATAGTGATTCCTCTACCAATCTTGTTGAATCCGATGAAGCAACAAGGAAACACCAACTCTGGTCCAAACAGGTAGAAGAATCTTCATTTAATGATAAAGAGGAAATGCTGAACATGAGGAAAAAACTGGCAAAAGGTGAAGTACCAGTCATGTTTTGGCCTTTGGCTGATTCACAGTATGACATTCCAAAGATGTTGACGGATGATGGAATCCGTGATATTCGTCTCAACATATGGAAAACTCTTTGTCAATTAAAGAAGAAGGTATTATCTTACGATGAATATGAAAATCATCTTAAGATAATAGAAGGGTTACAATGCCAGATTGATTTGGCATCTCTATCAGTCTCTCGGTATCCGAAGGCTGAAAAGCAACAGAGAACCCTTCAACGTTCATGCCTTGGTGCACTAAGAAGATTGTGTCAGTTAATTTCCAATGCTCCATCTAATGTTCATATCAGTGGATGGGGTGTTCACGGAGCACTACATTTCACAGTGCTTTCCGGTCAGCAGAGCCCGCCGAAAATGGTCTCATGCAATGTTATTGCCCATGGCCGGCCACAGTCAATGGGCTTTGTTCATAATCAAAAGCTTGCTCGAGATCAAGCTTCAACTAGTTCCTCTCAAAGTCAAGTATATAGAGAACATGTTGTTGAATTTCTCCTACATCAAGCAGGCGAGAATATTGCACAAGCCTCTCGTCTGGAGCAAACACGTCATCAAATGACAGAAGTTTCGGAAATCATCCAACGGTCTGTTGAACCAGGTGATAAAAGTGGATACAGGTTAATGCATCCAGCTAATCTCCGAACTAAGATTCGCAAGATCAAGAGAGATTTTAAAAAGATCTCAGACATAGCATGTCAAGAGACACCCCAGCTTGCCAGACTGGGGACTTCTCTAACCCAACCCTCAGAATCAACAAATGGGATTCGAGGAGTTGAGCGGAAGCAACAGGAACACCCCCAGTCCACCGGACTGGGGACTTTTTCAAATCTTAAATCCCTCCCTCAGAGAAAGTCAGTATTCTCTCGATTAGGGAATAAGCCTCAAGAGGAACGAAGAGCCAAGATGTCAGGAGATTCTCTCCAAGTGACGGTTCTCCATGAAATTCCTGAGGGATCAAGTCAACGGAATGCCATGTCTTATCATGGACATAGAAGGAGACAATATCACAGAAATGCTGATAGAAAGGATTCCATGAAATATGCATCCATTAATGTCATCACTGTCGTTGCTGCTGATTCACCAGATGAGGCTCAATCAGAGGGATCAGACGAAGAGGTTCCTGCTCAAGAAGTCGCGCACACAGACCTAAATGAAGAAGGTGTGCGCACACGTAATCAAAGGCTTACCCAAAATCTGGGTATTCCTTCAAGTAACCCACATCCCCCTCTCCGAAAAGGATCCAATAAGGGGAAAGGTAAAAATCAGGTTACTTCTCACCCTTCCTCTGAAGGAGGTCAATCGCTCTCATTAGAGCAAAGGTTTGCACAACAGGAGGAAGAGATGAAAGAATTAAAAAGGTTGAATGCAGAACTACTTCAGATTAGTCTTCTTCTTAAGAATGCTGAAGTCCGACAGCCGAAGGAATTTGTTGTAACTACTGAGATGGATCAGGAATATCCTCCTTTATCAGTACACCCACAGAGGTCTAATCCTACGGGTCAAATGCAACAACGGTTGGCAGCACTACCATTAGTTGCAGCACCAACCTCCACGGCTGTCCAAGCTCCATTCATTGCACCTACTCAAAACCAAGTTCAACCTGATGTTTCTCAAAAGTTAATAACTACTATTGAGTCATTAACAGCTCGGTTAGAAACTATGGAAGGGAAACGGGCGCAAGTTCAACCTGAAAAGAAAGTTTACCCTGAATGGGTAGATTCAATTTCTCCTCCATCCAGTTTTGGAAACCCTATTTTCCCTACTTTCAATGGATCAGGTGACCCTGAACAACATTTGACGCATTACGTGTCTTGTTGTGATCCTATGATGGGAACTCCAGAGCAACAAGAAGCAGTGAAACTCAGATGCTTCGTGCGAACCTTGCAAGGAACAGCTTTTGTCTGGTATACAAGCTTGCAATCCCGGTCAGTCATCGGATGGGAGGATCTTCGTCAAAAATTCCTTCTTCAGTTTAGCTCAACTTTGCCAAAAACAACAGTTTTCGATCTTACAAACTGCAAGCAAAGGGAGAATGAAAGAGTCTCTGATTTCATTGCTCGTTGGAAGGGATTAACGTATTCCTTGAGTTTATCACTCCCTCAGGAGGAATTGTTGCCAATCTGTGTGGAAAATTTGCGTGATGAATTACGCACGCCATTGATCCCTGTGAAATACACAGGAGGGTTTCGAGACCTTACTTCAATCGCTCAACAGATTGAAGATTCCCTTATGCAGGCTAAGGTTAAATCTCGTGTAATTCCATCAGCTCCAGGAAGAAGAATGGGTAAAGCAGAAACTGCTACAGTTCTGCTTAAACAGGAACCTGTACCTATTTCTACTTCAAAACCTTCATCTTCTCGAAGGGCTCCACCTCCTGAACGCCAACAACAAAGGCTGTTTCGTCCAAATGATCAAAAAGATCAACGACGAAAACAATTTGAGGATATAAAGAGTAAAACATACTCTTTCCGAAGTGAGCAAGTTCCTGGTTACTTCATTTCAGCTCTGGAAAATAATTTGGTTCAATTACCAGTGCCGAAGAAACCAAACAAGGAAGGAGATGAAGACCGTCCCAATTATTGTCCTTTTCATCAAATGTTGGGACATCCCATCCAGGAGTGTTTTGTCTTTAAAGACCTCCTACAAAAGATGGTCGACTTGGGACAAGTCAAATTGAAGGGTTCTTCAGCTCATGTAGCGTGTATTACCGCTACAGATCCAGAAGAAGGAGGCGAGTGGCAGGAAGTCAAAAGCAAAACTGCGAAAAAATATGATGATTGGATGGTCAGAAAGACAATCAATCGGACCCATTCCATTTTGCGAACACAATTGAAGAAGCCAATTGTGTCTCCTACAAAAGCTGCAGTAAAGCCTCCATCAAAGGACAAATCCTCAAAAGGGCAGCGCAATTCAAAGAAGAAAGAGGAATCAGGAGAAGATGAGTATGTATCAAAGCCTAAATTGTCTTTGACTCTGGCAGATTTCATGCCATCTACTTCAAAGCCACGGGCACCGTCCCACCAAACGGCACAGCCTAAACAGGCTAACCAGGCCGAGTCTTTATCAGACGAAGAGTTAATCTTTGGTTCTGTTAATATGATTCAATTAACAGATTAATATTCCAGTCTTGATGAGCCTGAATTCCCTGTATCAAATAAAGGAACCAGAGGAAGTTCTAGAGGTTCAGGATATAGGGGAAGACGTGGATCTTTCCGAAGCCACTACTCTAATTCTACCCCTGCTAGCACTGTATATGCAGCAGAAACTCGTGGTAGAGCCCTTCAGCGAGCTCAAAATGAACAAGCAAGTTCTTCTGCAAATGGCCAACTCAGCTTCGGCACAGTTATTTTGGAAGACCGATTAAAGGTTCCATCTTCTTTATCTCATCAAGCAAATGGATCTAATCAGTCTAATTTTCCAAAACCAAGGATGTTGCCGACTTCAATACAAGATGCATCAGCTTCCAAAGCATCTGCTTCCAAGGTACCTGCTAAACCGCATATTCCCATTGGGAAACGCAGGCCTCTAGATCAAAAGTATGATATATTGAAACACTTGGCCCAAGTACCAGCCAAATTTTCAATTTTGGATGCTTTGAATCTATCAAAAGATCTTCGGGAAGCACTCATCGAAGCTTTGTCAAGTCCTCAGGAGTTTGAAGCTGAAATTGCTGCAGCTGAAATTTATCACATAGAGAATAATCCTGCAGAATGCCATGCAGTGATATCTTTTACTGATAAAGATGAAGATGATGTTGTGCATGGGCACATAAAACCTTTGTACCTATCTGGCAAAGTCAATGGTATAGATGTTCAAAGAGCTTTTATTGACAATGGTTCAGGAGTCAACCTCATGCCCATTCGCACACTTCGTCGATTGGGCCTCACGGAATCTGATTTATCTCCTTCTACCATGATGTTGCAAGGATATGATAAAAATGAACAAGAACCACTGGGAGAAGTTACGCTCAGAACTTAGTTTGGAGATCTTGTTTCCAATTCAGATTTCATGATTGTTGATCAAGACTCAGCTTTCAATATCTTGCTTGGAAGACCCTGGTTACATCATCATGCAACTATTCCGTCATCATACCACCAATGTCTCAAATACTGTTTCGATGGTCAAGTTGGAACATTGTATGGTGATAAGGCCCCGTTCAAAACATGTGAGTCTCAATACATTGAGGCGGAATTTTATCACATGAAGGGAAGAGAAAAATCTACAATGAATGAAATTACCAAAGTTAATGCTCCATATGTTTTGGAAAAAATTCCAATAAATCCATTTTCACATGTGAGTACAGATTATGTGTTACCTATCAGTCAAATTGACAAAATAGGCCCAAATCAAAATACTCTTATGGAAAGATCCATAATGTCAATTACGGCAATCGAGCCAGACAACATGGGAGAAATTGGTAACTTACCAAGCAGTGATGAAAGCATAAGTGGTGACGTTTTCATTTCGTCTGCTGAAATCCAACAAGTCTATACTTCGCTAATCAGGCCAGAAGAAGTTATAGCAACACCAGAGGTGAATGTTGATGTCGATTCTCAATCCATCATCTCCTCTTTATTTCCCAAAGAAGACCATTTTTCATCAATAGGGTCGGAAATGGAAGCTTCTTCTTCAAAATGTGAAAATTTTGACATCTCTTATGATCATGAGAATTTCGTTTTTTCATCTACTTTGAAAGTAGAAATGGAAGAAATAACACATGATGAAGAGGAAGAGGAAGATCTTAGAGATGCTCCTCCAGCATTTGAAGAGGGTATCTCTACCACTGTGGATGAACTCAGAGAAGTAAATCTGGGTACAGAGAAAGATCCACGCCCCACTTTAATTAGTGCGGTCATGACCCTTGAAGAACAAGAGATGTATATTTATTTTCTAAAGCAAAATAAAGATATTTTTGCTTGGAATTATACAGAGATGCCTGGCCTTGATCCTGATGTTGCCACCCATCATTTGGGTTTGCCAAAAGAACATCGAGGATTCAAGCAAGCTGCGAGAAGAACACACCCAACCTATGCTTCCAAAATCGAGGCTGAAGTGGATAAGCTTATCAAAGCTAACTTCGTCAGAGAAGTTCAATATCCCAGTGGTTGGCTAATATTGTCCCAGTAAAGAAAAAGAACGGACAAATTAGGGTTTGCATCGATTTCAGAGATCTTAATCGGTATTGTCCCAAAGATGATTTTCCAGTTCCGATTACAGAACTCTTAATTGATGCGACGGCTGGCTATGAAGTACTTTCTTTCATGGATGGATATTCTGGATATAATCAGATCCGAATGGCCCCAGAAGATGAGGAATATACATCCTTCAGAGCTCCTCAAGGTGTGTTTTGTTACCGGGTGATTCCCTTTGGTTTAAAGAATGCAGGTGCAACATATCAACGCGCCATGCATCGTATCTTCAAACCTTTTCTAGGGAAATTTGTTGAATGCTATGTAGATGATTTGGTGGTTAAATCCAAACAACGTTTTGATCACTTGGCTGATTTGGAAATCATATTCCACAAGCTTCGACAACATAATTTGAAGATGAACCCCTTAAAATGTGCTTTTGGGGTAACCTCAGGAAAATTCCTCGGCTTTGTTGTACGCCATCGTGGTATTGAAGTCGATCCTGAGAAGACCAAATCAACCCTTGGTATGTCACCTCCTCAGAATTTGAAAGAATTAAGAGGACTTCAAGGACACTTAGCCTATATTCGGCGTTTCATCGCCAATTTGGCAGGCAAAAGTTTACCTTTTACCGAATTATTGATGAAAGGAGTCACTTACCAGTGGACTGAAGAATGTCAAGAAGCATTTGATGTTCTCAAGAAATACCTCTTAAGTCCACCAGTACTCATGCCACCTGTTGAGGGTAGGCCTCTTATCCTCTATGTGACAGCTTTAGAGCGATCATTGGGTGCCTTTCTCGCTCAAAAGAATGATGCTGGGAATGAAAATAGTCTCTACTATCTTAGTAGAACTATGCTTGAAGCAGAAACCCGGTATTCGAGTATTGAAAAATGCTGCCTAGCATTAATCTTTGCAGTTCAGAAACTGAGACACTACCTGCAACATCACGAGGTCCAATTGGTATCTCGTAATAATCCACTCAAATTCATCCTTAGTCGTCCAATGCTTACAGGATGTCTGGCAAGGTGGGCGGTTATTCTACAGCAGTTCGACATCCAGTATGTGTCTCAAAAGGCAATTAAGGGCCAAGCTCTGGCTGATTTCCTGGCTGAACACCCTTCAGTGGAAGACACGTATTCAGATATCGAACTCCCTGATGAGGAAGTTTTTTCTATTCAAGAGAGTCCTCAAACATGGGAAATGTATTTTGATGGTGCTTCTAGAAGTCCAACAGGGAAGAAAATGGAAAATCCTAAATTCAACAAAGTTGGTTTAGGAATTGTGCTCATTTCTCCAGATAAGGCAGTGTTACCTTACTCCTTTTTGTTGTGGGAAGGTGGTACCAATAATGAAGCTGAATACCAAGCTCTCATTGCAGGCTTGGAGTTAGCGCTTCAAGCACAAGTGAATCACTTAAAGGTGAAAGGTGATTCAGACCTGGTAATCAAACAAATCAATGGGGATTATGCCATCAGAAAAGAAGAATTAATCCCTTTGTATGATTACGTCAGAGAGTTAATGTCGGAATTCCCTACAGAACCGACATTTTCTTATGTCCCAAGATCACAAAATGCTCAAGCTGACGCACTGGCTAATATAGCCACAGCTTTAGAAGATCCAAATCGGGACGAGACAACCATCTGTATTGCTCACCGTCGTGCAATTTCACCTTATGTTCAAGTCAGAACAGAGGAAATTAATGAAATTATTCCCATTCCTGAACCATATGGTCATACTACAGGATGGATGTCACCTATCAGGGAATACCTTCAAAATGGAACACTTCCACCTGATAGAGCCGAGAGAGAACAAATTCGGCGACGTGTGGTCAATTTTACTCTTTATGATGGTCCAAACGACCTCGATAAAATTCTCTACAAACGTGGTTTTGATGGAGTTCTCTTCAGATGTATTGATGGTGAAGAGACAATGGCTGTCATAAAAGAAGTGCATGCAGGAGTCTGTGGTGCCCACCAGTCTGGACATAGATTGTCTGATCAAATTCGAAGGCTTGGATACTTCTGGCCTTCAATGATACAAGATTGTGTTAATTTCACAAAGAAGTGTCATTCATGCCAAGTATATTCCAACTTCATTCATCAACCTCCAGAGTTGCTTCATACAGCTAAATACTCATGGCCATTTTCCACATGGGGAATGGATGTGGTGGGACCTTACCCTTCAGCTACAGCCAAGCAGTTTAAGTACATTCTTACTGCTACTAATTTCTTTTCCACTTGGGCAGAGGCAGTACCTCTCAAAGAAGTCAGTTCTAAATGCATTGTTAGCTTCATCAAGTCTAACATCATTACTAGATTTGGTGTCCCTCATACCATATTGACAGACAACGGCACCAACTTCTGTTCTTCTGAGGTAAAGAAATTGTATCAAGAATACAACATTAAGTCCAACCATTCATCTCGATATCATGCAGCGGCTAATGGCAAGATAGAGGCCTTCAACAAGACTCTTTCAAATATACTGCAAAAGATGGTGGATAAAGATAAGAGGTCATGGCCTGATAAACTCTATCATGCTTTATGGGCTTATCGGACTACCACTCGCAATGCAACGCGGTCTACTCCATATTCATTGGTATATGGAACAGAAGCAGTCTTGCCAATTGAAGTTCAATTTCCCTCACTCAGAATAGCCATTTGTGATCAGTTATCAACAGATCAGCAATCCCAAAAGCGGTTGAATGAATTGGAACAGTTAGATGAGAAAAGATTGTGCACTTTTCACCACTTGGAAATCTATCAGAATCGGATAGCACGAGCTTTTAACAAAAAAGTTCGTCTTCGTTCATTCATTCAGGGAGAATTGGTATTGGTTCTCAGAACACCAATGATACCAGGAAAGAAGCCTCCCAATCTTGAACCAAAATGGGAAGGACCTTATTCAATACATAAGGTCTACTCCAATGGAGCGTATTCTCTAATCTCAATGGATGGAGAACACATCACGACTCCAACTTATGCCAGATTTCTGAAGAAGTATTTTGTATAAACACAAAATATTGTTCCCAGAACCAAGACTCTTACATTTGGTTCATACAGAAATGGTCCAGTATGACCTTAAACTACAACTTCGTCCAACATGACATTAAACTGTGTCACACTTTTGTCCGAGATGACATTAAACTATAATACGTCCAGCATGACGATAAACTGTACGGTCCATGCATATGACCTTAAACTATTCGCACTTATGTCCCTGCAACATGACACTAAACTGTGCAGCACCAATTTTCCTAACTGCAAGACTTTAAACTGCATAGTCCCTGATTTTGTCCTACATGACAATAAACTGTATAGAAGTTCCTATATTTTGTCCGAGATGACATTAAACTATATTGTGTCCTAGCAACATGACATTAAACTGTGTGGCACTTTCATCGTCCAACATGACGTTAAACTGTGTCAGTTCCCTTATCGTCCAACATGACGTTAAACTGTCACATTGGTTACTAATATGTCCTACATGACACTAAACTGTATATGTCCGAGATGACATTAAACTATATTTTGTCCGAGATGAAATTAAACTATATTGTGTCCTAGCAACATGACATTAAACTGTGTGGCACTTTCATCGTCCAGCATGACATTAAACTGTAAAAAAAAAAAAATCCCCAGAACTGATATCCTCATATTGGTTCACCTTAGTCCTAGCTACATGACTTTAAACTGTACAGAACCAGTTCGTCCTTGCTATATGACGTTAAACTATACAGTAATGGTCCCGTATGACTTTAAACTGCATCATCCCTGGTCCATGTATATGACCATAAACTATTTGCAAATATGTCCAGCAAGACGTTAAACTGTGACGTCCTAACTACATGACGCTAAACTGTATAAAAGTCCCTCACGTCCGGAAAGACGTTAAACTATATAATCATCAAAAGTCCAGCATGACATTAAAACTGCACAATCCCCCTTTCGTCCAATATGACGTTAAACTATATTGTCCCCATCGTCTTAACTACATGACGCTAAACTGTACAGAAAGTCCCTTTTTTATGTCCTACATAACATTAAACTGTACATCGTTAAGGTTGTTATTACCTCTTGTTTCTCACACCGAGTATGACTCACGTGAGCTTAGAGCGAACATCAACCATAACACTCCCTTTGGGCCACTAACCATGTGTAAGTCCCAACAATATTTTTTTATTAGATCATTGTCCACAAGAACAACTTGATCATTGATTCATTCTTTAATTGAACTACACGGACTTTGATCCTTGCCCTCCAGGCTGGGTATGTAGGCAACCTCCCAAAGGTTCAAGCCCAAAAACAATCTCTTCACATTGGTTCACCACCATCTCATATGATGATGATTTGTGAAACCACCCCTGGAATCAATATCTTTACATTGATTCACTTTCGTCCTTGTTATATGACGTTAAACTATACAACACTTTTGTCCGGTACGACAATAAACTACAATATTCTTTGATTTCCTCATTTGAGAAGGAACCATTATTAACATTGATTCTTTTTTCAATCATGGTTTTCATTTTTCAAAAGACTACGTACATACATGGTAATGCCTAAACGTTTTATCTTAGGTTAAAACCATCATTGCACTAAAGTCCCCTTTTCACCCTTCACATGTACGAACCAAATTTGTACAAAGGGTAGATCTAGAACTACGTGGACTTGATTCCCATCCTTATGGGATACGTAGGAACATTCGAGTGTCCCTCGAATCCAGTCCCAAGTCTTTTGGGCCTAACCCCAAATTTCACTTTCCGTCCCTTGGCTGAAAAGTATTCATGAAAACACACACTGTGTATTCATTATTATGGTCCGAATTCTATGACCCTAAACTAAGATCACTCATACTTTCGTCCTGCATGACGTTAAACTGCATTTCAAGAACTACGTATGGCTTGATTCTCATTCTTATGAGATACGTAGTGAAGTCCAAGTTTCAATTCAGGACCCAGCCACAACATGATTATGGTTTTCATTGACCTGTGTATCTCTATATACATTGGAAAATACCCATCTTTATGTATTATAATCCTAACCTTAAATATTTTCAGATCTTCATAACCTTTTTCATGACTTATAGTCACAAAAATGTCAAACTTCTGAGAATTCTTTTGCCTGACTATGCAGCACGTGCCCATAGGTGGCCTTGCATTAACAGTCCACATAACAGACTTGTCAGCCAAGAGATGCTATTTATTTGACCATGCAGCCAATGCCCATAGGTGGCCCTGCACGTTTTCAACCCCCTAACGGGTTTGTTAAATAATAGTAACTTCATTCTTGGGAAGAATGCCTCTTTTGTCCTTATTTGTCTTAAACAACAGTATGTAGGGATCCGCAAAAATAGCCATCCTTAACGTATTTGTCCCATATCCTTTTTCATGATCTGAAAGTATTCAAGTCTATGGTTTATTCTTCTTCCCTACGTTTGGGTCAGACCTTCGTAGGAGTGATATTCATCCAGTTCTTTGATATTCTTGTTTGGAAATATCTTCTCCATATTCAAGTACCTCTTTCCATACAACAAACTCTATGCTTTAGAAAATTTGAATCTCCATAAACTTTCACTAGCTTTTAGCACTAGGAAAGTAAATTTCTGGGAGTTCTTTTGCCTGACTATGCAGCACGTGCCCATAGGTGGCCTTGCATAAACAGTCCACATAACAGACTTGTCAGCCAAAAGATGCTATTTTATTTGACTATGCAGCCAATGCCCATAGGTGGCCCTGCATATTTCAACCCCCTAACGGGTTTTGTTAAATAATAGTAACTTCATTCTTGGAAACTACTTCTTCTAATGCCTTTTAGCTCTTTTTCATATCATTCCTCAGATTCAAATACTCTTAAGCCATAGTTTACATATTTTCTCTCATACTTGAGTATGGTAATTTGTTTTCAGATAAATTGTCAAGGAATTGTGTCAATTCTAATCCATTTTCGGTCAAAGCTATTTCGACCTTAAACATTAACCACTTTATGTCCGGCGTGCATGACTTTAAACTGCCCACACAAAAGACAAAGGAACTCTGAATAAAAGTCAAGTTCTAGCTCACTAAATATACATTTTTTTGTATGATTTAGGTAATATTGAGCAGTTAAAAGGTTCAAAGTTTGTAGGGTTATTTGTAATAATCCTAGTAAAAATCAAACTATGCTTACTAAGCCCATTGGCTTAAGTAAATTTGAAGCAGGTAATGGAAGAATGCAAGTACAAATGATTGAAGACAAAAGTGTTTTTCATTGATACACAAGAGTTAGAAGGACATCCACAGACTGGAATATCTTCTCTTTTTCAAGAATTACAGAAGATTGTCAACATAAGTCTTCATTTGATGTATAGCATCCTGAGCCTTATCAACAGTTACTTGAAGCTCGTGCACTTGACCAGCTTCACTCTTTTCAGCTTGCTGAAGTGCCTTCTTAGCATCTGCAATGGCTTTCATGCCATTCATATGAGTTTCATCCAATGATTTATTAAGCTAATCAAGCTCCCCAGTAACAGCATCTAACTGTTGCTGGAGTTGCACCTGCTGGACGACCTTTTCTTTGATTTTTTGCTTCAGATCCTTCATCTTGACAGCATAATCAGCTTCAGCCTGGGATATCGCAGCCTCAAATTCGCCTATGTTGACTGACAATTTCACTCTGGTCAAATCTTCGCGACTTGTCTGCATTTGCTCCCTCCTGAAAATAATCTGTTTCACCGCAGCATGGATCTTTTCGTACCCAAAACCACCAAGTCCCATTATAACAAATTGGGATGACAATCGGGAAATTTTTGATGGTAGCTCTTCTAAAGGCACCCCCGATATGATGTTTCATATGTTGTTCCATGCCTTACATCGTGAAAAGCTGAACGCTTTGAGCATCTCTGGATCTGATTCAACATCTTCGTCAGAAGGGGGTATGTAATCTGGAATTAACATGCTTAAGGAAGTGCCTCGTCCTGCTCTTTCCTCTCTGACTTGGGCTTCTTCACTTTCAATTCCCGTTGGGGCAGAGGCTGAAGCCTCATCTCCGGATCTAGCCATTACAGTTGAGGGCCCTATATGATCAATTGAAAGATTTTAGTTGAATCTTAAAGGATAACAAAAGAATGGATTGTCTTGCATATAAAGTACAATCACAAATATTGTTATCCCTTACCCAATGGTGGTTCAGCAACATGAGAAGACTTCTCCCCATCTTTCCCGGTTTCAACAGGATTTTCAAGATGGGTCTCAGGAGAGTTTATTGGATTTAGCTCTACTTGAGCTAATGTTTCTGCAATGATAGGGTTGACATCAGTGTCCACACCCTCTTCGGGCATTGGCAGTTCAGCAGCTTCTACGGAAGAAACTGGATATTATTTTACATCATTATTAGAAATATGTTTTTTTTTAAAAGAAAAATTTGGGAGAAGGGTAACACTCACGCCCAAGGTCTTCTAAATCACATGACAATCTAGCATGATCATAAAATTCTTCAAAAGTCATTCCTTGATTCATCATTTCATCTAATGATACTTCCGAATCTTGGTTAGTCTCACCAGTGGGAGCATTTGCTACGTCTTCTTGCTGACTTATGTCATGCAACCCCTGACCCTGGACAACATCTTCAGTAGTGGGAGGGATACTGGGAATGGATGGTAGCTCTTCTCTAGGAGCAACCAAGTTAGCTTGAGTCTGTGGTTGTTCTACAGCACCCTCCACGACCTTTAAAGAAGGATCAGTCCCTTCCCTCAAGGGGGAAATTGAAAAAGCCCCTACAATCCTCAGAAATATGAGTAACCATATGATTATGGGTATAAACTCGTGATTGTTCGAAGGACTTACCACTGCTAATGAAACGTTTAGCTAAGGATTTCCTCCTTCGTTGCCTTGGCTTCTTTTGTTTTTTTGGAGTTTCAGTTGTCTCCTTTATTGGCACTTGGATTGGCGAATGAAAGGCTATGTCCAGGGCCTCATTCATGGCCTGCTGGCCTGGAGATATCTCGCCTGGTTCGCGAGGAGAATCAGCAGCAGCCCCAACAGCGGTACCACCATGGCTATATTGTGGCGAAGGAACCCCGGTCCCTTTCTTTGCAAGCTGCAAGATGAAGAAAATAACTTCCTTAAGTAACAAAGCTTCAACTGAAATCAAGTTGCAAAGAAAATAAGGAAAGAAAACTTACATCTTCAGGAGCCACGTACTCTTGCCACTCCTCATCTCCAAAACCACCAGCCCCCTCAGTGGTGCCACGATCAATCATTTCCTTCACCCGCCTGGTGATAGGAACCGAATTATCAGTGGCATATATGAGCATTTCCAGCTCTCTGATATAAGCTCGCACTTCATTGGGGTTATCTCCGTATTGAAGGTCTTTAGAAGCTACAAGATATCCTATCCCAGGAAGTTGTAGGCCCTCACACAAATCCAGCCAGGCGGTCTCAGTATCACAGTATAAGCTCTGCCATAGCTGAACAGCCTCTGGTCTTAGATATAAAGGCTGTGAGGAAGGTCCTACAATTATTGATTTTAATTTCTTCCCGACTCCTGCAACTACAGATAGAGAATAAGAAAGTGAGACGTATTACTTTATAAAGTAGCAGTGATTGAAGTTATTACAATCAAATAACTCACCAGGAGCTGATGGAGTGGGTCTTTTAACTCTGGCCGGAGGATTATATCGGGCACGAAACCGCTTTGCTGCCGGTTGTGCCTCATCATCCCCATCATGATAATCCGAGGAATCAGTTTTAGAGGAGGAGTCTGTTGAACCTATTTCAGGAGGAGAAGCATCACCTTCATGAGGAAGAGTTTCTTTCTCTACAGTCCTCTTCCTCTTTCCCGCTTGATATACAGGGTGATTCAATATCCCTTTAGGGTATGATGCTATCCAGTGTTCGGCATAAAATGTAGTCAGATAATGTGCCGCTTTTTCAACTGGTAGATCAAATACTGCCCCAGTCTTCTCTCTTGATGTCAGCAACCATAGTTGTCGAGCAACCATCGGATGTTGCTCTAACCTGACATGTACTGGAGGGGATACAACAATCTGTTGCAAACATTTTAATTGGCGTGCAAATCTATATGGAGCATAGGCCTCGCATATGATTTCTCCATCAATCCTGGCTACTAACACGCCATCCCTGCAAGATAGCATGTATGCCCTCAAATCCAAAGGGGCTTTCCCATCATCAACAAACCGCCCAGATGGCGGACTTCCATAAGGAAAGATGTTGAATTCCTTATACATGCTTAGTCTTACTTTTATGTCATAACCATTGACATCTAATGGAGCAATTCCAGAGAATGCTTGCACTGACGGTCTGAAAGAGCTTCCAGGAATTTGTAATCCATTCTGTACATTGTAAGTCCTGAAGTGAGTGGCGATCCATCCCCACAAAACCTGGAATGGTCCCACTATTCTTAAAGGAGATTTACCCTGGAAGACGTGAAGTAAACTCCTGTGAATCTTTGCTAAAATGGGGGTAGCTAACCCAACCATTTTTCCCTCAGCCAACTTGGCCGCAATGACGAAGGTCCCTGGCCTAACGCCTCCCTTCGAATCCCTGACCGGCAAGAGATAAATACTGAGCCACATTGCCAAGAAACCCGCCAGACGAGTTTTCTTTGGAATTCTTTGATTCACATCATAGCCCCATTTTTCAAACTCTCCTGCTTCTAGAGTTGGCCAGAATGTGCCAGGAGCTCCTCTCTTCTCAGGTTTTGGACAAGTGGTAGGACGTCTGGGCCGGGTATCCTTGGATTTATTTTTCTTGGATCCTTTTTCCTTTGGCTCCATCCTTTTCTTCTCAGTAAGAAATACATTCATCCATTCTTCCGGATGGATATCTTTTCTGAAATGAGTTAATGAGGTCTCTGAACTCTTGATCTTGTGAAAGATTTTGAATAATTCTCGAGCCAAAGCAGGAGTCTTCTCTGGATCATTCCAAGTCACCTTGGGAGGAATGAATTCATCATACATATCGCCCAATATTGGAGCTCCTGAAATCTTGTGGACATCCCACAAACTGATACCTACTTCTCCATGAGTCAAGTGGAAAGAATTAGTCGCTGGACTCCAATGGCTGAGTATCTCTGGCACGAAGATATCATGTCTGTAAATATATGTTTGCCCAACCCAAACAGCCTCATATATTGCAGCTCTCTTCATATCCTCAATAAACTCTGCGCAAGTCTGTCGCACCCAGTATACCCACATCCAAGTTGGTTTCACACCTCCCCCAGGACGGAAATCCCAACTTTTCTTCCAGCCTTTGGATTGATCCATCTGAGCATTTCGGAAGATTGAAGGATGACAATGTGGTTGAAGCTCAGGTGTATGTTTTTTCAGATCTGGTGTGCAAGGGCTATGATGCATCACATAAGCCTTCTCCACTGTTCCAGCAGTTTGAAATGATCCTCCGCCTGAGATATTTGCTGAAGCAAAATTGGTATAATTCTGAAACCAAGAAAATGGAAGATAATTCTTTACTTCTGGAATAATGACTTCTTGCAGATGACCATGACCATACAAAGGTAGGTAAGTGCAGTGAGGAAAGTCGTGATGATATTTCTTCAGATACTTAGCCAAATCTGGAAGAGTGCTGTTTTTGACAGTATAGTAATCAGGGCCAATGATATTCATCATATCATCTATCCGCTTGCTAGCCAGTTCATCAATTAATCCAGGTCTAAGAGCCATTGAATCTGCACAGGAGTTGAATAAATTAAACTCTTAAATGGGTTTTATTTTTCATAAAATTTGTGAAAGAATTTGAAAAAAATGGCTAAGGCATTAAGGCGCGCAAGTATGGAGATGTCGCGCAAGTGATACATGTGCCGCGCAAGTTTTGGTCGCGCAAGTATTACCGCGCAAGCCCTATTACCTTGAGAGTAGCGCGGCAGCGAAGAAACAGTGAAAACAAGAGACTTGCGCGGCGAGGAAGACTTGCGCGACGAGAGCTCGAGAAATTCGGAACTTCAGATGCCATCTACGGCCGGAAGCGGTATATTTATAGGCCAGGGGGCCTATCTGCACGCCGCACCCAGAGCGCTCAAAGCCTGCGCGACGCAGACTTGCGCGCCACCCACTGACGCTGAAAGACTTGCGCGCCCTCCCTTTTCCTTTTGAGGAATTCAATTTCCTCAGAGTCAAATCCTCATTTTCTCTCTGGATCCAACTCTGAGGGGGGACTTTTGTTGGCGCTCTTTTCGTCACAAAATCTAAAGATCGGAAAAGGGAATATCTGAGCTCAAAGTGATTAATCCTTTGAAGAAACATCAAAAATCGACAAAGGGATAAAAAAAGGAGAACATTGCCCATATATCGCGCAAGTTCCCTCTTGGTCGCGCAAGTACACTTGCGCGCCGCCTCAATACTTGCGCGACTCCTCATGTTCGTGCAAGGGACTTGCGCGACATATGTGGTAACCGCCTGGTAACCGCCTAGTAACCGCCCGAGGTCTTCTTTTGCCTATAAATAGACCCTTTGGGCCCCCCATTCGAAAGGATCTTTTTCCAGAAACTCGGATTGAAGCTCCTGACACCCAAGTCTCTTCTCAAAGCTTCCGGAACACTTCTAAGGTAATTTCTTACCTAGAACGGAAGATCTAAAGAGAAAAAGGAAGGCCTAAGTGTTGAAACTTATCAAACACTTGCGCGCCTACTTAATTCCTTCAATATAACTTGCGCGTCCCTCTTCTGGAAGAACCTCAAGAGGATGGTAAATGGTTTAATAAAGAGTCGCTCAAGCATTTCAATACTGGTTGAAAATCGCGCAAGTACCCCTAATGTCGCGCAAGTATACTTGCGCGACCAATACTTGCGCGCCGCCGCAGGACTTGCGCGCCTTTCAAGACTTGCGCGCCCCTAGCTTTTTGGGTGCCCATCTTGCCCATTTTTACCCCTCTTAAGCCATTTCACCCTTCCTATTCAAGATTCAGTCTTCAAGATACTCTTCAAAGCCATTTATGGCATGATTTCTTGATTTGACATCCTTATCTGAAAGGAATTCTGTGAAATATCTCTCAAAACCTAGTGATTTAAACATCTTTATGTCACCAAAGATTGAGAGTTCATTCATTTCAACCTCATCCTTTAAGATGAGAGAATCCTAACCTGGGTCTCCTTTTTGAGGAATAAATCCCCAGTTATAAAAACCTTTGATCTGGGCATCTTTCTTAAGAATAAGCCCCAATCAAGTCCTTTAATCTTGGGCATCCTCCTCAGGAGTAAGCCCCAAACCTTAATCCCTAACCTGGGTCTCCTTTTCAGGAATAAGACTCAGTCATAACCTTGGGCTTCCTTTTCAGGAGTAATCCCCAAGTCCCCTAACCTAGGCTTCCTTCTCAGGAATAATACCTAGTAATAAATCTTGGGCATCCTTCTTAGGAGTAAGCCCCAAGTCTCTTAAAATTTCTCTTAACCAGTCATAAATTACCTTTGATTTGGGTTTCCTTTTCAAGAATAAAACCCAATCATAAGTCCCCTCCTAACTTGGGCATCCTCCTTAGGAGTAAGCCCCAAGATTAGAGTATTCAAATCTCCATGAAGCACATATAACTTTGTGGACCCTGTTCTTGGATTTTCTCCCTAAAAGTAAATCCTAAACCTTCGTCTATCTGGACAGTCATCTATACATAAGCCCCAAAACAAATTCTTATGATTGCATCTTTTATGGCACAATTTTCTAAATTTTACCAATACCTCTTGTTTCTCACACCGAGCATGACTCACGTGAGCTTAGAGTGTAAAAGTAATTATGACATTCATCTTTGAGCCATCAATCATAAACATCATTCCTCGAACTACGTGGGTTCTGATTCCTTTTTTAAAACAAAGGATACATAGGTAGCCCATTTATGGGTTCGATCCCAACATTGAAATAATCTCTGTCCTTCTGAATGACGATAAACTTCAAGTGCCCCACTGAGTGGCTTTAAAACCAGCCTGGTCATCAAAATGACCAAGAGACTTTTATATAAATGTTTTGAAGGATACCATTGACCAAGAATCTCTAAACAAATATAGATGATTCTATATTGATGAAGAACCTCGAATACATATAAAAGATTCTCTAAATTTCTTTCATATTTAATCATTGATTGTTAAAACTAAAGGAAAGCTCATTTTATACTTGGTAATGTAATAAGGATTCACGAACTTAACTTAAATCTATAAAGAGAGTCCCGGAGTAGACAATAATTCCCCTCAAAAAGGTGTGATGAGTCCGACCTCCCATCCTCTCGACCAATGCAAATTCCTAAGCCTCATTAGCCCATAAGCTAATGAGCGCCTGCCTTTGGAAAGTAGGTCCAAACGGATGTGGAATCATTGGATGTTTCCGGTTCTACAAACAAACCCGTTAGAAACCGATCGGAATGTTTGAATCTCCCGTCCAGGAGGTCATCCCCGGATTCCGCGCGAAACACTATTTTTACTATAGATAATGATACACTTCATTTTTCATATATTGAAATATATAGAATGTGAATTCATATAAAAAAATCTATATTAAATCTTTTGTGCAATGAAATATATCAAAAAAAATTATATTAAATTGAAAAAAAAATCACAAATATATCATGGTGTTACATAAAAAAAATGTTCCCTAAAAAATGAACTACAACATCAGCATCATGGGTCCTATTATCCTTTACCACTAAACAATTTCTAACATAATTAAATTATATAAGGATATAAAAGAACTATAATGAGCTATTAAATAACCATATAAAATCAATTACCTATATATCAAATAATTTCATGGAATAATATGTTCTATTGAGATGTTTAATATCACTAAGATATAGGTCCATTAAATTGGTAACCCGGGGGTGACTTAAAAAGACACGAGAATCACTCAAAATCCAATCCAGTATAATAAGGAGTAGAATACATTTATAGATGTCCTTTGGGGTGTAAATTATTAACATTAATAAAGTGAATTAATGAAATTTAGAATTGTCTCCAAAACCATTTTCGGAAAACATCTAATAATAACTCAGTAATTGTACATGAACTATATAAAGGAGTCATCCCATACATGGTACATATACTTGCTTTTAAATGTTTGTAATTGCAATTTATTTATATTTTTTAGGTATTTTAATGGAAATAATATAGTTACGTAAATTAGTATACCCAAGATTTTGACAAGAGAGTGAATGAAGATGCCAATCAATAAATGATTCAAGATGTTCTACATAGTCCAATGATCCACCCACTTGAGTTTGAGTGATACAAATCAGGTGGTTTACCCCCATGTTATATGAACCCTTATTATTATATTCTTAAATATTAAAATCTTTAAGAAATAACATCCACTAAATAATCATGGGAAATGCATCTCACTACTTCAATAGATATCGTACATCTGCACTGTTGGAAAACAAAATTCATTGTGATCCTTATAAATAATAAAAAATATATCTAAAACTAATAATATATAATGAAACTCTTTTTAATATTTTTTTGTAGTTTCTATGGGATGAATACAATATCGTAATGTCATAACCAATCACATTTGAATGTTCCTTGATCCTCTGTCATATAGCTTCTCAAATTGAAAATGTTGGGAGCATCTTACATAAGAACAAAAACATTATCCTTTTGAATCCAATGAAACAAATTTCAATAATATTTAATTATGTGTTGATTGGAAGCAACCTTTTATAGTAGATTTCATATATCACAAATACTATTATGATATGGAATTTTGGAAATATTTTTGACCTTAAATCTTTCAAACCCGATTCTATATACTGAGATTACATAAACCAATATAATTCCCTTATTCACTATGAAATCAAATAATTATAATGTTATACCTATTTTTATCTCAATTTAATGATGAAAAAAATTATCCAAACTCATTCAACACTCATTAAATTATGATCATACACAAACAAGTCGGCCATAGATACATCCATGTATGACCTAGGTAAAAAAGTAAAAGATACTCACCATGAAAATATGTAAGGTACCCCGGGCATTATAATGTGAAAATAGAATCATTATGTAGTTAAATGTGCCAAAAATGCCAATTAATGTCTTCTTAACATGGTCATATCATATAATGGAATCATAGAAATTGATTTAGAAAACATCCAAGAGGTTGTAGTGTTTTCTTCCTATAAGTCTCTCGATAGTTTTTTCAATGTATATTAGTGGGAACATACCTTTTCAGGTTGACTGAATCATTTTCCTATAATCTATTCACAAAAAACAATTATTTTTTACTCTCAATGGGAAAAACCATAACATTCTCATTTTTTTATAATGGTGAAACAACTTTTCTTAATACGAAATATAAATGGCGTGCACACTCAGAGTCAATTGTAGGATAATTAATTCTTTCTTATTTTCGTTTTTAACCTATTTCAGAATAACTTCTATTTGGGTGGGGTTATGTATCGTTTTTTGTTTTCTAATAGGGTTTTCCCCATCATACAAAAAATACAATATATGAAAACTATTAAAACAACTAATACTAGGTACATATACAAATGACCACCCAAATGACTTAATATACACTATATAAATATTTAGATGTATTATTCCATGATCATGAAATATATTTTATATATTATTACAATAAATTCTTGATCATTCATAACAAATTAATATATGTTTAGTGGTATTGGTTTGAGTTCTAGTTTGTGTGAGTTATGTATTGATGTAAATTATGTGGGTAATTAAATGTTTGTAATATTAATGTTAGGATGTGAACATAAATCATTAAAATAAATTAATAGTGTCCAATGTCCATATACGAAATCAATATACATCTCATAAGAATAAATTACATTCTTAGAATTCGAAAATGAATCCATAATATTATCATAAATGATCTTTTTTAATAAAAATAATAGGTTGGGAGGTATTTTACAACATAAAGATGGAAATAATCATTTTTTAATCTCTATGAATGAAACTGTCCAGATTTGGATGGGGCTGAAAATAAATTTTTTCAATTCATTACAACATGGGTCAGAATTGGAGATGAAGAGAGCATAATGGTCCTTTGAGGGGATCTACATAGAGCATTGAATATTAAACCACATGATCTCATCTCCAAACACCATATAAAGTGTACCCTGATTAACATTAATGATTTTATAGGTTTTTTTGATGAAGGTAATACCTAGAATATTTAGGTAATAGTAGGTAACCTAATAATACTCAATATGCAACACAAAAAAATAAATTGGAATGATCAAATATACCGCCTGAAAAAATACATCATCAAGGAATCCCTTTATGTATTTTCTGGATATATTTTCTAATTTCACCCCAAATAACATCATATTTAGTTTTCAAGATGAATAGAGATCAAAATAGAGTGAATCAGGTAATTAATAGAGAAACCCAAATCACATAAATCATCATAGAATTAAAAAACTCTTATGGTACATTGAATGGGGAATTTCCAATTGTCCATTCACATTATAGTCATTGACATGTTTGGTGTTATTATATTAAAATCCTTCCTCCAAATTTTGATCTAATAATTTCTATTTTACCCACTAATTTATATATAATGTTCTTTCAAAAAATTAAATGCCATGGAATTTTCATGATTACTTCATGTAATGGGATAATGAACTAATCATTTTTGAATATATAAAAAATATATTTGTTCAATTTTCCCTTCCAACTATATTCTTGTTTTCTAAAAATAAATTAGTAAATGGAAGTGTTTTATGTGTGATATTATCAATATTTCTTATACCATTATCTTTCTACATTGGATGATCATCCGTTGGTCAAGAATATGAATCTCTGGATTTGGGGTAATCATAGATTACATATTAGGGAAGTTTCATAATATAACCACAGACAAATTATTAGTGAAATGGAAGTAATGTTCCCCTGAGATTCAGTGTATTTTAGGAAGGATGATTTCCAAGGTTCTTTTTTACCAGATCATGGTGGTAAGTTTTAATTTGAGACATTTTCAACTACAGTGCCCTCAACTCAATTTATCTTACCATTAATCTCATTATTTTGACTAAGAAAAAATTCTTTCAAAAGGTAATCAATAATTGAATCTTTACATAATTGGGATGACCCTTAATATAATATACCGTTTTATTCAAAGGGATGAAATCTCTTATAGGGTAGTAGAAAAACCTATGGTTATGGTGGAGGTTGTTGGATGTTTAATTAAAATGTGATCCATTATTAATATATTTATTCAAACATCATGTATGGGTGATATTTACTCCCATGTTTGTAGGTTGGAGAAAAATAAAAACTCTTCTTTTGGAGGAGTTCTTTTAGTTGCTGAAAATATGCCATTCTAGAGAAGATAGATGCTCAATCCTAGGTCTCTTTAAATAGTTTGACACAATTGTATGAGGGTTTGTTTGATTGAAAATTCTATAAGGTCTTAGATGAGTGGGTTGATATATATTTATATAAAAATAAGTCTTCCACACTTTGGATTCATTTTAACCAAATTTTTATTAATTAAATGATTATCATGTTATGAAGGTAATTCCCTATGAACTCCTCTAACTAGTTTGGAACCATTATCCACATGTTCTTAGGGGATTTTATCATATAATCAGTCATTCCTCATATAGAAACGTTTTATTCAACCAATTTTTCTTTTGACACGTCATTCACCATTATCCTCTATATATGTGTGAGGATTTCATAGAAGTAATTGATGAGAATTTTCTCAAATATTTGTTGACCTGTGTGGAATTATAACACCTTCATGGATTGATCCCATTAATGATGTATTAACTAAATATATTTATTCATGATTATATATATCTCTTTTTTAAGTATATTTCTTTTTCAATGTAGAAAAAAATGTATGAAATTTCATTTCAATTCATTCTAACATGTTATGTCTTTGAGTACAAAAAATAAACCCAATCATTTACAGTTCCCTCACATGAGAATGGGGGTTCTCTTAGTTTTATTTTATTATCATAAATTTTTCTTGGATTAATTTTTTATCATACCACATTAAATTCATTATGATGTTTTTTTATCACCACCATATAATCCATCAAATTTTAGGAAAAAATAAATTAACACGTATTTTGTTTCAATGTCAAAATTTACTATTTGATATGAAATACAAGTTAGTTGATTATTAATGACTAGTTAAAATGATCCAAATATGGTTCTATCATATAAAATATATTTATGTATATCCATTGGTTTTAGTTTTATGTTAGTTTTTAATAGGATTCCTAATTAAAAATTCCCATATTAGTGGAATTCATAATTTTTGTAAATGGTGAAACTCATGATCAAACAATATTTTCATATTTTGGCCCTAAAATCATACGATATAATAAGGTCTAGATAAAATAAATCATTTGGGTGGTATCATTTCATTAATTAGATAAAATATTTAAAAAATAATAATTAGAAAATTGTTAAAAGAGAATAAGTGTAAATTAATAGTCAAGAAAAAATAATAAAAAAACAAAAATTAAATTAAAAAATAGATAGAAGGAAAAAGATTAATGGAATAAAAACTTTTTTCAATCTAATGGTTTAAATAAGGTATTTACCTCCCTGGAAATCATTATAATTTGATAGGAATTGTTATGGGATCGCCCCAATTGATGTCTGGCTATTTTTCACTTAGGTGCAGCCGAGTGGTTGACTAAGATCATCTCTTACAGATTTAATAAATTACAAAAATTTCAATATAGTGTTATGAAAGTAAAAAATTTATGGAAATAATCTAATTAAATTCATTTGGTATTCATTAATGATTACAAAACTATAATATTTAGATTGGAGGGAGATTAATTTTTTCGACATTTGAAATTAAATTATAGAAATGATATTTTTTTTAAAAAAAATTCAAGGTGTGTAATAATTATAATTCTACATATTCAGTTATATATATTAATTATCATTTAAATTAATAATTTATTATTTGTTATCCCCCAATTTGTTAACCCTAAAAATATGTGAGAGATAACACAAAATCAATATTAATCTAAAATAAACCATATTATTGATTCAAAACATCTAATATCAGCACCTAAAATTTATTGATGTTTTAAGGATATATTATTTTATGTAGAAAATTAGTGCAAACATCCATTCTAGAAATGAGGATTAATTTAGTTTTAGGGTTTTATTTTATCTCTTTAAATTTATATGATTATGTTCTTTTCATACTAATATCACACTCTCACAATTCTCACATTACTTGACCACAAGTGTTTTGTGTTATGATAGCTTGAAATAAAATTTTAAATTAAAACCCTAATTCATGGATCATATAAATTGAATTAAAATAATATCATTTATTAAAAAAATTAATAAGTATATATGTAGATTGATTACTATGAAAAAATAATCTTCTATGGGTGGTGTAGTCATCATAGATATAATTTTTATTTCCAATGGTTTAGAAATGTAATAACCTAATAAGACATATATTATTGACTAATAGCAAAAAAAACCAAATAATATGAAAATTAATGAGAAAATAATATATAAAAGATAAAACATTACAATATTTATGAAAAAAAAATACAATGTGGTGGAGAAGAAGGACTCATTTAAAGAGGTCCTTACAACAAGAGTTCTAAATCATAAAATTCTAGTAAAAATGGAATTAGACCACTTTTCATCTTCCCTTAATATCTTAATTCATTAAAACCCCTATGTAGTTGATAAAAATAAACATCAAATGTGGGGAGGGGTGATTATTATTACAAGCTGATACAAATATGAATGGGAAAATTCTTAAAATGTTTTTATTCAAATTAAACTGAGAATTTAACCTAAAAATTATTAAACTAATGATCCTTCCACATGGATATTTTGTTTTATTTTTTTCTTCTATAAACATTGCAAATTTGAGGCCAATCATGGGATAGATATAGAAGATGTGGCCCAAAGGATGATGTGTTCTCTAATTTGACGTCTCCATACTAGCATTGATTTCGTGGTCTATTTACACTAATGAATTGAATGATAGATCATGGATGTTCTAGAACAATTTTTTAACCTAATATTTGATTTTTTATTTTCTGAGACTTTATGATAATATAAACCATTGAAATATATTTATTACCAATGTAATATAATGAAAATTAAATGGTCTAACATATAATTTTCATTGAATAATCAATTGAATTTTCTAATTAAATAAATTATGTAAATAAATATATTTATCATTTTGAAGGAATTACATACATTTATTATCAATACAATATTCAAATGAATTTTTTTCTCAATAAACCACATTAGTTCTTCAATGCATGTAATTGGATAACTATGACCTCTTTTTTCTCAAATAGATAATAAATCATGTGTCATTATAGGTTGTTATTAGTGTTTTATTGTTAATATATCATTTCATACCTTTTTTATACAAAGCTTATCTAATTGATAACTTTCAGTACTATGTGAACTCTAATTCCTATTTGTATTGGAAATATATGATTTCAATTCATAGTTAGAGTGTCCATATCAAATTTTTATCTTCATTAAAAGTATAACTATGTGAACTCTTATTTCTATTTTCATGTGATATGTAGGAACCATCATCAAACAGAATGTCACAATATTAGTATAAAAATGACACATAATATATTACCCCAATAAATGAAATAGGGAAAATCGTATACATATAGTTATTTTATCTATTCCTTTCATTCACTATCAATAATTTTCATCAGGGAAAACATATTATTATTAAATCTATATGGAATAATTTAAAAATATGAATTATATATTTAATAAATGCAAGGAGTCGGAAAACATTACCCCCTAAAAATGTGTGGATGATCAAGACAACAATCCTCTCAATTCATCATGTATTCATGGAGACGATGGTATGTATTATAGACAAATATCCATTGGAATTATGGACTATGATATAAAATAAAACAAAAAATACTAATTACCTATCAAATAAAAATGGTGAAACTGACATGTATCATAGATATATAAAAATTACTGATCAATAAAAATTAAGAAAAAATTACTTTAATTTTAGAATTTTATATAAATTTACTCCATTACTTTTGGTGCTTCACTAATGGGTATCCTTGATATTGTTTGTGTTGGGTGAAAAAATCATAATAAAACTATTTAATCATAGTGAAATGGTGCTAGAAAATAAAACCTGCCTCATAAAAAACCACCAATACATCCTTAACACTAATAACAAATAGAATACTATTGACTACATAGTATCATCAAAGGTAGGTTTATAACTATACAATTTCAGATGACTACCTAAGTGTTACATCCCCTAAACTGAAAGTTTTGCATGAATGTCTCCCAATCATGAGAAGTGGGAATAAAACCCATGTGAGGAATTACACAAAAATAAATATGGGAACCATTTCCTTCCCCAAGCACTTCCTGAGCCCATCTCTAGAGTGTGAGAACATGTGCCTCTCATACTAGATAGTGGTGGAGAAAGGATAATACTATATGCCACACTACAAAAGATCTTTGGACGAATCCAATAATTTCGAACTATTTTAAACAAAACCACGCATATCATTTTCATCCAAGGACTAAAAATAAATTAACACTTAAATTGACCCCTATCCAAATCAAGAGATGGATTATCGAATGACTTGTTGGGGGTGGTGGACATCCTGGTTAAAGGGGTATACTGACACTCTTGATTACATTATTTATTTTGTCTTGAATATTCATGAAATAAAAATGTAACAACTTATATATTGGCCACACCAAAGGAATATTCCATCATACTATTACAATTCCAAAGGATACACCTCATATTTTATCTCTCATAAAATAATCATATCACCCAATTTTGTATTCTTCTAAGGATCCTACACATATTTTATCTATTTTAAATTAATCTCATCAATATATTATGATTATGTCCCGAGAGATTTCTCCTTTCCAATTTCCATAATAATATTTATGACATCATACACTACCAAAACCACGTGAGTATACTCATATCCCAACTCAACCCAATGATGAAATTTATTATGCATAGTGGAAACATTGGATTTAACACATATCCAATCTCCCACATATAATACCAAAATATATAAATTTTGATCACCATAATAGTATAATCATATCCTAATATTTATATATATATTACAATATCATCCATAACTAGTAACACATAATTTATCTCATACCAAACCTCCCATACATGAATCTAACCAAACTACACTATTAGAACTATATGAGTTTCTCATATCCTAGCTCTATTATTTTTCACTCAATAATATCCACTGCATACCAAATTGATGTTTTTTTATTTCATAGTGGAATCATATTATTCTTGTCTCCATAAATTGTGTTCACCACATGAGTTGGCTCAAATCAAATCTCAATCAGATGAGGCCCTACAACGCATAAAATCATAATTACGAGAGATATATTATATCCCAGATCCAACATGAAATGATCATCCCCCAATCTAGGTAGAATCACATGCATTGGATCATATTCAAGACTTGATATATAAATCATGTTTATTATTCCAATAGTATTATGATGACATGAGTCCATACACACAAACAATTTAATATAATATTTCTATCATTCATTCATTAATATGTTAAGGGGGAATTAAATTATTTCTTCACAACCCATATAAAACATAAAATATATCTTAGAAAAAATAAATGAGATTGTACAATAAATTCCATCAATCACAAAATAAGAGGTACATGTCTCTATTATGCATGTAATTGTAGTGAAACTACATATCCAAAATGAATATAATGCTATCATAATATAATATCATTATTCCCCCCCCCCCCATCTCAAGAATATTATCATAACATACTAATTAGGAGCACGTAGTGAACTGGGATCATATTCCCTTTCTGACTAGTGACCGGTGTCATTTTTTAACATCCACCGCAGTAAAGGTGCATAACCCCATAGACATATAGTGTCATATCGTAAAGTTAAATCAATAAAATATGTTGGTTCGTTCACCATTCTTGATAGTGAATTTCTATAGCCTGGATATTCCAAATAAAAAAAGAGGTTAGAAAAGTATTCTTACACTATTCAAAATGGTGAAATATACAAATACATAATAATCCTTGTAATAGAAGTTTTATATTTATTCCCACATTCTTTTGGATTATTTGTATATTCTTATAGGAATTCATACAGGAATTGGGTGAATATTCCTACTCCATCTATGGATAAATGGAATCACCCAAGAGACACTTGAAAAAAGTATAATATACTACTAACAGTTGAAGAAAAAACAGTATTATACATTTTAACTATATTAAAATTACTTCATATCCCCACTAAAATGATCAATTATGATGAATTTATTCTGCATCATTTTCATAGTAGGCCCACATACATACAAAACCCATATGGTTGGTCTTTATATCCCTTAACGAATACCGGGGGTGGAACATATCAAATCCTGATTAAATTACATCATACCTGAAGTAATACAATTATTATGTAGAACTCCTCCACAATTCACTAACTTTATCTAAAGAAGAAGTCCATAAGTACACCCAAAATACTCTATATGTTTTCATTTTGGCAGATCATGTGAACTATTTCAATAAAATCCCACATTGTCACAATCCCCATGAATTTATGCCACCATTATAAGGATATCCTCCCACTGTCAGAGCATCATTATACAACTATATTAACTTTATTATATATAGTCAATCAAATGGTTAGATTCAACCACAAATTATATCATCCCAAGTAAAAAAAAATATGAAATTTTAATAGTTATTAATATTTGTGAATTTAATATTTATTTTCCATTAAATGGGATTCTCTGTATGATAGCATACTAAAAATGAAACAAAAGATTTGTTCAAAATCTTATATTGCACACAATGTTGAGCTATACCAAAAAATAATATAATTATATTATTATTTTATATGATAGTAAAAGCCTAGCTGTTGTAATAGAATGAATTAACAAAAATGACTACAATATTATTATACAAATATTTTAATTGTTTTTACATGTATCCAATATGTGTTAGAGGTTTAAAATGTCAATGAATCCAATTTTAAACATAAATACTCAACTCTTCTATAAATGGTTGATTTGCTACTTTATGATGAGGAAACCTTTTTAAATCCTATTTTTACACTTTAATATATTCTATTTGAAGAAATAAAACTCTTTTTTTTTGAATTAGTAATTCAAAATTTACTTTGGGTAATTTATTGGTATTTTTCTGATAATGATAATTATTTAATGAATACTGAAATATACATTATTTTAATACAAAACTACATTTTAATATAATTTTTATATATAGTTATATTATCTTAATAATAGTTTTTAATGTGTAATTCGATTATATTTTGACAATTTAATAAAATTTACCCCATTATAAGTAATTTCACTTTGAAATTGGTCATAAAAAATGTTAGTCTTTTGATATTTATTATTTTAAAAAACACTTTTCTGTTTTCACAATGTGAATCAATTTTAAATTAATTAATGAAAATTCTATTTTTTCAATTTTGTAATTTATTCATCATTTATTGAATTATTAATATCAAATATATATTAGGATTATTTTTCGGTATTTTTTGGAAAAACATCATTTTTTGATGAATAGTAAAAACATTGAGTTGTAGTTAAAAACCGACTTCTTCATATAAATGAATTTTTACCACTTCAATGAAAATAATTTCAAAAATATAACATACATGGTTGTTATAAATAAGTAAAAAATGGTTCAATAGGATGAAAATAATTTTTGTTGAATAGTTACTTTTGACTTTTCTTTACCACTCTTATAGGTAAATAGGGTAATTGAAGGTAAAAATAATATTATTATAATATTAAATTACATTAAAAAATGTCCTGATCATATTGTAAGAGTTATGGCCGACAAATAAAATCCTTGGGTGAGAGTTATTTTCCTCTAAATCCATTTGGTTATGATAATGATAGTATTAAATTTTTATTTAAAGTAAAAATAAAAATATCATAAACATTTATTGTTTTTCTAAAACAATTTTAATGTTGGGTCATATAATTGAAATATTTTACAATAAATATTCATTATAATGCTAAAAATATTTACTACATCATGGTATTTATTTATAATTTTTAGATATCAAATAAATAAAATTATTTATGACATAATAATGATGTGGCGTTTACCTTATTAATGAATGATTTAAATAAATAAGAATATAAAAATAAAAAAATGTCCAAAACCTATCCAATTATTATTGGATTATTTATTTGGAAAATATTCATATTATCTTCTACTATAATTTGTTTTGTACCTTTAGACACTAAAAATAATTATATAATAAAATAATATTTTCAATCTTTCCTAAAGTGCCCCCCCTTCTATAAGGCCCCAGCCATAAACGTTACTTAATCTTGAGTTATTACAAGATTACACATTGAAAATCTTTTCAGGTTTGGAGTTTTAGAGAATTAGATCATGAAACTTGCATTACATTCCACATTTAAAAAAAGTGGTTACATAAAAGACAGTATTCATTCTTCCCATAAATGGAAACATATTTAAAATAAAACATGGATTCTTTCTTGACGCATCCTTGACACTAGCATCACACCATTTACCTTTCCCTTGACCTGTGAAAAACATTTCAAAAACATGGGATGAGCATAAAAAGCTCAGTAAGGGTTATAAAAATATGCAAAGGAAACATGAGTTCATATATATATAAGAATGAAATCATACTTTACCCATAAAACATAGGCACTTTAACATACCTCATCAAATCATGAATAAATCATAGAAATCATAAGACATAAAAGGTAACTTGAGGCATTCATAACATTCTTATGTAGGTAGTAACCCTCTTAGTTATGTTTAGAATACCCACCACAGTATATTCCCTAAATCTCTTTGGAGAAACCTTAAAGTTTCACTCCTTCGTGTTACCCAATGCATTGGAGAGCTATATCGGGCTCACCCGCCCTTAGTTTATCACGGAACCACCTGTCTTCATAATAATTCCCAAGAACCTCAACATAATCATATCACATAAAACATGCATAAAGGAAACATAACATTTCAACCTTTCAATCAGAAGATATCAATACAACACATTGATATAAAAGCATTATCAAAACCATTTTCAATACCAAAATAAAAGAAAAGTAAAACATTTTTTTTATTTTTCTTTTTAAAAAAAGTTATGGGTTGTAGAGGAAGCCGAAATTCAAATAATGGTCAAGGCGGTGGAGAAGTCGTTGTCGCCACATACGTATGAAAAAAAACATTCCCTTTTGTCGTTTAGTAAAATGCTTCGTATAAAGAAATATTCCTTTTCGATAAACCTAAAAGTCAAAATGGTTTATACACCATATAAAAGAAGGTTGTGTATAAAATAAAATATGCCTCAATGAAAGGAGATTGATACGAAGTCCCATACAAAGACGGTATCCTTGGTTGAAGGATAAAACAATTACATAATTATGTGTGACAAAAGAATACACCAAATATAAGTGGATATTAAGTGTAAAATAATCAATGGTCATTCACACATATTCAAAGGATGACATATTCAATAACCACATGTTGAACCCAAAGAAATCGAAATTGGGTTAAGAAGTTCCCTTGACAGCCTAACGGCGCCACATAAAAATAAGTTGATGAGAGATAAAAAGTGTATCTCATCACTTGGACATAAAATTTACATCAATAAGGATATATGAGAACATATCCCAACATAACAATATGTAAATTAAAGGACCCAACAAAAGTAGTCTTTTAAAAAGAGGAAGGTGAAAGGTTCCCTTACCGACTTTGGTATCTTTCAAAACATACACCCCGTGAAAGAAGGACAACACATCATTGATGTAAATACTCATAAACGAAATTATATTACACAAAGAGTACAATAATGGGCATTACATACACCACTAAAAGTAAATTGTGGCAAATGTAGCATAAATCTCACGGGAATAAAAGTGAGATGAAAAATCCCTTACGAAAACTCGGCAGCCTAACGGCGCCACATAAAACGTAAAAAAATGGATTGATAAGATCAAATAGGGTATCTCATCATATTAACATAAATTTTATAGAAAGAGGAATATCAATGAACATCCCACAACATAACAAAGAGGAGCTTAAAAGAAGTTACATAAAGGATAGTACTTAAAAGGAAAGAGAGAGGTTAGATCTCTTACGAAAATTTGGCAGCCTAACGGCGCCACTCAAAACATCAAAAATGGATTGATGAGAGAGAATAGGGTCTCTCATAACATGAACATACAAATTTCAGTATGATTAATATAAAATAACATCCCAATAATAAGAAAGATGAGCTTTAAAAGGAATGACATAAAAGAGTGTACTTAAAAAGAATGAGAGGAGTAGGATCCCTTACCTCGGGTCCAACTTGACTCGATCGTTCTTTAACGTCCTGAATAATAAATTTGAGTTAATTTACACTTTATTATGAACCTTTTTCTAGTTCATTATTATATTTATATCACTTATTTTCATGTTATAAACATTATGTAATCATTTAAGTTAATAATGTTTGTCTTGTTGATATTTGGTTCTTAAGTCGAAAGTGGACTTCATACAATTACATGTTGTTCGTGTGGTAAAATGTTCATTATATCCAGAATTATATTCATGATTTGGATATAATATATATCATATATATCCAGAATATACATATATTTAAAATATTACATAATCATTTATAGGTAAGAAATGAAATGCACCGTTCATGGAGACGGTAAGCCGTACGTACGCATGAACGCTACTTTCATTTCTATGTCATATTAATGGAATTAAAACCAAATGATAGGTATGTATATTTTAATTCCAGAATTATATTCATCATTTATATGTAACATAAATTGTATATAATAACTATAAATCCATCCTTTATACATCCCACATATGGCATTAATGAATCAAATCACTTTGAGGGGGCGGTAGTCCGCACTTCCTAAAATGAAATTATCGTGTTTACCCACAATGGAAATCATAAAGGTATGCCAAAAAATAAAAATACAGAAACATAAACATATTATATATCATATATAAATATAGTTACATCTTAATGTCCACCTTTTAAGGTGTTATATGAGTGTTGAACAATCATCGTTTCGTGAGGCAGAAATTCGCCATCCACAGAAACAGTATGTTCTTTAACCATTTGATGTAGGTGTGTGTAAGTGTAGCTTGAATGCTTCTTATAAAAACATCCTATTATATTGAATATACTGTATTTGTGACAAAATAAATGAATAAAAATAGTTTAGGGGGGTTGGAGAAGCAAAATAAAACAAAAGAACACAAGTGAAGACATTACCATAAAATCGGGTAACTCCCTTTGGTTTGAGCTCAAAGGCTTCCTTGGAAAGGCTTCTGCCCAAAGTGAGGATTCAAGGAGTTATATAGGGATTTGGAGAGACAAAATGGGAAGGGTTTGGCCAAGCCAAAGGCTTTGGAAGTGTGGGTAAGGAGGTAGAGGTGGGGGCCTTTTATAAAAGGAGAGGAGGGGCACTCTTGGAATGGTATAAAATGTAACTTTATTTTCAAATGTGTTTTGGATTTTAATGGTCCCACATTGATGTGTTTCTAGGATAAGGTGATAAGGGTTCCAATACACCTATTCAATAGGTTTTGGACAAGTTTAGGTCTTAGATTTTACATTATCTTTCCATTTTATTTAAATCGTTAAATAATGAGGTCATCGCTGCATCCTCATGATGTCATAAATAATTTAATTTATTTAATGTATAAAAATTATAAAAACAAATACTATGATTTAGGAAATCTTTTTAGCTTTCCAATGAATATATATAGTCTAAAATATCATTTATGTAGACAAAATTAAAAATATTTTACGTAGGTGATACATTCTTTGTTGCATTTAACATTCTTTAAAAATAAAAAGATAAAAAGTCACTTTCTCACAGAAGTGATTCCATGGGGCCCCCAAGTTTGGCACAAGGCATCCCATGGTCGGACATGAGACAACCAGTAGCCTTAGGACACATTTTGTGGTAATTTTTTATTATTATGATATTACCTTATTTTCTTTAACTACCGGATTACTCATTAATCAAGATAATTAAAGATAATTACCGTCGTTACTATTCATAATGTCCAAAATAAAAGAATCTTAATTAAATAATTTGGACCTTCTGATTAAAAATATTTAATTCATTTTACCAAATTCAAAACACATAAATTTCAATAATTAATTTAAAAAAACTCCCCGTTGTCAAAACAAATAGCGGGTTTTTTAAAACAATATTTATGAATAGTTTGGTACTTGTTTATGCCTAATTCCAAAGTGAAATTAATCTCAATGACCATAATTGAATAAAATGGTAATAATATATTCTAATTACACTTTAAAACAAATTAAAAAGATAATATAACCATATAATTAAATTATATGAAAAATCAGTTTTGATGTAAAATGCAGTATTTTTCACTATTCATTGAAAAATGAACATTGTCAGAAAAATACCAAAAATTAACCCAAGGTAAATTCCAATGTCTCAATCATAAATAATATGTTTATTTGGAATAATAGAGCTTATAAAATTGTCAAAAAGTGGATTTAAAAAGGGGTTCACCATCAAAAGGTGGTTAATTGACCTTTTAAATAATATTAGAATGTTTACGCTTAAAAACTAGATTCATTTGCATTTTTAATCCTATAACATTTATTGTAAAGAGTAAAAATATTTGACAAACATATATTATCATTTTGTAGTTATTTCTGTTCATTCCCGCCATTACAACGGCTAGGCGTTAATTACCATTTGAAATAATTTTATTTTATTATTAGAGTGCGACGTAAGATTCCCAAGAAACTCATTGTTGCGTATAGGGTACGCCATCGAGCATAGCATCCCCTTTAAAGTAATATTAATATTTTATTCACAAATATGGATAAATATAAATATGTAATATTCTTTATTTACCTGGGGTGTTACATCCTTCCCCCCTTTTGGGAATTGCATCCTCACAATTTTAAAATTGGGCTTGGAAACATCCTTGAAAGTCCCACATCGGAACAAGAGTCGGTAAAACAATCACTTTTAAATAAATAAAGATAAGTACAAAGGTCACCCGAGTTAACCCATACTAGGATTCTGAGTATGAAAATATGGACATGGAGGATAAAACATGGGGTCATGTTCCGATGGAGAGTGATAGAAAACATGTTTAGGAGAAAGATAACAACAAGAAAATCACAAACTGGTGATGGGTTAAACGGTATTCGATTCCCTAGTAGGAAAAGTTAATAGACAACATTTTTGTTTTAATTTACTTTTTGTTGAGAAATTTATTCATAAGGAAACATAATTACTTATCATTTTGACTTTCATCTTTTATTAGATTTATTACACAAACTCATACTTTCCTCAAAAGACGAGTATTTAGGAAGACGTGTTAACATTAAGAGTATTATAATCAACTTATAGAGAATCACCTAATCCACAAAAGAGAACTATATACTTCCCATGTATTTAGACTTTAACTAAAACCAAAACCAAAAAGGTTAGTACAAGATTAGATAATCCAGAAAAGGATAACCCTTTATAAAAAGAAAATATATTCTTAATCTCCAAAATTTGTCCAACAAACCCCAAAGTTCAACGAGGACCATTCGATAAACAATTTGTCCATAAAATCCTTCAAAGTAAACCAGACTAAGATTGAAACCCAAATATTTGAAGGTTTTTTTCACATAGTCTTCCAAGTTAAATCATAACATTTATCTCCAAACAACATCAGTTGCTCTTAAAGTCTCGTATTTAAATGTAATTAATCCTAATCACATATCCTCCATGATAGGTTAATTATTTTCCATAGATAACCCAAAATCTACTTACTCTTAATTCATAAAATCATCTAACAAAAAAATCAGTCAAAATAACCAGGGACTTCACATAGTCCAGTGGTAGGCGATAAATACCAGTCACACTTTGGTTGTGGGTTCGATTCCCGCAGCTTTGTCCGACACGATGGGTTGTCACACAGTCTGCATGTTGTCCTTTTTCCAAAACTATATAATTATTTAAACATTCCCCAAAATGAGATAAAATCTTCAAAAATAAACATAACATATTTTAACCTCAAGTTTATCTCATGCCTTTCACATCCATCATAACATATAATAACCCATAATTACCTCAAAAGTAAGGATCATATAAACCCAAATGGTTCTTTATAACTATTTCCACAAAAGAACAGATAATTATTCCTTGAATAAAATTTTCATATATTAAACATCAAGGTTACACATACTATAAAAAGTCTTCTAATGTAACCACATCATCAAAAGAGACTTAATACTCTTAAGAATTTGACCATAACTCTTGAAGACCTTATATGTTGACTTCTTACTCATTCAACATTCTTCATGATCCATTAACCATTCCTTTCCAACTTATTCTGAAATACTTCTTTCCTACAAACAAAATCATGAATCATATCCTAAGATTCCAAAACAGGAAAACAATAGTTATGAAATAATCCATACCTTTGATTGGTCATTATCAGTTTCTTCATCGTCAATCGGAATGGAATTAGGTATTGGTAAACGAACATTTGTATGATCTTGGTGATCCCATTCATGAAACTTCTTCATAGGACATGTGTTTTCATAATGACCATTCACACCACATTTAAAACATTCAATTGATCACTCAGAAAGAACTTCTTTCCCTTTCCTCGAGTCAACTAGATGCTTCCTTTTTCCATGGCAGGTTCTTGCTTTATGACCTTCATTTCCACATCTATAGCATATTTTTGTCCCTTTGAAACATTTTCCTAGGTGTTTCTTTCCAAATCTTTGACACATATGTTTTTTAACACACTTACCTTTATGATTATTACCTGTACTTCCGTAGGGATTTGTTTCTCGCATATATGATTCCATAGAAAAATCACCAAGGTTTAGGTGGTCAATCATGACTCTAGATAGTTGGTTGAGGATAATCACAAGGGTTCTCATTTCATCTCCCATATCATTCAGTTTCTTGCTCAAAAAAACTTCACAGTTTCCTTCACATCCATTGTTACTTTGGTGCCTGCTAGATCCACCCATTTACTAAAACCAAAAAGGTCATTGTGGGTATATCAAAAAAAAACCATCATGTACTAATGAGGAAGATAAACACTAAGATATACTTACTCATTCACTTTATCTAAAACTATGACTCTTTCTGAAATCTTAACCATTATGGTAATGTCACTTATGCTTAAAGAATACCCTAACCACTACAGTTATCTAATCCGACCATTGATAGCAACTATAAGGCCCCAACCTTAAACCTTACTTAATCTTGAGTTATTACAAGATTACACATTGAGGATCTTTTTAGGTTTAGAGTTTTAGAGAATTAGATCATGAAACTGGCATTACATTCCACATTTAAACAAAGTGTTTACATAAAATACAGTATTCATTCTTCCCATCGACGGAAACATATTTAAAATAAAACATGGATTTTTTCTTGACACATCCTTGACACTATCATCACACCATGTACCTTTCCCTTGACCTGTGAAAAACATTTCAAAAACTTGGGATGAGTATAAAAAGATCAGTAAGTGTTATAAAAATATGGAAAGGAAACATCAGTTCATATATACATAAGAATGAAATCATACTTTACCCATAAAACATAGTCACTTTAACATACCTCATCAAATCATGAATAAATCATAGAAATCATAAGACATAAAAGGTAACTTGAGGCATTTATAACATTCTTACATAGAGAGTAACCCTCTTGGTTACGTTTGGAATACCCACCACAGTATATTCCCTAAATCTCATTGAAGAAACCTTAACGTTTCACTCCTTTGCTTTACCCAATGCATTGGAGAGCTATATCGGGCTCACCCGCCCTTAGTTTAACACGGAACCACCCGTCTTCATAATAATTCCCAAGAACCTCAACATAATCGTATCACGTAAAACATGCATAAAGGAAACATAACATTTACACCTTTCAATCACAAGATATCAATACAACACATTCATATAAAATCATTATGAAAACCATTTTTAATAACAAAATAAAAGAAAATTAAAACATGGTTTTTATTTTTCATTTTTAAAAAAAGGTATGGCTTGTAGAGGAAGCCGAAATTCAAATAATGGTCACGGCGGCGGAGAAGTCGTTGTCGCCGCATACGTATGACAAAATACATTCCCTTTTGTAGTTTATTAAAATGCTTCGTATAAAGAAAGATTTCTTTTGGATAAACTTAAATGTCAAAGGGTTTTATACACAGTATAAATGAAGGTTGTTTATAAAATAAAATATGCCTCAATGAAAGGAGATTGAGACGAAGTCCCATACAAAGACGGTATCCTTGGTTTAAGGATAAAACAATTACATCATTATGTGTGACAAACGACTACACCAAATATAAGTGAATATTAAGTGTAAAATAATCAAAATTCATTCACACATATTCAAAGTATGACATATTCAATAACCACATGTTGAACCCAAAGAAATCGAAATTGGGTTAAGAAGTTCCCTTGACAGCCTAACGACGCCACATCAAAATGAGTTGATGAGAGATAAAAAGTGTATCTCATCACTTGGAAATAAAATTTACATCAATTAGGATATATGAGAACATATCCCAACATAACAACGTGTAAATTAAAATACCCAACAAAAGTAGTCTTTTAAAAATAGGAAGGTGAAAGGTTCCCTTACGGACTTGGGTATCATTCAAAACATACACCCCACGAAAGAAGGACAATACATCATTGATGTGAATACTCATAAAAGAAATTATATTACACAAAGGGTAGAATAATGGGCAGTACATACACCACTCAAAGGAAATTGTGGCAAATTTAGCATAAATATCACGGGAATAAAAGTGAGATGAAAAATCCCTTACGAAAACTCGGCACCCTAACAGCGCCACATAAAACTTACAAAAATGGATTGATGAGATCAAATAGGGTATCTCATCATATTAACATAAATTTTATAGAAAGTGGAATATAAAATAACATCCCCCAACATAACAAATAGGACCTTAAAAGAAGTGACATAAAGGAGAGTACTTAAAAAGAAAGAGAGAGGTTAGATCTCTTACGAAAATTCAGCAGCCTAACGGCGCCACTCAAAACTTCCAAAATGGATTGATGAGAGATAATAGGGTCTCTCATCACATGAACATAAAAATTAAAGTATTAATAATGTAAAATAACATCCCAATAACAAGAAAGTTGATCTTTAAAAGGAATGACATAAAAGAGTGTACTTAAAAAGAAATAGAGGAGTAGGATCCCTTACCTCGGGTCCGACTTGACTCGATCGTTCTTTAACGTCATGAATAATAAACTTGATTTAATTTAAACTTTATTAAGAACCTTTATATAGTTCATTATTCCTTTTATATCACTTATTTCCAGGTTATAAACATTATGTAATCATTTAAGTTAATAATGTTTGTTTTTTCTATATTTGGTTCTTAAGTCGAAAGTGGACATCTTACAGTTACATGTTCTTCATGTGGTCAAATGTTCATTATATCCAGAATTATATTCATGATTTTAATATAATATATATCAAATATATCCACAATATACATGTATTTAAAATATTACATAATCATTCAGAGGTAAGAAATGAAATGCACCGTTCATGGAGACGGTAAGTCGTATGTACACATGAACGCTACTTTCATTTCTATGTCATATTAATGGAATTAAAACCAAATGCGAGGTGTGTATATTTTAATTCCATAATTATATTCATCATTTATATGTAACATACATTGTATATAATAACTTTAAATCAATACTTTATATATCCCACATATGGCATTAACGAATCAAATCACTTTGAGGGGGCGGTAGTCCGCACTTCCTAAAATGAAATTATCATGTTTACCCACAATGGAAACCATAAAGATATGCCACAAAAGAAAAATAAAGAAACATAAACATATTATATATCATATATAAATATAGTGACATCTTAATGGCCACCTTTTAAGGTGTTATATGAGTGTTGAACAATCATCATTTCGTGAAGCAGAAATTCGCCATCCACAGAAACAGTATGTTCTTTAACCATTTGATGTAGGTGTGTGTAAGTGTTGCTCGAATGCTTCTTATTACAACATACTAGTATATTGGAGATACTGGAGTTTTTACAAAATAATTGAATGAAAAGAGTTTAGGGGGGTTGGAGAAGCAAAATAAAACAAAAGAACCCAAGTGAAGACATTGCCTTAAAATCGGGTAACTCCATTTGGTTTGAGCTCAAAGGCTTATTCGGAAAGACTTATGCCCAAAGTGAGGCTTCAAGAAGTTATAGAGGTATTTGGAGAGACAAAATGGGCAGGGGTTGGCCGATCGAAAGGCTTTGGAAGTTTGTGTAAGGAGGTAGAGGTGGGGGCCTTTTATAAGAGGAGAGGAGGGGCACTCTTGGAAAGGTATAAAATGTAACTTTATTTTCAAATGCGTTTTTGATTTTAATGGTGTCATATTGATGTGTTTAGAGGATAAGGTGATAAGGGTTATAAATCCACTAATCCAATAGGTTTTGGACATTTTTAGGTCTTATATTTTACATTACCTTTCCATTTTATTCAAATCATTAAACAATTAGGTCATCGCTGCATCATCAAGATGTCATAAATAATTTAATTTATTTAATATCTAAAAATTATAAAAAAAATTCTATGATGTAGAAAATCTTTTTATCTTTCCAATGAATATTTATATTCCAAATGATCATTTACTTAGACATAATTAAAAATATTTTACTTAGGTGATACATTCTTTGTTACATTTAACATTCTTTAAAAATAAAAAGATAAAAAGTCACTTTCTCACAAAAGTGATTCCATGGGTCCCCCAAGTTTGGAAAAAGGCATCCCATGGTCGGACAAGAGACAACCAGTAGCCTTAGGACACATTTTGTGTTCATTTTTTATTATTATGATATTATCTTATTTTCTTTAACTACCTGATTACTCATTAATCAAGATAATTAAAGATAATTATCGTCGTTAATATTCATAATGTCTAAAATAAAAGAGTCTTAATTACATAATTTCGACCTTATGATTCCAAATATTTAATTAATTTTACCAAATTCCAAACAAATAAATTTCAATAATTAATTTAAAAAAAATGTCTCGTTGTCAAAACAAATAGCGGGTTTTTGTGAAACAATACTTATGAAAAGTTTGGTACTTTTTTATGCCTAATTCCAAAGTGAAATTAATCCCAATGACCATAGTTGAATTAAATGGTAAATATATATTCTAATTAAACTTTAAATCAAATTAAAACGATAATATAACCATATAATTAAATTATATGAAAAAGCAGTTTTGATATAAAATGCAGTATTTTTCACTATTCATTAAAAATGAACATTGTCAGAAAAATACCAAAAATTAACCTAAGGTAAATTACAATGTCCCAATCATAAATAATTGTTTATATTGAAAAATAGAGCTTATAAAATTGTCAAAAAGTGGATTTAAAAAGGGGTTTGCCATCAAAAGGCGGTTAATCGACCTTTTAAAGAATATTAGAATGTTTACGCTTAAAAACTAGATTCATTTGCATTTTTAATCCACTAACATTTATTGTAAATAGTAAAAATATTTGACAAACATATATAATAATTTTGTAGTTAGTTCTGTTCATTCCCGCCATTACAACGGCTAGGCGTTAACTACCATTTAAAATAATATTATTTTATTATTAGAGTGCAACGTAAGATTCCCAAGAAACTCGTTGTTGTGTATTGGGTACGCCATCGAGCATAGAATCCACTTTAAAGTAATATTAATATTTTATACACAAATATGGATAAATATAAAGATTTCATATTCTTTATTTACCTGGGGTGTTACACCTTCCCCTTATAAAATCCCCTCACCTCTAACCCATTACTCAAACCTCTCAAGCCCCATGGATCATACATCCACTGACAAAATAATATATAAAGATACCTATATTACACCTATAAGACTTAAATTAGGTAGAAGTAACTTCATGAAATGATTTTGTGTCAAACCAATGCGAGTTATCCGATATAAAGGTAACGTCTTCTCTTAAGTTATTTTCTTTTATTTTACTCCTCCACCCCACTAAACTCTTTTTATTCGTTTATTTTATAACAAAACCAGTATCCTCAATATTATAGGATTTGTTTTATGAAATTATGTTAATTACACTTACACACACCTCAATCTATTGGGTATAGAACATACTATTTCTGTGGACGCGAACTACTACCTAACAAAACAATTATTGTTCAATTATCTCCTACCACCTCTCGTGAGGAAAATTATGATGACACTATGAATATTTATTATTTATATTTTATTTTAATTTATCTATATGTTTTTTTAATTCACTTTTATAAAATAAATTTATGCTTTTTATATTGCATAAATATGATAATTTTATTTTAGGATTTGTAGACTACTTCCTCCTCAAAGTGATATGACTCGTTCATACAATACATGGACCATATCATGGATGGAATTTATGAACTTATGTAACATATATAACATATATATTTTTACATTAATTATAATATACCTATGTATCATTTAGTTTTATTTCCATTAAAAATGAAAAAAAAGAAATGAATGTAGTGTTCATGCGTATGTACGGCTTACTGTCCCCATGAACGGTGCATTTCATTTTCATATATCCAAATGATATGAACTATTATTAATACATATAAAAAGGACATATATTATTTATATGATATCTAAATCATGAATATCATTTTGTATATATTGGAATTTTGACCACGTTGACAACTTGAAATTATAAGACGTTCAGTTTCGACTCAAATTCCAAATATCAACAAAACAACTGTTATTAACATAATTGATTAAATAATGTTTATAACAGGGTAAAAAGATATATAAACAGAATAATAAACCTTATAATGGTTCTAAAGAAAGTATAAATTAACATTAGTTTATTATTTAGGAGATTAAATAATGAATAGGTCAAGTCGGACATGAGGTAAGGTGTTTTCATCTCACTTTTTTATTCCTGTGAGATTCATGATATATTTTCCACTATTTCCTTTTGTGTTGTGTATTTACTAACAATTATTGTATTAATTGTCTAATATAATTTATTTTATGGGTATTTAAATCATCATTGTCTGATCCTTCTTTCACATGGTGTATGTTTCATATGTTACTGAATTGGTAAGGGAACCTTTCATTAGCATGTTCTAGTCAAAGACATCTTTTATGTTATGTATTTTATATTTCAATTTTCTTATGTTGAGATATGTTCATATATATCCTTATTTCTATAAATTTTATTTCCATTTGATGATAGACTTTTTTCCATATCATCAACTCATTTTCTAAAATTTAATTCATTGTCGTTAGGCAGCCGAGTACCTTTAAGAGAACTTCTTAACCCGATTTCAATTATTTTTGGGTTAAACATATAATTCTTGATTATATTGCTATATAAATATGTGTTAATGAACTATTATTGTTTTTATATTAATACCCACTTATATTGGGTGTATTATTATTTGTCACACATAAATATATCATTGATTTGTCTTTAATCTAAGGATATGATATTTACAGGGGACGTTGTCTAAATTTACATTCTATTGAGACTTGTTTGTTGTTATAATCCTATTCAATTTTATATGGTGTATATACTTCCATTAAACATATTATATCATGAATAATCTTATAATAATGATATTATAAGCTTTTAAAAATGTTAGTCCTCAATTAATTGTATTCAAGCATCTCTCATTTGTTTAAGAACTCTTTTACTAAAATATCATTTTAAATATTTTAAAGATTAATTCTTGTAAATAGTTCCCCTTGATGTCCATGTTTAAAAAATGGTTTTAAGGTCTTATTTATATGGACATGAATATTTATAAATTTTAATTTCTTTCCAATGTTTCAATCTGCTATAAGATACTGTGATTCAAAAATCTATTTATTAAATGTTTTAAATGCTTTTGAAAATGGTTTGATAAATCATTGATTATGTTAATATCTTTAAATGATATATTTTAATTAAAATGTATAAATGTAATATTACCTTTATTCTTGTGTTATGTGTTATGAAAATTTTTTGGTTCTCGGGCATGGTTTACATATATGGGTGGTTCCATGATAAACCCAGTGCGGGTGAGCCCAAGATAGCTCTCCAATGCATTAGGTAACGTGATACAGGTAAATGATAATGTTTCTCCTAAGATATTATATTAATATATTTTGATGGGTATTACAAATGTAACTCCCTAAATAGATGTGAAACATATAACATAAGTATGTAATTTATGCCATAAGTTTCCTTTATCATTTATTATTTCTATGTGTTATTGATAAATCACATGATTTCATAAGGTATGTTATGATTGAAAAGTATGGTTTCATTAATTTGTATTTATTGACAGGATAAGGATTTCATTCCTTATTTTATAACCCTTACTGAACTTTTTATACCCATCCAATATGTTGAAAAGTTTTATAAATAAATGAATAATGAATAGGGTTATGTATGGGATCAAGGAAAAGTAATGTTGTCTAAAACATGTAACTAGACATGTTTTTTTAAAAGTTTTTTTTTATGAAAAAAATGGAAATTGAATTATAGTGTCTATGTTGTAATTTTTGAGACGTAATTTAATAGTTATAGAATAATTCTTTGAAACTCTAAACCTAAAAAAGATCATCAATTTGAATTATTAACTTAATTCATGATCATGTATTGATTAAGGTCGAGGGCCTTATTGTTGGTATCATAGGTCAGTTTAGACAACTTTAGGGATTATGATTTTTTGTTAAAGACATGGTTATCCCCTATGTCAATTATTTCTGATAAATCCTTTTTTATAAAATTTCTAGACTAAGGAATGTTGGTTACAAATAGAAGTAGGAGGATATCAAACAATATTACTATATATTCCTAATGAAATTCTTTTAATAATTATTTAAAATCCATGTTCTATTGATTGTGAAGCTAACTCTATCATACAAGTCACTTTCAAGTAGTTGTTTGAGATAACAAACACCTTTACTATACCTTGATGTCATCGTGTATCATGGGTTGTATTTAATAAAATCCCATTTTCACAATATTCTCATATTTTCAGGAAAGGTAAATATTATATTGGAATTAGTATATATTTCACCCTATCATAATATTTTGAAGCATATTATTATTTTGAAAAAGGTGGAGAAGAAAATACCAAAGCGCAACCTATTTATTTTTGATTTCACAATACAGTCCCTCAACACATATTTATTGTATTTTAAAGGGACCATTGATTGAATGTTTCAACTCAAAATTTGTCTGACTTTTTTATAAAAATCCCGTTTTATCAAATTTTTAGAAATTATTTGTCATACATGATTATTTTCTGAAATTACTTTTCCATGAACACAGATATGGCCCATGTTGTACAAGGTGTATTTGAATGAAGTAGTAAAATTATTTTGAAGGATCTCTAAAGAATTGTTGCAATTCATGGACCTTCTACCTAAGTGAACAATATTACGATGAAACCATATGGAAAACCTAATAAAGGTATGATGTTATTTCTATAGGGAATAGTTCTATTTTATTATATGGAGGTGAAATAGAAAAATGAAAATATATATATGGCTTAATGAATTATGATGTTGAGGTAATAATGTGTTGGTATTAAAATAAAAGGTATAAGAAATCCTTTTAGGGTAAATCATGTTAGGGTTATCTTTGTGTTTTATAAAAAGAAAAACTCATAAGATGGGTGACGCCCCGTTGCACCCGGAGAGGCCATAAGAATCGAACCCACAACTGAAGGGTGATAATGCCACATCGCCTACCACTGGCCTACATGATGTCCCTGGTTATTGTGACATATATTTTTAGTTAAATGATTTTATGGATCAATAATAAGTTAGTTTTAGTAAATTATGTTTTATTAAATGGATATCCTTAATATTTGAAAATGATTTGGTGATTATTTAATAATGGTTACTTTAGAAAATGTTTTCTCTTTTTGAACATCATATTCTTATGGAAAATAGAATACTATGGGATCTCATTTGTGATGTAATGGTTGAAATTTCATTTTAAAATAATCTATGTTTTTCTTGTTGATATATAAAGATTTGGATTATTTGAAGAAATTATTATCCTATCATAGAGAATATGAGATACAGTTAATTACACTTTAGTATGAGACATTAAGAGTAGTTGATGTTATTTGGAGATAAATGTTAAGATTTCTCATGGAAGACTATGTGATCAAATCTTTTTGAATTTTGGTTTTAAACCATAGTCTGGATTATTTTGAAAATTTTTTAGGACAATTGTGTATTGAATGGTCTTTTTTGAACTTTGGGTGATTTTTGATAAATTTTGTAGATATAGAGTAGTATTTCTTTTTATAATGGATTATCCTTTTTAGGGGTTATCAAATCTCATACTAATAATGTTTTGGTTTCGGATAATGTCTAAGGATGAGGGAAATATATAGTCTTTCTTTTTTTGATTATGTGGTTGTCAAGGAGTTGATTCTAGCACTTCAGGACTGACAATGTATTCATTAATATTCATCGTTTGGAGAAAATATGAGTTTGTGGAAGAAATTTATTATGGGAAAAAAACTCTTCTTGATAGGTGAGAATATTTCCTTCTATTATTAGTCAATCTAAAAAATAAATACCTCAACTTTTTGAAATGTAATGTAAAAAAACATTGTCTGTTACCTTTTCCTACTGGGGAATCAAATACCATTTAACCCATCACATGTTTAGGGTTTTTAGATTGTAGACTTTCTCCTGATCATGTTTTTTATCACTCTCCATCAGAACTTGATGGTTAGTTTCTATTCCATATCCATGTTTTTCTACATAGAACCCTATTATTTATTATCTTGAGTGTCCATTTTTTACTTCTCTTTCTTTATTTTCAAGTGATGGTTTTATTGAATATTTTCCGATATGGGACTCTTAATGATGTTTCTGAGCCCAATTTTAAAATTGAAAGGACAGAATTCTTAAAATGGGGGATGGATAAAACATCCTACATAAATAATTAATATAACATTTTCATAATTATTAATATTTTTAATTAAAGATTAATTTTAATTTAAACTGGACGATATGTTTGATAGAGTACACAACACACAACAATGCATTTTTCTGAAATCTTACATTCCAAACAATGTTGAGTTATACCAAAACATAATGTAATAAGATTATTATTTTAAATGGTAGTTAATTTCTAGCCATTGTAATGGCAGGAATGAACAGAATTAACTATAATATGATTATACATTATTGTTAATATTTTTTACATTTATCTAATAAAATTTATAGGCTTATAATACGAATGAATCGAATTTTATGCATAAATACTCTAATATTCATTAAAAGGACCATTTACCGCCTTTTGATGGATAACTATTTTTAAATATAGTTTTTTTTCATTTTTATATGTTCTATTTGACAAAATAATACTCATATATGGAATCAGGATATCAAAATTTACTTTGGGTATTTTTTGGTATTTTTCTGATAAAGTTCATATTTTAATGAATAGTGAAAAATATTGCATTTTAATTCAAAAATAATTTTAAAAATAATTTATTTATATGGATATATTATATTTCAATTGTGTTTAAAGTATAATTAGATTATATTTTTACAATTTAATCAAATGTGGGTAATTGGAAGCAATTTCACATTGAAATTTGGCATACACAAGTGTAAATCTTTTGAAAGTTATTATTTCATAAAAACACGATTTTATTTTGACAACAAAAATTAATTCTAAATTAATTAAAAAAACATATTTGTTATGAATTTTTTAAAATAGATATCATTTTCAATTCAGAAGATAAAATATATATTAGGCAAAATATTTGGTATTTTTCCAAAAAAACATCAATTTTGATGAATAGTGAAAACCCTGAGTAGTTGTCAAAAAATGAACTTTTTTGTTAAATAAACTTTTACCTCTTCTATGAATTGAATTTTTAATATCCGACATACATGGTTGTTGTCATTATGTAAATGTGGTTCAATAGGATTAAAATATTTTTTTAATGAATAGTAACTTTGACCTTTTTTACTTTGGTTAATGTCAAATAGAGTAATTTCAGGTAAACATAATATTTTGATAATATATATTTACCATAACACCTATCCTAACCTAATTGGATGTGTCATGGCTGACCAATATAATCCTTGGGTGGGATTTCTTGGCCTTTGAAAGCTATTTGGGTAAGATAATGACTTTAATAACCTTTTATTTAAAGTAAAAATGAAAATATCATAATCATGTATTATTTTGCTAATACAATTTTAATATGGGGTTATATAATTGATAAAATTTACAATAAATATTTATTATAAATATAATGATATTTCCTGCATAATGGTATGTAATTTAAAATATTTAGACATCAAAAAAATATAATTATTTATGACATAATAATGATGCGGTGTTTACCTCGTCAATGAATGATTTAAATAATTAAGAGTATTAAGATCAAAAAAATATCCAAAACCTACACAATGTTTATTGGATGATTTTATTTCTAACAATAGTAATCTTACCATCAACATTAATATGTTCTGGACCTTTAGAAACAGAAAATCATTATATAATAAAATAATATTTTCAAACATTCCTAAAGATCCCCACATCCCCCTTATAAAAATCCCTCACATCTACCCCATTACTGACACTTCTAAATCCCCTTGGATCATCCATACTTTTCCAAAAAAAATCTCTAAAGATCCCTCTCTTCAATCTAGATTCCCAGCTTTAGGAATAATTCACTTCAAGAAATCCTTTTGGTTCAAACCAATGGGAGTTACACGATTTAAAGGTAACATCTTCTCTTAAGTTCTTTTCTTATATCATACTTATCCAACCCACTAAAGCCTTTTTATTACTTTATATTATAACAATACCAGTATCCTCAATATACAAGGATTTGTTTATGAGATGTATTTGAACTACACTTATACACACCTCTATCTAATGGGTATATAAAATATTGTTTCTGTGGATGATGAACTACTGCCTCATGAAACGATGATTGTTCAATTATCTCCTAACACCTCTCATGGTTGACAATAGGATGATAATAAAATTATATACCATATATATTTTATTTTATTTTATTTATATTATTATGTAATTCTAATTTATAAAATAGATTTATTCTTTTCATGTTTCATAAATATGATATTTTTATTTGAGGAAGTGCGGACGACCGCCCCCTCAAAGTGATATGACTCATTCATACAATACATAGAACGTTTCCAAGATGACATTTTAACACATATATAACATATATAACATTTATATTATACTGGAATTATAACATACCAATGTATCATTTAGTTTTCATTCCATTAAAAATGTAAAAAATAAATGAAAGTATTGTTCATGCATACGTAGGGCTTACCATCTCCATGAACAGTGCATTTCATTTTCACATATAAAAATGATATGGAATATTATAAATTCATATATATTATATATATATGATTTTTATTATATTTAAATTGTGAATATAATTCTATATATAATGGAATTTTGACCACATGGACAACTTGTAATTATAAAAAGTTCATTTTCGACTTCAATATCAAATATCAATAAAAAGACCGTTATTAACATAAATGAATATATATTGTTTATAACGTGGTAGTAAGTGATATAAAAGGAATAATAAATCTGAAAATTATTCTAAGGAAATTAAAATTTTATTTTATTTTATTATTCAAGATATTAAAGAATGAATGGGTCAAGTCGAACATAAGGTAAGGGGTTTTCATCTCACTTTTTATTCCAATGAGATTTCTTAAATATTTTCCACTGTTTAATTTTGTGTGGTGTGTGTAATTCTCATTACTATATTATTTGTGTAATATAATTTAATTTATGGGTATTTACATCTTCATTATATGATCTTTTTTTCCTGTGTTGTCTGTTTCGTATGTTACCAAATTCGTAAGGGAACTTTTCACCCTCCTCGTCTAATAAATGACGTCTTTTATGTTATGTCATTTTAATTTAAATTTTCTTATGTTGGGATATGTTCTTATATGTCCTTATTACTATACATTTTATTTCCATGATATGAGAGACCATTTTCTCTCTCATCAACTCATATTATGAATTTTAAAGCAACATCGTTAGGTTGTCGAGTTCTTGTAAGAGAACTTCTTAATCCAATTTCAATTATTTTTTGTTAAACTTCGACTTCAAGATTATGTTGTGATATGAATATGCAAGAATGAACTATGATTTTTTTACACAATTTATCCACTTATATTGGGTGTATTCTTATGGGTCACATATAATTATGTCATTGATTTTTCTTTAATCTATGGATATGATCTTTTCAATGGACTTTGTCTAAATTCACATTCCATTGATAATTATTTGTTGTTATACACTAATTCGCATTAATATGGTGTATATACTGCCCTTGGATATATTTTATCATGAATATCCTTTTTCACATGATATTATAAAATTTTATTACTGTTATTCCTTAATTAATTGTATTCAATCATCTCATATTTGGTTAGGATCTCATTCACTAAAATATTATTTTAAATGTTTTAAAGATTTATTATTATAAATATTTCACATTAAGGTCCACGATTTAGAAAAAATAATAATCATTTATTTATATGGACATGATTTTTTTGAAATTAAACTTTCATTTAATGGATTTTAAGTGGTATGGGACACTATGAATCAGAAATAACTTTATTAAATTTTTTAAATGGTATTGAAAATTGTTTGATAAAGCATTGATTATGTAAATATCATGAAATGATATATTTCTATTGTAATGTAGAAATGTTATCATTCCTTAATTATTTTTTATGTGTTATGATAATGTCATGGTTCTTGGGAATGGTTTACATATATGGGTGGTTACGTGATAAACCTATGGCGGGATAGCCTGAGATAGCTCTCCAATGCATTGGGTAACATGACAGAGGAAAACGTTAATGCTTCCCCTAAGAGGTGTTGAAAATATACTATGACGGTAATTCCAAATGTAACTAGTTACATATGTGTTAAATCTACTAGTACATTATGTATGCCATATGTTACCTTTATGATTTATTATTTCTTTGTGTTATTCATAGAATATAGGATTTTATAAGGTATGTTATGATTGAAATTATCATTTCATTGATTTATATTTATTTATGGGATAAGGATTTCTTTACATATTTTATAACACTTAATAAGTTTTTATGCTCATCCCATATTTTTAAATGTTTTTCACAAGACTATAAGATGAATAGGGTAAAGTATGGGATCAAGGAAAATTCATGTTGTCTAAAACATGTATCTAGACATGTTTTTTACAGTTTTTATTTTATGAAAAAATCAAAACTGAGTCAAAGTGTCTATATTGTATTTTTGTGAGATGTAATGCAATATTTATAGTATAATTCTCTAAAACTATAAACCTCAAATGATACCCATTGTGAAATATAACCTTAATTAAAAATTATGTATTGTTTGAGGCCCCTGGCCTTATACAAATTAAACACTAAAAATATCATATTATTCCATATCTCAATTGATAGATGAATCTGATTGGTGAAAACTATCCTTACAAACATTAAGGCATGCATCATATTATCTAAGAAAGTATTTTTATATCCCTTCTATGTTGTGAATAACATTTATAAAGAGGAATCCTCCAATGATATATTGAAAGATATGTAAAAAGAAAATATTAAAATTATTTTTTTAATCCCAGCAACTATATATATAAAATCATAATGGAAATGAATGTAGAATTTATATATTATAAGTGTTTTATCTTGTGGGTGATATGTCATCATCATAAGGTGAAAAAACATTCATATAAACAATATGATGAGAATTTTGAGGACAAAACTGAATGTTCTGATGATTGGAACTTACATATGTCTAAGAGGTGCGAAATCCATTGTAGGATATTTAAGATAAAAAATGTAATGTACATTCTATAACATATTAAGGACCCTTATCCAAATTATAACAGGTGGCCAATCTGATTTAAACAAAAAAATGATTGTGTGAATATGACATAATTATTTCACCCAGTCTAAGAATATATAATACCCCCATATTGGGTACACATTAATTAAATCACTTTAATCCATGCTGCGAGACTAGAAGGTGCATATCCCAACTAGACCAATCAATGGAATAAAACAATCTCTAAATAGTGAATGTGGCATACATGAATTTTTCAACCCATTTGTTATATATTGAGAAATGTTTCCCATAATGTTGAATACGTATCCCACATAAGAATGGGTGTGATACCAAACGAGGAGTAACCCTTGGAATCTTCCAATTCATACATGTATCAAATGATGCACCCCACTAATAATAGGGTAATAACATGAGAAATTATACAGGTTTCTAAACATACTTGCATAGAAATAATACAGTGTACGACATATCCCACATGGATGGGGGTATTTATATCACATTTAAAACTAACTTCTGCCTTAAGACCATCACAAGCGAACACTATATGGATGAAACAATAGTGGAATTTGGTAATCCCAAGCCTATAGTGCTATATAAATTTATATAAATATTTAATACTAACATGGCCCTTATGATCATCATAAACTCCAAAAATATTAGGATACATCAAGTGTGGAATTCTCCTAACCATTAAACTTAAGGATATGGGAATTCATATCATATTTTCCTTCCCAATCAATAATGAACATTTTCAATAGTCTAGGATGCATTTTTAAGGATATTCCTCAGTCATTCCAAACAATTAATGATAAAATCTTGACTCAATTGGAGTAACACTGAGGTTCATTGAAAGCATACTATTTATAATCATCATTCTAAAAATCAACCTATATGGAGTAGTGGGTGTTTAATATTAAATAAAAAATGGTCATACGACCAAAAACCCCTTTAAAAAGATTTATGTAAATTAAATATTATATTTCACCACTAAAAAGTACTGTTGGGGAAGTAAACCTCAAAAGTAAATGGATTTATATGAATTTAAAGACCCAATGGCCTGATATTTTATGGTTATTATATTTATCCCCACCAAATGAAAATAGAAACTGAAAGTATCAAGATGATGAGGTTTTATTCCTACATGAAAAAATAGTATATAATTTATTTAAATGGACGGAACATAACCTAGTTCCTAAAAATAAATAGTTACTACCTCCTAAGTGTACCTTAAAAAATAAAGGCATAACCGCATCCAATCATAAAAATGGGAAGTCTGAAAAAACCACATTGAAATAGTAGACTGTTATGAACCATAGATTGGGGAATTACAATGATGCAAGGACAGTTTTCTCAAGGTCTATAATTCCACTAAGAATAATCCTCTCTTATAAGTCAGTGTATCTCCTCCAATTAGTATGATTCATCCAGAAAGGTTATGTAAAAATGTAATTATTGATTTTGGTCAACTTCACACATAATAATCACAATAACTAATATAATTGAACATACAATCCATGGAATATTGGGATTTCACTACATTAGGATAACAAATGGAATAGTTTAATGATATTAAACCCCATTTTGGGAAAATTGGGTACAAAAAACAATACAGGAAGGGAACCAATAAATATCCTCAACAACATAGGACATAATGTATCCATATCAATTTATTTTACTTATTACCTTATGAACTAACAAAAACCGGTAGAGTAAATTCATGCCCAATGTTTTCTGGAATGGAAAACTTATCCTGGTTAGGTGGAATAAAACACTAAACCACCAAACATTGGAAAACCCACCTTCTAAATTTCAACAATATGTATTTCCTCGAGAGTCATTTGACAAACCTATTATCCTATAATGGGCCCCTGAAATAGAAAATATTGTAAGAGTAATACACTTATTATAGGTTCTCTAAAAATTTACATGGTATAACTATCCTTTTTTTGGCATAGAGGATGTCCATCATTTTCGAGTAGCCAAGAATGAATACATGTATTACTTCTTTTTATATCAATTTTATTTCACCCATACCTAGTGGATTCTTTTAGATATATATTATTTTAATCATAATGAAAAATATAGAGTCCCAAATTTCATCCCCAGGTGGAAGTCGCAAAGCTATTTAGTTGAAATTTATCCACTAGAGGAACTAATTTGGGACCTTTTAATACATGGATTCAAGAATAATATGAAGGAATAAAAAATCATGATATAATTCACTAGTGTGTTAAAATTAATTGAAGAAATAGATCAATTTAAAGAGGATAAATTATTTCAAAACAATGCTAATCCTCAGTCAATTTTTTTCTTCCCATCCACGGAGGACTGTAAAAGTTGAGATAGTATTCACCACACATAACATAGATCTAGTTATATATTCATCTAAAAAAACCCACCAAAAATCATTAAATACACCCTTATTAATTATATAAATTACAATAATACCCCATAGGAGGGAACTAATGAACATAGTCTCTTTTGATTGGAATAAAAATCGAATAAAATATACTCCTTTAGAAAATAGGTCATTAGATTCTAAATTACAGCTACATTAAATGATCATTTTATACATCCAAATTTAAAGGGATGTTTATAGTATACCCATTTAAAATTCAAAAATTATTTACCCTACTATCATATGTTGAGACAAAATATCGAGGGATGATTTGTATTCAAATACCTGCAAAAAATGATATCAAATTACTCGGGTGTTAAAAAGGATGGATGCCTAATACATGTCACATGAATTTCTTGTATTCCTCCAATGTAATGTTAATAAAAAAAATTCTGAATTTAAATATTTATTTTTTTTAAAAAAAAATTTATGGTATAGAATACAATTGATCAATCACATTCCATAATCAGGGAATAACTACACCTTCCAATTAAAACGGTGATCCTATCTAAATTACCTCTCTATAAAAAAAATTGAGAACCCTATAAATTATCATGGACAATAGTTAATTGAGATTTAAATATATAACCTTCCTAAGAAAATATAAAAATAGTGTGTTTCAAATGCTATACCAGACGTAAATAAAAAACAAGATACATTATAAGCATAAAATATTTATTTTGAAAATTAGCATGTATAAATTTAACAAATGTGGGATCCAAATATTTTTTGGAGACGTCTCATTCTCGTTTATAGGAAAAATACTACACTTCAATTTTAATATCATTGGATGGTTTTCTGTTTGAGGGGTTTCAGATGAAAAAAGAGTAAATTTGAATGTTCATGTAGAAATTCATGGTTGGTACATAGTTTTCTAAAACATTATGCATACCCCAAAAAAACTAGAAAACCCTAGACATGTATGTATTTCATGGTTAGGCGATGGATTTTCAAACTATGGGAAATTTAAATAAGAACCATGAAACTCTAAGGGGAGGATCACATTAGTGGTGTAGGGTTTGAAATAATATTGATCCCCTTACCAAGAAACCAATTGTGTGAAATTAATTTCCCTAAATTTTTAATTTAAAATTCATGAAGCCCCACCCTTGTGCATTAACCCTTTATATCCCCTTACTAACCTATCTCATTCTCAAAATGTTTTGTAGGTCCCTAAGAGGAATTCATGGCCTTCCTGAATTTGTTCTCGATATATATAATACTTGACTGATAGATCTTCACCTCTCCCAGTAAGAAATGTTTTCATTGATGGTTTTCCATATCTCCATTCCCTCTTCATAGATGAATTGTTCTATTTAATTATACATTTTAAACAGATATATCTTAGTTTCTGAAGATCACAATCTATTTGATCAAAGATCTTGTCTTTTGTTCTAAATATCTATTACCATCATGGTATTTATGGTTCTGTATCAATTGGGGATTTTTTAATAGACTATTATTTATAAAAACACATAATTTAGGTGTACTAAAGTAAAATTCCCATAATTTCACTTATAACTTCCTATACGAAATTCTGAAATTGAAATATCCTTGTTTCAGAATAAAATCTTGAATTGGACTAATTAATTATCTAATTAATTATTGTAATGATGTGATTGTGAAATTGGTGGTGTAACGATATTATGAAATTTGTAATTTATTGATATATTAATTAGTTTATTATTGGTATGTAATGGTTTTATTAAATTATTTGTGATCCTTGGGGTGTGACAACATGGTTGAAGTGATAGGTTATGAAATTTTATTTATTTATAAATTAGAAATTGTGAAAATTATTGATAAATGAATTGTGAAATTTCCATCCACCTATGTAGTGTTCTATTATGATTATAATGAGTTATAAGTGAGGGACTGCTACTAGAATTACCCATGATGTTCCATAAACCTGCTCAAGGACTGCATTTTTCTATATATATATATATATCTGGTCATTGAGTTGTGGGATAGGGATTATTTATCCAAATACCCACAGGGATCCAAAGTACTGCTCTAGGCCCCTATTATTGATTTTAACTTATAATTAGAAAGTGATAAAAGATAAACCATGATATTGTGTAATGTGATATTAATTTTATGATGGATCAGAAATCATCACTATCCAATATAGGCATTGATAGATTGGAATTCATTGTGAAAGTGAATAATTAAGATGTTAAATAAGAATACAAAATCCAGAAACTATTTATTTAATTCATGAGATTTATTCTTTATACATTTTTATACACTGTTATAGACTGGATATTGTTTTAGTCTCTATTAGTGGTGGCCTTATGAGTTATACTCACACCCTACTCAGCAACCTAATCTTTACGTAAACAAAATTAATTTATTCATTATAGGATAAGGGAAACATCACTATATTATACGAATTAGTTTGTATGGAGAACGGATAATGGAACTAGATATGATTTTGGAATATCTTGATGAGTTTTCAGGGTTATTACTTTTGGGTTTTGGAATTTAACACTTTTCAATTATATGGATTGAAACGATTAATATCTTAGTTATGGTCAGTAATATATGGTTTGGTTCATCTAGTGATATTTTTGTGTAATGATCATTGTATTATTCTAGGTTTTTCTTATTATTATTTTTCTGTTTATTTTTTATTCTACTTGATTACATTGATAATGGTGTTAAATTCTACGACATATTTTATTATAGCATCATTTCTAATTTACATCATATGGTGTGTGGGGAGGAATTATTGGGGTAATTTAACCAACGGTATTGGGGAAATGATGTGTGTAACCAAGGTAGGGACATTATAAAGTTGTATCACAACGTAGTTTTCTTTTCCATATTTTTTCCTTAATATGTGAGAAAGGTATACATAATACATAGAAGAGTCGATCTATGGTCATGAGCTTGTTCTTTAGACTACCTAACCAATATATGGAGGAAAACTCATTTTCCCAAGTGGTATTTATATTATTTATATTTTTTGTTACAATTTGATGTTATTTTACCTTAGGTGATTTACATTTTTATGTTATTATTATTTTTGATATTTTCTATAATTTTATTATTAGTCTAATATGGCATGATAGTTTAATAGACATGCATCATTTTAATAAGTCATGATTTTTTTGACACAAATAATTTTAGGAATGAATGGGAATAGTTGTTTTTGGTATGTTGTATAAATAAAAATTCTTTTCTATACTAGTGTAATTTAAATAATGATTCATTTAATTAATAGTGTAATTTAAATGATAATGGTACATACTATGTGATTAAAAAATTCTAAATGTTTTAAATGATTAGGAAAATTGTTTCTCTCAAAAGTACTATTAATTTTTGAAAATTTTCAACTTATGTGATCGATTACATTGATAAGATATGGTTTAGGGTTGTGATAGTGCTTTTGTTTTAACTATGTGAAAGGATAGTGGGGATTAAATTTTATGACATGATATAAATCTCTCTTACATAAATGTGATAATTTTGTTTTATGTGTTATAATACACATATTTACCATTGTTGTGATATTATTCCTTGAAGACACTTATTTATAGGACAATAAGAGGATGTGGCTGTATATGATCCTCTAATAGTGGAACTAGAGACTCCCTTAGTTTACAGTGAAGGAGATGATGAGTAATTCAATAAGATTTCTTTTTTCGTCACTATGTTTATTGAAATATACATAGGGAGGAATGTGAAAAGTATTTCATTCATGACATAGTAGTTTTAGATGCATCACCCTTCACCATTTATTAGAGAGGATGAACCTAAGAGAGCAGTGTTCTGGATTGAGCCTATCCAAAAAATTCATGATCCCTTGGACAGTCCTTGTGAGAAAAGATTCAAAATGGATGCTTATAACTTATTTGGTCAACATAATCAATGGTGGGACATCTAGAGTTGGGATGGATAGAAGTAGAAGATGGAGTTCGTGGATTTTTCGGAGATATTCTTGGAGAAAAGTTACTCTGAGACGCTCCGGGAGGAGAGGGTAGTAGAGTTCATGAGGTTTTCCTAGAGGAGTATGTATATGATGGAATATTCAGGATGATTTAATTATTTTTACCTCATTATTTCTGGGTTTTTATTAGAAGTGGATATGATGTAAAAACAGCTTCAAAATGGTATTAAATGTGAGATAATATTATAGGTTAATAAATTTAGGCTCAAATAGGTTTTAGAGATGATTAATCAAGCTATCATATATGTGTGGAACCTAAACGAGGCTTCTAGTGGATGAAATATGGATTCTGTTGGATGACATGGTGTTACATATTTTGAGAGTAGGAAGAACCTATTTTAATAAATTATCCAGGGAGATATCAAGCATAGTACCCTGAGAGATGGGACAATTACATTGAGTGGTAACCATATAGACTTTTAATAGTGTGGTAGTTCAATAAATGTTAGTATCATGTTATCATTACCACAAGTGGAGTTTCACTATTATGGAAGTATTTGATTACTACATTGGTTTTTTAAAAACCACAACCTATAAATATTCAGATAGGATCTAGGAAAAATAAATGGGTTATAGGGGGATCTTCTACACCATAACATTCCAGAAGATGTTGTTTTACTATTCATAGTGTTCAATGTAATATAATTGGTCCATTGTCGAATGTGAAACAAAATCAGCAGAGTGGTTCTATTTTGGGGACACATTATATAGATTAAGGAATCGGGGCACTGTTTTTGCACGAAATTCAGCCAATACATGTGGATAGAGAGGTTCAACTATTAAAAGTAAAAGGTATTATTCTTATTATTTTTTGATTTCTAGTCCTTTATTTAAAAAATTTCCTATAATTCCTTTATGTCTTCACAACATTGGAATAGATTGATCTTGGTAGTGGGGATAAATATTATAGTATTGAAGATAGATATTCTTTTAGGGGTACGTTCGAGAGAAATCTATTTATGAACGGGGTGTTATCTCGATGATGGGGAGTATAATATTCTTTAGGATATAAACATCTATTATATGAATTTCATTGACTATATTTTGGGTATGGTTAGGCTATTAGTGTCATGATCTAACATATATTGTTACCATAGAAGAGTGAATTTTACATCTTTTAATGGTGAAAATTATGTTCACTGTAGAGTGTAGGATATTATGGAAATCCATGCAACTCTAGTGCATTAGTAACCATGGGATCTCACTGAACATGTTTGATATATATTACTAGATGATGAATATTTGATGCAAGATTTATTTCAACCAATAAAAGACTAATTATATGATGTTTCCAAGATTATTTCTCATGTCCTCCACAAGAGATTGATGTGAAGTTCATATTATTCCCATGACTAGACCTGATCCAATTTCAATTCCACATTTCTAAAGGGAATTAATGAAGCATCAAGAGATCCAAACTAAACTATAAGAGTTTATGGGAAAAGGGGTTTTCCATATTATTGCACCACATTGGGGTTATCTAATTGTTTTCAATGATGGCTGACAGGACCTTGTTCGTGGGTATTGATTACATGATGTTAAACCAGATGACTGTGAATAAATAGTATCCACTTCCTTGTATTGATGACATATTTTACCTGAAAAGTGTATTTAGTGTTATATTTACTATCTATATGAGGTTAGTTTTCCAATAGTTTATATTTATACAATCTAACATTACTCAAAACCCATTCAGAACTAGGTGTGGATATTATGTGTTTGTGGAAATGTAATTTTTTCTGAATAATGTTCTGATACAGTTTATGACCATGATGAATATAATATTACTTCCATACCTGTATTATATTTTTTTGTTTTTTTGGATGACATCTTTTAATAAACAATGTATCATGGAACTCATGTCCAATTTCCTGAAATTGTCATTAGTACACAGAGAGAGAATAGGCTATACATCTACCAATTAAAGTACAAATTCTTGATTGATCAAGTAGATTTCTTTGGTCACATAATCTCAAAGTAAGATATATTAGTGTTCCATGAGAAGGTAAATGTTGTTTTTTATTGGGAACAACATAATAACTTCATTCACACTCATAGATTTCTAGGATACGATGTATAGAGACACTTTTTTCCAAAATTTACTATTACCTAATTTTAATGATAAAAAACATAATATTGTTATATATATGAGATCAAACAAGTTAGTGTCATAGGAAAATTAGGCTGATTTATAAATTTTACATAATAAAAATATATTTAATTCTTTATTCTCTAGGTTCTTAATTGCCCTATTATGCTACATTGTTGAGTTAATCACACATGTATTTACATAAATTGAAGGGTTTAGCTAAAATCCATGTTACATGATAAATAATAACATGAATCAATATGTAGCGGGTGAGTATAATCATTATCATAAAAATATAATAATAATTTCATCATCATAATCATGATAAGAAACATTAGATAAAGTCTTATAATGTTTCAATTCATATAAATGAAACATCATGTCCTGATTTTCAAAGACCACGCATTATTGTGAATAAATCTCGTATTATTTTCTTTCAAAAAAAATTCAAACAATCATAAATTCATCATTTTGAACTAAGATTTAATGATGTTCACTCATATATCTCTATATCTCCTAATAAAAATCACATTAACTACTACATTGGAGCAGGTTATAATTCCAGGCACACCCATCTCATCATGAAATTTGTAAAATAATTCATGCCACATAGAACATAAAAAAATATTTTACATAAAACAACCAATTTAATGGAAATAGGATTTCTTATGATTTGATAAAGAACACATTAATTGATAATCTTTTTGGTTCCCATATGAAAAGGCAGAAACATACATGGTATATGAATCCACAATTGTGAGTGAAGAATAAATAATCTCAAAGGAGTCTAGATTTGTCATGAAATAAAGAGATATTTTTGAAAATCATTATATTCATCATAAAACCATTTTAGAAGCATGTATATACTCGAAGGTAAAAGTTAACAATAATGAAATTATTTTTATGTAAAATTAAATTAATAATAATATAGAAATTGTTGATAATAAATGAAAACACAATAAAATGGACGTGGGTTTGAGAATCCCCTTATCGTAATTTTGGTTTAATTTCATCACTTTTGCACCTCCTAGATGTGAAACATATATTTATTAAAATAATGAAACAATAGTGAGTGATATTCATGTTATAAAAATATTTATTAATTATAATAAATATAATATGTTGACTAATTTCCGTTGGTGGAATTGAAGTGTGTTGATATCATATTTAACATAAAAATTTCCCTTATTACAACACGTTCTCTATTTTATTAAATTTAATTTTTACATTATTATAATTAATTCTATATTCATAGAATACATGAAATTTTACAATTATATTTTATATTTAATTTATAAAATCCATCCATAACTGTGGATATAATAATAGTCTTGGTAATTTCTCCGTATATGGTTTAATGACCTTTAATGGGATGTCGTCGGAAGGGTGGGAAAGGGATGAATGAAATTTATATAATTGGTAAACATGATAATTATAGAAGTTTCAAACCATTAATATACCATTAAATTTATTACTATAAATTTTTAGTTTATTTTTTTAATGTTAGAGGGTAAAAAGAATAAAGAGATGAATAATAGAGGGAATGGTTAATAGATACCTACACTTATGTCGGTGTGGATTCTCTTGTACGACATAATAAATTTTTCTTGATTGGTTTGGAATTGCACCAGAACATCCCTATAGATTCAAATATAATTAAGAGGTATGATTTAGATAGTGATTAGGCTTTTGAATAGATTGGATGAGTGGTTTTCTATGGGGAGGAAATGGGTTTATTTATACTTGAGGAGAGGGTTATTTTGAGAAAACAGTATCGAATAAAATAATATATCAATGGTGAAACATGTAAAAATTATTTTTATACTATAAATCAAATGTTAATATAATGTAATGATTAAAGACATTAAATGGTACTAATAATTAATATTATTTAGTTAATTAAAATCGGTAGTCGAATGAATGAAAACATATAATTTTATAGAATCAATTTTGACTTTAGGTTTTGGAAATTTCTTTTTATGAATGGAAAATGAGTTTAATTTATATTAATGAAATGTTAATTAAAATAAATTTTTCATGGTCATATATTTTGTTATATAATGGATTAAGATTCCATTCCTTCATGAATGATGCAATTATAATTACACTAGTAATGTGAAAAAAATGTATTTTTATTATTCATACAATAATTTATATATTTTAGAAAATTAACTAAAAATTAAATATGGATAATTTTGATGATATAATTACAAAAAAATTATTCATTTTATAAAAATTAATTAATAATTATGTAATTAATTTTATTAATATAAAATTAATGATTTCTACAAAATATGTTAATATATTTTTTATTGAAATTTGATTTTATGATACTTATTAAAAAATTGATATGTACATAAATATATATGATAAATATTTTTTTTAATTTACTATTTTTAGGTTGAATTATTATTCCAATGGTAATGTTACTATTTGAATTGGTTGTATTACTATTCCAACTGTCTCATTACTGTTCTAATGGTCACATTACATCCTATAAATAATACATTATTATTTCACTCAATATTCAACTCAATTGCTCTCAAGGAATAATATTTCCTCATTGTATGATATATATATATATGTATCTTCTTATCTATAGTTTTTGTAGTGGGGGAAATGATTCTAGTTGATTAGAGTGATCCATATTTTTCCATTATAGCATTAATATTTTTTATTTCTTATCCTGTAGAAATGTTTTTATTTTTAATTAGTTTCAATACTAATTAATTTAATAGTATTTAGTAATGAAATAATGAAATAATTTTTTCTCTATATTTTTTATCTATATAAAATTAAACAGCACACATCATTTCAGGATATTGTTTTTTCTTAAAACACTATGTCATTACATATTACCCCCTTTAGAAATTTCATCCTCAAAACATCAATTCACATTCTAATTGGATAATGGGTTAGGGTACATATGTTTCATTGTTTCTTCATGTTCCCTAGTCGTCTCCTCATACTTTTAGTTCTACTATAACACTTTGATAATGCGATTTTTATTCCATCAAAAGAACATTCTCTACTATCCATGATTTTAACAAGCCACTCTTCGTAAGAGAGGTCACTATCTAATTGTAGCACCTCTAGATTTAGTACACATAGAGGTCATTTATGTATTTCCTCATTAGTGATACATGGAATGCATTATAAACATGATCTATACATAGAGGATTTTAAAGAAGATAGGCCATAGATCCTATATGATCAATGATCTCAAAATGTCTAATTTACCATTCGTTGAGCTGTCATTTCTTTCCACACCGCATGACTCTCTTCCATTGTGATATTTGTAGTAAGAGTTGTTACCCAAGGGAGAACTCCAAGTCCCTTCAATAGTTTCTATCATTTATTTTTTTCTCACTCTAAGCATCATTTATAAGTTGTTGGATGGATTGAAACTTCTATTTCACATCTTTAAAAGATCAGGTCGAATTATCTTTCATTCCCAAACATCATCCCAATAAGTTTTAGTTCTAAATATATTCCCATATAGATTTTCATATGGGGAATTTTGAATACACCGGTGGATGGGTTTCTATATGAGAACTCAGACATTGGGACACACTAATCCCCTCAAACATTTATTTATTTTTAGAAGACTCTTAACATGTCTTTAATCTTATGAAAGGTTTTTTTTAGATTGGGAATATGATTAAGGGTGATATGTTGTGTTGAAATTAAATTTAATAGTAAAATAATCTCGAATAATAATCCATAATTTATATTTGATCCTTGGAACTTGATCAAAGATGATCAAATGTGGCAACCCTTGATTACTGGACACTTCTTTCACATATATATGTGAAATTTGTTTATCTGAGAGATCTTATCAAATATAAATATTGTTGCAAGTCTTTATGAGTCAAGAAACCAAAACCCATGACCTATATATTCTTATAGACGTGCTTTTGACACCAATATAAAACACCATTGTGACATTACCTCATTTAAATGTGTGTAAATGAAATGGTTCCATTATTCCTTCAGACTATTGTCCCTCTACTTTAACTTGTTGACATAACAAATAGCATGAGATATATTCAAAAATCTCTTTCTTCATGTCATCCCAAATGAAGTTTTTATGATGTTCAGGGTATATCATCATACTTCCATTATGCGGGGAGAAGGATGAGGTATTTGAATTATCAAATACCGCCATTATTATCTTATATGATATGGGAACAAAAACCCACAGTCCAAACCGAATCACACTACCATCATTGATATATAACTCTTATTAATTCTGTTCCATTACATTGTTCACCTAGTTTTATAACTCTAGGTCATCCCACTATCTTTTTTTAATCATATCTTGGATGGATGGTTGAGAAATTATTTGGGCTAGGTTGTATGTATTCCATACCATTATGATTTTCAAATCCATACTTTTCATATCCATAAAGATATGGTCTTTCTGAATTCGCATCATGGATTGAGTAGAAGATTATGTTCTACTAACAACAATAGATACATTTTTTACCCTCCATGGATTATAGTGAATAAATACATTTATTTATATGATTATCTATAACCATATACATTTATGAATATATAGAGACCTTTTTTTGAATATATAATTTAGTCTATTGTGATCACTATATATATGACACTTCTAAGCATATATATTGTGCTTCAATTTATTTATATTGATGATCACATATGATAACTCCAAAACATGCATCATGTAGTTTCCTAATGGATATTCAACTATTGTGATGTTTTTTCAACCAATATATTTTTTTTCATGGGTGCACATCCCAAGACATTCTTTAAAGAATCACTATATATCACAAATTACTCTCCACTTTTTAATAGTTTGAATATAGGAATAGTGAATAGCCTCTTCATAATGTCCTTAAATCTTTCATCATATTCTTTTATTTCTAGAAATACCTTACCCATTAACATGATCACATAGTAATTGTAGTATAAATTCATCATAAATTTATGAAAAATGACATTAGTACCTAGAGAATCCAAGAAAACAATATAAATATATAACACCAGTGGTTTTCTGTGATACCTCAATTGCCTTTGTATTTGAAGGATCAACATAAATTCCCTCAATTGTGATCATGAACCAAATTATTATGACTTGATTCATCAAGAAGTCATATTTTTTTAACAAAGCATACATTTTTCCTTCATTAATAGCGTCGTCACAATCCATAAATAATATTCATGTTCTTCCTTCATTAGGGAGTAAATTAAAATATCATAGATAAATAATAACAAACAAATTTCATTTTAGTCTCTCAAGACTCTTTTAATCAAATATGTGACAATTACATGGGAATTACTAACTATGAAGTGAATCACTATATACTCCTCATACCCATACCTTGTATGAAACATATTCTTCTAAATAAATTCCTTATTCACCTTATGTTGACTAAATCTAGAATGATAATCCAACTTTTAGATGTATTGATATCCTATTTGTTTATCAAACATATGATCAATCCTTAATAGAGGATAATTGTTCTTTTTGGAGATATTTTTGAGCTCATGGTAATAGATACACAAAATAATTGATCCACAATTCATATTCTAAAGAGAACAGGGGCACATCTTGGTGATGCACTAGGGTGTATGAACACTTTTCCCAAATAAAATTACAACTTCATTGTTAACTCTAAAATATTTATCAGGACTGTCATGGTGGGGTATTCTAAGAAAAGAGGGGCTCTAGGTGTGATATATATTTATAACTCTACTCCACGATATGGGGTATGTCTGGAAACTCTCCATAAAATACATAAAATAATTTATTAATAATTGGAAAATACTTCATTTTTATACCTTCCATTTACTCTACCATGTAAGATAATAATAAATATTTACAAGGTATGAATAACCATACCATAAATGGATTTTTTAAATGGGGTTTTTGATCTTCTATGCATTTGTAGGGAAGAATTGGATGGTTTGAAAGATGGAAAAATATTTCCATTTCCCATTAATTTATGTGTTATTTATATATTGAGAGCCAATATTTTCATAATAGAGTGTCAAATTTATTGATGGTAAGAATTATGAGATTAAATAGAAGAATATCCCCATTTATACCAGTAGGATAACTCTCCAACACTAGGAATTCAATTATTTCACCACTTTGAGTTTTTATAAATATCATTACCTCATGGTTTTGGGGATTGAATTCAATTGTTTTAAAAAAACACAACAAAACTATATGAAAATTACCCTAAACCCATGGGTGGTAATTATGGGTATATCCTATAAAACCGTAGGTATATTTTATACCCATTATTTAGAGAACCATTGGAGCATATATATTTGGTATTTCTCTAAGATATAACCCCTATTTAAAAATTATATACCCATTGTTATGACCATAGGGAATATATTTATGTCCCCTGTGTTCATAACCTTATTCCCACTGTTTTGAAACCATGGTTATTGGATTTAAAAAAATGTTGGTGGAAATATATGAACAATGTATCGCCTCTATACAATATAAGAACCTTACCACAATACTAATTATGTTTATCTATATATATAAATATAAACTTATATATTTATAAAATATGAATATAGGCAGAGAATAATGGAAATAGGTTTTCCATGGAAATTTGTATACTAGCCACTAAATTGTTTCCTCATGCTTACACGGGAAGGTTATACCCACAGTTTATAGATATAATTGGTATAGGATATCCATATTTCCATTTTTTTTAGATAACCATGGGAATATGTTTTGAAAATAATTATATACCAATAGTTTTGAGGAAAACATGGGAATATGTTTAAACAATAATTATGGGTTTTTAAAAAATCATGGGTATAGGTCTTGAACCAATCCCTATACCCACAGTTTTGAAAAATTGTGGGCATAGGTAAGACGTATACTAATGATTTGGTCCAAAACCATGGGTAAAAGTCTTCAACCAAACCATATGAAAGAGTGGCTATTGGTATGAAATAATCCCTATACCTGCATTTTAGAGAAAACCATTGGTATATGTGTAACATAAACCTATTATTTGTTTTCAGAAAACAAGGGGTATATCCTTGTTTTCAGGTAGTATGGATATAAAGGAATGTGTAGAAAAAAATAATTATTTTTCTATTCTTTATTGAATAGGAATTTTATCGTGTAAGGCTTCATTTTCTTTCTCCATGAAATCAATAGATATGGTATTAGATATCCATTTCTCTTCAGGATTTTGTTGGGATGACACTAACTACCCTAAAAGAATCATGGTTTAGTTCATTGGCTTGTATAGTTCCCTTTCCCCTTATAATTTAAGCATTGAAACATTAGTGGAGAGTTAGGAGGTGTCTTCCATTCCTCCATTATTTTGGAATTATTATTCGAGTATCTTGGACATTCATGATTTTGGTGTCCATCTCTCCTATACTAATAGTAGTTCCCCATCCCATTGTGCAAACTCTCATGATTTTTCTTTCCAAATGTTTAACATGTTGGTGTTCTGATCCTATTTAATGAAGTTTCATTTAAACCACAATCTTGAAAGTAAATTCTCATAATCACGTCTCCACAACCATGATACCATTCTACAAATATGTATCTACTTTTAGAGAACATTAAACCACATATTTACAAATCCCAATATATTAGATTGTGATAACATTTTGTAGGTGTGTTTCTAAACCACTATTGAATCTATCTATTTTTATATAATTTTATATAATGAAACCCTTGTCATATCATTCCAGAAGTTTATGGTTTTCATCGTAATCTATGAATGATCCACATTTATTTTTCTTTAGATATTTTAATTCTCTCTCCATATTTCCTTTAAGAGTAATTGGGAAATACTTGTTAATAAATATTTTTATAAAGTATTTTCACTCCATAAAATCTACATAAAACATTTTATTTTTATTTATTACCATGACCCATTATTGATCAAATTATCCATCTAAATAATAAACCTAAATAATCACTTAATCCTTATCAGAATAGTGTATCTCATAAAAGATATTCTCTATTTATTAAAACCACTATTAAAGAACATGTGGATTGGATGATCCAGTAAATATCAGTGATCATTTCCGCATTATGGAATCAATTACTGGTTTATCCATCCTTGGTGAAAATGGATGTTCCATGTGATTTCAGATATTTTTAATCGAATCTTGAAAGCTTGGTAATAAACACTATAATTGTTTTTATCTTTACCTACATGTTGGGGATATCCTTCATAAAGTTGTTTCACTATCCCTCACATTGGCTTTCTTCCTTGTTTATACTAGTTCCCACCATTTTCAAAAATAGAAAAGGTTTGAAATGTATGAAATGAAACATAGGATGGATGAATAAGTTATTTTTTTCCTGATTATCATTAATGGTATATATTATGTTATCCTTATGTTTAGAAACTATCTAAAAAAGGATTCTTGAATGTTTTTATATATAGCCACGTAGTAATGGTTTTCACTAATATTCTATAATCATAATTCACAAATTAAATGAACAATGATCTGAATCCCATTATAGTGACCCTAATTTTTTTAACATTTTTATTATAATATATTAATTATAGAAAACAAAATTGTGCTACCTAGTTTGGTTCAAATGGTTAGGCACTTGGGAAAATTATTATCATAGATAAATTTTACATTAAATTCATTATTATCTAGCATCTTATTTACCCTCATGTTCTTCTTAGTATAATTAATCATTAATGGATATACATCAATGAAAGGGGTGATCTATTATCCTCTAAGAGGATAAATTAAATCATTACTCAATATGAAGTTGCTGAACATAATAATTAAAATATTAAAATAATAAAAGGATCATACTCAAAATCATAATTCGAATCATTTGATAATGGAATATAGTGTCTAAATGTATAAAAAAATAAACACAATGTCTTAGTGTTCAAATATCACACATAGTCTGTAATAAATCTAACATCGAATCCATGCATGAAATATGTCCATAATCATAACATCATTATTGTGAATAAAGATAGAATCATGTTCATTAATAGAGATAATTATATGATGATAAATACCACATTACCATCTCCATGGGAGCACTATATAATTATAGGGATACACTTTACAACACAACATTTACGTAATCATTTAGGAATCATAGGACATATAACAGTTTTTTACATAGCTTACACTATAGAAAAAATGGGTTTACGAAGACATTAATAATGTAAAAATTCAAGGATAATTGTTTTGGTTCTCCAATGAAAATGGGGAACGCATACTTGGTATAATATTAATAAATATTGAGTGAAGAAGAATCAATCTCATAGGAGTTGAGATATGTTTTGGAAGGAAGAGTTGTTTTGGAAAATCATAATATTTTTCATAAATACATATCAGAAATAGGTTTATCATAAATAATAAATATAAATTATAATTAAATTATTTTTATTGAAAATAAATTAAATATCCATACAAAAATTCTTTAGAAACACTTAAAACCAATAAAATGGAGTTGGCTTCGTGAATTGCATTACCGTAATTCCTTCTGAATATATAATATTTTTTACCTCTTGAATAATAATAATTATTTCATTAAAAAACATATCCATAAGTAAATTATAGTTATTTGTCAAAAAAAATTATAATTTATAATCATTGGATTAGATTTCATAATTTCTTTTGATGAAATTGAAGTAGATTGATATCATATTTCACCTAAACATTCACTGCCTTGTAAAGATTTAACTTTTTTATTAAATGTAATTTATACATTACTATAATTAGTTACAAAATAATAAAAAATTTAATATTGATAAATTATATATAATTTATAATATCCATCCATAAAGGTTTTTATAATAAATATCTTGTACATGTCTATGTATGTTCTTAACCAACCTTTAATGAGACTTTATTGAAATGCCAGTAATTAAAAGTATGAAATTTATATTTTTCATAAAAAAGATAATTATATTGGGTTAAAATAATTATTATACTGTTAAATTACTATAAAAATAATTTATTATTATATTGTTTTAAATTTAATAGTGTAAAAATATTAAAGATGCAATGAAAAGATTGAAGAGTTAATAGATACTAACTCTATCCTCAGTGTAGCTTATTTTTCATGAAATTATAACTCCTTAGTGATTGGAGTTGGATTTCTCCACAACGTCCCTATGGATTCTAAGAGAATTTTGAGGGAGAATTTTGGTATGTGTTTGGATTTAAAATGGATGGGAGGAGTGGTTTACCAAGGGGTGGTGTGGGGTAATTTATACGTGAAGAGAGGGGTATTTTTAGAATAAATTGTTGAATAATCTAATATATCAAAAGTAAAACTTGTAATAATGAATTTTTTATATTATAAATAATAAAATAATATAATATAATTATTTTAAGACTTGAAATCCACATTATAATTTTAATTAATTATTTTATTAAAAATAAAAGTAGAAAGATAGAAAAATTGTTGTGTAATGAATCATTTTGTACTTTAGGATTTAGAATGTTATTTTTAGGTTGAAAAAATAAGATTCTAGTATTTTAGAAAACCATTTATGAAATTAAATAAACTATATAACAAAATAATCTTCATGAAATGATTATGTCGCCATTACATCAGGAATGATGTAATTTGAGTAACATATGTTGTGTGAAAAAAATGTATTTTTACTATTCACCTGGAAATAAAAGTATTTGAGAGAATTAAAAGAAAGTAAGGTAATGATAAAGTTGAGGTCATGGTTTTAAAAATGATAACTATTTTCTCAAAATAAATAACTAAAATATTTCCTTTCAATTTTTAATATGAAGATAATGTTTTATACATAATACATTAAAATATAATTTAGTAATAATGTTTTTATAAGATACATATTATGAAATTTATACATACATAAATTAATGAGGATAAATAATATTTTTTTTACAATTTATTATTTGATATACAATTTTAATTCTATCAGTCATGATACTATTCCCAATAGTTACGGTATTATTCTAACAATCACATTACTTCTTATAAATACTACTATATTATTTCACTCAATATTAAACTCAATTATTCTCAAGGATATATACTTCTATAATGATTACTAGTTTGATAGTATTTTTCCTTTTATCTAAATTATTTTAGTGGGGGAAATGATTCTTATAGATTGATTAAATCCATATTTTTCCATAATAGATTTTTTATTTTATAATTTTTTGTCCACTTTTGTTGTTTTTAATCCTAATTGATTTTATTTGAGATTAATATAAAAGTATATATTAATTAACAACATTATTTTTTTATTTCCATATATTGTTTTATTTGTATAACATTATATAACACACATCTACACAAGAATAAAATTTTACTAAAAGCAATGGGTTATTAGAAGCTGAATACTATCAAAGGTTCATCTAGGAATTTTTCTGCATTGCAGCCCCAAAATTAGGCATGACCAATAATGAAGTTAAATTTGAATAGTCTGGATTAATTTTAAATGATTTTCTTCAGTTGAAGAATCATTTAAAAAATGATCAGATCTTTTGGTATCAGTGCTTCTCAAATTATTTAAAGTGTTTTTGTGTGCATTAGGGAAAAATCCAGAGTAGTGTGGATACAAGGTGATAGATATGTGTCATATGAGTCATGGAAGTTGAAGCCATATGAACAGAATTACCCTACACACGACATAAAATTTCCTTTAGTTGTTTTTGTCATGATGTATTTGTGTCATTATATATTGGGTGAGAGGTTTTGTATTCATAAAGATCACAAGATCTTAATGTAAATATTTTTTATAGAGAATTTAATATTCAATAGTGTTGATGGGTGGATTATAGAATTCAGTTGATTTTGAGTTAGAATATATTATTTGGAAGGGAAATGTTGTTGCGGATGATTTATCTATTAAAATAGGTACTGATTCTATTCTAGTGTTCAGAGTGAGTAATAAATACATTCCTATCTAGGAAGAAAGTTGTGGATCCAAATATTTAGGTGAATATGAACCTCATATATGTTTCAGTATAGTCTACAATTTAGAGATGGATTATAGAAAATAAGTATCTAAAACTAATTTGATTGACCTTGAGGGAAACCCAGAAATGTGGGGAGATGACTTCTGTTCATAACATATAGGAGGAATATTTCATCTATGTCGGGAGACATGTTGTTGTTACTATAATTTTATGAGTGGAATTGATGTGTGAATTTAATACCCTGAAGGGGGTGATGTATGTCGATTCACCAAAATTTTGCATGACCTATGTCGATAGTTTTGGTGGTCGAGATAGAAGAAGGAAATTGTATGCTCTGTGAAAAAATGATACAACTATAAATATGTGATGGGTGAGAATCATTAAACTTGTGGTTTACTACAACAATTTCCCATTACATAATGTAAGTGGGAATAAATTACCTTAGATTTTTTGGGGGTCTCTTGAGGAATCCATAGAAGAATGAAACTATTTCTATGGTTGTGGATTGTTTGATGAATAAATCCCTTTGATTTCATTTAAAGTTGATTTATCAGGTGTACTATTTAGATATTTATATGTTTTCAATATATTCCTTCTGAAAAGGTTTCCATATGGAATAATTGTAGACTGTGACTCATGTTTCTCTTCATGCTTCACATAATTTTTGTATAAAGGTTTTGGTATATAGTCATTGATGGGATTGATTATCAACCCATAAATATATTATTAGTCAAAGTGTAGTACATATATTTTTAAGGATATAAAATGATTGTAAATTTTTGAATATGATGGGTCTTTTTAAATAACTTATCCCTTAAAAATTTCACATTTAAAAATACTTATCAGGTTATTATTCTGATGGACCCATATGAGTCTTTTCATACTAGGAAATTATAGTTACCTCTATCTTTAATAGAGTCTAGTAATTAAGAGTTTTTAGGAATGAGTCTCATGCATGAGATGTTAGACAAGGTTAAAAATATTAAGAAACCTATGTTAATGGATTAGGCTATATATATTTCATATGTATATAATCATTATCAACTCCTTGAGTTTTTATTGGGTGATATTGTGTTCCTTCGATATTCTCCTAGATTTTGTAACTATATGATGTAGAGGCAGGTCGTGTTGGATGCTTGTTTTTGTGTGCCACTTGAGCTAGTTGATAGAATTGAGCTAGTAGTGTACTGATTGGGTTTTACAAAGATATGTATTGCTATAAATAATTTTATTCATTTGTCACACCTTCAGTGTTATCACCGAGACCTTTCTCATGTTATCGATGTGGATGATATTGATCTTAAAACTGATGATTCCTTTGAGGAGCATTCTATACATGTTATTATTCATAGAAAAAATTTGTGGGAAAAGGATATGATAATAGTAATTGAATTATGGTAAAAATGTTTTCTTCATGATGAAACATGTGAATGGGAAGAATATATATGTCCCCACTAGCATTGTGTTTTTACCATGCAGTCTTAGAGAGGTTGGAGGGTATAACTCACGAACAAAATATTATATTGTAGGGAGATCGTATGATCATTAACTTTTTTGGATATGGATTTTTTTTCATTTATATGTAAAAATTTACCCTTGTAATGGTATATCTTTGGTGGGTTTATATTTTAGGGATGTTTTAGGTGAAAAAATAAGATATTAAGAAAAGAATGGGAAGTAAAATGCTAAAGAATAGATTTCCCAAATTGTACGTCGATCCCCATAAAATCTTGAAACCCCGTAGAGGTGGGTATTTCATGGTTTGTACAAGGTTTGTATAATTATGCACCCACTGTGGTGAATCCATGTACCCCTAAGGAGAGGTGCATCGTTGAGGAGCTTGAGTTAGAAAACCATTCTTTAATGTTTAGTTTCCATAAATTTCAATTTTAATTTTCCCAAACTGCCTTCCATTCACACTCATGGTTCCCTGCTCTACCAACCTCATTGTCCAACATTATTGGAGGTCCAAGAGAGGATAAAAAGGCCTTAAAAACAAAGTTCTTGATGAATCAAATACCAGATTCATAAATATGGACATCCCCCGATAATAAATCCCTTGTCAATTTGTTTTCCCTCTCTAGTTTCTCTCTCCATGAATGAATAATTTTTTTACCCACTATTGGAAATGGGAAAATACAATTTTTCAAGGATAATAGTCAGTATGAACATTGAAATAGGTTTTGTTTTATAATCTCTTCCACCATCATTGAATTAATCATTCCACATCAATTGGGGATTTTTGGATTGAGGAATGTTCATCAAATTCCTTGAGGTAATTTTTATAAATTAAATATCTTATAGTTTCAATTATAAATATTTGTATGGAATTTTTAAATATAAATATTGATGTTTGGAAATTGAATCATGAATAAGTCTAATAAATTAGTTAATTAATTAATGGAATGTTTTGATTGTGAAATTGGTGGGATATTGGGATTATGATAATGGTTAATTAATTATATGTAGAATTGATTAATTAATGGTAATTAATGGATTTACACATTTTTTGGTGACACATGGGATGTTCCTACATGATAAATGTTATAGATTAAGAATTTATCTTGAATTATAAATTTAGAATCGTGAACATCATTGTAAAATGAATTTTCAAATTGTTATACACCCATGAGGTGTACCCTTGTTATTGAAATGAGTTATGGGATAGGGAACACTAAATAAAATAACCATAGGTCTCAAGCCTACATTTATATTCCCCTGTTTGATTTATGTAAACATATATGATCACTGTGTTGTGGGTCATAGAATACTTCTCCAACTACCATTAATATGGTAGACAATAACTCAAAGAACCCATTTTGTACTATTAACATGAAAGATAGAAATGTAAATTATAATCAAGGATATTTTATTATGTGATATAACATTTGTGATGGTATATACATAGAAAATAGATGAGGGAGGTATTGATGGATTGGGTTTTATTTAGAACCCAATTAAAATTGTGGTTAATTTGATATTAATAAATTATGAAATTGGATAATTATTTGTGGTACTATAATATTTATGCAAATTCACACATTGTTATAGATTATATTTTATTTTAGACACCATTGGTGGTGGTCTACATAATTTTACTCACACCATACTTGGTATGCCTGATCGATACTCGAGTAGATATCATTTTTGTTGGACAAGATAAGGGAAATAAACATGTTAAGTATTTAGTGTCATTAATATTTGAAATTTTATTTGAAACAAGAAACTTATATGCCATGAAATCTCTAGATATTTATTTATGTCTAGTTATACATGATTTGATTCATCTTGTGATGTTGGTATGTACTAATCCTGGTATTAATCTGGTTTTTGTTGACTATAATTTTCATATTTTATTTTATTTACACTATTTTATTACTATAATAAAAAGGGTATAGTCTCTCTTAGTTTTATATTATACCCTCACATCTATTTGACACCTCTTGTATGCGAGGAGGTGCACATTGTGTCATATAACCAAAAGGATCAGGGAAACAATATGTGGAACCCCGTTCAAAATATTTCATGAAACAATATAAGAAATAATAATAAATAAGGTAGGATAAATTACCATCAAGAATAATATTTCATCCTTATATAGCTTGTTTCTCTATGATATGATGGAATGTAGCTTTATTAAAGATGTTGAAGGACTAGTCATAATTTAAAATTCAAAAATTTACAGCCTGAGTGAAACCATTTATGGGAAAGGATTTCTCTAGTAGGAATAATTATTACATACATGAAAAATGATTGTGAAACCATTTCTATAATCACCCCTAATTGAAACACATGTCTATGTATGAGATTCTCCACAATTATTTAGCTCCCTGCTATCCTCATACAAATTTTCTACCTTAGTATGATGATAGGGATATTATAAAATTTTTTAAAACATTTCTCAATACCACTTGTAAATATTGGTGCATGAAACTATTGTATGCCATTTGGGAATATTGAACATAATTTAATACCATTATTTTTATGACACTATAAATGTTGTTTAATGGAAAATATATCCATTTACATACTGAAAATGAAAATAATACATTTCTTATAAAAAATTATTTTTAACTTTATTTAGTAGAATGAAAAAAGAAATTAAACCTCAAATAACTTAATGATATTAGTCTTGAGAATTAAGAAAATTTAAGGACAAATATTTCAAGTGATCAATCCTACCTATCTTGGAATATTAATTTCCAACACTTTGAATCTAGAAAATGTGTGGTCTTGTATAGTGTCAAACTTCACATAACCCTACTAAAGATAATTTCATTACAGGGAGAGCCATACACTGTGCATCATGTGTACCCCCATGGGGTTGTAGAGATTCTAATTTCCAATATTTGTTATATTTTCAATTTTAATAGTCATTAGTTAAGAAAATTCACTGAATCATCCAATAAAAATGAGAAAAATGTGGAATTAATTGATCCAATCTATGAAACACAAAATATTGGAAACATTTATAATCATAGTCGAGATAATGAAATGTAGAACGTTCATGTCAGGGTTTAACACTACATCAAAAAATACCTAGACTCAGTTTTTTTACTTTAAAATAATGTTTTATATTTATTTAATTTCCATTTTCTTTTAGTTTTCTCAGAAATTGGTTCACATTATTATTATAATTTTATTTATACCTTTGATTCTAGGGCCACTAAGGTAGATATATATGTAAGAAAATCACAATTATTCAAACATATCAAACATAATTATCCCCTATTTTTGAAGTATATTCGAGTGAATTAGAGATCAAATAACCAATAGGGTTCAATAAGGAAATATTCTTTGAATAGTCTATTCCATTGTTTAATATTTTTATTTGACACAAAATTTTAGTTAATCGTCTCCCTTAATTCATCTTTCTTATAATATTCATTTTACATAAAAATTATGAAATTGAATTCTATTTTTGGTTTGAAAAATATTAAAAAAATAAAAAAAAATCATGTTGATGAGTTTTTTTGTCTGTTTATCCATTAATTAAAAGGAAAAAATTTTACTTTTGGTGAATATGTGGGAAATAAATTTCATTAACCTCAATACTAATTATGAATATTGTAGAATTTTAAATTTAATATAGAATAATATCAAAACCATTTCCTCTAGTTTTATTTTTTATTTATGTTCTTGAGTATAAATTATGGAATCTATGTCTGTTAAATGTTATTTTTCACCATTTACATTTTCATCAATTTAATAAATATATCACAACGCATGACTTTTGGATAATGGGGAATTAGTTTGAGTTTTGGGTTTCCCATAACAAATATAATTGTATTGGTGATCATTTTTATTTCAATACTATTATTCAAAAAACAGAAAATATAAATTAGAAAAAAATTAAATTATCACATAGAGAAATGGATTAACCAAATTTGTGGATTTTGATATTTGGGGATTATGAGACAACAACTCTATAGCCCAGAGTTCATAATATTATAAATATTAATTACAATTTTATATTTTTATTTATTTATCTCATGATGATGTATGAGTTTATGAACTTCACATAGTTCTCATTTTCCCTTGATCCTAGGATTCATCATCAAAGTCTAAATTCAGGTTTTTATATGATCGTGTAAAATTATAGTTTCTATTAAAAATGTGGAAAATAAATAAACCAAGAGAAAAATACTAAGATTTTAATAAATAATACTCTTATGATTAATTTTTGAGTCCATCGTATGATTATATATCTTCCACATTGAGTAAAAATAAACCCCTAGGTCTATTTTATTCACAACACATCAACTAGATTAATTAAAATTTGATGATAAATGGTGATAAATTTGAAAATTTTATGGGGATTGATCATGAGATATGGTTGTGCACCTATATTGTGTTAAATAATTTTGAGAGGTATCAAGTTATTTTAATGATGTATTTTTGTGATCATTAAATAATAAAATTAGTTTTGGAAAGGGAACACAATTTTATTATTTTTGAGATATTTATTTCTCCATAATCTAAAAAATATTTTCTATTGTATTTATTAGCCAATAAAAGAAATAAATGTTAATATTTTTTTATTTTAATATTAATTTGATTCAATTTTTTAATCATAGGTATTAGTTAATTTTAAAATTTAATCCACAATTCATATCATGCATGTAATTTTTAGTTTAAATGTTAAAATAATAAGTACATATGTGACCTCTCTATTGAAAAATATATTTTTTTAATATTTACATATATTTCAATATTATATCAAAAAAATTATGGAAATTATTTATTCATTTTAGAAAACAGATATATGAATATTGAAAGTACACATCATTGGCCTTGAACCTGTAAAATGAAGGGAAAATTTGACATGACAGTAAGCTACTAAAATTATTTTAGCACCCATGATAGAGTATCAATGATGAAATTTTTTTAAATATATATGGAATACCTCAGAGGGAAACTTTCCAATAGTAGTAGAAAGAGATAATTTATATTTCTCATTGGTTTGAAATGGTGCCTAAGCAGATGATGGAATTCGGGGCTAAATTCAGTTTCCAAAATAATAGCCAATTATTTTGAACAACTATCCCTGGATATAAGGAAAAAATAGATGATATTTTTAAATATGTTAGATAAAATATGAGTATTTTATTTATTCTTCCATGAACCACTCAAATTTGGTCATCTAGATTCTCTTTTGGAATGTATGTTGGGTGTATCCTAATTGAATTGGGTTTTCTGTAGAGAATAGAATTCTACTACCCCTTAACACTCCCATAGGATTTTACCACCCACATTACATGGTATGAATTATAAATATGGGTGAAATTAAAGGTTTCCAAAATTACTATTTAATTTACTGTTTTAAATTATTTTTATAAATTTTAAATTAATGTTCTAATGTGACGTCATATTACCCCTTTCTCAATATAAGAATGTTCATTCTCATATAAGATTCTTCAATTGCCACATATTATTAATTACTTTTTCTTAGGCTTTATCTTTTTTTGAACTTTTGAATACCATTTTATCATTTTGTGAATTTATAGACAAAAAAATTAGAGAAATCATTCACACAATTCTAGAGTGCTTAATATTTCATTTTTTTTTTCTAGTTGAATTTCACCATTATCTGCCTAATTCTGTCATCTATCATGATATTTTAACCAATGGATGGATAAACCCATTGTGGGTTGATACATGGATGGTGTAAAAACCTATTTTTTATTTTATTCCTCATTTACACTATTAATTACCATTTCTTTCAATTGAGAATTTCATTAAATTATTTGTCTTATACTTCAACCTTATTCGTTTTTATGTGACACATTTAGAGTTCTATAAGGAACCTCTACTATGGAGTGATCAAGAAAATTATAATCCAATTTAACATGTTATTATCCTTGATATAGAGAAAATGCATAATCAGATAGTGATTTAGGATGTTCCCATTTTTTAGAAATAAACACTCTCAATTTTAGGGTATTTAATCCATTTAAAAAAATCATCAAGCCAACAACTATATTCAATGTTGAATCAACTCATTCTGTCAAAATGACATAACATACTTGAATTAATGTTCATTTAAACTATATCAAATCTTACCAAATCATTCCACTTCATAACCAAAACATTGATTGATATAATTTTCTTGTTTGAAAGATTCATCATAGGTATATGAGGAAAAAAACCCAAGCAACATAACAAGAATCAGGTTCATATACAAACATTGGTAAATTTAGACGATTCCAAACATCTATTTTAAAGAAGTAATGGTATGTAAACCAATATCTATATTCTATCACTAAAAGTTAAGATTACTTTAGTTGAAATAAATCTATTTTTTTACAATATTGAGATTTTTTTTCTGTATAATGGTTTTTTGATTAATTGCACAAAACAATTCCAAGAAAACTTTTTAATAACCATTGATTTAAAGGAAAGTTCTCAAAATTCCTAATTTAGGTTCTTGGTTATATATTCTATGATGTGAATTTAATTTTGGTTGGGGTTTTGTAAATTAAAAATAAATTCATTCTTCCAATCCATAATTTTAATCTCATAGATACCAAATCTCATAGATATGTGGATTAGTTAGTTGGAATTTGAGTAGGAAAAAAATGATATAGTTCAACTTATCGATAAGATTTTTCAAAAAATAAAGACACATCATTTATACCTCATACTAGTTTCTAATTGAAATATGGTTCCTTATGAGGAACCACATTCTCAACAGCTTATATTAAAGGGTTTTCTTAGTCTCCTAACATGAATAAACATCCTAGTACCATAAAATAATATACCAACATTCCAATAATTAAATCCCATATCATATAACATATAACAAAAAAATTATAATAATGTTCAAAAAAAACATTCAGATAAATAAAAACAATTTCTAAATTTTTTTATCTATTAAATGTGATTTCTTAAATTAAATAATTAAAGAAATAATTATTTATTAATAATTGTGAATTAAATTTGTAGATTAAATATTCAATATATTTTGTTGACACTCATTTTATTGTTTTTACTACTAGTGGATTTATAAGAAAGCATGTTTAGTGGTTAAAAATACAGTTTTCATAAAACGGTTTTCATTTCATTTTATGCATTTATTTAAAATTGATTTTATAGAAATTATTTACATTTAATATTATAATATTTTTTTGTAATTTCACAATTTCTAATTTATATAATTAAATTGGTTCATCTTCAAATTTGGAACTTAATGAATTGTAAAAATGGTCAACCATAATTAACTATTAGTTTAAAATGTGTTTACTAAGGGGTTAATGATAAAGATATTGATAATAATAACATATAATATAATATTAGTTTTATAGTTTTAATATATTTTAATATTGTATTACAATATAATTAAATAACTTTCTATCTGTTCCATTTACTCAAGAAAGTGAAAATTTATAATTGAAATTATTTATGTACTTTCATGTGTCTACCTCCCCATAAATTATAAAAGGTCACATCCTCTCCTCCATTATTCAATTAATTTATACATCAATATTTGAAAATAACTAACCCAAAACATTAGTACATCTATTACTCATTCCTAAATATTCATGTCTTTAGCTAAGAATAATATTTTATGAACCAATTTATATGTCAACAATGATTTCTTAATGTAGTGGTATAAATATTAACTGAGCTTAATGATTGTTTTCTCATCAACATTATCTAGAAATATTGTATGAATTGTAAATTTACTAAGATGATATCATAAATGTAATATTATTCTATTGTGATTCTGAAAAAAAACATTTCCCACCTTCCTTCAATTAAATTGAAAATTAATGTATTGCTCATGTGTAACTATCTACTACCGCCTCAACATTGTGATATGATTAATTTTCTATTAACTCCTATCATGATAAGTTATTATGATGGATTTAATGTTTATATTTTATAATTATAAAATAATTATTTTTCATTAATTAATATTTATCTTCTACATTTGTATCATACTATATATTGGAAAACGATGATGTCACTCTTGTATACGTTTGAACTACAATCTCCAATAAATTATTTGATTAATTTATCATTGATATCATTAAATGGATAGAAATAATGATAGATTAATGAACATATATATAATATGATTGTTGAAATAGGAAAACGTGTCCATAAAATATTTCAAATGTTTCTAGAAATGATCATATAACATAGCTCGTTTCATATGTTTTGATTTGACTAGTCGTGGAGCCAAAATAGTGTAATGGATTAGAAGTTATGGATATTCAAAGTTAGACTGTCAAAAATGGAAATATAGGATGTTTTGTGGTGCAATGTATAGTTTTCCATGAATGAATTGAAATCTTGCGCACAAGAATGGATGTTTTTCATGCAAGAATGGAATTTTGTGTGTACCAACAAAATCATGGGTGCATCATATCATGGAAGCATTTTACTCACCCAATTAGATGTCATCTTCCTCCCAGGACACCTAAAAAATGTATAAGGAAGGTGCGTGAATGTTTTGAGATGTGCATGAATGATTAGAATCTATGTGCAAGATTACTATACGCCCAATGTGACGTAGATCAAGAATGTTCTACGATGTCCTGGGAAAATGGATAAGGAAGGTGTGTCGTAGTCTTGAGATGTGCGTGAAATATTAGCATCTATGTGTAAGATTCATATGCACCAAATGCGACGTCAAAAGCCCCTTTGCGTGTGCACCCGCCATAGGGCATATGGACGTTATCTCCCACACCCGAAATCGTACATGAAACTGCTCATAGTTGCACCTATAAATACAAGTGCACCCCACCCCCCTTGGGGTAAGTCTCTAAAGGTTAGCCGCCACTCTGAGGTGGGTAAGACCGCCTCTTATGCGCCTATGTGGGAGAATGAAACCCTCCATGTGAGATTATTCACAACTAGTCCCATATGGATATGCTATCGCTCGGGACCACAGTGATTTGATCGCCTCCCAACATCTTTTCTATGTATTTCATTTACGTACTAGATGAGATCTTACATGCACATTTTAAATCCTGTGGAAAAACATCCAATCTAGCATGAAAAACATCAATCGTTCACCCATAACAGTCATGGTGTCTAGTCTTGTGTGCACCTACGATGCATAGTCCAATCTTTCAAGCAGCCAATCCTAGGTGTTTCCCATCATACAAGCAATTGTGTACAGGGCTATGCCAACATTTCCACACCGCTAGGGTAGTGCCCTCGATCCCCCGCTCTAGCTCATTGTAGCCCTGCGGTCCTGGCCCTCAGGTCCAATCACTTCACTACCATCGCTAAACCACATGAAATACGAAGAGTATCAATGAGAAAATTTTGGGTCATGATGTCGGCATTTTCCATTGTTCCCTAATGTGCACCTACCTTACACAGATGAAATACCATTATTTTAGATACTCCTCCACACTCCACGAAACACCATTAGCCAACATATTTCCCTTGGTCTATTTCCCAGGTCATGTGTTCAGATTCTCTTCATCCATTCCTGTGAGTACCATGAGTCAGACCATTCCTCAAGTAACTCTTCCAAACCCCATCACCCAGATCCAATTCCAGCAAGAACCAAACCTTTTTCTCTTCCCAAAGTCCCAAATCCATCCATTGTTATACACATTATGACTAATTTCCATATCTACATGACTATAAACTGTATAACAACCTAAATGAAAAATAATGGATTCCTCTTACTCCAAACAAAAGATGCCTTATCTACCGAAACTAAGATGCAAATAGTCCTCTCTACATGACTATAAACTGTATCACACCCTATATGTAAAATATAGGATGTATCATACTCTAAAAAGTAGATACCTTATGTGCCATACCTAAGATGAAAACAGTCATCTCTACATGACATTAAATTATAGTAAACCCTATGTGACAGACATTGGATGTATCATACTCTAAATAAGAGATTCTTTATGCGTCAAGAGTAAAATTCCAACAGTCCAATATATATATGACTATAATAATTAGTAAAACATATGTCACAAACATAGAATTCCTCTTACTCCAAATAAGATTTGGCTTATGCGCAAAATATAAGATTCCATCAGTCCTCTCTATATAAATTTAAATTGTACTAAACCCAATGTGACAAACATAGGATTCCTTTTACTCCAAATAAGATATGACTTATGCTCCAAGAATAAGATGCCAATTTTCCTCTATACATGACATTAATCTATAGTAAACCCTATGTGAAAAACATATTATGCCTCTTACTCAAAATAAGAGATGTAATATGCGCCAAGCCTATGATGCCAAAATTCATCTATACAGGACATTAAACTATAGTAAACCCTATATGAGAATCATAGGATGCCTCTTGTTCTAAATAATAGATGCCTTATGTTCCAAACATAAGATGATAATAGTCATCTCTACATGACATTAAATTGTAGAAAACTCTATTTTACTAACATAGGATGCCTCTTTTTCAGAATAAGATATTCCTTATGCACCAAGCATAAGATTCCAATAGTCCTATCTATATGACTTTAAACTGTAGTACATCCAATGATTCAAACATATGATTCCTATTATTACAAACAAGGTATTCCTTATGTCCCAAACATAAGATGATAATTGTCCTCTCTACATGACATTAATGTATAGTACATCCTATGTGACAAAACTAGGAAGCCTCTTTCTCCAGACAAGAGATCCCTTGTGCACTAAGTATAATATACCAACATTCCTCCCTAAGTGACTATAAACCATAGCATGTATTACCAGTCAATAATGGAAGCCTCTTGTTCAATGTAGGAGATTCCTTATGTGACAAACATATGTCTCCCCATTCCATGATTACATTGGCATAATTTCATGAACATTTGAATCCGTTTGATAATTCCGTCACTCTACCACATGCTTTGTGTCTCCTTCATTGGGATATTCATCCTCGTTCATGTTTGAAGGGTTCCTCTAATAGCCCGATCCCATTCTACATTGTCTCTCCTACCATTTCAGTCCAACACCATGGACAAAATTGTGTGACACATTATGTCAGCTCCTGTGTTTCGAACATGGTCAATAGTGGACCCTCATTGTTTATTCCCAGTTTAGGTTAAAATGATTTGGATGCTGGTTTTTGAACAAAGAAAACAATTATCCCCCATATTCATGCCACCCTCACCACATTATAAATGTTGGGAATGTGATTCAATGTTTTCATTTTCATTTGTTAAGACTGATTCCAATGTCATTATAATTATCCGTCTTTTACACTAGCGCATAGTTGTAGGCCTCAATTATATGCATAAAAAACCAGTGAGTTGTGAGATCCTCATGTCTAGAAATGAGAAATAAATTACGTGCAGCATCCATGTGTAATCCCCATTCATCATTTCCACATATTAATTACAACAGGGCTTCTTCCATGTGTAATCCCCAATCACCATCCTCCATGGCCACACTATTGTGCTATGATCGTCAGGTTTGTTTTTTCCTCTTGATTCTCAAACCGAACATGACTCATGTGAGATTAGAGTAATTGGTTAGCATAAAATTATATTTAGGCGAGCATAGTGTGTAATCCTCATTCCCCCATTCCGAACAATGTTGACTTTGATCCATTACCATTATATGAAAGTTACTTAGGAATCCCCCTTATGGTTCAACCCCAAAACCTTCTTGTACTGACACCTTCAATTTGATTCACCTTCATCCCACCCGATAACAAACTAAATCCTCCATTCAAAACTATGTGTACATTGATCCTTTCACATTCCATGAAAGGTACATTAGAAACCTCTCTATGGATCAAGCCCAACACCTACATGTCTCAACCCCTTCATGTCAGTTGACCTTTATCCCACATGATGTTAAGCTATTTCCATCATTATAAACTAAATGGAATTTAATCCTTCCCTATTCCAATAATGGTACGTATGAAGACTCCCAGAAGACCAAGCCCAATGCCTACTTGTCCTGACCCATTCAAATTGGTTGACGTTCATCTCATATGACGTAATCTATAACCTTCATTCTGAACTATGTGGGCATTGATACATTCCCTTTCCAATAAAGGAATATATGAATCTTTCCCAATGTTCAAGATTTACACCTACATGTCGCAAGCACTCCATATCGGTTCACCCTTATCCTTCATGGCATTAAATTGTACACCCCTTTTCATTTGGCATGATGTTATAATGTATTCTTATTAACTACATGGACTTTGATCCTTTCCCTTTCCATACATGGTACGTAGGTAGCCTCCTAGAGGTTCAATCCAAACAACTATGTGTTCCAAACACTCCATGTTGGTTCACCCTCATCCTACATGAAGATAAACAACACACCTATTTGTATCCCTCATGATGTTAAAATGTATGCTTCAGAATTACGTGGACATTGATCTTTTCCCATTATAAGAAAGTTATGTAGGAATCCTCTATGAGGATAAATAAAGAAACAAACATATCTCAACCCATTCATTTTTTTACCTTCATCCTGCTTGATGATATATTGTATCCTCTATTTTGAACTATGTGGTCTTTGATCCTTTCACATTCCAATCATGGTACATAGGAAACCTCCCTGAGGTTCAGCCCCAATGCCTACTTATCCCATCCCGTTAATGTCAGTTCACCTTCTCCCAGCATGAACTTAAACTGTATCCTCCATTCTAAATTATGTGGAATTTGATCCTTGCCCTTTCCAAGCATGGTACATAAGAATCCTTCACTAGGTTCATTCCTGAAACAAACTTGTCCCAAAATCACCATGTTGGTTCACCCCGTCCTCCATGGCATTAAACTGTACACCAATTTCCATCCCAAATGATGTTATAAAATATGCTTCTAAACTATGTATTATTTGATCCATATCTCATAGACAGGGTTCGTAAGACGCCTCCATGAGGTTCAACCCCAACCAGCCGTAAGCCATTGTAAACCCCAACCAGTGGTATTCCATTGTAAACCACATCGAGTGGTTATCCATTATAAACAACAAATAGTGGTAATCCATTTTAGTCATCATCTAGTGGTAAGCCATTGTAGTCCCCAACTGATGGAAATCCATAGTAATCCAAACCAGATGATAAGATGTTGTAGTTCTAAATAACATATGAACTATGTATCTTTAATACCAATATCGTAAACATGGTACATAGAAATCCTCCATGAGTTTCAACCCCAAAACCAGTAAACTTTGGTGTCCCTCTAGTTGGGACACACATTCTTGTTCCATTGCAAAGTGGCCTCAAACCATCCTAGGCTACTAACCATGTGCATGCCTCAACATGTCATCGGGTTGTAGTTGTCGGTGCACAGCCTGATTCTATTCCCTTATGAACTACATGGACATTGATTCGCAAACACAACAATATAAAAGAAGCATTCTTGAGGTTCAACCCCACCACCCATGTCTCATCATGATCTCTCCATTTTTTCACGTTGTTTCTGGAAGGTCATGCCCCATCCTGGAGGTTCCACTTCTTTTGGGTCCCATCCATGTGTCCATTCTCATGGGCCTCCTCTTCAAGTGTCACATCATCCCACCGAACTACACTGACATTGATTCCTCACCACAAGGATATGTGGGAATACTATCTGGTTTTCAAGACCAACCCTACAATTATTTTCACAATGGTTCCATCTCATTCATCTCCACTTAACTCAACACTACATTATTCATCATGATTCTTACCTAGGACGCCACATCCCAGAGAGATCATGACATCCATCGTGTTTCTCCCCTATGTGTAACCAAGGTATCTAACCATGCATAAACCCTACATAATCCATAGCCATCCAACCAAGAGTTTCCCTGTTTAGATTGGCTTCTATCCATTCTTTATCCCCAACATGTCATCTGGTTTTTTTCCTCTTTCCACACCCCAATTCCACCCCCAATTTAACTATGTGGGTTTTGATCCATATTGTCTACACATGGTACGTAAGAAACCTCCATGTGGTTCAATATCAACCAATGGAAAACCTTTATGTCCCCTTTTTCGAGACACAATGAACCTTAGATCCCCACTTTGAGGTGTCTGCATCAGCAGTCATGGTGTTATATCATTTATTTTTGGAACACACCTCCCTGGGTCTTCTCTACTTGAGCCTTCTAATCCATCAATTTTATGTCCCTCCATTATGAGGTTCAAATTATTTGATATGTCCTAAATAGTTTCTTGATCAGACTTCATAGTGTGACATCGTTACTTTCTTGAACACATCTTCATGGGTCTTCTCTCATTAAGCATTCTGATCTATCCATCTAATGTCCACCTATCCAGGTTGTACTTTCCTAGATCCTCCCTTAGTGGTGTTTAGATCAGACTTAATTATGTGAAATCCATTCTATATAGGATACACAATCCAAATTCTTCTTTTATTGAGTGTTCAGTTCCTTCCATCCGATAAACACTCTAGGTGCTCCCTCTTAGGGATGTAACAATATGACCCAACACTATAGGGAATTATAATAACTCTCATTCTATCTCAGTAGGACATTAAACTCATGGACTGCCTTTTATAAATCATGATATTTCTAAGGAAAACCTAAAAATAAATTCCTTTGGTGTAACCATCTCTTCAAAACGTTAAACTCATAACATACCCTGTATTAAAATGGTAAGATGAGGAAAACCTCAGAGACATGCCTCAGGTATTAAATCCATGCGATTGAAGTGGGATGTCTCAGGTTCTTATTCCTTGAGATTCCCTCTTATGATGAATAATACAGTTTCCACAATGTCCATAAATCATGATATTCCCCGGCATGCTTGATGTTTTCATCTACTATGATTGAAGGTTTCTTCCTTTTCAAGACCCATTGGAATGTCTAGAGAGAAGCAGAGTAATAAACCGACATCCACAATGATATGGAACCTATAATGAGATTCAAGAAAAACGTCTTAATCATAAAAGAAGACCTGTATTTTTCGACGAATTTAGAAGTGTAATACACTAAATGAGAGACCATGATCCCATTTTTTTATTTCGATCAAGGAGGAAACATCCTTTAAAACGAGATAGATGATGACTGTCATTCTAAAGTGGGAATATAGGGAAACATCCATCTTGTACACCACGGATGGATGTGTGTCCAAGAGAAAGTGTCATAAACAATGATATAATAGTAATTATATAGTCTCTATTATTTATTTTTCTTTCTTTTGTTTCAATCCATTGAAAATTGGTGACACCACTCGTTCGTACTTATGGACTACTGACTCTATGAAGAGATGCAATTGATTTTACTTTACAAAATCACATAAATGGTTATAAAAGTGTATATAATGGTTACATATGTTATTTATTTAATTAATAACAATATTTTAATTATTTAATCATGGTCAAACATCTAGGAACAAGATTTTTATACAGGAACATACATAAAAAAATTAAATAGTTAACAATTATAAATGAGGATTTTAATAAGTAATTTTGAATAATATATGTATTAAAATTTTACATGTGGATAATATATGATATTATAATTTTTAATAAAATTTAGGTATATATTGTGAGTAAATATATATATATATATATATTCAAGTTTTTATGGTGGTTATTATTCATGTCTGAAATAATGTAAGGGTTCATAATCTCAATATTATTTCATTGAGACATGTTTCATGTTATTCATCTATTTATGTTTTTAGGTTGAGATACTAATATTTTGACATGTTATATAATTAATTCCTCTCAAATACATGGTATCAAATGTTTCAATTCAATCTATTCATCCAATGTGTTTTTATTCGTTGTATTCAATGTTACAAGTGTATCTTATAACATATTTTTTTCTATGAGACATATGTCATATCCACCGCATGTTTGACTAATATAGTGTATAAAAATTCTATTATAATAGTTATATCATGAAAATAAGTATTTTAATGGTATTTAATGTTACATTTTATGTTACTTATTACTTTGGATTTACAAATCAAATGTTATCAAAGCGATAAACATTCTCCATGTCATTTTTTTGAGAGAAATTTTATATTATGCATGTTTTTATGATTATAGGGATTTTATAATAAAACATATACTTTTTTTGTATTTGATATATATCATGTAACTTTATTTTAATCTATAATTAATTTTTTTCAACCATGGTTTATTTATTAAAATGATAGAAAAGTGGTAAGTGTTATCCATTGAAAATTGTTTTCATTGAGACTCTTGTCTTTTCACAAAATCATAATTTATTGTGAGGTGTATCTACCATATATTTGAAATGTTTCATCCAAAATAACATTATTTTAATTTTATTTAATCTTACATTTCATTTTAATCCTTTCAAAGGAATTATGACAAAAAATTTTCCGATGAAGTGAGGGTTTTATTTTACTGCCTCTTATTTCCCTATGTTGTTATGATTAAATTTTTAATGTTGAAGTTAGATGAAATAAAAATCAGAAAAATTATTTCATTTTTTAACAACTGGAAATTTCTTTTAATTAATTTTCTTTCAATTATTTATCCTCTTCCAATGTATTAAGAAATTCACATGAATGATTTTAAGGAAAACAAAACATTTTTCACTTTTCTTGAGAATTTTTTTATTTCATATCCATATTTTAATTATAAAATTTTCATGTTTTTTTCACCATTTCAATAAATGTTTTATAAATTAATTTTAATTATATATAACAATTTATAAATATTAAATTGATTCCACTGAGGTTTTTTGAATGAGGACCTATCATTTTTTAACTAATGTTTTTAATGTTATAATTATCTTAATGAAAACCTCATAAATGATTTTTCTAACCTTCATGAGTTATCTAGTCATTATAAAAAAATATAAATGAGTTAATAATTATTTTAAAATAAAATTTTGTCACCTTATTTGGAAAATTTATAATTTTTAAATAATTTATTTCAAAATGAGAATGTTAATTTCCTCTAGAAATTTTAATGTGATTCTTAAAATATATTTCTTCTATAAAAACACAATTTTGTTATTCTTATTATTTACTAGGAATATTATCAAATGTAACCATAATTATTCATTATATATATGGTTAATGAATATGGTTATGAAATATTAATATAACCCACTTTTATTTCCATTGGTTATGCATTAATGCAATGATAGATGTTTTTGTGATATTTTGGGATACATAGGACTGGATTATGATTATTTGTTTCGTTGTTCCTTTATTGACCTATAATAAGTAAATTAATTATTAATGCATAATGATCCCAAAGGATACATTGTAGGTTATCACAATCCTAAAAGATGTTACATGGGATGTTATTCCTATACCAAAGAGGGTACATAGCCCAATTGTAATGAAGGTACGCATGAGGGTGTCTTGGGCCTATCATGGGATGAATACCTTTGTGTTCATCCATGATATAAGATTACTATGATATTGATTACGGAAAACATTATGATAATCATTCATGAAATGATATTATTCCAAGGATAAGATCTCAGGGTTTATGCTCATTGATTCAATTTTGATTCATGTCTAATGAGACTTAATGATATATTCCACTTATCATGATGATAAATTATGAATTTTTAGGATATATTTCAAAATTTTATTCCTTATTCTCATTTCATTCTTAAAAACAATAATCATTGATCTATAGAAAACTTGTTTACCATTACGGGTCATTATATCTATTCATTTATCATATTTTACATTCAATAGGATATGAATAAAGGTTTTATATTTTATAAGTATAGGAAGTGTTCTAGATGTGATGAACCTAATAGAAGATGTTTAAGGTCTTTTATGTAACATTTATTTATGTATCCATGCATCCAAGGACGTTATAACATTATGGTTCATACATGGATCATAATTAAATGTTATTTATATTTTTTAAATAATATGAAATTTTTATGTCTATAAAATCATTGTCTTTATACTCATTCATATGTATTATAAATGGGGACATGAAGGATATTCAGTCCTTCCAATATTTTCATTCTTGTGGATTTCCATAGGGTATCTCCACTCTGATATATCAAAATATAACTACTCTATCTACGATCATTATTCATATGCAAGAATATCTTACTATGTGTCTTTTAAAAATATAAACCCCAAAAAAACCCATGTAACCCTATTTAGAAATAGGTGTCATCAATGTAGGATTTCATGAAACATTTTTAGACTTCTTCATTGCACTATAGTTGAAATTAATTAAATGTATTAAACAAGTTTCCATGAAGTCCTCATTTAAGAATCAACACATGAAGTGGTCATTCTTGTTGATTCACCTCCCATGTATAGAATTGTTATAGTAGTGAGTAATATAAATTTATGTTTACTGGAAATATTCCCACATAGGCTACATTAGAGAAATGTGTACGACATGATTTTGGGTTCAAAATTATCACCTATACAAGGATATATTTGGGTAACCGATTGTTTTTTTATGATTATGGAGGGATTTTTAGTGATTTCCCTAAAAATATGTAATGATGATCATGTTATATAGACCCAATAATACCTTCGGTTGTCAATATAGGATTTACAGTTATCCCATTCATCATTCTAGGTTTTTCAATTTCATGTATTCATTTCACAAAATAATTTTCATTTACCTTTATTATTGATACCTAATATATGTTAATAAATACCCTATTAGAATCAAGTGTGGTCTACATGAGAAATAACTAACCCCAATGATGATATAGAAGCCTACATCATTTCTAGATGGTCCTTGTTTCTGAATTATCGCATTGAATATGGGGCATGCACTTTTAGTGAGATGATCAATGTCACAAAATAAACAAGGAAGGGGATTTTATATTTAAAAATTATTAGTTCCTCTTAGTTGCATATTATAAGAACAAAATTTAAAAAAATGAAAAGTAAATGACTATTTTTTTAGTAAAACGTTTTTCAAATGAAATACCTTATTATTGGATATTGATATTTGAAAATGGAAACAAGTAATTTTCAAGGGATTTTAATATAGCATAATGATTACATGATTTTTCAAGAAGATGACACCAAACATTGAATGTCTCATGGTCACTGTCATCCACATGCCTCTCTTGGATTATGTGGTCACATAATCTTTTATTCTCCAAGAAACCAGACACAAAGGAATCTTTAAAAAATTTATTGGCTTTTGGTTGTTCTTTATCATGTGAAACTCCCAATTAATATGATCAACAGACCCATAATCATTCACATTAGCTTATTTTGACATGTTTATTGATGATATGACCTATTTTTCACATTATGGATCATGAAATACTCTAAAGATAATATTGAAAACACACAATCTTAGTCATGTGGATCACACAGAATTATAACAACTTTGGTGTAAATCATCCACCATCATTGATCCATGTATGTGGATAACCTACCTTATGAATCAATGAAACGTTTTGAGGCCAATTCCTAAAAAACCCCTAATTCCATTTTGAGAAAAAGACAAGAAGTCACAGTAGATAATGTATATAAAAATATGATTAATGATAATTGGGTGAATGATGATTTATGTGAATTAGAAGCCTCTTATTTTAGATATTGTTGAGTAACATAAATGGAAAATTAATTCAAATAGATAAACCATTATGAATTAGAAAAAAAAACTTGTGAATGTCCTTATCATAAGATAGTCTATGGAAATGATGTTTGCATGAATTTATGTCCATTTCATAGTCACAAGATGTCATTTTTGGTACTTGATCACATAATTAAATCTCAAAAAATAATAATGGTTTTTAAATTTGATAATCTCATTAGCATTATATGATATAATAACCCCATGTTCTTCATGATACTACATAACTACTACTGAAATATAATGGTTTCTCTTACATAAATATGAAACATATATTTTCTGATTTAGATCTTTTACACAACATATATGTAAAATTATATTCTATAAATGGTTTCTATTGTAATGTATATTATCTCAATCGATAAACAATATAATGGGAATCTAATTTCATGTAATCCCTTGACCTTTTTTGCACTTTTCATTATCTGTCATTTTCTATAATCATATCACACATGGGACTAAAATATTATGTAATCCACATTCTCTTCCTCACATAGCTACACACCTCCTGGATTTTACTCAATAATTAAGCTCCACAACTAGGTGGAGGTCACATTAAAATTGTATTTTGTAATGTTCATGATCTATATGCATCTCTTGTATAAAAAATATTGTATGAGCCCTCAGTGATTAGACATTTTTTATTATATTAAACCATTAAAACATTTAATATATACTAAGGGTGAACCTTCTTATTATGAATAACATGCATCTAATATTATACATAGACACATGAAAAAGCCTTACTCAAAATTTATAATAACTACACACACTGATTCCTATTTGTATAGAATACATAGATTTTTTTTCATATATTGAGTCTTATATCAGATGTCTATATTCAAACATATATAAGTGCATATCTTTTCATTTGATTCATACATATTACCAATGGAAAATATAAATCATTATATTTATTTTTTAATTTCTAAATTTTCATATACCTTGAGAATTTCTGGTCCTCATAATAAGATGTTAAAAATAATGGTAAAAACACATTTCATATGAAATTAAAATTCATGAAATTTAAACTATATGCACATTAGAAGGAACACTTATCCAAGAATTATAAATTTGTATGTCTAATTAATTCAATTTTATCTTCTTTTTTTGACATTCAACTCCAGGCCACTTGTTACTCGGATACATGACTTTAGAATAATGTTTTCTATGATTCCCATAATTACAAGATATGTATGTTTCCTCTTTTAGGATTTATCCCAATATGTATACATATTTTAAAATATTTATTTGACATTAATATGAAAATATCACATGTAAAATTAGAAACTTTATATATTTTTCTATAGAATTACTATATAATCTAGTATAAGAAATATCCCATATAATATCCCTAAAATATGTCATTCATTGAGCTATATCCCCCTGGAGTCTGAGTTTTGTATTAGAATTTGTTATATAGGAATCAGGTATGGGGTTAACACCATCTTTTTTCTTACTTTTCCATATTCCATGTGATTCATACACAAATTATCAGCTTCCATTCTCCTATAGTACCCATAACATTTCCATTCATGAGGGTATATTCCCCATGAATAACATCATCCTCATTCACCAACTAGTGGAAGAATGTAAAATAATATCATGAATAATATCATTGTGTTAAATGCATTGTGGTGAGAACTATCAAATGATGTGTTTTTATTTAGTACACACACATAGAAAAATATCTTAAAATCTATAAAAGGGGAAATAGATAAAAATAATCCTAAATATATCATGAATGTAAAAAATATAACACAAGTAATACCTAAAAAAATGTTCTATCATTTAATTTTTTTTAAAACAAAAATTTGTATATTTGAATACGGACTTATTTGTTTTAATTTTTACTATAAAAATTCATTAATATGTGGTATTTTTTAGAAACTAATTATAGAAGTTGTAATTAACAATACTATACTTATTCAATTACATATTAATCATTTCAATTACTATTAATCATCACCTAATTATGGTCCCTCTATTCTTTAACCCTCGTTCCGGATAAGAGATAACCTAACCACAAAGAGTATATGCATTAGACACTAGTACTGATTTAGAACCTGTTGTTGTAGATTACTTAATTAATATAAGGATAGATTATTGATATTGGTAAATTATGAAATATAACCATTTTAAATATATGTATTGATTTTTTTTTGGGGATTTATTTTAATTCTATTAATTGATCCCAAATTTTTTTAGTTAGAAATTAGTCTCATACACTTACAATACACAAATTACTAGATAATGCAAGTTTTTTTAATTGGTTAATTTCTTAAATGAATAGTATGGATTAAAAATTCATTTAATGGATAATATAATATTAATATGGTTAATCCCATTTCTTGAAAAAATATTGATGATGGTTTGAGGGAGATATATAAAAAATAAAAACTACCCTCTTACAAAATGTATAGTCATCGTTCAAACAGTTTCCATTGAAAATTATTGAAAAATTATATAACCTAATCACCAAAATCAAAATGATTTAAAAAGTGTTGATATGAAGAAGAAAATTACATAAAATATAATTAATATAAATGAAAATATGATGTTTACTATGAAATCTCAAATATTACAAAGTGAATAAGAATAATATGGAAATAATGACGAGATCATTGCTTCTATATTTCCTCCCTATAAAACTATTTTATAATTTGAGTGAATATGATCACCATATTCCCTAAATTTCTTAATTAAAAATTCAACCAAAATAATGAAGAAAATTGGAGATTTATATATTGAATGGGAGGGTATGGTTGCATGAGTTTATGAAGTGAATGAGAAAATGCATCTACTAGTTGTGATAAAAATTGAAAAAACTATAGAAACCCAAAATAAGTGATCTTGTTGTCCATAAGATATGTTTATTTCTATGAAATGGGTTCATCAATCAACTAATTTGTTTTTTATCATAATAAAATAATTTATGTACGTGTTTTGGCCCAAATAAGGATGTAGTGTCTACATTGAAGTTTCTATTATAAATTTTAATTCAAGTACCATTAATATAAATATACTATGATATAGATATCAATTTATCTGAATTATTTTTCTACCCATTTTAGTGATTAATTAATTTTTGATATTTTATATTTGAACAATTAAGGGAATAATTTTTATATCCAAAATATACTAGTGCAATTAATGGGATTATAAATAAAAGTTTCATAAAATTTTTAATTTAATGATAAAAAAAATTATTCCGTAAATAAAAATATTTAACATAATTTATGGAAAAAATTTCATTTATAATCAAACAATATTCAAAAAAATTCTTTAAACTCCCACACATACCCTTTTCCAATAATGGGAAAAGTCTCATGTCATATATTTCAAAAACATTATGACAGGATATAAATATGGATATTTCCCAACACAAAGTTAAAATATATGAAAAATAAGGATCTCATAAATATTTATACATTAATAAATTGAAAGGTCATTTTCTTATAAATTGAATGAAAAAAATTTCCCTTGATATTTAATACATAAATAAAATATATATGTTATGGGTTTATAATAACATTAATTCCTAATGTGTGAGTATACTAACTCTTTCAATCTTATATATACACCCACAATCCATTATGTTAAGCTCAAGTGAAAAAATTTTTTTTAGTTTCTGAATTACACAATACTTATTAATCATTCCATCAGAATAAATTTTCATTACCCACAAACTTAATAATAAAAAAAATTATATCCTTAATCTCTTGACCTAGATATATCAACAAGTTATAAATTTCATCACTGCCCTCTTTATTAAGATGCTATTTTTTAATTTTCTTTGATGAAGTACAATAGTCAGATAACAGGTACACATGTAAATGTAAAATCCGATATGTAATGAATTAATGAGTAGATAAGTTATTGTATGGATCTACCATTAATTTAAGGTGAAAAAATTACATAAATTAAATAAACATTCAATTGAGTATGTAAATAACAACAACAAATGTTTGCATGGATAGTGAAATTGGAATATCAATGAAAACATTTACCATGAAAAAAGTAACCATTAATTGTTGCAATATATAAATGATTTTACATTATCTAAACCAACCATATCATCAATTACATTCAATTTTATAAAAATTAACCCTTAGTGATGAAATCATACTCATTATTATCATGATACCAATTAATTTTGAAAAACTTAATATGTATTTTAAATTTTTCCACATATAAATAAACATGTTGAATGAGGTTTTAGTTTTTTTTTCTAAATTAACATAATCCATACATAAAAAGTAATCAAATGATGAAACATAAAACCTACCCCAAAATTTTTTCCGCTCCCCTAAAAAAAATTTATACTATCCAAAATGCTAACCATATGAGATGATATATGTACATAAAATTTATAATCATATTTTGGGAGCTAATATAAAAGTGGAGGGTTTTGGGACTTCCTGATCTTATCAAATGACGATGGGGTAATGTAGTGTGAAAAAATCAAGTATATGTGGACGAATTTCCTTTAATGTATTGCTTTATCCATTTTCCATCGAGTTTTAATCTCCTTCCAATATATTATATTGTGGGCTCTACTTCATTATATGGAAAAAAATAGATAAAAAACAAGTACATAAAAATCTGAAACAAACATACTAGGTATCAACATCAATCATGAAATATAATGAAATAATTTACCAACAACCTGATATAACTTTTTTTGGATCATCTTGATAGGGGTAAATTATTAAACCCTTTTTTGATAATTAATTTAGAAATTGGTGATATTTAGATCTCCCTTGGATCATGAAGACATGTCTTCTTATGTTCCCCATTTTTTTCAAAATCCAGGATTCACACAATTATCACGAGAAATGAAAAATCCTCAACTTCCATGAGGATATGAAATAATTTTCAAAAAATTGAAATGGGGACATATATATGAGAGTATTTTATGTATTTCAATAATCCCAATGAGGGTTATCCATGTGGTCGATCCAATATTTTCTATTAAGCTTTACAACTCACAGCATAACCTGTTTTAATTAATATTTCAAAACATCATCTTGGGCATTTTTTTGGGGTGGTACGGAGTATAATTTTTCAGTGTCACCCCATACTTTTAATGGAGTAAAGCTAGATTCCTATTACAAAAGTATGACAATTTTTACTAATGATATCATTGAATACTATAGAACTGAAAAAAATATGTTCCTTGAAAAAATAAACAACAACATGGGAACCATCATACCTCATATCCTAGGAAACCAACCTCTTTAAAACATACTAATATTAAAATAGATATGAAATAAATAAATGATCTAGGAAATGAAACAATAGAATAAATATCTGACATATCATAACATATCATGAAATAATTTGTAATGTTGACATGTATAATATAAACTAGAAATATTCCCTTTCATTCAGTAATATGGGCATGATAAAACAATACATGAGAATAATTATCATGAAATTAAAACATATTCATGTGGCTATGAGTTTCATATAAATCCATTAGGGAATACATATTTCCAAATTAATTTGAATGAAATAAATATATAATATACTCTAACTCAAGTATAAGACACAACTCCTAATGATGTGGTCACTGTATATGCACTAGAGTTAGAGAACCTACCATACATAATAAATTGACTAAATTTTCTATTTTTTATTGGTATTTATTAATATCTTATATGTATTTCATGGGAAATTATATAGTTAATTAAATTTTTATACCAAGGATGTGTGTGATCCGAAAAATGTGGTCTACAAAAATGTTCTATGAACCATTATAATCCATTTTCTCAATATAAAAATAATAAAAATATAAAATCCAAAAGATAATAATAGTTATTTTATCTAGATTCATCAAGAGCGGCCTTATATCCAAATTTTTGGAAAAAAGTACTTTACATCACTATAATGATGAATAAAATTTATCTAAATCTAATAATATTGTAATAAAATAAGAATATTTATATTTTTTGATTTCATTAACTAAATCTTGTATACTGAATTTGTAACCTATCACTTGCAAACATCCCTCCACCCTTAGTGAAATAGATTCACAAATTGAAATGTTGTAACCCTCTCCCACAAGCAAGGATTCAATCACATTTCAAATAAAAATATAAATTAAATTATAATATTTGATTATGTGTTGATAGGAACCATCATTTTTATGGAGAGATCATATGTCGCAAAAAAATATAGGATATGAAAATCTGGAAATACTTTTTAACATAGATATATAAAAAGCTATTTTTTGTATTAATATTAATTAACAAAAGATAATTCACTTATATTCCATGAAATTACATAATAATAAAATTATATTCATTTCTACCTTAATGAAATGATGTGACAGGTTATCCTAACTCAAGATATTTTCATAAAATTAGGAACCATACAAAAAAATCATCCAACAACAATTATATTTTGGACTACAATAAAACAGAATTGATAGTCACCATGCATCTATTGAAGGTACCTAGGGAACAATAATTTCTAAATAAAATCCTTTATTAGTAAAATATACCAAAAAGGTTGGTGAATTTTATCATCTCCTGATTATCTCCTTCAATCGTAAAATCAAAAAATCTAGAAAAAAATGTATGAAGGAATAATGTATCCTACATATAAGTCTATCAGGAATTTGGTAATTGAATATAAGTGTTCAAAGGTATTTCCAAGTGTACTGATTAGGTTCCTATAATTTATGAATACACACCAACTATTTTTTACTCTAGTGGGATCTAACATGTCATTTTCAATTTTTTTGTGGTGAAACATGTGTTCTTAGTACAACCTTGATAGGATTAACCCATTAAGTGTCAAACATGGTACAAATAATTCTTACTTCAGATACTTTTCCACCAGTATTTGTATAACTTATAGGGCTTTGAGGTCTTTTTTGTAGTTTCCAAATCTAATTAGCCTTATCCTCAAAAAATATAATGTGGAAACCAATATAATTTCCAATACTATGTATATCTACTAATGAATTCAAAAACGACATCATATAATCTTGAAAATGTATTTATATGTGTCATTTATTATATTTGAAGGAGACCACGATAAATAATTTTAAGAAATTATTCACAATTAAACATATATGTATATTTTATTTTTTGTTGAAATGGATTAAGTTAAAATTTGGGATGGTTTTTTATTGATTAAAATGAAGTCGGGACAAAACTATGTGTACAATGAATGTTGGGGTATGAATATACATCATAAACCTCAATTAATAATTCATAAAATCCATATATGAAATTAATATACATTTAATAAGAATAAATTAAATTCAAATAACCATAAAAATAATCCACCAAAAAATAATAAATTAATTTATTTTGATCATGAGAAGCATATTTGAAAATAATTTTGCAACATAAAACCATAAACAATCATTATTTTCCCTTTAATAATGTAATGGTGCCTATTTGTAAGAGATTGAATATAAAAATACGGAGAGTTAGAATAAGTTGGGTCATAATAGGAGATGAATATAGAAGAATTTTCCATTATGGGGTACTTCATTGAGTCTACAATATTTAATCATTTGATCTCATCCCCAAATTTAATAAAAAGTATAACCTCATTTAGAATAATTATTTTCGTGGAATTTTTTAAGAAGGGACAACCATGAATGTTAGGATCATGTGAGCTTACCTAAAATTCCTCCATATTCAACACATAGAAATATATTGGAATGATCAAATCATTTACATGAAAAATGGATTCATCATATAATCCCATAATGTATTTTGTGGAAATATTTTCAATTTTCCTAACAAACCTCATCATATTCAGTTCTTCATGATATATAGATGCAAACATAGAGTGAAGTATAATATTAATGGATGAAACAAAAATATATAGAGAATCATATAATTGAAACTCACCTATGGTGTATAGAATTGTGAATGTACTATTTTCCTTTCACATTTTAGTGATTTCATTGGATGATGTAAAGAGAGTAGAGACATTCCTAAAAATTTATACCCAATAATTTTGATTCATCCCTATTCTATTTATAAAAATATCTTATAAAGAAATTAATGCATTAAAATTTTAATGAATGGTTCCAGTAATGGTATATAAATATCAACATGCTTACATATTTGAAAATAATATTTTTGTAATTGACTATACATTGACCATCTTATTTTATTAAAATATATTAGTAAATGGAAGATGATAAATTGTAATATCAATTTTATTTTTCTTACAATCAACTTCCCCCTTTGGATTCTAATCACTTGGTCATGAATGGGGAAACTATAGATTTATGGTAAATCATAGGGGACCAATTATTAATAATCTATAATCTATCTTCTACAAATTTATCAGTGAGAGGGAACTAATTTTTCCCAAGTGATCTTGAGTATATAGATATGTATGATTTCTAGAGGAATTTCTTTAAACTCAATGAGGAAAGATTCAATTTGTTTATTTTTAATCTTTATCACCATCAACTATGTAATCTAACTATCAAGAACATTGTTTTTATTAAGATATTTTATTTTCAATAGATATTTAGTAATTGTAACTACCTTTGGTTGAGATGAACCTTTATATTACCTATTTTGTCATTCATGGTATGGGAATATAATATTTTATTGTTGAAAACCCTATAGGTAAGGCAGAGGTTGCTAGTTGTTTTTTAAAAAATGGGGCCTTTTAATATCCAGATGCATACCTCATGTCTGAGTGATATATTTACCCATATATGTTTGTCTTTTTAAAATAATAATTTTTCTTATGGGGGTGTGGTTGTGGTTTCATCTAATATAGCCTACTTGATAAAATGGATAAACAATCATATTACTCTCTTAATTAAGAGACATTTTTGGGAAGGAGGTCCATTTCAATGAAAATTAATGAAGTCCTCATAGGAGTAGGTGATATATATTTTACAATGGAGAAATAATCAACACCATAGATTCAATGTTTCCAAATTATTTTTAATTTTATTATTTAAATATTATAAAGGACTAACCTTATGTTTTCCTCTAACATATAGTGAATCATAATCCCAAATATGTTGGTATTTTTTTGTCGTATTATCATTATATACATATACATGTACATGTTTTTATATCAATAGAATTTTCCTCGTGATATGACATCAACTATGATCCTATTTATGGGCGGGAGTCCATAATAAAAGTATTGGATGTGGATTTTCTCAATAATTTGGTTTTGCGGGATGCTTAATAAAAACATTAATATTTTCTACCAATAATCATTTTATAACTCACAATATTAGTTCTCAGTCCCAAATATCACTTTATTTAATTATAGGGTTCCTTAAAGATTAAAAAAAATTATAAAAAATAATTTAAAATCATTCAAAAAAGATACAACTTCTGGTTTTAAATTATACACCCAATCCTTATTAGGTCCATCAATTGCAAATTGAAATTATCATAGTTTGATTTGTTATTTAAAATTTTTTATTGAATTTATTTTTTAGAATACAACATTAAATTATTTAATATATTTTTAGATCCTCACAAGATAATCCTTCAAATTTTGGGAAAATATAAACTAAAACATATTTTAGTTCAGATTTCATTTCTAAATCATCTTATATAATACAAGTTGGTTAATAGTTAATGCATAGATGAATCTAATCCAAAAATGGATCTAACAATGTTATTATTAACCACAAGTTTCAGTGTTATGTTAGTTTGAAATATTCTCCATATTTAAAAATACATATATTAGTGGAATTCATCATTTTGGTATACATTAACACTCCCATTCAACCATGATTTTCGGATTCAATCCCAACTGTTGTGCTAAGTAACTGGGTCTTGATAAAAGAAATCCTCTCAATGGGATCATGTCATAAATCATAAAATAATAGGAAATAAAATAATTTTAACAATATTTCATGAGAATAATTTTAACATTATGGTCAAGAGAAAAACACATATTAATAAATAAAATGAAATGTGTTAAAATGGAAAAATATGAGATAAAGATAACAAAAAAATTCATTCAATTTGTTGAATAATGTAGTTTCAACCCTTCCAATGATGCAAATTTTATATTTTTTTTAATGGGTGATCACAAATTATATGTTGTTATTTTTCACATATGAGTATTAAAGTGGAAGATCAATATCAACTCTTAATGATTTATTACATAAATAATTTCATATAGGTAATATGAATGAATAAAATGAAAGAAACAAACAAATAAATTGTATTAGTGGTTCATAATGCATAAAAACTAGAATATGTCTATTGGATGGGGGTATAATTTTTATATATATAATTAAAAAAATGAGAAGATATGTTTTTAGAAAATATTTAAAGTTATGTTATCAACATAATTCAACCTATTTAGTTATATAGTAAACATTATCAATATAATTAAACTTCACATTAATATTATACCATAATATTTTATCACTCAAACCCCATTGGAGATAACATAAACACAAATATAAATTGAATTAAACAATATGCTATATTTGAAACAAGAAATCCTACTGGCCAACATATATTGTTGTTTTAAGGATATCTTATTGTCAGTGGTAAATTATGTCACATATATATTCTTAATATGGAGAATAATTTAGTATTATGATTACATATTTACTCTATAAATTGATATCATGTTGTTTTTAATACCTATTAAGATCACACTCTCACAATTCACACATTACTCGACATAAAGTGTTTTTTAATTACTGAATAGACTGAAAAAAATATATCATAAATTAAAATAATAATATATAGATCATATAAAATGAATTAATATATTATCACTGATTCAAAACCAATAAATGATGATGTATATATATAGACCGATTACAATAAAATACTAATCTTCCATGGGAGGTTTAATCAGCATAGAAATAAAATTTCCTTTGAAACGGTCATAAAGGGTATTATCCAATTAAATATATAATATAGTTTTTGGGATAAAAATTTTGAATAAAATAATATGAAAATTAATGACAACATAATATAAATAATATAATCATTGATGATATATATATAATAAAACATTATAATGTGAAGAAGAAAAAGAATGCTTCATTGAAATGGGTCATTTCTTCTTGAGATCACCCTCTTAAAATTATTGTATAAATGGAGAGAAATAAGTCTTCTTATTAACAAAATAACCTAATTCACAAAAATCCTCAATAATAGATAAAAATTTAAATTTATTGTGGGTAGGGTAGATTAGTATTATAATATGATACAAGTGTGAATGGATATATTTTCCAAATAATGTTATTCCAAATTACACACACATGTTATCATCAAAAAATGCATAACCTAGTGATCATTCCAAATTGATTATAACATTAATTTTTGGATGTATCTCTAATATAAAAATTTGATGCCAAAAAATTAATATATATAGAGGATATGTGCCAAATGTTATGTGGTGTCCAATTTGACATAAACATCACAGATTTTCTTTCATGGAAAATTTAATCCACTAAAATGCAATTTAGATCCTTGATGTTCAAAATTTATGAAGAAACCCAATATTTTTAGATTTTGTTATGAACGATTACTAATAAATAAACTATTGAAAAATATATATTATCATAATACTATAGTGAAATTTAAAGGTTAAAAATTTTAATTCTCATAAAATATGAAAATCATTTTTCTAGTCACAAATTATCCATAAATTAACATATTTGACATAATTGAAGAAAATTATGTTAGTCAGTCTCAATAGAATATTAAATTTTTTTTTTCTTAATATTCCCCATTAATTCTTCAAGTCATTGAACCAGCCATGTATGACCCCTTATTTCTCAAACCGAGCACAACAGATGTGGATTTAGATATTCATATTAGTGGTATTAAGGTTTGTTTACTATATCATACATCATATTAATATAAAATTAAATTAATTAATCATCATCTGCCCTTTGTGTGATATGATTAAAATATTCATATCAAATATATGATTTCAATTCAAGGCTTGATCCCCCATATCGAGTCCTTGTCTTTATAAAATTGGAACAATGAAGAATCTGATTCCTATTTTTATATGATATAATTGAATCATATTAAAATATATAATTTTAGATCTACTATAAAAATATCCTATAATACCTTACCCATATACTAGAAATAAAGAACATCTTATACATAAAAATTTTATCTCCCTTCCATTAAATTATTACCAATGATTTTCATGGTGATAAAATTTTAATTAATGGATTTATATTGTAAGACTGAAAACTATGTATTAAATATAATATTTAGTGATATATTAGATAAAAATTACACTATAAATAATATTTTGATAATCCTAACCACCCATCCTCTCAATTTGACATGTATTCAAGTAGTCTATGGTATGACTTAGTGACCACTTTCCTTTGGAAAGATGGACTATGAATTAAATAAAACAAAAGAATCCTAATAACCAATTGAAATAAGATTTTTAAAATGAAATGTATCATATAAACATAAAAGGTATTAATCAAGATAAATAAATAAAATAGGTCTTTAATTTGATTATTATATATAAATTCACTCCATTGTGATTTTTCACTAATGGGTATCCTTGATATTGATTTTTTTGGTTGAAAAAATATTAATAAGTCACTTAAATCATGTATAAATGCTTCTAGAAAAAGATAATCACTCCTATTACACCACCACCACTTTATAAATAACATAATTAAATAATATAATCCCATCAACTACACATTATCTTTAGTGGTAGTTTTCTAATTATATGATTTGTGAATACTAACTATGTGGCACAGTCCCCAAACTGGAAATTTCACATGAAAGAATATCTATACTAAATGTAAAAGCCAACTGTGAAGAATGATATAGAAAGAAAATATGGAAACTATTTCCATCACTAGACACATCAAGAGACCATATTTAGAACGTGAGAACTATAGCCTCCCATATTGGTTAGATGTGGATAAAATGATTCTATTTTCTAATACACTACTCAATGGCTATAGATAAAGGCCCCAATCACTAAATATTTCTTCCAGCACCCTTGATATAATGTTCATCCATAGGTTAAAAATAAAATAACACTTTAAATTATCCCCAACCCATTCATGTGAGGACTTACTAAATCACTCATCAAGGGTGGTGTGCTTCATTGTAAATGGGATAGGATACTAATATTTCTACATTAATTATCCTTTGTAGAATATTCCAGTAATTAATAAGGTAAAAACATATATCATAGCCTCACTAAAGTAATTATACATCATAAAAATGAGATCCCAGAAGAGCCATGTCATATTCTTTCTCGAACATATCATACATGTCACTATAATTTGATGCTTCATATGAACATACCCACATACTATCTCACATAAAATAATATTTTCCTCCTATTCTTATGGTATCTGTAGATATTTCTTAGATCTATGTTACCATATATGAAGGATGACATTATAAACTACTAACACCACATGAGTACACCCATATCTCAACTCCTCCATATGAAGAAAGTCAGAATAAATAGTTAGAAACAAATTAGTTGTCACATATCCCATCTCCCACAGACGATACCTGAAAACATATATTTTCAGCACAATATGAGTAGAATAACATCCTTCAATATCTATATAAAGACCAAAAACATATTCCATTAGTAACATATATGTTATCTCATATCCCATATCCCATATATGAATTCAAACAACATGAACTGTTGAAACTATATAAGATTAATCATATCCCTGATCCATTATATGAAACTAAAGAGAATGCACACCCAACCCCATAGGATTTGTATCATATTCTAATATCTTTATATGATTATTGTATCATACAATGCATGAAACATAAGATATGGTTCATATCAAAGCTCCGGTAAGGGAATCCTGATAACATATACTATCAACATTATAAGAGATCGGTAATATCCTATATAAAATATAGAATGATCATACCCCAATATAGATAGAATTTAAGATATTGGATCATATCTTAGACACAATATATAATTCAATTAGATATATTACAATTGTGATATGATGACATGACTACATTCATACCAACACTATAATAGAATATTTATATTAGTATATTCTGAAAATGGCATGATACTTTGAAAATATATCTTCTCAAACTATCCAAAACTAGCTAGATATCCTAGTGGAATAGATAATATTTTCCAACAGATTCACTCAATAACAAAAGCATATGTGAATTTCCATGCTCCATCTTCTACGGTAGTGAATCAAAATGTTAAACATGATAATAAAACATTCCAAAATAATGTAAGGACCCCCCCCCCCCCACTCAAGAAGACTGTTTGAAAATTACAATAAAAAGGGTGGTAGCGAACATGGATTATAAACCCTCTCTGACTTGGGATAAATTGAAAATTCTAATAGCTATACTAGGGAGGGAGCATGAACCTTTCAAAATCTAGTGGAACAAACAAATTGTAAATCAAAACTATATATGGGTTCATTCATCGTTCTTCATAGAGAAACACAGTAGTCGTCACATTCTAATAGTCAATATAAGTAAAGAATAATATTCATAAAAATTAAAAAATAATGGAAAATACAATATAATCCATGCAATAGATGTTATATATATTGTTTCTCACATTCTTGTTGTCTATCAGTATACTTTGATTGGGAATGTATAAAGTAATTGGTTTCACATTCCTATTAAAAATAAGGGTAAATTAAATATTCAAGGAGACACATGAAAATTGACTCATATACTTATATGAGATGAAATAATCATAATTATACATTGTAAACTCCACTACAATAGGTTGATATCCCACAATAAAATTAATAATGATTTTCAGTGTATTATCCCATTATGTATACAGTATGTGTGCATCCCAACTCAAACCCATATGTGTTGTCTTCTTATAATAAATACAATAATGGATGAGTAATATATTCAATCACAATAATCATACAACATATATGTGTCTATAAAATTATTATGTAACACAAATTGATGATTCACTGAATCTTTATCTAAAAAAGAAGGCCAAATCTACCCCAAAAGTAATCTCTATAGAATTATTGTGTAGAATCATGCAAATGATTTCCCTACCATAAATAATTGACACAATCTCATGAATATATATCTCAATGCTAATGATATCCTCCCATTATCAGAGTGATTTTTTTACTTCTCTAATAACCTTATTATATAGAGTTGATCAAAAGGATAGAGTCAACCACGTTTTAGAACCCAAATATATATTATAATTCATCCCCTCAATCAAGATATGACTCTGATTGGTGATCCTAGTGCATGAATCGTTATCTATTTTTGTAACTATTCTCTACCAAATGGATTCTCACTTCGTATAAATGTTGAATCATTTGTTCAGCGTCATGTTCGACCCCCGTTATTTGGGGGAGATGTTATCATTTATTTTTTTGGGTTCTGTATATTATAAATTGTAATAAAAATGGAATTTTAACGACTCTAATTAGTGCACACGATCCTTAGAGATATCAAAATCATGAACCACCTTATCTGTGAAAGAAGAAATTATATCTCTAACAGGTTGAGGAAAATGAATTTGATGTATAATCCTATAATGATATGTTGACAGAGATTTCTAAATTAAATATAATCATTATTTTTTTATTTCAAGACACCATCTATAGAAAATCCTAAAGGCGATGAAGATAGAATATAAAAATTTTATATGTTTCAACTTTTGGGTGACACATCATAATCCTAAGGTGAAAAACATCCCAATAATAAATTGTTTTATATTGTTGAGAAAACAATTGAGCCTTTCTGATGATTGAGTCATACATCTATCTCAGTGGTGTGAAATATTTTGTATGATGTGTAATATAAAATACTCTAATATACATTTCATAATGCCTTAAGGACCCATCTACAAATGATCACTATTGGTAAAACTGATTTATATAAAAAATAATGGTTTTAATAAGAAATAAAAAAATTCACCCCACTATGAGGCCAGAAAAATCCTCGAGATCCAGTATAATTCAATTATATCACTTCGATCCATGTCTCAGGACTAAAAGATTCATATCCTAAATGAAACATTCAATGAAATCATGTTGTTTCTAAATCATGAAATTGATTTACATGAAGATAGAGTGTAATTAATGGACTATTAAAAATATTTCTTATAATACTTTTGGAATCTAAATCAAATTTATCGTTACCACGTTCTTTAGGATCATCACAACCCGAAAAATATGTGGACACGTCATAATTTGAATCCTTCAAACTATATCCTCTAGGGATGTGGGATGTTATAACATATTTACATTCCCCATGAAGAATGAAAATTTTTATTAGTCAATGATGTAATTTTAAGGATACTACATAGTCATTCATAAAATGTATAATAGACACTTTCTTCCATTAGATTCAGATTTAGTTAAATTGATATGATACTATTTACATGATCCCTTTAATAAATCAGCCTATAGAGAGCATCGGTTGGGGAATATAAAACAACATAAATTACATAATATCCAAAATATCTTCATAAATATTAATATTAATAAAATATTAGAGTCAATTAATAAAAAATAAAATGGGGGTAAATAATACATCACCTGAATTGGAAGAAAATGATGATAAACAACTAATGGCCTGATATTTAGTTGTTATTATATATAGAACCATAAATGAAAATACCAACATAAAGGGAAATAAAGTGGATTTATTTTCCCAATTTTACATGAAACTATAAACTTGATATCAATTGAATCCATATAACTGTGTTCCTCTGAAAAAATAACTTATTGTGTCCAAGGTATACCACGAATAAAGAAAAAAAATAAAATGCACAATCACATATAATCCACAAACATAAGAGGGAGAAACACAAAAATTAATTGAATAGATAGATATGAAGTTTAGATATTTGAAATATACTGATGAATGGATTGTTTTATCAAGGGATATACTCTCACTAAGGATAATCCTCTCATAGAAGTCAGTGTATACCACATAATAGATATGATTCTTTTAGAAAGTTAAAATAAATTTGTAAAAATTTAATATAGTCAACTACCCACCTAATGATAAAGGTAACTGATATATTTTTTAGACCATCCCCAAAATATAGTAATTTTATTTGGCATGCATAGAAAAAGAAATCACTCCATGAAAATAAACACTTGTTTGGGAGAATTGGGTACCGAAAAACAATATAATTATGTCATTAGTATATGTACTCAACAACTCATGTCAATATATATCTATAATTCTTTGATTTTACTTAGTCTATTATGACCTAAGTAGAGTCAAAATAGAAGTTACTACCTCATTTTTATTGGAAATGGTACCTTACACTATTTGGGTGGATATAAAAAATCATGCACCAATCATTGGAAAAACCAAATTCCAAATTATGAAGGTTTAAGATCCCTCAAGACTCATTTGATACACTTAATGTCCTATCACCGTGAAATGATATTGGTAAATGACTATGATAAATCCTTTAATCATAGGTGCATTAAAAAATCCATGGCAGTACTATCCTTTTCTAGAATATTATAATTCCATCTGGATCACTGAGAGAATTGAGAATAGATATATTAATACATTATCTATTAAATTTGTATCACCCATACGAATAGGATTCTCACAGATATCCCATATTATAATCATTATGAAAACTAGAGAGTTTTTGGTTTCATCACCAGGTGGATGTCCCTAAGCTGTTCACTAGATATTTATCAATAAAAGGATGAACTTGTTGAACTTTCAACACATAGATTTATGGATAATTAGAAATTACCACACATCTTGATAAAATTATTTAGAGTTTATAGATGGTTGGAAATAATTTCCCTATTTCAAAAGGAGTCATTCTTTTAGAAAACTTCTATGTCTCAGTCAATTTTAGCATCTTGACTATAGAGGACTAAAAATGATTAGATAGTATTTATCACACTCAATTTAGTACCAGTTTAAAATTTTTCTCTAAAACTGATACAAATTCATACAAGACCCACTCTTAAATTATCTCAATTACAAAAACAAATTATGAATGAAATTACGAAAATAGTCACCCTTGATTTGAAGAAAAATAGAATTATAAATTCTCTTCTAGATAACTAGAAGTCTTAGAAATCGTTATTTCATCTATAGAAAGTACTATTTTTTTGCATCACAATTTATAGAAACCTATACATGATAATCTCTAATCATTACTGGATTATTTACCCTACTATCACATGTTGGAAAATAATATCTAGGGATTATTTTTCATTAAATACTTACATCAAAAGAAGGTTAAAAATAGATAATTGAATATAGATGAACCCCTAATAAAGGTAACATGAATTTATTATATTCTAGAAAAATAATGGTAATGATAGAAAGTTCCAAATACACATATCTAAAGGATTGAAAATTGGATGGTATAATAAAAAATAGGTCGATCACATGACATCATAATAGGTATAAAGAAACCATCCAGCTACGACCCTAACCCAATCTAAATTAACCAACTCACACTAATAAATAATGAGAAACACTATGACATAGCATGACCTATAATGAAATTTGGTTATCAATATATATTCTACTTGAATAAAAAATATTGAATACCGTGTTTCACAAACTATACCAACATTTAACAAAACAATAGTAGATACATAATAAATATGAAATATAACTTCAGAAAATTATGAACATAAAATTGTTGTAATGTATGAAACCAAATGTTTATGGAGTGGTATCAATATCATTTATAGGTATAATTATATCCTTTTATAGTACATATATATTAGGATATTTTGGAGTGTTTTGGGTGAAATGTGTGAAATTTTTAAGAAGAAATGTAAGTTCATAGTTGGTTCATGGTTTTACCAAACAGTGAACATACCTCCCCCCCCAAATCAAGAAACCCTTTATAGAGGGGTATTGCATGGTTGAGGCATGGTTTTTTAAACCATTAACCCTATTTCGAAAAATTGTGACCCTAAGGGGAGGAAAAATATTAAGGTGCATGGTTTGGAAAACTTTTTACCTCATACTAATAAATAATGATCATGGAAATAATCTCTTAAATTTCTTAATTTAAATTTCCGAAACCCCTGTACTATCACCCTCATTCTCCCTCTGTAACACCCCAAGCTTCCTCGGTATGTTTCCTTTCGAATAATGCAATGACGTGCATTGTACGCAACTTCGAGATTTTAACACACCACAACCAATCAAACTAGCCGTTATGAATAGTAATACCTGCTTTTAGAAATTATATATATTTTATATTTCAAAATGGACTTCATTTTTGGATTCGGAATATCGAATTTAGCCTAAGGTGAAATTTTGGTACTTTTCGGATAACTTTCATATTTTGATGAATAGTGAAAATTACTAAATTTTAATTAAAAACAACTTTTTTAATCAAAATAATTAATAGTGATAAATTGTGAATTTGAGTGGTTTTAAAGTATATTTAGAATATATTTTTACCATTTAATATAATGTTGGTCATTGGACATAATTTTACAATTAAACCGAACATAAACAAGTGTCAATCTTTTGATAGTTATTATCTCTTAAAAACACGCTTTTTGTTTTGACAGCGGGAATTAATTTTAAATTAATTTCTGCCACTTCTGTGTTTTGAATTTAGAAAAATGGATTCCATATTTGGAATCAGGATTTCCAAATTGTGTAAATAGGTAACTTTTATTTTTAGACATTTTGAATAATTACTGCGGTAAATATTTTATTTACCATGGTTAAAGGTAAATCCGGTAAATAAGGGTTAAAAAAAATAATATTATAATAATACTAAATTACCCTAAAATGTGTCTTAACCCTATTGGTTGATACATGGTCGACCATGGGCATCTTTGGGTCAATTTTGGGACCCCATGGATCCACTTGTAAGTGATAATGACACTTTATATTAATTAAGTTAAAATGAATACAAAAATGACACAAGCATATATCTTTTAGCAAAACAATTGTTACATAGGGTTATATATGCTGGATTTTAGATTATAAATATTCATTAGAAAGATAAAAAGATTTCCTACATAATTATATTTTATTTATAATTTTTTGACATTAAATAATTTATTTTATTTATGACACAATGATGATGCAGTAATTACTAAAATAGTAAAAAATTAACATAATTGATATTATAAATACCCAAATAATTATAATATTAAACTTTTAATGAATTAAACAAATTTTCTAGGATAATATGATATATTAGGATTGATTTATTTGACTTTGTTCGAAGTAATCAATCTGTTATGAGTTTCACAAAAATAAACTAGTGAATAGTGTCAAAATTGACATAAAAGAGTTCTTAAAACTAATATTATATTATTAATTGATATTAAATTCCTAAAAATCTAAGGTTCGGCCAAGAGACTTATATTATGATAGGTTAATCATTAATGGACCACTTGGGGGTCTTTTGGATGTATATAGTAAGTTTATTAACCATATTATATAAAAATACAAAGAGACATTGTAAAAGTGAAACTAATTAACTTAGAGTTAATACTTAAAGATAAGGTTAATATAAGTACCCAAACCTGTCTAAATTCTATTGGATGAGTTGTTTTCGACCTATCCCCACCTCAACCTTTGAATAGTCAACTTTGGAGCCATTGGAAACCGAATATGAATTTATTATAAATTAATATTTCTAGCTTTTCCAAAGGTGCCCCTCACCCCTCTTATAAAAGGGCACTCCTCCTTCTCATTTCCTCACACCTCTCAAGCCACTTGGCTCGTCCAAACTCTGCCCAACTAAGCTCCCCACATCCCTCTCCTCCTCCTTGAAGCTTCCCCTTAGTCATAAAGCATTTCAAGAAGTCCTTTGGTTCCAACCAAAGTGAGTTACCTAAATTAAAGGTAACAATTTCTCTTAAAGTATTTTCATTTATTTTGCTTCTCCAACCCCCAAAATCTTTTTATTTCCTTTATTTTATAACAACACCAGTATCCTCAATATACTAGGATGTTGTTATAAGAAGGATTCAAACTACACATTCACACAACTCCATCTAATGGATGATGAACATAATGTTTCTGTGGATGGAAAACTAACGCCTCACGAAACGATGATTGTTCAAATACATCTTACCGCCTCTCATGGCGGCCATTAGGATGGAACTGTAATTAAATATGATATTAATGATATATATTCTATATATAAGCTTCTGTAATTCCATTTTATTTCATACCATTATTCGTTTCATGTTGTATATACATACGATAATTTCATTTGAGGAAGTGCGGACTACCGCCCCCTTAAAATGATATGACTCGTTCATACCACACATGGAACGTATAAAGGATGGTGTAAATGAACTTAAGTAACATATATAAAATATTATATTATACTGGAATAGTAATATACCTATGTATAATTTGGATTCGATTCTTTTAAAATAAAAATTAAATGGAAGTAGCGTTCGTGCGTACGTACGGACTACCGTCTCCACGAACGCGATGAGATTCATTCTCCATCGTATAATTTGATGATTTAAAAATGATGTTTAAGAACTTGATACCATTCTGGATATGAATAATATACATCCCATTAATAACGAATATGTCTCACATAACAAAGAATATAAAGTAAAATGAACCCGTTAACACCCGAAATGACGATAATTCTAAAATATTATTAACAAATCAATGATAAAAGATCATATATGATATCATATTAAAGTAAATGATTCTTTTATTATTCAATAACAATTATTTCACCATTATACAGGAGGTAAACCTACCATCGACCAAGGGAAAAGTACAATGTAAGGGTTTTCTTATCTCACTTTTAATTCCGTGAGAATTCCATTGATCACCACTTAATTATTGCATGTGGTGTATGTGTACTGCCCATGATCGTATTCATTGTGTAATATACTTTAATTTATGGGTATTTACATCATCATGGTATGATACTTCTTTCATGGGTGTATGTTTCGTAAGTTACCTAATCGATAAGGGAATTTGAGATTTCAATTTCCACTCATTTGGCTTTACACATATTTCATTGATTATATTACCCCAAGATTATGTGTGGAATCACTATTCATTTGATTATGTCATAATTTCCACTCCCCTTCCTGTGTATAGAAGTTTGATACACATAATCACTCCATTGGTAATTCTCAATTCATTGATATGAATTTGATAAGAGTAATTTTAACTCATTCTCCATTTGTTGAGTTAAACATCCAATTCGTTGGTATTGTTTTTTACAAGAATATGTGTGAATGTCCTTTGATTGTTTTAAACTGAATATCCAATCATATTTAGTGTATTTATATTTGTCACACATAATTATGTCATTGATTTATCCTTAACCTAAGGATACAACCTTTTTTGAGAAATTTCATCTCAATTTACATTCCATTGAGACTTCTTTGATGATATACACCAAATCACTTCTATGTGGTGTATATAATGTACGTTGACATAGTATATCATGAATTACTTTATTCTCATGATATTAAAATGTTTTGATTACCTCAATTATTTGTATTCAAGTGTCTCTCTTTTGGTTAGAAACTCTAACCAAAATACCATTTTAAAATGTTTTAAAGAATTATTCTTCTAAATCATGCTCATTAATGTCCATATTTTATAAATGGTTTTAAGGATTTATTTATATGGACATTAAAGTTTTAAAATTAAAACTCCTTTTAAAAGTTTCAAAGTGGTATGGGACACTTTGATTCAAAAATATACTTTTAAATGGCTTCTTGACAAATAGTGTGACTTTTAAATGTTTTCAAGAAAAGGGGGATATTTCTCTCAAATAGTTTTGATGATTATTTTCATCTATGTCAACATCCTTCATTATTATTGATTGAGGTTAATGTGATACAATACAATCTTCCATATTGTATCGAATGAATTATGTTTGACTGTGGATGTGCTATTTTTATACCATTCATGGTTTGTGGTGAAAGTATTGACATTTCGTATGCTAGTTTAATACGAATGTTTACGTTATGTTTAAACCTTTTCATATGGGAATGCATTGGACTTAATAAGTGACGGGTGGAGCCCGCTATAGCTCCTCGATGCATCGGTAGGTCTCATGAGACAAACTAGTGTCTTGGCACAAGGCCTTGGCAAAATCTTATTTGTAGTCTTGGCACGAGGCCTTGGCTATGTGGTTATGATAGTCTGGCATTATGCATTCCATCATTATGAAAGTGGTTATTGATATTGCATGTGATCATTCGACTAGTAGAATATCCATGTGAGTAAGTAAATGGCATTATTTCATTTTACCTTTGCCATTTTATGCTGAAGTTCAAGTTTAAAAGGCTTTTGTTTTAGTTATAAATTGCCTTAAGTGTTTATGCTCATTTATGAAAGCTTCTGCTATAATGTTATCCTTACTGAGCATCCGAGCTCACCCCTTTCAATGTTTTATTTTTTTTTTCCCAGGATTATGAAGAAGTAATTTATGAATGACCTGCAGGGATAGTATGAGGGGATATGAAGACAAGATGTTTTTTTTTATGATGTAATGTAAAAATTTATGGATGTATCTAGTTATTCCAAGGCTGCTAAACTAATCGGTCTTTCGAGACTTGATATTTCTCGTGATCATGCCAATGTTATGTAATTAATGCACCGACTCTGGGTAGCTGGGGTCGGGGCGTTACAGTTGGTATCAGAGGAAGTTTAGTACAAACCTTGGTAGCTAGATTTAGATAAACTCTGATTAGAGCACGTAGACCTAAGATGAACTTTGAGGATTAGTATAAAAGAAATTCCTAGAATTTTGGTATTGTAGAGATTTTGTGAGTTTTCCGAGCAATACATCCCTGTCTGGATACGAGCAGGTAGAGGCGGCTCTGGCACAGATGTACCTAGGGGTAAAACCCGAAAACACCGCTTTGAGCTAGACTCGAACGGGAACTGGTGCACGACAACGGGCCTTGCTGCACTCTTGGTTACGACACTCCCGGGGGATATGCTTAGGATAATTTACATTTTCTTTACAAACCAATTAAAGTAATATATATATAAGATGAGAGTAAATGACCTTGGTTAATCCTAATATGTTTCAAATTGAGAATATGGTGACATTTTAATCTCTAAATTATTTTACGACTACTATTACTCACACAATGCTTTATGGTTTTAGTCAATGGCTGGATTCCAAGGAAGTCATAGTGACTTTGAGAATGATGTACAAGATGGGAACGGTGGTGGAAATGAGCAACAAAATGGAATGTTGATAGGCGTAAAAGATATCGTCTTTATGCCAAATCAGTTTTCCAAAAATATGATCAACAACATATATATTAACCAACTCCCAGACTCAACAAGGAAGAGAAAGGTGATAAATGATAAGAGCTCCAGCAATGGAGACCATGGAGAAAAGAACCCTCAATTTTCATCATGCAGGAAATGTGGAAAGAGACACCCAGGAAAGTGTCTCAATGGGACAACGAAATGTTTTACGTGCGGGAAGGAAGGACATAAAGTAAAGAATTGCCGAAGAAAAATGAAGAGTACTATGGAAGAAGATAAAAATGGTCCCAAGAGTCCATTTACAGTCATTTGCCGTAAATGTAGGGGACCTGGCCATTACCCGAGTGAATGTCCTATTCTATAGGATATTTTCTTGGTCAAAGAAGAAGCTATGTGGGAATAAATGGTTGGAGAAATTTTTAAAAAGTATTAGCACTCCTTGTTGATGGGTTTACTATGGAATAATTTTCTCTTGTATTTGTAACCCCGCAGTTTGCCATGTGAGAATGATATTTGAGGAAGAATTGTCTCTTCTCTTGTGGATTTGGGTATAAATAACCATTTGGATTTATATGATCATTGGGGTTTGAGAGAATTATAAGTTATTCTAATTTGGGATGAAGATTCAAGGTATGATATAACATTTGTGGTTAAATTTATGATATAGTATTTTGAGGAATTTATCTCATTTTGGCAATATTATAAAATATAGTTTTTGAAAAAGGACAACACGTAGACCGTGTGACAACCCGTCGCGTCGGACAAAGCTATGGGAATCGAACCCACAACCAAAGTGCGATTGGGATTTATCGCCTACCACTGGACTACGTGAAGTCCCTGGTTAGTGTGACTTATTTTTTTGTTAAATGATTTTATTGATCAATAATAAGTTTATTTGGGTTCTTATTTCATATAAAAAGAATACCCTTGGTATAGGAAAATGATTTGGTGATTAAGTGATAAATGTTATTTTGGAAGATGTTCGCTTTGTTGGAAACACTATATGTCCAAGGAAAATAGAATACTATGGGGTTTCATTTGTGGAGTAATGATAGATTTTTATCTACGTTTTTATTGTGGATTTATAGTGATTTGGGTTATTTATGGAAATGATTAACCTATAATAGAGAATATGTGATTAGGTTAATTACTTTTGAGTATGTGACTTTAAGAGTATCTGATGTCATTTGGAGATACAATTTAACATGGGAGACTACATAATCAAATTCTTCTATGTTTTTGGTTTCAATATTAGTTTGGATTATATTAAAGGATTTTAAGGACAATTGGTTATTGAATGGTATCTATTTAACTTTGGGATATTGTTGGTTTAATTTTAGAAATTAAGATTAGTGCATATTTATCTCAATGAATATCCTTTTGGGGGATCATTAGATCATTCACTGACCATTTTGGTTTTGATTAATCTTCAAAGACAATGTAAATATATGGTTTATCCTTCATGGATCATGTGATTCTATAGAAGTTTATTCTATCTCTTCCAATGTGACCAAGTCTTCTTGAATACTCATCGTTTTAAAAAAAATGAGTTAGTGGTGGAAATTTATTAAAGAATGAAAATATACTTAAAATGTAAGTATATCTCATAATGTTCTTAGTCAATATCATAAATGAATTCCTCTTCCTTATTTAATGTAACTTAAAAAAAAATGTTGTCCGTTTACTTTCCTACTAGGAGACTAATGGTCGTTTGTCCCAACACAAGTTTGTGGTTTTCTCATTGTTAACTTTCTCCTGATCATGATTTCTATCCCTCTCCATCAGAACTTGATACTTAGTTTATCATCCATATCCATGTTTTCTTACATGGAATCCTAGTATGGGTTATCTTGGATGACCCTTATACCTCTCTTCCTTTCTTTTAAAGTGACAGTTTTATTGACTCTTTTTCCGATGTGGGACTTTCCATTATATTCCCAAGTAAAAATTTAAAAATTGCGAGGACGCAATTTATTGAAGGAGGGGAGAATGTAACACCCCAAGCTTCCTCGGTATGTTTCCTTTCGAATAATGCAATGACGTGCATTGTACGCAACTTCGAGATTTTAACACACCACAACCAATCAAACTAGCCGTTATGAATAGTAATACCTACTTTTAGAAATTATATATATTTTATATTTCAAAATGGACTTCATTTTTGGATTCGGAATATCGAATTTAGCCTAAGGTGAAATTTTGGTACTTTTCGGATAACTTTCATATTTTGATGAATAGTGAAAATTACTAAATTTTAATTAAAAACAACTTTTTTAATCAAAATAATTAATAGTGATAAATTGTGAATTTGAGTGGTTTTAAAGTATATTTAGAATATATTTTTACAATTTAATATAATGTTGGTCATTGGACATAATTTTACAATTAAACCGAACATAAACAAGTGTCAATCTTTTGATAGTTATTATCTCTTAAAAACACGCTTTTTGTTTTGACAGCGGGAATTAATTTTAAATTAATTTCTGCCACTTCTGTGTTTTGAATTTAGAAAAATGGATTCCATATTTGGAATCAGGATGTCCAAATTGTGTAAATAGGTAACTTTTATTTTTAGACATTTTGAATAATTACTGCGGTAAATATTTTATTTACCATGGTTAAAGGTAAATCCGGTAAATAAGGGTTAAAAAAATAATATTATAATAATACTAAATTACCCTAAAATGTGTCTTAACCCTATTGGTTGATACATGGTCGACCATGGGCATCTTTGGGTCAATTTTGGGACCCCATGGATCCACTTGTAAGTGATAATGACACTTTATATTAATTAAGTTAAAATGAATACAAAAATGACACAAGCATATATATTTTAGCAAAACAATTGTTACATAGGGTTATATATGCTGGATTTTAGATTATAAATATTCATTAGAAAGCTAAAAAGATTTCCTACATAATTATATTTTATTTATAATTTTTTGACATTAAAGAATTTATTTTATTTATGACACAATGATGATGCAGTAATTACTAAAATAGTAAACAATTAACATAATTGATATTATAAATACCCAAATAATTATAATATTAAACTTTTAATGAATTAAACAAATTTTATAGGATAATATGATATATTAGGATTGATTTATTTGACTTTGTTCGAAGTAATCAATCTGTTATGAGTTTCACAAAAATCAACTAGTGAATAGTGTCAAAATTGACATAAAAGAGTTCTTAAAACAAATATTATATTATTAATTGATATTAAATTCCTAAAAATCTAAGGGTCGGCCAAGAGACTTATATTATGATAGTTTAATCATTAATGGACCACTTGGGGGTCTTTTGGATGTATATAGTAAGTTTATTAACCATATTATATAAAAATACAAAGAGACATTGTAAAAGTGAAACTAATTAACTTAGAGTTAATACTTAAAGATAAGGTTAATATAAGTACCCAAACCTGTCTAAATTCTATTGGATGAGTTGTTTTCGACCTATCCCCACCTCAAACTTTGAATAGTCAACTTTGGAGCCATTGGAAACCGAATATGAATTTATTATAAATTAATATTTCTAGCTTTTCCAAAGGTGCCCCTCACCCCTCTTATAAAAGGGCACTCCTCCTTCTCATTTCCTCACACCTCTCAAGCCACTTGGCTCGTCCAAACTCTGCCCAACTAAGCTCCCCACATCCCTCTCCTCCTCCTTGAAGCTTCCCCTTAGGCATAAAGCATTTCAAGAAGTCCTTTGGTTCCAACCAAAGTGAGTTACCTAAATTAAAGGTAACAATTTCTCTTAAAGTATTTTCATTTATTTTGCTTCTCCAACCCCCAAAATCTTTTTATTTACTTTATTTTATAACAACACCAGTATCCTCAATATACTAGGATGTTGTTATAAGAAGGATTCAAACTACACATTCACACAACTCCATCTAATGGATGATGAACATAATGTTTCTGTGGATGGAAAACTAACGCCTCACGAAACGATGATTGTTCAAATACATCTTACCGCCTCTCATGGCGGCCATTAGGATGGAACTGTAATTAAATATGATATTAATGATATATATTCTATATATAAGCTTCTGTAATTCCATTTTATTTCATACCATTATTCGTTTCATGTTGTATATACATACGATAATTTCATTTGAGGAAGTGCGGACTACCGCCCCCTTAAAATGATATGACTCGTTCATACCACACATGGAACGTATAAAGGATGGTGTAAATGAACTTAATTAACATATATAAAATATTATATTATACTGGAATAGTAATATACCTATGTATAATTTGGATTCGATTCTTTTAAAATAAAAATTAAATGGAAGTAGCGTTCGTGCGTACGTACGGACTACCGTCTCCACGAACGCGATGAGATTCATTCTCCATCGTATAATTTGATGATTTAAAAATGATGTTTAAGAACTTGATACCATTCTGGATATGAATAATATACATCCCATTAATAACGAATATGTCTCACATAACAAAGAATATAAAGTAAAATGAACCCGTTAACACCCGAAATGACGATAATTCTAAAATATTATTAACAAATCAATGATAAAAGATCATATATGATATCATATTAAAGTAAATGATTCTTTTATTATTCAATAACAATTATTTCACCATTATACAGGAGGTAAACCTACCATCGACCAAGGGAAAAGTACAATGTAAGGGTTTTCTTATCTCACTTTTAATTCCGTGAGAATTCCATTGATCCCCACTTAATTATTGCATGTGGTGTATGTGTACTGCCCATGATCGTATTCATTGTGTAATATACTTTAATTTATTGGTATTTACATCATCATGGTATGATACTTCTTTCATGGGTGTATGTTTCGTAAGTTACCTAATCGATAAGGGAATTTTAGATTTCAATTTCCACTCATTTGGCTTTACACATATTTCATTGATTATATTACCCCAAGATTATGTGTGGAATCACTATTCATTTGATTATGTCATAATTTCCACTCCCCTTCCTGTGGATAGAAGTTTGATACACATAATCACTCCATTGGTAATTCTCAAGTCATTGATATGAATTTGATAAGAGTAATTTTAACTCATTCTCCATTTGTTGAGTTAAACATCCAATTCGTTGGTATTGTTTTTTACAAGAATATGTGTGAATGTCCTTTGATTGTTTTACACTGAATATCCAATCATATTTAGTGTATTTATATTTGTCACACATAATTATGTCATTGATTTATCCTTAACCTAAGGATACAACCTTTTTTGAGAAATTTCATCTCAATTTACATTCCATTGAGACTTCTTTGATGATATACACCAAATCACTTCTATGTGGTGTATATAATGTACGTTGACATAGTATATCTTGAATTCCTTTATTCTCATGATATTAAAATGTTTTGATTACCTCAATTATTTGTATTCAAGTGTCTCTCTTTTGGTTAGAAACTCTAACCAAAATACCATTTTAAAATGTTTTAAAGAATTATTCTTCTAAATCATGCTCATTAATGTCCATATTTTATAAATGGTTTTAAGGATTTATTTATATGGACATTAAAGTTTTAAAATTAAAACTCCTTTTAAAAGTTTCAAAGTGGTATGGGACACTTTGATTCAAAAATATACTTTTAAATGGCTTCTTGACAAATAGTGTGACTTTTAAATGTTTTCAAGAAAAGGGGGATATTTCTCTCAAATAGTTTTGATGATTATTTTCATCTATGTCAACATCCTTCATTATTATTGATTGAGGTTAATGTGATACAATACAATCTTCCATATTGTATCGAATGAATTATGTTTGACTGTGGATGTGCTATTTTTATACCATTCATGGTTTGTGGTGAAAGTATTGACATTTCGTATGCTAGTTTAATACGAATGTTTACGTTATGTTTAAACCTTTTCATATGGGAATGCATTGGACTTAATAAGTGACGGGTGGAGCCCGCTATAGCTCCTTGATGCATCGGTAGGTCTCATGAGACAAACTAGTGTCTTGGCACAAGGCCTTGGAAAAATCTTATTTGTAGTCTTGGCACGAGGCCTTGGCTATGTGGTTATGATAGTCTGGCATTATGCATTCCATCATTATGAAAGTGGTTATTGATATTGCATGTGATCATTCGACTAGTAGAATATCCATGTGAGTAAGTAAATGGCATTATTTCATTTTACCTTTGCCATTTTATGCTGAAGTTCAAGTTTAAAAGGCTTTTGTTTTAGTTATAAATTGCCTTAAGTGTTTATGCTCATTTATGAAAGCTTCTGCTATAATGTTATCCTTACTGAGCATCCGAGCTCACCCCTTTCAATGTTTTATTTTTTTTTTCCCAGGATTATGAAGAAGTAATTTATGAATGACCTGCAGGGATAGTATGAGGGGATATGAAGACAAGATGTTTTTTTTATGATGTAATGTAAAAATTTATGGATGTATCTAGTTATTCCAAGGCTGCTAAACTAATCGGTCTTTCGAGACTTGATATTTCTCGTGATCATGCCAATGTTATGTAATTAATGCACCGACTCTGGGTAGCTGGGGTCGGGGCGTTACACCCTCACTCTACCAAAATTATTCTAAATCATTTTTGGTTATACTAGATTGGATTTTATGTCATTATAAACTCTGATCATGAAGAATCAATGACTTGATTGATAGATCTACGATACTTATAATAATAAATATATTCCTAATAGGTTTTCCCTCTCTCCCATATATCATCATTGATGTAGATTAATTTTTTCTCCTTCATTAGACGGGGATATATATTCATTTACAATGATCTTAATATATATGATATTGGATCTCTTTTTAGTTCTTATTCTCTTCCTCTATCATGGAATTGATCATTCCACATCAATTTTGAATTTTCAGCATGACGAACAGTCATCAACAGACATACAGTGGTTGTTCGAAATGGAAAATACAATATTATCAATTATAATTTTGTACATGGAATTTTGAAATAGAAATATATATGTTTAGAAAGAACATATTGAAGTGTTTTAATTTATTGGTTTATTAATTAATGGAATGTTGTAATTTTGAAAATTTTTGGATATCAGAATTAAAAATTAACAAATTAATAAGCTTTTTAGTTGATTTATTAATGGTAATTAATGAGTTTATGAAATTGGTGGTTACCCATGGGGTGATCCAACATGAATAATGTGATATATTGAAAATTTTTGGTGATAGATAAATTATGAATTGTAAACATTATTGATAAAGGAATTAATTCATTTTTAGCCACCCATGGGATGTACTGTTTTAATTGAATTGAATTATTTGGTAGGTAATGAAACTCCAAATACCCATAGGGTTCCAGAATCCCACACTAGGCCCCCAATTGTTTTATGCATATATATTTTATCACTGGGGTGTGGGACAGTGACTACTGCTCTAAATACCCATGAGGTGCCATACTTCCACTCTAGGACCTCTATTGATTATGAACATGAAATTGAAAAAGTATAAATAAAAACCCATAATATATTGTTATACGATATCCTTTTTTAGGACGATTCAGTCTCCAAAATGGGCCAATACAGGTATTGATGGTTTTGGTGTTATTGTTAACTTTTGTAAGCATGTGGTTAATTACATATTAACAAATCATGAATCTAGAAATTTGTATAATTTTATTTATTTATTATTTAACTAAAAATTCTTTTATAAACTTTATATTGTTTTAGAAACTATTCATAGTGTATTAAATAGTTATACACAATACCAAAAAGGGATTCTTGATTGTTACTGTAATGGAAATCATGTTTGAAGGACATGATATGGGACAAATCCATATATTAGATGGATGAGTTGGGATGAAGAATGATTGTGGGAACTAGATTTGATTCATGGCCCTCTTGGGGAGCCTTCAGTGTTTTTACTTTTTTTTCCATTTGAAACATGAAGCTTATATGGAATGACATGTATACTGTTTTTTATGGTCAGTCATCCATGACTTTGTAAATCATTGGATATTGGTTTGTATTTATATTTTTATTATTGTGGTTTTTGGTTATTATTATTTGGTTAATTTTCATCTATCTTTTATATTGAAATATATTTTTATAGAGTGTGTAGTCTCCCCATGTATTATATGAGATCCTCAATGCCAGTCACCTACCTCTGGTTTAATGGGATGTTCCGCAATGATCATGTAACAAACTAGCTTGGGGCACCGGTGTGTTGCAATGATGTTGGAACATTACAAAGTGGTATCAGAGCCCTACTCTCTTATATTTTATTTTTTATTTGTATTTGTGAAATACAGACATGAGACAAAAAGGATTTAGGCCATGGTCATCATCTCGTTCATTGGATTATCTATCCTTTTTTTCATGGGAAAATATAACTACACAGTTTGTGATTTCTATAATTTCTATTTTTTGTTATAGTTTGATGTTATTTCACATTGGGTGATTCACTTATTGAGTGATGTTATTATTAATTTTTTTTAATTTTGGGAGATTTTACTCATAAATCAATATGTAATAATAGTTGATCATTCATGAATTATATTACAGACTCATGGATTATTGATACATGCATCAATTTAGGTAAACATGGAAATGGTGGTTCGGTATGATTTCATTAAATGAAAATAAGTTTACCTACTAGAGTAATTTAAATGAAAATATTGCCTCAAATGAAGTTGGGAAATGAAAAAAGATCCAAAATTTGGAGAGTGATTTTGATAAATGGGTTTCTAAATAAAAATCTTATTTATGAATTTTTTTACCCTAAATGATCCATTTTCATGATAAGGGATAGTTGTGTGTAGTGATAGTTCTTCTATTTATAAAATATTTCATGATAGGGGGAATAAATTATTATTAAATGATATACAACCCTATTTCATAAATGTGAGATTGATTTGTTATGTTTTATAAGATGTGTGTTTCTAATTGTATATATATGCCTCCATGAGCATGCTTGTTGATAAGAAGACATGATGATATCATTGTAAATGATCCACTAGTAGTGGAACCATATGATATGATAGTTCTATAAATATATGAAGATTATTATTGTGATAAAACGTTTCAGTTCATGATGTTTATGGGATGAAAATTGGGGTTGATTGTGAAAATTACTTCTGACATGGAACAAGAGTTTTGGTTGTATCACCCTTTTACAATTAATAGATAGAGTGGACCTAAGGAAGATGAGTTTTGGATTGAGATTACCTAGACTAATAATGAATATTTAAAGACTCTTGCTAATAAAGTAGTCACTTGGTGTACTTATATAATACATGGTCAAGCTATGCATTAAGGGGTAATTCAAAATTGTGTTGGAAAAATTGAGAATAAGTGTTGAAATTTTCTTTAGAAGAACATTAAGGTGAAAGTTTACACTGTGATTCTTATGACTGGGGGGGAATCCATGTTCATAAGTCCAGCACAGGGGAGTATGTCTATAATGGACTATATAGTAAACCACATGTATTTTTACCTATTTGTTCTTATATTGTTAATATATGAATCTATTGTGGTAAAAAATTCAAAATGGTATGAAACGAGAGAATATGTCCAACATAATTGTATTTATGGTGGAAAATTTCTCAGATTTTGTTAATCCAGATATCATATATAAGGAGAACCTAGTGGTAGCTTCCTTTGAATAATATGTGGTTTTTTTTTGGATGACAAGGTTGAATGTATTATGAGAGTTGGAAGTACCAAATTGAAATAATAAACCACTGAGATATCATACATGGTGGCTAGGTAGATGGATAAATTACTATGAGTGGTAACTATATATAATTCCATCTATGTGGTAGTTTAAGACATGTTTGAATCCATTGTCTTTGACAAAAAGTAGAGTGTCAATTTTGTTAAATTATTTGAAATCTATGAAGATTTTTCTGAAATCATCAACCTATGGATGTGACATATGATATTGGAAAAATCTTATTTTTTTTAGGGAAATTTTCACAACATGTTATTCCTATTGTTGTAGTTCTATTGGTTGTGGAGGTCGTGGTAGTGGACTCGGAACATATGGTGTAAGAATACTAGTATCAGCAGAGTGTTTCATCTCAAGGGATATAGATTATATAACAATAATGCGGGGTAGGATAGTTTCATGCAATTCATCCTACACATGTGGATAGTGAGTTCGTGCCATTGACAGATAGAGTTAATATTGATATAGCTCTTACACCTTCTAGTTCCTTATTTGATATTTATTCCTCTCATTCATTTATATATATACAACATGTTAATGGGTTGATTATAATATTGGAGTTATTGAGTGGGGTATTAGCTATTGTTACTCCATTAGAGGTATGGTTTAGATGAATATATTTACTCAAGGGGTGTTTTATGGAGGTTGGGGAGATTCATTTTCATTATGATCCCCATTAAATATGACATTCTTAGTCTTTTAATTGATTTTGGATAGGGACTGGTTAGTAGAATTTTGAAAACTTATAGATTATTACATCATGATAGTAAATTTTAGGTATCATAAGTGTCATAATTATGTTTTCTGAGGAGAATAGGATATTAAGGCAGTCCATACCATGGAATTTCATTTGTTATCAAGGGTTATGACTGACCATGTACCGGGTTTGTTTCTAGATTATTAACATGTGAGGAAAGATTTCATTCCACCAGTTGTGGATTGATTTCAGGATGTTTTTCCAAAATATTTCTGAGGTCCTCCACCTAATATGGATGTGGATTTTTCTATTGATCTCATACATGGATATAAGGCGATTTTCATTCGACCATACAGAATAGTACCAAATGATTATCAGGAGAACAAGACTCAACTCAATGATTTTATGGACAAGAGGTTTATCAATCAAAAAACAAAACCTTGGTTTTATCCAGTGTTTTTCAAATAAGTATGCGGGTCATTATTCTTGTGTGTTGTTAATAGTAAGTTTAACTTGGTTATAGTGATGAATCAATATCCTCTTCCGTGTATAGATGATCTACTTATTAGTTTTAGAGGATTTTTTGTTTTTATAGAAGATAGACATGAGGTAGGTGTATCATTAGTTTATATTTCTATGTTCTAACAAACCACAGACTGTTTTCAGTGATAGGTATGGAAAATATGAGTTATTCATGATTCCATTTTTTATAAATAAATATATGGATTTGTTTTTGGACTTGGTACACAATATCTTTCATCTGTACAATGATCATTTTGTGGTTTTTTGTTTGAATGATATATTGGCAGACTTCAAGACTCATGATTATTATGCCCAACTTACTGACAAAGTCCCTAGTATATTGAGATATCAACAAATATAAACACATATATCAATATTTTTTTTCTAGATTTATTAGGTTTATTTCTTTGGATAAATTATCTCGAAGAAAGGTGCATTAGAGATTTGGGAGAAGGTTCCATAATTTCTTTCATGGGAATACCCTATGAATGACTTTGACTCATATAGAATTCAATGTATATGAGGCTAATATCAGAGGACTGTCAAGGAGAATTCTGTATTGGATGTACCACTTTTTTCTAGACCAATAATGGTGTTAAATTTGAATGGTCTAGAGAATCTGTGAGTGACTAACATGTGTTGAAGAATCATTTGAAAATTTCATTGATCTTGATCTTACCAGATCCAAGGGTGTATAACATAGTTTTTTTAAAACATTTAGGATAAGAAATGGAGTGGTGTTGATGAATGGGGATAATGTTGTGGAGTATTGGTCATGGACGTTGAGGCCACATTAAAGGACCTACAATATGAACGACTTCTAATTAGTTTCACTGGTTTATTCCTGAATGTTTTGGATTTTTTTTGGAACGAATTTTTATATGTATACCAATAACAAGAAAATAAATTATATCTTTTCCAAATGAGGAATGAATCTTCAATAGTGGATATGGGTTGATTATATATAGTAATTTTATTTTGAGATAGCATATAGTTTCAGGAAGAAAAATAGTGCTACTGATGCTTTATGTAAGAAATCATATATAGATGCAATAATGGAGTCAAGTTATGAGTAGAAGATGCTAGAAATTATATATGAGATGAATGTTTCTGTTTAGCATGTATAGTATTAGATTATCCTCGAATTAGTTTTAGTATAGCCAATAATTTTGAGACAGATCATGAAAAAGAGGTATGAGAGTCCGAACTGTTTGAACTCAAGGTAAATCATTAAAGGGGGTACATTTCTTCTAATTATACCATAGATAAGGATTAAATCATATATGTTATGAATAATATTTTCATTCCTATGAGTATGTGATATGATAATATGAATGAATTTCATCCCTTCAAGTGGAAGATGCATCTGGGTTTGACCAAAATATACCCTAACATATGTCGATAGTATTGGGGGCTAGACATGAAGAAAACAATTGGTGGGTTCATGAAATGATCTTGCACCTTTAAAAATTTTAAGGATGAGCATCAATGACCTAGTGGTTTACTCCGTCCATCCCCATTCCAGAATATAGTTGTAATTTAATTACCATGTATTTTAGGGCATGTATCTTAAGGATGCCTTGGATGAATAAAGTTTCTTGCGTGGTTTTGGATAAAATGGTGAAATTATCACATTTCATTCATATACAACAGTCTCTTTTAGTGGAACATTTATAATACTTCTATGTTTAGGATAAATTCCTTCAACACGTGGTCCATGGAGAATCATTTCATAATGATACTCGCATTTCACTTCATTCTTCTATAAAGTCTTGAAATAATTGATTGGTATGTAGGTATTTCTATGAATAAGTTTCCACAAAATAAATTTTAATAATCAAATAATATTATATAGGTTTTAAAGGATATGATATGGGAGATCATCCTAAATTATATAGATCATTGAAGAGGATCTTATCCCTTGTGAATTTTATATATAACAATAGTTATCAAGAAATAGTTCAAATTACACCATCTGAGGATCTTTATGTTAATCCATGAAGATCAAATCTATATTTGATGGATGATGGTGAGTAAGAGTTGTTTCGATTGAGTATCAGGCATGCGAATTTATAGGAGGTCTAACTGATTGAAAAATGTATGTCTAGGACATATATTATATGTAATTCTTACGATGAATGTCATCAAGGATCCCTTGAGTTTTCAATGGGTGATCATGTGTTCCCTCATGTTTTTCCTAGATTTGGTCAATATATGATTTAGAGGAAGGCCATATTGGCCCCCATATAGGAATGAAATTCTTAGTTAGACTATCTAATTGATCTAATGGTTTATTATTTCTCTCCCTCACATAGTTATATTGTTAAATATTTTGTTATTCAGGTTTCACATCTCCAATGGTAATACCCCAACTCTTATCATGTGATCGATGTGGATGATGTTTATCTTGAGACTCATGTGTCATTTGAGAATCATTTGATATGTGTTCTAGATCATCGTTAGGATGTATTTTGGGTAATGATCATGCCAATAGTTCAAGTATTATGGAAACATGGTTGTGTTCAAGAGAAAAAATGGGAGAGAGATGAAAATATATAGGCTCAGTAGCCTGAACATTATACCAATGAATCTATGAGATTCATGGGTGAACAACATGAGGATGATCTATTATAATGTAGGGATATTTTATGATTCCAAAATATTCTAGATATGTATATATTTCACTTACAGGTACCAATTTAACCTTTTTTTGGTATATTCTTTTTTGGTTATTTGTTTCGTTGTGTTTTTTGTGAAAATCTGTTAAATTTGGAAGATGAACAAGAAGTATGTGGTTAGTGCACAGTTTTCCCCAACCATGTTCCAACCCCCACAAATAGTGTAATCCAAAATGGGGCGATATCATGGTTAGTGCATTTATGTTCATTCTATGTGGACAACTTCTAAAAACTATTATCTCCAAAGGGGTAGTTCGTGGGTAAGGTTCATGGTTTTGAAAAACATGCATGGAAATTTAAATTCCCAGAATTTTTATTTTAAATTTCAATAACCCACCCAATATTCACCCGCATTCATCTATACCAACCTATATCAATCTCAAAAAATTATTTTATTTCCATGACTTGATTCCAAGGCCTTCCAAACTAATTTTTTTTGAATTGAAGACACGATTGATAAATCTACACTTCTCCTAGTAAGAAATCTATTCCTGATTTGGTTTCCCCTTTCCTAGTCTCTCTTCATGGATGAAGCAGAATGTTTTATCACTCATTGTAAAGGGATAGATCTATGTTTTCAAGGGTTTGATACTTTTGTACAATTTATATAGGTTTTTTTTATAAATATCTTCCTCCATTGTCGAAATGATCGCTCTACATCTATTAGGTCTTTATGGCATGAGAAATGTTAATAAAATATATTGAGGAAGGTTGTATAAATATTAAATCCCATTGAATCAATTATAATTTTGTGTATGGAAATTTGAAATATAAATTTCCTTTTTGGGAATCACATCTTGAATTAGATTAATTAATTGGTTAATTTTTTAATGGGATGACATGACTATGAAATTGGTGGGCTACTGGGATTATAGAATTGGTTAATTAATGATATTTTAAATTGATTTAATAATGGAAATTTATGGGATTAAAATATTGTTGTAATGCATGAGGTGTGACCACATGATTAAAATGATATATTTTTTAATTCTTCTTGATCGATAAATTGGGAATTGTGAACATTAATGATTAATGAATAGTGAATTTTCTATCCACCGATGGGGTGTTATGTTATAATTAAAATGAGTTGTGGGATGGGAACTACTAATCCAAATAACCATGTGGTGATGTCATTCCACTGTAGGTCACCATTGTTTTATCTATATATGTGACCTCCATGTTTTTTGACAGGGACCCCATCCTAAAACACCCTTGGGTGCCAGAAAATTTATTTAGTGTTCCATTGATTACTATATACATGAATGTGAAAAATAATAAATGATAACCGAAGATATTTTTATATGTGATATCCTTTATAGGATGATTTTTACTTTGGTACGGGCTGAGGTTGGTGTTGATGGTTTGGGATTTATTTTGAACCTGGGAAATTCATATTTAACTGAAAAATAATAAATATTGAAAGTAGTTTTTTATTATTTTTTATTTTTTCATTATAATACATTACAAAATTTTATATAAGGGATATTTTTTACACATTATTCATAGTTTCATTCTTAGTTTTATAAACACCATACTCAGGGTGCTTGACCAGAACTCGAATAGACATTATGATTATAGGATAGGATAAGGGAAAGTGAACATTGTTAGACACCTGAGATGGGATGGATCATAGATGTGGGAACTTGATGTCATTCAGGTCCCACTTATAGATATTTTAGGTTCATTAAATTTGTTTTTTTCATTTTACACATGACATTTATATGGAATGAAATGTCTACTATATTAGTAATGGACCCTTATCCATGTTTTGATTCATCTTGTGATATTAGTGTGTACTTATCTTGTTATTTTTCTAGATGTTGGTTATTATTATTTATCTCTTGTTTATGTATTTTCACTATTGGATAACTTAGATAAATTTGGTAAATTATCCCCCAGTTTCATATTAGACATTTCATACTAGTTAGATACCCCTACCATAAGATGAGGCAGTCTTGTTATAATGTAACCAACCTACTTTGGGAAATGGTGTCTTACACCCCAGCCATGATTTTATAAGAAACCATAACAAAAATATGTAAATAAATTAGGATTACATATCATCACGAATAATTTTAAATTATTACAAACATAATTTTTCTATGATATTATTGTACGATTGTTTATTAGGTTATTCCAAAGGCTAAGCCTAAGCCGAAATTTAACGAACTACATCTTCACTAAAATCATTTGTGGGTGAAGATTAATCTTATCAGTCTAACTATGAAATCAACTTAAAATGAATCAACACCTACAACTACAGCTAATATTTATCATTTTCATATACTAATAATGTCATATGGTGTTTTAATGTCAAAATTAGTATGATAACATCATAAAATTAGTAAATATAAAATCAAATGAGTACACCATTATACAATTTATCTTTAACATAATAACTTATATTTTTCTTGTCTTTTCCTATATAAAAATATACTCACATTACAATTCACTTTGGTTTAATTAAACCTGAAAATTGTGAATCACCCAAACAAAATATATTTCTAAAGACTAAAAATAATACATTTAAGTTCTACATTAAATAAAAATATGTTTTCCAAAAAACATTTATTCACCCTAATTCATTAAATTGTAACAATTTTCAATGATATGTTGCATTTGTGATTAGAAAAATGAACTTTATTTTTCAATTCCAACTATAACAATTTACATAGTTTAAAATCTCGATGTTTTTAAAAAATAACTATTTTTTATGTGAATAGTAAAAGATATTGATTTTTCAAATACCATAATATTTATATGTATTGGATGTAATTGAATACATTTTTGAATACAAAATATATATTTATAATGTAAAATTAACAATTAAAAAAATATTGTTTTTAATTTTTAAAACCATTGAATATAATTTTGGAAATTTTTGTAATATTATATAAATTTTTTTAGTTTCTTTCTTAAATTATGTCTGAACATTGGATACAGTAGGATATTGATATAATTAAGTGTAAAAATATCTCTTAATTTATCAAATATAATATTTTTAATACCGTTAAATTAGTAAAAATTATTTTTACTTTTAGATAATCTTTATGCTAAAAAATAACCAATTTACAGAAACAGCTCGTCATGGATTATATATGCTAAAATTAATAATAATTTCCCTCAAATAAAAATTCCATTTGATAAAATATTTCTTATAATTGATGGAAAAAATATATATTATTTAATATATCCATTTTAAAATTTTAGTGTATAATATATATTTTTATGATTAATGGTATTTAATAATATAATAGTTAAAATTATTATTAAATTATTGATTTATTTATTACATGGGATTTTTATAGAATGTGTTAAAATATAATCAATATAATAATTATTGTTATATGATTTATTAACACATAAATAAATTTACTAATTCTCATTTATTTTTTAATCAATAGTGAATAATATTAAAAATTCAGGACAGAAAAATTTTAATTTTTCTACTAAAACTGTTTTTATTCACATTACAAATTTTAATTTTAAAATTTATTATATAATTATCAGTCATTTAATTGGATTAAATAGAGATTATATTCCATTATACAACATCCTGATTTTGTTATATGGGTCATATATTTTTAATATTACAAAAAATCAAATTGTTAAATACTAGTTATATATTTTCAATGTGATAGTATAATATAAAAAATACTAAAAATGGTAATACATGTGTGTAAATACATTGTTGAGTACGTATGGATATAAGGAAACAACACATTATATCATTTTTAATCATATGATCCATTAATCTTGGAATAATATAATCTTATAATGAATTTGTAAAAGGTATTAAAAAAGGTCATTTTCATTTAATAAAATATTGGATCACATATACCGATTAGCAGTTACACATATCATTAAAAGTTACATTCACCTATTCCCAAATAGAATATCTTATAAATACCTATTTTTTTACTAATCCCATGGTAAGACAATTTTATCTCAATTCCTCCAATTCTAAGGATTTTTTCAAGGAGAGATCAACTCTTCAGTGAAAGTATTATCCATTTGAGATGATTCCCTGCTTATTTTTCCTCTTCCAAATATACTATATTAATGAAAATTTGACATAAAAATTTTACTATACTATTATATTAATATATTAATGTAATTAAAATTATTTATTAATAACCTAATACAAAAAATAACAAAATTTCTGTTAGTTGTTTGTGTAATCTACCCCACCCCCAATGCAACGCCTTCTATTTTTAGTCACTATAATTAATTGATAAAAAAAATTATGTAATTTATGAATAAATATGATATATAAAATATATATATATGATTATGAATAAATAAATTATCATATAAGTTATTTCATCCTTTTTGGATGAGAAATGGAATTTTTATCACTCGTTTATGTCACATATCACCTCTACAGGAAATGAGTTTCATTTTTCATCACCTCCCATCATGATTGGCCTAAAAATATTATATTTGACAATTTTTTCAATATAAATATTGAACATGTTCATATTATGAAAAAAAATTATAATTAATTATACAATAATTAACATAAATAAGATATCATAGAAAATAATTGGCCAAATAACCTCATGTATATGACGAAGAAAGGTAAATAATATTATAAATAAGGGTCATATGATAATTAAAGGATTTTTTATTATAAAATATATAAAACTAACATTCTTGGGTATATATATTATAAGATTAATTTTATTATTTATGTATCTAACTACAAGTGTAGAGCTCTTTCAGACACATGTAAGGTTTATGACCTCACTTTGTATTCATTGAGTCATTATTTAATATTATGCACTTATTTATCATTTAGATGCTTCATATATTTCTCAAAAATGTATCGCAATTATTTTTAATTAATTGGAAAAAATAGTGATATTATTTTTGTTCCTCTGATGATGTTTGATTTACAAATTTAAAAATTTGTCAAGGTTCCATCTTAGTCATCCTTTGTTGGGGAACAATTTTTACATTAAGATAAAACATTCATTTTTATAGAGTATTTTTAGAGTCAAAATCTGGGCCAAATATAGATCATGTATGACCAACCCCATTTAGAAAAACAATCAGTCCATATGATCCTAAAATCACTAAAGTGGGTCCTTCTTTTTGACGATCCATCGCCATGACCTTCACCACTGTGATTTTCAAAATATAGTGATGAATTCCTCCATGAGTTTGATAATCTCGAAGAACATCACAACATTGTGGAAAAATTATTCACAACTACAATGAACAATGCGAACTCTACGGAGTAGTGACAGAACACTCCATGAATTCAATGGATCCAACTCCATTCACAAAGCACCATTTTTATCAACGTGGGACTCTTAGCATCATGATTCTTAAGGATATCTACCATTACCTTTTGATTTTCAAGGCCCATTTAATGAGTCTTTCTTTTCTCTATGAAATTGTGTGAAGATTCATCACCCATGATATTTGAGAATTTTTAACCATCATTCCCTTTCTTCTAATTTGCCTTCACTTTAAGAGTGGATTATCCTCATGAATCACTGTGAGCATCGTGAAGGTAAGAGTTCCTTGTGGGAATTCAGGACATCATAGAGCATTCAACCTTCATGAAGAACCCTCCAAACACATGAAGATTCCATGACTCAGATGGGTCATCATGCTTCACGAAGCACCCTCCGTTGTTAAATGTTTGCTCTTCATAAATCACTATAGCTTCATGAACCCCTTTCCTATACCACCCTCTTTGCTCCTGCATAGTGATTTCATGATTCCTCATGATATGCCTCCGGTTGTGACACCCTAATTTATTATTCTTCTTATAGGTATGATAATAGCTATCTCTTCTTCGCATAGCTATGATAACATGGACTCCTAGATTAACCACTAATCCACCTCACTCCTATCGTTCATTTCTTGTTCATTACCTTCCCAATGTGCGGGTTAGTATAAGTAATTTATGTCTAAGGGATGAGTAGTGAGTCCTCATCTTCTGAGCTACAGGATGTTAAACTACTAAGCACCCACATCCTCAACACAGGATGTTAAGCTATATGTATTTTCATGTGTCATAGATCTATGAAGATAAAAGAGGGGATCATATCAGGAACCTTTTTCTTCCCCCTTATCGATCCACTCTATATCTCCCTTTGTACATCCTTGCCATGTGCACCTAGAGCAGTCTTCATGTAAGTGTCAAACCACCTCATTTGGATTATCTACTATAGTAAGTCCCAATTTAAATATCCCTAGGCCTATATCCATGCATAAGCTCCACCATATCAATTTTAGTTTCATATTTCATGAGACGACCATTTGGTATGTTCATACCTCTTATTTCTCACACTGAGAATGACTCATGTTGTATCTGATTGATAATGAAAATTAAATCCTATATGGTCAACTAACCAAGCATAATCCGCAACAAATATTTTGGGTTTTAACTATAAGTAAGTTTCATTGTGACTTTGGGCCACTATCAATGCTTAAGACCCATTCTCCTCTATACCAAAATACATGTAATTCAATCTATGTGTTCAAAACAATGTGTGTAGGAAGTCTCATCAAGGATCAAGTACATTATTCCCCCAGAATATATTTTTAGTATAATTCACATTATTTCACTTGTCCTGCATGATGATAAACTGCACACACCAAACTATGCAGGTTTTGATCCCTTTCAGTATGTAATAAGCCTCTTTGAAGTTCAAGACCAACAAAAGGTAAACTCTAGTTCTCCCATCCTGGAATATACCATCATAACTTGTTGTCTTACCTTTTTGGAACACATATCCTAGATTCTTCTACATGAGGTGTTCTGATCCACATGGGCATTTCACTGCATATCATCCCAACACTTCACCACACACCTCCAACCAAGAGTGCCCCTCTTGAGAAGGGCCCTAACCATGAATAATCTCATGGCGTGTCTCTCGATCACTATCATTTTTCACACAACAATTCAATGCATCTATCATGAACTATGTTGACTTTGATCCCAATCATTCAAATAGGGTACCTAGGATGCCTCCCCGAGGATCAAGATCATAACACATTTCTTATCCAGGTATTTCATTTGAACTTTTTTTATTCAACGAGATCATGACCCAACTCAGAGTTTCTACTTTTTTTGGGTCCATATCCATGTGCTCTATTTTCCAAGACTCACCCCCTTATGTGTCTTATAATCCCATACCAAACTACATAGACATTGATTCCATGCCACTGGGATGCTTAGGAAGCCTCCCGGAGGATCATTCCCACAATAGTCTTCTCCATGTTGGTTCAACCCCATCCATTCCACCCACTTTATCTATCACTCCATCATTCATCCTCATTCCTAACAATAACATCACAACCTGGTAGTATCACGTCATCTTCCTCAAGGAAGATAATCATGTGTAGGACCCACATATCATTTCCAACCATCCAAGAGTGCCCCTATTTTGATGAGAAGTTTACCATGTGTAATCTCCAAATCAGCCCTTCGAACTACATTAGTTTTGATACCTATCTTATAAAAATTTACATATGAGGCCTCCTTGAGGTTCAATCCTAGACAATGGTATACTTTGGTGTTCCTTTTTTGGGTTGTGCATCCCAAATCCATCCTTTGTGATATCTAGATAAGCCTACATGGGGAGAATCCTTTCTATTTTGGGACTCCCATACCAGGTGTTATCTCATTGGGAGTTCTGATCTATCCATACAGTAAACCATCAAGGTGAACCCTCATTAGGGTATACCTATCTGATCCACTCAAATACATTTTTTAATTAATTTGATCTATCTCTACTATATGTTAATATTACGACATACACCATGTTAAACATGGAATGCCGATAAAAACCTTGAAGACATGACTCTAGCACAGTATACCATGAAATCGATGTGGGATTCCTCTGGCGTCTGCTTCATCAAGAAGCCCTACAATAATGGATAATTTAGATGTACCGATATTCAAAAATCCAGACACAGTAGAAATACCCAATGCCAAAACTCTCATGAGAAAAGGTTATTTCCCCATCAAGACCCTTTATAATTTCAACATATAAGCATTGTAATCAACCAACGTCCCTAATGATATGGAAATAAGTAGAGTTTCACAAACAACGTCTTATTCTATAAGAGAAACATAGACTAAGAGAAGAATTTTTATGAGGATTCCATGGAAGGAAGGACCGATATACCATCATACCATTATGATCAAGTAGAAAAAAACTCTGATTAAGGGATGAATGTTTCCTACCTTATAAAGTTGGAATACTGGGTACAATCCTACTATCAACATCGATAGAACCTAATTGTGGGAACACTAGGATAAAAAGTGTCAGAATCATAAATGGTTAACACAATGTGACTCTTTTTTCCTACAACCATTGGGATTAGTAGCATTCGATAAATCAGTAGATAAGTGTGTCACCTGATCCAGCTATCCAAAATCAGGTCCCACAATAAAAATAGTGCGCCTACTGTGGAACTCACCAGAATTTGGGGATGCTTATTTTTGGGAATTCTGGTATGTGACAACATCATTTTAGATCTCTATCTTCGTTAATGGAATACTGAAAGTCACTGGGGATCTGGAAAATACTTTGTTATTATCCATAATAATATCTAAATAATCATACATTATAGGAAAAGTACTATATTTATGTAGTCACCTCCCTCCCACAGACATCGGGGTAGGGGAAATGCTACTGCGACAATCTTGTACATCTCCACCTCTATTATGACATCATCCACAACCTCGGTTTCCAAGCACCCACACCCCATCTCACTCTCAGAATATATCTAGAAAATGGTGATAAATACGATTATATAATGGTTTGAACCTGAGGGGATAATTCAAAAAATGGATATAGCTCACCATGACATAGATGATCCTGGGCCTTTCTATCACTGCCACCCTCATAGGCCACGTAGGGAGCTGCTACTTCTGACTCCAACATCCCACAATTTTGGGATCGCCTCCCTATAATTATAATACGACCCATTCCACAATGATGATTCGGTAAGGGATGTCATATTAATCTAGATTATGACTACCTTATAGGATCCTCCATGGAGGGTCCACATCCGGATTTTCCAATGCTTCCAATTACAATCGCTTTAGAAAGTAAAAAAATTGGTCTATACTAGTGCACCACTAGATTTTGTCTCACAGAACCGATGTCAGTGTTGAGAACATGTTCAGGATGATGCTCACTAGGGTGTTTAATCTAAAAAATCTTCAGTGACCCATTCCACCGTAGAAACATATTATTAGATCCAAAATATTATTCAATTAGGGCACTTCCATGTTTGATCAATATTAGGACCCCAGCGACCCCATGGGTAGGTCGAGCTAACACTTTCGATCACTAACATGGGAAGAAGTCATCAGAGTTTGACCAATTACAATGAAATATAGAATGGAGTCCCTCTCGGTACCATCATCAAACTGAGCGATGCTCTTACACTCTCCATCACCCACCAACATGGTGGTCCTCCACATGTTCTCACCACCTTTTTTGGGGTTCCTCCCCACTCCAGAAACAATCCATGTGGAGGTCCACCCCGCTTCATCAGCGACCATCATGGACGTCATCCCCGTGTCTATTTAAATCATTACAAAGGACCTCCCCATGATATTACTGCTAACTGACACAAATGTCCTTCTTGTTCTATATATGGACAGCATGGATATCATCCCTATGTCATTGCCATCTCTTTTTAAGGACATCCCTAGTCTAGCACCCCCTACTATGGAGGTCATCCCTATGCATCAAGAAACATACATGTAGGTACTCCCCATGTTTTGTTTGACATGTGTCGGGGTTTTCCTCATATCCGAACTCACTAATGAAGAGGTTATCCGCGCATCAAAAACTAAAAGTACTAAGGTAATCCTAATATCTTATCCAGATCAATCATAGGTCCTACCCACTCTAGAATCACCCAACATGGGGGTTTATCTCATGTCAAAAATATCACCTACCCTGCTGAACCATCCTGAGGTAGGAGGGTGAAATTTTCCACCAAGGGAAGAACTCTATGAAATATTAGATTTATTTAAATCAAATTAGTTTTTCTGATTTTGATGTTGAATGAAACTCAATGATGGGACCTTCACCCATGTCCCCTACATCAAGGAATGTTTGGCTTCATTATTGAGTATCAATGTCAAGTTATCTTTTTCATCACTAGTATAATTCTACACCTGGAAAAAATATCATAAATGTTATTTTTGGGGACTGGTAGATCATGAGAACTAGAATGATCCTCCATCAACAATTGTCGGTTTCATATAGGAGGTAGTAGTCCACACTCTATCCTGCATGAAAATGATAATGTAGTCTATAACATCCCTGAGAGAAGGCCCAATATGAAGTGTCTTTTTAGATCGAGCATTTTTCTCTCCACCATCCAGTCCTCCACCATGATGGTCTATATCAGTGTCATATTCAGTTCCTCAACTGACCCCAGTAGAAGAATGGGGGCATCAGATGCCATATATAGTTTTTGAATGGAGATGTTTATCGGAAAATCATGATTAGGCTGGTTCCCTGAGAGGTTCTGGCTGATTGTGACTCCATACATAAATAGTCATGGTTTCCCTCACCTGGGATGAAGTAATTTGTTTCAAATAGACACTTTAGTCAACGAATTTACTCTTTATGACTCAACTATTGGATTATCCCATGATCTAGGAGAATTATAAAGATATCATTCATCAATTTTGCATGGTTTATTCGGCCACTCGTCTCATCCCTCAACACTCTACATCACCTGATTATCACCAAAATAGCCAAAAAAATTGTTTTTAGAGAATTACAATGGTTCATATAATTATTTTCGAAGTATTATCACATTCCTAAATCCAAGGATGAGGAAAATATAAAACTATCCACTATAGTCCAATCATGTGTCATCACAACATATAAGGTGACATCTAGTATATACCACCAGGTGTTGTAATATTGAATATGTATGACCTGAATCTGCTTAAGGAGAAGGACACGGAGACCAGTCTCATTAAAGAGAACCTTCCCCAATGAACAATACAACATTTTCTATATCCATTTGTCATTATCACTCTCACACAAAGCAACTTTATTGGCTTTTCTAAACCTAATGAGTCATTGCCTCTCTATCATGACACTAATAGTGGAAAATGACACACTAGGAACTTTAATTCCTCAGACCAAACTGGCTTAATGTTGAAGAAAGAATATGATCTTGAAAAGGCAGCGCTGCTTCAACAACTCGCCGAACAAAAGAAGATTATTTATGAGCTCCTCGTTCAACACCACATAGAACGACTCCCAAATTACGTAGATCCTTGATATGATCCCACGGAACATCCATTGTGGATGTAGGGGAAATCATATGTTATTCTAAAAGAATAGGCTCTTGATGATTCCGTAAACCCTATGCATCCTTGACTGGAAGAGGCTAGGGCCTATGTAAAATGATCATGATATACTTCAATGAATATGCCCGACATATGCTATAATCTTCTCTGAGACTCGTCTCTATGATAAATTCCTCCAAAATATCTCAATATAATATACATTCCATTCCACTATTATATTTTTGGCTTATTTTTCCATCCAGTCCATGAGCCACTAAGTCAGCTTATTGTGATGAAGAACCCAAAATGCATTTGGGGTCAGTGATCATCACCAATAAATTAATCCCTATTAGGATTATATGATAGTTTCATTAATTTACATCCAATAGACTCTGGAAAAATGGAAGGTGGTGATCCCAACATATAGAAATCCATATCTATAATGGGTAGATGAAATGCCCACACCATCAAATTTGGGGAACCCAACTTTCTCGCTGATATATAGGATGGGAAAAAAACTACAACATCTACCAGAATTTATATCCAGGTCAGGTAATGTTCTAGGAACTCGGATGCTGTAGGATTCTACCAAGATTAGGTGTTTCATACAGGCACTGTAAGGGTCTGTGTTTGACTTTTACAACCAATTACCCATCCAGTATATAGATGGTTGGCATCATCTTCAGCGGAAATTTCATTATCAGTGAAAATCAACCACATACATAACCAGTATTTCCAAACTCATAAAATGAAAACAATAACTATATGAGAACTTCATATACATTGTAACTTGGTGGGAAGGCCTCACACATTAACTTCGTATTTAGCTGACTAAAGAAGAATTGTGGATGATTTTCATGGGAATTATGAATACTGAAATGGTCTCATACATCACACATAGAATATCCCAAGAGAATTTTTTGATTTCTATAAAATGGATCATCACCTAGGTAAGGCCTTATAATAGTCCCAATAGGTATGTATGTTGCTTCCCACGGATCTTGTAAGAAGAAATGCCAAGGATAAGGTGACTACCATTGCATAGGTATAAGCCCCCATTGTGCTATAGTTGTTATGAAGATATCCACATCTATAGCTTAACTGAAGTCCACGTCAATATGAACATCCTCTATCTCTACATCTCCAACCTCAAAATTACAATGTGCTAAATTGTAATGCATCACCACCTCCAAGAAAAGATAATTAGATTCCACCTCCTCGCCAGTATTTAGCCCGTCATTAGGGAAAGGATCCCAAATCCTTATTTCTTGATAAAATTAAATGGAAATACTTGTTTGATGAGGCTCAGGTCGCCAACTATTTCTCAAGAACCATGGATCAGGGGATGGTAAAGTTTATAGAATGAAATAGACCCTTAGTGGTATATCTCACTAATCTCCCCAACTACTAGCCCGATCGCTCTTTATTTAGACACACTCTTGTGCACTATTATATGTTCAAGGACTGGATCTAGGACTAGGTCATAGACAGTATAGTAAGGTTTGGTCCTACCCCTATATAAGGGGATTATATCAATAGTTCCAGACATTGACAACAGGGGTAAATGGCAGTGGGTCAGTAGTCATAGGTCTTAGGAGTATGACAACTGGTTGGACCACAAGGCAATTGGTTGCACCCACAGAATCATTCCTCTATTTTTGAATCATCTCATTTCCTTTTAATGTCTTTGAGGTTTTTATTTATACCTATTTTTGTGAATTTTATCAACCTTATACTTCTCATAAGAGCAGGTGTCATCATTCGAAGAGAAAACAACTCCCCTTGATGGTGTCGAAGCTATCCCAAACTCTTGGTGACTTAATTCATATACATTATGATATCGCTCTTATAATATGATAAATATTGGATGATTCTTTAGTTTATAACCAAATGTATGCCTTACCAATTACCAACAAATTGGTGAACCCTAATGTGGTTACTGGGGATGTGTAATGCTAGGATGGTCCTCCTAAAGTCCCATGTTGGTGCCATCATTGATGTATTTTCAGCTATATGAACCATTGAAATTTTTAGTCCAGTGCTTCCAGCCATGTCATAAATCCTACTGAGACCATACAACATTCCCCATACAGAGAATGACATGAATAATCATCTCATCTGGACTCTTCAGGCATACACCCACATCCATTTGTGCTACTTAATATGGAAGATCCACAACAACTATGACTTGGCCAACCACTCTTAGTTGATGACTAAACTCAGTAGTTCGATAGTAAGATAGTAGTTATCTTGTTTAATTAATCTAGTGAGTTGTGGTATATCCTAAGAAGAAGATAGAGTCTTTCGATTCAACCCGTAATACCTATCATACCATATCTTATATAGAAACCCCCTTCCAATAATATTTTGTGTCTAGCATGTAATTACGATGACATTAAAAACCTTTGCAACATTCATGTGAAGATATCAAACCCTGAAGCTCTCTCCCAATTAGAAGATATTCACAAATCCCTCGCATTTCATTTCAAAACACCCATCTAGTTTGAAATGTTGGTAGTGAACCCAGATTCATTTCATGATGAGGATGTTTAGTGAGAAGAATTACAAACCATCATCTTGTTTTCAGGGGAAGTTGATGGATCCCTGCTATAAGGGAATATTCACCTATTGTACATCACTAGCCAAATCGAAGGAATAGAAGCCTGTGGCTATTTTTTCAACATGGGTTATGGGATAATTCTTATCCCAACCTGGATGCTTCATAAGATATGACATATTGAAGCATATTTATGTTCTTCTGACCTGAAAATTTACGGTTATGAACAACCTTATTAGAGGTCATATGGTAATGTCTACCTGATAACCCAATTCAGGGTCCTAATATCCAATATTTAGTTTATGGAAATCTCAGAAGACGCATCCTAAAATTCATAGATGTATGGACCCTGACTAACCTTTATGTATCAGTTCCCTCATCATATCACTAGTTAATCAATTACTCCCTTAATGGTTGAGTGTGAATTATCCAAGGTGATGCATTTACCTTTTCCTCTTTTAAAGCCCTCTATTTAGATTTCGACTATTACAATAGAATGGAAATTTTGGTTCAAACCAATACAATTAGGCACACTTCTCCATTAGACAACATGTGGGTACACCTAGATGATTCATTTATTCTATTTGATTCACTGGTAGGAGGAAACAACTTTAGACATGGAACACTTCTTCTTCTTTTTGAGAAGATGGTAAGACACATTCGTAGATATAGGGAGTGCTGGAACATCATATTTTACTCTTACATGAATTAGGATCAAGTGATTATGGGGAACCTTACCTATGTGTGGTATCGAGACATTAAACCCATGTCAACAACAATGTTCCATACCTTCTTTTTCCACTAGGTCGGGATGACTGAACCAAGCCAATGAGCCTCTATTACATTTATATTTTCAATCATGCCCCCATGGGTCGATGGTATAATTTAATTGGGTCAATATATTTTTTCACCATGGTGTTAGTAGTGTAGGAGTCTCCCAGAGAAGATTCCACTACCTCTTAGGCTGGTACCATCTTTCCTCCTGGGTCATCTAACACAGAATAATTGCTTTGTACCGATGATCCTCTAACCTCAGATAATAAGGATTATTTGGAAGATACCCCTCCCAAGATTGATTATGGCATCTCCACCCCCATAAGTGAGTTGGTAAAGTGAACATTAGTAACAAGGAAGACCCCGAGGCCATCACAGATCAACATGGATATTCCTGATAGAGAACACATATAGTATGTGTACTTTCTCTTGTATCATTAGGATGTATTTTTATTGAGCTATGATGAGATTTTTGAACTTGGTTTTTAGGACATTGTTCACCTCCTTGGTCTCCTAGTAAGCCATCATGGGTCCAATAAGACTTCTTGAAAGATGCACCCCTCACATGGTTCCATGTTCATGGTCGATGTCAATGATCTCATAAAGGCCAACAATGTCATGTATGTCTTGTACCCCATATGTTTGGCCATTATCCTCAATGTTAGAGAAAAATTGATTTTTTAGAGTCGGTATCGACATCCAAGATCTCAATTGTCACTGTCCAAATGATGATTTTCCATTATTGTGACAAAGATTTTGTCTGATGCTACAAATGGATTCCAAACCCTCCCTTTCATAGATGAATATTCTGGGAATAATCAAATCTATATGGCTTACAAGGACGAATAATCCACTAAATTCAAGGAATTGCAAGGAACCTTCTTTTCGCAGGTATTTACATTCAGTTTGAAGAATGCTGCTTATATTCATTATATGGAATGAATGTTAAAACTGATCCATAGGAAATTGGTGGAATTCTATGTGGATTAAATGGAGGTTAATTCCTACCAGGGTCAAAACCATCTCAAAGATCACGAGACAGTGCTCTTCTTCTTCCGTGACCATTATCTGAAGATGAACCCTTTGAAGTGTTCATTTGGTGTTTCCTATAGAAAGTTCCTTATCATTTTCATTAGATAAAGATGCATCAACATCGATCTAGTAAAGATCAAGAAAATCAGTCAAATTCTTCATCCATGGAAATTTATTGAACTTCAGGATTTTCATTTCACTTAGCCTACATACTTCATTATGTCCTCAAAATTAGATACTTTGAGAATTTTTATAGAATGTGTAAGCCCTTTTTCAATATCATGAGGAGGGGTGATGACTATAAATGGGATGAAGAGTGCTAGTCGGATTTTGAGGTCATAAAGATGTATCTTCTACACCCACTAGTTATGATACCACCCGTATTCAGAAATTCACATGACTTCTATGTGGCCAACATGGAGTAATTCCTCTACACTATTATCTCCCAGAATACAAATGAAAGGACATGGAATAATTTGTACTATCTCTTCTGCATGATCTGTGACAAAATGACTAGATATTCATCTATTTAGAAGAGATTCCTCACACTACTGTGTAGATGTTGTGACATTACATTTAGCATCATGAGATACAGATAGTCTCCAAGGATGATCCAAACAATTATAATATGAACCTCCATATGTTGATAGGACCCCCAGCTCTGTGGGAAGTGTTATTTAAGTAGTTAGAGATCATGTTAATCCATAAAAATTTGTCAAGGGTCGTGAACTAGGATATTTTCTACCCTTCCATCTTCCCCCCCCCCCCCCAGAGTCATCCTTAGATATTTATTTTCCAGATGATACTATCCTCTTACTGGATCAGGTTGTGCCGTTTTGGAAGATGCACTTCGATATTGCCTCTCGGAGCCCCCCTGGTATGATACTGAATGATCTTAAACTATACAGATTGGGTTTTGGTATCCTCATCAACACACCTATAAAATCAATTTTTCAAAATTATTTATTTTTTTCATAAGGTTGAACCAACATTGATGCAATTTATTGGGGTCTTATCACCAGTATCAAGTTGACACTCTAGATTGATGTTCTCTACCTATATGTGAAAGGGTACTATGATCATATCGTCAAGAAGATTAATGGTGATTAATTCATCAAGAATCTATAACTCAATCCTTAGTTAGAGAACAATCACTGACAGATAGACCAATGACTTTATCTTATAAAGTACATTTTTCATCCCTAGATCACAGAATGGTTGATTTGATTCCATGGAAAACCTTTCCACATCTCTCATAGAACCCGACTACGGTGACATGATTCTTCACGTGCCACATAGAATGGTCATTTCTCTCAGCACATAGTATGAAGATGATAACTAGAATTTTTTCTATCCTATAGTTTATGCATCCAAACAAGGACATAGATTTCCTCCCTCCACATTATAATAGAATATTTTTTGGAAAAATCATATTCTTGAGTCCCTCTAATAGGGTAATATCTTAGTAGATATATGTAGTGGATTTCACACTTCAAATTGGTCCATGATTTTAAAATATCTTATAAAAACATGGATTTTATGGAGATTTATTCCATTTTATTAATGGAGATGATATTTACCAAGTTATGTCCATAAGAACCCGGGTTTTTAGAACAGGTCAAAATTCTATCCCTGTTTGAATTTTTGACATATTTCTGAGAGAACTAGAAAATCATGATGTTCTAGATAATTCCATAATACACGGTGTGTACTATAAAGTACACACCGTGTATGGGTTAGGTGATTACCTACTGTGTGCTTGCCGGGTACATGCCATGTGATGACTGTGTTGAAATTTCTTACTACACGGTGAGTCGTGTTGGTCGACATGTCAAGTAACCTTGACCGTGTGGAGGCCATACAAGGTGTGTAGGCCTATTGGCAGGGTAGAATGTTTTTATCAAGTACACGTTGTGTACTATTTGTATATGTCATGTAGAGGGTTCATGTAGGGGAATATACATGGTGTGTTGGGGATGTCAGCTGGGTAGAGGGGTACACACTGTTTATACTAGGTACATTCCATGTAGTCAGTCTGAAAGTCCTCAACTATCTTATGAAAAGTTAAATGATACATACAGTGTGTTGTCTAATGTAAATGCCATGCATTTATTTTTTTCAATAAAACAGACAGGTGCCTCTTTTTGAGAAAGAAAACAAAACCCTTGACAGTTTTGAGTGGGGAGATCCCATCAGAGCACATTTGTGCTCCCGATCGTATATCTGAACTCTATTCTGATCGACATCATATGTGTTATAACCCCACCCCCAATAAGGCCTTGATTCCTCTTGATTCGTTTTTCTTTATTTCTGTTCAGGAACGAGTTATAGGGTTTTGAGATTTTTTTATTATTTTGTTGATCTACTGTGTTTTAGACCACTTTGTAGGCTGTAATCGGAGGAGTGTCATCGTACGAGTCTCAGGTAGGTGGTTCATTCATTTTTTTTTTGTGTTTTTGCAAAATTTCAGGTGGTGTGATCTTTGGCATGTTTTCGAGTAAATTGAGTTTGATAGTGTATTACCTGTTATTTCATGTTAAGCTATTATCTAACTTATGGGATTCCATTGGGTATGCCATGTTACCAGTTTTTCTTGAGTGGGGCTGGGTAAGTGGTCAATGCTCATCGGGCGATTTTGGCAGAGGAATTCCAAAATGGTTATAATTGAGTTTCATTGTTTAAAACTATTGATTTTAGTATGTTAAACTTTTTATGAATTGTTGGATAATTTAAGGGAATTAGTGCTGATATGGGACAACACATGGTTAATAAAAATCAACTGTTAGTTTGTTTTTCCTGTTTAAAAAGTTTTCCTTTTAGTTTATATGTAATAGCTGAATTTCATATGCTGGAACCCTTGCATTTGTGTTGGGAATGGCCTGGATATTCTTGAGTGATGCTGATAATAGGTTGGGATTGGCCCGGGTAACATTAGGTGGTTTTGACCTCTAGATTGGGTCTCATGGGCGTCGGCTTGAGGCATGGTGATAGTCAGGTTGGGCATGGACTGGGTTACTGGGACGAAAATTCCATCAGAAATGAGCGACATAGTCACAAGGACATATGGATTCAGATATGTTGTTGCTTGGGTATTATTTTGGTGATTACTGGTGTCGTGGAACTATGAGTAGTGTGCACTCAGAGAGACTTCGTGCTGAGGTGGTTTTGACCACCCATGTTGGTAGAGGCCCTTGTTAGTTGTGGTTTAGGAAATTTTGGTTTGGTGGTACTTTCTGTAGAATGTCACGTGGAAGGTGAGGAGCCTTCAGGGGATTTCATTGAGGCTATCAGGTTGGGGGAAGAGGCTCATCGAGATTTGAGGCCAGACATCGTTTTCCCTTCAGTTACATAATTTGAGGGCAGACTTCGCTCTCCCTCTGGATACTTATTTGAGGATAGGTATCATTGTTCCACTATGTTACTATGGTTGGGTGTTCCTTCGGGATGTCGGTACTTGAGACACGTAGTGTCAGGGGGCACATGGTGTCGGGTTACATGAAAGAGATTCCAGAGTTGGCCGAAGAAGGTGACACATCATGGTGGTTGCTGAGCACCGGTAGAGATATGTTTATTTGTACATAGTATAGTTTACTGATTTCCTTGTAACTGTATGCCTACTTAAACGGTTATATTAGGTATGCCCCATGGGATGGTATCCTACTGAGATTCGTCTCACACCCTGCACGGACCCTTCGGGATAGGTGCAAACTTTATAGATTTATGTGTAGGAAAGATGTCAGCTTCAAGAGATGGATTACATTAGTTGTTTCATGGAGATGGAATGGACCATGAAGTCTTTCCTAGTTGGAGTTTACGCTATTTTTGTTTCTTTCCTGTATCAGCATGCTTAATTGTTTTGTAGATACAGTTGTATATCCATTGGGGCCTTTACATATGGATATGTATAACTTTCTTTGGATGCACGTTTGATTTTCAGTATTAGTTACAAGTGATCAGCATGCTGTTGTGTTTACTTTCAGCTACTATTATTTATATTTAATTGCATATGCTTTTTCCGGATATTGATTGTGCTTCTGCTATTCAGGTTTGGTTTGAGTCTGCTATGCAATTTATTGTGCTTCATGTTAGATATTATTTCTCATACAGGTACCATTATTATCCTCCAAGAGGGTACAACCTCCCCACTATACCTATAAGACCCTCACTGCTAGTCGGCAACCTTTGGTGTTCGAGGAGGTGTGCCTAAGGTAGTAACACCCGACCCGTTAAGCACTGTTCATGTAGCTATTCGAGTATGGGTCATGAAAAAGTATTATTAGAGGAGTTATTGATAGGTATTTAGTAGAAATTTCATGTAGGTTATTAATGAGATTGAGAGTTCTCTTGTTATTTCTATGGGTTTTACTATATGTGATATGGTAGACTAGAGATAGGTTGTTACTAGAACTAGGTTTCTACCTTGTTTATGGGTGCCTGCAGCCCCAGGTACGAGTGATGGACCATGTTTCCTTGGGTGGAAATTGTTGTTTGGTTTTTACTCATATTACAATTTATATTATTTCCACCTTAGTGGATCACTTGGAATGTGATTATTTTTATTTTTATGTGTGACCAGGTACCCGGTGTGGTAAGGAAGAATTGGACCTTGGCCTAGTTTGTAAAGGCATGTTTTATGGCTTTTAATTGACCCATTTTACGGTATTTCAATTTCATAACATCACATATTCTTTGTGTGACCCTTGACCCAGGTCGTTAAAATGTGGGAAGTATATGATAGTTACTATGGATCACATCAGGCTGGGTTGAAACAATCCCACCATATCTATTGGATTGGACATTTCTAGCCCCCATGGTTCATGAATATTTCAAGTTATCCAAGAGGTCCCACACATTTCATATCCAAATTAACATTATGTATCAACCGCCAGAGCCGACCATACTACCATGTATTTTTTCCCTTTTCAGTCTGGGGACTCGATGTTGTGGGACCATATCCACCACTAACATCTTTCTAGTGTGGGTTCATCCTAACCATCTTCGACTTATCTTCCAAGTGGGTGGATGTAATTCATCTCAATGAGGTCAAGGCCTGTTGTATCATTGATTTGATGTGCTCCAAAATCACCCCAAGATTTGGAGTCCATCAAACTTTCCCCATCGATAATGGCCCCAACATCCATGCAGTCCAGTAGAAGAAATTCTATTCTAAGTACATCATCTTATCCTACCATACTTGTCACTATAATACACTAGATAATGGAACGAATTATTATTTGAAAAAAAACAACTTCAATATTCTTCTTAAGATTTATTTTTAGAAGATGAAATTTTGGTTGGAAAATTTCCCAAAGATATTTGGGCTTATCAGATAACACATAATTCCACCCGTGTGAGCCCATATATCTTGTTTTATGAAATAGAGGTAGTCATGTCCATTGAGATTTAGTTTTCATCACTCCATACATGCATCTATGATCGAAGGATATAAGAAAAAGTTATATATTCCATATATATGAACTAGAATCCATCAATGATAATATTATAAGGGCCTTGAAATATAACACCCCAAGATTTTACAGTATATTATTTCTTCAATGTAATTCAATAACTTGCACTACACACACCACTGAGTTCAAGCACGCAACGACTTACCAGACTATCCCTTCAAAAGCGGTTATGAATAGTATTAACTGAATTTTGAACATTATATAATCCTAATAATTTTAGAATCCATATTATGATATTCTTAGACATAATGTAAGAACAAATAAATTTTTTTCAGATAAAAGAAGTATTTTTCAAAAAATGAAATTTTACAACCTTTTAATAGAAAACAATTTTTAAATCAAATATTTGACACTTTTATATATTAAATATGATAAAATAAAGTTATTATTTAGAATCAAGAAATAAAAATATTGTTTGGATAAATTTTTTTTACTTTTCTAATAACTTTCATAATTTGATGAATAATTCAAATTACTAAATTTAAATTAAAAAGAAATTTTTTAATCGAATTAATTAATATTGATGAATTATGAATTTGAATGTTTTGGAAGTATAATTAGATTATTTTTTTTAATTTAATACAATTTAGTTCATTATAAATAATTTCACATTTAAATTTGTCATAAACAAGTGTCAATCTTTTGAAAGTTATTATTTCATAAAAACACACTTTTGGTTTTGACAAAAAGAATTAATTTTAAATTAATTTATGGCCCCTATGTGTGTTGAATTTGGAAAAATTGATTCCATATTTGGAATCATGATGTCAATGTTGTGTAAATAGGTAACTTTAATCTTTATACATTAGGAATATTTACTTCAGTAAATATTTTATTTAACCTGGTTAAAGGGGTAAATTGAGTAAATAAGGTTAAAAAATAATATTATAATAATATTAAATCACCATAACACATTTTATTACCCAATTTTATGATACATGTCTTACCATGGGCATCCTTAGGTCGATGTTGGTACCCCATGGATCCACTTGGGAGTGATAATGACATTTTTTATTAAATAATCTGAAGTCAAGACAAAAATAACAAAAGAAAATATCTTTATGTAAAACAATTTTTATATGAGGTTATATAATTGATATATTAGAATATAATTATTAATTAGAAATATAAAAATATTTCATACCTAAATATATTTTATTTATAATTTTTTGACATAAAATAAATATATGTATATATGACACAATAATGATGCAATATTTTCCTTATTAATGAGACAATCAAATAAATGATATTATAAATACTAAAATTAATATAATTCTAAAGTTATTATGTCATACCCAAATATTATATGTTACTATGACATGTTTATGGTGTATTAAATGTATTTATTTTGATTTAATGAAGTTGTTAAGACATTAATAGAAATCCATTATTAAATAATGTCAAAATGGACATAAAAGAGTTTTTAAAACAAATATTATATTATTAATTGGTATTCTATTCCTAAAAATCTATGTTTAGGACAAAGGTATTAAATAATATTATATATGTCATTAATTAACCACTTTATGTTCTCATGAAATTTTATAGTAGGTTTATTAATCATAAAATATAAAAATACAAAGAGACATGGTAAATGATAAACTATTTAACTAAAAGTTAAATATAATGTATAAGGTTAATATAGTAACCCAATCCTCTTTAAAACCTATTGGATGTGTGTTTTTAAAACCCTCCCTACCATATCCTTTAAATAATTCAATTTAGAGTCATTATAAAACGAAAAGTATTTTATTAAAAAAATAATATTTCATTATTTTCCTAAGGTGCAGCTCACCCCTCTTATAAAAGGGCTCTTTCCCTTATCTCAAATTCACACCTCCAAAACCATTTTCCTTCTCAAAAACATTCTCAAATTTCCTCCCAAATATTATACCTTGATCCGAGAGCCATTACATTGGACATAAATCAAACCGAGGGAGGCCTTTTGATCAAATCCAAAGGAAAAACCCGATGAAGTGGTACTGATTTCACCACCCTCTTTCATGTTATTTTCTTCTTCCTCTTATTCATTCTTTTTTATTACCACAAAAAATTAATATTCCCAGTACCTTATATATATTGTGATGTTATTATAAATATGTCACAACCATATTCATTATTCTATTCATCCTATGAATGATAATCTCACCATGTGTGTGTTTGTACGGCCTACCGTCTCCACATCGTGGTGTGATTTGTTATTCCACCCTATGTTATTTGGATGGATATAATGTTGAGTAATATGTATATAAATAATTAAAATAAAGTTATAATGTCTCTTTAAAACAACAATACACTCCAATTCTACACCTATAAGGAAATGATATTGTCGCTCGTGCGTACGTACAAATTATCATCTGCACGACGTGATGAGATTCATTTTCACATTAACCATTCATCGACGATTAAAGATATATATATTACTAATAATTATGTAATATATGATATAATAATTCAATGTAAATATATATATATATATATATATATTTACTTACTTACATATATCTTATTCACTTACTTCCGTTCAATACGATATGAAAATAGAAACAACGTTTATGCATATGTATGACCTACCATCTCCATAAACGGTGTTTTCAATTTCATATATCAATCTTTTATAAATAATTATTTCATAAATATATATGATATATAAATCATGGTTAATATTATGGAAGTATTTAAATCATTATCTAAATGATATGATCAAGAATAAAAAGTTAAAATACGTACGATAATGAAAGCGATTATTACCCAAAATGTTAATTTAAAATGGAATTTATTATTAAATGGGTAGTATAAAGTCATAAATGAATCATGTATAAAATCATAAATATTAATATGGTTTTGGAATTATTTAATAACATACTATAGTCTATCTATAGGAGGTTAAACGTACCCTCGTCTAAAGAAATGTATAAGTTAAGGGTTAACTTCACAATCTCTTTTTTAGGAGAGGATGTTTTAACGTATGTATCTACTGGGAAATATTTATTATCTATTTCCATGTTTCATAAAATATTTTTCAAATGGATTCTTTTTTATGGAAATTGTTTACTAAAACATCATTTTAAATGTTTTAAATATTTATTCTTCAAAATCATTCTCATTAATGGCTTTGTTTTCAAAATGGATTTTAAGGATTTATTTATATGGACAAGAAGTTTTTTTTACATGTTAATTCATTTGAAAATTTTCAAAGAGGTATGGGACACTTTGATTAAAAATTTTCTTTAAATTTATTGCTTTCTAAATTGTCTGACTTTTCAATGTTTTTATAAAAAATAGATATTTATCACAGGGAATTTTACAAATCATTTTCATCTATATCAACATCATTTCATAGATTTTAATCATGTTTGAAGTTGATTTATTATGATACAAATCTTACATATTGTATTAAAGGTTTTGTGATATGTTTGACTGTGGATGTGTTATTTTTATACCATTAATGGTTTATGTATAAAGAATTGACATTTCGTTTGATATTTTTAATACACATGTTTATGTTATGTTTAAGCCTTTTGATATGAGAAATGAATTAGACTTAGAAATTGATGGGTGGATCCCGCTATAGCTCCTTGATGCATCAGCGAGTCTCATGAAACAAATTAGTGTCTTAGCATAAGGCCTTGACAAAATCTTATTTGTAGTCTTTGCACAAGGCCTTGACTATGTGGATATGAAGTCTGGAATTATGCAATCCATCATTATAAAAGTGGCTATTGATATTTCATGTTACTATTCGACTAGTAGAATATCCATGTTAATAATTAAATGGTATTATTTGATTTTATATTTTCCATATTATTCTAAAGTTTAATTTTAAAAGTCATTTGTTTTAGTGTTATACATTTCCATAAATGTTTATTCATATTTATGAAAGATTTCTCTATATTGTTGTCCTTACTGAGCATCTGAGCTCACCCTTTTATATGTTTTATTTTTCTCAGGATTCCAAGAAGATTATTCTGATTGAGATTCGGGGTTAAACTAAGGGAATAATGGCATTCATAAAGGATTATTTTAGTTATGTTGTATGTTATAAAGTGTAATGTAACATTCATGTATGTAATCTATTTTACAATAATTCTAAAATGATCAGTACTTCAAGACTTTATTCCTTGTAATCATGCCAATGTAGTAAAATAATGAACCTACTTTGGGTATCTCGGGTTGGGGTGTTACAGTTGCTATCAGAGTATGTTTAGTATTACCCTTGGAAACTAGATCTAGAAAAAATCTGATTAGAGAACAATTCCCAAAGTTATATTTTGAGGATCAGTATAGAATAACATCCTAGAATTTTGGTACTATAGATATTTTGTGAGTTTTCAATGTAACACATCCCTGTCTAGATACGAGCAGGTAGACGCGGCTCGAGCACAGATGTACCTAGGGTTAAAACCAAAAAACACCACTTTGATCTAGACTCGAATGAGAACTGCTGCACAACAATGGGCCTTACTGCACACTTGGTTACGACACTCCTGTGGGATATGCTTAAGGTAATTCTCTTTTTTTTTATAAACCAGTATGAAGGGTTTATGAGTATATACCACCTCAAATAAAACATTTTTGTTATTATGGATTATATCCATAAACTGTTCAATTAATGTTAGGTATTTTATATTTTTGGAATTAGGAATTTTTGTTAATAAACTGACCTAGTGTATGCCATTGTTTAGAATTGTCACCCAGAAGAAGGAATGAGAACTCCAGCAATACGTATGATCTGCAGAGTAAGAAGGGTCATATCATTCATGGTATTAAGCCAATATTTAGAAGGGAAATAGTCTCCCATATATTATCAATATATGAATAAATAATATCATGTGTTAGTAATATATGTAAAGAATTATCTAAGTCCTATGGCTTTAAAGGGAAGCAAGAGAATAAAAGGATGCTAGATAAAAAGATAGATAAAGTGAAGTGGAAAGAGAAGGATTTTCCCTTATGTGATAAATGTGGAAACAATCACCTTACTAAATGATTGAAGGGAATGGGAGTTTGTTATAAGTGTGGATAAAAAAATAAATCAAGTACATGATTGAAAGGGTAAGAAAAACGTGTCAAATATAAAATACTTCATCTTCAAGTCGTTGAGACACTACGCGAATCAATGTCCAAGTCATCAGAGTATACCCCAAATGATGCTATTAAATAATAATCACATTATGATTCTTCTTTAGATGAAGAGGAATGACTAGTTTTCTTATTTTTTTATTATATAATTATTTCATTTGAGTGTTTTATTGACAGTATAATAGTTATATGAAATAAGGAGCTAAATAAGGATTATACTGCAGTACAATTTTATTGAGGATTTTATATTATATGGTTCAAACAAAATTGACATAATAGTAAGATGAATGTTTTGTAAAATAAATCGTTGAATGAAAGGTAATCCTTAATATGGTCCTGATAATGAGGTAGTAATTTTTGGAATAAGATATGGTTTCTTTGGATAAAATATATTGGATTCTAGACTTTATTGGAACTGATTAATAGTTTTTTCATTTCATCATTGATGGAAAATTTAAAATTTTTTGATATAAGGAATATATCCTGTATTATATGAAGGATGAGGACGCATGAATGTAATCAATAAGGTTTTATGGTAATTCAGGGTGTTACCATGTTTTAAAATAATACATGATGAAGGTTTTCAAATGTTATTATGTGGAAAAAATGGTCTTCATTGCGTTTAACTTCCTTATAAATTTTGGACTGTGAGCTTGGATAAAAGTATTTGGGATAAGTCTAATGGTTGGAATGGATTATGTTTAAAATTGGATACTATTTTAAGGTTATTTTTGGAATTTTATAAAAAGGACAACATGCAGATCGTGTGACAATCAGTCGTGTTGGACAGAGCTGTGGGAATAAAACCCATAACCATAGTGCTATGGGGATTTATCACCTACCACTAGACTACGTGAAGTCCCTGGATTTCATAATATTGTTTTTAAAGGGTTCGATAAGAGAATTATAAATTCATTATTTTTGGAACCCTATACTATTAGGATAAATATAATATTGATTTAAAATCTTTTGGAATAAAAGATGAGTTTTTTGTTCGAATTAATTGGAAGATGAAACTCTAATTTTAAAGTATAAATAAATAAATATATATATAAATAATTTTTCTCTCTCATATTATATGAGTAAAATATTTCCTCATCATTATGGAAGAGATCTTAAAACCAAAAATTTGTTATCCTAATACCTTATGTTTTTTTGAACTGATGGTATTTTAAATCATCATAGATTGAGGAATTCGAGGCCCTCAATTTTACACCTGTTTTTGATTGATGACCCCAATTAGTCCCAATATATATTTAAATTTTTCCTCCAATTATGTGCCTTTAATTTCCACCAATGTTCTCATAACTGAGATTATAATTTGGTGGTGACTCTTTTATTTCCCTTTTCCACTTATTAAAACTAAATTATATTACCCCAATTTCTGATGTGGTTTTTTCCACAAAAGTATTTTATATATTTAACATTTTATTTTTGAAGAACAATTTTAAATTACAAGGAACTAATTTATTGAAGGAGGGGAGAATGTAACACCCTATGACTTCATAGTACTTTATTTATTCAATTTCATTCAATAACTTGCACTACACGCAACACCGAGTTAAAGTGCACAACGACTTACCAAACTAGCCGTTAAAAAGCCGTTATGAATAAAATTAAAAGAATATTGATCTTTCTATAATCCTTATAATTTTAGGATACATATTATGAGTTTATTAGACATAATTTAAGAACATATTCATTTTTTTGATAAAAGAAGTATTTTTCAAAAAATGCAATTTTATAACCTTTTAATAGTGAACCCATTTTAAATATAATGTTTTACACTTTTATATATTCAATTTTAAAAAATAAACATCTTAGTTAGAATCGAGACATAAAAATTTATTTTGGATAAATTTTTAGTGTTTTTTTGATAACTTTCATATTTTGATGAATAATGAGATTTACTAAATTTTAATTAATAACAACTTTTTTAATCGAAATAATAAATAGTGATAAATTTTGAATTTGAAGGTTTTGGAAATATCATTGGACTATATTTTTATAATTTAATTCAATTTAGGTCATTATATGTAATTTCACATTTAACATTCACATAAACAAGTGTCAATCCTTTGATAGTTATTATTTCATAAAAAACACGCTTTTTGTTTTGACAATGAGAATTAATTTTAAATTAATTTCTTCCACTTATGTGTTTTGAATTTGGAAAAATGGATTCCATATTTGGAATCAAGATATCCAAAATCTGTAAATATGTGACTTTTATTTTCAGACATTAGGAATATTTATTTGAGTAAATATTTTATTTATCGTGGTAAAAGGGGTATATCTAGTAAATAAGGTTAAACAATAATATTATATTAATATTAAATTACCCTAACAAGTTTATTAACCCTATTGGTAGATACATTTCCGACCATGGGAATAATTGGATCGATTTGGGGACCCTATAGAGACACATGGGAGTGATAATGACATTTTATATTAAATAATTTAATGTAAAGACAAAAATAACAAATGCAAATATCTTATAGTAAAACAATTTTTTATATAAGGTTATATAATTGATATATTATACTATTAATATTTATTAGAAATATAAAATGATTTACTACCTCAGGAAATTTTATTTATTGTTTTTAGACATAAAATAAATATATTTATATATGACACAATAATGATGCAGTATTTTCATTCTTAATGAAACAATGAAATAAATGATATTGTAAATTTTTAAATAAATATAATTTGAAAGTTTTGATGGCATACATAAATTTTATAAGTTACTACGACATGTTATAGTTTATTAAATGTATTTATATTGAAGTAATGAGGTATTTAGGACATCAACAAAAATCTATTATTAAATAATGTCAAAATTGACATAAAAGAGTTTTTTTAAAAAATATTATATTATTAATTGGTATTCTATTTTTAAATATATAATTTCGAAAAACGGATTATATACTATTATATATGTTATTAAGGAACCACTTGGGTCTTCTTTAAAGTTTATTTTAATTGTATTAACCATATAATGATAAAATACAACGAGACATGATAAATGTCAAACTATTTAACTAAGAGTTAAATCTAAAAGATAAGGTTAATATAGTGACCCAAACCATTCTAAAACCAATTGGTTGAGTGTTTTTCGACGCATGACTACCATATAATTTTAATAATTTATTTTTGGGCCCTTTATAAATTGAAAATTATTTAATTCAAAAATAATATTTCAATCTTTTCCTAAGGTTCCCCTCACCCCTCTTATAAAAGGGCACTTCCCCTTCTCTCATATTCACACCTCCAATGCCATTTGGATCAGCAAAACCCAGCACAAATATCCTCCCAAATAACCTAACTTTATCCTAGAGTCATTCCGTTAGTTATAAGGCCACCCTATGGATCCCATTTGATCAAATCAAAAGGAAGAACCTGAAGAAAAGTAAATGATGTCACCAACCTCTGTCATGTTTTTTCTTCTTCCACTTACTCTTTCTTTGTTATTACCATAAAAAAAATAATAACTCCAATAATTTATATATACTATTATTTTATTATAAATATTTCCCAACAAGATTGATTATTCTATCTATACTATGAATGATAATGTCACCATGTGTGTGTATGTACGGCTTACCGTCTCCACACCATGGTGTAATTTTTTATTCAACACTATGTTATTTGGATGGATATAATGATGAGTAATATGTATATAAAAAATTAAAATAACAGGATAATGCCTCTATAAAATAAATATACCATCCAATTCCAACCATTTAAAGAAATGATATTGTGACTCGTGTGTACGTATGGGTTAACGTCTCCACGATGTGATTAGATTCATTTCCATGTTCACCATTCTTCTAAGATTATCAAAATATATATTAATAATAAGTATGTAATATATGTTATAATAATTCTACTGGATATATATTTATGTGTGTGTATATATATATATGTACATACATATATTTTATTCACTTCCGTTCAATACGATATGAAAACAGATACAACGTTTATGCGTACATACGGCCTACTATCTCCATAAATGGTGTTTTCCATTTCGTATACCTATCTATTATTAGTAATTATATTCTATATATATAATATATAAACCATTTTTTATATTCAGTAAGTATTTAAATCATGTTCTAAATGACACGATCAAAAATAACAAGTTAAAATACGTACGATAAAGAAAACGATTATTACCCAAATTGTTAATTTAACATGGAAATTATTATTAAATGGTTAGTATAAAGTCTTTAATAAATCATTTATGATAAAATAAATATTTATATGGTTCTTTTATAATTTAATAACATACTAAAGACTTTATACAGTAGGTTAAACATACCCTCGACTAAAGAAAAGTACAAGGTAGGGGTTAATTTCAAAAAAATTTATTATATGATGTTGTTTTTACGAAAGTATCTACTGGGAAATATTTATTATCCATGTAAATGTATCATAAAAGAGTTTTCAATGGGATTCCTTTTAAGATAATTTTTTTACTAAAACATCATTTTAAATGTTTTTAATATTTATTCTTCTAAATCATTCTCATTAATGTCTATTTTTTTAAAATGTTTTTTAAGGATTTATTTATATGGACATGAATATTTTTAAAAATTGTCATTTCCTTTCAAAATTTTCAAAGTGGTATGGGAAACATTGACTAAAAAATGTATTTAAATGTCTTACTTTCTAAATTGTGTGACTTTTAAATGTATTTATGAAAAATTTATATTTCTCACAATGAGTTTTACAAATCATTTCCATCTATTTCAACATCAATTGATGGATTTTAAACTTTTTTGAAGTTGATTTATTATGATACAAATCTTCCATATTGTATTGAAGGTTTTGGGATATGTTTGACTATAGATGTGTTATTTTTATACCATTCATTTTTTATGGATAAAGTATTGACACTTTTTATGCTAGTTTTAATATGAATGTATATGTTATGTTTAAACCTTTTCATATGAGAAATGCATTGGACTTAGTAAGTGACGGGGGGGCCTCTAAAGCTCATCTATGCATCGGTGGGTCTCATGAGAGAAACTAGTGTCTTAGCACAAGGCCTTGATAAAATCTTATTTTTTGTCTTGGAACAAGGCATTGACTAAGTGTTTATAAAGTATGGCATTATGAATTCCAACATTATGAATGTGACTATTGATATTGCATGTGATTATTCAACTAGTAGAATATACATGTGAATAAGTAAATAGAATTATTTTAATTTATATGTTCTATATTATGCTGAAGATTAATTTTAAAAGGATTTTTTTTAGTATTATAAATTGCCTCAAATATTTATGCTTATTTATGAAAGATTATGCTATATTGTTATACTTACTGAGCATCTGAGCTCACCCCTTTCTATGTTTTATTTTTCTCAGGATTCCAAGAAGTGTATTACAGTTGAGATAAGGGGTTAAAATAAGGGAATAATGGAATTCATAAAGGATTATTTATGTTTCGTAGTATTTTATGACGTGTTATATAACATTCATGTATATAATATATTTTCCAAGATTTCAAAATCAATTAGTCTTTCGTGACATGATTCATTGTAATTATTCCAATGTATTAAAATAATGCACTGACTCTGGGTAACTAGGGTCAAGGTGTTACATGAAATATTTAGAGAGGAACCAAAACACGATTTCCATGGATTTGAATAATATTTTTTTCCCCGGTCCTTCTTCTAGGGTGACATGGCATTGGCTCATAGAATTCCAATAATACCAGGTTAGAAACCACGGAATATGTACCCCAATTGAGAAATACCATACATCATTAACAATTTTTATCCCAACTGTACCTACTCTTTGTTCACTATGGTATGGGAGTGAATCAATCCTCACACCAATTCTAATTTCCTCCGGAAGTACTTCAGGTGGTTGATTTATCCTCCTGAATAATGGTTAATTGGAATCTAAAACATATTCCATTACAATATGAGTTCTATAACCTTAAATTAAGATCTATTTCTTTAGGCATGAAGATAAAATCCTCATCCTCATCTGATCTTAAATATGTAAAGCTTCTTAGCAACATTTTCCTTCCTAATATTAGACTCCCTTATCCCAAATGATGATAAAATGGTGATACTTCCTCACCACATGATGTTAAACTGAAATTCATTAAAGAACTACATATTTATTGATTCCCTCCCTAGTAGGATACATAGGAATTCTTGGAGATTTTTTCTTTCGGTGTAGCCCCATGATCCAAAAATCTTCTCATCGCTTCATCCCCCTTGGAATTATTTCTCTCCAGGGTTTTCACATGTTGTGGTTGGGACCTCTTTGGTCCAAATTAATATTGGGTTTAAAATGGACATCCCCCCCACCCTTTAAGTGTATTTATCCCTTTCCTGTCCATACCACATGAGGTTAAAATACAATATTTTCAAGAACTACTTGTGGTTTGATTCATTCCCTTATAGTATATGTAAGAACACCCAGAATAGTTATCTTAGAGTATATCCCTAGGATCACAACCATTCCATCCATTATTGACTTACTATATGCACCAAGATATATGACATTGAAAATTTAATCTCTCATATCCCACATGTTGTTAAAATACCGTGTCCCATTTAAAGACATTAAACTAAATAACACTATGGTTCTTTCTGCATGACAATAAATGGTATGTTCTCTATTGAACTATATTAAATTAAACTACCATGTCCCATATGAAGTTAAAATGTTGCATCATCTTTACTATATGATTTTATAATTCACTGAATCCATGAACTATATTTGGAATGATGCCTACCCTTGTAGGATATGTAGAAACTCTTGGACATCTCATCCTCTGGAGTGTCTATAGAACTTCAGATTCTCTAATTTTAAACCCCTTTGGCATGTGCTCACCTATGAGAATGTGTGGTTTGGTTGAGACCTCCTAGTTCCTCATTGACATTACGAAATTTACATCACCGCACATTTCACCATTTGAATTTACATGTCCCAGTCAACCATCGATAATCTTTGTGACATCCTTGTCCTCACTGTATGATTTTAATCTCCACAGGTGTGTCCTACGTACATGACATTAAACTTGGAACCTACAATCCATATTATATAACCATAAACTGAGAGCTTCTAGTCTGAGAGATAAGACCTATAAAATATTTGGAACACCCCTCAGGAACCTCATCCTTTAGGATGGGTGTCATCCAACCTTTTGATATTCCACATAGACATGCTTGAGTGTATGATGGTATGAGATCTGGACTGTTGGATTTCACATGAATATTTCCTCATTCCACTTCCATGCATCACATGTCCCCTTATTTGGGTCTTCTTCATCACTGACATCTAATGGAACCCCCTAACAGTATGGATCCTTAGCCTTATGGATCACCTACCATCTTGGGACAATGTCGCGGCATATTCCAAATGACATCTTGAGACATGTCCCATGCTATGAACAGGGTCAGAGTCTAACCCTCATTTATTTATTTCCATCTTAGGATACAAGATATGGATATACCTTTTCAATTATAGTTATAAATTATTATCCATCTTTATGCCACCCCATTCTGTCCCAAATATCAGATGATATAATTCATATTTCCCCATCCTTTTATTTTCTTGTGGATCTCTAACTCCCATGGTGTTTTCCCTCTATGAATTCATGCATTTTGAGTAGGAATGTTTTCATGGTTGAATTCTCCCACCCAGTGGTTCCTTCGCCTTGCCCTACACTCTCATCTAAGTGATAAATCATGACAACAATCCTTTTATCCAACACCAAGAGATGATCACATGGTCTTATGAGTTTTAGTATGGTTTTAGCAATGTTGAATATTGTCAGACCACATGGTCTATGTTTTACTTGTGAAAAGTAAGATCACATTCCAGTGAACTAGTATTATGTGAATCTATGCTAATTATTATTTCACTAAATTAACCTATTGTGTATTTGCTGCATTAAATTTTAATAAATGGTTCATTCCTATCATATGAACTTAAAAATCTGCATCATCATCTTGGATGCACAATGAAAAATAACATGGAATTGTCATGTTCTCACTTGAGAGAGTATGACCTTTGGCACTGGTCATCCACCATTCCATTTCTCATGACATAAACACGGATTGATTCTCATAGTGACTCCCAGACTTTTCATCCTAGGATGATCTATAAAAAAAGTTCATACAAGAAATATCTACAGTTCTTTCTCATTATGCATGGGTCTGAATTGCACACAAAAAATTACCCTCCAAGGAATAAGTCTGGATTGATTCCAATTTTTATGTGATATATAGTGATGCATGTATAATTGATCTTGTGTCCAGTTTCTACATAATTTAACCTTGATTCATCTTCAATGTATGAAGATAAATTTTAAACACAACAGGAATAGGTTCATGATTCCTTGTGATAATTACGGGATGCTTCATCTTCCTCACCAATAGAGAGGGTTACCCCCACCAACGTTGTTATCAAACCAAAATTTTCATCAATAACTATGTATGTCTAGATTATAATTTTTATGGGATAATTAGTATCTAAAAATAATTTTCCACCATTTTTATTCGAATATTCATTATCTTTTTTCACATCTTGGTCAAATGATGTTAAACTACTCCATGCATCACACCGTACGATTCTAAACTATGTGTTCATTATCTTCCTCTTCATAAAGTAACACTGAAATGAATCTATGAACTCAAGAAAAAGGGGTTTCTATTTGGGATTTAGTTTTGATATTTTTTCTGACTAATACGCTCACACCAATGTGATCTAATCATGGTGGCACAGTTTTGTTAGTGTTGGCATACATTTGAACATTCCATCCCCCACCCCATGCATCGTGTACCCTTTATTTGGATCCTTAACACATTTCACATCTCATGGATCCCCCTAATGACTTGTTCCCATGCCACATTGGTTAACCTACCATTTTGGTCCAATGTATTGAATGACATAGGGTGCAATTTTGTATTTGGACCCATGTTGTTGAATTCGGTCTATGGTCATCCCTCATTTATTTTCCCCATTTTAGACTAATGAGGTGTGGATGTTTTTTCTCAAATAATGTTTGTATTTATTCCCTATAATCTTGCCACCCTCATTGTATTTTGAATATTGGGCATGTGATTCATACATCCCATATCCCCTTTCATTGGATATATTTTAACTCCCTTGACATTTCCGCCATCATGTACTAGAAGACATTGGGAAAAAAATGATTGCTACCCCATTATCATTTTTATCCGGTAACATCCTTTCTTATTCTGAGTTACCCATATGTTTAGTCAATAATTGTAAACCCCAACCACTTGATGATTATCTAACACTCTCATACAAATTTAACATTTTTATAATCGTCCATTGTTTCTCAAAAAAGGAATGGCCCATGTAAGATTAAGGTTTGATAATCAGTTTTTTCCCAGATAAGATGGAATTACGATAATTAAAATAAATCAAGAAATGAATATGTTGTTCAAAGTAAACCAGAAAGAGTGAAAAATATATATTTTTTCAAGAAAACATAGCCCTTGTGTATTTTTCCCTTTGATGGATCATCTGAGATCCATTGTTATTTTTCTTGTGAAATCTAGGATTTGTCGTTTCACCTAATACCCCATACTTCCTAATAGTATTTTAGGAAAATTTCATTAACTCTGATTTTTACTCGATTATAATCATCTCAGATATTGTACACTTCATGAGATGTTATCCTCAAATGCCTCCAATCCTCTACCAATTGGAGCGGTAATTTTGATATGAGTTCTGATTGGGTATTGGTGAGGGAAGAGGATTCATTTACCCACATTTATAACTATTTGATATCCTATTCATACTTATAATTCTTGTAGGTGTTTAAATACTTTTTATGTTTTCATGGGACAATTAAGCATTGGTCTCTCTCCCATACAATCTTATTTATAGAATCTCAGATGAGCATATGTGGACCTTGTGCATCTACCCCTTTAGTTCATAAGTCACACAACCATAGGAGAGGTGAACTCATCCAACATATCTACTCTAATTTTTTTTCATTTTTTATGAAGCATTTAATTAGTTTCAATGACCGGTGATGTACCACCAAACCATCCTCCCCATTATAATTGGAATCATATATCTCTTCTCGATCAGTGGGTTCATATTTCAGGAATTCTTCCAACTGCATCAGGATATTCCTCAAGAACTCTCGTATATGGTATAGGCTCTATGTCATTCAGTTTAACTCTATCCCTTGATCCCACCTCAATGATATTTTCAATGTCAACTCTAGGATCCACATTGTCAGTGGTTTTATTCAATGTCATGATTTACTTGGTCTGGTCAGATCAGGAACCATATTCTATTTCAATTGGAATTCCCCTTAAAAAATGTTCCCTAAGAACCCCCAACCATTATCACCAATAATATCCTTGCTGCATTATAGATTGTTCAGATGAAGTTAATTTAAGTTGTCTGAGTTCGGGATAACAATAGTTAGGACCCTATAAAAAAGAGAACATAAATATATCCAATGATAGTTTATCACACTGTCTATTTTTATGATCATTGTGGAGATCTCTTCCTATACTATGTGCACCTTCTTATCAAGAAAACATCATTATATATAGGTATTTACAGATCTACTCCAAGAAACTGATAATATTTTTTCCTTAACTCCTAATATGATGGGGGGGGTTTTATGGCACCAAAATTTAGGCCCAACATAAATCTAGAATGTACTCAGCTATTTGGACAAAAATTCATTCCATATAAGAGTACAATTACTAAACGGGTCCTTACTTGTGAACTTCCATCGCCCTAACAATTACCGCCATGAATGATGAGAATCAGTGACGTACGCCTCCGTGAGTCTGATGAGCTCATCAAACCCCACAAAGTAGTGATGGATGCCTCAATGAGTCCAATATGCTATATGAATTCCATGATGTAGTTATGGATTCCTCTGGGAGTCTGACGACCTCTACTAATAGAATAATGTATTTAATTAATGCTCCATGAGTCTCATGGATCCTCAAACATTTTCCTTGTGTAATTACCTTTATATAGGGCCTCTAATAATTTTGATACATATAATATATAAATATAAAGTTCACTACACTCCAAAAGGATCTATACTTCGATCATTAGCATTCCCAGCTAATGTTTTGTGAATCATCCTTTTCTCCACGGACCGGTGAGAAGATTCATCACCCTATGTATTTGAACATCGCGAAATAAAATTCCCTTTGTCTTGATTTACATATACATTATGTAGGTATTTCCATTGTGAATCCCCATGGCCATAGTGAAGGAAAGAGTCCCTTTTGGTCACTAAGGATATCATAAAGAATTCTACCTTTCAAAATCATACTCTAAAAAATGTAGATTTCATGCCTTGGTTGGATAGCTAGGCTTAATGAAGAAACATACATTGAGAAGCTAGTTCTCTTCACGAAGCACTACACCTTCATGAAGCCTCTCTTAGGGAGGCATTATATTTCACAAACCCCTCCCCCATATTGCCTGTTATGCTCATGCATTTTGGTTTCTTAATTCCTTGTGGGGTTCCTCATGTTGTGTTTCTTTACCTTATGATTCTCCACATGGTTATGTTAATAACTATTGCTTATTTTTAAAATATTGTACCGTGGACCCCTCTATTTACCACTACTCCATCTCACTCTTGTCAAGAATTTCTTGTACCTTCCCTCCCCTAGGTATTGGTTGGATAAATTTTTTTATGTCCACAGGATGGGGAGAGTGTCCTCGTCATCTGAGCTACGTGATGTTAAAATACCAAAAACCCATCTACCAAACAAATGATGTTAAACTATAAGTTGTTGCATGTGTGCCATGTCTAATAATATCAGAGAGGAAATGAGACTGGGAACCTTTTTCTTCCCCTTTCTCAATCGACAATCTATCGCTCTTTGGGATTCATCATCATGTAAACCACGGGAATTCTCCATGTAATACTAAAACCACTTCCCCAGTCTTACCTCATAGAGTAAGTCACAATATACATCTCCATAGGCCACTAGCCATGTGTAAACAACACACCACCCCTTGTGGTCATATCATTCATGACATGATTGTCAGGACTATTGCTACCTATTGTTTCTCACAACGATCATGACTCATGTGGGCTTAGAGTGACAATGACCATGACATCTTGTATTGGCTTCTAACCATGTGTAAGCCCCACCATGACATTGGGCCACTAACAACTCAAAATCCCCAACATGTCTTTTTTCAGCTAGCCATAAGTAAGCCCCATGACCCTTTCTACGGAACTACTTGGACTTTGATTCATATATTTTAAAATAGTGTACAAAGGTATAATCATTGATGATCATGTACCTCAATCCCCAAAATCCATTTTTTTGACTTATTCACATCGGTTCACTCCTACTGCATGAAATTAAACTGCATGTTTTGAACTACATGGGTATTGATCCCTTTGGGGCATGTAATAAGCCCTTTCTAGGTTCAACAGCAAACATTGGTAATCTCTTGTTCTCTTATATATGGAGGTTCCCTCGTGATGTGACAGATTTCCTATTTGGGACACATCTCCTAGATCCACCTCCCTAAGGTGTTCTGATCTGAATGGTAAGTCAAAAATTTATAATACTCGCACTTCACTATACTCTTCCAACCTTGAGTACCCCTATTATGGAGGTCCATTAACCATTCATATGAACCTAGAACAACATTGGGTTAATGTCCTTTGTGTACTCCCCAATTCTATGCCCCATCATAAATAATGTGGACTTTTATCCCTTCTATTCAAACATGGTATGTAGGAAACCTCCCTTTAGTTCAATCCCATCTCAAATTTCTCATCGTAGTGTTTATGTTGAGACTTAGTGTTTTTGGAAGATAGTTCCCCAACTCGGAGGTTTAACTTCCTTCGGGTCCTTATCTATGTGCTTCATTTCTCATGGGTTGCCTCACTAGGAGCTTCATCGCCCCATATCAAACTACATAGACATTGATTCTTAGACACTGGGTTACGTAGGAAGCCTCCCTAAGGATAAATCCCACATGTGCCTTCTCCATATCGATTCCACCTCATCCATTCCACCCACTTCATCCAAACCTCCATCATCCATCCCAATTCTTACCCGAGCAACCACATCTCGGTAGGATCACGTCATCAACATGGGGTAGCTAAACATGTATGATTCCCTCACATCATATCCTTCCAACATAGATTTCCCCTCTTATGATGGAAAACTACCCCTGTGTACACACAAAATGAACCCTTTGAACTATTTGGTTTTTCATCACTATCTTCTAAACATGGTATTTAAGAAGCCATTATGAGGATCAATCATAGCCAATGGTAAACCATAGTGTTCCCCATTCTGGGGTGCACCTCCCTGATATTTCAATTGTGATGTCAATATCGTCCCCCATGGTGTGGAACATTACATTTTTAGGGACATTCCATCCTAGGACCATCATAAATTGGTATTTTGATCCATCCATCTAAAAAACAATCAATGTTATCCATCATAGGGATGTACCGTACAGATCCACTACCATAAGTCTTTGGAACAGTTCGATCCATCTCTGACAGATGATAAACATGAATCATACCACATGTTAATCATGGAAGCCCTGGAAAAACTTATTGGCATTCCTATAGCAAAGGATACCCCATAATCGACCTGGGATGCCTCAAAATTCTATACCCTCAAGAAGACCTATAATAAGGAAGAATATAGGTGTTCGAATGTTCCAGCGTCTAGACATCCTAGGGATACCCAACATGACTACCCTCTAGAATGATGGTTTATTTCCTATCAAGACCCTCTGGAATGTCGATACATAATAGTATAATTAACTGGAATCCAAAATGATATTTTACTATGAAGAGTTTAATAGACAATGTATTAATCTCTAAGGGAGACCATGATTTGGTGAAGAATTACAAGGTGGAATCCATGGAAGGAAAGATCGACATTCCATCACATCATTTCAATCAAGTAAAATAAATCTATGACGAATTGATAAATAATGCCTTCCTTTGGAAATCAGGGATTTCAGGTACAATGCAGCTACCACTAACAACAAAATCCCACACAATCGCATTCCCTAGTAGAATGTGATGGAAATAAGTATATATTTCCCCCATATCATAAAATATAAAAAATTATTTTTGAAATTGGAAACCTTTTCTTTCATTATTTCTCTTACATATTAGGGGTGAACATTAATTTCATTCCAAAAATATAATGTTTTTTTATATTTAAAACTTATTTAATAAGTTATAATGATTATAATTTACTTTCATCTCCTATTCAATATGATATAACATATTTATATTTTTTTGATATTATTTTTGATTCAACTACATTTTAATAGTGGGATCTAATAAATTTTTAAAATATAATTATATTAAAATATTTATTTTAACACCCCATTATTTAATAGTCAATTTTCACATTAAAGTAATTCAATAGGTTGCACTACACGAAACACCGAGTATGAAAGCACCACAACTAACCAAATAAGCCATTCAAAAAAGAGGATATGAACAGTATTAACTAAATTTTAAATTTTATATATCTTATATAATTTTAACATTCATATTTTTTGTTTCTTAGACATAATATAAGAAAAATTCAGTTTTTATGATAAAATATGTATTTTTCAAAACATGCAGTTTTATGCCTTTTAATGGAAAACCATTTTTAAATCCAATATTTGAAACATATATATATATATATTAAATTTAATGAAATTAAATTCTTCTTTATAATTGGGACATAAAAATTTAGTTTGGATAAATTTTTGGTATTTTTTTGATAACTTTCATATTTTGATGAATAGTGAAAAATAGTAAATTTTAATTGAAAACAACATTTAAATAAAAATAATTTATTGTCATAAATTATGAATTTGAATGGTTTGAAAGTAAATTTATATTATATTATTATCATTTAATACAATTTAGGTTATTATAAGTAATTTCACATTTAAATTTAACATTAACACTTGTAAATCTTTTGATAGTTTTTTCTTTTTAAAAAACCTGTTATTTTGTTTTGACAATGAGAATTAATTTTAAATTAATAAATCTAACTTCTATGTTTTGAATTTTTTAAAATAGAAATCATTTTTTAATTTGAAATATCAAAACTAGCATAGGGTAAAGGTTTTTTATTTTTCTGATAACATTTAATTGTTTTATGAATAGATAAAATCACTGCGTTATTTTTTAAAACCATCATTTTATTTAATTATTTATTTATTTTATTTAAATTTATTTTATGTAAAAAAATATATATAGTACCTATATAACTTCATTTCAATTAATTGGAGTCATTTTATAATAAAATTATATGTATAAAGGTTTTTTAAACTTTTTACAGTCTTTTACCCACCTTCTAGGAGCAGTTATAAAAATGCATAAAACTAAATTTTACCACATATGTGAGTTAAATTTAAATACCCCGAGAGACACAAATGAAATCAGTAATTAAAATGTGGTTCAATAAGAAGAGAATAATTCATGGTGAATAGTAACTTTTGACTTTTATTTACCATGGTTAAAAGTAAATAGGGTACTTAAGGGTAAAAATGATATTATAATTACCCTAACTCATGTCCTAATTCTATTGGATTAGTGTAATTCGAACAAAAATAACCATAGGAATAAAATATGACCCTCTTTGGTCTACTTGGATTAAATTAGGATATTTATTATTGTTTTATTTAAAGAAGAGTTAAAAGTGTTAAATTCAATGTTTATTAAATAAACCATTTTTTAATATGGGGTTATACATAAGATAAATTCGACTATATATATTCATTATAAATATAAAAATATTTCATATGGAATAATATTTTATATATAATATTTAGAGATAATATAATTAAATTTATTTATTACACAATGATGATGCAGTAATTACCTTCTTAATGAAATATAAAAATAATTGATATTATAAATTTCCAAATAAATATAATTTGAGACTTTTGATTAATTCAAATAATTTTCTAGGTTAATAGGATATGATAGGGTTTATTAGATATATTATTTCTATGTTACAAGGTTTTTATGACTTTCAAAATAACAAGATACCAAATATTGTCAAATTTGACAAAAATTAGTTTTTAAAACAAATACTATATTATTGGTTGACATAATATTTCTAAAAATCTAAGGCTCTTACAAATGGCTTAAATAATATTACATATGTCATTAATGAACTAATTTCGGTTCCCATGGAATTTTAGAGTACATTTATTAACTATATAGTGTATAAATAAAATAAGACACAGTAAACGTTAAACTATTTAACTAAGAATTAAATATAAAAGACTAGGTTAAAATGGTAACATAAACATGTCTAAAACATTTTTATTGATAGTTTTTAGACCCATCCCAACCATATCTTATAAATAAATCAATTTTTAGCCACTATAAACCAAAAATGATTTTAATATAAAATAATATTTCAATCTTATCCCAAAGATACCCTCACCTCTCTTATAAAACACACTTCCCTTCTATTAATTTCACAACTCCAAAGCCTTTTGTCTAGGCCAAAACCCTCCTAAATTTCCTCCCAACTTTCCTCTGTTCATCCTAGAGGCCTTTTATTGGTCATAAAGCCAACATAAGGTCCCCTTTTGATCCAATCAAACGGAATAACTTGAAGAAGAGTCAAATATTTCAGCATCTCTTTCAAAATCATTTCTTCTTACACTTCCTCTTTCTTTGTTGTTTCCATTATAAAATAATAACTCTATAATCTTCTATATACTGTGGTGTTATTATAAAAATTGTACAACCATATTCATTATTCTATCCATCCTATAAATGGAAAAGTCACCATATGTGTATTTGTATTGATTAAAGTCTCCACGTCGTGGTGTAGTAAGTTATTCAAACACTTCATTATTTGGATGTGTTACATAATGAGTATAAATGATATAAATAACGAATATAAAATGTTAATGGTTTAGTATATATTATATATAATCAAATTCAATTCAATTTCATGATCAATATAATTATATTGTCGCTCGTGTGTATGTACAAATTACCATCTTCACGACCCGATAGGATTTATTTCCACGTTCACCATTCAATGATGATTATAAAATATAAATCACTAATATGGATTTAATATAGGAAATAATAATTTTACTGAAGAGATATATATATATATATATACTTAAATATATCTTATTCACTTAGTTCCTTTCAATACGATATGAAAATGGAAACAATGTTTATGCTTACGTACGGTCTACCATCTCCATAAACGGTGTCTTCCATTTCGTATAAACATCTATTATAAATATTTATCTTCAAAATATATATGATATATAAATAATGTTTCAGATTATGGATTTATTTAAATAATGATCTAAGTGATACAATAAAGAGTGACAAGTTAAAACACGTACGACAAAGAAAGGGATTATTATCCGAAATGTTAATTTAACACTGAAATTATTATTAAATGGGTAATATAAATTCATAAATAAATCATGTATGATATCATAAATATTAATATGGTTCTTTTATAATTTAATAACATACTACGGTCTTGATAAAGGAGTCTAAATATACCCTTTTCTAAATGAAAGTGCATGGTAAGGGTTAATTTCACAATATTTTTATTATATAAGGTTGTTTTTACATAAGTATCTACTGGGACATATTGATTATCCATGTCTATGTTTCATAAAAGAGATTTCAGAGGTATTATTTTTAAGGTAATTTTGTACTAAAACATCATTTTAACTATTATAAATATTTATTCTTCTAAATCAGTCTCATTAATTTCAATGTTTTAAAAATAGTTTTTAAGGATTTTTTTATATGGACATGAATGTTTTTAAAATTTTAATTCCATTAAAAATTATGAAAGTGGTATGGGAAACTTTAATTAAAAATGTTTTTTAAATATATTCCTTTATAAATTTTGTGGCTTTGAAATGTTTTTATGAAAAAGGAATATTTCTCACAAAGAGTTATACAAAACAATTTCATCTATATCAACATCCATTGATGGGTTTTTAACTTATTTTATGTTTATTTATTATGATAAAAATATTCCATATTATATTGAATGATTTTTGATATGTTTGACTATGGAGGTGTTATTTTGATATCATTCATGGTTTATGGATGAACTATAAACATTTATTATTTCAGTTTTAATATGAATGTATATGTTATGTTTATACCTTTTCATATGAGGAATTAATTGGACTTATTAAGTGACTGGTGGAGCCCGCTATAGTTCATCGGTGCATCAGAAGGTCTAATGAGACAAACTAGTATCTTGGTATAAGGCCTCATCAAAATCTTATTTTTGGTCTCGGCACAAGGCCTTGACTATGTGGTTATGTAGTCTGGCATTATGCATTCTATCATTATGAAAGTGGATATTGATATTGCATGTGATTATTTGACTAGTAGAATATCCATGTGAATAAGTAAATGGAATTATTTGATTTTATCTTTGCCATATTATGAAAAAGTGTATGTTAAAAAGGTGTTTGCTTTAGTCTTATACATTCCCTTAAAGGTGTATTCTAATTTATGAATGTTTCTGCTATATTATTATCCTTAATGAGTGTCTGAGCTTACCCATTTCATTGTTTTATTTTTCCCAGGATTGAAGAATAATTTTATGGTTCACCTCTAGGGATTGGCTAAGGGAAATGAATGTGTTCAAAAGGGGACAATGTTGTTTTTTTGTTATTTTATAATTTAAGGTAAAGTTTATGATTGTAATATATTTTCCAAGACTGCTAAACTGATCGGTCATTTGGGACTAGATTCCTTGTAATCATTCCAATGTAATAAAATAATGAATCTACTATGGGTTTCAGGGGTCGGGGCATTATAGTTGGTATTGGAGGAATTTTAGCAACAAACATGGAAATAGATTTAGAAAAAACTGTGATTATAGAACGTTAAACTAGGATAGAATTTGAGTATTAGTATAGAAGAACATCCTAGAATTTTGGTATTATAGGGATTTTTTGATTTTTCCAATAAATACATCCATGTCTGGATACGAGCAGGTAGAGGTGGCTTTAGCAAAAATGTATCTAGGGTTAAATCCTAAAAAAATGCTTTGATCTAGACTCGAATGAGAACTGGTGAATGACAACGGGCCTTGTTGTAGTCTTGGATATAACACTCCTGGGGGATATGCTTAATATAATTCAAATTTTCATTATAATCTGTTATGAAATATTTAGGAGTAAATACTTTGTCAAAGAAAACATTTTATGGTTATAGATTATATGAATAATCAATTCAATTTACGTTAGTATTTTACATGTTTTGACTAATGAATTACTATTCATAAACTAATCTTGTGTATTCCATTTATTAGAAATGGTGCCTAGTGGAAGGAAAGAGAATTCCAGCAATACACATAATCAAATGATTAAGAAGGATAATATCATTAATGGTGTTAAGACAACATTTAAAAGAGAAATAAACTCAAATTTATCCTTATCATATAAATAAATAGTATCATGTGTTAATAAGATAATTAAAGAATTATCTAATTCCAATTTCTTTGAGGGAAGAATGAGAAGAAAAGGATGGAAGAGAGAAAAATGGATAAAGAGAAGAGGGGAAAGAAGGATTTTCCCGTATGTGATAATAATAATAAAATCACCATTGTAAATGCATGAAGGGAATGCGAGTTTGTTATAAGTGTGGAAAAAAAGGACACCATGAACGTGATTGCAAGGGTATGAAAAAGGTATCAAATATACAATCCTTCATATGCAAGGAGTTGATACACTATGCACATCAATGTCCAAATCATCATAATGTACCCCAAATGATATTATTGGATAATAATCATTTTATGATATTACCAAAGATAAAAATGAATGATTAGAGTTCTTATGTTGTTAATAATGTATAGTGTTATATGATTATTGTATTAATGATTTACATGTTATATGAATTATGGAGTATATAAGGATTGCAATGCAGTAATACTTTATTAAGGACATGAGATTGTGTGGAACTAAGAAAAGTGACTCAATAGAAGGTTAATTTGTTTGAAAAATATGTGGTTGAGAGAAAGGTAAACCATAATATGGTTTTGATAATGATGTAGTGATTTTAGAATAATATATGAATTATTTTGATAAATTATATTGGATTATCTTGACTACCTTGAAACTTATTAATGATTTGTATATTACATCATTGTTGGAGTTTAAAACATTTTTGGATAGAGGGAGCATATCTAGTATTCTATAAAGAATAAGGGATCATGAGTGTAATAAATAAGGTTTTATGGTATTTCACAGGGTTATATTGTTTTAAAAAAAATACACGACGAAGGTATTCACATGTTATTATATGGAAAAAAAGATCTTCATTGTGTTTACATTCCTCATAAATTTTGGACTATGAGTTTGGACAAAAGTATTTTTGATAATTCTAAATGTTGTAATATTATATTTTGTACATTAGATATTATTGATAAGGTTAAGTGATTTCTTGAGATTATTTTTGGATTGTCATAAAAGGAAAACCTGGAGGTTGGGTGACAACCTGTCACGTATGGCAAGGCCTTTAGACTTGAACTCGCAACTGAAGGGTGCTAAGGGTGGGTCACCTACCACTAGCATACATGACGTTCTAGTTTGAATAATTTAGTTTTATTAAAAAGTCTAACAAATGAATTATTAATTCATTATTTTTGGACCCCTATACAATTTGGATAAATAGAATATTTTTGAATTACATTATCTTTGGGAGTGAATGTTGAGTTAGTGGTAGGAATTAGTTGAACGGTGAAACTCTACTTGTCAAGTATATTTTTTTACTTTATTCTATTAATAAATTAATTCTTAAACATTATGTAAGGGATCTTAAATCTAAAATTGTGTGATACTAAAACCTTATGTATTGTTGAACTAACGATATTTTAAATCATCATAGATTGATGGCTTTGAGGCCCTCAATTTTACACTTGTTTGTGATTTATGACCTCAATAATTTTCAAAACATATTTATGTTTTTCCTCAAAATTATGTGTCTCTAATTTCTACTAATGTTCTATTAATAGACAACATAATTTGGTGGTGAATTTTTCATTTCCCTTTCCCTCTTATTAAGAATAAATTTCATTAACCCAATTTCTGATGTGGGTTTTCCACATAGGTATTTTTCTATTTTTTAACCTTTTAGGTTGGAAGAACAATTTCAAATTGTGAGGAAAAAGTTTATTGTATGGGGGAGAATGTAACACCCCAAAATTTCATAGTACATTATGTAATTAAAGTAATTCAACAACTTGCGCTACATGAAACATAGAGTTTGAGCTCACAACAACTTACCAAAATTTTCCATTCAAAAAAGATGTTATGAATAGTTTTAAAAACATTTTAAATTTTATATATCAAATATAATTATAAAATTTATATTTTGTATTTTTTAGACATAATATAAGAAAAAATCAATTTTTAAGAATAAAGTGGTATTTTTTAAAAAAATGCATTTTTATGCCTTTTAATGGAGGACCCATTTTAAATCCAATATTTGACACTTTTGTATATTCAATTTAATGAAATTAAATTCTTCTTTATAATCATGACATAAAAAATATATTTTGGATAAATTTTTGGTACTTTTCTGATAACTTTCATATTTTGATGAATAGTGAAAAATAATAAATTTTAATTGAAAAATTATTTTTTAATCGAAATAATTTATAGTGATAAATTATCCATTTGAATGGTTTAAAAGTATAATTAGATTATTTTTTTATCATTTAATACAATTTAGGTCATTATACATAATTTCACATTTAAATTTGACATAAACACATGTCAATCTTTTGATAGTTTTTACTTTTTAAAAGACCCACTTTTTGGTTTTGACAATGGGAATTAATTTTAAATTAATAAATGAAACATTTATGTATTGAATATGGTAAAATATAATTTATTTTGGAAATTATAAAATTAAAATTAGCTTAGGGTGAATTTTTTGTATTTTTCTGAAAACATCCAATTTTTGATGAAAAGTGAAAAACAATGCATTATTGTTTAAAACAGACTTTTTTATATTTATTTTCATTAAATATATATATATATATATATTGTACCTATATAAGTTCAATATAATTAATTAGAGTCATTTTATAATAAAATTAGATTTATAAAGTTTTATTCAATTTTTTAGCGTCTTTTACCCACCTTCTAAGAGAATTAGAAACTTTTCATAATACATAATTTTACCACTTCCATGAGTTTAATTTCAAAAATCTAAATGACACAGTTGACATCATTAAGTGAAATGTGGTTTAGTAATATGAAAATTATTTTTGGTGAATAGTAGATTTTGACTTTTATTTACCATGGTTAAAATTACATTGGGTAATTAAGGGTAAAAATGGTATTATAATTACCCTAACACATTTCCAAATTCTATTGGATAAGTGTAATTTAACCAAATACAAACATTGTAATAAAACATGATCCTCCTTGTTCCACGTGGATTAGAGTAGGACATTTATTATTAATTTATTTAAAGAAAAGTTAAAAGTGTTAAATTCAATGTTTATTAACTAAACAATATTTAATATGGGGTTATACGCAAGATAAATTCAACTATAAATATTAATTAGAATGAAAAAAATATTTCATACATAATTTTTTTTATTTATATTTTTTAGAGATTAAAAAATTAAATTTATTAATGACACAATGATGACGGAGTAATTACCTTCTTAATGAAATACTAAAATAATTGATATTATATAAATACAAATAAATATAATTTTGTACTTTTGATTAATTTACCAAATCTTATAGGTTAATATGACATGTTTGGGTTTATTAGGTAAATTGTTTTCAAACTGAAGTGGTTGTTAATACTTTCAAAAAAACAAGATACCAAATAGTGTCAAAATTGACATAAATTAGTTTTTAAAACAAATACTATATTATTTATTTATATAATATTCCTAAAAATCATAGGTTAGGAAAAAAGTCTTAAATAATATTATATATGTAATTGAAGAACCACTGGTGGTTCTGTTTAATGTTTAGAGTATGCTTATTAAGCATATAGTGTAAGAAAACAAGAAGACAAGGTAAAAGTTAAACTATTTAACTAAGAGTTAAATCTAAAATATATGGTTAAGAAGGTAACCTAAACATGTATAAAACCTATTAGTTGGGAGGTTTCCAACCCACACCCCAATTATACTAGTAATAAATAATTTTGGATCCATTAGAAATAAAAAATTATTTGATTATAAAATAATATTTAACGCTTTTCCTAAAGTGATCCTCATCACTCTCAAAAAAGGGCATTTCCAATTCTCTTAATTTCACACCTCCAAAGCCTTTTGACAAGGAAAAACCCTACCAAAATATCCTCCCAACTTTATTCCAATCATCTTAGAGGCCTTGAATTGGTCATAAAGGCAACCTATGGAGCAATTTTGATCAAATCAAAAGGAAGAACCCGAAGAATAGTTATTTATTTCATCATCTCTATCAAGTTTTTTTTCTTCCACTTCATCATTATTTGTTGTTTACATTATTAAATAGTGACTATAGTATCTTCTATATACTGTCATATTATTATAAAAATAGTACAACCGTATTCATAATTCTATCCATCCTATAAATACCAAATTCACCATATGTGCGTACGTACAGATTACCGTCTCCACATCATGATGTAGTTTGTTATTCAAACACTTTATTATTTTTATGCATATAATAATGAGTATATCTAATGTAAATAATAAATATATCATGTTAATGATTTTTTATATATGATATACCATCCAATTACATATGATTTCTTTATCAACATAAGTTTATTTTCCCACATGCGTACGTAGGGATTACCGTATCCACGACGCGATGAGATTCATTTCCACGTTCACATTCAATGATGATTATAAAATATATATCATTAATAAGTATGTATTATATGAAATAATAATGAATCTTGAGATATATATATATATATTTATTTACATACATATATCGTTTCCACTTAGTTCAGTTCAATATGATAAGTAAACGGACACAACATTTATGCGTACGTACGGTCTATCGTCTCTATAAACAGTGTTTTCCATTTCTTATATATGTATATTATACATATTTGTATTCTAAATATATATGATATATAAATAATTTTTTATATTATGTAAGTATTTAAATCTTGATCTAAGTTATATAATCAAGAGTAAAGAATTGAAACACGTACGATAAGGAAAGCAATTACTACCCAAAATTTTAATTTAACATAGAAATTATTATTAAATGGGTAGTATAAAGTCATAAATGAATCATGTATAATATCATAAATATTAATATGGTTCTGGTATAATTTAATAACATACTACGGTATTTATAAAAGAGGTTAAACTTACCCTTTACTAATACAAATTACAAGGTAAGGGTTAATTTCTTAATCTCTTCATTATCTGAGGCTGTTTTTACATAAGAATCTACTGAGAAATATTTATAATACATATCCGTGTTTATTAAAAGATTTTTAAAAGGGATGATTTTTAAGGGTCATTTTTTAGTAAAACATTATTTTAAATGTTATAAATACTTATTCTTCTAAATCATTATCATTAATGTAAAAGTTTTCAAAATAGTTTTTAAGGATTTACTTATATATACATGACTGTTTTTACAATTTTAATTCCATTAATACATTTCAAAGTGGTATGGGACACTTTGATTGAAAAATTTCTTTATATGTCTTCTTTTAAAAATTGTGTGACTTTTAAATGTTTTTATAAAAAAGGGATATTTCTCCCAACGAGTTTTATAAATCATTTTCATCTATATCAATATCCTTTGATGGATTTTAAACTTGTTTGATGTTGATTTATTATGATACAAATCATCGATATTGTATTGATGGTTTTGTGATATCTTTTACCGTGTATGTGTAATTTTTATACTATTCATGGTTTATGGATAAAGTATTGAAATTTTTTATTATAGTTTTAATTTGAATGTTTATATTATGTTTAAGCATTTTCCTATGAGGAATGCTTTGTACTTAGTATGTGACGGGTGGACCCCGCTATAGCTACTCGATGCATCGGTAGGTCCCATGAGACAAACTAGTCTCTTGGCACAAGGCCTTGAAGAAAATCATATTTTTATTCATGGCATAAAGCCTTGAATATGTGTTTATGAAGTATCACATTACACATTCCATCATTATCAATGTGACTATTGATATTACATGTCATTATTCTACTAGTAGAATATACCTGTGAATAAGTAAATGAAATTATATAATTTTATCATCGCCAAATTATGCTAATTTTTATGTTTAAAAGGAATTTTTATTATTCTTATACATTTCCTTAAAGGTTTATCCTTATATATGAATGTTTCTAGTATATAGTTATCCTTACTGAGCATCTGAGCTCACTCTTTTCTATGTATTATTTTTCCCATGATTAAAGAAGGGTTTTATGGTTATCCTCTAGGAATATACTAATGGCTATAAATTTGTTCAAAATGGGAAAATGTTGTTGTTGTTTGTCATTTTATTATTTAATGTGACCTACATGTATGTAATATATTTTCCAAGACGGTGAAACTGGTCATTCCTTCATGACATGATTCCTTATAATCAAACCAATGTATTAAAATAATGAATAGACTCTGGGATTCTTGGGTCAGGGTATTAAAGTTATTGTCCAATTAAAGGATTGTTATCCCTATTGGTCAATAATTTACCATTTCATCCAATGATCAATGGTACATTAGAAACCTAATTATGTTTAATATCACATGAACATAATATTTAACTTATGCGCATTTCCAATGAAATATATATTATTATCTTTTATATATTTTGATTCAATAATTGTGTTTAAAAATATAAAAAGAAATCTTCATTACCGCCTTTAACACACTACAATAACACATTCTCATTGTTTTTCTCCACTATATGAAATTTTTTTCTTATTTACGAGTGATAATTTTCTATATTTTAATCATATATATACATGGTTAAATATCTATTTCATTATTTGTGTAATATAAATTTTATGTTCCCATAAAAATTCCAAGATTTATGTAACCCCACTTTAAGAGAACATTTTGGTTTCTTGTCCTACTTTCAGAATAAACCCCATAAATTGTTTTTAATACCTGAATATATTATAAAAATATGAATTATTATATAAGTAACCCTTTAATTTGAATTATTTATTAATAGAAAAAATGTATTTACTTATATACAAATATCATTTACATATTTTATAAAGCATCACCAAAGTGTATGTTATTTATTATTATACTATATTATCTCAAGAAATATCTATTTTGGAACTCAATGTTCAAGAAAAAATTACCATTTTTTTTATAAATCATCAAATGATTTTATTTATTCCTTAATATTGAATATTTATGATTTATAATTACGTCACTACTTTCATAGGAATTATGAAACACAATACTTTGAAATGATTTTATCATACTCATGATTTATTTATCGATTGTTTTACTCATGTGTCATACATATGTTTTATTTTTAATTGTTTTATGGCTATTCATAAAATTATATATCCCATAAATGAATTGGATAATGCCTTATATCACTTGATATTCTATGTAAGGGATTATGGAGTGTATCTAAATCACCCATGGTACTTCTTCCTGATTATGAGGATGGTACCAAGAGTGACTCGAGTTTTATGATTATGATATCATGTTTCATTTAAAATATAAATTTCTATGATCTTATGATTTTAATTCCATATTCAATGCCTTTGTAATGATGATCATCTACTTTTTTCTCTCAGGTTATGTTACTTGACTCTCATATTTTTCTTTATCTCCTTTATATTTCCTTATGGGAGTTACTTCTCACTAGTTCCTTATGTATTTTACCCAAGAAATCATATATATATATATAGAATTATAATTATTTTTCTGATAACTATATTATGTTTTAAATAATTAATTATGTTTATGTTAATATTGTTTAGTTTTATTGTATAATAATCTAAAAAATGTTGACCTATTGATAATTATTGTTAAATTTTGTCAAAAAGATTATTGCGAATTATGGAAAATTATTTATTTGAATCATTTTTTGATAATTGGAATCAATTTATGTTATATTGATTATGGGATATTAGGATGACATAACATTATTGAAATCCCTATATATAATTCTAATGGACAATAACATATATATCATAGAATATAAAATTTTGGTGAAGTGTAGATTTCATTATTTTCATTGTAATTACATTCCTATATGGATACAAGTAAGGGGATTAATGCTCTAAAATTTTAAAATTTTGTGGTAATAATGACATAATGGGTTTGATGAATATTAACTCAAATGTAACATAGTGAACGGTATTGAGGACTAGTTTCAGATCGGGATAGACAATACATATATGATCTGGTCCATCTCATACTTTATACGAAACAATATCATGGATGGATTTCCATGTTAAATTAATGTAATATGTTATAATGTATTAGGGAACATTAAATAAATTAAATTTGGTAGAATAAATAGAGTTATATTATTAACCGTGTATGGAATGGTTAAATTTAATGTATCATATGTTTAAATGAATGATTCATTGGTGAAGAAATATTTGGATTGATATTTTATATTGATTCACTCAGATACTTTTGGGTTATACCAGAACCATTCTAGTTTTAATTTTTTTTATCTTTATCATGATGATATATGTGAGATTATTATGTATAAAAACCCATTAGATTTTTCTATTGAATATAGGATGATGCATAAATATTTATGAATATAAATTTATCTATGTATTGATTAAATATTAAGTTTCATAGTCTTACCTATACTTTTGAGGTATATTTTTTAATAGAAAACTAAATTTAATAATCATAAATATTTTCATTTCGGAATGATAATTATAGATGATATTTTAGTATATTCAAAATATTTTAATTATTATGTGAAATAGATACTTATTTCTCTACAGTAGTGTTTCTTTAAGGATTATGAAACATATAAAAATGGTATAAATAACATTGAAATTTTATTAGATGAAAAAGAAATATTTTTGGAGTAATTAATTTATAAAAAATCATTGAGGTATAGATAACAATTAGGATTCATATATACTAAAATTTGATATCTGAGTTGTTTTTTATGTTTTTAAAGTGTTTTAGATAGTATTTTAATTTATAATTGAAGTGCACTGTGTTGCATTTGTTATCAATTATGTATGTTGTTGTCAAGGAATGAATGGATGGATGTCAAGGAGTTTCAATATGTGAATGAAAAAGCATGTGATGGTGTTGGTGAGGAAAGGAGAATGGCCATGGTACTAAGATACATGTCACTTAGGAGATTCACTAAGTGACATAGGATGTTGTGGTTAAAACATTCTCTATGGATATCAGACGATTGTAGAGCTGTTCTTAATGTTTCAATACTTGTATCAAGGTGATACTAAGTGACAACACTTGAAGAATCAATGATGATGGAACATCTGACGACTGTTGAGCTGATCATTAAGTTCCAAGAACTTGTATCAAGTGGATACAATGTCACAACAATGTTAGAAGACCATGAATTGTATTGACAATGCATGAGGAGTTAGAAGATGATCCATCCACAACTTCTAAGTGGATGAAGTGGAGTAAAGAAGTCCATGCACTAACACTTAGTGCATGTGAATCTGAAGAAGTTCCAATTTGATCTCTGATTAGATCAATGAAGAACATTGAAGATTTATTTGATTCAGGAGCTTCAGTTGATGAAGAACCTTTGGGAATTCCATTCCTAAGTAATGAATAAATGTATAAGAGGAATGGAAGAAGTCTTAAGAAGAAGAGAAGAGAAGAAATGAAGAAGGAAGAATGGCTTGGGAGAAGATGAATGGTGATGTGGCATTTGGCATTTGAACTTGGACACTTTGTTTTTAAAAATAAAGGACTTTTTCTATACTCAGGCAAAAAGAAGCCACCAAGGGCCAACCTTCAGGGTTCAACCCCAAGGCACATGTGGGACTCGAGGTCGCCACACCCAAGGGGGATCCCATGGGGTCGGTCAGCCCGAGAGGCCGCGGCCGTGTGTAAGCTGGGGCCACACAGAGATCAAGCCTGCGCAGCCGGGGTGCCAGAGCGCGTGCCCGTGTGTGCATAGTGGGCGCCAGTGGCGCGCCCGAGTGGCATTAGTGGGCACAAGAGCGCGCCCTCAGAGAGAACACGGTGTGGGGCGGCACCGTGGAGGTTGGAAGTTCAATTGAGCCAGCTGGGGGAGCGCTAGGTTGATAAACCACGGAAAATCCACGGTCCGTTTTGATGTGGGACGCGCAATTTTCACCGGGATCGAATCCTGGCCGCTCGATGGATCGCGCGCCAGATCTCGACCGCACGATCGATCCCACGTGAGATCTTCTGGTCGTGGTCGTCCGATGTCTTCTCAACTCCGGATCCGAAGGTTGGGGAGTCATCCTCTACCTTGAGCTCGCCCGAGGCCACCCGCGACTCCTCCTTCAAACCAGGCACCTCCCGACGACGGAGTTTGAGATCCTGGCCACCATAAATCGAGCCGAAGCATCCATGGAGTTGGTCTGAGCCATATGAACACAACCATGCAGTAAAATATGCATGCACATGATGTTTGGGAGATTTGGAGTTTGGCCGAGGCAAAATAAAATGCCGAGGCCACGTGGAGATCATGCTTTGCATGCATGGGCCTAAACAGAGGCCATGCACATGTTCCGCGATGCATGCATGAGAAGGAGCAAAAAATAAATGAGCCCGCGTGAAACAGAGAGTATATTCAAGATTTGGAAAGATTTTAAAGAACTGAAACTTTCGGGGATTTGGAATTATCTCACACGGATGAACCGCCTCTCCTTTGCCTATAAAAGGAGCATCCGAGTCGTTTGAGAGGCTTGCTGAGTTTTTGTTGAAAACCCGAAGAACTGCGGAGCCTTGTGCTACACAAAGTGAAGCCCACCACGCACACTTTCGCGGCTTAAGATCTCGGGGCCACCCGAGGTCCCGAAGGAGTCCCCTGTGCGCCTCACTTGCGCATTAGGAAGAGCTCTCTCTGCCCGCATACTTGCACGGCAGGAGTAGCTTGCGCACCCGAGGTGCTCTTGCACTCTTGAGGCTTGCATGACCCGAGGCCGCATCACTTGCGCACCCCACGGTTGGTTGAGCCTTGCACGGCTGCCTTGCACCCGAGGCCTTGCGCGGCTCTTGTGCCTTGTGCACCTGCGTGACAATGGAGTAGAGGAGAGGCCACAACAAGCACTTGTGCGCCTTCATATTGGCAGTGTGTGTGCAAAGTGAAGGAGGAAGGCCGAGACATTTTTTTGTGTGCAAGAAGAAGAAGGCCACAACACACCCCGTGTGTGTGCAATGTGGGAGAACACCCTACAGGAAGTGGGTGTGCAAAGAGGAGGAATGTTGGGCCTTAGTGCCTTGTGTGCTAAGTGAAGAAAGAATGCCGAGGCCTTAATTTTGGTGTGCATGCAAATGGAAGAACACACTTGGCAGTGTGTGTACTAAGGGAAAACAAGTGAAGGCCGTAGCCTTGGGTGTGTGCAAAAGAAGGAAGGCTTGCACCTTGTGTATAAAATTTGAAGAACACCCTTAAGAAGAGGAGAGAGGCCAAATCAAGTGTGTGAAAAGTGAAGAAGTTGTGTGTGAAAAGTGAAGAGGCCGAACCTCGTGTGTGCACTAAGAAGTGTGTATACACTTAGAAGAAGAAGAGACTCTCACACTAAAGAACAACACATTTAAGTGTGTAAACAAAAGGAATAAAGTGTGTGAAGGAAGTAAGAAGGTGTGTGTTAAGAAGTGTTACACCCTTTGTGGGTTTATTGCACCAAGAGAAGAATAAGGGGAGTGCATGGTTGCATGCATGCACGTGCACACATGAACAAGATCAAATATGGTTGTGTGCATCTGAGTTAACCAAGACCGCATGTTCTTGACGATTATTGAGAACCCATGCAATCAGTACATGAAGAGGAAGAGATGCCATGAACCCAGTGCATGAAGTTGATGTGAAGTGAGACTGAAGCCAGACTGAAGTTAAAGACATCAGCTGCCTGAGTTTTCAGTAATTGAGAAGACCCTGATCAACAGAAGTGATCAGAAGATTTGAACAAGACCAACAGACCTTATCAGAGGCTATTGAAGATTCTTGAAGAGAGAGGCCGGGTCATCCATAGAAGAAGGTGATAAAGCCCGAGCAATACGAGAAGACCTGTTCATCATAAGTGAGCAGAGGTATAGAGCAAGGCCAGCAGCCTTTATCCCAGGCTGCTGAAGATACTTGAAAAGCTAAAGTGAAGAAGAGCTACTCGTGTGACTCGAGGATCCAGGAGAAGCCCCCTGTGAGACTCAGGGTGGAAGAAGTCTTCAGTGGGATTCTGGAGCAGGCCAGTGGGACTCTGGTAACACTATGGGATGTAGTATAAAGACCCTCCTGTGGGACTCAGGAGAGATACAGTGGGACTCTGTATCGACCATTGTAATACTAACAGATTATAATGGAAGAAACCATGTTGGGGTGTATAACCAACATGGCAAGGACGTAGGCCTTTGGTGCCGAACCTTGTAAATCCTTGTGTCCAGGGCCTTTATATTTACTGCATCATTCGTGGAAATGTGAGAGATACAAGAAGAGTGGATCGAGGCATTAACCAGCCATAGAGGTTTAATTGATAAAGAATCAATTAGTAAAAAGTTTTAAGGGATCACTGATTCACCCCCTCCCCCTCTCAGTGATTCACACTGATCTGGGATCTTTAATTGGTATCAGAGCGAGGTTACCTCTAAAAGATCCAAGGGAGTCTTTATGAAGTGCAGATTTGAGGAAATGAGCGACCAGCCTCAAATGGAGATATCTTCCAAGACTCAGAAAAATAGAAAGAAGAAACATGCCAAGAAGATGAAGAAAGCCTGTCCTAGCTGTGATGAATTTGGAACAATGAAAGATCTTCAAAGTGCAATCGAATATCTTCATAAGATAGTCCCCAAGGAAGTGGAAATGTGTATAGCTACAGGCATCCTTGATCTTCAAGAATAAAAATTACAGCTAGAAGAAGAATCCAATACAATGGAAGATGAGTTGGCTAAAAGGGTTGGCATAACCAACACTCTCAGAAAGCTGGTGAAGGCTAAAGATGAAACAGTATCACTTTGCAATGAAAGATATGAAGACACTACTGAAGAATTTCAAATAAGCCTTTCTGAGAAAGAATTATTTAAGACTGTGGTCAACGATGTTTTCCATGCACTGGAAAAGAGGCACAATGTTTCAATGAATGTCAGAGATGCTCAACTTGAAGACAAAGTAAACAGGGTGAAGGAGCTGTACAATTCATTGCTAGAAATGAAGAAGGTGCATGAAGACCAGTTAGAACAGCTGAAAGAAACTTGGGAAGTATGGCTAAGAACTGTTGAGGATGATAAGAACTCCCTTAATATGAAATTCTTATAACTAGAGGTGATATTGAAAAATATGCAATCACCCAAAGCTGAATCCTACCAGTCAGCTGAATGTAGAAATGTTGTTACACAAGTGTGCTTTGAGAAGGATGATTCTAAAAGAAAGACATCCTCTAATAAAAGGGCAACATCTTCTAAAAAGAAGGTACCATCCATACCATCTTGTACTCATGTTTCTAAATGTGTTTCCACAAAAAGTGCAGGATGTAAGAATAACCCGGATCAAGTATGGATGAAGAATATGAAGAAAGAGAGCTCTCCTGAAACAACACAACAATTCAAGAGAAATTCCCAACAGCAAGAAGGACTCAAGAGGTCAAGATTTGTGGGTCAGTGTTGGTGTTGTAACAAGTATGGGCACTGTGCAAAAGATTTTTGGTACAATCCACTGAATGTCAAGGCACAAAGAAAGCCCATGCCAAGGGGGAGCAAGCCAGAGGAAAATAGGCAACATCCACAGGTCCAGAGACATCTGTTTACTACAAATAGATTTGGATTACTTGATAACATCTGGGATGATTGAAAAAGTGGTCAAAAAGATACATGTCTATCTCCAACTATATCCAGAGCTAAAAAGAAGATAAGATCACTGAACCTGGCTAAAATGGAATCCTTGGGAAGCAATAAGAAAGTTGAAGATGCTCCCAAGAAGGTTTTGAAAAAGGAAAAGATGTCCTTGGAGTATAAATGCAATAAGGGTGATGCATCCAGAAGGACCACCAAGAAAACATGCTTCTACTGTGGAAAGAAAGGACACACCATGGATCTTTGTGAACAAGCCATGGAACTGAATAGAAGTAGACTAGACTCAAAAAGACAATCAATCCAGAAGAAGCAGAACAGATTGATTGAAAATAAGTTTCCTAAGAAAGGTAGATTAACAGCATCAAAAGAACCATGTGGAACTTCCAGAACTGAGGCCACACTTCCAAGTGAATTACTTGTCATATGGCCAAATCAGTTGCAACTTGCCAGAGAACTACAAAGAGGTGAAGATAAAGTTCGGGCAATTGCTAAGGCAAAAGGGAAGAAGAATATTTCACATGAAGATCAAGTTCTGTGTGTGAGGTGCAATCAAGCTGGACATACTAGTGATAAATGCATGATATTCATTCCAGCTCAGAAGGGATTCTTCAAAAGAATGAAGATTGCACCAGGAGACTCTAGTGCTCAGAAGGCACCTAGAAATAGAGGAGTCACACACAAAGAAGTTAAAGAGGTGTTGAGATCCACACCAGCACAAACATCATTGAAGATCAAATGTGCAAGTGTGAAGAATGGTTAAAATGGGACATCTCGGTTGAGAGAATCTTCTCAACCTTGTTGTTCACATTGATGAACCAAGGAGGTTCCATCTTATTCCCTAACCACTTGTATTTACATGTGATAACATTTCAGGGAATTGAAGATGATGATCATTCTCATCTGGAGAGTGGTTTGGACAGAATGGAGTGCACCCCTTAAGGGGGATCCAATCTGTAGAAGATGGGATTCTGATATTTAATACCATCTTGGGAAGAATGAAGGTATTCCAATCACACATTCATCCCTTGTTTCTTAATTATATTTATCATGTCAATTAAGGGGGAGTGATTGATGGAAGACAAAAGGTTGAAAGGGGGAGATTTATCTGTGCACATGAACTTTCTAATGAGTTTGGTGAAGTATGTGCAGGATTTAGCAATTCATTGATATATCCGAAAAATTTCAAACCCCTGAAGCATGATCTCACATGTACAGTGAATTTTGGACAGCATTGAGTTCCTTGGTTACATCACTCTTGTTTTCTATAGCGGGTTATCCCACGTGGACATAGAGTTGATCTACTAAAGGTTCTTTGCTAAAGAGAACATGTGACATCATCCCTCTCTTACTGATTTTGAAGAAAATGCTTTTCTAAGGGAGGAAGACATTTTTGAAAGTGAACCACACCACATCTTTGCATTTGATTTCTAATAAGGGGGAGAAAAGATTGTCACACATATTGACCCATTCATATGTGCTGAAGAAGTGTATTGACAAAAAATACAAAGGGTGAGATTGAAGTGCACTGTGTTGCATTTGTTGTCAATTATGTATGTTGTTGTCAAGGAATGAATGGCTGGATGTCAAGGAGTTTCAATATGTGAATGACAAAGGATGTGATGGTGTTGGTGAGGAAAGGAGAATGGCCATGGTACTAAGATACATGTCACTTAGGAGATTCACTAAGTGACATAGGATGTTGTGGTTGAAACATTCTCTATGGATATCAGACGATTGTAGAGCTGTTCTTAATGTTTCAATACTTGTATCAAGGTGATACTAAGTGACAACACTTGAAGAATGAATGATAATGGAAAATCTGACGATTGTTGAGCTGATCTTTAAGTTCCAAGAACTTTTATCAAGTGGATACAATGTCACAACAATGTTAGAAGACCATGCATTGTATTGACAATGCATGAGGAGTTAGAAGATGATCCATCCACAACTTCTAAGTGGATGAAGTGGAGTAAAGAAGTCCATGCACTAACACTTAGTGAATGTGAATCTGAAGAAGTTCCAATTTGATCTCTGATTAGATCAATGAAGAACATTGAAGATTTATTTGATTCAGGAGCTTCATTTGATGAATAACCTTCGGGAATTCCATTCCTAAGTAATGAATAAATGTATAAGAGGAATGGAAGAATTCTTAAGAAGAAGAGAAGAGAAGAAATGAAGAAGGAAGAATGGCTTGGGAGAAGATGAATGGTGATGTGGCATTTGGCATTTGAACTTGGACACTTTGTTTTTAAAACAAATGACTTGTTCTATACTCAGGAAAAAAGAAGCCACCAAGGGCCAACCTTAAGGGTTCAACCCCAAGGCACATGTGGGACTCGAGGTCGCCACGCCCAAGGGTGATCCCATGGGGTCGGTCATCCCAAGAGGCCGCGGCCATGTGTAAGCCGAGGCCACGTAGAGATCAAGCCTGCGCAGCCGGGGCACCAGAGCGCGTGCCCGTGTGTGCATAGTGGGCACCAGTGGCGTGCCCGAGTGGCAGTAGTGGGTGCAAGAGCGCGCCCGTAGAGAGAACACGGTGCGGGGCGGCACCGTGGAGGTTGGAAGTTCAATTGAGCCGGCTGGGGGAGCGCTAGGTTGATAAACCACGGAAAATCCGCGGTCCGTTTTGATGTGGGACGCGCAATTTTCACCGGGAGCGAATCATGGCCGCTCGATCGATCGTGCGCCAGATCTCGACCGCACGATCGATCTCGCGCGAGATCTTCTGATCTCGGCCGTCCGATGTATTCTCAACTCCGGATCCAACGGTTGAGGAGTCATCCTCTACCTTGAGCTCGCCCGAGGCCACCCGCGACTCCTCCTTCAAACCAGGCGCCTCCCGACGATGGATTTTGAGATCCCGGCCACCATAAATTGAGCCGAAGCATCCATGGAGTTCTTCTGAGCCGTATGAACACAACCATACAATAAAATATGCATGCACATGATGTTTGGGAGATTTGGAGTTTGGATGAGGCAAAATAAAATGCCGAGGCCACGTGGAGATCATGCTTTGCATGCATGGGCCTAAACAGAGGCCATGCACACGTTCCGCGACGCATGCATGAGAAGGAGCGAAAAATAAATGAGCCCGTGTGAAACAGAGAGTAAATTCAAGATTTGGAAAGATTTTAAAGAACTGAAACTTTCAAGGATTTGGAATTATCTCACATAGATGAACCGCCTCTCCTTTGCATATAAAAGGAGCATCTGAGGCGTTTGAGAGGCTTGCTGAGTTTTTGTTGAAAACCTGAAGAACTGCGGACCCTTGTGCTGCGCAAAGTGAAGCCCACCGCACACACTTGTGCAGCTGAAGATCTCGAGGCCACCCGAGGTCCCGAAGGAGTCCCCTGTGCGCCTCACTTGCACATCAGGAAGAGCTCTCTCTGCCCGCATACTTGCGCGGCAGGAGTAGCTTGCGCGCTCGAGGTGCTCTTGCACTCTTGAGGCTTGCATGACCCGAGGCCGCATCACTTGCGCACCCCGCGGTTGGTTGAGGCTGGCATGGCTGCCTTGCACCCGAGGCCTTGCACGGATCTTGTGCCTTGTGCACCTGTGCGACAATGGAGTAGAGGAGAGGCCGCACCAAGCACTTGTGCGCCTTCATATTGGCAGTGCATGTGCAAAGTGAAGGAGGATGGCCGAGACATTTTTTTGTGTGCAAGAAGAAGATGGCCACAACACACCCCGTGTGTGTGCAATGTGGGAGAACACCCTACGGGCAGTGGGTGTGCAAAGAGGTGGAAGGTCGGGCCTTAGTGCGTTGTGTGCTAAGTGAAGAAAGAAGGTCGAGACCTTAGTTTTGGTGTGCATGCAAATGGAAGAACACACTTGGCAGTATGTGTACTAAGTGAAAACAAGTGAAGGCCTTAGCCTTGGGTGTGTGAAAAATGAGGAAGGCTTGGACCTTGTGTATGCAATTTGAAGAACACCCTTAAGAAGAGGAGAGAGGCCAAATCAAGTGCGTGCAAAGTGAAGAAGTTGTGTGTGAAAAGTGAAGAGGCCGAACCTAGTGTGTGCACTAAGAAGTGTGTATACACTTAGAAGAAGAAGAGACTCTCACACTAAATAACAACACATTTAAGTGTGTAACCAAAAGGAATAAAGTGTGTGAAGGAAGTAAGAAGGTGTCTGTTAAAAAGTGTTACACCCTTTGTGGGTTTATTGCACCAAGAGAAGAATAAGGGGAGTGCATGCTTGCATGCATGCACGTGCACACGTGAACAAGATCAAATCTGGTTGTGTGCATCTTAGTTGACCAAGACTGGAAGTTCTTGAAGATTATTGAGATCCCATGAAATCAGTACATGAAGAGGAAGAGATACCATGCCCCAGTGCATGATGTTGATGTGAAGTGAGACTGAAGCCAGACTGAAGTTAAAGACATCAGCTGCCTGAGTTTTCAGTAATTGAGAAGACCCTGATCAACAGAAGTGATCAGAAGATTTGAGCAAGACCAACGGACCTTATCAGAGGCTGTTGAAGATTATTAAAGAGAGAGGTCGGGTCATGCTTAGAAGAAGGTGATAAAGCCCGAGCAAGATGAGAAGACCTGTTCATCACAAGTGAGAAGAGGTACAGAGCAAGGCCAGCAGCCTTTATCCCAGGCTGCTGAAGATACTTGAAAAGCTAAAGTGAAGAAGAGCTACTCGTGTGACTCGAGGAGCCAGGAGAAGCCCCCTGTGGGACTCAGGGTGGAAGAAGTCTTCAGTGGGATTCTGGAGCAGGCCGGTGGGACTCTGGTAACACTGTGGGACGTAGTATAAAGACCCTCCTGTGGGACTCAGAAGAGATACAGTGGGACTCTGTATCGACCATTGTAATACTAACAGATTATAATGGAAGAAACCGTGTTGGGGTGTATAACCAACATGGCAAGGACGTAGGCCTTTGGTGCCTAACCTTGTAAATCCTTGTGTCCAGTGCCTTTACATTTACTGCATCATTCGTGGAATGGTGAGAGATACAAGAAGAGTGGATCGAGGATTTAACCAGCCATAGAGGTTTAATCGATAAAGAATCAATTAGTAAAAAGTTTTAAGGGATCACTGATTCACCCCCTCCCCCTCTCAGTGATTCACACTGATCTGGGCACTTCAATAATGGATAAAAATGAAAACTGATCCATAAAATGATTGGCTATGTTTATCTATTTTTTGGGATTACGATTAGAGTGTATGTTTATGAACTACTGGATAATACCATTTGAGGGTTTAAAATATATTTATTTTTGGAAGTAAAAGGTAATTGTTTTATCACTGAATGTATTTGAATTCCAGATGGTTTTGAAAAGTCTAGATAATAGAGAATATATGCTTATGATTTAAATTAACTATGGAACATTATTATATCAATTATGAATGTTGTTTAAGAGAATGTATGTGATATGGTATATCACATGAACGCGAGGTATAAGTTATATTAGAATTTATATATTGAATTATAACTAGGCATAGAATAACCCCACATACATTAATTAGTTACGATTAATTAAAATTGTGAGGGAAAAAATTATTTAATGGGGAGAACATAATGTCCTGATATATCAAAATATATTACCCTAGAATACATAATATATTTAATATATTGTTTCAAAGATTATGAAATACTAAAACAAAAAACCTTTATATATTTTAATTGTCACATATGTTTTTTGAAACATAATTGTTGAATAATATAATAAACATTAGATTAATTATATTAAAAAACAATTAAAAAATAGAATGTAATGGAATATAGAAGTTTTTTTCTTCAATACACTGATATTTTGGGTATTGTATGGGAGGTTCCTTTTATAATGTTTTCCTTTGACCAATCCCTAGAAGAACAGAAGCAATTATTGCTTAATGGGAAAATTTTGTGGGAAACTCTTGTGATTTTGGTACTCATTTTTAATTATAGGCTTACAGAATCATAATATATAAGTACCCATGTCAGTTATCTTGCACTTAGATATTATACGGTGTATATAACGGGATTTGAAAGTACAAATTTTTATGAACTCAAAATTTATGTATTATCAATAGAATCAAATGGGAGAATCATTATAATATTCCTTTTATGATTAACAGATTTAGTTGATTGAGTTATGAATTCCAAAAATAAAATAAAATCACATAACTTTTAGACATCAATTTAATATATATAAAAAGTATTAGACATCCATACAATATATATTCCATGACACTAAATAAAAATATATTTACATTATGCATAAAAATGTTATGAATATTATTACTCTTCTTATTCTTACATTTATATTGTAACATATTTTTAATAATATTATAATTTCAAATTAAGAAAATTAACTTCATTAATGAATAAATAAAATAAATATTTACATAGTTTTATTTTTTGATATTTTTCAAAAATAATATTTTTTTAGGTGAAGAGTGAAACATACAGACTTTTCAAATACTAAAACATTTATCCCATGATGTTTTAAAAAAATTCTAATATAAAAATAATGAATATAAATAATATAAAATAATGATTTTATAATTATTAGCTCTAATTTTTAAAACCCACTAAAATAATTTTTAAATATTTAGTAATAATCCAAGGAAACTATTTTTTGTACTGTTACAATAATTATGTATGAAAATGTGAAAAATTATGTCACAAATTTAATTGACTATAAAATAACACCGCACTAATCAATAATAATCATTTTTATATTATTATAATCAATAACAATATTGATTTCCTCTATACAAAAATGTTAACCATAAAAATACAATTTTCTATAAAGTAATTTTTCATTTTAGTTGATTTCATTTAAATTTTAAATCCTACATATAAAAATTTTAATTCATTGAATTTATATTTTATTAGGTATAAAAATGTTCATATTATTTAATAAATTTATTTTGATTTTTTTCGTTTGAAATTTATATTTTTATAATTATTATTAATTATAATGATATTGGATTTTAATTTATTTTAAATATAATATTTATTAATATCTTGAAATTTATATCAAATAAATTAAAATATACTCATATAAATATTTAATATTATATGATGTATTAACAAATAACTGAATACATTAAAACTCATTTAATATATAATAAATACTAAATTACATTAATAATCAATATTGATCTAAATGTGAATTTTCTATTAGATCATATTTTCTACACTATACATATTTTCAATTTTTAATTTAATTTTATATTTTTTATGAATATAATACAATTAAATAGAGGATTAATTTATTTTAATCCCCCCAATTTGATAATATGGTTTATATTTCCATTTTAATAAACATAAAAACCACATTGTTAAGAACTTGTTACCTGGTATAAAAGTAAAAGGTGTAATGTTAAAAACCTAAATTTAAAAATTATATTACCTTATTATGAACTGTCATGAAATCCCTAGTTGAGAATATTCCAAAAAAAAATACACCAAAAAAAAATTATTACTAAAATATTTATCCATTGAACATCGAATATTACAATTTTATTATAGAATTGTAATGTGTATTCCCAAAAGTGTAATATTCATTATGGTAAAGAGGTTACCACTTTTACCACACCATAGATAAACCTAAAATTATAAATTATATATAATATATTCAAAATTATCATCTACTATATTCCCAGAATACATTATTAATCCACTAGTTATAATAGTTTATCATAACCCTACAATTAAAATGGTGTTTCAAATGAATATTCAAGTCTCTATCATATGTATTATCAACATTAATGTCATCTTCATTAATTTTACACATAATAATATATAATATAATAATTAATATAATGTTATATGTAAAATTATTATTATTTTTTGATATTATCAAAATGTAATATCCATTATTCATTCTTCTTCATCCTGAAGGAAAAACAAAAATGTCGTCAGTGTATCATGCGAAATACCAGCATAAAAAAATATCTTCTATTTCTCATCACCACCATAATTGGTTTAAGAAGAGGATTTTATTTGTGAAAAAATATATTCTCTAAAATATAAAAATTATTATGAGTTCTAAAAATATTATATAAATTTTTTTCTACACAAATTACTTGGAGAGGGGAAATAGTAATCATGTGAACATGGAACTATTACCTCCATGAGCAATGAGTTTCATTTTTATCACTACCAATGTTGTATAAGAATAATAATATATTTAATATAAACACTTAATTTACATAACTCAATTAATATTATGAATATTATTAAACAATTAAAAAATGATTTCTACCAAGATCATCTTACATGGGTACTTTCAATAAAAATTTACCGAATAACCTCATGTAACCGATATAGGAAATAAAACTATATTATAAATAAGTAAAAAAGGATATTTAATAAAAATTGTTTTATTAATTATATATGAATACATTTATTCACTATATATATAAATTACATAATATTAATATATATATGATATTTAGTGACAATGTATAGTACTTTCAGACCTATATAAGTGTTTTCATATAAGTTTCTCTTGATTAGGGAATTTTTTAATATTATAGACCTATTTCAATTTTATAGAATACATAATATAAATTAATTTATTTTTTAATACTATATTATTTATTTCATGGGATTTATTGAACTGAATTTATTTTAATATTCCAATGTCCATGGATTTAAAAATACAATATCTATTAGGGTATGGTCTCAATCACCTTTTGTTGAGTCATTATTTGATATTATGAGATAATATTGAATTTATTTTTTATAAATACCCCTTGAATTATGTTATAATTTATTATATTTTAACTAGTAAACATCACTTATATTCATTCTCTTCTTTAATGAGGGCTACAATTCACCGCTTTTCTAAAATATAAGTATTTTATTTGACTCAATCAAATTTATTGGGTTATATTATTTCTCTTTAAGATTCATACTTCATTTCATATGGTATTACCTATATATATTTTTTATTATTAATTTAATTCATACACTCTCTCCTAGTGGGTTCTAGACCATTATGAGAACTCAACATTATAATGAATATTTCTTATACTTTTAAATAATGGTTTCCCATAATTTTCAAATATTTCTCTTCCAATCAATGTTCAATTTCATTTACTTCAATTATAATTATGTTTATCTAATGTGAACATCATATTTACCTCATATTCTTATCAAAAAAATGTTTTATTATTTAATTTTATTATTTTGGGTTATTAGATCGGTGTATTAAAACAATACATAATCTCTCAAGCATCCTTCATAACTTCTACATCACATGTTCTATTTCATTTTATCCCTCTTATATTGTATTATTATCAAGAACCTATTCTATTTTTATATATATTTCCCTTACATAAATTCATAGATAAATATTCTCATCATTTTTGTGGTTATAATCATTGTCAGTTCCCTTTAAAATTACCATTTTTCTATAATCCCATTTTAAGGGAACCTTCCTATTTTGTATCAAAAATAGCATCACCACATAGACATTCTTTTAAACAATGGTTATTTTTTAAAAAACATATTTTTTTATATATAACCCTCATAGTCAAATTTTTGTTTTATAGAAAAAAAATATAGTTATTTCTTTCATGAAAAGAATCCTTTACTAAATTTATACTGATTTACTGAAGTTGTACATTTTTATTCTATTTTCACTTAGATATTTCAAAGGAAATACGCAATTTCCACTACAGGATCATGGAATATTTCTATTTTTCTATTATGAATTTACAAATGATATAATTCCTTAGAATCATGGGAATACTTATGATTTATCCTTCGATTATTCATTGAATTAGAGTTATAAACCCTGTTATTTCTCAATGGAATTATCATTCCTACAATATATATGTTTTTTATATACTTCATGAGGCATATATATGTATGAATTTTATATATTTATGGTTAGAATATAATTTTATAACACTCTAATTCATTTGAAAATGCATTATATCTTTTGATATGTTATGTTAGGGAACCAAAATTTTACATCAGTATTTTTCAAAAACAATGATGATTATATATTGGGTGACCATTGATATGTGTTTATGGAATAATGATTTATGTTTTCTATACATGTTTATGATTTTATGTCATAGTTTACTTATTAAATGTCTCAATACACATGATTCCCTACTTTATTATATCATTTTATGGATCTCTAATCCCATATCATTCATTATGTCCTAATTTTTCACTTACTAGGCATTCTAGGTGACCACTTTTCAAATTTAGTTTCCCTAGGATATTTTATAGAGTTTTCATATATTCATGGATTTTAGTCTCCCAATGTAATGAATCAATATTTTGGATCCTTTAAAATATATTATTTTTTCTATAACTAGTGTCACATTTTACACCCAACCAAAAAATGTAATAATGATATGAAATTATTATAAATATTGATTTAATAAACTATATGTTGTAAAACCATTAACTGTTATTTGTAGTTGATTGTAAATAATTAATATTAGTTTGTACGGAAAAGATTTTTTTTTTCAATAATATTATTGTCCTAGTATAATATATATTAATTTAAAAAGATAAAATTAAAATTTTTGTAATTTAAATTTAATATATTAAAATTCATTTTTTAGTTTGACACAACAAACTTATCTTAGAAATTATTTTTCATATTTTTCTAAAATAATTTATTTTTAGGAGAACATTGGAAAATAATTATTTTCTAACACCATCAATTTTATTTTAATTAGTGGTTTTGGAAATAAATATTTTATTAAAAATATATTTATAATTTAATGTAAATTAGTTAAAAGTATTATTTTAAATTTATAAAACCCATGAATATCAATTTTTATAATCATATAATATATTATGAAAATGAATTTTCCTCAGTTTAAATAATCGATTTTATTCATGGGGAGGTATAATTGGAATTTATTTCAATGTTACATAACCATTATTTAATTATTATAATCATTAATGTTTCCATACAACAAAAAATTTGATAATTTTTTCTTGTACATAAACAAAATGCTTAAAAAATACACTTATCTAAAAAAAGGGTTTTCATGTGTTTCGAGAACTAGAAAAAAGATTAATTTCCCTAAAAATGGAATGGTAAAACAATTATTAAGAATCAGTTAAATATAAATAATTTTATAAATTAATATAATATGTTTTTAAAACACATAATATTATATATTTAAAATCATTTAACATTAAATTGATACCAAATATTTTTAAGAATCAGTTATGTAAAAATGTCACTTTTTGGAAAAATAATTTAAATAAATTATATTATTTTCATAAAACATACTTTTCAAAAAATATAAAAATGTATTAGAATATATAAAGGATAAATATTGTTACAAAGTACTCATATAAGGATTTTTATTAGGTTATATTTTTAGTAAAACATAAAATCAATTATTTATAAACTAGTTAAGTGGGTTAAAGGTAATCGAAAAACATAAAAAAAATAGTTCAAAATGTTGTAACTTTTTTAAAACATATGAGGAATACAATTTTTAATCATTTTGGGAAAAATCATTCCCAGAAAAACACTACATAAAAACATTATATCCATCAACAATCTAATATTGTTTTTGTATAATGAAAATATAAAGGGTGTTTCCCAAAGATCAATTTTTCTTGCTTAAAATAATGGGATCATATACAACTATATAATATACAACTTACATTCATAATTTACTTAATAATATTCCAAAATATACTCTCCAAATATTCCATCACAATTTATAAAGGCCCTGTTATCATTAATTCATCTTAAAAACATAAATTCAGGGGATTTTTATGTGGAAATATCACGACCCTATCTTAAGTAATATCTCATTGTAATGTTTTTCTTCTTAATTATACACTTAAAAATATCTTGTCCACAAAATAATTTGATTAATTTATAATATTTATTATACTATTATATTTATATAATAATTTATATTTTTTATTTATTCAATTCCAACCACTTATAAATATAATTGAATGCCATTAATTCATGTTTATAGACTAAAACCTCCCTAAAGAATTGTTTTTTTCATTTTTATTTAAGTTTTTCATTATTTATCCAATCCAAATAAAATATGGTTCACTATAGTAATAAAATCAATATTTTTATATTAAATTGATATTATGTAAAAATATACAATTTCATAATAATACTCACTAATTGAGCTAAATCATGTTTATATTTTGTCAATTTAACAACATACGTGAACAGTACTATAAAACACTATCATGGATGTATAGATTAAGATAAATAACACTATTTTTATATAACAAAATTATTATTATATGATCATAAATATATTATATTATGATTTTATTATATAGTTAATTTATATTTTTTATTATGTAAAATAATCAAAATAAGCCAACACTAATTAATTTGTAACAAAAGATACCTAAATATCATATGGAACTAAGGAAGATATTTTTTAATAAATGTATATATTATATAATATAATAATAAATTATATATACATTGGGAACATGGTATCAAATTATGTGCATTTCAATCAAAATTATTATACTTGAGAAAATAGAAAAACTTATTAACAACCAATTAGCATAATATAGAATAACTAATTAATGTTATCATGATAATAAATTTTTGTAAAGAATATAAAAGTGTAATATTTATGGTTATGGTTATTAAATATTATATTAAGATTTTTTTGGTTATAAAGGATGTTATATTGTAATCCACTATTAAATGAAACAATTCAATGGGTTTTCACCTAAAAATCTAGTCATTGAGTCATTTTTTGTTGTTATGAACCATTTTATTAACTATATGGTGTATATATGAAAAACAATTTGTATTTTTTAAAAATATATTATATAATTTGATTTATTTATAGAATCATAAAATTTTAAATATTCTATTTAATTTTGATTCAAAAATTAATAAATTCTTAAGAGGTTGTATAGACTAAATTCTACTCCTCGAATAATAACTACCCTTATTTATCAATTTTAATATATAGGACACTAAATATAGAGTATGTTGATTTTAGGTTTTATGTCCATCATATTTTCTTGTGAAATAATATTTCACACCAAATTATTCTTCCTCAATTATTTTACTATTTTTTTAACATTCATTTATTGTTAAAAATAATTCACATCTATTTTAATGAATTTTCTGTCCATATACGTGTTATTACGTACAAGCACCTTTCCCCTATCTAGTTGAAAATAAATTTTATTATCACCAATGATAATTTTCCCCCAATTGATTCATTTTTAAAAACATTTATTCCCATCATTTTAGTGATATTTCATTTGAACAATGATATTTGAAAATGATCAAGAGGATTTTTCATCACATCGTAATGTAAATTTTTATCATATAATCCCAAATTAATTTTGATAAAATTTATGGACTTTACAATTTTTCATTATTACCATTTTTAATTAACAATTTCAAAAGTATTTTAATATTCATTTTTTTGGAAACATTTATTTATTTTAATAGAACCTTAATTACGAATATTTTATTGTAAGGGCTTAAAAACTATTCTCGTTCCCTCTTTAATAATTATATTGAACATAATTTACATATTATCATTAATAAGAATATTTAAATGATTTTGAGAAAATATTTTGTGTTTTCATTTTTATTTTCCTTCCAATTTTTATAGACTCTAAAGAAATTTTAGGTCATCCTTTTTTAGATATTATGTTATTATTGATTACAGAAAATGAGTGAATAATTATTTTATTATTATATGAAAACCAATTTTTTCCATAAGTCCATTAAGACAATTTTATTATTCAATCTATTTGGAACACATATGTTTGGATGATGGTGTATGGGGTCCTATAAAATCATATTATGAAATGGTTTAGGTTGAAATATATTATGATAGTTAGCTGTTCACATATTGATTTTATTTATCCAAGTGTAGTTATAATGGTATTTTTTTAATTTTGATGCATATACATAATAAATTTGTTCAATTAAATTTTCAATAATGAGGTTTCTCAAGTAGTTATTCCTATTAATATTTTTGTAACATGATTTTTGTTTTTTCAAAAAACAATTATTATTGTCCAAAATTCATATTATTTATAGGTGATTCACTTTTTTCATAATATAATCTTTTATAATGTATCTAAAACATTTATGTCATTCCCTCATGTTTCACATCTATTATTATGTGTTATGATGAATTAAATATCATTTATTAATAATTATCTATTTATGATATTATATTACTTTAAAAATCATTATGACTATCTTCTAATGTATTTTGTTCATTTATTATGATATATATGTCTTCACCATGTTTTCGTTCATGTTATGATAACTTTTTCCTTTATCGAGAAATTCAGATCAATCATTATTTATGTTTCCATTCCACCTATTATGGAAATGGTAACATCATGTGATATATCTATAAATAGGTTTATAAGATCATGACTATGAAGAAATGTTTGGAACTGTTAAAAATAAGATATTTATATAGCTCATATCATAGACACAAAAAAATATGTCCTTAGGTAATGTGACTATAAATGAGTTTTAATATTTTAATCATATGATTATTGATTTATATATGTTATTTTTATTTGTGGTCACTATAGTTGGTATTAGGGTAGGGTTAAGATACTTTTAGAGATTAGTTTAGTTATATTCTGTGATATATTTAGAAAAACTTTTTGAAAAGCATAGATTTCAGAAAAAAATATATATATGATTATATAGTAAAGTATTTTTGAAATCAATAGTTGATGGGTTTTTTTATAGAAATAAATCCTTTCCATGATTCAAATACTAGGTAATGGTTATAGTAGATAGTTACCATGGGTTAATTACCCAAAATATTTCATGTATCATATTAATTCAATCGTCATATAGGAATGAAAAGGACGACTAACTACAAACATAGTATGAAACTCCTATGGTAAATGTTTTGGTTGATAATATACTATATACAAGCCAATATGAATTATTTATTTCTTGGTTACATTTTCATTTTAGCTTTAGTATGATAAGATAAAACATGTAATGGAAAAATGGTAAAGCTATTATTGATATAGGTTAATATAATGGAAACAATTCAACCTTATGATAATCTGTAAGAAAGATAATTTTTAAGGATGAATTCCAGACATGAATTTTATTATTCCCAATCATTTTTATTGTTTTATCACTAATTTCAAACATTTTTGTTTTTCTGATAGCAGGAATAAAATGGTGCCAAGTGTTTAAAGGAAAATTTCATGATTAAATCAAAAATAAAAACATCTGAATGGGAGATCAAAAGAAATAAATTTTTATTATGAAAACCAAACTATTATGAAATATAATTGACTATATTAATATATTTTTTATCCCAAATAAAACAATGAATAAAATTTTAGGGTCTCATGAAACAACAAGTGATGAAGATATTTAAGAAAAAAACAATTTTCTAATATGTAAAAAAATTATGAAGAAGGTCCAATGGAATTTTATTTATTGAACTTGATGATGATTTACTTTTTATAAAGGATTCCATCTAGTATTTAACTATATAGAAAAAATGGATAGTTTAATTGACATGATATATGAAGATACAAATCGTCTATTTGAAACACTAACTATTTACTATATTTTTACATGAGAAATCAAAAATTAATAAATACAATAAAATTATAAAATTATTTCTATGGATTATTGGAATCCATGATTTCCTAGAACCATTGAGAAATAAAGAAGAAATTTAACTACCATCGATGTAATGGATAGATCTAATTTGGTATTACTTACCCATAAACAATAATTATTGGATGTATTATTTCTCTACAATTACTATTACATATGGGGTGTTTTCTTAGAACATCAATTCACTAAATCTAGGGATTTCTATTTTTATGGTAAAAATTTAGTGGTGTGATTAATGTTTAATTAGAAAAAATATGTTTCATTTAAAATAAAATTAATTTTTCTAAGAAATTTATCCTCAATTAGAAATAGAATGAATATATCCTCTTTAACATAAGATTAATTTTTAAAATATAATAATAAACATTCTAAATTAAATATTTTATATATTGTTGGAAGATCCCATATTACTTATCAAATAACAAAACTAAATTCATCACTATTTTCCATAATATCTACCTATGTGATACATTTCCTTGAAGCGGTTATGAAAAATAAGTGTTACCTAGTCTTACCATAGACATTAAGGGTTATATATCTTAGATATATTATATTATTTCATATTAATCTTATCAACCCAAATATATATTTTTTATAATTAAAAGATAATTATATAATGAGGATTTTAGTTATTTGAGTAGGGTAGACTGTAACAGACCGTTATATGAGATCCTTAAAATTACATAAAATTTTATAAAACATGTGATAAAACAAACATAAAAAACCAAAAAATATGAAGAATAATTTATTAATAAATCTAAAATAGACACTATGATGCTAAAACATTAATATTTCTTATCATTGGATGGTAAATAATTATTTATTGTTATGATTAAAAATTTTATTTTTATTAAAAGTTGCTAAATTATGTTATACATACTCTTATTAAGATAAAATATTGCACATTCTAAAATTTTTAAGTTTTAAAGTAAAATTAATTTTTTAATTCCCCTAAAAAATTTTATATATGATTTATTTATTATTTTTTTTCTAAAATAATCGATTAAAGGTGGATATTGAAAAATACCAATTTTTTTAATGATGTCAATTTTATATCGAATAAATGTTTTGAAAATATTTTTATATAAATTTTTTAAATTTAAAAATAAAAATAAATCATTTATGATTACTATTTTAAATTTTTCAAATGCATGAATATTGTTTAAAAAAATCATTTAATGTTAATTACAATGAGAATGGTAAACCAACCATTTTGATATTATTATTTCATTTGTATCATATAATTTATATAAATTAAATTAAATATAAATAATGTATATAATGAATATATTCTGATTTTTAATCTCATAAAAAATCAATTATCAATGATTTAATTTTTAATAAATACTAGAGAAGGTTAATATTCTATAATGGTATTAATTTCATTTTTATTCTATAGTTTTTCGATACAGTATATATTTTAATATAATATTTAATTTTGAAATATTTTAAAATTTATCTGCATATATTATAGGATAATATAAGTCCAAAAAGAGTATCATTTATTTTTTTGGGGTATGTTTTAAATTTCAGAAAACATGAAATCAGAAACTTAAAAACTCGTTACTTAGATTAAAGTTAAATTACATAAATGTAACGAAAATAATGTTAGAAAGTAAATAAAATGTTTCAAACATGTTCAGATGCTATGTTTTTGTCTCTAAAATACCAAATAGACCACAAACATAATTATTTAATAATATTGGCATCATTTACCTTAGAATAGTTTCGTGGCATTATTAATGTATGAATTGTATCTAAAATAGTTCAATTTTCCTTTCTTATAAAAGTGAATAACAGGAGCCCATTCAAACATAAAACAACTAGAGAAAACATAAAAGAAAATTTGATGAAAATTATTCTCTTATAAATCCTTAAATCCTTAGAAATATTTAGATATAACTATGTTATATGTATCCCTTCAATTTAATGGAGTATTCCAAGAAACATTCAACCCTCTAGAGTAATTATTATCTCCATCTTGTATATTTTATATTAATATTAGACTTAAAAATTAAATATCCACTTAATAATAAAATTAATTTATTACCCTTAGTATAGTAATATGACTTTCAAATAATTTTACAATAGCAATTATTCATTTCCATCAACTTATAGAAACATTGGAATGTTAATCTTATATTCGTGTGAACTACTACCTCCATGATATATCATTTTATTATGGTTTCTAATAAATCATAAAAAAAATTAAATTAGGATAACCATTATAACTAAATAAATATTATTTCAATTTATTCTATTATAGGTTTACTATTTTTCATTAAACACCTCCTTCATTGTACTCACCAATCGAGTTAAGGCATATTCATGTTTGTTTCGGTTTAACTACCTACATGAACGTTTTATTAAATAAAAAATATATGAATGTGGTGATATACATATTAATAGTACTATAATATAATATGAAAATATTTACTACTATAGTTTTTGAAATATTATATTAACTATAAAAATAATTATTTATGTTTCATTTTTTTCACTAAAATAACTGAAATATGAAAAAATAGATTCCATTTTGATACAATGAAACTAAAAAAAAATTTATTGGAATAATATATATTTAAATTTGTGGAATTTATATATTATATAATATTTAATTTTATATTAATTATTATGATGATATAAAATGACAAGAAATGATATTTTATTTTTTAACGAAGTGAAGATTTGTTAAAACTATTAACACCAGATAGTAATAATACATTGTTATGAATTAATATTATCATGATAATAAAACATAATATGTATTATCAGAAGATAGTATTTATGTGTAGGGTTATGAAATATGCTATTATGTTATTAATTTTTGTTTTACATGAGGTTATTTGGTTATTAATTAAGAAAGGAAACATGGTTAGGTGTTTTACAATCAACTTCTAATAATTAATACATGTTTGAATGTTATTAAATAGTTTTTTATTTACATTTATTATATACAAAATAAAATTTGAATTACCAAATTCCATGATTTATTTCATGGGATTTATAGAAACATAATATTTTCAATATTTACATAATGCTTCAGTCGTAAATTCCAAACGATGTAAGGGGTTTCCATGAATAAATTCCATTCCTTATGTTATAATCACTTTTATTTTTCTATTATATTTAAAGTGTGATATATTCAATCCTATTATAATTTTAGAAGGCATTTCAACCATTTTTTTTATTGAAATCTTTTTTCTCCAAAAATTAATCTTTATTTATGTTTCTAAATATTAATTATAATGCATTTTTTAGAAAATTTGATCACTTATATTGATGGATTATCCACACATATTAGTGTTTAATCATCCAACAAATTTTCCCATTTATATAGTGTAATATAAGATTTTTTAAATATCTAATATTCCTTTCACTCAACTTTATTTGTTTAATATAAATATATTAATCATCTATTTAATGTTTTTTATTTCTATATTATTTGTATCATGATGATAAAACATATTAGTCCTTATAAAATAATCAGTTTTAACGACCACCAAACATGTCCTTTTTATAACATGTATTTCATTTTCAGTGTTCTATTATTAATGAATAATTTTAAATTTAATTTTTTCAACATTATTTTAAATTTTATTTTTATATGATTTTACAAAAAATTTAAGGAGTATTTTTATGTATTATTTGTAACAATGATTGAAAAATACACTCATTCCCACACATAAATGTTTTTGAAAATAATATAGCCATCATATTTTATGAAAACATTTTAAGAGTTATGTGAAAATATTTTAAATTTAAAATAATATTATACTCTATATTTTACCTGTCTTTATGTGATGTTTTTGTCACCATTTATATGTTATTATAATATTATATCTTTTGAAAAATGAAATTTTTATATCTATTATTTCATAACATCATGTTATTCAAAAACCAATTCTTTTTTCAAGTCTCTATTAAGATATATTTATGATGTGTGAGGTATTATGTACCTTTTTAATGAATTATTTATGTTTATATCCCCTGAGATATTCTGTGTTGGAAATAATGAATTTTTCCCTCATGTATGGGTATGGTGGGTTTCCTCACATTTTCATGTGTGGACATAACGTGTTTGGTGAAATTAAAAAATTAATAATGGGTTTTATCAGACATGTTATCTTATTATAATGGTTGTGAAACATTTATATATTTTTCAAGATGTTTTGATAAAATTTCAAGATTTATTTCATTTCCATGAGATTCCATGTTTTAATTATTATAATTTATTTTTAATTTATTATAAACTTGTATGTAAAAGTAATATGTTATAAGAATATTGAGATATGTTTTGTGCTTGTTATTATATTTCATAATAATTTAATTATTTTACTAATGTCTTATGTAACTTTAACATATTTTAGGGAAATTGCGTAAGGAATTTTGATCCTTTACTATGATATGTATTACTTTTCCATTCATTCCTTCATGTTATTATATGTTTTTCCTTGATGTTAATATTAGTTAATCCTTTATAATGTTTCGAATCCCTATGTTTTAATGATGATTAAATCATGAGGGACATATATAAAATGGTATTTAGGATCCAGATAATGTATATATATTCAGTAGTGTAATAAGATAATATGTAATTATATCTTATCTCTAATATAATATATGTTTACATCATTGGGTTAAGACGTTTTTTTGGAGATGTAATATTTCAATCTTGTTATTAAAGTATTATTTGTATAATTATTTTATTCGATAACTATATAGAATGTGTAGTTTTAAAAGATGATGATTTATTATTTATGATAATGTGTTTGTACGTCTAATAATATAACAAAACCACACATCTGGATCACTTGTGTATATTTTTTAGAAACAAATATTACGATTTCTGAAAAGTTAAGTGTTTAAGTATTTGGTTTCCATGTTACCAATGAATAAGTAACTAGGTATAGAAAGATGAAGAAGAAGAAATATAATCAACCCCAAAATAATTCTATACCCTAAATACTTCATACTATCATAATTGAGATAATGGGGACTACCCCACCAAATAAGAAATTAGTATAAAACAATTATGTTGGTGTGTCAACACTAGCTATCTAATTGATCTTTTTTCTGATGAAAAAATTTAAATATACCTTGTTTCCAAACATATAATCCGGATAGAAGCTTACTAACCTCTGGAGATATAAGGCTATGAGAACGTAAATTATGAAGGAGATTCTTACATACTTATAATTCATATATTATTCATACATAAGATGTTTTTAATGTGGAGACCCTCAGGAAATAACTTTAATGAGATTAATTGAAGCATGGTTCCAGTCATGAAACTTCTAGAACCCACTCAAGACAAATCATATTTGATGTTTACTTATTGAGACTAAAAATTTATGATTGATAATACGAATCAAAAAATAATACATAAAATAGAATTTATGCATAAATGGTTTTACCTTATAAAGATCAAGATCTAGAATTTTCATCACAATCAATTTTGGTCTTGGATCTAAAAACCAGGGGAGAAAATCCCATTTGAATGTACTATCATGTAGAAACATAATAAGATATATTGAAGAAATTTTATAATACTAATCCTAGGATGTGAACCTCAATATATTTTAATCAGAATATGGTGAATTAGAATGTGTTTAATGATTAACATTCCAATCTGTAAGAATTCAATGCTGAGGTTGTTATTGCGAAAGATTATCAAGTAGAAACATGCCAAACCAAATTAAATGGGACATTTATTTTATAATATAAGACTAATAGGATTCCATATAGGAACACATTCAACCTCTATACCTAATAGGATTGATCAATTATAGTTAATTCAATTGAGCCCATGTGGAAAATAGATCCTACCTCAATATTATACTGATCTAGAGCCCCCGATTCATGGGTTTCAGTGTGAGTGAATTTTCTATCTAAATATTTACCATATTAGGATATGATATAATTGAATAAAATCCCATTTTTTATCATATTATGAAGTAAATTTTTTATACTTTTTCCAAAAAATGAGTAAATTTCTTTCCTCTATGACAATACATTAAATGCCTTGCTTGTTCATATATGGACCAACATACACCCACTGACACCTTTATAAAAATATCAATTATACAAATACATAGTCAATAAATGGGTTATTGTGATATATGGATATATATCTCCATTTTATTTGTGTGACTCCCTATAAATATATGTATCTTTCTATAAAAGGGAAAGATGAAATATATGAATAAGGATATTTTGTTGATCACTACTCTAAATGGTTTCAAAACTACTATAGAAAATATTTGGTGGGAACATGGGGATGAATGTGTGTTTCCAATTAATATTTCAAGAAACAGGTTTAGATGAAATTGTATTTCTAATTCAATTCAATTCCTTGATTGTGGTTAAGCACAACCACTCTCTCTGTGATAGTGGCCAATCTGCACGATGAGGGACATGATTCCTATGAATGTTGGAGTGTACCCAATAATAGTTCAATGTAATTTTCATTTATATTAGTGGAGTCCTACATTACACACCAATATAGGGAAATTAATATCACACTAAACATTATTAATAATAATCCCACCATATTATAAATTGAGCCTTTTTGTGATGACAAATATTTATTTTTGTATGATGTAGATCTCCCATTCGTATGAGTATCGATATCCACATTAGACCAACAATAGTGTAATATATTATTGTTTTATGATGGAAAATACAATCATTCAAATAAATTGATTGAATTTTCCATCATCCATTCCATTGAAAATTCTGTTATCAATTATTCTACTCATGAATGAATGGAAGATGAATATAAAGACAATAATTTATTGGGAATGTAAGAAATATCAATTATGATACTCCAACATTAGAGTAAGGAATCATATGGATATTTTATAAAATTATGTTAGAGAATATAAAAACCTAGTAGGATACATGGAACATATTGATATCCCTTATGATGATTCCAGAATAAAAACTATATAAGTAGAGTCACAATAGGGTAGATACATGTTATATATTGCTTTATCAAATGGGGCATGAACTTTTATTACTATGGATGGTGAGAAAATAATAATAATTTCCAATGAAAGGTCCCTTAACAAATAACATATGTAATTAATGTCGAATTCTATAACATGTAAACCCCTATTCAAAAATAATCAATGGTCTGACCATAAATATCATACTCTAAAAATCACTAATGGTTCATTCTATAATACTTTGAAGTATAGTGCACCAAAGGTATACAATTTTTTTACCATAAACAAAAAATAACCATCATCCACCATTGATAACAATAATATATTTGTATTTAAATCCTAGTCACATGATATTAAAATAAAGAAATGACTTTACCAAATAAAACTAAATTCAATGGTATTTTCGTATCCTAAATATTAAATTATTTCATTTAAACAATATAATAATTTATTTCCATTTGAATGGTATATATAGGATTTCAATTAAAGGTTACAAAAATAATCATTAATACCCCATTCATATATATTTGAGTCTATATTCTTTATCATATTTCTTATTTTCATCTACACATTGTATTTTCCCTATGATTTTGGACACCCAGTTCTATAGGGTCATATCCTCTAAGAATCCATTCATATTTGGACATATTCATAATGATGAAATAAATCACCTATATATAGTACCAAAATCACATTTATAATAATTATATTTATTTTTTAACACATATCTCTAATGTAATAATACTACTAATAGGTGTTCCCTATTTCTATTAGCCTTCACATTACATTCTCATTAGACCATATTCACTCTTGAGAAAACAATAATGGGTTGATCATGAATAAGTCCCATACCAAACATCTTTAATAATCATTCAAATTTTCATCCTATATGCATAATGTAATACTAAATAACATTTTCTATTTACATCCTATTCATATAACACTGAACATCACAATCATTATATAATTTCTCTTTATGTTGGAACCCTCATAATAAATGAGTGATCATCTAAAAGTCCCTTATTTCCCATGAATTTCATGAATCATGTAATCATATATTATTTAGTTAGAAACATGATACATACACTAAACACCTCAACAAAAAGTATTCATTATTTGAAGGACTATGTTCTAGCTTGACACTCATTACCATGGTATATATAGTGATTTCAATGTGTTCAACCTTTTAACTAGTTTCCTTCCACCTATTTAAAAATATTATTTTTCCCCTTTCAACTACACATTATATATATCTATTCAGGGTAAGCATAATTTAAAAAAAAATTATTATCTTACTTTCTTGCCTACCAGTGGTATGTAATGACATTCAGATCTCCAATATCAGGCCTAGAAACAAAATATAAAGGAGTAAATTTTCCCACTACATGATGAGTTCATGGGACTCTTCATTTCTGTTAGGAATTCCTCTGGATGTATTCCATTATAATGTAGACATTTCTCCACCCAGACACATTTACAAAGGTTAGATCCTTATGTGCCAATAGTCAAAACATATCATGGGGTTGACACCATTTTACTGCGATACATATGGACATCAAGGTGATTTATATTCATCCCAGATGTGAATTAATGATACTCATATAAATTTCCCTAATTTTATATTATCCTAATTGGGGTAGGATATCATCTTCAACAACAATGTTTACGTTGATTCTCATCGTATGGTATATCTAGTATCATATGATTCTCTTATCATGGACCTAACAATGATTTATAATTGAAATATTTGTTTAAAGTTTCCACTCTAGTCATTCCCAAAAAAGTGATAAACACTTACCCCAATGTATTAATGATATCCATATACGAGTACATAATAGAATAAATACTTTTGGATTGATCTCAAATTATTTGGCCCTATTAATTCAAGATTACATAAATTACTCAGATCTGAGATATAAATGTTTCCCCACATAATGTCATTATACTCAATGACATATCATATTAGGAATTTGATCTTGTTTACCCTAAATATATACATGATTTATGTAGGTTAAAATAGTTTAATAGACATTATATAGCATTATTCCTTTCAATATAGGATACATAATGATTCAGGGATCTCTATTCCAAGGACCAACCACAATATTAAAAAAAATACCCCTATATATGGCTTAGATCTATGAAGGGTTTTTATTTTTAAGATTTTATGGTTGCTTCATTCTCAATCTTTTGGTATATATACCAAAACCTAGTTATTTTGTCATAGTACATACATTTGGTTAATAGCCATCATAAACATCATCGGTTTTTTATTTCACAAGTATTCACCCATTTTTAACATCATAGAGGTGAATTTACCCAATAAGTGATTTCCAATCTAAATTTGAGAACCATTTTCCTTCAAATCATAATCAATAGTCATAGACCATGCCCCTGACCATGTTGTAAAAACTATGTTTGTTTATATTCCCATCCACAAGTGATACATAGTGATTCATCAATGTCATACTCTAGGGTTAATAACATGGATTATGTATGATAATTGAATGTTCCACACACTTCTACACCTGATCTATATCTCTATTTTGGAATGATTAATATTCTTATAAATACTTGTATCATTACTCAGGTATAAAATCGATATTTAGGGAATATTTGACATATAACTCTAGGCTCATCATTAAATGATTACAATTCCCCATTTCCTCTATTTGTGAGATCGATCTGTATGGAGAAAGTATGTATCAAGAAATAAAAATGAGTTTATTTCGATTTCACAGGATTCGTAGTGATGTTTTGACTATAAATTTTAGTCCCAGTGACAATGTGTGAAATGAATACCGCATTCTATCAACATGGGATATATCTATATGTGGGATGTGGGAATTTATAATAACCTTATGTGGATTTATTCTTGATTATTTCAGAATATATAGTGATTTCCATGACAATTGATATTGACCCAAAAAATATTTATGATAACATCATACTTTCTCATAGATTCATAACCATATGTAAAGTGAATTTTTGATATTTTAATACCACATACCTTTATTTGGAATGTGATAAAATTACCGTAATTTTGTTAATGAAAATGGTTTATTTATAGGGAACTTAAATAAGAGATATGTCTTATTTTTTCAACTCCAAAGATATATGGAGATACCCAAACCACCTATAATCATTATGTTTCAGTCTGGTTTACATCCCATATTCCCATATTTGTTTCATTTTTTTAAACATTAAATCTTAACCAATGTACCTATATATTGATAAAGTATATATAATTTCTATAATCTAGACCATTATGGAAAAATATTTTAATATTAACTCATGTGTCTTTCCAGTTTTCCTGAACCCTTCCTAATTATATCTCCACCAATAAATATTATTCATACATATGACACTTGGTTCATAGAAATAAAATAATTAACATTGAGCATAACCCATATTGGTTTTCCTTGTTGGGAAATTGCAATATGTTTTTCAATAAATACGAATACACCTCACATTTAATTGTTAAATGATAAATATAAACACCATGTAAACCCTTTGTTATACATAGTTCTAGAATGAAATGTTCCTCTCAACGACATAAACTGTCTCTAGATGATGTTTCATTGGATTATTATTACTAATAGTCATCTTACACTAACTTATATCAATATTTTTGTGGTTAAAATATTCATAGTTTAAGGTTTACACCACCCACAATATTATTATTTTGTGGATTAAAGAAACCTCATTATTACATGTTCTTATATTTTATTCATTTTCAAGAAACTGTTGTTGACATACTACACATGAAACCTTTTATAAAGTTTTTGATTATTAAATTAGGTAAATGATGTATGTCCATGTATATCAGTAATAATTTTGATATCTTAAACACATGACCAAAACTATAAGAAAATGTCATAAATAAAAAAAATCAAAAAATCATAACATGCGACATGAGAAAAATTCTATTGGTTTCTCACTAAACATACCTTATATTATGTATTACAAAAAATTAGAGGATAAATAAAGGCATAAAAGTTTTGTGATGTATTATATTCCCCTAAAAAAATATTATTTATTATTTCTAAAACACATGGTTTTATAAAAAATCGGAGTAATGACAGGTTACATTCCTCCAATTGGATGGAGTGCTTTATACATTGTTGTATGAAATATATCGTACAAGAATCACTCTCGAATATATCATCATTTCATAAATATACATCATTAAACTTGTTTTCAGGCCCCTATCAACCTTTCATAGATATTAGAAACTATTTACATTGACTTCGAGGGATTTTTTTCATTCATATTCATACATTACCTATTACAACTTCACATATATGACCCTATATGGTATGCTAAATTGAATCATCATTATCATGAGGGTAATGACATCAATCACTATATTACATGAAATAAACTCATCGTAATATGAAAAAATAATCATACTCAAGTGTTATATCCTATGTACCAATCAAATACCATCACCCTTGATTTAAAAATTTTCATTTATGATTTACATATTACACAATATCACCTAATCAGGTGAATTCAATACTCTCATTGTTATTCTTTTGTGTTTCATTATCACTTTAGGTACAATATTATATTCCATATTACATGAAAACTATGTTATAAATCATCATGACTTAGTATAATCTATAAGTTCATAAAAATCCATGATATATTTTTTAATTTTGGTCACCCATAACAAATAAATATATTTTTATATTGGCAAAACTAAAAAGTGGTTATAAAACTTGTGAGACTGAATTCCTATATTGGGAGTTAAAATAAAAAACTATTTACATTAATGATAATTTATAGCCAATATGAGACCTAAGAATAATTTAGGATCATGGATAAAAATATGAAAAAAATTATGGGTTTTACTATATCACACCAATAAATGTAAAGTTATACTTTCTATATCCCTTGGCCTAGGGAAATGTTTGAGTATCCAACTCATCTTAATCACAATAAAAGAAGAATTGTTATTCCAAATTAGCATCATGTGGGAATACACAACCTCAAGATGATATCCAGAATTCATCTTCAAGACATTATTTCTGAAGTGGTGTGATCATTGATTCTTCTAAAAGAATGTTGATAAGAAGAAATTATGAAAATAAATAATCGAAAATATCAATTCTTCTATAATTTTTATCTAAATAAATGCCACATCCCAAGATCACAATAAACATTAATGGTCATGTGACTTGATCATTATATTAAATATCATTATAAGGATCATGTGACAAGAATAGAAATAATATACATTTGATAAATGATTTATTTTTCAATGTTAATCATGTTCCTATCATGGGTCATATGATCATATAATCATAACATACGCAAGTGATGTGGCATGGAGTAGGATATTAATGACATGTCAACATGTGGTTATTGATAATAAAATTATGATCACCTAATATGTTGTCACAAAACCACAAAAAAATTATACGAACCACATTGGATATGGTATTCTATGATTGAGCCACTTAAAATAAAATTGGAACATGTCACACACAATAGATATGATCAATACCATGTGTTATTAGTTTTATAAAAAAATATCAGGTGGACTTATTTTCATATCTTAGACTTCCTAATCACCCATAAACATGGAACAACTACCATGTGAAGTGGCACAAATTACATTTTTTGTGTCTAAAATTAATATTTAATTCCATTCATACAAAATACCTTAATAGATAGGTGGGAGAGTTGATGATATGAGAAAGAAGGGGAAATGAATTAATTGAGAGTTAGGAGGATTCAAATACTCTACTATCATAAATTATAGAGTAACATAAAATGATTCATTGATTTTTTTGTTCAAATAAAGGTGAATTCTAGAAACAACATTATGAGTATCATTCATGTGACCGTCCTTGAAAATTACAATCAAATGACTTCATATTAGGTACATGCTCATTGAATGAAATTTTGGTCATATAATAGAATCACACAATAACCTAACCTAATAATTGTTATTTGTTCACATGATAACATTCTCCTTAAATAATTTCATGACCCTATATAACTCATGCTATTTGAAACTCCTATTGAAATGAAATCAATATTCCTTCCAAAAATTTCTATATCAATTTCATTCATCATTTATTTTACTTTATTTATTGTTTATTGTAGTTTATAGCCAATTTCTCTATGATAAAAAATACAATCACATTCAATAAACTATATCATGGGAATCCAACCTAGTAAAAACCATTACCTTTTCGTTACTTTTCTATATCCCTTGTCATTCATAATCATATCTCATATAGTAATCCAATCTCGTTTAAGCCGCAATATCTTCCTCACATATAAATAAATCTTCATGTGTGATGATCATATATTAGGCTCCCCCTCTAGGTTTAAGACACATTCTTATTACATTTCATAATGTGTATGATCATCTATTATATGTTGTTTTTCAAACTATTGATGAACCATAGCATTTAAGAGATATAAGTTTATTTTGTCATTAGAATAATTCAAATACATCCATAAAGGGCCACCTTAAGATGTCTATAACCTAACCTATTTTATATTATCTCTCATGTGTATTCCTAAAATAATGACATATGAACCACACATACTTTATTTTGAATTAATACAATATATATGGATTTATTTTCAAGGATCAATCATTCTATATATTATGGATATTTTGTAATATATATTTTCATATCCTAGCCTCTAAAGAATTCGTATTCTTTCTAGAGACAATAATTCCCTCAATATATCATTGAATTTCTACATTTAAAAATCCCTTTTGAAAATAAATTTCCTCTGTGTATAATTATAAACAAAATGGTAAATGGATTCAACGTATGATGTTTAATAGTACAAAATTAGAACAATAAGGACTCTAACTCCTATTATAATTAGGATACATCTGAAAACTCTAAGAGGTTTGGGCCTAAAATTGAAATCACCAGTCATTATATTGTTATAGGGATATATTATATGTCTTGGAAAACTAATGCTTCATATCACCATGATTTCATAACCTTTTCATATAAATCTAAAATCATTAATTGAATTTAGATAAACCCCATTATTACATACCCTATAAAAAGATATAAATTTCAATAAATTGGACATATTACTAGTATATTTATAGTGAACCATGATTGACTATGCTTCCAATTGTGATAATATTTTTTCCATGGGTCCATATCTCCCTTGAATCATATCTTCCATCATTATATCTTATTCCTTATGTGGATGAAATCTAAAATAATTGTGTAATGCCAATTCAAAATGTTATTTTTATACACTTTATGACATGAATTTCATTGATTCACGACGTCAAACGACATTATATCAAATCATCACAAACTGTTATTTATATTTTTTTAGTATATATAAATTTTTTAAAGGTTACATCATAATATTCATAAATAATATCAACTACTTTACATACATTAAAATACAAATAACTCATTTTGAATGTGATTCCTCGTATATTTAACCTCATAATTACCCTATAATCCAATATAAAAATATTGACATATGAAATCCCTCAAATATCCTATTCATTGAGCGGTATACCCATTGGGCATGACTAGGCTAGAATAAAACTATTCATGGGAACCTAATATAGTGTATTCCCTTTTTTTCCTCACTCGAGCATATTCAACAAGAGCCATTAATATGTCACGTGTTCCATCAATTCGTAAAACCCAAAACGTTTCTTTATCATGAAGATATATCTCCAATGAGCCTAGTCATATTCCATCACCTACCAGTTGTCTTGGAGAAAATAATTTTGAGAAGCTTCTGCATTATCTCCATTAGTAACTTATGAAATATAACTAGGTAGATATTGCCTAATTTTCTCACACTGATCATGAATCAAATTGTTTTAAAAGATATGGTTATTTCATTTATCTTTTATATACCATATTTTGTCTCCTCATCATATGAAATTAATCTATATTTTCAACCTCAAAACTATGTTATCTCTAATTATTTTATTTATTAGAAACATGGGAGTTATATTTAAGGAATTATCCCCCATATAAAATCCTTATATTTATAAAAACTAGAACCAATGATTCAATGTTATTTTTCATTGTATTTATAGGACACCACTATAAGGATCGATCACCATAAATAAACTAAATTTTTTTGCTTTTTTATTTCCCCACGTTTAGCACATGGAGAACCTGTTATACATGATTATGTGTTACCGCATCCATTTAAACATGATAACCCATTTTCATTTCATTAATAATTGTTTTTATAGTATTATTAGGTAAGAATCCTGAATATACATTAAATATATAATTTATTGCTGAATTATACAACAATTCCCCCTAAAAAGGTATGGATGATCCCAAACACACATCCTATTGATATATATTTATAAGGTCATTTGAATGTCTTAGTCACCACATGGAATTGGAATGTATGACTGTGAATAAGATTAATATTATTAGACTTGGATATCCGTCAGAGAACACGTTTATTTAGAACTCCTAAATATCAATGAAGTACCTCATATATTCTAACTCTTTAAAAATATTCTACTATATTTTACATTCAAAGGAAAATGTAAAAAATATTGTGTACTAGATCCAATATACTACCATCATAACTATTTCTGTAGTGTTAGATTAGTAATAATCCCCATACACCTACATGGTTATAGAAATATTTTCCTTGTTACAATGAAAAATTCTCATATATACAATATGAATAGGTATATTTTTTTAAATATTACATGTGATAAATTATTATTTTTCAATTATATATAATATGAACCATGACCAACATGTTCATGTTTGGGCTATGTCAACAATGTGGACTAAGATCATAGTGAGTATTGAGACTTTCAATGCCTGTATAATCATTCAAGGAAATGTCTCATTTATAATCTCTTAGGAGTAAGAAACTAGGAATAATAATCATTTTATAGGTTTCATCAATATGGGTTTCGATTTTTTAGAAAATAAACGATTCTTATGTTTCAAGATGGAAATCATCAACTTCATTGTTTTAATGATAATTAATATATATCGAGTGAAAAAAACATCAATTGGGAGTTTAGTTAAATATATTGTTAACATAAAAGGGTATGTCATCATGCATACTCTTATAACCATAGAGGATGATTTTAATATATATATATAATAATCAAGAATATATATGAATCATATATGATGAAATTGATATCCAATCACATTCGTTGCATGACATCAGGAAGGGAACTCTAATTCGGAGAGTAATTGAGAATGTAATAGGGATAAAAATTTGGGTGTGATGGATCATTAAAGAATTTGAAGAAGATATTTTAGATGTAATATAATATGAAGACATGATGATCTATTTTTTCCCTACTCCAAATTCATATGTCATACATAGGTAAAATGTGAACACAAATACATTAAATATATTAAATATATGTATCGGAGTATTTCTCTTGAACACATAGATAATGAGTGGGGTGACACTAATAGTTGAATTTAATGATAATTATATTCCCACATCCTCTATATGTGATCTTTTTGAATGGATACCACTAAATTCTACATATGTTTTACATACAACAAAAACATCTATGAATGATGGCCTTTTGATGATGGTTTCTATTTCATTTAGAATATGGGTTGGCCTATTTTTAATGTTGGTTTTTCAAATGACATAAAAAGTGTCTATTTGGATACATAAATTGATTTCCTAAAACTTATTATCCAAACATATAGATGTTATAATTAGATATCTAGACCATGAAGGTTATATCTATGATTGATATTTTTTCGATTTTGATATATTTGTAAATAACATTATTAGTGACGACATTATAATAGAATTTGAATCATCTATTGGTGTGATGGTTGTGACTTGTGTGATAGTCATATAGATTTATGAAATAAATAAATTTTATAATATATACATATTTTGGAATATATATATATTGATAGACTAGACATGTCTACAATGTTAAGGGCCCATTAAGAATCATTGGAGAGTTCACTGTGTTATAGGGCTGGATAGAAACTCACATGAAGCATAATAGATTCATCAAACACCCATGAAATTCCTATTTCCTATCCCAAACACTTTCTTTATTGTATTATAGGATTAATATCATGTTCACATGATGACAATGAGTTGAGAAATATATTTAACGATGAGTTATACACCCCAAATAGAACTGTGATTGATAAGCTGACCAGGTGTCTTTGTGATCATTCTTACCTGATATCCCAAAAAGATGAAATACAAGTAGATGAGATAGGTAGAGATATAATGAATGATATATTTCAGCCATATAAAATTTTTATGTAATTTGGTTGTGTCGATAATATGTTCACATATCATCCCTTAATCATTAAAACAATGAAAGAATATAATATTGGTACAACAGTTCTGGTAAATGCTGACATGAGATTAAACATGTATAAAAGTTAAATTTATCATATATGAACAACTTATTGGATAAAAAATGAATCTTCAAAAAAATGGTATTTGTCATAACCTAAAGGACTATTGGTTGAATGGTTTCCAAATTTCAAAGGCTTCTGATTTTATAAGGTTTAGTGTGAACAAGAGACAATTGAAGTGGTATGAAGCCATTGAAAAATTGATTCTCAATGAAATTATGATATAGAAAGTCATATAAAGTATATGTATTCATCTTGTAAAATATTTCCATGAATTCCAAAGTAACCTTTCAAACACATAGAAAATATAATTTCAAGGATCAAAAAACCACCCTTCATTCAATTCCCACTATTTTTGGTTATTAGAAATATTATAGGTAGTTTCAATAATGTTATGGAAACTAATCCATGAAATATTTTTAGGATGCACTCTAGGAGGAAGAGCTCATCATAATCGGGTTTTTACAAATCACCACCCCCATAACATTTCTAATGCATTTCACACAAATAATGTAATGTATTAAATCATAGAATAATATACATCTATTTATTCCCAAATGGATTAGACCTTTAGTTTAGTTGGATTTTAAAAATTATAATTATATTTAACATGTTTTGATGGTAACAATAATATTGAAAAAAATCACAAGAATAGGTAAATACTCTATTCCCACATGAATTGGACCATCATCTGTATATGTCTCTATGTTTTTAACTATTCCATTAATCTTCATTAGAGTCATAAAAGGATCCACTAGTAATTTAACACCAAATATAACTTTCTTGTATAATGATTATTTCTAGAGCATATTATTCACCTTACAGAGATGGTAAAGAAGTAGGATCTCCATTTCTGATAGATCATATGCAATAATATATTTATAATGCACTAGAATTATTCCCAATATAGACAATAATCTTCATTCAAATGGAAACATCATCTGATGAATTATAAAATCAATGGTTGGAAGCACACCAAATGATATGAATTCATTCAAATATGGTATGAAAATATAACCTTTACTTTAACATATTCACTTATAATTTTTCTTTCTTACTAGAATAGACATTTTTGTAGAAATTGGGAATATATTCAAGAGTATCGGGACATCAACATCATGAATTCAATAGGATCTTATACCTTCCAAAGGGATTTCTTCATAAGAAATTATATGGAAAACTCATCAGGACCTTGGATTAAACCATGATGTTAATGACCCCATAAATGTTTGGAGTGATAATGGATTATAGGTTTCAGGTATGATGGCGAAACACAAATATGATGCTATAACAAATTGTGTTACTTTTTTTGAGTCCTTTATAATGAACGAAACTCTATTATGAAATAACTATTCAATTGTACCATGGAAACGTTACGAAATTTATATATATAGCTATAAGTGTGTGATTATTTTCTATATATACTTTATTTCGATATATTCCCATATGCTATTATGATGCATGTGTCATTTTTTGAAAATAGTATCACAGTTTTTATTCATAATTGGATACCAAGGAAACCCCATCAATTGTATTTGAGATAATTTATGTTAATGAATTAGAAAGTGTTAATCATCATAGGTAATACCATAAGGTTTCTAATGATGGTATTCTTTACCAGGGTTCATCCACTCCAAAGAACTAATTTGTATATCAATGGGGAGAGTGTCTATATCCTAGACTAACAAGGCTATAAAAGAGATATTGATGATTATGTTATAAAATATTAGTATCCATCATTGTGGATAGGGATTGTTACAACCATAAATGATAGAACACCAATTGAGAAAATTTATATATAATACACAATGTTTAGAGGTGGTAGCTAATAATAAAACACAACCCATGGGGTTGGAGACTATTTATTGCTTTAATAATTTGTTTTGTATCATTTTTATCATTTATTTATTCCTTCCCTTCATTCTTCTCTAAAACACCAACTCATGTAGATTGTATTAATGAAGTAATGTTGGTTCTCTTAACTCAACCATATGTATGTGTCGATATTGACATCTCTTCCAAACCCATAAGATCTATGGGTGAATCCGTAGTGACCCATTTAATTTGGATTATCCCGAAGTATATCTTTAACCTCTTAGAGTTTCTTTGGATTGGACTAATAGGACATTTGGAGGTGTATGTCACAAATTACATTGTTGGACATACCTATAAAGATTCAAAATATGAATAGAATATTTACGACTCTATAATATAGATGTTTCGATTACCACAGGATACAGTACTATGGAGATGAACCTTCAATGATGGGAATATAGCAATGAATAAAACAAATCACTACTAGATGAAATTAAATGAAACATTAATCAATGTTTTTTGGAAAAATGATGTATAAATATTCTTAATATATTGTTTGCTAGTGAAACAAAATTGTCTACCAGATGAAAAAGAATTTTAGGTGGACCAACTAATAATCATTGATTTTTTTCCATGAATTAAATTAGTATAATTTGATTAAATTATTTATACACAACCCTATTTGTAAATTAACGTCAATATATATATATATATATATATTAACCACATTATGAAATATATGTTAACCTCATTATGAAATATATATATATATATATATATATAATTAATTTCACATGGACTATCTAACATAGTCATTGGAATGGATATTATGGAGAGTATTAACCACATTATGATATATATATATATATAATTTTTTTCTATTATTAAAAAGTATGAATTAATTCCTTAAAAATTATAATTAAATTATATTAACAACTTCTCATCATTAAAAGACATAAATTTCTGATGAAATGTATCTTTTTCAGTTGTATTGAATTATTATATAAAAATAAAAATTTAAAACTTTTAAAAAGTGACCTAATGAAATGAATTTTTAATTTATGAGAAATAACATTTTATATTAGTTATCTAATGGTCATAAATGAGCATAAAATCCATTATCGGTGTAATAAGATTTTTTCATACTATAGTTTTTAATGTAATTTATGATAATAACTTAATTTTATTACTATTTTTTAATGATTTTAATATAATTTATATAGTAACTATTCAATAAAATAGTTCAGAATTCATGTTATATATTTTGAGTAGAAAACAATAATAATAAATTCTATTTTATGCTAAAAATGACATATCTAATAGAAAAAGGGTTTTTTGTTGGATTTAATGTGATTTATTTAAACGTAATTTCAACAACATATAGAAGATGATTTTGATAAATTGAATTCTATAATTTTAATCAGAAATTATATTTTCTAAAATTAGTACAGAATCATTTTTTTCATAATGAATAAAAAAAATTAAAAAATTGTTACCACCATTATGGAAAAAATGATTCATAAAAGGGGTTACACTAAGAGACAGAAGTAAAAATAAAACACAAGCATTGCTAAGTATTATTTTTGAAGATATTTTGACCTTATAAATTCATTAATATTATTCATTATCAATATAGTTTCTATTTCTCACAAATGTGACATTATGATAATTAAATATTTATATAATTTAACATATTTTTCTCCCCTTACTTATAATAGGGATCATCTTCACCTCATTTTGAAAAAGAAAGATGGCAATCTAAATCAGTCAATATATATAATTATGATTCTTTATATTAAAGAAATTTTTATTGGGATCCTTTTACTACCTAATGAATAGCCAAATAATTATTAATTTGTAAACCAATGGAGGTCTCTCAAAGAATATTCAATCTTCTTGCCATACACATTTAATGTATGATTCTTCTTCTACAAACTCTTGGTATGTTGTATATTGAATAACATAATGACAGCAGTATAATTGATATATTGAGATGTTATAATAATTATTGTAAAACTATTTTCAACTTATATTCAATTAAATGTGATATAAATGTATTGGGTTCCAAATTTGTGGACTTCCCCTCCCATGTAGGTATATGATTTATTTTCCATCACTCCCTAAAATTTATGATCATAATAATGGATTTTAAAAAAATTATATTTTATATTTGTGATATTATTTAGACTAATTAATGATTAAATATATTTACCACTCCATTATTCTCTCTAATTGAATGTTTAAACATTATTCATCTGAATGAATAAACTACTGTCTCCGAGAACATTGATATTTTTTTCATATCACTTCTTGTAATGGATGAAAAAAATATAAGTGAAATCAATTTAAATCATATTTATATCATAAATCAAATTATGTTAATTTTGGAACCATGAAACTAATTCAAGAAACATAACAACCTAATCAAACTATTTACAAAACAATTATGTAATAAAATAAATAATGATGGTGATGAAGTATTATTATTTATTATGTAAAAATATTTCATCAAAAAACTAATGATTTTATTAAATGTATGTTTATTTTTATTATATATATTATATTAAATTTAAATTTATTGTACATAATGTAAGATTAGTTAAAAAATAATTCATGCTTGAGGTAAGGATTTTCTAATACATCATTAATTTTTACTCGGACTTATTATTCATAAATTTACTTTGATTAAATTATATGATATATCTCTATACAATTTTCATGTATTTTCTTCTACATTTTTTATTCTAAAGGATTATATTTTTTACTCTCATATTCCTCTCACAAGGTACTCTCTTGAATGATCAAATTTTCTTAGGCGTAAATGTTTATTTCTATATTCATACATGATTCACATTATTTCATGTCAATGTTTTCATTAAAATGTTCTCAATAATTTTTTAATATTATAAAGTGACTTATTACATTATTTTAATCGATTTTTTATTCTATAAAAATGTTCACAATGAGTATTTTCTTTTCTATTGGGGTACTTATTCCAATTTTCTGAATGAATTCATCGATTAAATGCTTTATATAATGATGGATTATCCTAAAATCCTGAATACCCTTTTCATTGATGAAAATATTGAAGGATTCCATGATTTATTTAGAAAAAATTAATTTATAAAAATTCTATAAACTCCTTCTTTCCAAATAAGTTATTTCAAACTACGAGGGGTGTTTTCATCAATGAATCATCAAGTTTCATCTAAACTGATATTTCATCTGTCTAGAAAAATACATCTATGTCACTTGTGAATCATATGGGATATGATAAAAAATTTCCATCCTTATTCATTGACTCCGAGGTTGTTTATATTGATAAAAAAATTTTGATTACACCCATTTTCATTATCATGGTTTTGGATATAATGAAATATTAATGTATATTGGGATATTATTACAAACATATGAATTTATTATAGTTTGGTAAAAGTTCAATCCATGTTATCACTGAAATTAATTGGGAAATAATTAATTCATTTATGATATCAAATGTTACATGATTAGTCAGCCTATTCCAAAAATAGGGTACATTGGTGTCAATCTTCATCACAAAGTTGGTTCATAGTTTGTTAACCCATGTCTACTAAGTGATAGATATATTTTTGGATATCCTTGGATAGTTAATTTTTTTTAATGATTATCTAACTCCCTAATACATTTATTAATTCTTCTGATAATATTTCATTCATCCTGGTATTTTATTCCTCTGTGATTCATGCTTTATGATATGAATAGACCATAGTGTATTATTTTTATATATGAATTATTGAGTGTAATTTTAAAAATTTAACCTTATATTCTTAGAAAAATATACTCAAATTATCTTTATATATGATCATAAACTCATATCTACCATGATTACTCTTATTGAGAATCAATGAGAACCCATTTGTATTTTTCATTTAACTAGATTTTGAAGAATTGTTGGATGTATGGTATGACTTTGGAACTAAATATTTTTGAATAAAATTTTGGATGATGTTGATGATATTTTATGATATTGTATTTTTATCTATCTAGTATCAAAATACATTATCTTTTGAATTCCTTTGGAATAGATTATTTTTATATGTATAGAATATTCATCTAAAATGTGGAAATATTTATTTATGTTATTCTATCTTAGCCATAGTTGACATTGGGGAGAGTGTAGTTATTTTTTAATATTTGGAAATATAAATGGTAGTTAGAATTCATAGGTTAAGCACATGTACTATAAAATATTATTTTATGGTAAATAATTGAGTGTGGGTTTCTGAAAAAATGTCTCCCCTTATAGATACTTCAATGTGGATGTGGTAGTGGAACTGATGTTCCTTGGGGTAAAAACTAGGAAATTAGAATTTTAGTTATTAAATTGATCATCACTCAAGAAAGATGAGGAAGCCTAATGCTGAAAAACTATCTAGAAACTCCCCATGTTATTTGATTATTTAATCAAATTATACTTTATAAAATATTATTAATAATTTGAATAGGTAATTACAAGGGATGTCCTATGTTAAAACTAATGTGTGAAAATAAAAATTAATTTTTCAAGATTTTCATATCATATGAATGGGTTTTCATGATTATTATATTTCTCACTCTAACAATTATTCATAAAAACACATTTTTATATTTATTCTATTTTTGGAACATGGAGAAATTTTGTTGAAGAAAAATGTGATAGAAAATATAATGATTGTATTTTTGGGAAACTAAATATTATAGGAGATCGAACAAAAAATATTTATTTTATGATTATAAAGTATTAAAAATATAATATTTATAAGGATCTTCCAATCAAACAATGGTGTAAAAAATATAATATTTAATACATCGCAAGAAAACATCCACCATCTTATATGTGGAAAAATTTTGACCCTATTTATTTTTATATTCATCAGTACCATAAAATTTATGTTCTGATTAAATAATAATTGAATAATTATATAGATATTTTTATTTGAATCATTTTTTAGTGAAAATGATCAATAGGCCAGTCTTTGAAATAACATAATGAAATGAGAATAATTTGAATATTTTGAGTGAGATATGTTTATGAGGATATATTAATTTAATTATGTTACTAAAATTATTTGTATGATAGTAGGGTAGGGATTCCTTATATGAAAATATAAGGATGATTAATCTATTTGTATATATGTTGATATTTTTACAAGTCTTGTAAGTTAAGAATTTCATATTATTATTTTTCTTGAAACAATTAATGATTAATTATTCAATTTCTTATAACCTTTTATCATAATGGGATAGCCAAAAGGGGATCCATTATATACAAATAAATCAATCATGACTAGACATTGTGGGGATTGAGATACAACTAGCCCAACCCATCGTATATAGGCTAGGGGTTGGACACATGAATAGAAATGAATAATTAATATTGGAGTCTTATCTTAAGTACCTTTATTCACACATATAATAATCTACATGAAGAATATTAGAGGGATAATAATAATTGATGAAACATTTAGATAATAAACCATTCATGTAACATCCTATAATAAATAAAATAGTATGAAAACATAATTTGAATAATTAAAATGGGAGAATACATATCCAACCATAAATATGGCATAGAAAAAAAATATAAATAAAAATGATTTTTCCTCTTGAATATATATCTTCAATAACCAACCACTGTATTTATTCAAATGAACTTGGATATTCCTATGCCCCTCTATATTCACCATAGAACCATAAGATGTTTGTATAATTCCCAATACATGTTCACAAATCTCAAAAAGGGGTGAATATACATAGACATTGTTGGACGACCCTAACAATGAACGGATGTTAGAAAGAGACATGGTAGAAGTAAATATCTCAAATCATAATAAGAGATAAATGGAAAACAATAAAATTGATATAACTAAATATATATTAAAAATTTAATCCCATAAAAGAAAGAAAGGAAAATATCAATCTTATAACCTAGCCAAGGAATACAATTTTTCATCAGGTATAGAGTAAAATAAATGATTTCCAACATCATAGTTTAATGTAAAAAGAATAATCTATATCAAGACAAACCTCAACATAGTGACACAATGTCAAGTTAACACAATCTCTAGGCTAAGTACCAATTCCCTCGTATAAGAGGAGGGTGACACATTAATAGTACCGTATAGAACAATGCCCTTTCATTAGATGAGGGTTCCACTCTAATGGTCATGGACCCATCCCTTGACTATATAAGAGGGTACCACTCTGATAGTCAATATACTAATGCCATGTCCCAGTAATTGGGTTTCACTCTAGTAGTTGAGGACCCATGTCCTAAAATTGCCAGCGGGTGTAACTATAATTGTCGATAGAGGGACCATGCCATATCCATACAAGAGGGTACAACTATAGTTGCCGACAACCTTTTCCCTATCAACATAGGAGGAAACCACTCTAGATGTCAATAGGGGACCCATTCCATGTTTATGTATATGAGATCCACACTAGTGGTCGATAAAACCATGGCATACAATAAAGGAGGGCGCCTGGCTTATTGCTGATAGAGGACCAATGTGCTCTCGTAGTAGGAGGGTATCATGATAGTCTCTCTAACTATCACAGATGATCATTTCCATCATCAAGAATCGCCAAAATAATCATCATTATGGGAATAAATTAAATCAAATATTAACATAAAAAAGGGCATTTTGGCATTCTACACAAAACAATGATCATGATAGGCTACTCATGGACAAAAAAATAGAGTTCAAACAAATGAAATATAAGTGATAATTATTTATTTAAAGGTGGTAAAAAACATATATGGGTGCTGAAATTGATTGTGGTCCTACCCTGATTCATGGACATGATCTCACTAGTACATGGATCACAATGAATGTTGCCCAATACAATGTGTTAGTAACTTGGGGTTTAATAGCTTGAACATTAAAAAATTAAATTCCACTTATAATTACATAAATAAATTATTATATATAATTGATATGGAAAAATAATAACTTATTGGGTTTCAATATATCATATTTTATATAAAATTGCATTATGTATCCTTACAGTTCATAATATAACAATTGAACACTAATCATATGATTTGTAAAAATATTGGATTTTGATAAATCCAATTGACAGAGAAAAAAGAAGTGACGACCTCAACTAATAGGATTTTACACTACGAAACCCATTGATCAGAGAATCTGATGAAGTTATCAACAATGGGATTTTCCAATGACCTAATAAAAGATGATATCCAACAACTTAAGCATGAGTTAAATCATTTACAAGAGAATTTCAAGCTCAACAAGATCATAGAATAACCAATGATGGTCTCCCCAAAATGAACCTTACTCTTTGTATGTTTTCTAATGTATTAATTTTATATGTATCAAGACCCTTATAAAATTGATATTTAAATTTTATATAATATTTATTATATTTTCATCTTATTATAATTTCTTTATAAATGTTTTTTATTTTGATATAATAAAAAAGAAATTATATTTTTTTTGTAAAATTGAAATTCTATTAAGGATATTTTTTGATTTATTAATGTAATTCTTGAATTAATATTGTTTTAATAAAATGTCATTATTAAAAAAATTATTAGATATAAATGATCATATAACTTTTATGAAGGCAGATGTAATTTTTATAAATGTTCAAAAACTGTTATTGTCAAAAAATCATAGCAGATCTCTATAAATGTCAATTATATTCTAATAAAGAAAATTAAAATATATATTAAATTATTTTGTTAAAATAAATATTTTTTGGAGTGAGAATTTCAAAATTTTACATGGGTACTTTTTCTTGATTTTTTTAGAGAGTCACATTTTTGAGTAAAAAATAAACACTGTATAAATATTTGATGAGTATTATGAAATCATAAGGACCAAAAATGTCGTAGTAAATAAAAAATGGACATTCATGAACAAATATATCTTCCATATTTATAAAAACTAATATTCTTTTTATATTTATAATTTTTAAATCCTTTATGAAAAGATCAATATCTATAATATATTTTAACATTTTAAAATCATTTCATTAAAGACAAGACTCACTTCCACATATGCAGGTGAATTATTTTAATATGTTTAGACCTTTTCATAATAAAATAATGAAATCCTACCCCATTTATATTTAAATATGAGGTAATTATATGAGCATGTTAATAAAGTTTACAATAATGACGATATATTCCCTATTATGCATTGTTTTCTATAATATATATAATTCCCAGTGAAACTATAAATCATAATATTTTGGTTTTTATTATATGTAATAGTATTTATAAAATCATTAATAAATGTGTAATAAAGATAGTATTAGTGATACGGGGTTGATCCATGTTCTCTTGGCCATGCCTGTGTCTTATGGGCCATGTCTGTGTACACTTATCGTGTGGGTAGACATGCCTGTTTTTATGTACAGTCATTGTAAATTCTGGGTCACGAGCATAGGGTCACATGTGTGTGGAGGTCTCATATGTAGTGTTATATTTAACTCGCCGAGAAACCCAAGCCACCTCAACTAAGGGTTAAGTAAACATTTGTTCTTTACTTGACATGCTGTGTATTTTCTGTTTTTGTAGAAATCTAGATCTATTCAAGGAAATCTAGATCTACAATATAAATTTTTATTTCCAACCATTATCATGCTGAAATGGGATTGATCCATCTCCATCCATAGATTTTCACCATCCTTTGGCTAGAAAATATAGCCTGTCTAACATGTTTGAACCCACTATGTGCCTTCATCACTTGTCTTCTTGGATTTGGATACCAGATCCAAAAGTCTATATCTAGAATGAAAAAACCATCCTTCTCTTTCCTAAAATAATTATTCTAATAATTTTATGTAAATACTTAATAAATATGGGGTTCGATCATGCTTAATCCCACTGACCACGTAAAACCATGGTCCCCACAAGAAAATGGTGAATAACATGAAGAACAAAGGGGGGAAATCAGATAAACCAAATGTGAAACAATCATAGACCAAGTGTTCATGATTGATATCAGATTGGGGATATCTGGTGTGATAAAATAGGGAACAATGGGTTAAATCAAATAAAAATACATTAAATCAGATAAGTGGGCACAAGGAATGTCTCAAATTTGATGAAGATCAACCAAATAAAAATTGATCACTAAACCGTGTGTTTTCATATAGAGTTTTGTAAGGGGATGCACATTTTTTTAGAAACCATGTGATCCAGGGAATAAAAACGTGTGATTAGATATCATTTATCTCTATAACTAGTTCACACAGTTTGTGTATGGTTAGCAATGAAATGTGATTAATCATGTGATGTTTCTATTTCATGTAGCAACTAGTGAATGACTGACACATTTTTAGAAAACAATGAGACCAAAAAATTCATAATTATAATTGAGGGTAAATTTATAAAAATTCCCATAATTAATGTTTTAACATACCAATATTATTTTATATTCTTCTTATAGAGGGCTTCTCATACCCACTTCATGTGTTGAGATCCTCCTCCATCTCTATAAGGTTTTCATATATCTCCATCCAATGAATTCTGAATCACTCACCATAAAGAAATTAGTTTATTGCTTGAAATATCCATCTTTTTATATAATCTATTTCAAGTATCCACCATTATTCATTATGCTCTTTTTTTGTGATATAGTTTTCAGAATTTTTAGCGTGTTTGAAAAATCCTTATATTTTTTCCATTATAAGTTGAATTAAGCCTCCATAATGGACAAGAGAAGCTCTTTGGAATAAATTTAGGTGGTTGAGGATCTTTCCTGTCATTTCATATATATATTATAAATGTGATCTATGATTTTTTCTCTAAGAAGATACTTGTGATGTATCTTTATTATTTTTTAATAAATCAATTAAATTTCATTTACTTATCCTAAGTGAACTACCATATAGTGAAACCCATCTGGGGGGTCATTCTCTTATCATTGGACGTCCCTTTGTGTGTTCCCACCATTAATAGAGAGTTTCCACGCCTTAAATGGTTAAATAATCATGTGTGAGTTACAAAAATTTATTAATTACTTAATAATTTAGTATAAATAAGAGTAAAGGGATGGACATGAGATTATCCTTTGATCTTCATGCCATACACCTTCTATTTAAATTCTAATTGTTGATGATTCACATTTAATGTCATGAGATTTGTATTTAATTATTTATGAATGTTGATTGAATACACATGTTTCATAATATAATCTATTTTATACATTTATGCTATGTCATGTCCCTTATTCTATATGCCTAGTTTTGTGCTTATAATTCTATTTCATAAGTTAATGGATTTTATTTAATTGTTTATGATGATAATTTTTTCAAGTGTTATTTTCCTTGTCTTCTTAATGATGGGTGATTATATACCTGATTTTCATTTCCATGGGATGGGCCATGATTGATGTGGATAACGTTTTTTGGGATGGGGGAGAACACGAATCACAATTTAATGATTCCATGGATGGACTCGCCATTCTCTATCAGATCTAAATGATGTTATAGGAGATATACTTTGGTTTACCATATATGAGCTCTCGGGGTGGTTTACAGATAATTTTTAGACACACTGGTTCTCTACGGGGATATTGAGGGTAAACTCATTGGAAAGATAGTTATGCCATACCCTGAGTGAGAACCAATTCACCAAGTGAGATACTTCGTAAAGACTCTGATTCACTAATCCATGAGTGATAATAGGAAAACTTATATCGGTTTACATGGATAAACTCAGTGAAATTGGTTCTATCATAGAATCTAATATGGAACCTTGGAATTATATATAGATCTCCTAAAACATTATATAGAATCCACTTAATTTTTTGAAGGACAAATTATTTATGTTATATGTGTTGTTTCTTATTTATATTAGATCATGTCCTTTGATAAGTGAAAATCAGACCACAAGTCAAATCACAATAATGGAGATGTGTATTCCTTAGTTTATGTAACACCCGGTATTTTTATGAGAAATATTTTGTTTTTATGTTATATACATCATCAAAGGAATCTTTCACTACACACAACACTAGCCTGTCTTGCTTTACACGTAATCACGACCTTCTCGATACCTTGCGTTGTACGCAATACTGAGTTTCACTAAACAACGATATGCTATTAAAATATTATTAAAACTAGCCGTTATGAATAGTAATACCAACTTTTTGAAAATTGATAAAGTTTATATTCCAAAATAGACTTCATTTTTGGATTCAGAATATAGAAATTTTCCTAGGGTGAATATTTAGTATTTTTCTGAAAACATTCAATTTTTTATGAATAGTGAAAACACTAGGTTACTATTTAAAGAACGACTTTTTATTTAAATAATTATTTATTTTATTTAAATTTATTTTAGGTAAAAATAGATAAATAATACCTATATATCTTCAAATTAATTCATTGGAGTCATTTTATAATAATTTTAGATATATAAAAATTTTATTGAACTTTTCACCGTCTTCTACCCACCTCCTAGGAGAGTTTTAAAATTTACATAAAACATAATTTTACCACTTATATTAATAGAATTTAGAAAATATGAGAGACACGGTTAATATCAAGGAGTAAAATTTGGTTCAATAAGATAAAATTAATTTTTGGTGAATAGTGACTTTTTACTTTTATTTACCATGGTTAAAATTAAATAGGGTAATTAAGGGTAAAAATGGTATTATTATTACCCTAACACATGTCCTAATTCTATTGGATAATTTTAATTCGACCAAAAACAACCTTATAAATAAAATATGACCATTTTGGTCCACTTGGATTAGATTAGGACATTTAATATTATTTTATTTAAAGAGGAGTTAAAATAGTTAAAATAAATGCTTAATAATTAAAAAAAATTAATATAGGGTTATAAATAAGATAAATTAGACTATAAATATTCATTAAAAATATAAAACGATTTCCTACATACGGTTATTTTATTTATATTTTTTAGACTTTAAATAATTTAATTTATTTATGACACAATGATGATGCAGTAATTACCTTATTAAGAAAATATTAACATAATTGATATTATAAATACCCAAATAAATGTAATTTGAGACTTTTCATAAATTTCACTAATTTTATCTGTTAATATGACATATTAGAATTGATTTCATTAAATTTTTTTGAACTAATCATGCAGTAATGATTTTTACAAAAATCAATTACCAAATAGTGTCAAAATTGACATAAAATAGTTTATAAACAAATATTATATTATTAATTGTTATTTTATTTCCAAAAATATATGGTTCGGCCACATGACTTATCTAAGTTTATATATATTAATAATTAACCACTTGGGGTTATTTTGTCTTGTTATAGTAAGTCTATTAACCATATAGTGTAAGAAAACAAAAGACATGGTAAAAGTAAAATTATTTAACTTAGAGTTAAATCTAAATGATAATGTTAACATAGTAAGATAAAATTGTATAAAATCTATTGGTTGAGATTATTTTGACCCATCCTCACCTTATCTTCTAAATAAATCAATTTGGGGCTTTTAAAAACCGAATATGTCTTTATTATAAAATAATATTTTAAGTTTTTCCTAATGTGCCCCTCTCCTCCCTTATAAAAGGGCACCACCTCTCTCTCCTCCTCACACCACATTGAGCCTTCAAGCTCGGCCAAACCCTTCCAATATCTATTCTAAACTTCCCTATAAACATCCTAGATGTCCTGGTCCTCTTAAAAGACCATCTTTAGTGCCCTAAGAGGAGGTTAAGAAGAGGCGCTTCAAAGAAGAGGTAATGTCCGTTACCGATTCTTTCAACTTTATTTCTTCTTCTACTTCCTCTTCATTAGTTGTATCATTATGAAATAATAACACCAGTATCAATAATATACTGATATTTTTTTATAAATATCAAACAACCCTATTTCACCTTATATCCATCCTACGGAAAAGGAAATCATCGCGCGTGCGTACGTACGGAATACCGTCTCCACGCCGTGGTGTAATCTGTTTTCCACCACCACCTTACATGGATGGGTATAATGGTGTAAAGAATAACTATATATGATTATCTTTAAGTTATATTGATTCTTAAATAGTATATATACACTTCAATACAATTCCACGATCATGGTAACGATATCATCGCTCGTGCGTACGTACGGCCTACCATCTCCAAGATGTGATGTGACTCGTTCTACATGATCTTCAACGCATAATGATTATATAAATTAATTGAATGAATAAATATGATATATATTACACTAATACCATTCTGGAAATGAGGTTTCTATAACCTAAAAATAAGATTAAGAATTTATCCGACAAAACACGCATAAGAACAAAAAGCAATAAACACCCAAATAACAAGTAGCAATGAAATATTACTAATAATAAGCTAATTAAATTACCATATATGATATCATAACAATTATTAAGATTATATAATAAGTCAATAAAATTATTTAAATCATTATACAGGAGGTTCGAACATGTATGAATCAAATCAGACTTAAGGTAAGGGAAAATCTCGCAATCTCATTTTTATCCGAGATTGTTTATACTTCAGAATTTTCTGGGGAATATTTATCATCCAAATCCATTTTTCCTAAATATGTAATATTATTTCTATCCTCCTAAAAATTTTTAAATCCATTTTAACCCTTCAGTTAGTTTTCAATAAAAGATATTAAAGGAATATTTTTTCTTTTTTAGTACAAGGTACTTTTTTGACTTTTTCATCCAAAGTACGAGAAGAATGTTTTTTATCTTATACAGCATGAATGGTTTTTTATGATTTCATAGAACATTATTCCCATGAATCTTTCTTTAAAAGTTTTCAAGTTTTTTCATTTAGTTTAAAATTGTATGACATTTTATGAAAGGAAAAATGTTTTTGAAGTAGAAAGGATATTTTCTTCAAGAATGGAGTTCAAGTGTTTTATCAAAATTATTTTCCATCTATGATAATATGGGGTCCTGTTTCTATCCCTATTTTTACATTGATATGTTTATGTTATGATGGAATTATTTTTATGATATCCTTTTATCTTATATGAATTATGTTATGATGGCATGATGTTTAAGAATCCAATTTTTTTACATGGGTTATGCTATGATGTATGATTTATGATCTTATGGCACCCATAAGAATGGTGTCATTATGAGATGATAGGGACCTATATCTCCCTCCAATGCATTGGGTAATAATTTATATCTCATGATATAGACATGGATGGAACTACAGGTTAATCCGGTTCAATGATATAGGACTGAAACGAGGAGTGAAATCGATTCAGAAATGGACATTATCCACTAGGATAGTCTTGGAAATGAGTCTTGACTACTTTGAAATGATTCTCTATGACTAGTTTTATATACCAAAAGTTTCATGTTTTATGTTATGATTATTGGGATTACATTTTACTACTATTATTTATCCCATGTTATGAAATTATGATCTTTTTTGCAGGTTAATATTTCCAAAATGATATGTTCCTATGAATATGATGTGGTTGATATTTCTTTTGTTTACCCTTACTTAGAATTTGATCTCACCCTTTTGTATGTTTTCTTTTCCCCAGGTTTTGAATAAGGTTATTAAGTAGGATATGCCAAAAAGTGATTCTATATAGGATGAAATAAATGGAAGACAATGTATATGCTTTATGAACCAGTTGTTTATTTTTCCCAGTTTCTAAAGACACTATAACTATACGGTCCTATTGTTGTTTTGTTATATGTTATAATAAGTATTCTTCAATTATGAAGTAATAACAATATTTTTAATTTATGGGTCGTTATAGTTTATTTGTTCAAAAAGTCCCCATTATTCTTTTATGAATAGTACATGTACCTCCCTACATGCATCCACCTTAGGCTGAAGAAAGTGGTTTTGGTCGTGATTCAATTTATGAAACTAAATTGAGGGGTTTATTATTTTCTTTCCTGCACTAAAATTGTGGCACACTGTTATTTATTTACACCATGAAATGGATTATCCAAGACATTGTGGGATCAAAACTTCTATGATTGTATCTAACAACCTATATGGGCCACCCTTGGCAGCAAACTGGATTTTATAATCATGAGTATGGATAAAGGGAAGAAGGAAAATTCTAATTCTTAATTGATTTAATGAGTTACAATCGATAATGTGGAAGGGGAATGATCCTATTATAAAATTTCTTATAGTATCATTTTTTTTATTTATAGTATATTTTTAAGGTGTGTAACATATGATTTCTTCTCTAGCTACCTATACCCACTTTTTATACAGATACATGGCATATTTTCCATATAATTTTCTCTATTATCATTATTCATATTACCCCAATTGTTTACATGTCTTACATGGTTACAATTATGGATATGATGCTTCTTTAGTTTCTAATATATGGTTACAAAATTTATTTTTACCTCTTTTTGAAGTGCATAAGCTGACCTATGAGGGTATATTCTCCCCATGAACACACACGTGGCCCTCACAACAAGTCAGTGGCCTCTGGAATTTGTGGATATGTGCTTGAGTTCTTGTGCTCGAGCATCCTGATGCACCATTGAGTTGAACATGGGGAGAGATTCTTCATTGTTTTATCATATAATAATTTAACTTAAGAATTACTATTGGCGTTTAGATAAGAGACTAGGTAATTGGAATTTATATTTTACCTTATTCTTGGATATATCTAAAAATGTATCAAGAACACCAAAATATCCTATGATAGAAAATTGTAGTTTTTGATTAAGCCATTTATAATTCATAAAACTTCACCATTGGGTGACTTGGTTTTTTATGATGGTACTGGAATTGAGATTATTGAAATTCTTGTTTCTTGTATTAAAACCCGATGAGATGTGGATACAACATAGAATGATTTTTTACTAGGAACCATAGGATTAAAATGCCCTGAATTATTCTATTCCATATCCATTTTCAATGTGATTTGTCTGTTTTTCATGTGATTGCTTGTTGTTAAATGATTATTGTGCCCTATCATGCCAAATACGTTCGATTTATAGATTTTGATAACCCTTCTTACTGGGACATGGTGTGGTTTTGGTTATGTGGATGCCCAATTTCAAATTATTAGGTGTATGTGTCTTGTGAATTGGATTGGTGATCCAACTAATACAACCAAACGTAAAATGGTATTAAATATTAAATTGAATCAAAGAGAACACTGCCATTAATATTAAATAACCCCCTCCATTGATATTGTCAGACCTATACCATGACCCAACCATAGCTATGGGCAATAGGCTATGTTATCTATTTTATTTTTTGCGTCGTAGAACCATGAACTTTATCTAAGAGTAAGGAATTAGGTCTAGTGTGTTTCCTGGCAGGCCTTCTACATTCCCTACATTATTACTTTACATACATTCTTTTTCTAACTATTTAAAATAATTTATGATGTGTGCTCTTGTAAATTATAGATATATTATACATATATGTTCATATGATGTATACAGTGAATGTATAAATGGTCACACCTCAAAGGTGGTGGTCCCTAAGGCACATGTGGTACCACGTATAGATTCACTTGAGGCTCCTCCTACTGATTTTCCAATGGGAATCGAATCTTAATTATGTCACAACCATGTACAGTATATGCAGCATATTTAGGGTTCCCCCTGATCCCCCCTACGGTGGAAGGGATGACACAAGACATCCATAAGTAGCATTGTCCCACCTTCTTGAGGGAATGAGGACCTCATTCTATAGAATCATTGTTAGAGGCTATATTATCTGTCTTCGACCATCAGTAGACACCTATATAGGAGAGGGTTAATATCACTACCACAATGTTCCATGACTCCACCATGAACTGGTGGGACTTCATATTTATGTCTAATTTCCATTGGGGTATTATCTCGGATGACCTCTAGATGGCCTTCAATGAGCACTTAATTCCACAAAATATGTGTAGGGATCATTCCAGAGAGTCATGGAATCATCAGAATGGATCCATGACATTACTAGATTATTTTTCCTACATCACTATGCTTCGGAGTTTTCCCCTCTACAATGGGTCATGAGTTGATTACTATGAATATATTTTTGTATAGGCTTGGATATGTTTTCCACTCATAGGTTAACATATTTTAGTTGACCACCATTAATGACACAATGATTCAATCACTAATTATAGGATGAATTATCTATTAAGATAGTAATGTGAGCTGAGATGGTTCAATTTTTATTTAGGGAGATGAATATTATTGCCAACAAAATTTCCTTTTTTATGGTGCAGATGGTGGTTTTTCCATCTTGGTGAACCTAACGGATTCTATAGTGTTTCACCAGTGTGGAAGGATTTTCCATAAGAATCCCTTTTATAGGTTGCACATTATTTAAAATTGAGGCTATGGTATGATGGGTCACCATTCACTCTTATTCCAGTATTTTTCTCTAGTAACTAGTGAGAGGGGATCTATATCAGATCTCTTATAAAGTACATGATCCAAAAATCCATTATAGTCTAGAATTTAGTCTTCTACAAGCTAATCACCCAAAGGTGGTAATGGTCATGGTCGAGGCAGTCTTTCCCCAGAGCATCAGTGTCACCATGATGGATCTATTGAAGGTAGTTAGGAAACATCCAAGGGTCGTGGTTCAGGCCATATTTATGTGGTGAATCCTATGAATGAAGATCATAGTATAGGGAAATATTTATTTAAAAAAACAACTCTGGTGACCTGTACTTTAGTTTCTTCCCTTTTCAATACAGTTGAATTGCAATCATTAATATCTATTGTGGTTATATAAAGAGATGGATTACAAAATAGATACATTATATGGAATCATGTCTCTTGACATATATTTTGGGTTCAAGGTATATGCAATACAATAATTTCAATAGTCCCCCATGATATTGGTGGTTTTCATTTCCTTTACAGTTTCTTCATCCATGAGATGACTGGTTTCAACGTCATTATCCATATAGAATGGATTGTGAATTATTGTTCCTGTGTGTACTTCGATCATCATTTAGAGTATATAACATTAATTGAGAAAATCAGGTATTTACACAAGGGATAATGGTATATCTTATAATATTGATAAGGACCCAAGTGAACATGAATTGGTTTACTGATAAATCATTTTGAGAGTCTCTTTAAGAGAGATTAGGGAATGTAGTTAGTAGAGTTATCCCCAGTTGTCGATCATTTCAATGAAATCCCCCTATTGATTTCTTTATCTTACCTCTCGAGATTGATGATTATATCACCATAGTTATATTGATAGGTGCATCTCCAGTGTCCATTTTTTTATAATATTTGGAACTTATTGATATCCAATAACTAATGAAGTGGCATGATGATCAATAGGATAAGGTTTTATTAGACCATGTACATCACCAAGGGGTTCACCAGAACTTTTTTCAATGATGGGGGATGGTTCAATTAGGTTTTTCATGGATTACCATCAATGATCCTTCTAATAGTTAAGAATCAGAATCCACTCCCACATATAGGTGATATCTTCAACCATCTTTATGGAGAAACTATTTTCTCCATGATTTATTTAAATTGGGATATCATTATGATTGTGTGAGTATATTGAATATACCACATATTGTGTTCTGATGTTGTTATTTCCTATATAAGTATTTAGTTATGAGGTTCGGTCTGATGAATGTTTTGATAGTCATTATGGCTCTAATGAATATGGTTTTCTAGCAGTATCTTGAATCCTTTATGGTAGTCTTCATAGATGATATCTTATTGTACTCAAGAAACAGACAAGACCATTCCAATTATATTGATATCATTCTACCTACACTAATAGATAAATAGATATATTAAAATATTTATAAATTCGACTATTGAATAAGTAAGGATCACATCATGGTTTACACCATTTATGAGGCATTCATACCAGTTGACCTATAAATTTTTAGTGTCATGATTTCCATGGATAATTCAAAGAATATTTTCGATATATGATTTTTCTTACATCAAGATTATGATTATAGTTAGTTTGTTCAGGAATTCTATGTCATGTAGTTCCCATTATGTTTATAAATAGGAAGGGTGTGTAGTTTTTTGTAGTCTAAATCTATTGAGGAATATTTTTAGAAGATATCGGGAAGACTCACCACAGAACTGATAATGATTCTTCTAGAGTCTATCATGAGTTATATATTCTATTGTGATTCTTTAGGAATCTTTCATGTTGTGGTTTCGATGTATGATGATCGATTCATGTCATATGGGCCCCACTATCTGAGGCCACACGATCCGAATTACCTTACACATGACCTCAAGCTAGTATCCTTGGTTCATGCTCTACATTTTTGGAGTAACTACCTATTGGCTGAGTGATTCATTGCCTACATTGATTATAAAAAAATTAAATATATCACCAGACAATGATACATGATTCTAAGGCACTGAAAGTTGGTTGAATATGTGTTGTCTTACATTGAGCATACTTAATCACCCGAAAAAGGGAAATTCCATTACTGATTCCTTATGAAATAAAACACAGATACATGTAGTCATGGAGGACAATAGTGTGTGGAAGTTTATGGATTTGTTTTCTTATATGTATACGGAGGATCAATAATAGCATTGGAAACTATTTTTAGTATCTCTAGATGTGTCCACAAACTTTATAGAATTGGTCAAGATGAAATATTCATAATATTTAAAATTCCTAATTCTGGGGGAGAGTGTTAATAGGGATAACATCACTAAGATGTATAGATATATACTTCATTAGTATTTGTGCGAAATAATGAAGAGGTAGACATCGAGTTTCATTATAGAGTGGTCTACCTGTCATCATGTGATGGAAAAGCACCATCAACCTACAAGACTTCTATAGACTATCTATATTCTTTAGTATAAATGTAATGATGTTACCATAGACATCATGGATGGCATTACAGGAGTCCTACAATGTAGCGATGTAGTATGTATGATCGTCTTCACACACTTATTTCCAATCCGAGAGACCTTCTTTGTTGATGAGATACAAAGTATATGCATCCTTGAGGTAGTGTGACTTCATAGTGTACATAGTTCTACCATTTAGAACTAAGATTCCTAGTGGACATCACAATTTTGGAATAGGTGAAAAAAATCCACTTGGATTATAGGTTCTCTTGAGTACTGCATGTCACTTTCAAAGAGACAGAAAGTTCAAGAAGATGAACATGTTTTAGAGGATATTCTAAAGGCATGTATCTTGGATTTTGGAGTTTCATGAGAAAATTAAATTCCAATTGTAGATTTTTCCTACAAGAACAGCATTTAGGTGACAGTTCATATGTCTTAATATGACTCCCTCTACCTTTGACCATTTTTTTCTACTCTGTACGGGATAGAGGTAGGTGAGGTATCCATACTGGGTCCCTGTCTCATTTTGGAGACATTGGAGAAATTCTATCAGATTAGAATCATATGGCTATAGCTCAGTCGAGCCAGATGTCTTATACCAATCATTGCCATAGACCACTGGTGTTCATGGAGGGAAATAAGTTCTTTCTATAGGTATCACATTGATTGTTTCATAGATGAATTAATAAATTGGTAATTTTGTTACCCCATTATATTAGGCACATTGCGATAGAAAAGAGGGTCAAGATTGTATCTGTTTGGATTATATCACCTCAATTTTATCATTCCATGTATGATGTCTTCTACGTATCTCAACATTGATATTATCATCTAGATCCATATCATTCATTTGATCATGAGGATAACTGGCATAATGTGGATGCATCCTTCGAGTATAATTTGATATGTGTGGATGATCATAGAATGAAGCCCTTCTATGTTAGAGTAATTTCACTCTTCTAACTATTACTTCAGCACATACAGGAATATGATGAGTCTAGGGAGTGAGAGTTCGATGTATGTGTTTAGTGGTCGAACATCTTATTATATGATGTCATACCACCCTCAGAAGTTCAACATGAGGAAGAGTGGTCGTAAAGAGAGGAAGATGTGATTTGATGACTATTTCCATAGGTACAGACCATTAATTTTTTGTTTATATTAAATTAAACGGCCCTAATAATGTTTCCTAAATGGTTAGAGGATGTCTTGGGTGAGTCTCAGGATTATTAAAATCCTAGACCCACAAAATGGGAAGGGAAATACTATGTTTTATCGATATAGGAAATTGTGGAGGCCAGAACACATGGATTCCCTATACTATGTGGATACAGACAGTGGGGCGTAGCAGGAAACATGGTTTTTATATAACTTTGTGACCTAGAGAACATGACCATATGACCACCAATAGTTTTTGGATTGAGAGGAATTAAATGGTTCACACGGAGTTGGACAAACTATGTGCCCCACCATGCGATGTGCCCCTTTCAAGTATTAATTGGTTTATAGTTGGTTAACATATTGGCCAACCGTGCAATCAAACCATTTTTAGTTATAAGTGATGGTGAATTTAAATATGATCCCTTAATGATTTTTTAACATCACTCTTCTATTTTTTTATTCCACTAGAGGGATTCTCTAATCCCCTTTATGTGTGGAGATCCTCTTCTACCTCCATAAAGTATTAATATATTCCCCTCAAACGATGTCTGAATAACTAGATTTGGGAAGCATGGGATACATCTGAGTAAACTCCATCTTTCTCTATACACTATTTCATGGATCCTCTAACCTATGTTTTACTATTTCAGTGAGACATATTTTTCCCTTTTTTAGACTGTTTTACAAATTCATGGATTTATTTCATTTTATGTTGAATCAAGCCTCAATAACATATGAGTAGATAAACATTACACTGAGGAATGTGTTTTAAGAAAATTATTGATATTCCAATAAATATTATATGATGTTTCCTAATTTCTCTCATCATATCCCTACAATGAGGCTTTATTTGTTATTAATAAATCAATTAAAATGGGTTTCTATGACTTAAATGACCTCTCATTCCCGTAAAACCAATTCAGATATTATTTAGTATTCATTGGGAACCCCTATGTGTGTCAACCCCCATTAATGTCTATTTTCCATGAAATAAATGTTAAAATCACTTCTTATGTGTTTATCATCTATTAAATGACTTAATCAATTAATTTCAATTAAGATAATGGAATGTAAAAGAGATTATTTGTGGTGCTTCTTGCTTGACACCTTCTACTGAAATGATTGTTCTTTGGGATTCACATTGAATTATATATTTCATACGTCTAATTTCATATTCAATATGGTTGAATACACTTGCTTCAGTATCTAAACCATTTATTACATTATGTTATTTCATGTTCCTTGATCATTATGGCTCGTTTTATAATAATTTCCTTATGCCATAAGTGAATAGCCTGAATGGAATTGTTTATGTGGGAAAACTTCATAGTAGGTTTTTTCACGTATTCATAATTACATGTGATTACATGAGGGATATTAATTTCCTTGGAATCTTCCTGGGATAAAGTGGATATCTTGAAATGTGTCAGGATAGAACATGAGTCCTGATTTATGTCCTCTATGGATGTACTCGTTGTGCTCGGTTAGAACTCTTTGATGCACAAGGAGTGATAATTTTCATGCTAGTTAAGCGATATATGGGTGATTTACATTTACTCAATAGTGACACTAGTTAACTATGGATGAAGCAGATGATGGACTAATGTGATAGATAGTTATGCCATGACCCATGTGATACCTGACATACTATGTGATAGACATGTCAGAATTTGAGTCACCATGCCATGAGTGATACAAGGAATGAATATATGGGTTTCCATAGATGGAATTAGTTTCATTGGTTTTATTATAGACACATGTAGTGACCCTTTCTATTATGTTGTGATCACATTGGATTGGATTAGGACTCTACTCTTCTTTTGAAAGATTGATTGATTTTCCTTTATCTGTTTTTTTTTTGTATTTAAATTGGACCATGTTTTGTGTTGACATGAGAATGATACCAAGAGAAAAGAAGAATATTGTGGTTGTGACTTCCATATATTATTTGTTAAAAAATATCCATGTATATATTTAGGGATTGTATAAGTACATCTTTTTATACGTCTTACATAGTCCATTGTCGGTTGTATTGGTTGGGTGTCCTTTTACGAATCTGAACCGTGATGTTTATTATTATTTATTTATTTTACCGCAATATGATTTTGGACCACTGAAATTTTTAAATTTCATGAAAAGGATCATCCTAGACACTATTGGTGACATAATTCTACAATTTTATCTCACATCTTTATTGGTATGCCATTGGCACCCATGTAGTTTCTATAGTTATAGATAAGATAAGTGGAAGCATGTGGGTTTTGGTGTTTGAATGATTCATAGAATAATGATAGAGCATAGTGAAGAGGACTCAACCTGTTCATAAAGAGATTTTAGTATTAGGTTATTAATTTTTGTATAGTTTTCATGAATGTATAATATTCTCATATCCCCAACTATATTTACCCACATTTTTTTAAAACACATGACATGAGATTCCAGTAATTTCATCTATTATTATAATTCAGCTTTATCCAGTTGTTTAGTTCACTTTCATGGTTTCCATTATGGTTATGATTATTCATCAGTTTTTGATATATTATAGATCCATTTATTTACAAGGTTTACCACTTTGGACAATCTAATATAGGAGGTAATAGTCGTCCAATAGACACAACCATGGCCCTCACTTCTAGGTAGAAAATTATGGAATATCCTGAGATGAAATTTAGGTCTTATGGCCCTCCTTATTATGGAACAATTCAATGGATTTCAGTATGGGATGGTATTAAAATCCACAAATGAAGAGTCCCACTACAATATAGATTGATCATTCTGGAAGAAAATGTTGTGCGGTGATGTTGTATGATTCGTTACACTATCTCCATATAAATTATCATGGATCTGATAGTTGACCCTCACATAGTCTCTATTAGCCATAAATGAATGATGGATCCACTTCATGATAGACAATTATTAATATGAATAACATGGGATATTAGATATAATAATGAATTTATATGATGATTCTTTTTGATAAATTAATAAAATAATAAAAAATATTTATTTTTTGTAATTGAATATACCTATCAATGGATACATTATATAAATTCCCTATTCTCACCAAATTTAGTTTGTGAATAGGGTGAACCTCACATTATAGATTCATAAATGGGAATATAATTTCAATCTAATACTCCATTTATGATTTATTCCATTATATTTTTAAAAATTATTTGTCTTTTTGTAATATGAAATATAATTAATATTTTTATAAAATTAATTTCAGTAACACTAGGTATTGGAATCATTCATCATCTTTTCACCTGGCGTTGAATGTATTTATATATAATTTTTTTAATTTTTTTAGCCGAAAAACATTATAGTTTCATCATTAAATTATTTATTTATTTCATGATTAAAAAAATACATGCCAAAAAGTTTGGGGTACTCAGGATTCATCTAGATATTCCACTTCGATGAACACTTTTTCATGCTCTTGTGTTTCCACAACACATGAATCAAGGGAATTTTCCATCCATTCAGAATCCTATCATACACTCGATCACCACCTTGTGCTCCATGAAGGTTGCTCCATTAGTAAGTACCATATCTCCCAAGTCAATAACACGTGAGAGATTATTCACATATCTCTTCATTTGTGAAACATGGAGTCATTCTATGACCCTTTCAAAAAATAGGGGTAAGGTGGTTTTTTTGGAAACCATGAAAAATATATAATGAATCTCAAATTACATGATAAACCATGGGGATAACATTCCTACCCAACTGAATCTCCATATTCCTCGTTGTGGGGAGACTCTGAAGAAAATATATCCCTATACTATAACTTTACGGGCTAATGATGTAGATTATCACTATATTTATTCGTTCACTAAGATTTCATAATCCACTCTTAGATCAAATATGCCTTCTCATACATAACCTACACCATATCTGGTACAATAAAAGATGCCTCACCAATATCAATCAATTTGAAGGGCTACATAGAGATACTTTGGTACTGGGCCATTAAATTTGGCATGACTATTTTAGAGGTTTGGATATTATTACATGAAATCTATACCTATGTAATGTGATCCTCTGAGCTCTAGTTAAACACTATCCTATAAGACCTCATCATATCCTTATGCAGCTATATATTGATCTAGGATGGAATATCTTTTTTGGGGTGAAAAGATATTCCCATCCCCATTTGGGTCTCAAATACCACATCTAATCCTTCACATAGATACTTCACGTATTGTACATAATAAATGCATAAAATTATTTAGGGAACCCCATGAATGAAAAATGTTATATATATATATATATATAACTACCCAAAACACTCCCCCAATCTATAGTCTCTACTGGTATAGATGTGCACTAAATTCATAATTTTGTAAGAACATCACCCAAATGTCATCACATCCTTTTATTAACCATCGATTCCATATTTCAAATTCCATGGATATTCCATTCCATTTCCACATTATGATCTCAATAGACGACAATAATCCAACTAGAAAGAAATTCTATCTTTTTACCCATGACATGTTAGGCACCGATATAAGAAGTAAGCAATGATCCAACTCATGCCATCCCACCGAAAAAGAAATGGAGATCTCTGTATATAATCCCCAAAAATTGATTTATAGCAAAGGATGTTTTCTGAAACTCTAAATACACATCCTCTTACCTAATTACTGGGACCACTATCAATCACTAGAAATGGATGACGTTATTCCCTCACTTTGAAAATTGATCTCATTAATCTCCTAATGATATTGGATCATGTAAGTCCTTAGAATTGATGTCTATCAGCAAGGACACTCTCACACTCTATAGGGGTTGATTATTTAATACCCTCAACCAATGAAAATTTGTACCATCTACTTCAATTAGGGTAATCCATAATGAATTCAACTACTCTAAATCCTCCTACACCAAACGAGCATGGGAATTGTTATTAAGGAAATATTCCACCAAAATTCCCTTTCATGGGTTATAGACTATCTCAAAGTCATAGTATTAAAAGAACTCATATCATCACCACCATATCATGATCATGTGTCTCTACATGATGACATACTAAATAATCCGGTAGTCAGAGTAAACCAAAATGTTTTATCCTAGAATATAGTTCCCCTATATCCATATACTGAAGACTAATCATGCAAAATCTAGGACATGGGTCTTGTAGTTCTACTTTTGAGGTATCAATGTTCATGACCCATATGTGATCATTACCTACCTATGAATAAATATGTAGTCGATCATAGCTATATAGGCATCAAAATACACTATGCACTCAATGCCCTCATTCAATATATCAATACATAATAACTCATAATACTCACCCTCAACACCTAAATGTATACCTAAAACAACATAGACCACATAAAGGAATTCTGTATTAAGTATAGGAAAATAAAAGGTGAAGATATCATTGAATCCGTTACACAAATCCCATATAAAACACTTCATAGGAATGAAAACTCTACACCAATGAAACACTCATGGGTGGTTCCCATATAATGATTATATGAAAAAACATCAGTAATGCTTAGGGGGAAATAGTAGGTCTGGAAAAAAATCCTATCTCTCAGTGTTTTTCCTAATAAATCAAAGACCCATAGATCATGGTATTTCCCATATGATATGCCTAAATAGATATCATTGTGGTCTATGGAATTTTGTTAATGAAGGAATCAATATCTTGACATAGAGGTAGTCACAAAACATCCACAAGGAACACATCTATAATATTTTCCATGAATGAAATAGTATATATTTAATGTAGTGAATACTATGAAAGGTTGTATAATTAGAAAATAATGGGTGATGCGTTGTATCTACCCTCTCAAAAACCCAGTCACTCTACCATGATATCTCTCTCCCCCATAAAGGACAATCTCATAAAACTGGTGACAAGGTATGTGAATCATCTCCAGTGACAGTCACTATGCGATAAGACCATGTAAATATAGTACATAACCAATAATACATCATATTGTCTCATTTTAATGACAAAATAGACCCACAAGAAACATCCTCCACCATGAAATGGCTCACACTTCTGGAAAACAAAAGAGATCAAAGAATAATTCCTTGTATGAACCTCAAGGAAAAGCTGCAAGGATAATATCTCAAGTAGGAGCTCGATCTATCATAGAAATAGAAGTGATACGAGGGAATGAGATGAACCAAATTCTTCCAGTACTGATCAAATAGTATAATAAACATTGATTTAACATCAGATAAACTAAGGATTTTGCGGGTCAGAAGCCTCCTAATTCTACATATACCCATGACCCTGACCGATTGCTACCAAAGAATGACGTGGGACTCCAATTAGTGGTGGTGGAAGGAGACTATAATTTTTTACACTACCTACATCTCCTCCTATTGGTTCCCAACCTGCACCTCTAAAAGAACCACCAACCTTGCGACCACCCTGCCCTCACTTGGGAGATCCATGACCATAGTGTTGCCTATATCATGGTATTATTTCATCTATTTTTCTTCTATAATCTATATATTGGGTCATCAAATCAGGTCACACTTTACCTCACACATCGTATGAATAAAAACTCACCGATATGGGTTTCCCCTGTCCCTAGTGTGGGCCCTATTCTATATGACCACATGCATGTTTCTAACCCAATGATGTAATTCTTCATCAAGATATTTCTCATTGGAACTTGGTAGATTCTTCATATATCCCATCACAATAATTCCCACAACCATCTTCAGATGACTCATTTCCCACTTATAAGAATACCTCCATCACCATTTCATTCTCAAACACTTCAAGAATAGTAGGAATACATAAGGGTTTCATATTGGTATGAATTCCTCTGTGGATAACCTTCTTAAACATCCACTCCTAGAAGTATACATCAAAAATATTGTTGAGGGATTATCACGTGAGGTAATTAAACTGTAGGGAATACTTAGTAACTATCATCCCTCCCAACTATAGCTCTAAATGATTATGGATCTAAACTGACCATATGCATGAGTGGTATTAATACGCACAAAAAGGTTTTGTGGATTTATTCAATGAGAGTGTCGACCCTTGTTTCATTTGTCTGACTTGATTCCACTTGTGGTTAATATGTCCATGGAAAAGGATGGATTCCAGTGCAACCAAATGATCTATAAGTGGATACATAATATTGAAAACTATGAACATAGAATCAAGGGAGTTATCCACTACAAAAAGATCTGGATTACCACTAATCCTTTATGACTTATAGTACTTGAAGGCTAGTATTATTCTAATCCTTAACACACCATCATCTTACTCTTCTAGTAAGATCATCTACTCAATAGGTGGGTGAGTTTATATAGTCCAAATAATTGAAGAATCTCACGTGATGGAACCTGAATTGGGGAAACGTTACTCATTTAATCATCATCCAAATCCGCAATTGGTAGACTAGCACTCTATCTTCATGAAGGAATCATGAAAATTTAATCCATATATAGAATGGTCATATGAAAATATATATATGTGTGTGTTTTTGGGTGTGTGTGTATGTGTCTGTGAAGCTAAAATAGTAAGGAAATTCAAATAGTCAATCCCATATGATATAGGTACCCCTATTCCATGGAACTGATTTATCGGTATTCCCTATCCAAAACCAGGTAATCAATGTCTTGATGTATGTATATGTTGGTGGTCGCATGAACACTAATTTTCCTATCTTGATAGATACAATCAAGGATATATGAAACTATTTATCTATATCTAACCCAAATACTCATAAGGGGAATCCCTGAGAACTATTACACAAAAAAACAACATTAATACCTATCTGTCATGACCCTACCTACTAGGATCTGAGTTGCAAATACCCCAATCTCACATACATGGGACAAGGGATGGAGACAAGCACTAAATGTGATAATTTTTTATGGTAGGAATTTTTATAATTATATGTATGTATAGACAATACCATGTTAATGAATACATTGAAAATAATGATACCAACAATTGAATCATCTAGATAAAAAATCATCCAAATAACACCATTTAGGAAATACAAGAGTACGATAGCATATAATAGAAAATGTAAAATTGGAAAATATATACCTATTAAAAAATATTTCCCAACCTAAAAAAATCTATAAATATATTCCTTGAGAGATAATAACTCTAGATATTCACACCATAACTATTATATGCATTCAAATTCACCAGGGTACCACTTTGATTATATGTAATTGATGCTGACTTATCTTTCATCAGCATAAGATTTTACATGTGAGGGGAAATCCCATTCATTGGTGAGTTTACACAAACCAAATTGGATGCCCAAAAGTTAATGGTCGAGCATTAAGAGACACTAAATAATTAAACTAATGAACCCATAGTAAGAGAGTAATTAAATTGAAAAACAAGGATAAAAGTATGTATAAGCTCATAAGAAAACTCGTATGAGAGAGAAGCCATCATTGTTATCTTATAACCTAGCCTAGGAAAAATTTATACCAAATATTCCATAGGGCCATCAACAATAACTTACATCTCAGGTTTCTATCTGAAGAACCATCCATTCCACTAAACACCATACCACTCTATTTAATAGCATAGGAATCATAATCTATAGGTAGAAGACCCATGCTAATGAAAATTGGAGTTTTACACTCTAATAGTATAAGAACGACCCAAGAAATGTCCATGTAGGAATTTTCCACTATAGAAACCCATACTTTACATATATGGTTAATACTTCAAATTTGAATCATACTTATTACAACATATAACAAAACCATGAAAGGACCGTATAGGTATAGTGTCTTTAGAAATTGGGAAATATAAACGACTGGTTCATAAATCATGTACATTGTCTCCCATTTATTTCATCATATCTATAGTCCCTTTTTGGAATATCTTACTTAATAACCTTCTTCCTGACCTGGGGAAAGAAAAAATACAAAAGGGTGAGCTTGAATTCTCAATAAGGGTAAAAAAAGAAATATCAATCGCATCAAATTTATAAGAACATAACATTTTGGAAATCTTACCCTGCAAAAGAGATCATAATTTCATAACATGGGATAAATCATGGTAGTGAAATGTAATCCCAATAATCATAACTTAAAACATGAAACTTTTTGTAATACACACATAATCATAGAGAATCATTTCTTATTAGTCAAGACTCATAGCCAAGACTATCTTAGTGGACAAAGTCCATTTCTGAACCGAGTTCACTCCTCATTTCAGTCCTGTTTCACTAAACCGGTTTAACCTGCAGTTCCAGCCATGTCTATCTCATGAGATATAAAATCTTTACCCAATTAATTGGAGAGATATATAAGTCCCACCCATCTTATAATGATACCGTTCTTATGTCTTCCACAAAATCATAAACCATACATTATAGCATAACCCATGTAATAAAAATGGGAATCTTAAACATCATGACATCATAAAACAATTCATATAAGATAAAGGAATTCATAAAAATATTTCCATCACAACATAATCAAATCAATGTAACAATAGGGATATAAATAGAACCCTATATTATCTTAGATGGAAAATAATTTTGATAAAACACTTGAACTCCATTCTTGGGGAAAATATCCTTTCTACTTAAAAAACATTTTTCCTTTCTTAACATGTCATACAATTTTAAACTAAAAGAAGTTGATTAAAAAAATTGAAAACTTGTAAAATAAGATTCTTGGAAATAATTTTTTAAAAATCAATTCATGTCGTATAAGTTAAAAAACATTCTTCTCGTACTTTTTTCGGAAAAGTCAAAAATTACCTTGTATGAAAAACGACAAAAGATTCCTTTCATATCTTTTAATAAAAACTCACCAAAGGTTAAACATGGATTTAAACAATTGTAGGTGGATGGAAATAATATTTCATATTGAGGAAACATGGATGTGGATGATAAAATACACCCCAGTAACTACCAAAGTATAAACAATCTCAGATAAAAATGAGATTGTGATATTTTCCCTTACCATAGGTCCGATATGGTTTGTATGTGTCCGAACCTCCTGTATAATGATTTAAATAATTTTATTGAATTATTCCAGAATCATAATTATTGTTATGATATCATATATGGTCATATTATTAGCTTCTTATTAGTAATATTTCATTATTACTTGTTGTTCGGGTGTTTATTACTTTTTTGTTCTTATGCGTGTTTTGTTGAATAAATTCTTATTCCTCTTTATAGGATATAGATACATCATTTAAATAATGATATTAGTGTAATATATATCATATTAATTAATTCAATTCATTCAATTCATTTATATAATCATTATTCAATGAATATCATATAGAACGAGTTGCATCACATCGTCGAGACGTTTGGTCGTACATACGCACAAGCGATGATATCGTTCCCATGATCATGGAATTGTATTGAAGTGTATGTATACTATTTCAGAATCCATTTAACTTTACAATAATAATATATAGTTATTTATTTGCACCAGTATACCCATCCAAGTAAGGTGGTGGTGGAAAACAGATTACACCACGGCGTGGAGACGGTATTCCGTATGTACGCACACGCGGTGATTTTGTTTTCCGTAGGATGGATAAGAGGTGAAATAGGGTTGTTTCATATTTATAATAACATATCAGTATATTATGCATACTGATGTTATTTTCTCATAATTAAACAAATAAAGAATAGGGAGTAGAAGAAGAATGGAACTTGAAGAAAACTGTAGAATGTATTACCTCTTTCTCGAAGTGCCTCCTTTAAACTTTATCTTAAGGCACTAGATTTTGTCTTTTGAGAAGACCAGTACCTCTAGTAGGTTTTTAAGGAAGTGGGGAAGTTAAATTGGCAGGGTTTGGCCGAGCTTGAAGGCTCAAATTGGTGTGAGGAAGAGAGGGAGGAGGTGCCCTTTTATAAGGGAGGAGAAGGGCACCTTTGGAAATTGTGGAAATATTATTTTATTATAAACTTATATTCATTTTCAAAAAGTCCAAAAATCATTAAAGATGAAGATAAGATTACTCATGGTTGAAATAAAATCATCCAATCATAATTGGACATGTTTTGGAAAATATTGTAATCATTATAATCTTATTTATTTAAATCATTTATTAATACGGTAAAAACTTTATCATTATTGTGTCATAAATAATTTAATCTATATGGCGTCTAAAAATTATAAAACAAATATAATTATGTAGGAAATATTTTTAGCTTTCCAATGAATATTTATATTCTAAAATATAATTTATATAACCCCTTGTAAAAATTAATTACTAAACGATTTTTGTTAATGTCAATTTTGTCTTTACATTAAATTAATTAATCCAAATTGTCATTGTCACTACCAAGTGGCTAAATGGGGTCCCAAAATCAACCCAAGGATGCCCATGGTCGGCCAATACTCATCCAATAAGGTTAGGACAAGTGTAAAGGTAATTTTGAATTATTATAATATTATTTTAACCTTCAATTTCCCTATTTACACTACTGGAAAAATGATTTTTCCCAACGCTTCTATACCAACGGTTTGTAAAAATCGTTAGTATAGGTACCCTTTCCCAACAGTTTGGCCAAACCGTTGGGAAAGCCCATTATTTGGCCACCTTTCCCAATGGTTTGGCCAAACCGTTGGGAAAGGTTTGCCTATCCCAACGGTTTGGCCAAACCGTTGGGGTATGCTGAATTTTGGACCACCTTTCCCAACGGTTTGGCCAAACCGTTGGGAAAGGGTAGCCTATCCCAACGGTTTGCCCAAACCGTTGGGATAGGGTGTCCACAATTCAACCTTCAGCCAAAAGTACCCCAAAAAAACAAGGCCTTTCCCAACGGTTTGCAAGACCGTTGGGAAAGGTCCTTTGATTGTTTTTGGAATCTACCTACGGAGAACATTATATAAATCAAAATTTAAAATAATCAGAAAAATACATATATATATTTATGAAATTATGTTAACAAAAGTCATGTTAGGTTAGTGGTTAAGTCATTCCGTTATAAACTAGAGGTCCTGGGATCAAATCCCACCGGATGTTTCTTTTTTGAAATACATATACCAACGGTTTTGAGAACCGTTGGTATAGATTTTCTAATTACTAATACCAACGGTTTTCAGAACCGTTGGTATAGACCCTATACCAACGGTGTTCCCAAAACCATTGGTATAGACCTATTGTCACGGCTTAATTTCCAATGGTCCTCCAAACCGTTGATATAGTCTATACCAACGGTTTGGGGACCTATACCAACGGTTACAAACCTTTGGTATAGGGTATTTTTCCAGTAGTGTTACCTTTAACCGTTGTAAATAAACAATTACCGTAGTTACTATTCATAATATCAAAAAAATAAAAGTAACCTATTAACATAATTTGGACCCACTGATTCCAAATATTGAATCCATTTTTCAAAATTCAAAATACAGAAGTTGCAGTAATTAATTTAAAATTAATCCCGTTGTTAAGCAAATGTGTTTTAAAAGTTAAAACATTGCCAAAGATTGAAATGTTTTTACCTATGAATTCAATGTAAAATTAATGCTAATGACATAAATTATATTAAATGGTAAAAATATATTCTATTTATACTTTAAAAACATTCAATATTATAATTTACCCATATAAAGTATTGCGATTAAAAAAGTTGTTTTTAATTAAAATATAGCCTGTTTTTACTATTCATTAAAATATGAAAGTTATCAGAATAATATGAAAAATTTATCCAAAGTAAATTTTAATATACTGATTCTAAAGAAGAATTTTATTATGTCAAATTGAACTTATAAACTTGTCAAAAACTATATTTAATGTGGGTGCACCATCAAAAGGCGGTAAAACCGCATTTTTTGAAAAATATTTCTTTTATCCAAAAAACTGATTTTGTTTTCATACCTCATTCTAGAAAATGTATAAGATGAATTAAAATGTAATAAAATTCGAAATTAAGTTTATACTATTCATAATGGATAATATTATAATATATCATTTTTTAGTGAAACGCGTTATTGCGTACAATGCAAGCTATCGAGGAAGGCCGCAGTTGCGTGTAAAGAAAGCCAATCTAGTGTTGTGTGTAGTGAAAGATTCCTTTGGTGATTTATATAACATAAAAACAAAATATTTCTCATAAAAGTCTCGGGTGTTACATTGTACCCCCCTTAAAATTAATTTCTTCCTCGAAATTCGTCACTTCCTAACAAATAGATGAGGACACCTCTCCCTCACCATATCCTCAAGTTCCTATGTAGCTTCTTCTAATTGGTGGTTCCTCCATATAAATTACACCAAGAGAGTGGTCTTGTTCCGTAGGACTTTTTCACTATAATCCAGAATCTCTATCGGCTATTCTTCATAAGAAAGACCTTGTTCCAACGGTACAACATCAGAGCTAAGTACATGTGAAGGATCAGGTATGTACTTTTTCAGGAGAGATACATGGAACACATTGTGAACTTGAGATAGATTCGGTGGAAGCGCCAATCGGTAAGCTACCTTCCCAACACGATCCATAATTTCAAAAGGACCGATATATCTAGGGCTCAACTTTCCCTTCTTTCCAAATCTCATTACTCTTTTCCAAGGAGATATTAGTAAGAACACTTTATCACCCACTTCAAACTTTAGGTCATTTCTTCGGTTGTTGGCATAACTTTTTTGTCGACTCTGAGCTTCTCTTATGTGTTGTTGAATAGATATGACCTTTTCTACCATCTCATCAACAAGATAAGGTCCAAATAGCTTTCTTTCCCCAACTTCATCCCAGCAAGTTGGAGTCCTGCATTTCTTTCCATAGAGAGCTTCATAAGGAGCCATCTGAATACTGGAGTGAAATATATTATTATAAGAAAATTCCACCAAAGGTAGGTGTTGATACCAACCACCTTTGAAATCCATAGATCAAGCTCTCAGCATATCTTCTAGAGTTTGAATTGTCCTCTCACACTGACCGTCTATCTGAGGATGAAAAGCAGTGCTGAAACTCAACTCTGTATCCAGAGTATGCTGAAGACTTCGCCAGAACATTAAGGTAAACCTAGGATCTCGATCAGATATAATAGAAAGTGGTACTCCATGCAATCTTACCACATCCTTTACATATATCCTAGAAAGCTGATCCAGAGAGAAATCCTCTCTAACAGAAATGAAGTGTGCAGACTTTGTAAGACGATCAACTATGACCCAGATATAATTATTTCCTTTGGATGTTTTAGGAAGTCCAGTGAAAAAGTCCATAGTGATGTTTTCCCATTTCCATTCAGGTAGGGGTAAATGTTGTAACATCCCCTTAGACTTTTGTCTCTCAGCTTTACCTTGCTGACAAACCAAGCATCGAGAGACATATTCAGCAACATTTCTTTTCATGCCATCCAACCAGAAGTACTCTTTCAGGTCCCTATACATGTTCGTGCATCAAGGATGAATAGAGAATGAATAACTATGAGCCTCATCCATAAGCTCCATCTTTAATTCTGGAATGGGAAGAACACAAAACCAATTCCTGAACATTATTATCCCATCACAAACAAGGTTGAATTCAGGAACATTTCTCACCTTCTTTTGTAACTTGACATCTTCTTTCTGCACCTATTTAATCTTTACATGTATAGACGGTTGAACGTTCATTTGAGAAAGATACGATTTTTTCCCTTCCATTATAATTCCAAGATCCATCCTTTGTAAATCCATAAATATTGGATCTTTTGTGATCCTCATCATGGATAAGCTAGCATGGTCTTGTTGAATTAATTCATCTGCCACCTTGTTTTCTTTCCTAGGGTGGTAATGAATTGAGCAGTCATAATCCTTAATCTGCTCCAACCATCTTCTTTGGCTCATATTCAGCTCCTTTTGAGTGAAAATATACTTTAAACTTTTATGATCAGTATAAATGTCACACCTTTCTCCATAAAGATAATGCCTCCAAATCATTAATGAAAATATTACCGCAGATAACTCCAAATCATGAGTTGGGTAATTTTTCTCATGGATTTTCAACCGTCATGAGGCATAAGCTATCACCATATCATTTTGCATAAGAACACACCCCAATCCCTTCTTGGATGCATCACTGTAGATCACAAACCTTTCTCCACTACAAGGCAGTGTGAGAACAGGTGCACTGGATAACCTTCTTTTCAACTCCTTGAAATTCTCTTCAGATTCCTCTGTCCAAACAAACTTAACTCCTTTCCAAGTCAACCTGGTGAGTGGATTAGATAATCATGAAAAATCTTTCACAAAACGTCAATAATATCCAGCCAAACCAAGAAAACTTCGGATCTCTGTTACTGTTGTTGGTCTCGACCATCTTTCGATAACCTCCATTTTTGATGGATCCACAGATATCCCCTCTTGAGATTATGTGACCCAAAAATTCAACTTTTTGAACCCAAAATTCATACTTGGTTAATTTTCCATAAAGCTTCTATTTTCTTAGGGACATTAATACAATTCTCAAGTGATCTTCATGTTCTTCCTTTCTCATTGAATAGACAAGAATATCATCTATAAAGACTACCACATACTGAACAAGATATTCTCTAAAGACCATGTTCATCAGATCTATGAAGATAGCAGGGGCATTAGTAAGACCAAATGGCATCACTATAAATTCATAGTTTCCATAGCTTGTACGGAAAGCCGTCTTTATTATATCCTACCTTTTGACCCTTAACTGATGATACCCAGAACGAAGATCAATCTTGGAAAAGTATTGAGCGCTGAGTAGTTGGTCAAATAGGTCATCAATGCATGGGAGACGATATTTGTTCTTGATAGTGATCTTGTTAAGTTCTTGATAATCAATGAAGAGTCTCATTGATCCATCTTTCTTCTTAACAAACAGAACTGGTGCTCCCCAAGGTGATGCACTAGGGAGTATGAATCCATTATCAAGATTCTCTTGGAGTTTTTTCTTCAGTTCCTGCAACTCAATTGGGGCCATTCTATAAGGTGTCTTTGAAATAGGCAAAGCACCCGGTATGAGATCTACTGAAAACTCAACTTCATGATTTGGCGGAAGACCTGGAAATTCCTCCATAAAGACATCTTCAAATTCTCGTACAATGGGCATATTATTAATCATGAGTTTCTCTCCAACCATTTGAGATAAATAACCTTCATTTAGTGGAATCAAGACCCATAAGATAGAAGAAATTTCCACTAGAAGGTTATGTTCATCCTTGCATCGATAGACCATCATAGATTGATCTGGAATATGAAATATGACTTCCCTTCTTTGTAAATTGATATGAGCTCCATATAAAGAAACCCACTCTATGCTAATAATCACATCAACTTCCACTATAGGAAGGATCAAAAGATTTGCAGGAATTACTTTCCCACAAACTTCAATCGGAGAAGAATTGTAAACTTTTGATGCGACTATTGTGCCATTAGGAGTTGTCACAGCCAACTCAACATCTAATTGTTGACGTAATATGGTGATACCCTTAGAAAATTATTCATAAATAAAAGAGTGGGTGGATCCAGAATCAAATAAAACATTTTCTACTTTATAGTGTATGATAAGTGTACCTCTCAACACTTCGTTGCAGTACTCCACATCGCCGATAGTAATTTCATGTGACTTTCCTTTGCCTTTGGCCTTAAGATTTTGTTGATGTCGATCATCATCATCAACCCTTGGATTTGGGAATTCATTGGCGTAATGCCTCATCTCCTTGCACATGAAACATTGAAGTGTATTAGGTTCATTTTGTGTATCCCTTCCTTTGTTTACATCATTAGACATCTTCTTCCCATTATTTCGACATTCAATTTCCCGATGACCTTCTTTTCCACACTTATAACATTTTCTTATCCCCTTAAGACAATTTCCTCCACGTTAATTTCCACACATTGAGCATAAGGTAAAACTCATATTCTTTTCAGTGTGGTCTTTAGATTTTCCTTTGAATTCCATTTTCCTCTTCTTATCAAACCCATGTGACCGATGGGTTACACCAATCTCCATCTCAACCTTGAGAGCACATCGAATAATTTCCTCGTAGCTATTGAAGTCTGTTATGGTTAATGCCCTTCGAAGACTTGGTTTTAAGCCACTAAATAATCGATCGATCTTACTCTCAGGTTGGATAAAAATTCTGGAAGCGTACCTTGCAAGCCTTGTAAAATTTTCTTCGTAGGTACCAACAGATTCATCATCCTTTTGCTTCAGTTCAAGAAACTCCTTCTCCATCTTTGTTTGAAGAATACAAGGGAAATACTTATTGAAAAAAAAGTTCTTGAACTCGTCCCATTCCATGGACTCAATTTCATCCCTTTGCCTCATATTCTTAATAATATTCCACCATTGATCAGCATCACCTTCCAAACGATACACTGCTAAGATGACTTTATCATGTTCATAACATTGAAGAACTGAAAATATCTTTTCAATGGTACTGATCCATTGTTCAGCCACTAATGGATCAGAGGACCCACTGAATGAAGTTAGATTCTGCCTCATGAAGGATTCAACAGAATGTTGCTCCTTCCTTTGGTCATTTGTAAGTCCTGTATGATTCGTAGCTTGAGAAATTTGTGTGAGCATGGCTACAAGATTTGGCATTCCAGCTCCCATATCATTTGGTTTCTCAAGGGGACAATCATTGCATTGCCCATCGCATTCTGCATTAACACGGTTCCTTCGGGTTCCAGCCATTGACTAAAACCAAGAAGAATAGTGTGAGAAAAACTAATTTTAAAAAGAAAACCACATAATCAAGAACAAAATTTTACACCTAAGGTCTTATCATAGGTTGTTCTTGGAAATTTCTAAAACACTAAGATTGTGTTCTATGCTTAGAAATATCCTTAGGTTTCTTACTAAGGCTTTCACATCCTAGATTCCAAAGGTTGACTATACCTTTCCTATGATACCAACTATAGCGACCCATACTTTACATACATGGTTAATACTTCAAAATTGAAGTATACTTATTACAACATATAACAAAACCATGAAAGGACCGTATAGGTATAGTGTCTTTAGAAACTGGGAAACATAAACAACTGGTTCATAAATCATCTACACTGTCTCCCATTTATTTCATCATAACTATAGTCACTTTTTGCATATCTTACTTAATAAACTTCTTCCTGAACAGGGGAAAGAAAACATACAAAAGGGTGAGCTCAAATGCTCAGTAAGGGTAAAAAAAGAAATATCAATCGCATCAAATTTATAAGAACATAACATTTTTGAAATATTACCCTGCAAAAGAGATCATAATTTCATAACATGGGATAAATCATGGTAGTGAAATGTAATCCCAATAATCATAACATAAAACATGAAACTTTGTGTCATACACACATAATCATAGAGAATCATTTCTTCTTAGTCAAGACTAATAGCCAAGACTATCTTAGTAGACAAAGTCTATTTCTGAACTGAGTTCACTCCTCGTTTCAGTCCTGTTTCACCGAACTGGTTTAACCTACCGTTCCAACCATGTCTATATCTTGAGATATAAAATCTTTACCCAATGAATTTGAGGAATATATAGGTCCCACCTATCTTATAATGATACCATTCTTATGTGTGCCACAAAATCATAAACCATACATCATAGCATAACCCATGTAATAAAAATTGGAATCTTAAACATCATGACATCATAAAAGAATTCATATAAGATAAAATAATTCATAAAAATATTTCCATCACAGCATAATCAAATCTATGTAATAATAGGGATAGAAACATAACCCTATATTATCGTATATGGAAAATAATTTTGATATAACACTTGAACTCCATTCTTGAGGAAAATATCCTTTCTACTTCAAAACCAATTTTCCTTTCTTAACATGTCATACAATTTTAAACTAAAAGAAGTTGATTAAAAATAAACTTGAAAACTTGTAAAGGAATATTCTTGGAAATAATTTTTTAAAGATCCATTTATTTCTTATAAGTTAAAAAACATTCTTCTCGTACTTTTGTTGGAAAATTCAAAATGTACCTCATAGGAAAAACAACAAAAGATTCCTTTCATATCTTTTACTAAAAACTCACCGAAGGGTAAACATGGATTTAAACAATTGTAGGTGGATGGAAATAATATTACATATTGAGGAAGCATGGATGTGGATGATAAAATACACCCCCAGTAAATACCAAAGTATAAACAATCTCGGATAAAAATGAGATTGTGATATTTTCCCATACCTTAGGTCTGATATGCTTTGTACATGTCCGAACCTCCTGTATAATGATTTAAATAATGTTATTGACTTATTCCAGAATAATTCTTATTTTTATGATATCATATATGGTCATATTCTTAGCTTCTTATTAGTAATATTTCATTACTACTTGTTATTCGGGTGTTTATTACTTTTTTGTTCTTATGTGTGTTTTGTTGAATAAATTCTTATTCCTATTTAAAAGATATAGATACATCATTTAGAGAATGGTATTAGTGTAATATATATCATATTAATTCATTAAATTCATTTATATAATCATTATTCAATGAAGATCATATAGAACGGGTCGCATCACATCGTGGAGACGGTAGGCCGTACGTACGCACAAGCGATGATATCCTTCCCATGATCATGGAATTGTATTGAAGTGTATGTATACTATTTCAGAATAAATATCACTTTACAATAATCATATATAGTTATTTATTTTCACCTGTATACCCATCCAAGTTAGGTGGTGCTGGAAAACAGATTACACCACGGCGTGGAGACGGTATTTCGTATGCACCCACGCGCGGTGATTTCATTTTCCGTAGGATGGATAAGAGGTGAAATAGGGTTGTTTCATATTTATAATAACATATAATAATATGAGTGATACTGATGTTATTACCTCATAATGAAACAACTAAAGAAGATGGAGTAGAAGAAGAATGGAACTTGAAGAAAATGGTATAAGATATTACCTCTTTCTCGAAGTTCTTCCTTTAAAAATTATCTTAAGGCACTAGAGTTGGTCTTTTGAGAAGACCAGTACCTCTAGTAGGTTTCTAAGGATGTTTTTAAGTGAAATGGGCAGGGTTTGGCATAGCTTGAAGGCTCAAATTGGTGTGAGGAAGGGAGGGAGGAGGTTCCCTTTTATAAGGGAGGAGAGGGGCACCTTTGGAAAGTGTGGAAATATTATTTTATTATAAACTTATCTTCGGTTTCAAAAGGTCTGAAAATCATTAAAGATGAAGATAAGATGACTCATGGTCGAAATAAAGTCATCCAATCAGAATTTTACATGTTTTGGAAAATATTTTAATCATTATAATCTTATTAATTTAAATTATTTATTAATGAGGTAAATACTTCATCATTATTGTGTCATAAATAATTTAATTTATTTTGTGTCTAAAAATTTTAAAAAAATATCATTATGTAGGAAATATTTTTATATTTACAAAGAATATTTATAGTCGAAAATATAATTTATATAACCCCTTATAAATATTAATTACTAAAATACTTTTGTTAATGTCAGTTTTGTCTTTACATTAAATTAATTAATCCAAATTGTCATTATCACTACCAAGTGGCTCAATGGGGTCCCAAAATCGACCCAATGATGCCCATGGTAGTCCAATACTCATATAATAAGGTTAGGACAAGTGTCGTGGTAATTTTGAATTATTATAATACTATTTTAACCTTGAATTACCCTATTTACCTTTAACCGTAGTAAATAAAAAATTACCGTAGTTACTATTCATAATATCAAAAAAATAAAAGTAACCTATTAACATAATTTATACCCACTAATTCCAAATATGGAATCCATTTTTAAAAATTCCAAACACAGAAGATGCAGTAATTAATTTAAAATTAATCTCGTTGTTAAGAAAACGAGTTTTAAAAGTTAAAACATTTCCAAAAGATTGAAATGTTTTTACATAAGAATTCAATGTAAAATTAATTATAATTACATAAATAATATTAAACGGTAAAAATATATTCTATTTATACTTTAAAAACATTAAATATTATAATTTAACCAGATAAATTATTGCGATGAAAAAAGTTGTTTTTAATTAAAATATAGTGTGTTTTTATTATTCATTAAAATATTAAAGTTATCAGAATAATATGAAAAATTTATCCAAAGTAAATTTTTATATCTTTATTCTAAAGATGAATTTTATTTTGTCAAATTGAACTTATAAACTTGTCAAAAACTAGATTTAATGTGGGTATGCCATCAAAAGGTGGTAAAACTGCATTTTTAGAAAAATACTTCTTTTATCCAAAAAACTGATTTTGTTTTCATAACTCATTCTAGAAAATGTATAAGATGAATTAAAATGTTATAAAATTCAAAATTAAGTTAATACTATTCATAATGGCTAATATTATAATATATCGTTGTTTAGTGAAACTCGGTATTGCGTATGACGCACGCTATCGAGGAAGGCTGCGGTTGCGTGTAAAGAAAGCCAAGCTAGTGTTGTGTGTAGTGAAAGATTCCTTTGATGATTTATATAACATAAAAACAAAATATTTCTCATAAAAGTCTTGGGTGTTACATCCACTCTAATGATCGTGGTCTCATGCCCTCACATCATTGTTGGGTGACACTATGATAGTTCATAGTGGAACCATTCCATATCTTAGGATGAGGGTGCCACTCTAGTGGTAAAAGAACCATTCCCTAAAATATTAAGGGGGTTCTACAATGACAGTTGGAAATAGACCGATTCCCCACCCCACGCCAACATGAGGTTTTCACTCTAGTGTTCAAGGAGTCATTCCCTAAAACCATAAGATAATACTACTCATATAGTCGATAGTGGAACTATGCTATATCCCATCATTAGGGAGTCACTCCTATGGTAGAGGCCCATTCCATGACACCACATTAGGTTGCCACTCAGATAGTCGATAAAGGAACAATGTCGTATTCCAGCCAGATGGTGTAAGTCCAATCACTCTAAGGATCATGCCCAATCACTACCACCGTCAATCATTTACTAAAGAATAATCATGAATGGAAAATCTCACATCAAATCTCAAAATACTCTTAGAGGTCCACCATCATGTTTTGAATAGAAATACACTCTAGATAGGCTACCTATGGGACAATATTAGTGTTTAAATGAATGAGATCCAAGATGTAATAGTTTCTTCAATGGAGGAACATGACATGTAAGGGGACCCAAATGACATGTGTTATATCACTGATACCTAGTCATGTCATCTTCAGTACATGGATCACTTTTAAGATATGCCTACATGAAGTGTAATTAAAAAAATGTTTTGTCTCTACCATGGGTTGATTTGTGTTCTCCTAGTCAAGTTCGAGTCCTTCGGTTGAAGACAACGTACACTGGTTGTTTCCCAAGGAATGAATATTTCCATGCACTCAATGAGTACACACCATATCTCTAGTATAGTGTAAGATAATGTGGGAATGTCCCACAGGGAATATGAATGGTTACTCACCGAAAAACCTTAGTCACGGGAGCTAGGGGCCTACACACTATTTGTTTGTATGAATACATCACATGTAGTATAGGTTTCCTAAGAATAAAATATTTGTTCTTTATATTCCAGATCCACATCCATTACCCTGATTTCTACCCATCAGCCACCTTAAATTTTTGTAATACATCTTTGGCTGTTATTTTCAACCATTTGTATGAAATAAAATTAAATAAAACTCACCCGTAAGAACACACTATGTTCTTCCATTTTTCATCATCTTGGATTAATATATCTGATCCAAAAATCCATTTCATCCACCTACAAAACATCTTATACCATTCTCAAGTCACAATCCCAATAATTTTTTGTAAATCTATTGTTAACCTAATGTTATGATAATAATGAATCCTTCTCAACAATTTCAACATCTGGTTCCCATAGGGAAATTCTGAAGAACAAAAGGAACGATTCGGGAAATGAACACAATGAAAATTTGATATAATAAATGGAAATGAATTCTTGTCCAAACAATTAGAATTGGAATTTTTGGGAATATAAAACATGTCACTCTAGTCTAAATCAAATAAAATAATTTAAATATAATAATAGGGTGCATACAAAGGCTCAAATTTTAAAAAAAAACACTGAAATAGAAATTGATCATTCACGATAATTTAATTATAATAGAAGAAATAGGAAATTAAATAGTCTTAAATTGAATTGGGACAATTTATGTAGAATTACATGATCACCAACAAAGGAGGTATGTCTTTTGTGCTTTCTACATCTCAATTGTACAAGATCTAGTTATTTTTCATTGCTTAATCACAAACCACAAATGATGAATGGTGACTCCTCCTCTAAATAGTCCCACGATTATGAAACTAACAATGTAGATTTTTCTAATATAGTTTATTTATTTGATTAATCATTTTTTAAAATTAATACTATAAATAAAACTATACATTTGTTTTAATTAATCCAAGTAATCTATGGTCACTTTTTCTGAACGCACTATACTGGATGACATTTGGTTATGCCTAGGGTAAAACTCATATTCTGGATTCAACCATGGTCCAAATTCTTTGATCCAAGACACTATTTAATAGTAATATTACTATTTATGAAAATCCATGTAGGACTAAAATAAAATATTGTCTTTAATAATATTCATTTCAGGTAGACCAGGGTTGTGTGACTTCTTATTTCTAGGCTTTAAAAATATTTAATGATATATTTCAATGATATAAATAAACACTTTGGTGTCTAATTATATTTATGTCCTTTCATGGGAGAAATGATGATCAAATTATCCCATTAATATGAAGTTTACGACAAAAAATGAATAATTTAATTTAATGGAAATACTAAATAAAAAAACATTGGATGGAAAAAGGTGTTTCATTTTTTAAGGTACATTATTGAAGAGAAAATAAGATAAAATTTTAATAATGTAGTTAATAAATTAATTATGTGTAGAAATTTGGTTCATTGGAATTTTGAATGTTTATTTGATAAGGATAATTTATCTAATTATTCAAATCTCGAGAATTATCCACAAGAATGTACCACCAGTACTCTAGTGTTTCAAACTCAATTATAATGGAAATTATTCTAACATATTTAAAAATATAACATATACTAGAGATATGGTAAAGTCTTATCTGATTATTGTTATAACAAAATTTTAATAATAGAATAATTTTCTATCTATATCACATTACCACTTCAATAATTATATGTTGAATTAGATGCACCAAATCCAAATTGTACGATGATTGTACCTCAATGAAATTATTCTTCTAAAAATGATTATTTTATAATTTTTCTTCCTACATAACTTTTTATTCTTCATCTAGTTGAAATTGGTGTCCTTTTTGCATGTATTAGATCTTTTTATATAAATTTTATATAAATTTTAATGAAATAGAATCCATATTTTAAATTCATAATGATCATGTGATTAGTTACTAGATTGAGGATTTATAAATGGTTCATATGAAAAGTACTTCTATTTTATTGTTCATTATTGTTATTTATAGGGGGTATTTATCTATAATTCTAGGAGAGATACTCAACATCACTAAAATTATTATTGTATAGATGCTTATTTATTTCATCTTTATGTGTCACTGAGTGTATTTCTAAATCTTGTAGTATAGTTTTCAATAGAAATCAAACATGATTATACTTTTATTTCAATGTCTCTATGTATGATGGACCTATTAGAGTTATATGATTATAAGGAACAAATACATGAGAATATTGATAATGTAATCATCATGTCTAGATATTCATAATATGGTGCACCAGTATTATATATATATATATATTAAAAAAATGACAGAATAATGATTCTCAACATTGATTATTGAGAAATTAACAAATTCACGATCAATAATATTTATCATTTATTAATTTTACTTAATTTTGAAGAGTTAAATATTATTCCAATATTTTACCTCTTTATTAATAATATGAATTGTGGGTTGAATGTTTATGATAAAACTATATGAACCTCATATATGATGTATCTACATAATGAATTTATACTGATGAAATTTGGAGTTAATAATGAGCCTATATATTCTTGGATGTAATTTATTGGGTTTTTTAGAATTACATAGTTCAATTTATGGAATTATTTATAGTTGATATTATTATATACCCAGTTATTATTTTAGATAATGGAGATAAATTGAGAAATATATAGAATACCCTAAAAAAGATTAAACAATATTCCAAATTTAGTATGTTTGGATAATAGTTTCCGAAAATATCATTGTTGGGACTCATGACCACAATTTCTGGAATATAAATAGATCCTTCTAAGATGAAATAAATATAATTTTGACCTAAACCGACTAATATAACTATGATCTATATATTTCATGGAATGGATGAATATTATTGACTCCCTATAAATAATGTATCATGGAGTTACAATTCACTCACCTTGCTATAAATATATAGAGTTATGATCTTTGGATAGATGAATATGACGAAAATATTTTTTGGACAAATATAAGCTATGTCTAGGAAATGATAATAACACTCCCCTATTATAGAAAAACTGTTTGTGGTCTATAGAGACCTATTAAAGATTAGATTATGATGTATTCTTATGAAGAATGACATGGTGATAGATTATTCCTTATTACATTTCATGGTTAGGATATTTTCATTCCTTAATATGAGTTAGCATTGTTAATTTTTATAATGAATATATGGATGCATTATTGTTATAGTAAAATGTGTGATACATACCCAAATTGAAAAATTCTAAAGTATATATTCACCAAGCCATATATCGATATCATCCAAAGTATATGGTTGTAATTTTTTAATGAGTATGAATGTTCAATACATTAACTCCATGGGAAGGAAACCAAGGTGGTAAAATCTTTGAATGTAAAAGACAATACATGCATGTCAATGTTGAGTATCTCAAAAGATCAAATATATATGGATTTTCATAGGACTAAACTTGGAATATTTGTAAAAGGGAATAAATAAATTCATATTAACATGTGTGTTCATCCATTTATCCATTTAATATCAATGAGGAGTAGCAGGAATATTTATACATCAATAAAATGGTGAAATGTTTTCCTAATTTCAACATTGATTATGAGGAAATGGTGTGGTTATAGAATAGGTTATATGTCTTTATTATACAAAAATTGATATATTTTTTGTTTGATAATGCTCATAGCTAATCCTTATCTATTCATACATGAATTAAGATGATTATTGGAAACATTATGTATCATTTCATGTTTGATAACATGAAAGGATAAATTTAAATCAATAAATCTAAATTCATGTTATTGTACTAAGTTGATAAGGAGAACAAGAAGTGAAAAGTGACTTTAAAACCATTACATATACATGTAAGGGAGTGGAAAAAGAACTCAATGGATTTCATCATAGTACTTCACATGACATATATAGGGCATAATGCTATTTGGGTTGTCGTGTGTTGCCTTATGAAGTAACCACATTTCATTATTATCAGTAATGGTAACTCTCTTGATAGACATTTCAATTTATACATTATATTATTTTCACTATTTCATAAAGTATTATTTTCAATTATTTCTGGTTGATATCCACATTTTATATCAAATATTTATAGAATTATTCCATAATAGCTATGGACAATGTGTTGTTTCATCACTTCTTATCATCCTAATTTAAAAGTAATTTTTCAATGAAGAATTCAAAACCTACAGTATATTCTCTGACCATGTTATCATTTTTGAAATGTTTTTTTGATAAAAACATTACACTTTTCAAATTCTCATATAATAATATATATCACTATAGAATTATGATGGGACTTTCTAATCTCTCTACAAAAATAGTTATATAAATCCTATATATTAGGATGAAGTTAGATAATGGAATCTATAGGGAAGTAATATATCTAATAAAATCTATGTGAATAACATTAAATCACTTATCTTGGTATTTAAGATTGATATAAATTTTATTCTAACATTTTTCATTTAGAAATGGAATCCAAATTTATTAATAAGGTATTCTAATGATTCTATCGATTTGTGGATGTTATGAGATATAGAATTAATGGAATGTTGATCCCTAGTAATATTTTCATGTAAAATTGTTGAGAAAGTACACCCCTAATACATAATATTTACATAACATAGATGCTATACTCAAAAGAATAAATATTAATCTAAAGATAAATGAGTAAATATATTTGTTCGTATCCATAAAATTATACAGAATAAGCACTTCAGTATTTTTTTTTGGATGAATACCAATTTTATGATAGATCTATGGAATCCCGATGATATCGCAATGTATATGTATACACATTTTTTCATCATAATGATCAAAATTAATTGGAAAAATTCATTTTTATGGGGAATATTATCTAGCATTTCATGATGGTATATGTATCGGTTTGAAATAATTTTGAATTTTTTTATCTCATTATTTAAACGCAATCCCAAGCCTAAATGAACAATGATATACTATCACATTTATAATATAGTTATTGGAGCACAGTGTATTAATATGTTTAAAAACATTTTGAACTATATATAGTGAATATTTCATTAATATTAATTTATTTATCAATGTATAAGAAATAGTCATTATATTTTAATAAAATCACTTTATAAATAAAATTCATATTTTATTAAATATCTATATTGTTCTAAGTGTGACGAATTTTTAGAGAAAAAAATATATTGGGAACTATTAGAAATTTATTTTAATTAAATTCATTCATATATTATGAATAACCATTCATTCATTAGTAATATATTGATTAGGAATAGATATATATTCATTTGAAGGTAAAAAGTGTTGTTTTTGAAAAAAACTATCTTTCTATGTGGAATGCATTTTTCCATAATAAATAAAATAAATCACTGTAAATAAATTATATGAACTTAATGAATACAATATATATTCATTAATTTTTATTAACATGCATCTATTTTTTTTTGTAAGAATGTAATGATAATAAATTTGGATGTGTCCATAAAAACTCTTTTTTAAGAAACATTTGCATTACACTTCTCACAATTATTTATAATTTTTTTTTCAAATTTTAGAAATTAAATTTGATTAAAAAATCCAATTTTTGGAATACTCTTCTTATGATCAAGTAATTTTAACACTATAATTTTTTATCACAATTAATAATTAAAACAATAAACAATTTTTACCAAAGATACGGTTAGAAAAAGTTAATGAATAGGATTAAGGTAAGAGAAAACTATAAAAGTTTAGCATTTATATATACTATTGTTGGATGATGTTTTCACCTTATAATATCTTAACATTTAAATATTGGTTATTTTCTTCCACTACCCCATGATTGTTATAATATAGTTTTTAACTCTTCTGTGTAATTCATTGTCTATACCTCCCATGATTTAAAAATGGAACCCATTCTCCTTCATTATTTTCAAACATTAACATTGATGGATTGGAATAAATCATGATAAAAATAATCCTGGATTATTTAAATTATCTATTTTTATCTTATTATTACTCAATATACTATTATATGAATGCTTATGATTTATGATAAATACTCTCTCAAAGAAGAGGTAATCATCTTACAGAAAAATTTCAATTTTTATGTCTTCTTCTATATCCTATAAATAATTGTTATCCCTTATAACATCATTAATCCATATAATAAATATAAATATATTTAATATTGATTATGGTGTAACCATTTTCCAATGCATTTATATAAAATGGGAAATTAATGTGTTGATCATTCATACATTTGGCCTACCGGCTCTATGTAGGTTTATGATTCATTTTCCATCAATACATCATATTTATGAATATAATTATGAAATTAAAAAATACTTATATTTTATAATTATGATTTTCTTATTACAATGTATTATTTAACATTATCTACTAATTATTTATAGAATATAAACACAATTTTCATTCGTATATACATGCGACCCGCACAATGACTAGCGTATATCAATTTCAAATTAGTACCATTTACAGATGGTTCAAAATAAGTATGTAAGAAATATTTATGATATTTTTACCATTATTATAATATTGGAGATAATGTTACCTTTATCAATATGCAAGTCCCCTAACATCCGAATTGAAACATACATGAATGACAAAGCATTTTACTATAGCAATGATGGTGATAATGAAATATTTTTAGTGAATCGGTAATAAGATGATATTAGTAAATGATTTATGGTTTTATTAGTATGAATATGGTCATCATATAAAATTATAATAACACTAAATTTATTATATATGAATTTATATGTATGATGAATCAAATAATAGTTGAGTTAATGGTTTTCAGTTACAACCTCACTTTTTACGGGGAATGTTAATTCATAAATATATAGTAATGAAATTATTTGATCTATACTGCATTAATATAAATTTTCACTTATCCTATAGTGATATCTAAATATTAAAGGGTTTTATTTAATTTTCCTCTCTCTATAAACTCAAAATACTTAATGATTTTTTAATTATAAATGATTTTATTTCCCTCTATTGGTGGGAATATTTTCCTTTCAACCACATATTTTTAACATTGTTTTTAAAAAAATTATCATTAAAGTTAGAAAATGATTATAAAATATTTTTTAATAATTTTCTTAATTTATATGATTTTTTTTCTATAAATCTCATCTTCATTTTCTAAACAAGGTACTTTTTACCAAAGGTGGCCATGGAATCATTATTTCAATGTTTACCGCAGAAATTAATTTTCGTACTATCACGATTAAAATTATATTGGAATATTACATTTCATGTATTCATTATTTTTTCCATAGAAAATTTCATTCAAAACATTCAATAATTTTTGAAATTTGAAATAAGGGATTTCAAAATTAAATTTGTATTTTCCTTAATAAATGACCTGATGATATTTTTATGTTATTTTAATCAATTTAAACATATATTAGTGTTACTTATGTTTCAATAAGGATTTAACCAAATATTACTATCCTTATTATTTAATATTTTTTATTTTATTTATAATGATGATATCATTATGTAACCATTATTTACTTACACTGTTTAAACAATTAATTAATGAAAATTTTATTATTTATATTTTGATATACATATGAATTGATTATAATTTCATGATAGTTGGGTGTGTTTTATCTCTATAATTAATTAAGTAATTAATACTGTTTCATGATCTCAAAGGTTGCATGAATAGTTAACATAAGCCCAAAATATTGTACATGGGTTTTTATCACATTGATGAAGTAGATACTAGGGTTGTTATCTCAAACCTAACACATGAAGAATATCATAATGTGTTTCCTTGATATATGACTTCTATTATTATTATTATACCACACTTGTTACAGCTCTCTCTATAACATGATATTATACATATTATTTTTTTTGGTTTTATAACGTTAATTATTAAATTATTCATGTACTACGATTTTAATATTCATTATTTAATTATTTTTATTTAATAATTAATGGGTATTATTTTCAAATTTAATGCTCATATTATCACACCCTTCGTCAAACAACCAAAAATTTAATATAATGAGGGAACTTTCTATTATATTCAAACTGTTAAAAAAATTCACATTTTAATATATTCATGGAATGATAATTTTAATTTGATAGGTTAAATATGGAGTTTTAACATACAAAGTCAATATGTGCCAAGAATGAATTTTTAATATTTTCTCAATTAAGTAAGATATTATGAATAATTAAAAATATAGTATATAACTATTTATAATATTATTTATAATTTGTTTCATAATATCTATAATAAACCATTTATTTACTATCATTTTTTATGAAAAATTATATGATAGTCTTGAGGTATGGAGGTATATGGATAAAAAAATATTTTTAAGGCATAATTTCTTTACATTTTAATTATGTAATAAAATATTTTATTATAAATGAATTAAAAAAATATATAATATATATATATATGTTTATATGATTTTGATTCCAATTTTTTATTATTAGTAATATTCTTAATATAATAATGTATGATTCTTGAAAACGCAGGTATGGAAAATCCTTTTTTAATTATTTTCTCTGAGTTTATTTTTGAGTTATATTGTACAACATCTATAAATTGAATTTGAATAACTCCATTTTATATTTGGAATAACCATAATTAATATTAATTAATTGGGAAAACTTAATTTTTAATTATAATGAATAGTAATAACTAAATATCACTATTAATGTTAAAATGAGTTAACCTAGGGTTAATATAAAAAAATGAGGTTCAAAAGGACATAAAAATATGAGAACTTATTGGTGTTCTAGATTTTGACCTTATACATGTCTCAATCACAATATTTATTGAATTGAAACATAATTTATATATTCTTAACACTCCCAAAGGCATTAATCTCAACAACACCATGCGCAAATTTCTCCCTAATATCCTTAGAAACATTCTATAGGTGTTTTTATTCCCAAAATATAATCTACATTGACTATGATAAGATATCCAAAGGAGTTTTCATTAAAATAATTTAAACATCTTCACCAAAAAAAATTTTCTTAAGATATTCATTTTCCACATCAATAATGCATTAACATTTCCATTATAATAAGACCAGTATCTTCTATTTACATGGATTTCGATTAATATTTATCCTTATAATTCCCTATAAAAGGGAAAAAATAACCATTTCTCTTGTGTATGGTGGACTATTTCCATGTGAAATGGTTTAATTTTTTTTATAACCAATTGAAAAGGATAGTCATAATGATAGAAATAATCTATATATATTATACTTATGAAATGATATTGATACTATGAAATTAACCTATCATCCAACTCTTTTACATTTCACCAACTAAGTTAATAATAACATTACTCATGCATACATATTACCAACTATCTCAATGAATCTTTTTGATTAATTTTCCATGTCATAATTATAAGAATTATTCTAAACAAGTATCTAATGAAAAAATATGATACTGAAAACATTAAAATAATTTTTGAAAGAATAGAACAATTTTCTATTTTAATGAATCAAAACATTGATGAAAATACATGCATATATAAATGAAGTAGTTATCTCAAGAAATAATGGTTATAAAAAATTGGTGAAAATTTGGAATAATAAAATAATATATGAAATCATAAATATTATTATAATTCTCATAAACAATTAATAACATTTTTAAAACAATTATACATTAGTTTAATGCATTTTCGACTAAAGGAAGGTGTGTCGTATTATATTTTTCCCTAATTTCCATTACATTAATTAATATTTTTTATTATTAACCTATTGTATTTTATGCAGTGTTTATACATACCCATTGATAAATTTTCAATTAATACCTCTTTATTCATTATTATTATATATTCAATTCATTTTACTCGATCATGGGATCAAAATTTAAATTCTATGAAATGGGAAACAACAAATTTTATAATCTCACAATATTTTTTGATTGAATATATTTATAGTGATGTAAACATATTATTTTTCAATCATAGGACCAAATAATTTTATTATCTAAAATATATTTAAGGACTTGTCATATTTTATTCCAAATTTACCCATCTTTTTTGTTTAAATCATGTTAAAAAATGTTTTAAAGAAAAATTTATTTTATTTATCTAAAATTTGAAATATTTTTATACCATGTACATATGATTAAAAATTGATTTAAAATTTTACATTTTATTAATAAAATTATTTATTAAGAAAAAATAATTTTATCCTCAACTTTTTAAATGTTATAAATGTAATATTTATAATATTTTCAAAAATATTCACATTCGATTTTCTATACAAAAATTCAAAATAAATATTTTTAACTTATAAAAATTTAAAGGACGTCCCCACTACCATAATCATTTTCTAAAATTTGACTTTCATTACATGTTTTAAATTTATTTAAAAATAAAATTATTTCATGAAATATTATTTCCAAAACTCGCAAAAAAATTAATTATTTATCCAAATAAAGTAATATTATTAAAACCATATATTTATAATGAACCAATGTTTAAATATTATCCCTTATTTATTTATTGGTAATACACATTCCATTAAAAAATCACACTCTTATAATCATTTTAAATTAAATTTATCTTTAATATACAAATTATTTGTATGAAAGATTTTATTAGTATATATTTAATATACCATTTTTATGTACAATGCTTTTTAATAATTTTATTTGATTGAATTGATAAAATACTTATAAATATGTATTCATTAATTAATAAACATATTTATTTATAAGTCATATTGATTATAAAATTATTTCATCAGTTAATATTTGAGGAATTCATTAAAACAAAAATTATACTTGGGTCCTGGTTTTCAATAGATCCTAGATGAATCGAACGATATCATGAGGAAAATTAGTTGGACAAATTAAACAGGTTTATCATTTATACAAACCCAAAGGTTTAAACAATAATGGTGTAAGGTAATAATTAAATAGATATCAGGACGACTGATATCATTCCATTCAAGATAAAGCATTTAATTCATTGATAATTAATTTACTATAATCGATGATAGTACTTCATTGATATTAGCGATCGATTCTCTTCAGGCACAACATATTTATTAAAAGGAATTTGTTTTAAATTATTTTATTTTATAAATTGATTACGGATAATTAACATTTCTAAACATACAATGTACATAACACATGAAATTAATTTTAAACCATCCTTATTTTTTCCCTTTCCAAAGGATATGAAGAAGAATTCTTCATATGAGTTTTAAGATTATGAATGTTTTCAAATATAATAAATTATATTTTAGTTGAAATGAAAAATGGGTATCATGTATATATACGTCTCTCCGATAATATTATAATGATTGGCCCTCTGAGATTAAACATGTAGTATCTATGAAAATTTAATAAAGCAATCATAGGTTCTAGGATACTTGAGATATGGTTGTAATCCTTCGGACTATATGATGTTCAATTGAAACAACAAGGGAATGATTTATAAAATCACTAGTTATGAATCATAGCCCTATTTTGGAATTTTATGATATCTAAAATTATGAAATAAAATCCTAAATTTTTGGTATGATATATATTATATGGGTTTTTTTATGAAAACTACATATGAAAATAAAAAAAGTTGATATAGTTTTGGAACATATGTGTCTAGGGGTAATAACATAAAAAAGAGTTTTTTAATTTATTCTTCTCTATAATTCTATTGATCAATGTTTCTTTGATTTCTACACATGTTGTTTGAAACTCCATGGGGACATGATTTAATTAATTTAAATTTACATTAAAAACCATTTTAAAGGATCTGAAAAAGAATTTATTATTTAAACATATTCCAAAACAGTAAATAATAATGATTCAATATTAACTATACAAAATATTCGAATTTTTTTGTATAGTATAATCAATATTTATACTTATAAATTAAAATTTTAATTCATGATGTTATGAAATAATTCAATATAAGTCATTTTCTATTAATGAATCCTGGTAGAAATATGGGAATCAATTCTCATGGTCAATATATAAATTTTTCTACTAAGTCAGTTAATACAAATAGTTTTAGATCTATTGATATCATTGAAATATTAGGTAAGTTCCATAGTTTATGTCTCAAAACAATTCAAATATAGAGAAATAAGATTTATAATGGCATGATAAAACTATATTTTTTCATTTCATGTGATAGAGTCCCCCATCATTTAGTGGAACTATTAATATAATGGTATTGTATCAATGGATTAAGTCCCCCAAAAAGATATTTCTAGCCATGTGAGATGATGGAAATTTAAAAGGATATATTTTAATTATATAATCACAAAGGAGTTACTGATCAATTGTGATCAATTATCCAAAATAATATTTTGGGAGACTATATATAACACATGGAAAATATATATTTTATTGTTTCAAACATGGAAAAATATTTATCTCAATAGAAACCAAGTAAAATGAAGAGAATATTCTATATATTAATGAAAAAAGGATAATATTTTTTAAAATAGTATGAGGCTACCGTTTGAATTGTATCTTCGTATGATTAAGATTTCATTTACACAACTGAATACAATAATTACCATTTCATTGATGTTTTTTTGTCATCTCTCGAAAGGGAACTACTTTCTAAAACATTTTAATCATACAAAAAAATAGTTTTATCCTTCCAAAAATAGAGAATGAATTCTCAAGAAAATAATTAATAATATTGGAAAAATATTAAGAAACTATATGAACCCCATCATAATGTATAGACGTCAATTCAGAATAATAAAATTATCAATTCCTATCAGGTTATGTTTCTTGAATGAATCATCCAAGAAAGTACATGAAGGTAAAGGGGTTTTGTTACAAGTATAGTGAAAAGATTCATATGGATTATTAATGATAATAAAAAATGTAGATCTCTATGATAAATATCATGAACTGTAATAAAAAGAGATATTAGTTAGACTAATGTCCCATGCATCAATGAAATCCACCACAAAAGGGTGAACGTGGAGAGGGATATTTTTATCTAATCATTATAGTTGAGTTTGATGTACCAAAATGTTTTGTGGTAATTTCTCAAATAATATCCTCAAATTCAGGTAATTCATTATTTTATTTAGGATCATCATATTATTTTATACCATCCACATTTTACAATAAAATTACATAGTTCCATAGCATCTTTATAAGGGAGTTGGCAGTCCCAACTCCTAATGGATGTTTGGATACCAAAGTGATGTGTTAGGTAGTTCCCATTATTGAACAAAAAGTGACATTATTTGAGGAATTTCTTATTATTCATATAATTCAGTATGATAAAATCCTTTTCATGGATTGGATTTCAAAATACAATGAAAAAATTTATTTAAAAGTGTTTGAAATTACCATTCACGATATTGATTTGGAATTCATTATCTTTAGGGAAATTATTCTTCATTTTAGTCTTGTATACATCCTCCAATAGTAAGAATCATGAATTAGATTATATAGGATTAATATAGACAACAAACTATTGCTGTAAAATATAATATTTTAATTGACATGGTAGATATTTTATAGGAATACATTGACGTATTTCCTATGGAATTACCTTGACATACACCAAAGTCTAAATTCAAGTTTTATACTAGTTTAATGCATTATTTAATAATTATATTAATGTATCCTTATATAATGGACACTATGAAATTAGTGGAGCAAAAAAAATAGAGTATTTTGTTATAAGGTACTTATTCATCTTACTATTTTCCATTGGCATTCCCATATTGTTTGGTTGTGATGAATGATGGATCGACAAGGTTATGCATTGAATATAGGGTAATAAAATCTATTATGACACATAAATAATAACATTTACCTCTTCTTGGTGACTTAATTGATCAAATTTATCAAATAATTCTATTTCCATGATTGACCTAATTTTTTGGGTTTCACCAAATGTTAGTTAATAATGTAGATATCATGAAGAGGTCATTCAAATATGGTATAAACATTATGAATTTCTAGTAATTATATTTTGATTGATAAACATATAATATATTTTTATGTATCTAATGAAAATTTTCTTCAAAGAATACACTGATAATTCTATTTAGGTATTCTCTTATGATAACATAGTGTATTATATATTTTATATGGACCATGATAATCAAATGTGGAACTTTATTGAGAATCTTGATAGAAATGTGTCATATTTGAAATTTGTCATGTGTGATTTATTTATTTTGGATGATTCATTTCATGGAACGATATTCTCTAAGTATAAAATTTCAGTTGATTCTATGAAAAAAAATTCAGTCAATGAATTGACTACACCAATAAAAATGCATGAATAAAATATTCCATTTGTTTGTAAGGTTTTTATCTATCAACTTTTTTTAAATCACATCCTATTAACCATCATGTTAAAAAAGTGCACACATAATTGACTTATGTTTACAAGGATAAAAGACTTTTGAATGAAGTTTTGGATAATTAAAGTTGATATTAGTGATTGATCGTATTATAAATATACCATCAAAAAATTCTAGGTTTGTGATATTCAATAATGCATTTAAAAATACACACGGTTGATTCCATATATAGAAAGATTGTCTTATTTCATTTGATGTAATTCATTTAAAAAATGATGTATATATCGATCCCCCTATCGATCTAGAGTTGGTCAATATAATATATTCATTGTATATATGGAGACATTATTTCTATGGTGAATCTTGTAAGATATACAGATAATATAAGTGCCAAAAATACAAAATTTCATAGTTTTTATGTATAATATCAGTCTTTTATGGATCAAATTTCTTGTGGATTATGTTTTCTCTATAGACTAAAACCTAAGGAAGGAAAATAAGGAGGCAGTTTCCTTAAGTTGTAAAATCATGGATTTTTGTCTTAAATAAATATTGATAGGTGTCTTAAGATCATTGTTCTATTAAATGTGGATATGTGGATTTTTTTAAAATGGGCTACATCACATATCATTAAAATTAATTCCAACCCATCCTTATTAGAAATGTTAAAATGTATAAAATATGATGACTATAATTATTAAATGATAATTAATTTTTTGAATGACTGTAAATTGGAATATTTCATTCGTGAAGATGGATTAACAAAATTTACAAAGATATTATATGTTTCATCTATATAAGATATAAAAATGGAATTTTAGGATGATTATAACAGGCTAAATATCATTATACAACATGGTAACACCAATATGAATTTATAATTGAGGCTATATTCTTTATGGGGTATTAAGAAATGTGAAATTACAAATTATATATGATGAATCTTAGGTTTTGAATATGTTAATGATGAGAGACAGTGTCCTAAAGGACTCGTGAAACCCGTATGTATCTCTATGTGGAAATAATATTAAATTTGAAAGGAATTTGGCACATGAAACCCTTGGAATCTATGAATTAATGATTTAATATGGGTAATCATTGATCTTCTTACCGAATATGCACGTTTTCTTATAATAATTAAATCTTATCCTCTTTAGTGTCTTATATTATACTACATGTATGATGATAAATAAATTAATGGTACACCACTTTCGATTATATATGACCATGACCCATGATTTATATAAACATAAGGAGGATTCTTCAAAATGATGATGATGTTGATCATTATTTCATCACATCTTACCAACCTAACAAAGTTTGACAGTCGGAATGGTTATTAAAAAACTAGAATTCTTTTTGAGATAATTATCAAATGAATTAAAATTTAAGTTTCATTGTTATTTAACCAAGGTACACTATTCCAAAAATAGTTGATTCCATTCATGCTTTCATATTGATCCTTATAAAGCGTTATATGGTAATATATTTCATGCCCTATATTTTTAGGAAAAATTTATTGAAAGGAATCATGTAGGAAAAAAACAAAAAAAAAGGAGATAATGAGAAGATAAGGCCTAACCTGAATCATATTAATGTTGTTCAAAGAAGTAAAACTGTAATGTTGATAAAAAGAGGAAATATTTTGAAATTCAACATTGGGATCACATTATATTGAATGTAAAACCTTGAAATGGTGTTTTATGGATTGGTAAGAAAGGTAAAATGATTGTAACACCCCGAGATTTTATGAAAAATATTCTTTTAATTTCATTAATGTCTTGTGTTGTATTCTACACCAAGATTACCTTGCGCTATATACAACACCATATTAGCATGCAGTATACGCGACACTATTCTTGGATCGTATTACACACAATTTTGATAATAGTTAATCTACACAACATTGAGTATATATATATATATATTCAATGTATAAATGAAATATGGTTGGATTCTGTTATACAAAACAACGAAGGATTCTTACACAACACACAACCCTGACTTGGCTTACATTACACGCAATCGCGACCTTCCTCGATAGCGTGTGTTGTACGCAATATCAGGTTTTACTAAACAACGATTTATTATAATAATATTATTATGAACTAGCCGTTATGAATAGTATTAACTAAAATTTTAATTTAATAACATTATTATTCATCTTACACATTTTCTAGAACATGGTATAAGAACAAAATAAATTTTTCGGGTAAAATAAGTATTTTTCAAAAAATGCAGTTTTGCCGCCTTTTGATGGTGCACCCACTTTAAATATAGTTTTTGACATTTTTATAAGTTCAATTAGACAAACTAAAATTCTTCTTTGGAATCAAGAAATAAAAATTTACTTTGGATAAAATTTTCATATTATTCTGGTAACTTTCATATTTTGATGAATAGTAAAAACACGCTATATTTTAATTAAAAACAACTTTTTTCATCGCAATAATTTATATGGATAAATTATAATATTGAATGGTTTTAAAGTATAAATATAATATATTTTTACCATTAAATATAATTTATGTCATTATCCTTGATTTTACAATGAACTCGTAGGTTAAATAAATTCAATATTTTGCAATGTTTTAAACAAAAACCCGTTTTCTTTCGACAACGGGATTAATTTTAATTTAATTTCAGCAACTTCTGTGTATAGAATTTGGAAAAATGGATTTCATATTTTGAATCAGTGGGTCCAAATTATATTAATAGACTACTTTTTATTTTTGGGCTTTATTAATAGTAGCAACGGTAAATTTTATTTACCATAGTTAAAGGTAAATTGGGTAATTAAGGGTAAATATAATATTATAAAATTATCCTAATACTTTTATTAATACAATTGGATGATTATAATTTGTCCTAAGTCGTATTTGGGTCGAAATGGAATCCATTAGAACCCACTTGGAGGTGATTAAGACCATTAGTTGATTTTATTTAAAGGAAAGTGAAATATGTCTCACTCAACTTTAATAATTAAAGTATTTTTAATATAAGTTTATATAGAATATAAATCAGGTTATAAATACTCCTTTGAAAGATAAAATTTTGTTCTTTTTCATGGTAATTTATTTGTAATTTTTAAGAGTTATTTAATTACCTTATTATCTTATACATTAATGATGCTGAAATTATTTATTTAGAGAAAAATCAATAATATAGTTTTTATTGAAATATTAATACATATCAAAAGGCCCAAAAATCTACACAAAACTTATTATTAGTGTATATATAAACCCTAATCATTCACTGGCCGAATTTCTGACCATTTGGATCCTTATTATGGTGATTATGACACTTATATTATTTTATTTTAAATGATACCAAAGTTGTAACCTTCATAATTTAATAAATATAATAATTTAACTATTGTGATTTTAAGATGATATATTCGAGTAAAAGTATTATTGAGAATATTAATAGATTTATATTCATCATAGGATTTTATTTTTAATTTTTATTCAACATATAAGTATATTAAATAATTATACAAAAATGTTGTAGTAATTATTTTATTAAGAGATAAACAAAATAAATGTTTTTACAAATAATAAAATAAATATTATATAAAATATTTAATGTGATCAAATAATTTTCTAGATACATATGACCTATTATGAATCTATTAAAGCTTTTAGTTCGAACATATCTTCTGTATATAATTTATTTAAATTCAAATAATGAATAGAGTCAAATTTGACACTATTGTTATTTTATAAAAATAACATATTATAAAATTGTTTAAAAAACACAAAGATATTTAAAAAATTATAAATTTAAATTTATATGGTATAAAATGTTATAAAGTATCCAATTATGGACAATTCACAACAAATAAGTAATTAGTTGTTTTAATTTAAAATTTAAAATATTATTACTGCAAATAAAATTAAATTGATTAAATAAAGATAAATCAAGTTGATAATGTTGAAAATAAATTCCTAACATGTCTAAATTTTATTGGTTGATGTTATTACAACCCTATATCATCTAATATTTTTATATGAGTCATTTTTTGAGGTTTTTAAGTGGTTTTAGATTTATTATAAATTAATATTTTTGAGATTTCCAAAGGTGGGCCTCCCCTCCCTTATAAAAGGGCACCTCCTCCCTCTCTTCCTCACACCACATTGAGCCTTGAATCCCGGCCAAACCCTACCAAATTATATTATGCACTTACCTAGAAACATCCTATATGTCCAGGTCTTCTTCAAAGACCAACTGTAGTACCCTAATAGGAGGTCTCAAAGAGACGCTTCAAAGAAGAGGTAATGTCCGTTACTGATTCTTTCAACTTTATTTTTTCTTCCAATTCTTATTATTAGGTTGTTTAATTATTAAGTAATAACATCCATATAAATCATATACTGATATGTTATTATAAGTATTAAACAACCCTATTTCACCATCTATCCATCCTACGGAAAACGAAATCACCGCGCGTGCGTACGTAAGGAAAACCGTCTCCACGTCGTGGTGTAATCTATTTTCCACCACCACCTTACTTGGATGGGTATAATGGTGTAAATAATAACTATATATGATTATTGTAAATTAATATTGATTCTTAAATAGTATACATACACTCCAATATAATTCCACGGTCATGGGAATGATATCATCGCTCGTGCATACGTACAGACTACCGTCTCCACGACGCGATGAGATTCATTATCAATGATTAACCATTCATGAATTATTATAAAGTATATATAATGAATAATAATGAAATATATGACATAATAATGATACTTGATTTATTTTTATATAAATGTATGTCATCTATTTAATTTCATTCAATTCAATAAGGAAATGAAAACAGCACTCATACGTACGTACGGCCTACAGTCTCCATGAACGGTGTATTTCTTTCCATTTATCGATATATTATATATATGTATATTATGAATATATATTATATATAAATCATGTTTTACATTCTGGATATAAGTAATCATGATCTAAGTAATCATATGAATAATTACAAGTTAAAACACGAACGACAAATGAGACGATTTTACCCAAAACGCTACTTTAACATGAATTTACAAAGGAACGGGTAATATAAAGTCATAATTGAACCATATATGATATAATAACAATTAATATGATTCTTTAATAGTTCAATAATATTATTTAAATCATTATACAGGGTTTTCAGATACATACGAAGCATATCAGACCTAAGGTAAGGGATAATTTATCAATCTCATTTTTATCCGAGATTGTTTATTCGTAAGTATTTACTAGGGTTATCTTTATCATCCAAGCCCATGTTTTCTAAAAAAATTTCATGTATTCTTAAATTCCTTTTTACCCATTTTTGACTTTCACGACATGGTATGTAAGGAATTTTTTTTGTTTACCATATGAGGTACTTTTTGACCTTTCCGACAAAAGTACGAGAAGAATGTTATTTTTAACTTATACGGTGTGAACGGATTTTTACGGCTTCGTAACGCCTCATTTTCATGAAGCTTACTCTACAAGATTTTATGAATATTTTCAACAAAATACATTTATTTTAATAGTGCATGGCATGTTGTTAAAAGAAAATTATTTTGAAGAAAAAAGGATATTTTCCTCAAGAATTCATTTCAAATGATTTATCGAAACCATTTTCCACATAAGATGACATTATTTCATATGTGTATGTTTCAAGTAGAATGTCTCTATGATTTAAATGGTTTCAATTTTCTTATGACGAAATGATATCAATTGTTTGTGGATTATGTTATGATGGCATGATGTTTAAAAATCCCATTTTATTACATGGGTTATGCTATGATGTATGATTTATGATTTTGTGGCACACGAAAGAATGATTTCATTATGAGATGGGTGGGACCTATATCTCTCTCCAATGAATTGGGTAAAGATTTATATCTCATTAGATAGACATGGTTGGAATGGAAAGTTAAACCGGTTCAGTAATACAGGACTAGAACGACGAATGAACTTGATTCAGAAAGGGACTTTGTCCACTAAGATGGTCTTGGCAGCAATGCCTTGGCTACTATGGAAATCATATCATGTTCTTAATGGTTGCCACAATTACATGTTTTATTCCCATTCTATTTTATCATTCTTAATGTTTCTTTATGATCTATTCCTTACTTACTTCCATGTTTTGTGTCATTTCTCAAGCTTTTGATGTTTAAACATTATGTTCATGTTTTTAAGATCAAATGTATATGGTATGTTTTATTTTATCCATGCTTACCCTTACTGAGAATTTGAGCTCACCCTTTTTATGTTTTCTTTTTCCCCATGATTAAAAGAAAGGTTTTATGTAAGAAAACTAATGGGGAAGATCTTTATGGGAGATGTTGAAGATCTTTCACCACGATTAGAAGATTATATTCTGAGTTTCCAAAGACACTAAACTATTACGGTCCTTGTGTGTGTGTTTTTGTTGTGTATTAAGTATTCCGAAAAAGTAATGTAATTTCTATGTACGTTAAGCTTCGAGTCTCTACAGTTGGTATCAAAGGAAAGGTTTAGTCAACCTTTGGAAACTAGGATGTGAAAACATTAGTGAGATCCCTAGAGATATTTCTAAGGTATTTCTAGGGATGTCTCTAAGGTTAAGTATGCGTATAGGTTATATTCCTAGAATTGCGCTAATGATCATAGAATTTATCCTAAGATGTTAGATATTGAGGGTAATCCCCCTTTACTATGTTGTTTTCCCTAGCATGATTTTTTCCTCTCACGCTATTCTTTTTGGGTTTTAGAAAATTTCTGGAAACAGGAAGATTCACGATAATGGAGAATATGACGGACAATGGAATAATATTCTTCATGAGCAACCAAATAAAATGGGATTTGGAAGTCCAAACATCATTATAATGCCTAATCAGAAATCTCATAATATGATCAATAATCTCAACTTTGGTAAGTTTCCCAACTCAGATAATAAGAGAAAGATGGAGTTTCATGATGATCATAGAGGAAAGAAAGTTAAATTTCCCTCATGTAAATCATGTGGGAAGAGGCATCAGGGAGATTGTTTCAAAGGTACTGGAAGATTCTTTGGGTGTGGAAAAGAAGGAAACAAAGCCAGTAAGTGCAAAGTAAAAGGTTCAGTTAACACCATGGACAAGGATAATGGTATTGCTACGACATCAACAATGATTAGATGTTTTAAATGTGGAATTTATGGGCATTATGAAAACCAATTCCCTAATGGGAAATCTCATGAAGAGAATCAGCATGGTCATATGGGTAGTATTTATGTGGATGATGATGAGGAGACAACAAATGATATATGAGCTGAAAGAAGTGTTGAAGCTCAGTCGGTTGTTTTAGAAGGTAGTGGAATGATTGTATGTTTATCGAGAGTTATGTTGTATAGTTAATGGTACTATGGAATAAAGAATCATCTAAGGATTTTTACACTATTGTTTCTCCTAAAAGTATTTGAAAGTATATGTTGAATGGTACCAGTAACCATGGAAGGTTATTCAGATATTTTTGTAAAGTAGATGATATGCGCATAATGAAGGAATAAGAAGATAATGAGATGTTTGATTGTATTTATGAGCTCATGATTGATATAAGGACTAAGTGATATCATGGTTTCAGTATATAGAATTTTGTGGATTTTGGTATGTGGAAGGTGTAAACTTTTAACTGCATTCATATTTTCACTAAGGCTTAATGGGTATTCATTTTTCAAGAGAATACATGATTAAGGCCTTAGAATGTTTGGAATGTGACGAACAAGACATATCTTATGATATATGGGGATCAATGATGGTATTAAATCTCTAGTAATCGTTTTCACTATATTATGAGAGTGGACTGCAGTATTATGGATAAGCCTAAAGATTGGAATGGATTATGTTGGACATAAGTTAGTATTGTTTAAGGATAGAAGTTTTTTTGATATTATTGATGGGATGTTATAGTAATATAGTTTTAGAAAAAGGACAACCTGCAGGACGGGCGACAGCTCATCGTGTCGAACAAGGATGTGGGAATCGAACCCACAACCGAAGTGCGACTGGCCTTTATTGCCTACCACTGGCCTATAGGAAGTCACTGGTTAGTAGAAACTAGTTTTATTTTATTAAGTGGTATGATATATGAAGTATAAGTTCATTTTTGGAACCATATATGATTAATATAACCATAAGATGGACTTATACCTTTTGCTAACCTTTTGTTTGAATGATATGGAATGACCCATCATTCTATAACATGATCTGCTAATACATCATGAATAACAAATTCAACTTCATTTCTTTAAGGGATGAAGTGGAAATTGTTCAATTCACGAACAACAGTGAGATTGTACCAAAATCATGCAAGTATTTCTTTTAATTCATCAACTTTAGGGAAATGATCTTGAAAACCAAAAATGTTGTCCTAGTTCCCTTATATCCTATGAATCAGATGGTACCTTAGATCATCACAAATCAATAGCTTTGTGATTGTTGTCTTTTTCATAGCCATGTTCTCTACCACTCTCCATCAGAACTTGATGGTTAGATTTTTCTTCCATATCCATATTTTCACTATGTTCTCCTACATGGAAACCCAGTGATGACTTAATTTGGGTAACCATTACATTTCATACTTTAGTTTTTAAATCCATGTTTTGGTATTCCTTTTTACGATGTTGGTTTCTATTAAACAAACTTTCTAGTAGTAAACCATTTATAACCCCGACGAATTTCGAGGGCGAAATTCATTTTAAGGGGGGAAGAATGTAACACCCCGAGATTTTATGAAAAATATTCTTTTAATTTCATTAATGTCTTGTGTTGTATGCTACACCAATATTACCTTGTGCTATACGCAACACCGTATTAGCATGCAGTATACGCGACACTATTCTTGGATCGTGTTACACACAATTTTGATAATAGTTAATCTACGCAACATTCAGTATATATATATATATATATATATATATATATATAATTTCTGCAACTTCTGTGTATTGAATTCGGAAAAATAGATTTCATATTTGGAATCAGTGGGTTCAAATTATATTAATAGACTACTTTTTATTTTTGGGCTTTATGAATAGTAACAACGGTAAATTTTATTTACCATAGTAAAAGGTAAATTGGGTAATTAAGTGTAAATATTATAAAATTATCCTAATACTTTTATTATTAAAATTTGATTATTATAATTTGTCCTAAGTCATATTTGGGTCGAAATGGAATCCATTAGAACCCACTTGGAGGTGATTAAGACCTTTAGTTTATTTTATTTAAAGGAAAGTGAAATATGTCTCACTCAACTTAAATAATTAAAGTATTTTTAATATAAGTTTATACAGAATATAAATTCTGTTATAAATACCCATTTGAAAGATAAAATTTTTTTCTTTGTCATGGTAATTTATTTGTAATTTTTAAGAGTTATTTAATTACATTATTATCTTATACATTAATGATGCAGAAATTATTTATTTAGTGAAAAATCAATAATATAGTTTTTATTGAAATATTAATACATATCAAAAGGCCCAAAAATCTGAACAAAACTTATTATTGGTGTATATATAAACCCTAATCATTCACTGGCCGAATTTTTGACCATTTTGATCCTTATTAAGGTGATTATGACACTTATAATATTTTATTTTAAATGATGCCAAAGTTGTCACCTTCATAATTTAATAAATATAACAATTTAAATATTGTGAGTTTAAGATGATAAATTCTAGTAAAATTATTATTGAGAAATTTACTATATTTATAATCATAATAGAATTTAATTTTTAATTTTTATTCAAAATATAAGTATATTAAATAATTATACTAAAATGTTGTAGTAATTATTTTATTAAGAGATAAACAAAATAAATTGTTTTAAAAATAATAAAATAAATGTTATATAAAATATTTAATGTGATCCACTAATTTTCTAGATACATATGACCTCTTATAAATCTATTAAAGCTTTTATTTTAAACATATCTTCTGTATATAATTTATTTAAATTCAAATAAATGAATAGTGTCAAATTTGACACTATTGTTATTTTATAAAAATAACATATTACAAAATTTTTTAAAAATCACAAAAATATTTAAAAAATTATAAATTTATATTTATATGTTATAAAATGTTATAAAGTATCCATTTATGGAAAATTCACAACAAATAAGTAATTATTTGTTTTAATTTAAAATTTAAAATGTTATTACCACAAATAAAATTAAATTTATTAAATAAGGATATATCAAGTTGATAATGTTGAAAAGAAATTCCTAACTTGTATAAATTTTATTGGCTGAAGATATTACAACCCTATCTCATCTAATAATTGAATATGAGTCATTTTTGGAGGTTTTTAAGTGGGGTTATATTTATTATAAATTAATATTTTTGAGATTTCCAAAGGTGCCCCTCCCCTCCCTTATAAAAGGGCACCTCCTCCCTCTCTTCCTCACACCACTTTGAGCCTTGAAGCTCGTCCAACCCCTGAATAATTCTCTTCTGTACTTCCCTAGAAACATCCTAGAGTTCCGGGTCTTCTTCAAAGACCAATTGCAGTACCCTAAGAGGAGGTCCCAAAGAGGCGCTTCAAAGAAGAGGTAATGTTTGTTACCGATTATTTCAACTTTATTTCTTCTTCCAATTATTCTTATTAGGTTGTTTCATTATGAAGTTATAACATCAGTATCAATAATATACTGATATGTTATTATAATTATGAAACAACCCTATTTCACCATTTATCCATCCTACGGAAAACGAAATCACCGCGCGTGCGTACGTACAGAATACCGTCTCCACGCCGTGGTGTAATCTTTTTTCCACCACCACCTTACTTGGATGGGTATAATGGTGTACATAATAACTATATATGATTATTGTAAATTGATATTGATTCTGAAATAGTATACATACACTCCAATACAATTCCACGGTCATGGGAATGATATCATCGCTCGTGCGTACGTACGGACTACCGTCTCCACGACGCGATGAGATTCATTATCAATGATTAACCATTCATGAATGATTATAAAGTATATATAATGAATAATAATTAAATATATGACATAATAATGATACTGGATTTATGTATATATATGTATGTATGTAATCTATTTAATTTCATTCAATTCAATAAGGAAACGAAAACAACGTTTATACGTACGTACGGCCTACAGTCTCCATGAACGGTGTATTTCTTTCCATTTATCGATATATTATATATATGTATATTCTGAATATATATTTTATATAAATCATTTTTTACATTCTAGATATAAGTAATCATGATCTAAGTAATCATATGAATAGTTACAAGTTAAAACATGAACGACAAATGAGATGATTTTACCCAAAACGCTACTTTAACATGAATTTACAAAAGAACTGGTAATATAAAGTCATAAGTGAACCATATATGATATCATAACAATTAATATGATTCTGTAATAAGTCAATAACATTATTTAAATCATTATACAGGGGGTTCGGATACGTACGAAGCATATCGAACCTAAGGTAAGGGATAATTTATCAATCTCATTTTTATCCGAGATTGTTTATTCGTAAGTATTTACTGGGGTTATCTTTATCATCCAAGCCCATGTTTTCTAAAAATGTTTTCATGTATTTTTAAATTCATTTTTACCCATTTTTGACTTTCATGACATGGTATGTAAGGAATTTATTTTTTGTTTACCATACAAGGTACTTTTTGACCTTTCCGACAAAAGTACGAGAAGAATGTTATTTTTAACTTATACGGCATCAACGGATTTTTACGGTTTCATAACACCTCATTTTCATGAAGCTTACTCTACAAGATTTTATGAATATTTTCAACAAAATACATTTATTTTAAAATTTCATGGCATGTTGTGAAAAGAAAATTATTTTGAATAAAAAAGGATATTTTCCTCAAGAATTCGTTTCAAATGTTTTATCGAAACCATTTTCCATATAAGATGACATTATTTTATATGTTTATGATTCAAGTAGAATGTCTCTATGATTTAAATGGTTTCAATTTTCTTATGATGAAATGATATCAATTTTTTGTGGACTATGTTATGATGGCATGATGTTTAAGAATCCCATTTTATTACATGGGTTATGCTATGATGTATGAGTTATGATTTTGTGGCACATGAAAGAATGATTTAATTATGAGATGGGTGGGACCTATATCTCCCTCCAATGCATTGGGTAAATATTTATATCTCATGAGATAGACATGGTTGGAACGGAAAGTTAAACCGGTTCAGTAATACAGGACTGGAACGAGGAATGAACTCGATTCAGAAAGGGACTTTGTCCACTAAGATGGTCTTGGCAGCAATGTCTTGGCTACTATGGAAATCATATCATGTTCTTAATCATTTCCACAATTACATGTTTTATTCCCATGCTATTTTATCATTCTTAATGTTTCTTTATGATCTATGCCTTACGTACTTCCATGTTTTGTGTCATTTCTCAAGCTTTTGATGTTTAAACATTATGTTCATGTTTTTAAGATCAAATGTATATGGTATGTTTTATTTTAACCATGCTTACCCTTACTGAGCATTTGAGCTCACCCTTTTTATGTTTTCTTTTTCCCCTGGATTAAAAGAAAGTTTTTAGGTAAGAAAACAAAAGGGGAAGATCTTTATGGGAGATATTGAAGATCTTTCACCTTAATTATAAGATTATATTCTGAGTTTCCAAAGACACTAAACTATTACGGTCCTTGTGTGTGTGTTTTTGTTATGTATTAAGTATTCTGCAAAAGTAATGTAATTTCCATGTACATTAAGCTTCGGGTCTGTACAGTTGGTATCAGAGGAAAGGTTTAGTCAACCTTTGGAAACTAGGATGCAAAAACGTTAGTGAGATCCCTAGAGATATTTCTAAGGTATGTCTAGGGATGTCTCTAAGGTTAACTATACGTATAGGTTATAGTCCAAGAATTGCACTAACGATCATAGAATTTAACCTAAGATGTTAGATATTGAGGGTAATCCCCTTTACTATGTTGTTTTCCCTAGCATGATTTTTTCCTCTCACACTATTCTTTTTGGGTTTTTGAAAATGGCTGGAAACAGGAAGATTCACAATAATGGAGAATATGTTGGACAATGGATTGATATTATTCATTAGAAACCAAATGAAACGGGATTTGGAATTCCAAAAATCATTATTATGCCTAATCCGAAATTTCATAATATGATCAATAATATCAACTTTGTTAAGTTTCCCAACTCAGATAATAAGAGAAAGATGGAGTTTCATGATGATCATAGAGGAAAGAAAGTTCAATTTCCCTCATGTAAATCATGTGGGAAGAGGCATCAGGGAGATTGTTTCAAAGGAACTGGAAGATTCTTTGGGTGTGGAAAAGAAGGACACAAATCCAGTAAGTGCAAAGGAAAAGGTTTAGTTAACACCATGGACAAAGATAATGGTATTTCTACGACATCAACAATTATTAGATGTTTTAAATGTGGAATGTATGGGCATTATGCAAACCAATTACCTAATGGGAAATCTCATGAAGAGAATCAGCATGGTCATATGGGTAGTATTTATGTGGATGATGATGAGGAGACAACAAATGATATATGAGCTGAAAGAAGTGTTGAAGCTCAGTTGGTTGTTTTAGAAGGTAGTGGAATGATTATATGTTTATCGAGATTTATGTTGTATAGTTAATGGTACTATGGAATAAAGAATCATCTAAGGATTATTACACTATTGTTTTTCCTAAAAGTATTTGAAAGTATATGTTGAATGGTACCAGTAACCATGGAAGGTTATTCAGATATTTTTGTAAAGTAGATGATATGCGCATAATGAAGGAATAAGAAGATAATGAGATGTTTGATTGTATTCATGAGCTCATGATTGATATAAGGAATAAGTGATATCATGGTTTGAGTATATATAATTTTGAGGATTTTGGTATGTGGAAAGTGTAAACTTTTAACTGCATTCATATTTTCACTAAAGCTCAATGGGTATTCATTTTTTAAGAGAATACATGATTAAGGACTTAGAATGTTTGGAATGTGACCAACAAGACATATCTTATGATATATGGGGATCAACGATGGTATTAAATCTCTGGTAATCGTTTTCACTCTATTATGAGAGTGGACTGCAGTATTATGGATAAGCCTAAAGATTGGAATGGATTATGTTGGACATAAGTTAGTATTGTTTAAGGATAGAAGTTTTTTCGATATTATTGATGGGATGTTATAGTAATATAGTTTTTGAAAAAGGACAACTTGCAGGACGGGCGACAGCCCATCGCGTCGGACAAGGCTGTCGGAATCGAACCCACAACTGAAGTGCGACTGGCCTTTATCGCCTACCACTGGCCTATAGGAAGTCCCTAGTTAGTAGAAACTAGTTTTATTTTATTAAGTGGTATTATATATGAAGTATAAGTTCATTTTTGGAACCATATACGATTAATCTAACCATAAGATGGACTTATAATTTTTGCTAACCTTTTGTTTGAATGAGATGGAATGACCCATCATTCTATCACATGATCTGCTAACACATCACGAATAACAAATTCAACTTCATTTCTGTAAGGGATGAAGTGGAAATTGTTCAATTCACGAACAACAGTGAGATTGTTCCAAAATCATGCAAGTATTTCTTTTAATTCATCAACTTTAGGGAAATGATCTTGACAACAAAAAATGTTGTCCTAGTTCCCTTATATCTTCTGAATCAGATGGTACCTTATATCATCACAAATAAATAGCTTTGTGATTGTTTGCTTTTTCATAGCCATGTTCTCTACCACTCTCCATCAGAACTTGATGGTTAGATTTTTCTTCCATATCCATATTTTCACCTATGTTCTCCTACATGGAAACCCAGTGATGAGTTAATTTGGGTAACCATTACATTTGAAACTTTAGTTTTTAAAGCCATGTTTTGGTATTCTTTTACGATGTGGGTTTCTATTAAACAAACTTTCGAGTAGTAAACCATTTATAACCCCGAAGAATTTCGAAGGCGAAATTCATTTTAAGGGGGGAAGAATGTAACACCCCGATATTTTATGAAAAATATTCATTTAATTTCATTAATGTCTTGTGTTGTATGCTACACCAATATTACCTTGCGCTATACGCAACACCGTATTAGCATGGAGCATACGCGACACTATTCTTGGATCATGTTACACACAATTTTGATAATAGTTAATCTACGCAACATTGAGTATTTATATATATATATATTCAATGTATAAATGAAATATGGTTGGATTCTATTATACAAAACAACGAAGGGTTCTTACACAACACACAACCCTGACATGGCTTACATTACATGCAATCACAACCTTCCTCGATAACGTGTGTTGTACGCAATATCGGGTTATACTAAACAACGATATATTATTATAATATTATTATGAACTAGCCGTTATGAATAGTATTAACTAAAATTTGAATTTTATAACATTATTATTCATCTTACACATTTTCTATAACATGTTATAAGAAAAAAATAAATATTTCGGGTAAAATAAGTATTTTTCAAAAAATGCAGTTTTGCCGCCTTTTAATGGCGCACCCACGTTAAATCTATTTTTTGACATTTTTATAAGTTAAATTTGACAAAATAAAATTCTTATTTGGAATCAGGAAATAAAAATTTACTTTGGATAAAATTTTCATATTATTCTGGTAACTTTCATATTTTGATGAATAGTAAAAACACGCTATATTTTATTTAAAAACAACTTTTTTCATCGCAATAATTTATATGGTAAAATTATAATATTGAATAGTTTTAAAGTATAAATAGAATATATTTTTACCATTTAATATAATGTATGTCATTATCCTTGATTTTACATTGAATTCGTAGGTTAAATAAATTCAATCTTTTGCAATGTCTTAAACAAAACCCCGTTTTCTTTCGACAACGGGATTAATTTTAATTTAATTTCTGCAACTTCTGCGTATTGAATTTGAAAAAATGGATTTTATATTTGGAATCAGTGGATCCAAATTATATTAATATACTAATTTTTATTTTTGGGCTTTATCAATAGTAACAATGGTAAATTTTATTTACCATAGTAAAAGGTAAATTGGGTAATTAAGGGTAAATATAATATTATAAAATTATCCTAATACTTTTCTTAATACAATTTGATGATTATAATTTCTCCTAAGTCATATTTGGGTAGAAATGGAATCCATTAGAACCCACTTGGAGGTGATTAAGACCTTTAGTTTATTTTATTTAAAGAAAAGTGAAATATGTATCACCCAACTTTAATAATTAAATTATTTTTAATATAAGTTTATACAGAATATAAATTCAGATATAAATTATAATTTAAAAGATAAAATGTCTTTCTTTGTCATGGTAATTTATTTGTAATTTTTAAGAGTTATTTAATTACCTTATTATCTTATACATTAATGATGCAGAAATTATTTATTTAGTGAAAAATCAATAATATAATTTTCATTGAAATATTAATACATATCAAAAGGCCCGAAAATCTGCAGAAAACTTATTATTAGTGTATATATAAACCCTAATCATCCACCGGCCGAATGTTGGACCATTTGGATCCTTATTAAGGTGATTAGGACACTTATATTATTTTATTTTAAATGATGCCAAAGTTGTCACCTTCACAATTTAATAAATATAAAAATTTAACTATTGTGATTTTAAGATGATAAATTCAAGTAAAAGTATTATTGAGAATGTTAATAGATTTATCTTCATCAAAGGAGTTTATTTTTAATTTTTATTCAACATATAAGTATATTAAATAATTATACAAAATTGTTTTAGTAATTATTTTATAAAGATATAAACAAACTAAATGGTTTTAAAAATAATAAAATAAATATTATATGAAATATTTAATGTGATCCACTAATTTTCTAGAAACATATGACCTCTTATGAATCTATTAAAGCTTTTAGTTCTAATATATCTTCTGTATATAATTTATTTAAATTAAAATAAATGAATAGTGTCAAATTTGACACTATTGTTATTTTATAAAAATAACATATTATAAAATTGTTTAAAAATCACAAAAATATTTAAAAAATTATAAATTTAAATTAATATGGTATAAAATGTTATAAAGTATCCAATTATGGAAAATTCACAACAATTAATTAATTAATTGTTTTAATTTAAAATTTATAATGTTATTACCACAAATAAAATTAAATTGATTAAATAAGGATAAATCAAGTTGATAATGTTGAAAATAAATTCCTAAATTGTCTAAATTTTATTAGATGATGATATTACAACCCTATATCATCTAATATTCTAATATGAGTCATTTTCGGAGGTTTTTAAGTGGGTTTAGATTTATTATAAATTAATATTTTTGAGATTTCCAAAGGTGCCCCTCCCCTCCCTTATAAAAGGGCACCTCCTCCCTCTCTTCCTCACACCACTTTGATCCTTGAAGATCGGCCAAACCCTACCAAATTATCTTCTGCACTTCCCTAGAAACATCCTAGAGGTCTCGGTCTTCTTCAAAGACCAATTGTAGTACCCTAAGAGGAGGTCTCAAAGAGGCACTTCAAAGAAGAGGTAATGTCTGTTACCGATTCTTTCAACTTTATTTATTATTACAATTCTTTTATTAGGTTGTTACATTATGAAGTAATAACATCAGTATCACTCATATAATAATATGTTATTATAAGTATTAAACAACCCTATTTCACCATCTATCCATCCTACGGAAAATGAAATCACCGCGCGTGCGTACGTACGGAATACCGTCTCCACGTCGTGGTGTAATCTATTTTCCACCACCACCTTACTTGGATGGGTATAATGGTGTACATAATAACTATATATGATTTTTGTAAATTGATATTGATTCTGAAATAGTATACATACACTCCAATACAATTCCACGGTCATGTCAATGATATCATCGCTCGTGCGTACGTACGAACTACCATCTCCACGACGCGATGAGATTCATTATCAATGATTAACCATTCATGAATGATTATAAAGTATATATAATGAATAATAATGACATATATTACATAATGATGATATAGGATTTATGTATATATATATATTTGTGTCTTCTATTTAATTTCATTCAATTCAATAAGGAAACGAAAATAGCGTTCATATGTACGTACGGCCTACAGTCTCCATGAACGGTGTATTTATTTCCATTTATCGATATATTATATATATGTATATTATGAATATATATTATATATAAATCATGTTTTATATTCTGGATATAAGTAATCATTATCTAAGTAATCATATGAATAATTACAAGTTTAAACACAAACGACAAATGAGACGATTTTACCCAAAACGCTACTTTAACATGAATTTACAAAAGAACGGGTAATATAAAGTCATAAGTGAACCATATATGATATCATAACAATTAATATGATTCTCTAATAAGTCAATAACATTATTTAAATCATTATACAGGGGGTTCGGATACATACGAAGCATACCGGACCTAAGGTAAGGGATAATTTATCAATCTCATTTTTATCCGAGATTTTTTATTCGTAAGTATTTACTGGGATTATCTTTATCATCCAAGACCATGTTTTCTAAAAATGTTTTCATGTATTTTTAATGTCCTTTTTACCCATTTTTGACTTACACTACATGGTATGTAAGGAATTTTTTTTTGTTTACCATACGAGGTACTTTTTGACCTTTCCGACAAAAGTACGAGAAGAATGTTATTTTTAACTTATACGGCGTGAACGGATTTTTATGGTTTCATAATGCCTCATTTTCATGAATCTTACTCTACAAGATTTTATGAATATTTTCAACAAAATACATTTATTTTAAATTTTCATGGCATGTTGTGAAAAGAAAATGATTTTGAAGAAAAAAGGATATTTTCCTCAAGAATTCATTTCAAATGATTTATCGAAGCCATTTTCCATATAAGATGACATTATTTCATATGTGTATGTTTCAAGTAGAATGTCTATATGATTTAAATGGTTTAAATTTTCTTATGATGAAATGATATCAATTGTTTGTGGATTATTTTATGATGGCATGATGTTTAAGAATCCCATTTTATTACATGGGTAATGCTATGATGTATGATTTATGATTTTGTGGCACACGAAAGAATGATTTCATTATGAGATGGGTGGGACCTATATCTCCTTCCAATGCATTGGGTAAAGATTTATATCTCATGAGATAGACATGGCTGGAACGGCAAGTTAAACCGGTTCAGTAATACAGGACTGGAACGAGGAATAAACTCGATTCAGAAAGGGACTTTGTCCACTAAGATGGTCTTGGCAGCAATGCCTTGGCTACTATGGAAATCATATCATGTTCTTAATGGTTTCCACAATTACATGTTTTATTTCCATGCTATTTTATCATTCTAAATGTTTCTTTATGATCTATGCCTTATGTACTTCCATATTTTGTGTCATTTCTCAAGCTTTTGATGTTTAAACATTATGTTCATGTTTTTAAGATCAAATGTATATGGTATGTTTTATTTTATCCATTCTTACCCTTACTGAGAATTTGAGCTCACCCTTTTTATGTTTTCTTTTTCCCCACGATTAAAAGAAATGTTTTACGTAAGAAAACAAAAGGGGAAGATCTTTATTGAAGATGTTGAGGATCTTTCACCATGATTAGAAGATTATATTCTGAGTTTCCAAAGACTCTAAACTATTACGGTCCTTGTGTGTGTGTTTTTTTTATGTATTAAGTATTCCGCAAAAGTAATGTAATATCCATGTACGTTAAGCTTCGGGTCTCTACAATGATCCCCAATACAACATCTCTTTTTCCATTTTATATTAAATTAATGTTCAGTATTATCATTTAGAAATGGGTAAAATCCACTATATAGTACATTATATGATCCATATATCATTATTATGGAAGTACATATTGGACCTAATGTGTGTTCTTTTATTAAATGAAATATAATTTGAACCTGATCAATCTTACTATAATGATACTATCTATATTATTGATATTAGTAAATGTAATAAGGAATTAAATGACTAGAATTTTAAAAATAAATATTTAAAATAATTAAATTAAATGAATCAATGTGGTAACCATATGTTGTTATAAAGAAAACCCACCCTTATGTATTAAGAAATTAAAATCCATGAAATTATAATGGTAGATTATTTATATAGGTGGAAATAATTTAACCCCAAATATTAAAATATATTAAGTGTAAATTATATTTTAATAAAACTCTATTACACTAAAAATATTAATATACATATAATAAAAATTAAATTTTCATATAATTAATATCTATTTTGAACATACATTATTAAAAATAACTCTAAATTAATTTTTTAAATTGTATATTACAAATAAAATTCTATGAATAATTTAAAATGTATTATGAAACTATTATAATTATTATTTTTTATTATATGTTATAATTAATTTAATATATCATTTATTGACTATAAATTTTATATATATAAGTAAAATTCATTTTTATGTAAAAGGGGTATTTAAAAAACTGTTTTTAAAGGCATAATATCATTCATCTTTAATTAATTAATGTAAAATTTAATGATGAATGATTTAAATTAAATGTATTTGTTATTTATTTAACTCTATGAATTCATCCTCGTATAATAATGATTTTTATTCTCATAGTTATTATAATATCATCATATGTTTGAAAATGAATTTCTTTAAAACCCATTTTGACTCATTTTATTGGTTCTTTTTTAAATTAAATTATACTAATTAAATGAATTTATTTTTGTAAAATTGGTATAATATTAATAACCAATATAATTTAAATTAGGTAATATTCTAATCATAATTTTTGTTCAATATGAAATGAAAAAATAGTAAAAATAGTACAAAATATTAACTATTGTTTTTGTTAAAAGGGACTTGCCATGTATTAATCGAAAACAATTGTGGTATGAATGGCATAATCACATAATATAACACCATTGTTTTTCTATATCAAAAAATTATTCCCATTTTCTACTAATATGACCCCTATTGTATCTGTATTTCTAAAAAATTGTCTATAAATTATTGAAAATATTTGAAAAATTAAAAGTGTGTAGCTCATCTCAATTAAAAAAGGGAACTATCATCTCTCTGTTATTCACACATCTCAATACATTTAGTTTGACAAAAAAAATTAAAATTATCTCTAAAATAAACATTTCCAGATTCTATTTGTATTATAATTGAATCAATACTATCCCTATCATCCTTAATAAGAGATCCAAATGTGATTTCTCTAAATTAATGTACAAGTCTAGACAATGATATTTATTTTTTATATCTTCTTTTACAACCGTAAATTTTTAAATAAAAATTAAAATATAATAAATCTAAAATAACCAATATAATAAGATTTTATAATATACAATTTATGATACATATCCACCTTATCCATAAAATAGGAAATAATATAATTTCTCATGCATAATGTGGACTATCACCTCAAGATTTTATGTAATCATTTGTCATTCACCGTCACACACCAATAGATATAATTATTAACATAATTAATATATGTCTTACTTATTAAAAGATATTCATTCTTGAAATTAAATACATCAACTACTTTAATACCCTTTCCCCCATTAATGAAATATTAATAGTTCTCATGCGTATGTACGACCTACTATCTACATGAAGTGATTATATTCTTTTTACATTATAAAATATTGTGATTGTAAACATTTTAATAACAAAAACATATGATATTAGTATAATTAATATAATTATTTAGGTAATGTAACTATATCAAACTCATAATAACCAAAATGTCTGTGAAAAAACTTGCATAAGAAAATGGAGAATTTAACTAAAATATGAATGAGAATAATGAAATATCATTAAAATTTTGAAGAAAGTATCTTAAATTAAGATCATATATAATATTATTACTATTAATATGGGTTTGGAATAAATTAATAACATTTTTAAAACCATTACATTGGAGGCCACAACACACTCCTGTAATTGGATGCATGAGGTATAGGATTTTATCTCTGTTTCTATTCCATTAATATATGTTGGTTATTAGGAAATTGTTATCATTAATTTCTGTGTATTATTATCTTTGATAAATTTGACAAAAATGAGAATTTATTCATGATTATTAATTTTCAATTCATTTATATTCATTCATTGGATTTCAATTTATATTATTCTAAATAAGAATGTATTTATTATACAATATCTCATTCTTTTGGGATTGATTTTATATTCATTGAAGGAATATCATCATTTATCATTCATACGTAATAATAAATTTCTATAGAACTGGATATTTAAGGAGTTTCCATATTTTATTCTTGGTATTCAAACTTTTTCATATGAATCAATTAAAAAACTTATTAAATGAAATCCTCATTTAAATTATCTTTTAGTCAGTCGCATTTTTCTTCATTATCCAAAATTTTAATTTTTTTATAAAATTACTCTTTATTACTCAAAATATTTATTATACACTTTGATGTCATGATTTACATTATAAAGATATTAATTTAATCAATACAATTTATTAAAAAAATTATATTTTTTTAGTCTTTCAAAATACCAAAATAAATGTTTTTTAATATCTATATCATTTTCAGACATCCCAGTAACCCTAATTTTTTAAAATACTTATCTTAATACCTATGTTTTTATTTATTTCATTAAGAAAAATATTTTATAACTATTATTTTAATATTCTATATAAATTTTCAATATTTTCTAGATGACATGTTCTTATTGAAAAACGTGTATTTCAGACGAACTGGTCGTCATCTGTTATCCCATTTAAATATTTGGTGCCTAAATATCTCATAAAAAATTCATATAATTATTATAATTATTCATTAAATTTAAATTAAATAACTATATTCTTTGTATCATGAATATTATTATTCCTCTAAATGTAAAACGTGTTCAAATACAGTGTTTTATTATGAAAGTTATTTGATTTTCATGTCAAAGTCCACAAAAATGAAAATTTATTACTCAATATAGATATTTACAAATAAGGTATATTTTCTATGAATTTAATAGATCATACAATATATGAAGAATTAAATTTACATGTAATGATGTTTAGGGATTTGTTATATTTTCCCCTTTGAGGTAATAACAAGTCATATGAGAAAAATTAGTTGTCCAAATTAAATGTCCCTTTGGTGTAAACATACCCATAGATTAAAATTTTATTTGATCATGTTTTTAATGGTATAAATATCATTATTTATAAGTAAATGATTTCAAATATTACCCTTTTCCATAATTGATAATTCAGTTATAATTATCTATGATATTATAGAATTGATATTGTCCATGTATTCATTTCATTCACAAGATCATGAAAAAGTATTCATTTTAAATTATTTACCTTTCCATTTGTATTGTAAATTATTTACTCATGCTTGATTTCACTTTATGTAACCCGTATAGATCATTTGGGATCACCATATTTTTTCACTTTCCCCTGGATATGAAGAATAATTATTTTACTAATTTCAAGGATGTATAATGTACATCATTACTAAGATATTAATTATATTCCAAATGAAAAATATGAATCATGTATGTATATGGGTCTCTAATAATAATAAATATTGTCTTTAATATTAAAAAATTCCCTTATAATTATTTCCAAAGTAATAAATTAACGATTGTATCTTGTTTATTATAGTCAGGGATAATACATTAATTCTTTAATTTTTATTACAAATGATCATTGATTGATATTTCAAATTTATTCTTTAATTTTTAATTGGAGCTAACCATTTTAATATTTAATTTTCCCAGGATATGTAGATAGTTATTATCTTGGTTTTTTCTAAGAAGTTTCGTATGTGAGAGAAATTTTTTTGATATCTTTAGGATAATTCATGAAATAAGATGATTATGTATATATTCTCAAAATACACAAATCCTTTATGATCATTAGGTAGGAATAATTTCTAGATGTATTTAACAAAAATCTAAAATGATATGATATTTACATTGGTGGTTCTTGGGTATACTCATATCATATAGACTGGGATTTTGATGCACCAATGGAAGAGATAAAAAGACAAAAGATGTCATTTATAGTGGCTATGATTGGAGAGAGAAATGATGTTTTTGAGGTTAAGAAAAATCATCTTAATGAGGTTTTATAAGCTATTGAGAGAAAAATATTTCAACATTATATGGACAAAGTTGAAAATTTAATTAAATAAATATATGATTTTCCAATGGATAAATTAAAAATTGTTGATTCCTTGGAAGTGATGGACATTAATGTTGAATATGGTCATGTCATTATTATTATAATGAACTAAAAAGACAAGTAATTATGATGTTTTATTATTTTTTTCACTTATCTTAATTAAAATCAGTTAAAAATGATAAATAAAAATATTATTGTATAACACTAAGATAAATAGATCCATATAAACATTGGATGTGAGTGGAACAATGTCAATAATGACTTTGATGCACATGAGTCAACGAGTGTTTTCTTTGTAGATTGTAAACATGGATTAGTATAGTCATAAAAATAACATTACTAGACACTATATTGGATCTATTTGTATAATAATATTTGTTTCTTATTGGGAGTATTTCCATGGATTTGTATATGCATCTATACAATCACTATACACTAGATTTGGTCTATTTAAATATATAGAATAGTTTTTTATTAGTCATATTATCATGGATGGGTACATTCATAGGAACCATCACTATACAATAGTATTTCTCCATTTATAAAAAATAATGGTTTACATAAATGAATTTTCTCATGATAGGGTACTAGAAAAAGTATCATCTTTGTAAAATAAATTTGATTTACGTGGATATAGTAGTTGATTGCCTCATGAGAGTGTTCTCATGATTTCATCTATGTTTACATACAATCACTGTACACTAGTTTTAGTCATTTTTATATTGAAAATGGTCTCCTATTGATATTTTTTTAATATAAGGGTATGGTGGCGTGTCTAAGGCGGCGTGTGTCTGGGATTCATCTTCAGTGGCTTTCTTCGACTGTGGGTGTTTCTCGACTCGGCTCAGCTCTTCGGGTGACGACATTACTCAGTGGCGGAAAGGGTGGTTCTCGACTCAGCTTTTAGATTTTAGCGGTGGTGGCGTGGATGGTTCTCAGTCTTCGGCTTTCAGTGGCAGAAAGGGTTCTTGGGGCTTTGGATTTCGGTCCAGATTTTGGCTTTCAGTAGTGGTGGGTTCGATTCATCAACATGGTGCTATCATCTTCTTCTTCCCTATGAGTCTCGTATGGATGGCCTTGGCTACAGCATGTGGCAGCGACTCTTTCAAATTTATGGTCTTCGTTGCCTTTTATGTCTCCCCCTTTTCATGTTGTTGGTGTTCCTATGGTTGACAGGCACTCCGGCCAGCATTTTATCATGACTCTATTTACTTGATCTTCAATTTTGGTCCAGAATTCCTCCATTCTCTCCTAGGAGGAGTAGTCTGGTGGACTTCATGGTTTGTTGGGATTTGAGTTCGTGCTCAGAGAGATCGATGACCATGTTCTCAATGGTTTTTTTCACTCTATAAGGATGAGCGCCAGATAAGGTATAGAGCGAAGGTTCATTGGGCCTGAGGACGATTGTGTGCTGAAACTCTATGGTTGCTCACCTGCTCTTACTGCATGTTTCTATTCGACTTTCCTAGTTGGATGTGACGGAATGGAAGCTACGCGGTTTTGGTATTTGTGGTTCAGTGATCGAAGGGCTTCAAAATGCTTCCATAGTTTTGTGATGGACTGTATTGGGGTTGTTTGTTGCAGCTTTGGGTGGTGTATGCCAGTGATGATGGAGAGCTTATGGGATGAGGGTGATGAAGTGTAGACCGGACGTGTCCTACATCAATGCAGTCGATGCACAACGGAAAGCTCATGGGATTGGAATTATTCGACCCAGCTCGTGGGATTGGCGTTATTTGTAGTGATGATGGTTTGAATTTTGAAACTCAGTGCATGAAGATGGATCACACGGTTACTTGGTTTTGTTTTATTATTTTGAATTTTGAATTTTGTAATGTGGGTGTGACTTGATGTGAAGGAATGGTAGTGTAGGGGTTCCCACATACCCTGAAAGTGGGTTTTCATTAAAACAATAAAAAATGGATTGTGGAGTGTATCATTTCAGAGATGGAAAATGGGTTCCTCATGCACGTCTGTTTAATAATGGGTAGACACATATGTGTCCTCAATTTACTCTATATTTGACCCATATAACGAAAAATATTAATGAAATTACATGATGGGGATCATGAACACAAAATTTAGAATGTGGAATACAATGAAATAAAAGAGTTTTCATATATTTTTATCACACTTTTTATGCTTCATATGAATATTAAATCCAATAAGAATGCATAATATGATGGATCAATTTTTTCTTAAGAATACGGACATAGTGATCATGTGATATTTTTTTGTAAGATCATTTTTTGTCCCCTTTAATATTTTTGTATTTTACATTTTTTTCCAAAACAATTCATAAATAACATATTGGGGGTTATAGCGAGTAAAAAATATATTTTTTCTCAAACTACACTCTATAGGGTTCCATTCAAAAAAAATATCCCATTTTTTACAACGATCAAATTCCAACATAGATCACATGAGGTATATTACAAGTAATTACCGACTTAACAATTTACAATGTTTCCCTTTGTATGTTTTACCCTAATGACTTTTAATTACCTTTCCATGGGATATATAAAGTCTCAAAAATCTAACAAATGTAGTTTGGATTTAAGGTTAGAATATTTTGACAACAAGGTTAGGTAGCCTTTTAAGAAACATACATAAAGATGACCACAATGAGAATGGATATCCAATTTTCTAAAAATAATATAGCCTTAGGGAATTATTCAGAGACTATATGTTCATGGCGATTGGATTATCAAGAAGACATGGTTTGATATTACAAACCATATATGGATTTTTGACTAGGAGTTCCCCAAAAACCATTTCATGGTGGTAATAAGTGATGGAAATTTAAATCCAATGTGTTTTTATGAAGGATAAAAATATAAATAAAAACATAAGGATTAACATTAATTGAAATTTATAAGAAAATCTATGGAAATGTTGTCATGGTAATATATAGTTATAGGAAAAAGTCTGCATACTAAAGCTGATGAATTTTGGTGTCCATATTAGGGGAGTGTATATTGATCCAAAATAGAGGCATGTATGAATATAATACTAATGGTGTACATTTTATTTAAAATTCAATTATTTCTAATGGATATGAACATTTTATGATGATTATATAATCTAAGTCATCAACTGAGTATAGTGCAAAGAATCATCTTAGAGGTGGATGAAATATCGTAGACACAGACAAATAATTAAGGGGTTGTTGGGTATAACATCCCATAATTTTCATTAAAATCTATTAAATAATTTAGAATGACTATTCAATATAGTTCCCAAAAGTAAAGACATTATTACCATAGATGATTACTATTTTTGGAATTACTGATACATATAAAATAATATATATATATATATATATATGATCTCTATAATTTAAACATTATTTATTCACACCAACTAACATTCATAGCCGTAAAATCATTTATACCATTCTCTATAATCCCATAAAGGGAAACATAAGGTAGGGTGAGATCAGATGCTTATCAAGGGTATGAATAAGTGAAATTTGTAAATGGAAATAAGCCAAGATATGATAAGTATAAGTGTATGAGACCATGAAAAAAACATTATAATATAATACCCCTCAATTAAAATATCATATTCATAAAACATGGAATCATTTTTTAAAAATAAAAAGTCATTCAAAATACAAGTATGGAATCATCAATGGTAAATCCTGATCTATAAATAAATTATAATCTTAAGACACAAGTTTATGTTATAAATATATTTAAAGAAATTAATTTCCATAGTCAACGCTCACTGACAATAATATTAATGTTTACTATGTCCACACCACATTCTATAATCTCCTTATTCAAGGATCCTTCATAAGACTATGTTTTTGAAAAAAGTCCTCTAATGAAATAGATTCACACCCCATTTCATATCTTATAATATTATGGGATATTAATATTTAACCAATCCATTAATAGACTTAATAATTTTTCTCTCTTCCATCACATAATGAAAACTAATCATTTTTATGTCTTAATATTAACAAAAAATTCATCATATCATAAAATAATAACTCATGGAATGTATAATAGTTTCCTAATAATTTCATCATCATAATTATAAACCATTGAAATAAATAAGATAATTTGATACATTTTATCATATCAATATTAAAGCATTTAAAACATCAATGTATTTTTTTATAGATAAAAATACCATCAATAGATCAACAGAACCTTTCTGAGTAAAGTAAAATGAATCACTATATATTTTCAAGTGGTTGGAATCAAGAAGCACATAGATCCTTTTGGTGTTAGATATTTCATCTCATTTTGGATAATAACATATCAAGACATAACATGATTAATTGAATCATATAGTAATATGTTATTAAACACAAATTATTTCATGAATGATTTAAGAATAAAATATCTTAATAATAATATATATATATATATATAGAGTCATGGGTATAAATCTACATATTTATCATATGTATTTCTAGAATAAAAAGTCATATGGAAGACCAATTGTGACATAGATGTTCTTAATAGTGGGATGTAAGGAGCTGTTATTTTTGTAGTTTTATTAAGCATCAATGTTTTAGAATGAAAATTATAACATATCTATAGTTTCACAAAATAAGGTAATCTTATTTAGATTAGGATTTTTTTAATTGATTGAACACTGATGACCGCCATTCATATTTGGCTCATATATCAAAAGGGGAATTTTTATTGAGATCATGCATGAAAATATATGAATTAGGAAAGATCATAAATTTATCTCGACCACTAATAAGGATATTAATTTAGAAAAGTTAGGCCAATCTAAATAGTTGAATGGTTATTTGTTCTGCCCACATGTTATGTGGTTTACATTCATATAATGATGACGAATGTTTATATTGTTTATTATAGTGAAACAATGACTTTAATTCCATGTAGTTTTAGTTTATTCAACTTGGACTTAATGTGAGGTATTATATATATATAGATTTATAGATGAAAAAGTATTAGGAGTCCCGATTGTGACAATATCATGTTCAAAATAAAATGGCTTCATCTCAATATTATGTCCATTAACGAGTAACTCTACATGAATAATGTTGATCCACTTATCATGAAAGAGAGCAGATTGAAGTGAAATTTTTGGCTGGAGCTTTGATATGTAAAATAGGAATCACAACATATCAAGATGTTTCACGAATGAAGAATATTATATTTGTTTTATTTCTCAAATATGAAATCTCATTGAAATGTCAAATATTATAGGACTATTATTGATCGAGGAATTATATACTGAGTGACCACAAAAAAATAGAGGCTTATATCCTTTTAGAAGATATATATATACTTTCATCTATACATAACCTTTGTAATGGGGTTAGATGAAATTTTAGTTCATATAAACTATACATATGTACATAAAATTAATTCATAGTCAATTGTTATTTTTAAGTGGGTTATGTAGAACAAACCCTTCTCATATAGTCTTGGTCATGTGAGATTCAATTATCTAAATATCTTAACATATTGTTGGACAACCCTCCCCCCAATTTGTACCAACATTCACCTTATATTATCCAATTATTGAAAACCAACAGTGCATATATGCTCAAATAAGCATCGATTTGTATAAGAAACAAATATAAAATTATAAAATTTTCTATATAAAATTAGAGGACACTATATGGGTGATCCACGAACATATAGTTTTACCATCACATGATCTGGATAATTTTTTTAATTTGATGTCGATGTATAAGTAAGACAATTATTAGAGATCTGGGAATAACTATGTATCCTAATAAATGGGAATTAATTGACAAATAGTTATTTTTAAGGGTCGCTCTATACAAGTCTACCACCTGTATAGGAAACCAAGAGTGAATTGAATGGGTTACATTGTGATTTAATATAAGATGAAACCATAGAGTAATATGTAAGGAATAAAAAATTGGGAATAACTTCTGTTAAAGTTTCAATTGGGATCGATGATCCAATCCTCAATATATATACTAAAGTAATATAAATCAAATTATCATAATTTCTTAGGATATGGATTTTTATGTTATCTTTGAAGGGCCCTAGAACACCCAAAGAGGGGAGGTGTGGATCAAGGGGTCATCTTTTTCTATTTAAAGTTGGGGATATTATACCCACAACGGTAGGAACTTGTTAAATCCGTCAAAAAAATGAATGTAGGGATATGACAAATCACTTTTACTTGGTTCACCGTAAAGGGATACGTCCATGAAGCATACACCGATAGTGTGTCAGGAATACCTAAATACACTAATATTTTCTAGTTAGATGATTAGAAGATTTTTTTATAGTCACTCTGTTCCAAGAACACTAACTTTATAAAGGTTTTGGGATCGCTCATTGTGTCCCTTAGATCCCTTCCTTCGATTCCCCATATCTCACTATCTAGAGATTAGTCAACCTCAATATATCTACTTAAAGGTCACTTCAATTGATTTTCATTGAAGTCTTTGTCTCCACTCAGCATGAGACACTTCATTCATAAAAGTCATAAATTAATGCATTTTAAAGCATTGAACCACTAAAACATATATTTATAACTTGTATTCATACGACACTAAAAATTGTGCACAACTCCTATCATGTTCGTGGAAGATCTTACTTTTGTGTTCAAGATTAACCTTTCCTCGCAAGATCCACTATTGGGGCACATGATTTTATTTTTGCGTGGAAATAGTTAGTGTGATTATAACCTTCACACGCAACTTCACCTTTTATGTGCAACCTTGCCTATTACATTCACTTTCAACATTAAATCATAACTTCAAATTTTTGACACAACTACATCATTTCAATGCAAGAATAAATTTTTTTCACATCCTCCATTCCATTCATTGTTTACACACAATAGAGTTATAATTTTTTCTAAGTCATCAGTTGTGCTGAATGAGGGGGGTCACCTTTTATTTATTGTCTTTTCCACCCCCTTTGCGCAAAACCCACCGTGTCATTCAAAACCATTGATTCTAAAAACAATTATTTTCACACAGGAACTATTTTCCATGCACAACTATAGATTTTTCATGTATCTCATGCCATTTCCATTTTTCGGCATTCTAATACTGAAACAACTTTTGTAAAAAAAACCAATATGATTTCACTATTCCATGCAAAACCAATTTATCTCCCATTCCATGCTTTTCTGGCATCACTTAAAATTTTGTCACACCATCCATTTCCAAGAACTAATCTCTCCATTTTCATATTTTTATGAAAAAAAAATTGGAAACACTATAAATGATGCTACATTCAGTACAGTTGGCCACTTTTACTATGTGATCCATTTCTTGGAAAAAATTATGAACATCCAATAAGGATTTATAAAAAACACAAACCATACTCCATTTACTTCATAGAATGATTGTGGTTACAAAAATTCCCCACCTTAGGTTTATTGACAATCACCTAATAAATTCAATTGAGCACCATCCTAAAGAAAGACCAGAAACGCAAGAATCTACTCAGCCCACACTCTAATTTTTTGTGAAAAATAATTAGTGTAGAAAACAAGAGGGGATGCTTGAATTGGGTTCCCATGTTTTGGAATTCATAAAGATGTCCAAGATATTCTCTTACTATGCCATATAAACATTACATGACCTGAATGTATTCCTTATTCTCTTAACACCAAATTATCATTGTGTCCTAGAATAATTACATTCCCAATTTATTCTTTGTCCTCCTATCAAATAATTCTCATCGTGTCACATAATAATTACATTTCCAATAAAGACATATATTTTTATGAGTTAATTGATTAATTAAATAAATAATATTTTAATAAAATATTATTATTAAATAATTTTTATTAAATATAAAATATCAAATAATCTCTATAAAGTCAATTTTAATATATATATATATAAAGGTTTAATAAATATAATTTTCATAAACACGTCATTTATAATAAATATTAGTTTTTTTAATGTTAAAAATCACATATTTAGAATTTTATTTAGGAAAAATTGATATTATTTATTTAATCAAAATTTTAAAATTATCTAATGTTAAATTTTTCATATTTTCTTAAGAGAGTATACTTTTTGGGTTAAAATTAAATAACTTATAAATATATATTATATTTTATGATACCATATTGATCATAAAGTGATGTAATATGTAGAATAAATGGGATTCACAAAAAATATCTGTTTTATATTTTTAATATAATTTTTTATGTTTATTTTAATTATTTTGTAAATCTATAATGAATCCTACAAGACTTATAATACATTATAAAATTTTAAAATCGCTTGATTAGGAGTATGAATACTCTCTACATCACCAATGGTAATATTTAAATAAGTTAATCCATTGTCCTTATAAAATAATATATTACACTCTCATTGGATAGAACCCATTGGAAAAAACATTGGATGGATTGTGGTTTTGGATATTTAATTATGTACCGAATAACTCCAATATAATAAAGATATCCCCCTCCAATCCTATATTAACCCACAAAATCCCCGATTTATCATCCCTAAAAATATTTAGATTATGTGAACACTCTGACCTCGACTCAATATAGTCCTCCTAAGGTTCCCCCAAGCTCTCGAAAATCCCCTCCCAAGCCATTGGATTCATACATTCAAGTAAGGGATCTTCCACTCTCTTCTTTTATCATATATGCCTTTTAATGTTAACTATTTTAATTTCAGTTTTCATAGGATTAGATATGTTATTACATATCAATCATACATTAAATACTATTTATAAATTATGATATTCACTTTCCCTCACATTTATTCTACTGATGAAAATTTATGCACACATGTTACCATGCTGAAATTTTGTAATGATTCTTTCCATTCCACTATTTCATTGTGTTTTTTATTATGTTCGCCTTATATATCGAATTAATTATGTAGGGAAATGTATTTCATGTCCCTTTTACTTACTATTTAATGTATAAATTATGATATACCCCGATCTATATCATTAAACCGTTATACGTTTTTTATGTGAGGCATGTGTGTTGCCGAAATTGCACAATGATTTTTCATTCAAAATAGTTATGTAAGTGAATACCATCACCATTTTCCATCATGGGTATTCATATTTATACACATATATATTTTTGATTGGGGAAATTAATATATATATATATATATTCTACACTCCTTGATCGAGAAATAAATTATGATGATGAATTAATCCATGTTAATTGATCTATGTGAGATACTTAAGCATTAGAATGAAATGAATGTGATGGGTTTGACTGAAATGATATAGCAATTATGTACATTGGTTAATTATTTGTATCATGATATATCTAGTTATAAAATGGGGTTTACATTATTCTTTTATGATCCTTTTTCCACCATGATGTCTTTAAGGTTTTATCCTTGACCTATGTTTATAATGTAGTGTTTTACAATGTTACCACCATTACAATGATATTATTATCCAACTATATCATTCCATCTTATTCATATTCTTTTTATGCACCATTTATATTCCTATTTTATAACATGTATTTTCTATTTCATGTTATTAATTTTTATTCCTTTAATTGGATTTATATCTCACCCCTTTCTAATGTATTTCCATAGGTTATCCCATTCATTGTTAAATATGAAGAAATATTTTTGTAATGTTAAATGAGTTTTAAATAAATATTTTAGTTTTTCACATTTTCTATTGTTTTTTAATCTACTTAATTTCCAATTGACACTATACCTCTCAATCATTTGGGATGTATTAATTGTAATTTTATTTCTAAATTTCATTTTAATTTGACATAAAGAGAAGGGATTTTGAAATTATCACATGAATAAGGTGACCATGAGGAATAAATATTCAATCCAAATGATTTATAACATCATTTACAGGATGAAGGGGGATATATGGTTCTCGAATACTTACATCATATTACGTTATCACTAACACTGATTTCAGTGTGAGGATACACCAAATGCCAAATGGTGATGTCTTTATTGTCATTGTGAGTAATTGGTGATTACTTTGGATGTGGTGAACTCCCCAAAAATGTTCATGGGACTCATAAACATGATATTTAATCTTTTCATGGAATGGTTCATTGTGGTCATTATCAAATAAATCCTTACGTACCTTTCATAAAAGGAGGAGGATGTGGGACACATGGGGTTGGTAATGGACATAATCTGAGATATATAGCTTTATAGTAACCTCTTTATGTTTCAATTATTATTTTAAATGGTACACTTCTTGTGATATGTTTTCTTAGGAGTAGTATAATTATATTTGGATACGGTTGAGGTAGTGTTATACTATGAAACACCCAAAAGTGTGGTCATGGTACATAGCTTCCATGGGTTTTCGTGCCCCTTTCTTGTATTCATTCCCTATTTCTATAATATTATGGCATCATTTACTACATTAAAATAGATGGGAATCCATTAGAGTAGATTTAGATGTTACATCAAGATTATAAAGTGTTTTTATAGAGTTCTATAAGTTTCCAACATCATGGTACTTCTAGAGGATACTATTGAGAAAATAGTGTTTTAGGATTCCTCTAGAACTGTACCTGGAATGATGGGGAAGGAATCGATCACCTATTGGCCTAAATAATTTCATCCACATGTATAAAACTATGTGAAAAATTATTTGTAGATAGTTGTAGTGTTATTTGACTTGATTTTTTGGATAAAATATCATATGGTTGAGTGGAAAATAATTTATTTTGAACTCAAATTTATGAAGTATATCATTTAGTGGAAGGATATCTATATGAGACAGAGGAGAGGGACATAATTTATCTACGAATATGACACTGATATATTATATACATCATGAAGGGGAACATTTTATATGATTCTCTTAGAAATAGATATTTTTTATAGTAGTTGAGAAAGTCATTGGATATATTAGCATTGATGAATTGTTCCTTAGTGCATGAGGTTTGCGCAACATACCTTTTTTAAATGGTTGTTTCATTGACTCTTCTTCAATATGATAGATATTTATAGCATTGAAATACTAATTATGAACCCTTTCATATTCAGATACCTAATGTATGTTCCTAGTATTAATTTTTTGATGGTGGGAACACATCTTCATTTCTCTATGGATGAAATTTTCTACTGATGACAATACTAGTAGTGACATTGAAGGAGTTTCATAAATCCACTTAAGCATTACATCACTGTGTGTTAGTTCATTACCAGGACCTTCAACATTGGTTATGGTCACATAGAGTTATGATTTTTTATCATAACATATCTCTTGATGCCTAAATTATTTGTTGGTGGAAGCTATCACCTGGTTCTTGAAGTTTTTTCTCAAAACATTGATATACAAATGTGAATAACAGATGGTATCCCTATTGAATTAATTGAAATCCTCCTACAATTTCCAATATTGTATTATTCCATTTTAGAGATTATTATCTATCTCACCATGTTGACTCACTTTTTATCTACCACAAAGTATAGATTAGTTGAGGGAATTATATAATTTATGATCAATAGACATTTTTCCCTCATAGAGTTAAATCAAGGATATTTTAAGACTATGATTATATTCTAACATACTATTTATAGAAATTTTTTTAGAAACCCTTTGGACTCATTTTTGTTTCATCTTGTCTTTTCACACATAGAATGACATCCAAACTGAGAAGACCATTATGGTTTTTTATCATAGGAATTAGGATTCCACAATGTATTGTGCCTATAGTTGGGATGTTCACCTACCTCTAATGCAGTTTTCATTGAAAAAATAAACTCCATTACAAAATTGGTATGTAACTATTTGTGTCTTTTTATAGAAGACTCTTTACATTGCCAATATTTTAGACTGATCTGGGTGAGTCCACACTTTGTCAGCAGTAGTTAGGGAAATCTTTTACAATGATTTTAAAGACCACATAATAGTGTATGAGGACATACCAATGACATGATAAGTCATATATTTACTAACAATTAAGGAATTTGGTGTTCTTGTAAGGAGATCATGTGTTTTTAAATGTTTCAATTTGATGTGTGTTGCATTGATTCATTCGTGGTTGAAATTTATCTTTGATATTCATTATCCCATTGAAGATACTATGTGGGATTATAAAGGTGAAAATTTATTGGTCTCTACCTCTATAGTAATACATAGAAAATGGTGTCTTCAATATGTCAAATTCATGTTTGTATGTGCAAAACCTGTCACATGTTAGTGATAGGGGGAGGGGGGTTTGATGAAGGAGCTACCTCAAAATAGAACACTTTTGAGATGGTGGATCAGTATAAAGAGATCCACTATGAGTGAGATATTCCATTGGTGCATGTTAGTTGGATGTATGATAATATAATGGAATGAACCATGAATTTGGAGAACTTGATTTTTGCCCACAATCATTTGTTTTAGTAAGAATTTAAAATTTTGGGATGATAAGCCTTGAATTGGGGATAATGTAACAAACCATTTTTTCCTTATGACCTTAGAATATATTACGGAACATTTTTGGAGTCATCCATTGAGATGGTGTGATATTCATGGGAACGATGAGTGTCAATGTAGACATTCTAAATATTAACTAATTTATATCAACTGTTCATAGTTTTTTTTTTGAAATTATAATATTAATCATGAATAAAGTATCATATTAGAAACCTGATATATCTATTACATATTAAAGTCATGTTTCATCATAGGAATAAAATAATATTTGTATGTAATAATTATTTAAATAATAATTTTCAAGGGTGAATTAATAATTATATAAATTAATAAAGTAATAATATAATATAATATTTATTTTATCATTGTATCCAGATCACTTCTCATTAATCCTACATATGGAAAATCCTAGTAGTAATCTGCATAACACTAGAGATAGAGGGATGAGACATCATATGATATTTTGTGGACTATCATAAATAGATCATTCATTGTTGATTAGTGAGAAAAACAATTTTGGATCACATCAATGACAATGCACATATACCTTTCTTAATCAATGATCGATCCAAAAAATAGGATGGATGTTGTTTGGGTGGTCTTATAACATTTTCTATAATCACATGTCATATTGACATAAAATCATAGAACAATTTTTTTTTTTGATCGATGAATGATTTATAGTATATGATTTATCTTCGTATAAAGAGGAATTTTAAATAATTTGATTTGAGTTCTTTATTAGGCGTTCTAATAGAAATTAATCAATTACATCCCAAAAAAATAATGTGGTTCACTCCTCTATATTTTTTTACATTTATTATACCATTATATGAATGTTCATCAATATTATTCCATTGTCTAGTAGTTCGGCCAATACCTATTAATATATCATTGTATGAATAATCATTGGATTAATGTATCAATATTTTCTATGTATGTTTTTTATCTATGGAGAAATTAAGTTGTGATGATGATGTAATATGATTCATTGTATAAAAGGATGAAACCAGTTTTCCTGAAATGAAATTGGATTATTGGAGTGAGACATGACGTGACTTGTGTCCATTCTTGAGAGGACGATATAAATATATTTTGGAAACTTTTTATTTAACATTTCATCATCCTAGATCAATAATTTCTATTTTAGAATAATTATAGATTTCCAAGTGGAATTATCGTTAGCGGACACTATAGGATTTTACTAATTTCTAGAATATTCATTACTACACATTATATATTCTGAGGAACACACATCATGTGTTCCACTATAAAGGTTAAGTGTTTAATAAAAAATAATAATATCATACTCCATTTGACATGTGTCACACACCTATAACCCATGGACAGTGACTCAAAATGTTCCATTGTGGTACAAAAGGATAGAACTGACTAGGTCCACATGAATAGAAAGGTACATGGGCGTGGAAAAAGTTCATGGGAATGGGAGAAGTTCATAGGAATGGTTGATGTTCATTAGAATAGCCCTAAGTAATAAATAATGGTTTCGAGAACATTAAAATGTATTAGTTTGGAAAGACACATCATGTAGACCTAGTATATTTTCATTACATTATCCAATGGTGTTTTTATCTTCATCTCTTTACTGTGGACATATTTCCTTAGCATGTGTTCACTCAATCCTTCCCACATGGGGGAATATTTAGGATTTATACAATAATAAATGGATATAATCCTCTATGAGGGATTAATCATAGATATAATTTTTAATAATCACTCAGCAGGCACTATGGTTGAATCCTCTATTTTATCATCTTCCCTATGTGGGGATTTAGGAATCTGTGAGACCAACAATCATGAGAATTGATCCAATGCTTATCATGTTAATCTAGTTAGGGTTTTGGATCTCTTGTTTTTTTATTGACCACTTAAAAATTCTATCTTTTTGATTGGAGTGGATAATCCAATAGTGTTTAAATTGAGTTTCCAATAATAATTAATTTATAAATAAATAAAAATTGATATTCACCTATTTTGTAATGGTTTCCTATAATCAAAAATATTAGAATTACAAAATTTTATATTTTGAAAGGATTATAAAAATATATATCATAGTTGAATTCAAATAATTATGATAGTTTTCAAATTTTTGAAACTAATATACTCATATCAATCACAGTGTATAAAAAAACAATTTTTTTTACAATGATAGTTTTTTATATTTTTAAAATATATTTTTTTAATTAAAATATAATAAACCAAAATTAAATAACAAACTGTAGAATATATTCATATTTTTAGGGCTCAATTTGTGACTTAATACAATCCACTAAAAAATCACACCTTCCCTGAATTGTATTATTAAATTATTTGATCCACATCCTAGATCAGATTTTATAAACAAATATTCACATGTTTTTTCATGAAAAATTACTATTCCACAGTTATTCATGCGATAAATTAAGTATAGTTAAAATATGACCATTTTTAGAGTTTTATGTGGTCATAACAATGAAGAAAATAAAAGATGAGAATCAATCACAGTCTATTTTAACACATGAGACTATTTTTTTATGGAAGAACATAGTAAAGCTAAACACGACTATAATGTTCTAAAAAAATATAAATATCAGTGGATTTCATGATGTGAAAATATTCCTATAATAAATCCAAATAGATTTTTATGTTCTAGAGTATTTGAAAATATTCATGAAATTCATCCACAAGGACATCATAAATAGTGAAATTAAATACATAATCATAAATTCATTGTAAAATCCTTTATTCTCTGTCATTTTGTGTTTCCTATACATTTTCACACATTTCACTTACTCAATATGCAGCAAAAATACATTATATTCTATATCTCACACATGGTGGGTATTTTTAATATATATAACTCAAGAAGATCAGATTATCTATTGAGAAAAATGGAGAGCTAATATAGTTTCTCATAATTGGTAAAAAATATGTAAAGAATGAATTTTTCATTTTTTTCTATTGATTTTTGGAAGAATAATAAATCTTAAATCCTAGTGCTTGTATCCAACAAAAATATCATAAACAAGTTGTAGAAGAATTAATTTTGAAATCAATTATAGATAGAGATGCTATCTCCACTAGTGATAGATGGTAGAATATTGAACTATGTATAGCATAATTTTCTAATAGATCACTATTCCTAGAATCTATAATGGTTGATGTGTTAATATTAGATATATTGTGGAAATTGCAGTATAAAATCATTGAAGTAGCATGGACAAATATTGTTCTTAATCATGATAGATTATCCTTGATTTAGTGCCATTCTACTTTTTTAGTAGGGGTTTATTAGCCTTATTTGTATCATCTTCTGATGATAGAGGATATTGGTTGAAATAGTGTTTGATGGTAGTATCATATGATAGTTATGGTAGAAATGCTTCGTGGAATCTCAACCAAAATGGTAAAACATTCTTATAGTTGATTATTTAATCTTTTGATAGATTTTTCAACAAAGGTTAGATGAACACCTTTCTATATTTCAAAAATTATAAATAATTTTATTTACTATAAAAACCATAAATAAAAATAAAAACATAAAAAATATGAATTTTGATCGTTAAAATCAAGGGGTTATAAAAAATACCACACTTTTTGATAACATCAAATCATTGAATTTACAAAATCATATATCAAGAATTAATAGGTGATTCAGATGAATAATATATAGTATTCCTATGTTAATTAACCTATGTTTTTAATAGACACCCATTTATTCCATACAAGATGTTTTATTACAAATATTAAATTACATTCATGTATACTCCCCCTTTTAGGATTATAAAAATAGTAAAACGAAGGATGAATAGGAATAATGATGATGAAATAAATTAATAAAAATTGATCATATTAAATAACCATCAAATTAATACATATTACAACATGACATATATAAAAAAACCATGCCTGGTCAAATCCTATCATGAATATGAAGATGATTACTTCTCACTAAAGAGGTAGGGTTAGCTACATATTTCACTTTTCCATGAATATGAGGAATGACGGAATAGGTAGAAGAAATAGGAGGGTTATATGGTGAATTTTCATTCCTGATAATCTTCCTGAGATACCTGACTACTTCTACAAGTGTAATACTGGAAAAAGAATAACCATGGCAGAGGGATAAAAAGGTAGAGAAAGAGTAAATGAAACTAAAAGTGATAGATGGTCTATAATTTAAATCTCTGTATTGTATAGAAAGGGAATAAAGATATCTAAAAAATATTTATAACCCTTCCATCATTCTCAATTTCTTTAATGAAATCCACATTCTACTTCTTATGAAACATGATCAAAAGAAACAAAATTATTTCCTCGTTCACATTACCCTAGATGGCTAGGGTCACAGAAGGAATTCTTAGATTCACTTGATGGAACATAAATTGTTAATCCATCTCATAATTTTTTATAAATCATTGAATGATAATTTTTAATAGTTTTACTCATAGTTTCTATCTAAATGGAAACTTTGTTCATGCATTCTCAAAACAATTGGTAAATATGACCACCATATTGTTTTATCTAATGATGTTGATCATAATGAGATAATTTAGAAGAAACCATATTATAATTTATCTACACACTCAAAATGTTTCTCTTCATATTAGTATCAACAAATAAATGAGTTGGACTTGGGGTAAAATAAGTGGAAGCACCAACAGAATGTACTTACTCAAATCAACACAGAAGAGAAAATTGTCTCTCAAAAAATCCTACCATTTCCTGCATGATGGCTGGAACATAAACCATATGATTTTATAAACCCTTATTCTAAATTTCATATTCATTCATTTTCTATAACATCTTCTGTTTGATGTGAGAAATGTCAAATGAGAATAACCACATGGTACAAACATCACTAATTTTGGTTTCATTTAGAGTTTCATACTTGACTATCCCATTGATATATTACTACAAGCATTTGATAAAAGAAAAAATAACTTCTTTTTTTTACATACCTAAGGTTATGAGTAAGGGATAGATTATGCAATGGAATCATTTATTTTTTAGGTAGGTTAGTCTCATCATGTCTAGTCCCATCACAATGATAAATATATTGAACAACTTCAAACCTTTCTTTATAATAAATATTTTCAATTAGAATTCCATTTAGATCTCCCCTTTCAATTGAAATTTTTGATACACCATGATCTAGTGGAATTCCAGGATCATCATCAGAAGCATAATATTCTATATTAGAACTATGTTGTGGATTAAATATAAACAATTATCATAGATATTTCTCCCCCTTAGATTGTGACACATATTCATCTATATCTATAGAAACTACTTTTATAAGGCCTTTTGAGTCATTTAAAAATGATGAAACTTATTTATACATATCTCTAGATTATTGGCTTGGTGGTAATTTTTATGTTTAATAGGGCCTCGCTTCAACTGTGGACTCACCGTTTTCAGATCCACTCTTAGAAAGGTTATAATATTATTTCACATTCCCATCATCATCATCATCATCAAATCTATATGAAACCTAAAATAAATTAAAAGGATTGTTAATAGAAGGAAAATATTAATGATCATCATTTTACACTTCATTTTATTATATTCATCACCTTCTTTATTAAATATTATTATATTATTATGAGAAATAAGAGGTCTGGATGATCCATAAGATAGATTTTATCATTTTAACACGTGAGGGTCACTACCCTCTTATACTAAAATATGAGCAGACTCCTCTCAAACACCCATATCATCCATACTATACATATCATCAACCTCTTCATTAGATTAAAATTTTACCACATATAGAATGGTTTATTTTTATTTTGAGAACCAGTAATCTCATCCATGGTCTGTTATTAATTTCCAATTGATACATTTCCTATATAACAACAATGTGATTTCAATTTTATTTTATATGATAAAAACTCATAATACAATATTTTGATTCCTTAGTTCCACTAGATAACTAGATTATCATCTTGGCTTCATTAATCATTTGACTTGTTGGTAAAATTTCCAGACATTTCACATGACCCTTTTTGAAAATGTTTATAATATAGACAGTAAAATGTATATAAGGTCAAGAGATAAAGGTAGTCATTTTAATGGAGATATACCTTTGAAGGAGATCCTTATACTCATATTTGAGTAAATATTTTAGTTAGGTATTTCAAAATTTGAAAATAAATATAAATAAATAAAATATCTATATTAAATATTTATAATAAAATTTATAATTTAAATTATAATATAGTAATGTTAGGAATAAGGAATTTTTTCACATGAGATAGATAGTCCAAATGGTAATTCTCATGGTATTATGAAATGGTATATACCAGTGGTCACATACTAATTGTATAATTTCTATAAAATCGTACAATGGTCATCTAACAATGGAGGATCGTCACAGTAGAAATAGTATGAATTTCAATGATACTGGTAACATAGCTAACCATGGAACTGGTTTTCAGATTTTCCTGTACCATAATTAATAAAAATTTGACAACAAGGATTTAACAAAGATTATCATTACAAGTGTTTTCCTAATATAACTCATTCTTTGGGAATTAAAAGGCATTGTGAATATTTCTGCATGTGGACACTCAGTGCATATGAAATCTAGAGTTATATATCCCTTTTGGAAATGATTTTTTAACAGGTTATTTATTATATCAATGGGTTTAACCATTGAATGATATACATGGTTGGAAGAGATATTTATTTCACTTTTATTACCATAATGTACTAGAAAATATGAAAATTGGTATACATAGTTAATTATTTTTTTGTTCATCCATATAATTTATACCCAAAACAACCTACAAACCTATACTCCTGATCTAAAAATGATCATTACATAGAGTTATATTTCTTATTACACCATGAAAATAGACACATTTCTAAAAAAATGACAGGTTTCAGCGGTTCTTTTTATATCTATCTCAAAGCCACATATATATATATATATATATACATACGTCACTATCTGATTTGATTTTATCTTGGATAAATTATACCTAATTTGGTTTAACTTATTAGGCATTTAATGTTTCTTTTAAGAGAATATAAGTTATATAATTTTTAATTTTATTAAAAATCAGTACACATACCGATACTAAACATTATATCTTGTCAGATAACATATCCCAATTTTACATCATTATCCTATTAGATCAATGGTTTTCCCAACACCATCAAGTTATAGATTAGATGTTATACTCAAATGAGTTATAGAACTTCTATTATTATCTATTCTAAAACATATTAAAATATATGTTGTGTACTATCATTGATTTAAAATATTCCATACAAATTTTTTAAAATCTAAAAATTATGAGATAATTTAAGCTCTCCCTTCAAAATATTTTCATTTGAAATTTGAATTATTTTTTAAAAATATTTATATAGATAATTTCTAAAATATCCAGAAATAATATAGTCAACATTAATCTATACTAATTAATTTATTTTAAAAAATTTATAAACAATTTTTGGATTGGTATACCTTTATAAAATCATTTTGAAACCAAAAAATGTGATTAACATAAATTACCAATATCAAGGTTACTATTTTAAACAATATAATTCATTTGATAATTTTGAAACATGATTTGTGAAATGATTATTTTAAAATATAGGATTTTGTTCTAAAAAATAACCCTTAACATTTTAACCATTTAAGAATGAACTCTTGACATCACATTGTATAGTTTCATAATATAATGTGCTACATAGGAAAGAAACATTCTGATGGATTCATGTCAATATAATTGAGAAAACATTTCATGATTATATGTACCTTATTATTGATTATATCCTAGTGGAATGAATATATATTTTTTTATAATTATAGTTACATACTATTCTACCTTTTTTCTAATCACCCAATTAGTTTCAATGGTCAGGTAGACCATGAATCTTTCAACTAGTCCATATAAATTATTTCATTCAAATTGTTTGAACTCTTCTTGCATTTCTATTTCATATAATTCATCATTAATTTCATCTAGGATGTCATTAGGTTCATGATGTGATAAAAAATATTGATGTTCAATATGGTTTCTTAGATAATATCCAAACTAAGTTCCTTTATCTCGGGCACCTTCTATTGAATATATGGTGATTAACTATGACTTTTAATATATATATATATATGTGTGTGTGTTCTAAATTGTTTGATGCCTCATTTTCATTTATAGGTTTAGTTCTAAATATTCATCAGAACTAGGGTATTTTTCTACGTGTTTTAGAGAACAAATGAGTGGTTTTTCATTGATATCCATACTAGGGTAGTCATCCTCTTAATTTTCTAATTTGGATGTAGGCTCACATGGATCAATTTCATTAATCAAGACATTACTATATTATTCAGAATTATTATTCCATTTATTAAAAACCCTCAATGATTTAAATTTTTTTGAATATTGATGGAAAATTATTTCATCACTTCTAGGATAAAACATTACTAAATAATATTTTTACATAATATATAAACAATTCATTCAATAAAACAAAATTCGTTAACCATTATTTTACTAACATTAAATAATTAATATATTTTATTTGGAAATGTTGTATAATAAAGATTCTATTAATTATATGGAATGATATATTTACAACTTCATCCCAAAAATAAAATTTAAAACATATTCACTGAGTATGTTCTAATAGATTTTGTGAAGGGTTATATTCCATCTCTCTAAAACAAAAAAGTGTTGTGGGGTTCTAGGATTCAAAAAGTTATGATTATAACGATGTTATTATGTTAATGAATCAAACTTTTGATTTTCCATATTCACACCCATCATAAATTCTTAATTTATTCATTCTATGTCCACTGTGATCATATATATACTTAGTATACCTGCAAAATCATATTCTTTTTTATGAGAAAGGACATATCACCATGAATATATTCAATAATACTCCACTATAAAAAAGAATATTTTTTTCTACTATACTAGATGCATTATAGGGTCCAAAAAAGACCTTGTTAACCTACTATATGGTTTGAGAACATGAGGCTTATTTCTTTCAGTTGAAGGAGTCTTTTATTGTTTACCCATTTCATAGGGATACTAAACTATACCTATTTGGAATTTTAACAAAGAAAAATATTTAAATAAACCATTCAATGTTTCATTTCTAATATAGAGAATGTTTCAATGGTATATTATCCTATTCCACATTAGTTATTCTTTATGAAAGGAACTTAATCAGGAAATATTTAGTGAAAATTTAAATTTAAATTAACAGTCTAAATACTATAATTTATTAAAGTAGAAAAAACTATAAAATTGTTGAATAAAAAACATAGACAGAATTATTTTCATTTTTAAAATGGAAAAAATCAATACATAACTATGAAATTATATGAATATTATACTTTCACCATTCTATAATTAAAACATTATATTTTCTAGTATTACTAGATTTACCAATTTTACCGATTCTAATTATATTTCCCTTGCCATTTTCCTCAAAAGTGACATGTCCACATTTTACATTAATTAAATTATTCAAGAATGAATATTCCATCATCATATGACTAGAAAAATTATGGTCTAGAATCATAATTTATTAGTGGAACATTTTTTCTATGTTTTCTAAAATAATATTTAAACAAAAAATTAATTTGGTACCAATATCTTCATGGGTCCAGAAATGTAATTATTACTGCTTTTAGGATCCTTTAATTTTTAGCTATCTCTTAAAATAATTCTAAAGGAATTTCAAAATAAACACTATATTAGGTCTCATAGAAAAGTAATTGACTATTTTTTTAATAGAATTATTCATTGGAACAAGACTATTATTGTTAATTATTTTCAATCTAGGTTAGTTTCCAATTCCCAAAGTATATTTGGGGTTGTTTTATTACCAAGTATTTGAATCTATATTTCATTACCATTAGAAAATTTACATATTTCAAATATATTTGTTCATATTATATATTAACATAGTTATTTTCCCTTTATATATGAGCATTTTTTCACTTTTTCTTCTACATAATCATTTTTAGGTTAGTAGATAAATTATGGTGTTCTTAAAATATTTAAATTTATATTTAAGTTCATTACATGTTTCCTCTAAAATAATAAATACTAGAAAATATCATTGATAGTCATATTTTGTTAACATTTTTATAATTGAAAATTTATTGAATTATGAGTTGGTTATTTTGGAAAAACAATCAATAATTCAGATATGTATGTCACCGAAAAAACTTATTTAACTTTCCGTTTTTCACATTCCTACATGATTTTGAATCCCATGATCATTTCCCTATTGAATTATAGGTTTCTTTCATGGAATTTATTAATTTATTGTAATTTTTCTCATACATTTTTTATATTTTAGCTCAATATAGTATAAATTAATGAGTACCTTTCTATTTCACACATATATGGTTGGTTTACGTGTGGAATCATTCTTTACCCATAATTTATCCAATTTTCATTATCATACACACCTATAAATTTTTTTATATTGAAGAACATATTCTTATTATATAATTTTTAATGTGTCAGACCAAATATTTGATTTCATCATTATTATTTAGTGATGATTCTCCATCTCTAGAATATTTATCCTTGATAGTTTTTTTATGAAACTAATGTATTGATATATACATCTTTTTTGGTTCATCATCTTCTTCTATGGCCACAATATTTTCCTATAAATAGATCATAATATTTCCAATGAGAATATTCACTTATAAATTAATTATATCATAATATTACCCTATGAAAATGGAAGTTCCACTCCACCTATTATGTAATCATTTTAAAAAACTCATAAGTTTGTCTTTTTTGTAAAAACGCATTACTTTTGAATGGATTATGTTCACAATATAACATAAAATGACATACATATCAAAAACAGGTTCATCCATATTCATCAAGAATGTATCTTATTTAAAAAAATAATTATTTTAATTCATTTATTTACCATTGGTAGTTTCTTCCTGAGAAACCGCAATCATATTAAAAAATATAAAAAGTAGTAGTGCGAGACTATATTCTATTAAATTAGTCATATCATAATAACAAATATAAAACATTCATATTTATCCTCAATAATAGTCTAAATATCAAACCTCATACTCCCTATATGAATATTCACATTAATATTTCATTGATCATAGTTAGTTTTATTAAAATAAGGAATATTATTAGTGGAAGTTACTTCTTGTTAATAATTATGCAAAAATAAATAAATTTATATAACATATAAATTTAATGACCTTCTGATATAACTAGATCATTATTGAATGTTACATATAAAAATACGACTCATACCATATTTTGGTCTAATTAGACAACAAAAAGGGGGTTAATTGAGTTTACAATATAATTCCATCTTGAAAACAAATTATAATTTAAATCCCTCAATTCAATAAAAATTAACATTTTACAAAAATATTAGATTTATAACTATTTATCCTTTGAAAATAATCTAAAATAATAGGTCATTGATTATTTAAGATATATAAGAATATATTCTAATTTTTGAAACTAATCACCACATATGAATCATAGATTATGATAAATTAATTTATTTAAACTACAAAAGTTTAGTTTGGTTTTAGATATTAAATTGATACCATGTTTTATGTAAAATAAAGGAAATAATACTAATTAAAAAATAAATAGAATATAAACAAGAGGTTTGGTCTCATGCCAATATATAATGTTCACTACATTGAAATCACCAACTTCTAAACAATTTATAATGAAATAAAATGATCCAAAACCGAGATCATGTTTTATAAACAACAACTGACATGGTTCTCTAGAAAAAAATCCACTTATACAGTTATTCAAGTTATAAAAACAATTATAAGTAATATCATTCATAGTTTTTTATTGGAATACATGTGATGAAGTTAGGTAAGATGACAATCTTTTATTTAGGAGGCCTCTATTATATACATTCTTAAAGACAATTAGAATGGTATTTTATGAATTCTATAAACTATAATTTTTTTATACATAATTTCAAAAAAAAAATATTGGGTTTAGTTTATTTATAAAACATAATTTGGAGTTTGTGATAGAGGAAACTAGTTTCATTTTATAAAGTATGGAAAGGAAACACATGAAATTACCAAATGATTGAAATATAGTGAATTAATTCTCTATAAAAAATATTAAAATTATATAGATATTCAACTAAAACGAGGATACCACCTAAAAATAATCACCCAATTATATATATATATATATATATATATATATATTGAATTTTATGTCATTTTAAACATTATCTTGTGCTTTAACCCCTTGGTTAACCAATTTTAATCATAATCATTACACTGCCTTTTTAATGTTAGAGGGATATAATTTTACTTATAATGTGAAAATTATATCATAAATGTCCCATGGATGGAATTTTTAACAATTAATATTCCTAATTGTCTTATTATATGATTTTTAAGAAATTCAAATAATTTATTTAATTTTTAATTTACATAAAATATCATTAATGTCAATTTTGACAGAATTAATTTAATTTTAATTTTATGAAATAATGATAGAAAATAAATAAATTTATAAATAAGTCATAAAAATCATATATGGTATACTATTCTTTGGTAATCATGGAATAATATAATTCAATAAAATTTTATTATTTTTAATGTTATTGATATATTTAATTTTATAATTCTATTAATTTAACAAATATGGTGTCACTTTTTTTATGCATTTATGATAATTACATATTGACTAAAAATTGGAAATATGTTACCATGATAAAAAACATGAATTCATATTTCATATAATCATTTACAACTGATCTTTTCCATTTTTAATATTTACATTAACACATTGAATTATTATTGTTAGGATAGTTACATTTTTCATATATATGTTTCATAATATATTATAATTATAAGAATCTATGAAAAATGGAACCAACTATCCAAAAATTCTATGTATAAATGATAATAGTCCAAAAATTATTATTCAATGGGATAATGGAATTTTATTGTCGAATATTAAATCCTAAGCCAATTGATTTTACCATGTTTTACCCAATTACTAATGGTGAGGTGATAAAAATTTACCAGTGATACTATTTTAAGGACCAAAAATAACTGAGACTAATTTATCATATTTGTATATCTTTATTTGAAATATTGGAAAAACAAATTCAAGTTTCAATTTTGATAAGTAGTATATATATTTTTTAATAAATTAAGTTTTTTAAATATGAAAAAACCTTTTATTTGAGAAAAATACATTTTAGGCATAAACTAGATTTTCTCTTATCTTATGAATAAAAAAATAATGTTAAAATAATTTATTGAATATGTAATATAAAAATATAATTTAATTCATTGGCCAATTGACATTAATTTTATTTATTAAAAAATAAAATACAAATATATAAATGGTTGTTCAAAAAAAATTTCAAATGATTTTTATTTTCATTTATAATCAATTTATAAAGAAATTATCATTTTATAAGTGAAAAAACCTTGAATATTTCAAAATTTAGTTATTCATATTCCTAACCTCTAATATAATTTCTAAAATACAACTGTTATATATAATAATAATATTTATATAATATATAATTGTTCGATAATACTCAATTTTTTGGGTAATAAAATCCATCAATTAAATTAAATTAATTTATATAATAACTTATAATAAAATATGTAGGTGTTAAAATCAACCCCATATAGTTATTATAAATTTGTAATTTTCATTTCACAGTACAAGTCAACAAATAATGGTACGAAACATGCACTGAGAATTATATAATGTATCTGGATCTCAAGTAAGATTAAGAGGCTATGTATTGTGTTTCACATGTCATATATTTTAACATCAGGAAACTTAGGTATTTTATGATATGTTTGAATTCAGGTGGAATGGACACTCTAAAATATATTAATATAGTAAGGATGAAGTGTTATGTATCTTTACATAATATTTTTATGATGAATTATTATATAGTATAACATTATAATTCTAGAGTGAAGTGATATTAAATATAATATAAATATATTAAGATTAACTTAACCCAATTGTATGTTAACAAAAAGACATCAGGATAAACCTTAAATAGTTTGGCAATGTGACATAGTCTCCATCCTTCATAATCAAGGAGTAATCATCATTAGAATAATACATATGGATAGTGTATGATCAATCCAAATTAAGGTATATATTTATTGGATTCTTTTATTATATCATCAATATTCATAGAGCTAGAATTTGTTCACCATTGAGGAATTTGAATATGAAAACTCACTTTAATAATTTACACATATCAAATTATGGTATATTTATAGGTTTTCTGATGCCAACAACCTTTTCACATCGATCTATTATTATTCATCATGTATCTTCTTGGACTATTCTTATTCATATTATTTATTGATGATATTTATTTTAAGTGTGGGTTGATAAAACATAGTTTTAGGACTTCAATTTCCCCATATAATATAATATATAGGTTCTATTTCATAATATTATATGATCTTGTGTGATAAGCCGAGAAACATTGCAAGTGCTTATCTGGGGAACACTTCTTTTCAATATTAGTGAAATTTTGGAGCCCCTTAGAGATATTATATAAAATCAATTATCTATATATTTTACACTATATGGTAGTTGGATGAGTGGTGGGACTAAATTTTTCATTTTTGATAATTCCATTTAAAATTTTAAAAATATCAAATGGTATTGTTGTACATCAATATTGTGTAAGGGACAACAAATAATGTAATGTTGTTTGACATTTTGATGTTGATGATACCCCTGGTCCCAAATAATTTAAAGAATATATCCTCAATAATACTTATGATGAAATTAGTTGAATTAATTATGAATATAAACTTATCATCTATAGATGGTGGATATGAACCCATATCATTCATTCCCTAGTTGAAAACTGTCCAAATATATTTGGTCGTATTGAAAAACTTTTGGGGTTGATTTGTTAAATTTTCATATATCAATAATTTTTTTCATTTAAAAGTGAATTTTTTATAGTAATATATCATTGGTTTCCACACACACACTCAAAAAACACATATATATGCCTTTGATTTCTAATTTGATGTGAAATATAGGATCTTTCATTCTAGAAATAACTTTCACCTAAATGGTGCTCTTCAAACATTTAGGTTCATCTCCTTCTTCAATACACCTAACATATACTATATAAAAAATTCATGTATTGTGTATTGTTTAGAAATATGTTTCAATAAAAGGATTAATTTCTCAACCCAATAGTAAATATGTTCTCTCTTGTCCGGATCAAATAATCCGACCACATCTATAATGTAAACCATATTTGGGGGCATCCATATATCTTTGGCATAATTTGTAAGGGATTTTGGATTTCCATATTCTGTAGTGATATTTGTTTCATTTATTTCATCCTTATCTTTATTTTGGAATGGGGTGGTAACCCTATGGTGAATGATTTGGATAATTATCCCATATAAATCTAGATGGGCCAAGGTTTTTTTTATATTATCTGAAAACATGGAAAGGGCATTATAAAAGCATTGTACTTGGGTTAGAGTATTTTCATAGGTAAATTTCACAATAATTCATCTTATATAACCATAAAAAGGGTTAGGATTCCATTTTTCATGGAATACATTCAAATAATTTTCCTTATCTTCAACTCATAGACACTATTCATGCTTAGGTGGGCAAGAAGTATCTATATATAAAATCGTATCATTTGATATGGGATTGATATATTTGAGTTATTATTGGTGAAACCTTCTGAAAAAAGAATCATTATGTAAAGTCTTATGTATCTGGGGGAAATATTATTCTTAAAAACCATATTGATTATTAATTTATCAAATATCAAACGTATTAACATTAAATAAGATCTATCAGGTTACATTTCCCATTATGGGTAAATATCATTCATGTTGAAGGCCTCCTCATAAGGGAGATATATACTTAATGGAATTCATTTGGCGTAGGATTTTTGGTGAGATAATAATGCAATAACATACCATTGATTTTATTTTTAGCACATAAACCATAAATTAAACTAAAATAGGATGAAAGAAATAAATTTTAGCAATCCTGATAGAATTTGAAAGATATGGATATATCTAATAAAATCCATATGAGAGATTATGTGTTTTTTGTATATGATGACAATGCATCTTCTTTTATATTGAAATGTTCATGGTCAGTCAATTATTCCCAAAATTGGAATACCGAGTATTGATATCCAATGTCGTCTGGATGATGTTTTGTCAATATTTTTACTTTCATATATCCTTCTGCTGGGATAAGGTAATGCTAAGAGAATATTTCAAAGTTCCTATGTTCAAAATGATTTGTTTTTCTATGTCACATGGAATCAGGATTGGAGATTGGAGGTTGTTTTTATGAGGATATCAAAGGATATTTAGATGTATACATCTGACTATAGAGTGATACCCATTTTCATAAATCTTATAAATTGTGGTAATTTTAAATTAATATTCTAAAATAAGAGAGAAATTTTGTAAATATATTTTTAATGTCCCCCAAGTACATTAATTGTTTTGGGTGGGGATATATTAAGGATCACATCTTTTCTCATGACCAACTTCAATGTCAAGATTTGACTGTATGACATCATGAATATTTCCAAAGAAAACCTGAAAAAAAATTCAAATGATATATTCTCAAAAAAATCATTAAATTAAAAAATAAACTCATCAAGGTTGAAGGGATAGTCAAGGAAATGTTTTTTATTTAACTAACGAATCATCCACATAGCAGTCATACACTTTCTAATGAAGTGAATTAATAGTGATATGCGTGGAATATAGGTATGTGGAACCAAAATTCGTCATAAAAAATGACACTTCAAGGTTTATATATATTCCATGGGGTATCCTAAATGTATTTGATTCTTCTTCTTCAATGTCCATTCGAAGATATTGTTACCCATAGTACAGTTCCACAAAGGAGAGGGCATGAAATCTGGTTTTTGTATCAATCAAAATTCAAGTTATTAGGAATGATAATTCATTTTTGGATCATAGATGATTTATATAATTTAAATCAATTAAAACTATAATTTTTCCATTTATCATATTTTAATTCTCTACATGCACCTTGGTAGAAAAGGTTTGATGCATTCTCCATACTACTTTTTATAGTAAGTATGTCCTTCTAGAAGACCTAAATAATGGGTATCTATAATGGGTCCATATATAATAATCAATGTGTAATTATAAGTGAACATGTTTTTAGGTTATTTCATGTATATACACTCATACTACTCATAGTTTTTCATAGAAATGTTAATAAAATTTGGCTTCATATCAAACCCTCTTCCCATATTCAGTTGTATGAGTTTTTTATTATTGATGGATACAAATGTAGTGAATATTAGGGGGACATCTATTAGTTTCTCTTCTACCCCTTTCCCTCTCATTCAATCGTCAAAATTTAGATGTGAAGGGTTATATCAATGTTTGGAGGCTAATATGAGCGCTTTTTCAGAGTATATAGATAACAATTAAAGGTAATAAATATAATTTCTATATATTTTGTTAATATAATTTTGTTTCTTGATCACCTTTCAAAAATATGGTATTAACTAACAGAGCTTCCATAATAAAAATTATGGTGAATGTGATTCTTAATTTTTTATGATTCCCTAGATCTAGAAATACATTAATCAGATTGATGGTAATAAATAATTATCATAATGTATACTCTGGTATTTTTATAAATGATCTCAAACTATTTCAGGAATCGATATGAAAGACATAACCAATAATTGGTTTTGTTCCCACTCTCATATAGAAGCATGTATTGATATACTATGATTTGTAGTATTCCAAAGAATAAATATAAGTATATAAATCTCAAATGTTTAAATATATGGGATATTGAAGGAATTGTTGGTATGATGAGGCCACAACTCCTTGTATATAGATCCATTATAATTCTAATAGAATATTCATTTTTTCTTACTAGATCACCATAAATTTAAAGTAAGATACAAGATCACCAAACAATGATATATGTCTGATACAACCAAAAATATTATTCTAAATATGTTCTCACCCATTAATGGTTATTTTGTAGGGATATATACGAACCTCACTATATTATATATTGAGGGTCCTCGTGTGGATGAGATTTACCCATCAACAATTTTCCATTAAATTTTATAAAACAACCTTGTTTTCAATCGGACACAATAAAATAAAAGTTAGTTATTTTTCATTGGGATATATTCTCATGGAATTTCTCTATAAATCGTGCAACAATGTGACATTCCATAATGGAATCATTCACATTATATTATTATTCTATAGACAAATCATCCTAAAATTATTCAGTACTCATAAGGGCATCCTGATTTATTTCTAGATCTCTTTTGATATGGGAAGTGTATCTAAAATGTAAATCATATCTGGTATAATAACCAATAATTTCATGATATCATACATATAGTCCAGGGTTATATGTTTGACTTTGTGAAGATATTTATTTCTTTCAGGGTCTAATGTCGATACTATTGGAGATGAAAATGATCATATCTTACTAAAATCTATAGAATTAGTTTCTACAAGTGGATTGGGTTTAAATAGACATCAAAAATGATTAAATTGTTTAGATGATTATTTTAAATAGAATCAGTCTTCCAAAATCCTTGGACATGAATAAATCATGTAGGATTGAGATAAATTTGGATGTTCCTAATGGTCCCACTATAGTTTCTTCATCCAAATTCTTGTGGAATATATTTATTTTGTGTGGATGTATCAAATGTATTGACAAAATAAATGATTACATCATCAATTGATTATTTTTTCTATGTAACATATACATCACCAAGAAATATTATTGGTGATCTATATAGATTCATGAGTATTTTCATCAACATAGAATCGATTTTTTTAGTGGAAAATGTTGACAATGTAAAAATATGATCCTCTCTCAAATGAGTGTACATTTTGGAAGGCCATTTATTATCCACCCAATTTTTAATAATAAAATCTACGATGGTATATACTAGTTTGGGAGTAACCCATGATTTTTAATCTAGTGAAATATTTTTCATTAACTAACTATGTGTTCCAATATATTTTTATGGTGGTGATTCAATTTTTAGTGATAATTAAAGAATTGGTTAATAACCGGTTGTTTGATATTAAAATTATGAATCCCATGTTCTTGATCAATTACCATTCAATCCATAAATTCCCCAATTAGTTGGGTGAACATCACAAGGATCTCTTATTAATTACCCCCTTCATATGATAAAAATGTGGACACATATTTTATAAGGCCCCAGCCTTAAACCTTACTTAAAATTGAATTAAATGAATAATTCACATTGAGGATCTTTTCACGTTTAGAGTTTTAGAGAATTAGGACATAACTATTACATCTCAAAAGATTACAAAGTAGTCTCTTCTACTAAATTTCCATAAAATAAAAATTCTTGAAAAGAAACATGTCTAGTTTCATGTTTTAGGTAGCATGACATTCCCTTGATCCCATCCTTGACCCTATTCCATGCTAAGTCCTGTGAAAAACATTTCAAAAACTTGGGATGAGCGTTAAAACTCAGTAAGGGATACACAAAGAATAAAAACTGTTAGTTTATCAAAACAAATAGTAAACCATGTATACTTTATCAAGGTAATAATTTTCACCTTTATGAAGTAGTAAAAACTCTTAACTGAATAAAATATCATTACTTACCTTTTTGTAACCAAATTATTACCATAAAACCATATAAAGAACACATAACATATATAAAGGTAACTTGGGACATAAACATACTTAAGTGGAATAACCATACGGTCGACTCCCACACATATCACTTAATGGAATAGCCATACGGCCAATTTCCATACATACTTAATGGAATAGCCATACGGCCGACTTCCATACCCAATGCATTGGAGGTTATAACGTAACCACCCGTCCTAGTATTCACGGCACCACCCGTCATATGGTTTATAACGTAACCACCCGTTAAAATGTCCAAGTACCAGTATAAAATCATAAAACATAAAACCAATATAAAGGAATGATAACATTTCCACATTTCAATCACAATATGTCATAAATATATTGACATAATAGAATCCTTTTTCAAAACCATTTTTCAATACCAAAATACATAAAAGAGTATAAGGTATTTATTTTATTCTAAAAACATTACGGCTTGTTGAGAAAGCCAAAGACCAAATAATACTCGCGGCGGCGGAAAAGGTCGTTGTCACCGCGTATGTTAAAAGAAACATTCCTTTTTGTCGTTTTGTAAAACACTTAGTAGAAAAAGACTCCTTTGTATAAAATTAAAATTCAAAGGGTTTTATACACCATATAAAAGAAAGTTGTGTATAAAACAAAATATGCCTCAATGAAAGGAGATTGAGACGAAGTCCCTTACCTCAGGTCCGACTTGACTCGATCGTTCTTTAACGTCCTGAATAATAAACTTGAGTTAATTTATACTTGATTAAGAACCTTTTTAGAGTTCATTATTCCTTTTATATCACTTATTTCAATGTTATAAACATTATTCAACCAGTTAAGTTAATAATTTTTGTTTTGTCGGTATTTGGTTCTTAAGTCGAAAGTGGACTTCTTACAATTACATGTTGTTCGTGTGGTCAAAGGTTCTTTATATCCAGAATGACATTCCTGATTTGGATATCTTATATATCATATATATCCATCATATACATGTATTTATAATATCACATAATCATTTAGAGGTAAGAAATTAAATGCACCGTTCATGGAGACGGTAAGTCGTACGTACGCATGAACGCTACTTTCATTTCTTTCTCATATTAATGGAATTAAAATTAAATGAGAGGTATGTATATTTTAATTCCAGAATTATATTCATAAATTATATGTATCATTCATTATATATATCCATTATATACATATACTTTTAATAGTACATTACATTTGGGGATAAGAAATGAAATGCACCATTCATGGAGACGGTAAGCCGTATGTACGCATGAACGCTACTTTCATTTCTATCTCATACTTTAATGGAAAGAAATAATAATGATACAGAGGTATATTATAATTATAGTATAACATCATATATAATAACTTTAAATCCATCCTTTACACGTCCCACATATGGCATTAACGAATCACATCACTTTGAGGGGGCGGTAGTCCGCACTTCCTTAAATGAAGATATCGTGTTTACCCACAATGGAAACCATAAAGGTATGCCCAAAATGAAAAATACAGAAGCTTAAAGAAAACATAAACATATTATATATCATATATAAATATAGTGACATCTTAGTGGCCACCTTTGAAGATGTTAGATGAGTATTGAACAATCATCGTTTCGGGAGGCAGAATTTCGCCATCCACAGAAACCGTATGTTCTTTAACCATTTGATGTACTTGTGTGAGAGTGTAGTTAGAATAAATATTAGAACAACATCCTAGTATATTGAAGATACTGGTGTTGTTACAAAAGAAGTAAATAAAAAGAGTTTAGAGGGTTGGAGAAGCAAAATAAAACAAATGAACAAGAGAGAATGAATTACCTTTAAAAGTGTAACTCCTTTTGATTTGAGCCTAAAAGATTCCTTTGAAAGGATTCATCCCAAAGATAATCCTCTAGGATGAGGAGAGGGATGTGTAGAGAGTAATTGGGCAGGGGTTGGCCGAGCCAAAGGCTTGAGGAGTGTGTGAAATGAGGTAGAGGTGGGGGCCTTTTATAAGAGGAGAGGAGGGGCACTTTTGGAAAGTAAAGAAATATTACTTTATTTGAAATTGTGTTTCGGTTTTAAAAGGTCCCACATTGATATAATTCGTGGATAAGGTGATAAGGGTTAGAACTATACTCATCCAATTGGTTTTGGACATGTGTAGTTCATATATTTTACATTATCTTTCCATTTTATTTAAATCGTTAAATAATGAGGTCATCGCTGCATCATCATGATGTCATAAATAATTTAATTTATTTAGTGTCTAAAAATTATAAAAAAAAATACTATGATGTAGGAAATATTTTTAGCTTACCAATGACTATTTATAATCAAAATTTGGACTTATGTAACCCCACTTAAAAACTGTTTTAGTAAAACAACTCATGTTTGTGTCAATTTAATTTTAACATTAAATAAAAATATATTATAGTCATTTTCCAACTAAAGTGGCTCCATGGGGTCCCCAAGTTGGCCCATGGCTTGTCTTGGTCGTCCATGACTCACCCAACAGGTGTAGGACAAGTGTCATGGTGTTTTAACATTCTTATAATATCATTTTTACCTTAAATTACACTAATTACCTCTAATCGTGATTAATGAAAAAAAGTTACTATTCACCAAAAAATTATTTTCATCCCATTGAACCACATTTTACATACTAATGACAACCATGTATGTCGGATTTTCAAAATTCAATACACATTAGTGGTAAACTTTCATTTAACTGAAAAATCAGTGTGCTTGATTACCACTTAGTGGTTTCACTATTCATCAAAAATTGAAGTTTTTCAGAAAAATCCCAAAAATTCACCCTAAGATATATTTGATATTCTGAATTCAAAAATGAAGTCTATTTTAAAAAATTAAAAACATATAAGTCACATTAATTAATTTAATAATTAATTCCCGCTATCAGAGCAAATAGCGCGTTTTTATGAAATAATAAGTATCAAAAGATTAACACTAGTTTAAGTCCGATTTCAAAGTGAAATTGATTCCAACGACCACTATTGGATTTAATGGTAAAAATATTTTCTAATTTCACTTTAAATCCAATTCAAAAGATAATCTAATCATATAAATAAATTATATTAAAAAGAGGTTTTGAATTAAAATACAACATTTTACACTATTCATTAAAAAAATGAACTTTATCAGAAAAATACCAAAAATTTACACAAAGTAAAATATAATGTCCCGATTCTAAAGAAGAGTTTTATTTGGTCCAAAAGAATGTATAAGAGTGATCAAAACTATATTTAATGACAGTTCTCCATCAAAAGGCGATAAGTGAACCTTTAGTGAAAACTAGGGCATATACGCCTAAAATTGAATTCTTTCTGTATTTTAAGCCTTTATATTTTATTGGATAAATGTAAAAACATTTAAAAACATATATAATCATATTTTAGTTATTTATATCCATTCCCGCCAATACAATGGCTACATGTTAACTACCATTTAAAATAATATTATTTTATTACTAGAGTGCAACGTAAGATTCCCAAGAAACTCGTTGTTGCATGCTGGGTACGCCATCGAGCATAGCATCCCCTTTAAAATAATATTAATATTTGATTCACAAATATGGATAAATATGAAGATGTCATATTCTTTATTTACCTGGGGTGTTACATATGTTAATTTTGTTAGTGCATTTAATGATAATATTATTCCCAATTTTACCATTTTCAATAGAATAGACATGAAAAATATATCATTATAAAGGTTTTCACATAACATATTGTGATATTTTATGTAATTAATATGGTCATCGAGACCAATATCTATAGGTTTTTTTGCCTATTAGAATATGAGTATACTATTTTACACGGTCATGATCATGTAACATGTGACCTAATTTGAGAAAAAAGTATTTATTATTTCTCTATTTTCGTTTCATATATTGAGATTCTTCATCATTTTTTCTAGTTATAGGTTGTTTTTTATTATTGTATTTCTGAGAGAGACTCAATGTAGTATTGAGATTTATTATCTACTTTGTAAATTTTGGTTCTATTTTATAATTCACCATTTCATTTTTCACAATACAAAGACATTTTCCTTGAGGTATAGGAGCCTATTAGGTTTTTCCCATGGTTTACTGAATTGAATTATCATATATATTATCCACAAATGAAAACTCCTCTAACCCACCTATATATTTCTATGAGTTAAATGGATTCTATAATTCATATTTTATTATTCTATAAATAGAATTCCAATGAATTCTCAATGTCGAGATATTAATTCAACAAGTATGTTAAACCATTCAATATAGTGAAGAAATTCGATGTTGTACCATTTTCAAATTTATTGTATTTAAATAGGTAAAGGATAATAACTCCCTTCACATAATGCTGAATTGATTGAGTATACATTGGTAGAGATCTTTCCAAACAATTATGTATCTATTTGGATTATTATTTCACAAAAAAACATCAAGTCCCTCTTGGATGTATAATGAGAATCTATGTTTTATTGTCTCTTGAGGCTCTAATTTTAATATCATTTGTCTAAAATAGGATAAAATTTGTATGAAATATTGTCTCATACCTCCCATATCATTTAATGTTACAAAACATGGATTCCCAATATTATATGGAGTATAGGTCTCATCCCCCCTACTATAGATATGGATCCTTATAAGGAAACACTAGAGTTCACCATCCTTCGATAGATTCCATCTTAGTGGTAAATTACTAAATGGAATTGATGATATCTAGAGGTACAAATGTTTTCGATGAATTGTGAATACAGTAAATCAAATAAAAAATATTTGGAATCACTTTATTTCATGTTCATTGATATCTATTTGATCTATAATTGGGTTAATTTTAGGAAATAGGGGAAGATATTATCGTAGAAGTGAAAATATGTGGTTATATTCAACCAACAGGTTAAGATAAATTCATTTTTGACCAAGGGATGATTGTGTTTTATTAACAATGTTCATCTAGTTTGGGAGGATCCTTATATTTAATGGGTGTCTTGGCAAAGAGAAATATATTCCTAATGTAAAGGATTTTCTCAGTTGTATTACATCAGAGATGTATTTTAACATTGAATATGACTAACTCCTTTATTTTTTAAATTATATTACAATAGCCCCAATTCAGTGGAGAGAATATAAAATTAAATAGATAGTGTATAGGATATATCATTTCCAATATCTTTATACATGGATAAATAATGTTGAGTAGGTGATAAATGATCACTTAGAGTAACTAGGATGTGGGTATGTCATTAAGTATTTATACCCAAGCCATCGTCATAGGTAACATTGTGAGCCACTCCCCAGGAATGTGCCTCTTCATCATACTCATCTTCACTAGCGTGTTTCTATGTACTATCCATTGATTTTCACTATTTCGATGCGCTATCATTTATTAGGATGACGACATCATGTCATTATCTTAATTGTGGTAATAATGTGGATCTCCAATCTCAATTTATTTCTTAAGTAACATGAAAAAAATATCCCATGTATCATTATTCATTGAGAGTTTCTTTTACTTCTACCTCAGTGTTGTTTATCCCCTTCATCATAGCATTCACATGGATTTGATATATTGATGGTTACCCATTGGAATTCACCAATGTTTCTTTGTGTGGTTTCTATGTGAAAATTAATACCACTCAGGGTTATGAATGATAATTCTACATGTATATGGTATTCATATCCAAAACAATATAATACTAGCATCATCCGGTAAAGTAGTTGATAATGAAAATATTCTTCCAACCCTCTAGGTTGTGGTTTCTTTATTTTTCATTTATCACCACCACACATCACATGGTATTTATTGAACATATTTATTTTTTTTGTGGTGAAAATACCACTAACCATATAGGATTGGGATGCTCTTAAATTTCAATCATAGTATATTTTTGTGTTATTTTCCTTACATGTTTTTCATTAACCTAGGAAGATGTCAAATTTAGTCCATGTTTTTTTGTAAAAACTAATATGACATGATGATTGTAATGTAGAAAAATAATATTTATTTATCAATTAAGATTATTTTTCAACCTTTCTAAAATAATGCGGAAATAGGATATTGATGGATATTACTAATCAGTATGATTGTATCTAATCTCTAGGGGTATAAATATTTTATTTCATGTACTAACCAGCATTTATAAAACTAACGAATGATGATTCTTTGGTCACAATAATGGTGTGTGATGCATTCCTCATCAAAAACTACATGGTTAAGGAATTGATAATGTTACAATTCTCAATATTAAACTCTACATTTTAATCATAAATTGAAATGAAAATAATATAATTTTTAATAGAGTGAATCCTTGTAATATCCCAATACTAGTTTTCATGTACTATCCATGGTAGATTTTGGATCTTATTTTTTCATGATGATATCTAGTAATTCCTCTTCATTTTTGGTTGTGTATTCTTATATTATCCTTTCAATTGGATGTGGGGGGTCTTAATTTTTTTCATTTTAGGAATTGTTTAGTGATTAAAGATTAATGTAGTACATGATCTTATAGATGGAAAGGATATAAAAGGGCCATCAAATTGTTATTGATAGCTACTAGATCACCAATGGCATGTTAAAAGTAGGGATTTCATATATTGACCCCACCATCCAATTAGCGGAGTGTATAGTGGTTCAAGAGTACGTCTTATCCACCAGCTATCCCATAAGACTCCAAGTTCCCCATTATTTTTTTCATGTGGCCAAAATATGTCTTATGGAAGCTAGTGGCTAAACAACGATGTCAATTCGGTTGAGTAATGTGACTGAAGTCTCATAATTCCATCCCAAAAATCCCTAATTTCGTTTTTTAAATCATATCTTTAAACCCTAATTCATTATATTCAACATTTATGACATGCTTGGCATGATTTTATACATTTAAAACATCATGGATAAAATATTTTGTTGAAGTATTGAATATCATTAGGTGTTTGTATAATTTATTGAATTATGGATTGTATTTTCTCCAACTTTATCTACTCAGGGAGTGGTGGATCTTCTATAATTGAGATATCTTCATAATTATATAATATATTATGATTCAATACAATCTCTTGATTCATTATATACCACATTATCCCTATAATTATAGATACTTTTGGTGGTAAAATAAATCCTAATCGATGTTCATTGATTCAAAATGGGTTTCCTATAAATTATATATTTTTATTTTTAAGTTATTTAAATTTATTTCTAATTGCTTTTTGAATAATTAATTTAGATCCATGATATCTTTTTTCAATATGGTATGGGGTGTGTTGAAACACTTTTACCATATATATTCTAAATAAGTGTTCATTCCAATAAAATGGACTTAATAGACATAATTTATTTTATGGAATACATTGAATATGATTCTTGAGATGTGAAGGAATAAAATGTTCTGTAGATAGGAAATGAAATAATTTCCATTGAATGTTTTGAGTTTGGATAGAAACTTATAGATGTTGACTTTTTAAATGAAATGGATATTTTTAAAGTTAAATTGGGGATTCTTGAATGATGATTAATGAAATAGATTTGAAATTAATGTCATATAAAATTATTTTTTTATTGATTTCATTAAGTCACAAGTGAGGATGGGTTGTCAGTAGAATGTTTCTGACACATTAATTAGGACACAATACCTACATGTTAATGTGTTTTGGTTTGATTTTTGACGTACATTTCCACTTTCCATTGTATAAATTCTTTAAACACAATAAATGGAAATTTATTCTCCTTTATCAAAAAGGAATAACAGCATTTCAAATTTTCCCTTCATGGAACCCAACTTATAATAGGTATCATAATTAATGTCTCCCTCATATATTTTAGTTGTGTTCATAGATATCATTTCTACTCCCATATCTTTGTGGATTATGATTAATTAAACTTCTTCATCTTGGACATCATAATGGGTATAAATAGGGTAGAAACCTTTATATAGTAGAGTAGTCATGATGGGACATCGTTGGCATTCCTCAATGCATGGAACATTGGTCACCTATATTTTTCTTCATAGGAGGGAATCTAACAAAGTCATATTAGGTGTGGAACCCATTAATAATATTTCGATCATGAGGTATTCAATGCCAATGGAGTCTATATTAAAACACTTTCAACTCAAGAATCTCATCGTTTGTATGAGTTTTCTAATCCCATTGGTACATATATTCAAAGGATTACACCTAAAGCATCACGTGCTTATTCAAATGGTATTTTTCATCATGGGGAAACATTCTTAACATTCTTTGGAAATGAATCATAACTTTTAGTTGAGATGGATTAAGAAATGAGTTTAAAATCTTATGGAGATGGGTTAAATTGATTTGAATACCCTGTAGAGGTGAATCAATAATGTGTATCTGTATTATGGAACACTAGAATTTTTGTAAATTTATTGATTATACCACACCATAGAGGTATATATGGGTTGTGTTAACCGATAAAGAATATGTTATACAATGAAGGTTTATGATTGATGGATCAGAAATCCATATAGAGTCATCTCCATAAGGTGTGACCCATAAAGGGAATATGTCACACCGTGAAGGTGGATGGTAAATAATTCCTCATGGAAGTAGATCAAGGTGGTGTTTCCAATAATTGATGGTTTTGACACCATTAAGGTTTATTAGGATTCCCCTTGGGGTGTATTAGGTATGTAAACCCCTATGGGGTGTAAGTGATGATTAACATTGGTAGAGATTAAACCTCATGGAGGCATCATATGATACATCTTTATAAAATAGGGATATAATCGCATGTAGTTCGACTCCATAGTTTATGGTTGAATGATAGAACCAATCCATAAATTTTAATTTCATGTTGTAAGGAATTCCTCGTCTGAAAGGGATCGTTTTTGGGGGATAGTGTGCAACATACATATGAAAGTCTTGTAACCCACCAAGATTCTGTGGTACGTTTCCCGTTGAATAATACAATAGCTTATGTTCTATGAAACTTCAAGTTCAATTACACCACAACTTATCAATCTAGCTATTGTGAATAGTAATACCTAGTTTTTGAAATTTTATAAATTTTACCTTAAAAATGGATTTCATTTTCGGATTCAGAATATCAAAATTAGCATAGGGTGAATTTTTTGTATTTTTCTAAAAACATTCAGTTTTTAATGAAAAGTGAAAAACACGGAGATAATGTTTAAAACTAAATTTTTTTTAAATAATTATTTATTTTAATTAAATATATTTTAGGTCAGAATAGATACATAATACTTGTATATTTTTATTGTAATCATTGGAGTCATTTTATAATGAGTTTAGATATATAAATATTCTATTGAACTACTTACTGTCTTTTACCCACCCTTAGGTGCATTTGAAAATTTCAATTAAACATAATTTTACTACTTAATTGATTTGAATTTCAAAAATCTAAGAGACTTGGTTTATATCAGTAAGTAAAATTTGGTTAAATATGATGAAAATAGTTTTTGGTTAATAGTATCTTTTGAGTTGTATTTACCATGGGTAAAAGTAAATAAGGTAATTAAGGGTGAAAATGACTTCATAATTACCACAATACATGTCCCAATTCTATTGGATAACTATTATTCGACACAAATCAACCTTATTAATAAAATAATATGCTATTTGGTCCACTTGGATTAGATTAGGACATTAATTATTATTTTATTTAAAGATGAGTTAAAAGAGTTAAATTCAATGTTTAATAACAAAACCAATTGTAATATAGGGTTAGAAACATTATAATTTCGAATATAAATATTAATTATAAATATGATAAGATATCCTACATAATAATAGTTTATTTATAATTTTTATAAATTATATAAATTTATGTATTTATGAAAAAATGATGATGCAGTAATTACCTTATTAAAGAAATATTAAAATAATTCATATTATAAATATCCAAATAAATGGAAATTGAGAATTCAGTGTAATTCCAATAATTTTATTGGTTTATATGACATTATAGGATAGCTTAAATATATTTTTTTCAATTTAATAATGTTTTATGGCATTCAAAAAAAACAATAACTAAATAGTGTAAAAATTGATATATTTGAGTTTTTAAAACAAAAACTATATTATTAATTGATATAATATTCTTAAAAATCGAAGGATTGGCCAATGGACATATATAAGGGATATTAATAATTAACACCATGGGGATCTATTGGCTAGTTATAGTATGATTATTAACCATATAATATAATAATACAAAGAGACATAGTAAATGTCAAACTATTTAACTAAGAGTTAAATCTAAAAGATAAGGTTAATTTGATGACCTGAACATGACTAAAATTTATTAGTTGAGAGGTTATTTACCCATCCCATCCATATCTCAGAAAAAAATCTATTTTGGATCCATTATAAACCAAAAATAAATTTATTATAAAATAATATTCCAAACTTTTTCTAAAGTGACCATATCCTCTCTTATAAAATGGCACTTCCCCTTCTCTTAATTTTACACCTCCCAAGCCATTTGGATTGACCAAAACCTGCCACAATATCCTCCAAAAACCCCTCAAATCATTATAGAGGCCATTATTTTTTCATAAAGGAATCTTATAGATCCATTTTGATCAAATCTAAAGGATGAACCTGAAGAAGAGGTAAATATTTCTTAACCTCTTTCATGTTCTTTTCTTCTTCCACTTCACCTTTCATTGTTGTTTCCATTCTAAAATAATAAATCCAGTATATTATATATACCGTAATATTATTATAAAATAGGTACAACCATATTCCTTATACTATCCATCATATAAATGAAAAAGTCATCGTACGTGCATACGTACGGCTTACCGTTTCCACGTCGTGGTGTAGTTTGTTATTCAAACTATTAATTATTTGTATTGGTATAATAATTAGTGTAACTAATGTAAATAATAAATATAACATGTTAAGGATTTTTTATATATGATATACTATCCAATTAAAAATTATTTCACCATCAATATAATGATATTTTCGGTCGTGCGTACGTATGAATTACCGTCTCCATGAACATGATGAGATTAATTCCCCGTCATAATCATTCAAGAATAATTTCCATTTTATGATTAAAAATAAAGTTTTTGAACATAATATAATTATATATATGAATCAAATACATCCTATACATAACAAACATTTCTTACAAAACCAAGCATATAATGGAAACCGAATCAGTTAACACCCAAAATGATCATACTACTAAACTATTATTAACAAAGCAATATTGGATGATCATATATGATATAATATTTATGTATATGGTTCTTGTATAATTATTAATAATTATTTAACTATTATACAGTAGTTTAACGTACCATATACCAAGGAAAATTACAACTTAAGGGTTAATTTCATAATCTCTTTATTATTCGAGGTTGTTTTTACTCAAGTATATCCTGGGACCTCTTTCTCATCCACATTTGTGTTTTCATAAAAATGTAATTCAAAACATTTTCAATACTTACTATATCATGGTTAAAGTCTTTTATACCCTTATTTGAAAATATATTTTTTTAAAGGAATCTTTCTGTCGTTTTACAAACAAGGTACTTTATGACCTAAATGACAAAATTAATGTAAGAATGTAATTTTTCATTATATATGGTTTGTGTGGCTATTTTTGCCATTATATTATCGTTGAAGCTTCCCATACAAGCTTATAAGAATATTTTCAAAATTAATTTTTTATTATATAATTACATGTCTTTTAAATGGTTTCTATATAGAAAGAGATATTTCTCTAAAAATGTTCTGATTTCATCTATGTCAACTTCCATTGATGGATATTAATCTTGTTTGAAGTTGAATTGTTTTAATAAAAATCATCAATATTGTATTGAAGGTTGTGTGATATGTTTGACTATGGATGTGTTATTTTTTCACCATTCATGGTTTATGGATAAAGTATTTACATTTTGTATGCTACATTTATTAGAAATGTTTATTTTATGTTCAATCATTTTCATATGAGGAATGCATTGGACTTAGTAAGTTATGGGTGGGTCCCACTATATCTCCTCGATGCATCGGGAGGTCGCCTATGAAAAACTAGTGTCCTGTCACAAGGCCTTGACTATGCGGTTATGAAGTCTAGAATTATTCATTCCATCATTTTGTAAGTGTCTATTGATATTTCATGTTATTATTCGACTAGTAGAATATCCATGTGATTAAGTAAATGGAATTATTTGATTTTATCTTTTCTATATTATGTTTATTTTTATGTTTAAAAGGATTTGTTATAGTAATATACATTTCCTTAAATGGTTATACTAATTTATAAATGTTTCTGCTATACTGTTATCCTTACTGTGCATCTGAGCTCACACCTTTCTATGTTTTATTTTTTCCAGGTTGTGAAGAAGTATTTTATGGTTGACCTATAAGGATAGTATAAGGATATAAGTGTGTTTAAAAGGGGAAAAAATTGTTGATTATTTTGTTTCATGATGTAATGTAAAACATCTGAATGTATCTATTACATCCAATACTACTAAACTGATCGGTCTTTCGAGACATTATTCTTTGTATCATTACAATGATATTTAATAAAGCACCGACTATGTGTAATTGTGGTCAGGTCATTACATTTGGTATCCGATTATTTTTTTATAGACCTTGGAATCTAGATTTATAAAAACTCTTATTAGTGAACACTAACCTAAGATATACTTTGAGGATTATTATAGAATAACTACATTGAATTTTGGTACTATAGAGATTTTGTAAGTTTTCAAGGAAATACATCTATGTCTAGATACGTGCTAGTAAATGCTGACCTAGCACAGATGTAACTAGGGGTAAAACACGAAAACACCACTTTCATCTAGACATGAATGAGAACTAATGGACGACAACAGAACTTACTGCAGTCTTGGTTACAACACTCCTGGGGGATATGATTAGGATAACTCACATTTTCATTACAAACCATTATAAAGGATTTATGAGTATATACTTATTTAGAGAAAAAAATATTTTTATGATTATGGATTATATCCATAAACTATTCAATTTATGTTAATTGTTTTACAAGTTTGGAATTATGTATTGCGGTTCATAAACCAATATAATGTATTACATTTTTTAGAAATGGAACCCAGTTGAAATAATGGAAACTATATCAACACACACAATCCATGTAGGTATTTCCCTCATACTAAAGATAATTATAGTGGATCTGGTGATACAACTGGTGCTGATTAGCTAATAAAAATACTAGGACAACAAACTCAGGTTATGAATAATAACCATACCCGTATAGAGAACCCTGACCCACAATGTAGAGGATCAATGTTAGATTAAATAACAAGGAAAAAACACCAACATTCAATAGGAATATAATTCAATTTGTAACTGAGCAATGGATATGTTCCTTAGAGAATATATTTCACGCTTTGGCGAGTCGTGAAATGGAAAATGTTTTCATGGTATTTTATCGCCTCACGGGAGTTGCAGATCAAGGGTGGTCATTTATTCAACACACAAAGGAAGATGATAAAGTATCAAATATTTAATGGAGGGAGTTTAAAAAGATTTTTTTAGGAAAATATTTACCTTGTGACCATCGAGAAGATATGGAAAGGTATTTTTGGAGTCTGAGACAAAAGGAGGATGAGAATGTCAAAAAATATGATGTTAACATTAAAAGGTTAGCAAGGCATGTTTCATATTATATATGATACCCAAGGAGTAAGATTGAAATATTCTTTGATGGGTTTAAACCATTTATCTGGAGATCATTAGTCTCACAATCCTTCTAATAATATGAAGATATTTTCTCATGTGCTATAAATGCAGAAAAAGAATTCTCTAAGTCCTATGGCTTTAATGAAAAGGAGAAAACGTGATCTGTAGAATACTCTCGAAAAATAAATAAGGGGATGAAGGGAAAAGTTGAATATCCATACTACGGTAAATGTGGAAAAAAAAACACCCCGTTACATTCCTGAATGGAATGAGAGTCTATTACAAATGTGGTGAAAAAGTCCACCAAGCTAATGATTGCAAGGTGATGAAAGAGGCTGTCAATGTTGTATGCTACAAGAGTATAGAAAACTAACATTATGTTAATAAATTTTCTAATCTCCTAGGAAACATACCCCAAAAAATTACAAGGGATAAAGGACAATCTTATGTGATCACTACTATTGAGGTTGAAGCTCCAAAAGACCTGATGGCATGTAATTTAATCGTTTCCTCAAGTTTAGTCAGTGCTTTATTTGATTCTCGATCATCACATTGTTTCATATCTTCCCAGTTTTCTAAGAAAATTAAATATTTCCAATTTGATTTAACTAGGGAGTTATCAGTCAAAAATACTAAGGGAATTATCCTTACAACAATGTTTTGTGAATCAGTTCCCATTAGGGCATATAAATGTTCTTTATCTACTGATCTCATCATCAAACCCATGAATGAATTTTATATAATCCGTGGTATGGATTGGAATTCAAACCATGATGTGAAAATTTATTGTATGAAGAAAGAGGTTACGATTCTCAATGATGATAAAGAGTACCTTATTCATAGAGAAAAAACACCACCAATAGATTCTTATCTAGATCCACCCACTGTAACTCAACTAAATTCAATTATTGGGGAGGAAAAGAATGAAATAACTATGGGTGAGTAAAGGAATGTTCAAATATAGAATGTACCTATTGTTACAGAATATGTTGATTTGTTTCTAGAGGATTTACTAAGACACCATACAGAATGAGAAATTGAGTTTTTCATTGATTTAATTCCGGGTTCAAGTCCCATATCGACGACCCATTATATAATGGCTACTGTGGAATTATTGGATATAAAGAAATATCTAGAGGATTTTTTTAACAATGGATATATTATCCCTTGTGTTTATCCATGGGGATCCCCTGTTCTTTTTGTTAAGAAGAATGATGGATCTATAAGGTTGTCCATTGACTACAGGGAGATCAATGTTATAACAATAATGAACAAGAATACCCTACTTCTCATTGAGGATTTATTTGACCATATTCATGGATCTCAATATTTTTCAATGATTAAACTTCGATATGGTTATCACCAATTGTGTGTGAAGAAGGAATAAATTCCAAAAACAGCATTTCAAACTAGGTACGGGCATTACGAGTTTACAGTAAAGCCTTTTGGATTGAATAATGCACCATATGTCTTCATGGATATAATGAATAGAGTTTTCAAGGAATATCATTATGACATTATAGAGGAATTTATTAATGATATATTGGTATACTCAAAATGCTATGAAGATAATGAAAATCACTTGTGCATTATCCTATGGAATCTTAGAAGAAATGAATCATATTGGAAATTTATAAAGTGAGTATTCTGGATTCAAGATATTTCTTTTCATGGCCATGTTGTCTCTATGGATGGAATATATGTTGATCCTTCAATGACCAAGTCAATCAAGGAAAGGCCAGCACCATTTAGTATAACTGAGGTATGCAGTTTTATTGGATTAGTTGGTTATTATCGACGTTTTATATAGAATTTTTCCTGGTTGGCTAACAAAATAACAAATATCACATATAAAGGGGCTAAATTTGTTTGGAAAAAAGAGTGTGAAGAATGTTTTGAAGAAAATAATAGAAGATTAGTCAATGCTCCTTTCTTGACTCTACCATCAGGAACCAATGAGTTTGTTATTTATAGTGATTCATCAAAGAAAGGACTTGGTTGTTTCCTTACACAGAATGATAGAGTTATTGCCTATGCATCACAAAAGAAAAAAAATGATGAGAAAAACTTTCATACTCATGATCTTGAGTTAGATTTTGTAATCATTGCCTTTAAGATATAGAGACACTATATCTATGGTGAAAATGTGAGATATATACTGAACATAAGATTTTGAAGTATATTTTCTCACAGAAATAACTCAACATGTGGCAAATATTATGGCTTGAACTACTCAAGTATTATGATTGCACTATATACTACCACCTGGGGAAGGAAAATAAGGTGGCAGATGCTTTGAGTAGAAATGATCACAGTGTTTTGAACAAGATGAGAGTTTTAAGGGATCCTATTTTCTTAGATATAGTAATGATGGATTTTGGATTAACCATAGAAGGTGAAACATTAATACTTTTCCAAATAGTTGCAAAACAATTTTTAATAGAATGGATAAAGAGACCTCAAACTAATGATGATGAGTTTAAAAAGAAGATTAATGATGTGAATGATGGTAGATTGAGTGACATCATATATGAAGATGAAATTTTGAAATTTGGGAAGATTCATTGTGTTCCTAACATACCTGATTTAAAAAGGGAATTGTTGGATGATTCTAATAGCTCAAATTTCTCAATACACCCTAGGATCACAAATATGTATAGAGATTTAAAGGAGCATTTTTTGGTAGACAACATGAAGAGGGATATATCTAATTTTGTGTCAAGATGTATGATTTGTCATCAAGTGAACGCTGGAAGGTAACAACCTGGAGGAGTCATGAAACCTCTTCCTATACCTGATTTGAAATGGGATAATATTACTATGGAGTTTTTGATGGGCCAACCTAAGACACCTATAAGGAATGAGGCAATATGTGTCATTATTGATCAACTTACCATGTCATCACATTTTCTTCTGTAAGAGGAGATTTACCACTTTAATTTATGGAAATAATATATATTAATTATGTTTTAAGACCTCATGGATTCCCCACATCGATTTTTTCTGATCGTGATCCCCATTTTACATCTTGATTTTGGATAAGACTGTATAAATATTTGGATATTGAACATTTTTTGAGCACTACCTACCCCCTAAAACTGATGGGAAATCAGAATGGGATATTCAAACCTTAGAATACATGTTTAGATCCTTATCACATGACTTTCAAGGTATGTGGGACCAATGTTTACCTCTGGTATAATTTTCCTATAATAATAGCTTCCATTTAAGTATTCAGATGGAACCATATAAAGCATTCTATGGAAAAAGATGTCTCACACCAACTTGTTGGGATGATTTTGGTGAATGAAAACTCATAGGCCCAGAACATGTTGAAGAAACGATGGAAAAGGTGAACGTTATCCAAACCCACATCAAAGCATCTCAAAGTAGGCAGAAGAGGTATGCCGATATCCGAAGGAAGGTATGGAATTTTAGTTACAAGATCATGTTTTATTAAAGGTATCTATTTGGAAGGGAGTTATAAGATTAAGTAAGAATGGTAAACTAAGTCTCAGGTAAATCAAACATTTCTAAATTCTAGAATGAATTGTGGTGGTAGCTTATATTTTAGAAAATCCCCTAAGTCTCTCCAAAGTTCATGATGTGTTCCATGTATCATTGTTGAGAAAATACATGCCTGACCCAATGCATGTACTCATCTATGAGTATATTGAACTGGAACATGATCTTTCCTTTTGTGAAGAGAGAGTCAAGATTCTTGATAAAAAAGAACAATCAATGAGAAATCAGACGACTAATCTAGTAAAAGGTCTATGGAGAAACTATATTATGGAAGAGGCAATGTAGGAACCCGAGGAACATATGTTGAAGAACCACCCGAATCATTTTACAGAGTAATATTCTAGAAATCTGGAGGACAAAATTATTTATTAGAGGTTAGAATGTTACACCCCATGCTTCCACAGTACATTTCTCTTTGAATAGTATAATAACTTGTGGTGTGTGTAACTTCGAGTTCAAACACACCACAACCAATTAAGCCAGCCGTTATGAATAGTAATACCCAATTTTTGAAATTTTATAAATTTTATCGTTCAAAATGTACTTCATTTTTGGATATGGAATATCAAAATTAGTTTAGGGTGAATTTTTGGTATTTTTTTTAAACATTCAATTTTTGAGGAATAGGGAAAAACACTAAGTTATTATTTAAAACCAAAAAAAAATTAAATTATTATTTATTTTTTTTAAATATATTTTAGGACCAAATATATACATAGTACCTATATATGGTCAATGTAATTCATTGGAGTCATTTTATAATGAGTTTAGATATATAAAATTTTATTGAACTTTTTATAGTCTTTTTCCCATCTCCTAAGAGCATTTGAAAAATTGCATAAAACATAATTTTAACGCTTTTATGAGTTCAATTTAAAAAATTATAGAGACGCGGTTAATATTAGTATGTATAATGTGGATCAATAAGATGAAAATATGTTTTGGTGAATTGTAACTGTTGACTTTTATTTACCACGATTAAAAGTAAATACGGTAATGAAGAGTAAAAATGATTTCATAATTACCCTAACACATGTCCTAATTATATTGGATAAGTATAATTTGTCCCAAAACAACCTTATGAAAAATATATGATCCTTTTTGGTCTACTAGGATTAGATAATGACATTTATTATTATTTTATGTAAAGAATAGTTAAAAGTTTTAAATTCAATATTTAATAAATAATCACTTTTTTATATATGGCTACAAAAAAATATAAATTACAATATAAATATTCATTAGAAAGATAAAAATATTTCTTGTATAATTTTAATTTTTTTATAATTTTAATACATTAAATAATTTAATTTATTTATGAAAAAATGATGATACAGTAATTACCTTATTAATGAAGTACAAAAATAATTGATATTATAAATATCTAAATAAATGTAAATTGAAACTTTTGATGGATTACACTTATTTTATAGGTTAATATGGAATGTGAGGTTTTGTTAAATAAATTTTATTCGAAGTGATAATGTTTTTATTGCATTCAAAAAAATCAAATAGTAAATATTGTCAAAATTGACATATTTGAGTTTTTAAAACAAATCCAATATTATTAATTGATATAATATCCATAAAAATATTATGTTTCACCAAATGGCATAGATAAAGTTTTATATATCAATAATTAACCACATGGGGTTCTCTTGGCTTGTTATAGTATGTTTATCGACCATATAATATAAAAACACAAACAGACATGGTAATTACCAATCAATTTAACTAAGAGTTAAGTCTAAATGATAAGGTTAATATGATGACCTAAACTTGTTTAAAACCTATTGGTTGAGAGGTTCTATACTTATCCTAATCATAGATTACAAATAATTCATTATGGAGTCATTATAAATTGAACATTATTTTATTATAAAATAATATTCCAAGCTTTTTCTAAAGTGACCCTCACCTCTCATATAAAAGAGCACTTCCCCTTCACTTAATTTCACACCTCCAATGCAATTTGGTTCGGCCAAACCCTGACCAAATATCCTCCCAACTCCCCTCTAATTATCCTAGAGTCCTTCCTTTGGTCATAATCCATCCTATGGAGCCCTTTTGATCAAATAAAAAGGAAGAACCCAAAGAAGAGGTAAATATTTCATCACCTCTTTCATGTTATTTTCTTCTTCCACTTCTTATTTCTTTATTGTTTCTATTATAAAATAATAACTCCAGTATATTCTATATACTATAATTTTGTTATAAAAATGGTACAACCATATTCATTATTCTATTCATCATATGAATGACAGAGTCACCATACATGCATACGTACGGCTTACCGTCTCCACGTCGTGGTGTGGTTATTTATTCAAAGACTTCATTATTTGGATGGGTATAATAATGAGTATAACTAATGTACATAATAATTATAATGGGTTACTGGTTCTGTTTATATGATATACCATCCAATTACATTCTATTTCACCATCAATATAATGATATAGTCACTCGTTCGTACGTATGGATTACCGTCTCCACGAACCTGATGAGATTCATTCCCCATCATAATCATTCAAAAATAATTTTCATTTTATGATAAAAAACAACTCTTATGAACATATTATCATTTTTATGTGAATAAAATACATCCTATTCATAAATAACATGGCTTATGTTACAAATCATATAAGGGAAAACGAATCAGTTAACACCCGAAATGATGATAATACTAAAATATTATTAAAAAATAAAAAATAGAAGTTCATATATGATATCATATTTATGTATATGGCTTTTATAAAATTTAGTAACAATGATTTAACTATGATACAGTCATTTAATGAACCCTTGACCACAGAAAAGTACTACGTAATGGTTAATTTAACAATCTCTTTACTATCTGAGGTTGTTTTTACGTATGTATCTACTGGGACCTCTGTATCATCCACGTCCGTGATTTCTTCAAAATCTGATACAAAACATTTTTACTATATACTATACTATGTTTTAATTTCATTTATACCATTATTTTACCATATATGTTTTTAATGAAATATTTTTGTCGTTTTCCAAACAATGTAATTTATGACCTTTTCGAAAAAATTAAGGTAAGAATGTCTTTTTTTAATATGTATAATGGGTGTGGCTATTTTTCACCATTATATCATCATCTCTCATACATTCTTATATTAATATTTTAAAAATAAATATTTTCTTTTATAATTTTATATCTTTTAAATGATTTCAAAACAAAGAGAGATATCTCTCAAAACAAAATATTTTCTTTCATCTATTTCAACATACTTTGATGGATTTTAATCTTGTTTGAAGTTGATTTATTATGATAAAAAACTTCCATATTGTATTGGAAGTTTTGTGATATGTTTGACTGGTGATGTGTTATTTTTACACCATTTATGGTTTATTGTTAAAGTAATGACTTTTTTTATTCTAGTTTTATTACAAATGTTTATGTTGTGTTTAAACCTTTTCATATGAGGAATGGATTGGACTAAGTAAGTGACAGGTGTAGCCCTCTCTAGCACCTCGATGCGTCGATAGGTCTCATGAGAAAAACTAGTTTTTTGGCACAAGGTCTTGATAAAATATTATTTTTAGTCTTCGCACAATGCCTTGACTATGTGGTTTTGAAGTCAAGAATTATGCATTAAATAATTATGAAAGTGGCAATTGATATCTCATGTGATTTTTCAATTAGTAGAATATCCATGTGATTATGTAAATGGAATTATTTGATTGCATCATTTCCATATTATGATGAAGCTTATGTTTAAAAGGATTTGGTTTTAGTCTTATACATTGCCTTAAATATTTATGTTGATTTATGAGAGTTTCCACTATATTGTTATCCTTAATGACCATCTGAGCTCACCCCTTAATATGTTTTATTTTTCCTAGGATGTGAAGAAGTATTTTATAGTTGACCTACAAGGATATTCTAAGGATATATGCGTGTTCAAAATGGGACAGAATGTTTTTGATGTTTTTATTTCATGATGTAATGTAAAACTTATGAATGTATCTAGTACTTCCAAGGATACTAAACTTATCGATCATTTAGTAAATTATTCCTTGTCTCGTTGCATTATTATGTAATAAACACCGACTCTGGGTAACTAGGGTTGTGGTGTTACAAGTCTCCCTTTACAATAATATTTATATTTGTTCGAGTTGTTATGTGTTTTATGCATTGAAGCTACTCGAGGTCCTTGAGGGAAATGTATTCATCCATGTTGTGGGCATGACAATACTAGGGACATGGCCCAATGAAAATCAGTATATATACTAATGTTGTGTTTATAACTCAGGAAATATTCCTACATATCCCATATCAATGTTATTAAAATCCAACATACTTTATAATGAGATGGGTCTTATCCCTAATGGTGAGGCACATTAAATGTGGATCAATCTGATGGGAATTAGGTATGAATGATTACCATTGGGTTACTGTGGTTAAATGGTTGGATGGTTGTGGATTATGTGTAGGAGTGGCATATTTGGTTGGGGATTATAAAATATAGGTGGCCCATAGTTTTAGGGATCATGTATATTTCTTGGTTTCTTATACCATATAATCCCTTGTGAGTCATACATTGTGTGATGAAAAAAAAGAATAAACAGACCTGACACTCAAGTTGGAAAAGAAGTGACATTGAGAGATGGTATGGGGATTATACAAGGAAGTTTCCTAAGGATGATTTAATTATGTGTTAGGTAGAACTCATTCCTTATTAGGTGGATCTCATTCATTTTTTACAGTATTTCATTTCATGTCACACAATCATGGAGCATCATATTCTTGGGTAAATGGTTTGAAAAATAGTTTTACATCATGTTCTGAGGACATTTTCATTCCTTTTAACATCCCATGATTATGAAGTGGGACTACGAGGATTTTTTTCATGAATCTCGGGATGTGTGACTTACATCCCATCCCATTGGATTATGTGTCCACAGATCTCTCACCATTGGATAGGGAATTTATTCGAAATTTTTTTTGTATGATGGGAGGCATGGTTTCTCGTGATTTCCATGTTACCATGTCAATGATGAGTAGAAATCTATTTTAGAGTATATATACAATGAATTAAGATGTTTCTTGAATCTTATGTACACATTGATAGGTGATTCAAAAATATAAAGGGCTTCGTGAAGACTATTCTTCAAAAAAATGGTGACCCTTCCATAATATGAATTCATGGTTCATGAGAGGGAGTATTTTTGTAAGCTGATTGCTTTGTGATGACCCAAGGACATGTAAGGATTTTATTTTTAATGAATGGTGTATTAATTTATGAAATGAATCACCACCTGGTGTGTATTGTTTTTTAACACAACAAAACGGTCTTCAAAAATCATGGATTCCTTGGTTGATTCATTCTTTTTCTAGTATAAGATGATTATGAGGTTCGTGAATTAGGAGTGATATGGGAACTGAATCATCTAGTAACTATTCTTAAAACGTCATAATGAGTGGGTTTTTTATAAAATGCATGTCTTGTGGATACATTATTTTCCCTATGAGTAATTTTTCGGATTCATGAATTGATGTAGCTTTTTCAAACTCGAGAATGACTACTTTCAATCATCTGGGCAGTCGTAATGCAGCATTAGACTCGTGGAGGAATGCGATCCAGGATTCGGGTTATTTTCCAATGTCATCAAACACATGGTGGAACTCCATAACAAAATTGAATGTTTGAAAAGAGGAAATCTAACATGTGAAGCTTCATGATCTCCAGTGATTCATGAATGTATTATTATTCATGGAGAATCCTCTTCTATAGAGTTTTTAGGACATTTGGTATGGATTTATTCAAAAACATCCCTTTATTTCACAACAATATCCATGGAATGTATTTTTGTTCCATTCAACCCCCCCTCTCAAACTAGTATTTGATAGGGAAAATGAGAGTTCATTTATGTTGGAGAGTCACTAGAAATAGGCAATACACTTCTTTTCATGAGTTCTATTTATGATTCTAACTCATGATAGTCTCTTAGCATGAACTCTATCATGGAGTGAACATCAACATATCCCACTAAATTGTATAGTTCTCAACAGAACCAAAAAACTATATGAATAAAATATTTTCCACCCCCTTTAAAAATCTCTTCATCTCTATAAATAAACTTCATGGATTGTTTTTTTAAACGAATGGACTTCTGGATATTTAATCGTTGAATTCAACTTGGCGAACTAGACACTATGAATTCCATCATCATGCAACGACTCCTGTGACAAAATAATTTTGTACCGATCACCCAAATTTTTATTTTTGAATGGTCTTCATGAACCAGGATTAAAAAACACTCATATTGAATCCCATAGATCTTAATATGACAATGAATATTATTATTGGAGGGAATATATGGAAGAAATCATCAAGATTGATGAGTGAATCCAATGGTCCTCAGATCACAAAAGACATTTAGAGATACTGATGGAGTCTTGTTGGTAATATCCTATGTGATAGAGACAAATCCTTTTTGATTTAGTCTAGGAAAAAATGACTTCATTCTAGAAGAATAAATGGATTATCCAAATTTCTGGTTTAGTGGAATACATGGGATATAATAGTGGCATAGAGCTAATGAATGCCATATTCTTAATGATCATTCACCCATCACAAAGGAAAATCTATAAAATCACATCAAAGACACTAATGGGGGGATTATATATGTGGTGGAGTCCATACCACAGTAATAAATGATCATTATAGTGGGTTTTGGGGACACACATAAGCAACAAAATGACATTTTGGGATTTGTGATAGGGTAGAAAGATCATATATGAGTGGACCATGGCCAACTGGGCATGCACGTCTTACTCCGTGTTTGATGCGAGGATGAAATGATTTGGTCTTTATTATGCATTATGGGATTCCTAACTCCCTATTAAATTTATATTGGGGATCATTACCATTATACTAAGAAGATAGTCACCATGAACTAATAATTTTTGTTGACACTGTCATGAGTTCAACATCAGACTTTGGGACCTTCATCAAATTTCTGAAATATAAATCATAATGGTAATTTTTTATGAATTTCCACTCATAGATAATGTATGGCTATGGTGAAGGCACAACTATATCTATTGAATGGAATTAGTGAATAAAAGCATGGGATGACATGAATTTCATTTATGAATTGGTTCAGATATATACTGAATGAGACTATGAACATGTTAATAATGAGGCCATGCATATGCACTATATAATTACATTGGGGAATTGAATAAATGAATTAGTATATTTTAGATAAGATCCAGTGATTGTTATGGGGCTATGATATCAAGAATGAGGGTTAACCCATAGTCAAGATGGTAGGATTTATCGCAGTAGGCATTTGTGGGTGGATTCTCCCAGTGTGGATTATACACATGTGGGAGAATCTAAGAACCCTCTTAATGGCAGCGATGCAGGCAATGAGATAGTGTGTCACCCTTTTTACCCCCGTATTAGAAAATATCTACATTGAAAATTGAAATATCAGTTAAGGAAAGACGTTGGTGCCTATTTTAGGGCCCTTCTAATTTTTCATAATGTTGGGTGGACCCAAATATATAAGAGTATAAGTACCTAAACCCCAATAAACATCCCAAAACAATATTTTTTCCATAAATATTTAATATATCAGGAAGATTCCCATTAAAGTTTGGTATGGTGGAAGTGTTAAAGATGGTCAAGCTAGAGGAGCACTTCATGATTCACCCATTTTATTTACCTACATGCGTAGTGACATATAAAATCATATGGGATGTATAGTGTAGATCTTATGTCTTATCCTTTTGAGGTGGATTACTGGAAGCGAGAGTTCACTTCTAGCCAATTTTGATGTAGTAAAATCCACCCCAATTTTTTAGGAAAAGTTAGTGTATATAGATATTGACTCCAATGGTGTAACTCAGGTGAATTAGGAGTATGATCCTTTGGTGATGAGGTAACTATGGGGAATGGTCACGCGATAATATATAAATATTTGGAATGAGAATATGGCACCCACTGACATGTACAGACTAACAAATTATATTGTTCACATCTAGTTGGGTTAATATCTCGATGATATATTGATATGTTCAGCCAATCAGACTAATGAGGGGGTGTATATAATGACCCATACATTACATAAATTTCTAATACTTCAAAATTGAAGTACACTTATTACAAAATATAACAAAACCATTAAAGGACTGTATAGGTATAGTGTCTTTAGAAATTGGGAAACATAAACAATTGGTTCATAAAGCATCTACATTGTCTCCCATTTATTTCATCATATCTAGGGTCCCTTTTTGGCATATCTTACTTAATAACATTCTTCCTGACCTGGGGAAGTAAAACATACAAAATGGTGAGCTCAAATGCTCAGTAAGGGTAAATAAAAGAAATATCAATCACATCATATTCATAAGAACATAACATTTTGTAAATCTTAACCTGCAAAAGAGATCATATTTTCATAACATGGGATAAATCATAGTAGTGAAATGCAATCCCAATAATCATAACCTAAAACATGAATCATTGTGGCATACACACATAATCATAGAAAATCATTTCTTAGTAGTCAAGACTCATTGCCAAGACTATCTTACTGGACAATGTCTATTTCTGAACCGAGTTCACTCCTCGTTTCAGTCCTGTTTCACTGAACCGGTTTAACCTGCCCTTCCATCCATGTCTATCTCATGAGATATAAATCCTTACCCAATGCATTGGAGGGAGATATTGGTCCCACCCATCTCATAATGATACCATTCTTATGTGTGCCACAAAATCATAAATCATACATCATTACATAACCCATGTAATAAAAATGGGATTCTTAAACATCGTGACATCATAAAACAATTCATATAAGACAAAGGAATTCATAAAAATAATTCCATCACAACATAATCAAATCAATTTAATAATAGGGATATAAACAGAACCCTATATTATCTTAGATGTAAAATAATTTTGATAAAACACATGAACTCCATTCTTGAGGAAAATATTCTTTCTACTTCAAAAACATTTTTCCTTTCTTAACATGTCATACAATTTTAAACTAAAAGAAGTTAATTAAAAATAAACATGAAAACTTGTAAAGGAATATTCTTGTAAATAATGTTTTAAATATTCATTCATGTCATATAATTTAAAAAAAACATTTTTCTCGTACTTATGTCGGAAAAGTCAAAAAGGACCTTGTATGAAAAATGACAAAAGACTCCTTTCATATCTTTTACTAAAAACTCACAGAATGGTAAAATTGGATTTAAACAATTTCATAAGGATATAAATATTACATATTCAGGAAAAATGGATCTGGATGATAAATATTCCCCAGTAAATTCTGAAGAATAAACAATCTTGGAAAAAAATGATATTTGTGAGATTTTCCCTTACCTTAGGTCCTATTTGCTTCGTAAGTGTCTGAACCTCCTATATAATGATTTAAATAATGTAATTGATTTATTTCAGAATCATAATTATTTTTATGATATCATATATGGTCATATTCTTAGCTTCTTATTAGTAATATTTCATTGTTACTTGTTATTCGGGTGTTTATTGATTTTTGTTCTTATGCATGTTTTGTCGAATAAATTCTTATTCTTCTTTTTAGGTTATAGATACCTAAATTCCAGAATGTTATTAGTGTAATATATATCATATTCATTCATTCAATTCATTTATATAATTATTATGCAATGAAGATAATGTAGAATGACTCGCATCACATCGTGGAGACGGTATTCCGTACGTACGCACGAGCGATGATATCGTTCCCATGATCGTGGAATTGTATTGGAGTGTATGTATACTATTTCAGAAACAATATCACTTTACAATAATCACATATAGTTATTATTTACACCATTATACCCATCCAAGTAATGTGGTGGTGGAAAATAGATTACACCACGGCGTGGAGACGGTATTCCGTATGTACGCACGCGCGGTGATTTCGTTTTCTGTAGGATGGATAGATGGTGAAATAGGGTTGTTTCATACTTATAATAACTTGTTAGTATATGATTGATACTGATGTTATTACTTCATAATGAAACTACTAAATAAGAAGAAGTGGAAGAAGAAATAATGTTGAAAGAATCGGTACCGGACATTACTTCTTCTTTGAAGTGCCTCTTTGAGACCTCCTCTTAGGGCACTAAAGTTGGTCTTTGAAGAAGACCAGGACCTCTAGGATGTTTCTAGGGAAGTGGATAAGATAATTTTATAGGGGTTGGCCTATCTTGAATGCTCAAAGTGGTGTGAGGAAGGGAGGGACGAGGTTCCCTTTTATAAGGGAGGAGGCGGGCACCTTTGGAAAAACTAAAAATATTATTTTATTATAAAGTCATATTCGGTTTTTAATAGCTCAAAATTGAATTATTTATAAGTTAAGGTGGGGATGGGTCGGAATCCTCTCATACAATAGAATATAGACAAGTTTAAGTCATTATATTAACCTTATCTTTTAGTTTTAACTCTTAGTTATTTAGATTGTCATTTTCCATGTCACTTTGTATTTTTATATTATATAGTTAATAAACATACCATATAGTTCCAAGCAGTTGCCAAGTGGTCCATTAATGTTACACCTATCATGATATAAGTATCTTGGCCGAACAATAGATTTTTAGGAAGATAATAACAATTAATAATATAATATTTGTTTAAACAACTATTTTATGTCAATTTTGACACTATTTGGTAATTGATTTTTTTGAAAATCATAACATAATGATTAGTTCGAAAAAATTTAATTAAATCATTACTAACAAGTCATATTAACATATAAAATTATTTTAATTCATAAAAAGTCTCAAATTACATTTATTTGGGTATTTATAACATCAATTATGTCAATATTTCATTAAAAAGATAATTACTGCATCATCATTGTGTCATAAATAAATTAAATTATTTTAATTATAAAAATTACAAATAAAAAACCATTATGTAGGAAATATTTTTAGACTTATAATGAATATTTATAGTAGAATGTATCTTATGTATAACCCTATATTAAAAATTATTTAGTTATTAAAATTTGATTTTAACTATTTTAACCCTTCTTTAAATAAATTAATAATAAATGTCCTAATCTAATCCAAGTGGTCCTAAATGGTAATATTTTATTCCTAAGGTTTTTTATGGTCGAATTACACTTATCTAATAGAATTAGTACATGTGTTAGGGTAATAATAATAACACTTTTACCCTTAATTACCCTATTTACTTTTAACCGTGGTAAAAAAAGTAAAAAGTTACAATTCACCAAAAATTATTTTCATCTCATTGAACCACATTTTAGTCTTTGATATTAACTGTGTCTCTCAGATTTTCGAAATTCCACTCACAGAAGCGGTAAAATTATGTTTTATGTGAATTTGAAAATTCTCCTAGGAGGTGGGTAAAAGACGGTGAAAAGTTCAATAAAATTTTTATATATCTAAAATTATTATAAAATGACTCCAATGAATTGCATTGAACTTATATAGGTATTATTTATCAATTATTCCCTAAAATAAATTTAAATAAAATAAATAATTATTTTAATAAAAAGTCTGTTTTTAAATAGTAACCCGGTGTTTTCACTATTCATCAAAAATTGAAAGTTTTCAAAAAAATACAAAAATTTCACCCAAGGCTAATTTCGATATTCCGAATCCAAAAATAAAGTCCATTTGGAAAAATAAAATTTACAAAATTTCAAAAGGTGGGTATTACTATTCATAACAGCTAGTTTTAATAATATTTTAATAGCATATCATTGTTTACTGAAACTTAGTATTGCATACGACGCAAGCTATCGAGGATGGTCACGATTGTGTGTAAAGAATGTCAAGCTAGTTTTGTGTGTAGTGAAAGATTCCTTTGATGATTTATATAACATAAAAACAAAATATTTCTCATAAAATTCTCGGGTGTTACATTCTACCCCCCTTAAAATAAATTTCTCCCTCAAAATTCGTCACTTTGTAACAAACAGATGAGGATACCTCTCCCTCATCATATCCTCAAGCTCCCATGTAGCTTATTCTAATTGGCGGTTCCTCCATAAAACTTTCACCAAGAGAGTGGTCTTGTTCCGTAGGACAGTTTCACTACGATCGAGAAACTCTATCGGCTGTTCTTCATAAGAAAGATCTTGTTCCGGTGGTAAAACTTCTGAGCTGAGTACATGTGAAGGATCAGGTATGTACTTTATCAGGAGAGATACATGGAACATATCGTGAACTTGAGAGAGATTCAGTGGAAGCTCCAATCTATAAGCAACCTTCCCAATATGATCCAGTATTTTGAAAGGACTGATATACCTAGGGCTCAGCTTTCCCTTCTTTCCAAATCTCATTACTCTCTTCCAAGGAGATATTCGTAAGAACACTTTATCACCCACTTCAATCTCTAGGTCTTTTCTTCGGTTATAGGCATAAATGTTTTGTCAAATCTAACCTACTCTTATGTGTTTTTGAATAGATCTGACCTTTTCTTCCATCTCATCAATAAGATCAGGTCCTAATAGCTTTCTTTCCCCAACTTCATCCCAGCAAGTTGAAGCCCTGCATTTATTTCCATAGAGAGCTTCATAAGGAGCCATCTGAATACTGGAGTGAAAGCTATTTTTATAAGACAATTCCACCAAAGGTAGGTGTTGATCCCAACCACCTTTGAAATCCATAGAGAAAGCTCCCAACATATCTTCTAGAGTTTGAATTGTCCTCTCAGACTGACCGTCTTTATGAGGATGATAAGAAGTGATGAAACTCAACTTTGTATCTAGAGTAAGATGAAGACTTCGCCAGAACATTGAGGTAAACCTTGGATCCCGATCAGATATAATAGAAATTGGTACTCCATGAAATCTTACCACTTCCTTCACATATATCCTGGAAAGCTGATCCAGAGAGAAATCCTCTCTAATAGCAATGAAGTGTGCCGACTTTGTAAGACGATCAACTATGACCCAGATAGCATTATTGCCTCTGGATGTTTTAGGAAGTCCGGTGACAAAGCCCATAGTGATGTTTTTCCATTTCCATTCGAGTATAGGTAATGGTTGTAACTTACCCTTTGACTTCTGTCTCTCATCTTTAACTTGCTGACAAACCAAGCATCGAGAGACATATTCAGCAACATCTCTTTTCATTCCATCCCACTAGAAGTACTCTTTCAGGTCCCTATACATCTTCATGCTTCCAGGATGAATAGAGAATGAAGAACTATGAGCCTAGTCCAGTAGCTCCTTCTTTAATTCTTGTTTGGGAGGAACACAAACCTGATTCCTGAACTTTATTATCCCATCACAATCAAGGTTGAATTCAGGAACATTTCTCACCTTCTTTTGTAACTCTACATCTTCTTTCTGTGCCTCTTTAATCTTCACATGTATAGATGGTTGAACATTCATTTGAGAAAGATACGATTTTTCCCCTTCCATTATAATTCCAAGATCCATCCTTTGTAAATCCATAAATATTGGATCTTTTGTGATCCTGATCATGAATAAAATGGCATGGTCTTGTCGAATTAATGCATCGTCCACCTTGTTTTCTTTCCCAGGGTGGTAATGAATTGAGCAGTCTTAATCCTTAATCAGCTCCAACCATCTTCTTTGGCACGTATTCAGCTCCTTTTGTGTGAAAATATACTTTAAACTTTTATGATTAGTAGAAATATCACACCTTTCTCCATAAAGATAATGCCTCAAAATCTTTAATGTAAAGATTACCGCAGCTAACTCCAAATCATGTGTTGGGTAATTTTGCTGATGGATTTTCAACTGTCATGAGGAATAAGCTATCACCATATCGTTTTGCATTAGAAAACACCCCAATCCCTTCTTGGATGCATCGCTGTAGATCACAAACCTTTCTCCACTAAAAGGCAGTGTGAGCACAGGTGCACTGGATAACCTTCTTTTCAACTCCTTGAAATTCTCTTCACATTCCTTCATCTAAACAAACTTAACTCCTTTCCGAGTCAACTTGGTGAGTGGATTAGATAATCGTGAAAAATATTTCACAAAATATCGATAATATCCAGACAAACCAAGAAAACATCAGATCTCAGTTACTGTTGTTGGTCTCGACCATCTTTCGATAACCTCAGTTTTTTTAGGATCCACGGATATCCCCTCTTTTGAGATTATGTGGCCCAAAAATGCAAATTTTTGAAGCTAAAATTCACACTTGGTAAATTTGGCATAAAGATTCTCCTTTCTCAGGGTCTTCAATATAATTCTCAAGTGATCTTCATGTTCTCAATTTCTCATTGAATAGACAAGAATATCGTCTATAAAGACTACCACAAACTGATCAAGATAGTCTCTAAAGACTCTATTAATCAGATCCATGAAGATAGCAGGGGCATTAGTAAGACCAAATGGCATCACTATAAATTCATAGTGTCCATACCATGTACGGAAAGCCGTATTTGGTATATCCTCCCTTTTGACCCTTAATTGATGATACCTTGAACAAAGATCAATCTTGGAAAAGTATTGAGCTCCGCGTAGTTTTTCAAATAAGTCATCAATGCACGGGAGAGGATATTTGTTCTTGATAGTGATCTTGTTAAGTTCTCGATAATCAATGCAGAGTCTCATTGTTCCATATTTCTTCTTAACAAACAGAACAGGTTCTCCCCAAGGTAACACACTACGTCATATGAATCCCTTGTCATGATTCTCTTCGAGTTTCTTCTTCAATTCTTGCAACTCAATTGGGGCCATTCTATAAGGTGTCTTTGAAATAGGCAAATCACCCGGTACGAGTTCTATTGAAAACCCGACTTCACGATTTGGTGGAAGACCCAAAAATTCTTCTGGAAATACATCATCAAACTCCCGTACAATGGGTATATTCTTAATCATGAGTTTCTCACCAACCATTTGAGATAAATAACCTTAATTTAGTGGAATCAAGACCCATAAGATGAAATAAATTTCCACTAGAAGGTTATGTTCATCCTTGCATCGATAGAAGATCATATATTGATATGAAATATGAAATGTGACTTCCCTTCTTTGGAAATTGATATGTGCTCCATATAAAGAAATCCAATCCCTGCCAATAATCATATCAAATTCCACTATAGGAAGGACCACAAGATTTGCAGGAATCACTTTCCCACAAACTTCAATCGGAGTATAATTATAAACTTTTGATGTGACTGTTGTGCCATTAGGGGTTTTCACAGCTAACTCAACATCTAATTGTTGAGGTAATATGGTGATACCCTTAGAAAATTCTTCAGAAATAAAAGAGTGGGTGGATCCAGAATCAAATAAAACTTTTTCTACTTTTGAGTGGATGGTAAGTGTACCTTTCACCACTTCGTTATCGTACTCCACATCGCTGATAAAATTTGCATCTGACTTTCCTTTGTCTTTAACCTTAAGAGTTTTTTTACGTCGATCATCATAAACAACCCTTGAATTAAGTCAATGATTGGAATAATGCCCCCATTTTCTTGCACTTATAACATTGAAGGGTAGGAGGTTCACTCTGTGTAGCCTTTTTTTTGTTCTCATCACTATATATCTTCTTCCCATCATTGCAGCATTCAAATGCCCGATGACCTTCCTTTCCACATTTGAAACATTTACTTGTCCCTTTAAGACAACTACCTCCATGTTTCTTTCCACACTATGAGCATAAGGTAAAACTCATCTTCTATTCAGTGTGCTCTTTAGATTTTCCTTTGAATTCCATTTTTCTCTTCTTATCAAACCCATATGACTGATGGGTTACTCCAATCTCCATCTCAACCTTGAGAGCACATCGAACAATATCCTCGTAGCTATTGAAGTCCCTTATGGATAACGCCCTTCTAAGACATGGTTTTAAGCCACTAAAGAATCGATCAATCTTACTCTTAGGTTGGATAATAATTCCAGAAGCATACCTTTCAAGCCTTGTAAAATTTACTTCGTAGGTACCAATAGATTCATCATCCTTTAGTTCAAGAAACTCCTTCTCCATCTTTGTTCGGAGAATACAAGGGAAGTACTTATTGAAAAATAAGTTCTTGAACTCATCCAATTCCATGGATTCAATTTCATCCCTTTGCCTCATATTTTTTATAAGAATCCACCATTGATCAGATTCACCTTCCAAGTGATAAACTGCTAAGATGAATTTATCATGTTCAGAACATTGAAGAACTGATAATATCTTTTCAGTGGTACTGATCTATTGTTCAGCCACTAATGGATCAGAAGACCCGCTGAATGAAGGTGGACGCTGCCTCATGAAGGATTCAACAGAATGTTGCTCCTTCCTTCGCTCATTTGGAAGTCCTGCATGATTCAGATCTTGACAAAGTTGTGTTAGCATGGATACAAGATTTTTCATTCTAGCTCCCATAACGTTTGGTTACTCAGGGGGACAATCATTTCATTTCCCATCACATTCCGCATTAGCACGATTCCTTTGGGTTCCAGCCATTGACTAAAACCAAGAATAATAGTGTGAGAAACACTAATTATAATAGGAAAATCACATAATCAAGAATAAAATTTCACAATTAAGGTCTTATCATAGGTTTTTCATGGCCATTTCTAAAACACTAAGATAGTTTTCTATTCTTAGACTTATCCTTAGGGTTCTTACTAAGGCTTTCTCATCCTAGTTTCCAAAGGTTGACTATACCTTTCCTCTGATACCAACTATAGCGACCCATACATTACATACATTGTTAATACTTAAAAATTGAAGTACACTTATTACAAAATATAACAAAACCATGAAAGGATCGTATAGGTATAGTGTCTTTAGAAACTGGGAAACATAAACAACTGGTTCATAAAGCATCTACATTGTCTCCCATTTATTTCATCATATCTAGAGTCCCTTTTTGGAATCTCTTACTTAATAACCTTCTTCCTGACCTGGGGAAAGAAAACATACAAAAGGTTGATCTCAAATGCTCAGTAAGGGTAAACAAAAGAAATAGCAATCGCATCATATTCATAAGAACATAACATTTTGGAAATATTAACCTGTAAAAGAGATCATAATTTCATAACATGGAATAAATCATAGTAGTGAAATGTAATCCCAATAATCATAATTTAAACATTAATCTTTTTGGCATAGACACATAATTATAGAAAATCATTTCTTAGTAGTTAAGACTCATTGCCAAGACTATCTTAGTAGACAATGTCCATTTCTGAACCGAGTTCACTCCTCGTTTCAGTCCTGTTTCACTAAACCGGTTTAACCTGTCGTTCCAGCCATGTCTATCTCATGAGATATAAATTTTTACCCAATGCATTGGAGGGAGATATAGTTCCCACCCATCTCATAATGATACCATTCTTATGTGTGCCACAAAATCATAAATCATACATCATTGCATAACCCATGTAATAAAAATGGGATTCTTAAACATCGTGACATCATAAAACAATTCATATAAGACAAAGGAATTCATAAAAATAATTTCATCACAACATAATCAAATCAATGTAATAATAGGGATAGAAACAGAAACCTATATTATCTTAGATGGAAAATAATTTTGATAAAACACTTAAACTCCATTCTAGAGGAAAATATCCTTTCTACTTCAAAAACATTTTTCTTTTCTTAACATGTCATACAATTTTAAACTAAAGGAATTTGATTAAAAATAACCTTGAAAACATGTAAATTAATCATCTAGGAAATCATGTTTTAAAAATCCATTCATGCTGTATAAGTTAAAAAAACATTATTCTCGTACTTATGTTGGAAAAGTCAAAAAGTACCTCATACGAAAAACGACAAAAGATTCCTTTCATATCATTTACTAAAAACTCACTGAAGGGTAAAATTGGATTTAAACAATTTTAGAAGGATATAAATATTACATATTGAGGAAACATGGATGTGGATGATAAATATTTCCCAGTAAATTCTGAAGTATAAACAATCTCGGAAAAAAATGAGATTTGCGAGATTTTCCCTTACCTTAAGTCCGATTTTCTTCGTAAGTGTCTGAACCTCCTGTATAATGATTTCAATAATTTCATTGACTTATTCCAGAATCATTATTATTTTTATGATATCATATATGTCCATATTCTTAGATTCTTATTAGTAATATTTCATTGTTACTTGTTATTCGGGTGTTTATTGCTTTTTGTTCTTATGCGTGTTTTGTCGAATAAATTCTTATTATTCTTTTTAGGTTATAGATACCTCATTTACAGAATGTTATTAGTGTAATATATATCATATTAATTCATTCAATTCATTTATATAATTATTATGCAATTAATATCATGTAGAACGAGTCGCATCACATCGTGGAGACAGTATTCCGTACGTACGCACGAGCAATGATATCGTTTCCATGATCGTGGAATTGTATTGGAGTGTTGTATACTATTTCAGAAATAATATCACTTTACAATAATAATATATAGTTATTATTTACACCATTATACCCATCCATGTAAGTTGGTAGTGGAATATAGATTACACCACGGCGTGGAGACGGTATTCCGTACGTACGCACGTGCGGTGATTTCATTTTCTGTAGGATTGATAGATGGTGAAATAGGGTTGTTTCATAATTATAATAACATATCATTATATGAGTGATACTGATGGAATTACTTCATAATGAAACAACTAAATAAGAAGAAGTGGAAGAAGAAATAAAGTTTAAAGAATTAGTAACGGACATTACCTCTTCTTTTAAGTGCCTCTTTGAGACCTCCTCTTAGGGCACTAAAATTGGTTTTTTAAGAATACCAGGACCTCTAGGATGTTTGTAGGGAATTGTATAATATAATTTGTCAGGGTTTTTCCAAGCCTTAAGGCTCAAAGTGGTAGGAGGAATAGAGGGAGGAGGTGCCCTTTTATAAGGGAGGAGAGGGGCACCTTTGGAAAAACTAAAAATATTATTTTATTATAAAGTCATATTCGGTATTTAATAGCTCCAAATTGATTTATTTCTAAGATAAGGTGGGGATGGGTCTTAATCATCTCATCCAATAGAATTTAGACAAGTTTAGGTCATTATATTAACCTTATCCTTTAGTTTTAACTCTTAGTTAGTTAGATTGACATTTACCATGTCACTTTGTATTTTTATATTATATAGTTAATAAACTTACCATATACAACCAAGAGACCCCCAAGTGGTCCATTAATGATACACCTATCATGATATAAGTATCGTGGCCGAACCTTTGATTTTTAGGAATATAATAACAATTAATAATATAATATTTGTTTTAAAAACTATTTTATGTCAATTTTGACACTATTTGGTAATTGATTTTTTTGAAAATCATAAAAGAATGATTAGTTCGAAAAAGGTTAATTAAATTAATTATAACATGTCATATTAACATTGGAAATTATTTTAATTCATGAAAAGTCTCAAATTACCTTTATTTGGGTATTTATAACATCAATTATGTCAATATTTCATTAATAAGATAATTATGGCATCATCATTGTGTCATAAATAAATTATTTTATTTTATGTCTAAAAATTAAAAATAAAATACCATTATGTAAGAAATATTTTTAGCTTTCGAGTTAATATTTTTAGTCACATTTATCTTATTTATAACCCTGTATTAAAAATGATTTATTTATTAAACTTTGATTTTAACTATTTTAACCCTTCTTTAAATAAATTAATAATAAATGTCCTAATCTAATCCAAGTGGGCATAAATTGTCATATTTTATTCCTAAGGTTTTTTTTGGTCGAATTACACTTATCTAATAGAATTAGGACTTGTGTTAGGGTAATAATAATAACACTTTTACCCTTAATTACCCTATTTACTTTTAATCGTGGTAAAAAAAAAGTAAAAAGTTACTATTCACCAAAAATTATTTTCATCTCATTGAACCACATTTTAGTCCTTGATATTAACCGTGTCTCTCGGATTTTCAAAATTCCACTCACAGAAGCGGTAAAATTAAGTTTTATGTGAATTTGAAAATTCTCCTAAGAGGTGGGTAAAAGATGGTGAAAATTTCAATAAATTTTTTATATATCTAAAATTATTAAAAAAAATCACTCCAATGAATTGCATTCAACTTATATAGGTATTATGTATCAATTTTGACCTAAAAAAAATAAAATAAAATAAATAATTATTTAAATAAAATTTCGGTTTTTAAATAGTAACCCGGTGTTTTCACTATTCATCAAAAATTGAAAGTTTTCAGAAAAATACCAAAATTTCACCCTGGGCTAATTTCGATATTCCAAATCCAAAAATGAATTCCATTTTGAAAAGTAAAATTTAAAAAATTTTAAAAAGTCTGTATTAGTATTCATAACGGCTAGTTTTAATAATATTTTAATAGCATATCATTGTTTATTGAAACTCGGTATTGCGTACGACGCAAGCTATCGAGGAAGGTCGTGATTACGTGTAAAGAAAGCCAAGCTAGTTTTGTGTGTAGTGAAAGATTACTTTGATGATTTATATAACATAAAAAAAATATTTCTCATAAATGTCTTGGGTGTTACAATGTACCCCCCCACCCCCACATTGAGTCTTGGTAATAATGGAAGTTGTATAGTATCATAGAGACATGTATGGTCTAATGAGAAGGAAAATAATTTCTATTTTAATAGTTCATTCATCTAAATATGTATGATATATACGGAGAGGAACAACACCAGGCCATGTTCACATGTGTGTGTGGGAATTAAAATAAGGGTATCACTCTAGGGAGACCCTAATTTTGAACATTAATGATCTAATAAAATGATTACATTTCCCAAATATTCAAATTTATGTCTTGTATCCCAATTCATTGGAGGCATAGGGACTTTAGAAGTAGATCAACAACCCTCGATGGGTGTGGTAGTATCTCACTAACAATGGGATATATCTTGTTGATCAACATCATGAAAATGTTGGATTCGATTCTCCTCATGCTGAAGTGATACATTATATTGAAAATCAAGTTCATTTTATTTGTTCTAGGGGTACCATTTTTCCATTGACCGATCGGGTGAGGTTGTTACTTTTCATTTATTCCCCTCCACCACACGTTGTGACTAATTTAGCTTATGGGGTGGCCAAAGGTGAAGAACCAGATGACTCCCAGGGGATCAATGCATACCAGATATTAGAAGGGGATATTTATACTACTATCATTGAGGTAAACACCCTAATCAATCCATTCCATTGAACACCACTAAATCTTCATACTTATTTTGTGACACTCCCATTAGTCATATTGGAATTAGAGACAACTGGTGAATGGGAGGTCGGCAACATGATCCATGCAGAGGGTGAGGGAACCTCAACCCATAACATCAAGAGTTTTAGAACCCATAAATTTTTGTGGTCACAGGATTTCAATCATCATCTCCTTTGGTTAATTATGTGTTGGTAGAGGATAAGTTGGTGACAGTGGATTCCCCCCTCATAGGGGAAATAACCATGGAGACTATGATGTCTGAGACAACCACAAAGGCACCATTTTAGAGAACTGGTTAGACAATTCCATTATTGATGGAGTTTGAGGAAATTACCATTATATATACAGCGAAAGGAGATGTGGTGGATGATCTTGTCATTACGGATTCACCAGAGGTGGAATCATGGACCGATGTTGTGGTTAAAGGGTTGGTTATTTTTCTAGAGGCTAGATTAGATAGGGAGGAATCAATGGATGCGACATAACGATTATTTACACTAGTGGAAGCATAAAGAGATGAGGATGAATTTAAACAACAAACTGGGGTATCCAAGTAATTTGGGATGATGGCCTCCACCTCAGTGATTTTACAAGTTGATGTGTGATGCCTTAGTAATGGAATAGTAGCTGATATAGAACCACTCCCAGAAATATTTCCCGAGTTGCTAAAAACCAAATACTCCCACCTAAATGATATGAATGAAAATATTCCATTATTATATATTTTAAATGATCTATAACCACCTATATATTTTGATGACAATAGCTCAGATGTCACCAAGGAAAATTGGGTTGTCCATTTTAAGGCATGTAAGAGCTCATGATACATAATCACATGCTTTATGATAGTTGAAATGCCACAATGGTTGGCCTCTCACCATCATTTGTTAATAATACCAAAGACTGGTGGGGTGAATTATATAACTCATTATTCACATGATTTGTAATTTCATATTGACCAGGAATTAATGGAATGGTAGGAACCCGATCTATCCTGGAGGTAGCAGAAATCGGAGAGTTTCCGATATTATGAGAAGACTAAGGAAGAAATTAACCATTTTGATGGGCTAGTACAAGAGCAAAAAATGTCCACTACAAATCATGTAGAGATAAATATTAGTATAATGGAATAGTTGGAAGCCTTAGTGGCCATGGAATATGTGTAAAAGAGGGATAAGTTTGAGTTTCAGTCCATGTATAATATTTAGTGGACCAGGGCCAAAAATGTTTTCTCTAAGGGTGTCAAATAAAATGACGGCCTGATAGTGTAGAAGCAAGCCTCTGATTCCTCTCAGTGGAGGATATATAAGATCAGGAACATTATCACCGAGGTATAACAATAGATTCACCATTTTAAAGGGGAGGATCTAATATGTGGATTCCCCTATGAAATTTTCATGCACATGATTTTCAGGCACAAAAAAATTCCTCTCTTTATTAACATATATAGATCATATTCTTGATACAACCAAAACCAATCCCTCTATAAACACACATCATGATTGGTCTAAGAAACAAGGGACACCCATGTGTTTAATCCTCATATTATAGTACTTTACAATCATCACAAATTTTGTGTCTGTTATTGTTGACTAACCACTGATAGTGTCCAAGATGAGAGAGGTTGTGTATGGATAACGAATCTCTCAAAACATCTGGCTTTCTTTTCTAATGTAATATAGTTAATGAATGGGATAACACCAAGGTTTTTGAATTTTAACCAAATAGAAGAAAATGGTTATAGAGAATAAACTTTCCAAAAATAAGGGGCAAACGATAGTGGTATGGAAATACATGAAATCTATTGACCAACTTAAATAATATCATTTGCACCATTAGCTAGTAATGGGGATAAACAAAATATGTTCAAACACCAAACATGATTGAAATAAGGATCCAGCCTTATAATTTTTTCCAATTTCTACAGGGTCATTAGAGTATGATGGTAGTTGATCTAGTATGGCATGAGACAATTCAATTAGAGGATCCCTTTATTCCACCATATATTATAGAACATTGGTGTGGGTATATCGAAATAAAAAAGGTTAAAACCATCATCTTGTAGAGTATCATCTTGAATGTCTTTCAATAGATAAGAATGATAATGACTGCATGGATGATCATCATCAAAAGAGAGATACTCTAGATCAAGGTCCTATGATGTTTTTTAATTTATCATTTTGAAAATGATGATGATAGGCAATAAGTTTAATGTATCAGGGGATGATGTTTTATTTCATAGTTTAATATCCTGTGATCATAATATATACCACATTTTAATTTTTTAGTATTAGGAGTTTTCAATAGTTTAATATTGAATGTCATTAAACATGGAATATAGTTTATATTCAGGATTAATTGAATAAAAAAGTTCTTACTCCAAGGAAAACATTGTGACATGAAATAAATAAACCTAACCTAAATTAACCAAAATAAGATTACATGATAGAAAAGTATTGGGAAGAAAACAACATATACTTTATTGTAACATTTTTCAAAACATGGAAGATAGTTTATAGTTAAGGGTCTTGGAATGTAGGTGTTGTAAATTGATTAAGGTCATAATTCCTAGACATTCACTAAGGCTGAGAGGCTAAAGGGGTAATATATTTTCATTCTACAACATATATGAATAGTTTTGGCATTTCAACATATCCCATGAGAATGGGAATCAAGGCACATGTAATTTTTGATCAAATAGTGTTGAAAGATACCAACACTCGTGGGGATTATCTTATAGGGAGAGGGAATTTGAGTCATATTAGGGCCTCCAATATTAAAATCATGGTTATTCATGTCATATGAAGCATCCCGGTTTAAAATGTTGTAAACATCCTCATATATATAAGAGTTATCTTGATCTTTTGCAAGTTTAGACAATAGTTTAACATTGTTTGCTAAGGAATATGGGTATAAATTATTTCAAAAGGGATGTGCATGGTGTGACAGCTCTAAAATGATATTAATATAGAGAAAAAAGGGACGTGTCTCACAACACACTCCCATAGAAGTCATGAAGATAGTTTAAAATAATTATTATTAGACATAGAATTCATATTTGAGTGCATCTATATTGAACAATTAGGACTAGGTTTATCTATTCTTTGTCATGACATACAGATTGATGGTATCTCTATAGGCACTAGTGTGGTATGAAGGAAGTGAATACCTGATGTGGATGAAGCACAAAGAGTCCGACACAACATAACATTTTCTAGAGAGAAAAATTGTATATTATTTTTTGGCATTCCCTATAGATGATAAGTATAGAAGTGCTAGTTGTCCATTAAGGATGTGAATCAAGATAGATATATCTCCAAAAAATAGAGTGGTTAAATATAATACATAATAATGGTGATTCTCTATGGTGGGGAAATTTGAGGAATCAAATGGTTATTTTGGTGAATCTCATATGTGGGTAATTGGGTAATGATCTTCCCATATTCATAAAAATCCAAGTTTTAATGGTGTTGAATAATAGTGTAACATCATTCATTTAGTATATCAAGATTTTTATTTTATAGCCATAAAAACATCAACAATAGGTGTTTCATATAGTTTATGGTCATAATGATTGGAATGGTTACAAATAGATTCAATTCGGGTTTTCTAGACCATAGGCTCTTAGTTTGAGGTTGTGGAGTTTAGACCAAAAAATGGGTATTTCCTCATGTGGATTTGTGTGTTGGGGTGTTATGACAGGACTAAGGTGAATGATGGCCTAGGTGGCCCAACACCACACAAAATAGTCAAAATAGAACCCTATATATTGTTTAATTCAATGATTCTTGTAAATTATTTGAACAATTTATGGTTGTGATGCAAAAACTAGGTTCTCCCGATTTAAGGTCATGGAGTTTGAACCATAAAGGATCTTAGTTTGAGGTCATAGAGTACGAACTAAGGAGGGGAGGATCTTAGTCTAAAAAGGGATATGTGGGGAATTTAAGGAGTAATTGTTACACTGCATAATTGTTTTAAAAAAACCTAAATTAATTAGTCTTCTAATATTTTACATTTACATGGAACAATTAATATTGATTTTGTTATTTGAAAGAACATTGTTTTTCATGAGTTTCATGCATAAACAAGTTTATTTTTCTCTTTGAAATCATTTATATTATCTATATGTACAAACAATAGTATGTTTGTATTTTGTTACCCCAAATTCCACATTCTTTTGATATCTTTTGTTACACGAAAGACCTAGATTTTTCAAACTTGAATAAGTTATTAATTATATTATAAAAATATGATTTATGTACGGACTAGATACTGGAATGGGATTTATGAATATATTTAATTGAATTATGAAAATATTTTTTACACATTTATTTAAGATAAATTATTTTATGACTAATTTACTTGATATGAAAATAAAGCAATTAAGAAAATATAGGAAATATTTTGTTGGAAAACTAATTTATGAAATAAAAAACGTATTATATTAATTTATACTTAAAATAATTTTGATAAATAATTTTAATGAATATATATATATATATTATTTTCCTTAAAGTAGTTAATGATAGTATGATTTGATTCCAAGTAATGATTTTGGATGAATTCCAATTATATGAATAAAAAGAATTATTTTTTCAAAAATGTAATTTTAACACTATTTAATAGGGAACCTATTTTAAATTTAATTTTTTAAAAATTTATAATTTCATCTTTAAAATATAAAAATAATTTTCCTTTAATTATAAAATAAAAATTCACATTTGTCGAATCTTTGGTATTTTTATGATAAGTTTCATTTATTTTATTTCTGAAAAACATAGAATTTTATTTCAAAACTACATTTTCATATAATTTATTTATATATATCAATTATCATTTAATTTTTGTATGTTTATTAGTAAATATTTAAAGTCAATTAATTAAATATAGGTTAATTTAACAAATATAACTTTAAATTGGATATAAAAGCATTTCAAACTTTTAGAGCTTTTCTCGTTAAAACCCTATCGCCTCATCCAACCCGAGGGATTAAATAAAAATTAATTTCTTCCACTTGTATGATTAGAATTTTGGAAAAAGGATTTAATATTTGGAATCAATATAATTTAAAATACTAATAATTTGATCTTGGTTTTCTTTACAAAAAAAGGGTAGTGAATGTAATTAAAATTAATTATAGTGATTAATGTGAAACTAAGTTTACAAAGTTGTTTAACATTAAATTAAGGGGAAAAATACCATAGAAACACATCCTACATAAATTGTTTAGACATATTTCTACCATATTCCACATTTTCACTAAATTGGGTAATTATTAGTGGCACACGATGTAAGGGAGGCCTCTCAATAGTGTTTACTTTTTTATATTTACAAAAAATGTCACTCCTCGACTAAATGGGGAACTCCCCAGCCTCAATTACTAAAACACATAAATCCACATTAAATTATCAAATCCCAGACAAAATAATGTACCATATTCCCTAACTTCATCCTTTGGTCCTACCTTTTTGGCATAAATTAATCCTTTGAATAAATTGTTTTAAAACAAAATGAGTTACTCAATATAGAGGTAACATCCTCCAATAAGAACATTTTTTCCTCTATCTCCACCACCAAAAATATAAATATTCCTTGATTATATAATATAATTACTATATAAAATATACCAATATTTTTTATGTTATTTTTTTGACTAGTACTACCACTCTCTTCCATCAAATGAGATATTCAATCATTGTTCGTGTGTTTGTAGACTACCTCTTCGTTAACTTATGTCATTCATTATTCATTTTCCAACGTTCGATGTTGGAAATAAATATTTAATTTTTATTTATATAATATATATTTATATAATATATATTATTTATTTATTATTCGGTAATTATTTTATAAAAAATACCCTCATGCATTCCATTTTGTTTAAATATAATAAATTAATTTCTAGATATGTGGACTAACGCCTCCTCTGATCAATGTGATTCATTTGAAATTTACATGGAATATATTAAAAATGGATTTCATAAAAGTGTATTAAATATATTATATAATAACTCTACATTAATTTTAATTTTGATATATAAATATATGTTATTTTCTTTTTTCAAATACAATAATAAAACAGAAACTGCTTTTATATGTATATACGACCAACAATCTCTATGAACGGTTTATTCCATTTCATATTTATATGTTTTATTTATTATTATAAATATTTATATAATTACTATATATTATAAAAATATCATGTTTTAAATTATTTAAATAATTAAATAGTTATCTATGTAATATGGTCAATAGTAACAACTGAAAATATATATGACAAACAATGTGGATATTACCCAAAACATAACATTAACATGAAATAGTAAACAAAAAGGTAACAAAAAGTCATAATAAAATCATATATGGTGTGATATATGTGACTAAGTTTATATTTAAGATGTATAATAAACATATAATTATTATACCTGAGGGTTGAACTTGTATAACGAATGTCAATACTGAAGGTAGGTGTTTTATGGTCTCACTTTTATTTCTGTGTGATTTACAACTTATTGACCACTCATTGCTTTTGTGTGGTGTATATAATTCCCATGAAATATTTATGTTATTATTATCCATATTTTTATCAGTATTTACATACCAATTTTATTATATCTATTTCATTTGGATTTATTTTTTAAAACATACCAAATCAGTAATATAATTTTGTCTCAATTTTCATTCATTGACACATATTCCATGTAATTCAAATTTTTTTTCTATATTGTGTATATACATAACTTTGATATTTTATATCATGAATATACTTATTTTTTTGTATTGTATGATTCTTGTGACGTTATTCATTTCAATTTTTAATGATTCAATATTTCCAAAGTTCTAACGGTTTATTGCTAATATCTTATTGTTAATGGAGATTGTTTATTATTTTTATTCATTTATTGTAATAATTTGATAAATTTCTCATGAAATATCATTAATTTTATTATAAAATCATTATTCATGATATCTAGATATATTAGTACCATTTTTATAGTCTTTTATACTTAATTCAATTAAGAATGTGTTTTTAAGAAAATCCGACTTTATCTCTCTCTTCGGTGAGAAATTTGTATTATTCAAAACAACTTGTTTGCTAAAAATGTTTTCAAAAAATATTTTCTATGACTTGTGAATGAACATATTACCCATTTTATCATTATATAATAAAAAACATTTTAAATCTAATATCCATGTCTATTTCTGGTCCATGCACTTTTATAAATTTATTATATTGCGAATGTAATGTTGTAGATGTACAGATTTACCCACATTTTTTCCTTGTAGCTTAATTTTAACATTTAAATGGTCATGATTGAAATATTTTCCCCTAATATAATGAAATTTAATTTTGCTGATTTTTTTTATAATTAAAAGGGATTTCTAAAATGTTCTATTTTTATGATGATTTCTATATATGCATTCAAAGTTATTATTAATGGAAAATGTTTTCAAAATAATTATGTTTTCAAAGGATTTTTTTAAAGTGTGAAGTATATATTCTTCATAAAATGTTTTATAATATTTTCTTGATTTTTATAGATTCTTTCAAATATGTTTCAATGAAAATGATTCTGAAATTGTTAAATGTATTTAAAAGTAAATTTCAAAAAAATTATGTTCCAATTGATATTTCAAAATCTATCTCTATATAAGATGATATACATTGATAAAGTTTATTCTTATATATGGTTATTATCCAACTACATAATTTTTATTATTTATTTGAATGGTTTATAATTAATTTGACCAGTAGTTTATGAAACATGTCTCTCTTCCAAAAGTTATACCATTAATAAATCAATATGAAACCCACTTCTTTTCATGGGTTATTTTGTGATGAATGGATTATGAAACCCATAACATTTCCATAGGTTATGATATGATGAAATGTTTATGAAACACATTTCATTTAATTTGCAGTGACATGATTTTATTAACCCATCTATTATTGTGATTCATGATATGATGAATTTTTTATTATCTTGTGTTACACATATGTATGATTTCATTTTTTGAATGGTGGAACTTGTACCTCCAGCAAATTAATTGGGTGAAAATTTATATATCTCACGAGATAGACATTTCTATAGGGATGAGTTCACTCAGTTATGTCTAAAATGTCGGGAACGATGAGTGAACATGGTTATGTAATAGAGGGATGGAATGATGAATAAACTTAGTTCAACAGTAGACGTATGGAATGTGGAATGAATTTTGTAGAATAATACAGGGTGAGAATGAGGAGTTAACTTAGTTTATTAATTTAGGGCTCAAACAAGGAGTGAACTCAATTTTTTAATACATGGTTAGAATGGGAGGTGAACCCAATTTAGTAATAAATGGTTGCAATGGGATTTGAACCCATTTCAAAAAAGGAATTTTTCAACTATGATGGTTGTGGGGGAGAACCTTGACAATTAATATGGTTTTGTGATTAAACCGATTCCACAAAGATGACCTTATCATTAAGAATTTTCAACTATGAAAATTATTATATATTTTTATGTGTTTAGAAAAAATCACTTATCTTATTGTTATATTATGATCTTGGGGATTACACTCTTGATATCCTTATGATTTATGTCTTATAAATTACAAATATTTATGCACTGACTCATGATTATGATGTTTTATAAGTGTAGTATGATTTTCTAATGATCATATCATATTCTAATTCCCCTATTCTCATGTTATTCATCCATATCTATAATGTTTAATCTTTCTGGGAATCTATGTTGAGCCCTATCTAATGTGTCCATTCCCCAGGTTATGATGAATGATATTAAGTTGTATTAATACATGAGGATATCTTCAAGGGAGATATTGATTATATTTAAATGAGTTAGAAGATTATTTTTCCATGATACCAATGAAATTTAAATGTTATTTTCCTTTGGAATGTATTTTTTTAATATGTAAAATATTTAGCTAAAATGAAGTGATATCAAAGCCTATTATTCCTATGTCAGTTGGTATCAATGTAATGATTTACTCAATATTTTGAAACTAGGATTAGACAAATTAGGTGATATCCCTCTAGATATTTCTAAGGATATCTCAAGGTCTGTTTCTAAAGATATTCCTACAATTTCATATACATAAATGTATGGGTAATGAGTTAGTAATACTATTATTTATTTTTCATGATTATATTGTTTTATGCTATGATAATTTTGTTTCACCATATTATTCTAGGGTTTTTGTAAATGTATGTAACTTGACAAATGATGGTCAACATTGAATCTTTTAGAGGTGGATGGTATGTACATGATGAAAATATATGTCTATTATGGGAATCCCAAGAATAGAATCAGCACATTGATGAGAGTATTGAATATTTTTATGAAGAAAATGTAACCAAAAACAACATGTGAAAGTTATGGGATTTTTTAATAGTTTTTATTATATTTAATATATGAATCATGACAATATTGAGTTTGATGAAACTTATAATATTATTAATATTTCATAATTTATTAGATGTGTATTAAGAAATAAGATAATGAATTATGAGTAATAGATTAAGAATAATGTAAGTTGAGGGAATTTTATATCTTCTCTAAATCAATGATTTGGTTATAATAATCTTTTGGCATATATGGATAGTTTGTAGATGTTTTTATTTTAGGGATTTTATGAATTTGTTAAATTATACTAATGACCACAAAAATGGATTTAATAGAATGGTTGTAAATTGATTAAGGCAAGGTAACCCTTTATGTAGCCTATATGGTGAAAAAATTGTGTTTAAATATGATTGAAATGGATAAATTAGATATTACTAACTACCCTTGAACTGATTTTTGAATTTTTGACCGAGTGGTTTGTATTGTCATGGATGAACTTTTCATATTCTTGGATTTAAAGAATATGTCATGTCATCTTTTGAATAATGAATTAAACATATTTTCAAAAAATATTTTTGGTTATTTATGTTATTATAATGATTAAATAGATTATACAATAAGGGTATCCACATGTTTGGAATGTGAAAACCAAGAGCTATTTTCTGATATGTGATGGATAAATGTTAAACTGATTTAGTGATCAAATTTACAAAGTTGTGGATATTCATATTTTTTAAGGGTGACAATGTTGGCCAATTATATAAAGGTTTAAGATAATCATCGGATGAGGTTATAGATATTAAATTTTTATCTACCCATATGAGGATTTATGTATATTTGATAAAATATGCACTATTTGTTTTTATGTTAACTAATGGTATATGGGATGACCTATAATTATATTTATGGATAACATAATCTATTAAGTCTTGAGGAATTAAATTTTCACCTTCATTTATTGGAATAACAGATGAAGTGGAAAGGGGATGAGTAACAACCCAATAGTGAGACATTTCTTGAGAAATGGAATAAATGAATTTATGTATGTTATACCCTAAAAATATTACAATTTTAGGAAAAGGGACTTCAAATAAAATTCCGACAGGTTATCATAATTTTTTATGATAACAATTCCCTTTTTAAAGCTACTTTTTGTTATGGATTTTGATCATTAACATTATCCTTATGTTGTTCTCTACCACTCTCCATCCGAATGTGATTGTTATATTTATCTTACATGTCTATGTATTCACATGAAACCTATGTTCTCATATGTTAAAACCCAGTTTTTTGTTATATTGGGTAACAGTTATGTTTATTACTTTCCATTTTATAGAAAATTTTTGTATTCATTATTTATGATGTGTGTTTCTATGAAAGAAACATTAATGTTTTAAAAATCTAATAATACAGATGAAACATAATCGAAAAATTAATTTTCATGGGGGTATAATATAAAACCCTATGTTTTTGAAAAAAAAATAATTCAAATTAATTTAATCTATTTGATACTTTTAATTTCACACAACACCAAATATAGATTATGTCATATGAAATCACTACATTTTTCCTGGGTTTCACGCAAAACCATGTTATGATTTATCTACAAGACCATGTTATTAGCTTACTATATTAGAAACTCTATGTTTCACTTATTTTATAATCAAATTGAGTTTCTTGGATAGCTTTTGTTACACCCATTGCATAGTTTTACTAAACTACAAGGTGCAATTAATTTTACTATTTAAATATTATTACTGTTACCACATTTCCATTAAGATGAGTGTTATTAATTGGATTAATCAAATTATAAAAAAAATAAACATGTATAAAGGATGAATTATTTGGGGAAAAATTATCTAGAAATGAATATAAAACAATTTTTTAAATATTGGAAATCTTTTTCTGAAAAGTATATTTATGAAATTAAAAAATTTTGAACATAATAAATTAATCAATAAACATTTAATAAATTATATTAATGAAATATATACTATCTTAAATCAACTATTTGATATCAGTCAAATGTTATTTCTGCAAAAAATATTGTAATAAAGCAATTTTTTTGAATAAAAGATGTATTTTTTGAAAAGGTTAATATAATGACATTTAATAGAGAACCTATTTTAAAAAAATTCACATATTTTTATTCTTTAATAAATAAAATAAGATTTATTTATATTATTTGAATATAAAAATTTACTTTTTGTGATTTTTTGGTTTTTTTCTGAAACTTTTCATTCGTCTTGATAAATAGACAAAAAATGCATTTTTTAAAACTAATTTTTCATCTAAATTTTTTATATGTAAAAAATTTTATTTTATTTTTGAATTAATTTATAGTTATATAAATTTATGTTAATATATCCATTTTTTTATTTTAACTGATTTCACCTTGAAATTTCATATAAAACATTTCACACTTTTGACCAATTTCACTTTAAAATCCCTCATCTCATCCCATATGTGTGAATAATTTGAAGTTAATTTTTCTGATTCATTAAATAGAATTAATAAAATTGGATTCCATATATTGAACAAGAAAAAAATATAATGTCTAAAAATGTAAGAATATTATTTGGACTGAAAATATTAGTGAATGTAATTAAAATATATTATACTGTTTAAGTTAAAAACTTGTTTACTTAGTGGTTAAACATTATCTTAAGTGGCCAGATGCCCATGAAAAATATCCAAAAACAATTGTATGGAATTAAATCAGTCACAAACTCTCATTGACTAAAAAGTGGATATTATTGGTTGAATAAGACCTATGGAAGACCTCTCAATATTTTTTAACTTCTTATATTTACAAGAATGTCACTCCTCCTACAATATAAAAGGGTTCAACCCCCCCCCCCCCCCACCCCCACTGTAACGCCCCGACCCCAGCTACCCAGAGTCGGTGCATTAATTACATAACATTGGCATGATCACGAGAAATATCAAGTCTCGAAAGACCGATTAGTTTAGCAGCCTTGGAATAACTAGATACATCCATAAATTTTTACATTACATCATAAAAAAAACATCTTGTCTTCATATCCCCTCATACTATCCCTGCAGGTCATTCATAAATTACTTCTTCATAATCCTGGGAAAAAAAATAAAACATTGAAAGGGGTGAGCTCGGATGCTCAGTAAGGATAACATTATAGCAGAAGCTTTCATAAATGAGCATAAACACTTAAGGCAATTTATAACTAAAACAAAAGCCTTTTAAACTTGAACTTCAGCATAAAATGGCAAAGGTAAAATGAAATAATTCCATTTACTTACTCACATGGATATTCTACTAGTCGAATGATCACATGCAATATCAATAACCACTTTCATAATGATGGAATGCATAATGCCATACTATCATAACCACATAGCCAAGGCCTCGTGCCAAGACTACAAATAAGATTTTGCCAAGGCCTTGTGCCAAGACACTAGTTTGTCTCATGAGACCTACCGATGCATCGAGGAGCTATAGCGGGCTCCACCCGTCACTTATTAAGTCCAATGCATACCCATATGAAAAGGTTTAAACATAACGTAAACATTCGTATTAAACTAGCATACGAAATGTCAATACTTTCACCACAAACCATGAATGGTATAAAAATAGCACATCCACAGTCAAACATAATTCATTCGATACAATATGGAAGATTGTATTGTATCACATTAACCTCAATCAATAATAATGAAGGATGTTGACATAGATGAAAATAATCATCAAAACTATTTGAGAGAAATATCCCCCTTTTCTTGAAAACATTTAAAAGTCACACTATTTGTCAAGAAGCCATTTAAAAGTATATTTTTAAATCAAAGTGTCCCATACCACTTTGAAACTTTTAAAAGGAGTTTTAATTTTAAAACTTTAATGTCCATATAAATAAATCCTTAAAACCATTTATAAAATATGGACATTAATGAGCATGATTTAGAAGAATAATTCTTTAAAACATTTTAAAATGGTATTTTGGTTAGAGTTTCTAACCAAAAGAGAGACACTTGAATACAAATAATTGAGGTAATCAAAACATTTTAATATCATGAGAATAAAGGAATTCATGATATACTATGTCAACGTACATTATATACACCACATAGAAGTGATTTGGTGTATATCATCAAAGAAGTCTCAATGGAATGTAAATTGAGATGAAATTTCTCAAAAAGGTTGTATCCTTAGGTTAAGGATAAATCAATGACATAATTATGTGTGACAAATATAAATACACTAAATATGATTGGATATTCAGTGTAAAACAATCAAAGGACATTCACACATATTCTTGTAAAAAACAATACCAACGAATTGGATGTTTAACTCAACAAATGGAGAATGAGTTAAAATTGCTCTTATCAAATTCATATCAATGACTTGAGAATTACCAATGGAGTGATTATGTGTATCAAACTTCTATCCACAGGAAGGGGAGTGGAAATTATGACATAATCAAATGAATAGTGATTCCACACATAATCTTGGGGTAATATAATCAATGAAATATGTGTAAAGCCAAATGAGTGGAAATTGAAATCTCAAATTCCCTTATCGATTAGGTAACTTACGAAACATACACCCATGAAAGAAGTATCATACCATGATGATGTAAATACCCATAAATTAAAGTATATTACACAATGAATACGATCATGGGCAGTACACATACACCACATGCAATAATTAAGTGGTGATCAATGGAATTCTCACGGAATTAAAAGTGAGATAAGAAAACCCTTACATTGTACTTTTCCCTTGGTCGATGGTAGGTTTACCTCCTGTATAATGGTGAAATAATTTTTATTGAATAATAAAAGAATCATTTACTTTAATATGATATCATATATGATCTTTTATCATTGATTTGTTAATAATATTTTAGAATTATCGTCATTTCGGGTGTTAACGGGTTCATTTTACTTTATATTCTTTGTTATGTGAGACATATTCGTTATTAATGGGATGTATATTATTCATATCCAGAATGGTATCAAGTTCTTAAACATCATTTTTAAATCATCAAATTATACGATGGAGAATGAATCTCATCGCGTTCGTGGAGACGGTAGTCCGTACGTACGCACGAACGCTACTTCCATTTAATTTTTATTTTAAAAGAATCGAATCCAAATTATACATAGGTATATTACTATTCCAGTATAATATAATATTTTATATATGTTACTTAAGTTCATTTACACCATCCTTTATACGTTCCATGTGTGGTATGAACGAGTCATATCATTTTAAGGGGGCGGTAGTCCGCACTTCCTCAAATGAAATTATCGTATGTATATACAACATGAAACGAATAATGGTATGAAATAAAATGGAATTACAGAAGCTTATATATAGAATATATATCATTAATATCATATTTAATTACAGTGCCATCCTAATGGCCGCCATGAGAGGCGGTAAGATGTATTTGAACAATCATCGTTTCGTGAGGCGTTAGTTTGCCATCCACAGAAACATTATGTTCATCATCCATTAGATGGAGTTGTGTGAATGTGTAGTTTGAATCCTTCTTATAACAACATCCTAGTATATTGAGGATACTGGTGTTGTTATAAAATAAAGGAAATAAAAAGATTTTGGGGGTTGGAGAAGCAAAATAAATGAAAATACTTTAAGAGAAATTGTTACCTTTAATTTAGGTAACTCACTTTGGTTGGAACCAAAGGACTTCTTGAAATGCTTTATGCCTAAGGGGAAGCTTCAAGGAGGAGGAGAGGGATGTGGGGAGCTTAGTTGGGCAGAGTTTTGACGAGCCAAGTGGCTTTAGAGGTGTGAGGAAATGAGAAGGAGGAGTGCCCTTTTATAAGAGGGGTGAGGGGCACCTTTGGAAAAGCTAGAAATATTAATTTATAATAAATTCATATTCGGTTTCCAATGGCTCCAAAGTTGACTATTCAAATGTTGAGGTGGGGATAGGTCGAAAACAACTCATCCAATAGAATTTAGACAGGTTTGGGTACTTATATTAACCTTATCTTTAAGTATTAACTCTAAGTTAATTAGTTTCACTTTTACAATGTCTCTTTGTATTTTTATATAATATGGTTAATAAACTTACTATATACATCCAAAAGACCCCCAAGTGGTCCATTAATGATTAACCTATCATAATATAAGTCTCTTGGCCGAACCTTAGATTTTTAGGAATTTAATATCAATTAATAATATAATATTTGTTTTAAGAACTCTTTTATGTCAATTTTGACACTATTCACTAGTTGATTTTTGTGAAACTCATAACAGATTGATTACTTCGAACAAAGTCAAATAAATCAATCCTAATATATCATATTATCCTAGAAAATTAGTTTAATTCATTAAAAGTTTAATATTATAATTATTTGGGTATTTATAATATCAATTATGTTAATTTTTTACTATTTTAGTAATTACTGCATCATCATTGTGTCATAAATAAAATAAATTATTTAATGTCAAAAAATTATAAATAAAATATAATTATGTAGGACATATTTTTAGCTTTCTAATGAATATTTATAATCTAAAATCCAGCATATATAACCCTATGTAACAATTGTTTTGCTAAACGATATATGCTTGTGTCATTTTTGTATTCATTTTAACTTAATTAATATAAAGTGTCATTATCACTTACAAGTGGATCCATGGGGTCCCAAAGATGCCCATGGTCTACCATGTATCAACCAATAGGGTTAAGACACATTTTAGGGTAATTTAGTATTATTATAATATTATTTTTGTTAACCCTTATTTACCGGATTTACCTTTAACCATGGTAAATAAAATATTTACCGCAGTAATTATTCAAAATGTCTAAAAATAAAAGTTACCTATTTACACAATTTGGACATCCTGATTCCAAATATGGAATCCATTTTTCTAAATTCAAAACACATAAGTGGCAGAAATTAATTTAAAATTAATTCCCGCTGTCAAAACAAAAAGCGTGTTTTTAAGAGATAATAACTATCAAAAGATTGACACTTGTTTATGTTCGGTTTAATTGTAAAATTATGTCCAATGACCAACATTATATTAAATGGTAAAAATATATTCTAAATATACTTTAAAACCACTCAAATTCACAATTTATCACTATTAATTATTTTGATTAAAAAAGTTGTTTTTAATTAAAATTTAGTAATTTTCACTATTCATCAAAATATGAAAGTTATCCGAAAAGTACCAAAATTTCACCTTAGGCTAAATTCGATATTCCGAATCCAAAAATGAAGTCCATTTTGAAATATAAAATATATATAATTTCTAAAAGTAGGTATTACTATTCATAACGGCTAGTTTGATTGGTTGTGGTGTGTTAAAATCTCGAAGTTGCGTACAATGCACGTCATTGCATTATTCGAAAGGAAACATACCGAGGAAGCTTGGGGTGTTACATTCTCCCCTCCTTCAATAAATTGCGTCCTCGCAATTTTTAAATTTTTGCTTGGGAATATAATGGAAAGTCCCACATCGGAAAAAGAGTCAATAAAACTGTCACTTTAAAAGAAAGGAAGAGAGGTATAAGGGTCATCCAAGATAACCCATACTAGGATTCCATGTAAGAAAACATGGATATGGATGATAAACTAAGTATCAAGTTCTGATGGAGAGGGATAGAAATCATGATCAGGAGAAAGTTAACAATGAGAAAACCACAAACTTGTGTTGGGACAAACGACCATTAGTCTCCTAGTAGGAAAGTAAACGGACAACATTTTTTTTTAAGTTACATTAAATAAGGAAGAGGAATTCATTTATGATATTGACTAAGAACATTATGAGATATACTTACATTTTAAGTATATTTTCATTCTTTAATAAATTTCCACCACTAACTCATTTTTTTTAAAACGATGAGTATTCAAGAAGACTTGGTCACATTGGAAGAGATAGAATAAACTTCTATAGAATCACATGATCCATGAAGGATAAACCATATATTTACATTGTCTTTGAAGATTAATCAAAACCAAAATGGTCAGTGAATGATCTAATGATCCCCCAAAAGGATATTCATTGAGATAAATATGCACTAATCTTAATTTCTAAAATTAAACCAACAATATCCCAAAGTTAAATAGATACCATTCAATAACCAATTGTCCTTAAAATCCTTTAATATAATCCAAACTAATATTGAAACCCAAAACATAGAAGAATTTGATTATGTAGTCTCCCATGTTAAATTGTATCTCCAAATGACATCAGATACTCTTAAAGTCACATACTCAAAAGTAATTAACCTAATCACATATTCTCTATTATAGGTTAATCATTTCCATAAATAACCCAAATCACTATAAATCCACAATAAAAACGTAGATAAAAATCTATCATTACTCCACAAATGAAACCCCATAGTATTCTATTTTCCTTGGACATATAGTGTTTCTAACAAAGAGAACATCTTCCAAAATAACATTTATCACTTAATCACCAAATCATTTTCCTATACCAAGGGTATTCGTTTTATATGAAATAAGAACCCAAATAAACTTATTATTGATCAATAAAATCATTTAACAAAAAAATAAGTCACACTAACCAGGGACTTCACGTAGTCCAGTGGTAGGCGATAAATCCCAATCGCACTTTGGTTGTGGGTTCGATTCCCATAGCTTTGTCTGACGCGACGGGTTGTCACACGGTCTACGTGTTGTCCTTTTTCAAAAACTATATTTTATAATATTTCCAAAATGAGATAAATTCCTCAAAATACTATATCATAAATTTAACCACAAATGTTATATCATACCTTGAATCTTCATCCCAAATTAGAATAACTTATAATTCTCTCAAACCCCAATGATCATATAAATCCAAATGGTTATTTATACCCAAATCCACAAGAGAAGAGACAATTCTTCCTCAAATATCATTCTCACATGGCAAACTGCGGGGTTACAAATACAAGAGAAAATTATTCCATAGTAAACCCATCAACAAGGAGTGCTAATACTTTTTAAAAATTTCTCCAACCATTTATTCCCACATAGCTTCTTCTTTGACCAAGAAAATATCCTATAGAATAGGACATTCACTCGGGTAATGGCCAGGTCCCCTACATTTACGGCAAATGACTGTAAATGGACTCTTGGGACCATTTTTATCTTCTTCCATAGTACTCTTCATTTTTCTTCGGCAATTCTTTACTTTATGTCCTTCCTTCCCGCACGTAAAACATTTCATTGTCCCATTGAGACACTTTCCTGGGTGTCTCTTTCCACATTTCCTGCATGATGAAAATTGAGGGTTCTTTTCTCCATGGTCTCCATTGCTGGAGCTCTTATCATTTATCACCTTTCTCTTCCTTGTTGAGTCTGGGAGTTGGTTAATATATATGTTGTTGATCATATTTTTGGAAAACTGATTTGGCATAAAGACGATATCTTTTACGCCTATCAACATTCCATTTTGTTGCTCATTGCCACCACCGTTCCCATCTTGTACATCATTCTCAAAGTCACTATGACTTCCTTGGAATCCAGCCATTGACTAAAACCATAAAGCATTGTGTGAGTAATAGTAGTCGTAAAATAATTTAGAGATTAAAATGTCACCATATTCTCAATTTGAAACATATTAGGATTAACCAAGGTCATTTACTCTCATCTTATATATATATTACTTTAATTGGTTTGTAAAGAAAATGTAAATTATCCTAAGCATATCCCCCGGGAGTGTCGTAACCAAGAGTGCAGCAAGGCCCGTTGTCGTGCACCAGTTCCCGTTCGAGTCTAGCTCAAAGCGGTGTTTTCGGGTTTTAACCCTAGGTACATCTGTGCCAGAGCCGCCTCTACCTGCTCGTATCCAGACAGGGATGTATTGCTCGGAAAACTCACAAAATCTCTACAATACCAAAATTCTAGGAATTTCTTTTATACTAATCCTCAAAGTTCATCTTAGGTCTACGTGCTCTAATCAGAGTTTATCTAAATCTAGCTACCAAGGTTTGTACTAAACTTCCTCTGATACCAACTGTAACGCCCCGACCCCAGCTACCCAGAGTCGGTGCATTAATTACATAACATTGGCATGATCACGAGAAATATCAAGTCTCGAAAGACCGATTAGTTTAGCAGCCTTGGAATAACTAGATACATCCATAAATTTTTACATTACATCATAAAAAAAACATCTTGTCTTCATATCCCCTCATATTATCCCTGCAGGTCATTCATAAATTACTTCTTCATAATCCTGGGAAAAAAAATAAAACATTGAAAGGGGTGAGCTCGGATGCTCAGTAAGGATAACATTATAGCAGAAGCTTTCATAAATGAGCATAAACACTTAAGGCAATTTATAACTAAAACAAAAGCCTTTTAAACTTGAACTTCAGCATAAAATGGAAAAGGTAAAATGAAATAATGCCATTTACTTACTCACATGGATATTCTACTAGTCGAATGATCACATGCAATATCAATAACCACTTTCATAATGATGGAATGCATAATGCCAGACTATCATAACCACATAGCCAAGGCCTCGTGCCAAGACTACAAATAAGATTTTGCCAAGGCCTTGTGCCAAGACACTAGTTTGTCTCATGAGACCTACCGATGCATCGAGGAGCTATAGCGGGCTCCACCCGTCACTTATTAAGTCCAATGCATTCCCATATGAAAAGGTTTAAACATAACGTAAACATTCGTATTAAACTAGCATACGAAATGTCAATACTTTCACCACAAACCATGAATGGTATAAAAATAGCACATCCACAGTCAAACATAATTCATTCGATACAATATGGAAGATTGTATTGTATCACATTAACCTCAATCAATAATAATGAAGGATGTTGACATAGATGAAAATAATCATCAAAACTATTTGAGAGAAATATCCCCCTTTTCTTGAAAACATTTAAAAGTCACACTATTTGTCAAGAAGCCATTTAAAAGTATATTTTTGAATCAAAGTGTCCCATACCACTTTGAAACTTTTAAAAGGAGTTTTAATTTTAAAACTTTAATGTCCATATAAATAAATCCTTAAAACCATTTATAAAATATGGACATTAATGAGCATGATTTAGAAGAATAATTCTTTAAAACATTTTAAAATGGTATTTTGGTTAGAGTTTCTAACCAAAAGAGAGACACTTGAATACAAATAATTGAGGTAATCAAAACATTTTAATATCATGAGAATAAATGAATTCATGATATACTATGTCAACGTACATTATATACACCACATAGAAGTGATTTGGTGTATATCATCAAAGAAGTCTCAATGGAATGTAAATTGAGATGAAATTTCTCAAAAAGGTTGTATCCTTAGGTTAAGGATAAATCAATGACATAATTATGTGTGACAAATATAAATACACTAAATATGATTGGATATTCAGTGTAAAACAATCAAAGGACATTCACACATATTCTTGTAAAAAACAATACCAACGAATTGGATGTTTAACTCAACAAATGGAGAATGAGTTAAAATTACTCTTATCAAATTCATATCAATTACTTGAGAATTACCAATGGAGTGATTATGTGTATCAAACTTCTATCCACAGGAAGGGGAGTGGAAATTATGACATAATCAAATGAATAGTGATTCCACACATAATCTTGGGGTAATATAATCAATGAAATATGTGTAAAGCCAAATGAGTGGAAATTGAAATCTCAAATTCCCTTATCGATTAGGTAACTTACGAAACATACACCCATGAAAGAAGTATCATACCATGATGATGTAAATACCCATAAATTAAAGTATATTACACAATGAATACGATCATGGGCAGTACACATACACCACATGCAATAATTAAGTGGTGATCAATGGAATTCTCACAGAATTAAAAGTGAGATAAGAAAACCCTTACATTGTACTTTTCCCTTGGTCGATGGTAGGTTTACCTCCTGTATAATGGTGAAATAATTGTTATTTAATAATAAAAGAATCATTTACTTTAATATGATATCATATATGATCTTTTATCATTGATTTGTTAATAATATTTTAGAATTATCGTCATTTCGGGTGTTAACGGGTTCATTTTACTTTATATTCTTTGTTATGTGAGACATATTCGTTATTAATGGGATGTATATTATTCATATCCAGAATGGTATCAAGTTCTTAAACATCATTTTTAAATCATCAAATTATACGATGGAGAATGAATCTCATCGCGTTCGTGGAGACGGTAGTCCGTACGTACGCACGAACGCTACTTCCATTTAATTTTTATTTTAAAAGAATCGAATCCAAATTATACATAGGTATATTACTATTCCAGTATAATATAATATTTTATATATGTTACTTAAGTTCATTTACACCATCCTTTATACGTTCCATGTGTGGTATGAACGAGTCATATCATTTTAAGGGGGCGGTAGTCCGCACTTCCTCAAATGAAATTATCGTATGTATATACAACATGAAACGAATAATGGTATGAAATAAAATGGAATTACAGAAGCTTATATATAGAATATATATCATTAATATCATATTTAATTACAGTGCCATCCTAATGGCCGCCATGAGAGGCGGTAAGATGTATTTGAACAATCATCGTTTCGTGAGGCGTTAGTTTGCCATCCACAGAAACATTATGTTCATCATCCATTAGATGGAGTTGTGTGAATGTGTAGTTTGAATCCTTCTTATAACAACATCCTAGTATATTGAGGATACTGGTGTTGTTATAAAATAAAGGAAATAAAAAGATTTTGGGGGTTGGAGAAGCAAAATAAATGAAAATACTTTAAGAGAAATTGTTACCTTTAATTTAGGTAACTCACTTTGGTTGGAACCAAAGGACTTCTTGAAATGCTTTATGCCTAAGGGGAAGCTTCAAGGAGGAGGAGAGGGATGTGGGGATCTTAGTTGGGCAGAGTTTGGACGAGCCAAGTGGCTTGAGAGGTGTGAGGAAATGAGAAGGAGGAGTGCCCTTTTATAAGAGGGGTGAGGGGCACCTTTGGAAAAGCTAGAAATATTAATTTATAATAAATTCATATTCGGTTTCCAATGGCTCCAAAGTTGACTATTCAAAGGTTGAGGTGGGTATAGGTCGAAAACAACTCATCCAATAGAATTTAGACAGGTTTGGGTACTTATATTAACCTTATCTTTAAGTATTAACTCTAAGTTAATTAGTTTCACTTTTACAATGTCTCTTTGTATTTTTATATAATATGGTTAATAAACTTACTATATACATCCAAAAGACCCCCAAGTGGTCCATTAATGATTAACCTATCATAATATAAGTCTCTTGGCCGAACCTTAGATTTTTAGGAATTTAATATCAATTAATAATATAATATTTGTTTTAAGAACTCTTTTATGTCAATTTTGACACTATTCACTAGTTGATTTTTGTGAAACTCATAACAGATTGATTACTTCGAACAAAGTCAAATATATAAATCCTAATATATCATATTATCCTAGAAAATTTGTTTAATTCATTAAAAGTTTAATATTATAATTATTTGGGTATTTATAATATCAATTATGTTAATTTTTTACTATTTTAGTAATTACTGCATCATCATTGTGTCATAAATAAAATAAATTATTTAATGTCAAAAAATTATAAATAAAATATAATTATGTAGGAAATCTTTTTAGCTTTCTAATGAATATTTATAATCTAAAATCCAGCATATATAACCCTATGTAACAATTGTTTTGCTAAAAGATATATGCTTGTGTCATTTTTGTATTCATTTTAACTTAATTAATATAAAGTGTCATTATCACTTACAAGTGGATCCATGGGGTCCCAAAGATGCCCATGGTCGACCATGTATCAACCAATAGGGTTAAGACACATTTTAGGGTAATTTAGTATTATTATAATATTATTTTTTTTAACCCTTATTTACCGGATTTACCTTTAACCATGGTAAATAAAATATTTACCGCAGTAATTATTCAAAATGTCTAAAAATAAAAGTTACCTATTTACACAATTTGGACATCCTGATTCCAAATATGGAATCCATTTTTCTAAATTCAAAACACAGAAGTGGCAGAAATTAATTTAAAATTAATTCCCGCTGTCAAAACAAAAAGCGTGTTTTTAAGAGATAATAACTATCAAAAGATTGACACTTGTTTATGTTCGGTTTAATTGTAAAATTATGTCCAATGACCAACATTATATTAAATGGTAAAAATATATTCTAAATATACTTTAAAACCACTCAAATTCACAATTTATCACTATTAATTATTTTGATTAAAAAAGTTGTTTTTAATTAAAATTTGGTAATTTTCACTATTCATCAAAATATGAAAGTTATCCGAAAAGTACCAAAATTTCACCTTAGGCTAAATTCGATATTCCAAATCCAAAAATGAAGTCCATTTTGAAATATAAAATATATATAATTTCTAAAAGTAGGTATTACTATTCATAACGGCTAGTTTGATTGGTTGTGGTGTGTTAAAATCTCGAAGTTGCGTACAATGCACGTCATTGCATTATTCGAAAGGAAACATACCGAGGAAGCTTGGGGTGTTACACCCACCCTCACTTCCTCGCATCTATAATGACTAATTTCATCATAAAACCCCTAAAAATTTATATCCCTTATTCCCTCCCATCATTATATAATCCTTTCATTGTATTATATCCAACCAAGGAAGCCCTTTGGTTGTAAGAAAAAGTAGTTACAAAAAGAAGAGTTTACATCCTTTAATAGGAAGATTATTTTTAAATAATTTTCTACACAATAAATTATTCATATAAATTGATTATATAATAATATAATTATCCAAAAATTTATAATATGATATTATGTTATTGGTTCTACCTACACTCACAAACACACCCATAAAATGGGATATTAAATCATCATTCAGTTGAACGGTAGACTACTGCCTCGCGAACCGATGGGACTCATTCTTCCGTTTCCACATTTCATAAGATATAATTAATTATAGACATTCAATTTTTATATAATATTTATTATTAATATGACTTATTTATTATTATTTAATTATTACGTAAAAATACCTTCATTATTTTGATTTTCTGTATATATGATAACTTCATTTTTGGACATGTGAACTACTGCCTCCTCAAAGCGATGTGATTCATTCAAACAGTATGTTGAATGTATTAGGGAATATTTATAAAAATAAAATTATTTATACGATATAATAATTATACATTATTGATTATATATACATATTTATTTAATTTATTTTCATTATTTTATTATAATAATAAAATTAAAAAATATTCATGTGTACGTATGATTGACCGTCTACATGAATAGTGTACTCCATTTCATAATTCAATATTTTTTATAGTTATTAATAATTATATATATAATTTATAGAATATTTAAATCATGTTTTACAGTCTTTAATAATGTATATAATTATCCAATTATGAGGATCAAGAATAACAAGTCAAAATTGAGACAAAAATTAAAGATGATATTACCTGAAACAAAACATTGAGAAGAGATTGTTAATAAAAGTGTAATATAATATCGTAATAAAATATATATATAATTATATATGATAATTTGGTTCTTTGTTATATTTATAATACTCTTTTCTTTATTTTACCTTAGGTTTAAACATTTTTGAATAACGGTAATACTTAAGGAAAGGGTTTCTTGTCTCACATTAATTTCTGTGAGCTTTATGACTTATTGAAGACTAATTTATTTTATGTAGTGTATTAAATATTAATTAATATATTATATGGTCATTTTTATGTAATTTATGGGTATTTACATATTGATTTTATAGTATCTATTTCGGGGTGTTTTTCGGTCCAAAAGATACCGAATTGGTAATGTAATTTTTTTCTTAATTTATAATCATTGAGTCACATTACATGTTATAAACCTATTTTCTCTATAAGGTGTATATACATCCCATTGATATTATATGTAATGAATATATTTATTTTTGCGATTTTTTTAGCTTCATATAATGTTATTCTTTCAAGAGTTTTATGGTTTAATGTAACTAATGTTGTAATAGTTAATTTATACACTCTTATCATTTATCAAGATTTTTTATGATTATTCATACATTTATTAAATTATATAATATATATATAAATGAATATCATGTATAATATTTTTCTATGAGTATTCATGTAATATCCAAGAACTGGTACCATTTTTCACCTCCTTGGTACATAGAATTATTAAGAAAGTGTTTTTATGAAAATCTTCCATTATATCTCAATTTGGTCAAAAATATGTTTTTTCCCAAAAACCTGTTTTTTTAGAAAATTTAAAAAATTTACAATGATCTAGAATATATATTTTTACAAATTGTTTCACTTTTTAAATTTTTTTTAAATTGAATCCCATTGTCGTTTTATGATAGTTCACTTTTCTAATCTTTTTATAGTGCAAAATAAATGGCCATTATATTCAAATTTAGCCACAATTATCTCCCTAAATAATCATTTTAATAATTACAAGGTTATTTTTATCCGAATTATTTTTCCTAATATTCTAGATTTTCATTTTTTTTATTTTTCTCAATGCTTTTTTCTGGATTTTTTTATATGGTTTTTAGATATATTTTTATAGGTTTTTGATGTTATTTTTAAGGAAATGGTTTTCAAAAATCTTTAGTTTTAAAAAGTGTTTTTCAAAGAAAGAAGGAATTTTTCTTCAATAAGTTTCTTAAAATATTTCTTATGAATCATATATATTTTTCCAAAGATAATTAAAATAAATGGAATTTTCAAATGTTAAGTTTTTTAATAAGTTATTTTCAAATAAATGTTCAGATCCAAGTTATCTTTTATAATCCATCTCCATATAAGGTAAAACCCTTATATATAGTTTTTTATTTAATTGGGTTATGATCCAATGACATGATTCTTATTATTTATTTAAATGGGTTATTATTAATATGACATGTTTCTTATGAAACCCATTTCCCTTTTATTGGTTTTACTATACTAAAATGATTATGAATCATGATTTCTTTCGTAGGTTATTATTAGGTAAAATGATTTCAAAACTTGTATCTTTCCATAGGTTATTATTTAATGAAACTATAATGATTCCCATGTCCTTTAATGTGTAATTATATGATTTTTTTAAAACTCATTCATTTTCATTTGTTATCATATATGGAATGTTTTATCATATTATGGAACACATTTGTAAATTTCATTATGTTGTGGATGAGACCTATATCTACCGAAAACACATTGGATAAAGATTTATATATCTCAGGATTTCGAAATGGAATGAATGACTAGTTAATTTGGTTCAATATGACTTAGAGGGAATAAGGAGTGAACTCGGTTTAGTAATATAGGGATAAAATAAGGAATGGAAATGATTCATTAATGTAGGTCAAGAGCGAGGAATGAACATTGTTTAGAAAATAGAGGGTTGGATCAAAGAGTAATCTCTGTTCAGTAATACATGGATTGTATGAGGAGTGAAATGGTTCAGTAATATAGGCATGGGGTGTGTGGTCATCATGGTTCGTTAATACATTGGTGGAATGGGGAGTGAACCCGGTTATGTAAAGTAATTTCTCCATTAATTTTTTTAGTGAACCTTGACTATTAATATGGTGAGGAGAGTAAACATATTCAACCAATATTTCATTGGAGTTAATCCTTGAATAATATGGAAATAATTGTATGTGATTATGTATCCACCATAATCACTTTTTTTATTATTATATTATGATATCATGGATGAAGATCTCAATTTCACTATGATTATTGTATTAGTAACTACCAATATATATGAAATGACTCTTGATTATGATATTTAATATATAGGTTTATATCTCTTAATGTTAAGATCATGTTATCATCATCTTATTCCCGTGTTATGATCACATATCACAATTATATACCCTTTCTGAGCATATGAGCTCACCCCTATGTTATGTTTTCTTTTCCCCATGTTATGGAGGAAAGTTTTTGTGTTGTGGTACTAAAAGTGATGGTCATTAATGTAGATATTTCTGACCATTCACCACATTATAATATTATAATTCAATGTTTTCAAATAAACTAAACTATTTCGGTACTTGTGCATTTATTTTTTTAATGTTATTAATACTCATCTAAAATGATGTAACATCCATGAATGTTAAGAAGGTGTGACTATAGTAAATCATTGTGAATGAAGAACAAAAAGGCGCATACCAAACAACACATCAAGTTGATACATTCACTTAATTTAAATTCATTATTTTGGGACCTTGACTATCAGTTTAAGGCTATTGAGATTGGAAAAAAATTGAATTACTTATAAGGAAAATGTATATTGTCTCAAAATGACAAACATGATTTGAATAAGGGACTCAGTGTCATATCCCCACACGGAACATCTAGAGGAAGACCCATAAATTATTTTATGTCATGACATTTAAAATAAGATTTCATGTTTAGGGTCATGGAGTTTGGACCTGATGTATTGTTTAAAATATTTTTATTTGGGAATTGGGTAAAAATATTAATTCCATATGGTGAGGAGAAAATTTATTATGTAGTTTAACATAGTTCTTCTAGAACATATGGTTACCTTATATGATTTATGGTTTGAAAAAAAAATTATTGGTTCGAAGAGTAACACACTCCCTATCCATAGTGATAAAAATATACACACCATTGGAATAGATCATGTGAATGATATAGGGTCCTTCCCATTGGTATCTATCATTAGTGGATTCTTGCCAAGTATAATTGAAATTCTTAGGGATAGTACCATTCCAACCTGGATGTATGAGTGGAGGAGGACCATCATATTGAATTCTCTTGCTATCTTGTTTTGGTGCCTCTCTAGATAATGTAAGTCATGGAAAATTTTCTATTCATGTGATAAAAACTCACTTATAAGGCCTTTTTCCATTTTTTATGTTGTCTAACAGTCATATAAATATGTTCAAACGAATAAAAGATAAAACTCAATAGGTAGGAAATCCCCTATTCTATATACTAGGAAATATGGACTCATGTGGGTGGAATTAGGATCCATCATCTTCTAGTACCATAAGGAATTGAATATCATTTTTTGGAGAAATTTCCTTCTTATGGCCCATAATATTCTATAGAATATTTTATATGGTCTTATTGAATTCCCTAATCTATCCATTTTCCCATGCATGGTAGTGGTATGTATGGTTTGATAAGATACTATACATAAAATACAATAATTTTAGCTAAAATACCTAGATGATGGTGTCGTTTCAATGATAATAGCATGAGTGACTTTAAATAAATGGAGGATTTGAGAGATCAAGAATTTGGTCATGGATCCATCTTTGAATTCTGTTAGAGAAATCAGATTGGCATACTTGGAGAAGAAATTTTTCATGGTTAGAATTAACATGCACTGGTGAGATGTCGCTGGTGGATATAACCCAACATCATCGATCCCCTGTTCTAAAAAGGCCACATATAAAGGGTGGTGTGGAGGGGTCCAAGTGGCTGATACATAAATTTTTACTGGACCTAATATGCCTGCAACCTTTGGGAATGCTTGACACATTCATGGACCATGGTAGGCTAGAAGTATCCCAACCTCTGAATCTAGTTGGAGAGCTTCAATCCCCTATGATTAGAACCAAAATACCTGACATGAAATTCTTGCATAATAATAGTAATCTCATATCCATTATTACAATGGTGTATAATTCCATCAAACCAATGTATATTGAGAGTCTGGATGAGGTTAGTCCCACTCTGGAGGGTAATCTATCCAACATGCTGAATGATTTTCTCACAACTGCCTCTATCTGCCGAGATGATACAATGTATGAGGAACTCGATGAAATAATTTTTCCATTAATAGTTTTTTTCATTGAGGGAATTTTTAAGTAATGATGTAGAAGAATAAGTTGTCATCTCGTAAATATATTTACTATCATCCTCATTTTTAATAACCAGTGAAATGGATCCCTGATATGTCATATGAATGAATAGGTCATCATGTTCTAGATCTTCAAGAGAAGAGGTTATACATTCTAAAGAAATTTCCTGACCATTCTATGATTTGGGTCCGTGATTCACTTCTACATGTGATGGTAAAAGTTCCATCAGGTTGAGAGTGCACTCAAATGGGGGCACAATCTCCAACCTTTTAACTATGTATTCACCATTAATCTATTTGATGACTAGCTTACAGGCTCCATGTTTATGAAATAAAGTATCATAATTATTTACGACCAAATTGAGACTAGTAATGAGAGCCCGATACACTGTTATGTTGTTGATGTATACTCTTGACACTAGGAATGAGTATGGACAGATGAATTGTGTTGGGGTGAGGATGATGATCCACAAGCCTACTCTAGTGAGCATATAATCTTTATGCCTTATATTGGTTGGGATTCAGTAGGAATCGTCAAAATTAATCTTTGATCACAAAAAATCCTGATCGACATAGATTTTTAACTCTTATATTAAATCAACATCCATTGTAAATTAGTCATGATCCAGATAGGTATCCAAGAAATCCACCAATTCAATGCCTTTGAAAGATTTCTGTTGAACGAAGCTATTATCGATCTTCCAAAGGATCACTTCCAATCGTTCCAATAATATAGTCAACAGTAATTGGATCATGATATACATCTATGGATTAAATCAGGAAACCAGTTGTATATACTGATTCTATAGATAATTATGGAACTCATGAAATACAAAAACAAACATGATGAATCTCTTCTTGGCTGGAGAGTACCTAGAATCCGTGCCGAGGAAAATGTGAATGATATATTATAATCATTTCCCTCTTACTTCATGGTTCATTTGGGAGACAAGGGAACTAAGGGACAATTTCACGGTGGTCGCATAGAGGACCAATGTCTTCATAGAGACTAGTTGGATGAATACTGGAGGTTGTAGAAGATATTTCATGAATTCCAAGAAACTGTTCTTGTGGTCCTGGACCTTTTACCCATTTTTATGTAATATCTGACATCTAGGTAGTTGGATTTATAGGAATCAAAGATATATGCATCACTCGGAAGCATGAATAATATACTGTTGAGGGATTTCTTAAGGTAATGGTGATATGAGGAGGGAACCACTACATGAAAATGAAGCCCAGGCCTACCCAAAAACATGTTGTAGATGGTATCCAACAATACTATCATTAGTTTATCACATTCTACCTAACCTCCATATTGGTTATTAAAATGAATCATTTGAGATAGTCTCTACTCAACCTTGTCACAGCCCAAAGTCATTAGATAATATGGAGTTAGATCGGTTTCGGTCAAACCCAATATATAGAGCATCTACGTCAGTATGATATTAGTACATGAACATTTTTTAACTAGGAAGTTCTTAATTTTCACACCATTGAAAAAGATTATAATTTATTTTAGAAAACTATGATCCAATAAAAGAGTATCTTCATCTCCTCTGGAGAATGAGATGATGTCTTGTAATTCTCTATGCTCGACCACCTCTTCGTAGTAGGATTATGTGGAAGCTACTTATGGTTCAAACTGGAGAGGGATTTTGGAGGATTCTATAATGTCCTCACATATGACATTTAAAATGAGGAGGTCATATAAAAAATAGATCCTTGTAAGTGTACTAGGGAGGTGCTTCAACACATCTCACTTCTGTGCCAAAATCATGTTTCTAGCTTCATTGGGTTTCTTTATGCATGGGGGGAAATGAGTTCTTTGGTTATTCCATTGGAGTTTTCCTATTCTAGAAATATCCTGATTCTCATCAACTAACTCTCTATGAATGACTATAGGCTGACTACTAGATGAATGAGGCCTTTCTTTATCCAGACACGACAGATCATGATCTAACTACAACTACTCATCCCAATCTATTAAAATAGTAAAATGTGGAGGCCTATATGACATAGAAGGTTGGGAGGACAAGGCCTGATGAGCTTTTCAAAACATGTATTGTATGGTATCGGTAGCATGCACATCTTATTTCGAGGTATCATCTAAAGTGTTCAAGTGTTTTACATGTCCTCTAAAACACCTTTAACGGTGTTGGTCATAAGCATTCTGTGTGTTTCCTAATGATTCCCCATCATCAGGGATCATGAAGGTTTCCACTAAATAAACATAGTTCATATAGGAATATTATTGATCATCATCATAGGATTCTTCTAATATTGGGAGTAATATAGTGGAGATCCCTATCCTAGAAGGAATAAAATCAGTGATAATACATGATATATTTTCCACTGGTGGGGGACATTTATTTTTATTTCATCATCTATGTCTGCTCTATTGGGAACTAAGAGACTGTGATGTGGAAAATAATGAAACTTTTGTATGAGGCGCCTATTTTTGGAGGTGCAGTCATTACTATGTAGGAATAGATGATACCATGTGTGTGAGTGAATTATTTTGTTATCCAACCAGTCATTATACTTCAATGTCCCATTGTTGGAAACTAAGAACCACTAACATGAACCTTTAGTATCACTATCAGGATCAATTGAGATATGTGGAACCTATAACGAGACATTGCCTAGCTTTATTAGACCATTTCCCACCTGGTTCTAGACCCAATACTTGAACACATAGCATTTTAAAATGGTATTTCTGTGTATCTTGTGGTGTGTTCAATGGTCAGGGTGTTATATAGAAACTACTTCATGCGAATTCTTGTACTCTCACAGATTCAGAATCCAATAATTTTTTGGAAATAGGGAAATAACTAGGAACATGTTCTTCTTTAAAAGGAATATTTTTGGTTCTTTGTGTTTTGGAAGGTCACTTTGGGATCCTAGACATGATGAGGGTGTGGATCCTAACTTAGCGATGGAGACAGTTTATCTTGTCTTGGAAATGGTTCTTGTATATGGGGAGCCTGATGATTCTACATTGGTGAAGACTGAGCATCTTGAGGTTGTTTCACTCAGTGAGATTACATAGTAAAAAGGGTTTAACTATTCCATTGATCCATGGGATTCTACATATATAGTTGTAGTGGTTTCATCTTTTGTGGCACTTCATGTGGGAACTAGAGGTGGAAACATACACACATGCATATCCTTATTCATAGATTCATCCAATAATAGGTCATTATTAGATAAATCATGGATGCCACCTGGGATGATATTTGTGATGAGGGTAGGGACTAAATCAGTCTAGAAATTCCCCTCACAGATTGCCAGTAGATTCAATTGAGTTAGTGGCACTATGAGGTAATATATGAGGACCTTCCACCAGAAAAAAAAATTATTTGGTACATTTATCAGGATTTTTTTTAATGCTTAACAAGGTTGTAAATTATTGTATTTCAAGTGGTGGAGTTTAATCAGTAGAGTAATTGGATGGGAGGATCTTCCTAGCTGATGATGGACACAATTAGAAACTGGTTGTCACAAACTAATGCCGGTATGTCTAATGTGTTCATGAAATAATGGAGCTTGGTGGTGTTATACTACTCTGGGGTTCCCAACATAGTCTCACACCTCATGACGAAGTCTTCCAAATGCTATAGTTGGTCTCCCATCCCATTAAATGGGGTTAACATGGGGGTTTAAAAATATGGTGGTGCTCTCATGTTGTCCATGCATTTCATCTATTCATTTCCATCTATTGGGATAACCAAATATTATGATTTGTATTCCATGATGAAAGAGGTCAGAAGAAGATATCATATCATCTTGTGGAGGGTCCTTATCATGACAAGGATCCATAACCACAAATTCATTAATGGACTCATTAACAAGATATGTGGCCTCAACAGACTATGAAGGGTAACGACCTATATCCGTATATGGGTAGATGTGGTTCTCGGTTGTGTCTGGTGACTCATATTGTGGTCTCTCACTATACTTCTTCACCACTTCATTATCTAGTTTCATGGTATCACTAGTAACAACTAGGGACAACAAGACCTGAATGAATTTTTTCTACCCAAATGGATGGGGAACATGATCCTATCGAGCAACACCATAATCAGGGAATTTTTCTGTATGATTCCCATAAATGATACACTTCTGATATACAAACTACTAGTGTAAAGAGGAAATAATTGTTTTGAACACTTTCATCTAATAAATGTTATGAGGATCACAAGTTGCATGATTTTTTTTCTCTTATTAGTGTACTATCTAGTGGGAAATGATGGGGAGGGATCCCCTAGCCTAAGTGTCTGTAATAGAATTTATGTTTGGACACCTATATGAGCTTCTTTTCATAATATTCTTCCCTTGTGGGTTTTTTTCTTCACATTTCTTTGTATCAAAGCCCATATCCTTATGGTTGTTTCTAGTGTTATGGATGTCGATGTTTTTCTTGATGATACTCATAGGGGAATCTCCATTGTTTATGGGTAGTTCTTGTTGTCATAGGATAGGGATGAAGTGAAGAGTATCATACTCCACCACCCCATAATATGAACATGTAGAGATTACACATATATGATCATCTATTCAATTCAAGTTTTTTGAAGAATTTTTATTTTAGGGTCTTGTGATAGCAGGGTAACTCAGGGTGCCAAGCCATTGGGTGTGTTGTCAACTCAACCATTTGACACTACTAATCAATGTCATCAAACTATTATATACCTCTTTAATGGACAAACATATGGTCATGATGGTGATTATTCATTTCTTATATTGTCTAGGGGAAACTCATGGAATTATCCTTATTGGAAGAATCTATAATATATTTGTTGGAAGTCACATTTGGCCAAAAAAACACTAAAAAATGATTTGTATCTTGAGTCTCCCACATAATTTATTGATTGAAGGAAAGAAATTGATCTTGGCCAGACCATGTTTTTATGGTGCTCGATGAGAAATATGTTGTTCTATTGATGTAGATCAGTGTTGATGCATCTATCCAATTGAACAGTTACAGCATGAGTCGACTATTCACTTCCTAGTGGAAGGTATCTCATCGGAGGATCCAACCACGTCATCATGTCTTTATGGGATTGAGTTTTCATCAAACAATCAAGTGAGAGGGATGCAATTCACATTGATGGATCAACTGGGTTCTATTCATCAATACCATTCCTGACATTTTTCCATGATCTTTGTTAGATGATTTAAAGGAAACTAGTGATGACAGATATGGATTCAGCATGATCCCCAATAAGGGTGCCAAAAATTATTCCACCTTTATATGACTGATATAGGATTTGGGGATCATATTGATTTAAACATTTATAATGGATACCCGAACCTATCAGGTTCCGACCCAATACTCTGATTCTGATGACTAGGCTGAAAGATCAGTCATTTTCTCACATTCCACCACATAATTTGAGAGGATTACAGGGTTGACAATCACTTTTTTCTTCCAAGGATTTTTCTTTTGTTAGGGGTGGTTCTACCTTCTTTCCTAAGAAGTCACTTTAGGGTAGGGTAATTCTTCAATATGGGGAAGATCTCTATGTCATTTTATGTTGAAGTAATGATGAATCCTCTTTGTCTTGTCATGAAATTGGGATACTATTCATGTTATCTAATGGTGATTGTTTGAGGAGGACCATCACACCAGTTGGTGGGAGTTTGAGGAGGACCTTCATGCTACTTTAAAAGAAATAGGGGAGGATCTCCATTTGGTGTGAATCAATATGGGGACAACCACATTATTAATTTATGATGAAGTAGTTAGGACCTAAGATATTATTATTGGGAATATGGGGAGGACCACCATGTCAAACATTGGAGTAGTTTTGAGGCAATTCACCATTTTTTTGGTAAAATAGGAAGTCCCTCAATGTCTTGGAAAATGAGAAAGAAGAATGCATCTATAGTTATTGTCGATGAAATGGGAACCACCTATACATTGATTAGTGCTGGAGTAGGGAGGAATTATTCATTAGCATGGAATTAAAGATGAGGATCGTAGAATAATTTGAGAGAGTGGGGAGGATACCTTCTATAGATGGTGTTGGTGTAGGGGGGGACCACCACATTGAAACTCATTAATATGTGTCTTCCTGTTATTGTTTTCGGTGGTGCCAATGATCAAAATAGTCAACCACCATTCCCATGGGGAAGCATATTTCTCGATTCCATCTGGGAAAAAATAGATCCCAGCTTATTTATTATAGTAAACTAGAATAACATGCCATTATAGTTAGGTTCTATTGAGTCTTTGGAAGACGATGACCTTTTTAAGGTATTCTCTTGGTATTCCACCTGATTCTAGAATTGGTTATTCTAGACTGGGGCCTGAGAAAAAGTGTATAGTCAAGTTGTTTCTCATCCTCAGTGACCATTCATTACTAGCACACATGGGGCCTGGTAGGAGCCCTCGTTGGGTTTTCATGGGTGGTAGTCATATCTAGGGAGACTCATAAATCTCCTACCTCTTCGATGTAGGGGGATGAATCATAGGATCATTTCATAGAGAGGATCCAAAAAAGATTCTTTGTTGATGTGGGGAGGGGTTTCTATATGCATGGCACATTGGGGTCAACTGTGTTTGTGAGGAACTGGTGCATTTTGGTAATAGAAATCCATGCCCCTTGTGAGAATTATGGCCTCTTGCCCATTCTGATGTATGAGTGTTTCCATCACCATACTTCGGATAATTTCAAAGGGTGGGACGGACTATAAGAGCCTGATATCTAAATTAATGGTGGATTTATTAGTAGAGGATGAGTAATATGGGGATTCCTTATTGACATTTCTCCTACCACAATATCTAACATAATTAAGAGGATTATATCATTATAGGTGGTTTGGATAATGTAATTGGATTTATCTATCCATAGTAATATATGAAAATAAATCTCTAGTTTCCAAGTTTTATCCATTCATCTGAAAATAGAGCGATAGAGATCCACACATACAATATCACATATAGAGGATTCCAAATTTCCAACTATCTTACCTTTTGGCGAGTCCCATAATAGACCCACTATTTTATTGGTTGGTCCTAGCACTAGGCGTTTGAATTTTGTGAGACGATCTTTTGTCAATATCTTGAATGCTATTAATCATCATGATGAGAAGAAAAACTTCACATTAGGCTCACCATTTTTTTCTTATAATTCTTTCATCAAGGTGTTATTCTAATGTGTTAATGAGCACTGACTTGATTTTTTCCCCCATTCATATATAAAAAAGGTAAGATGATTTAATCACCTTCAATATATATTTCTTCTCCTTGTTAAAAATTGGGTGATGGTATATAGGATCCTCTTTCCATTGATTCATATATGAGACTCTTCATCTAGTCCAGGTCTCACTCATAGATTTGATCCATGTTTCGTGAAATAATTCTCAATTCCATCTCTTTGTAGAAACTAGTTAATTACACTTCTAGTTTGTAAACATTCTAATGGGAATTGATAGAGATGAAACCTTCAGCAATGATATTAGTCAAATTATTTCATTGTTGGAATTTATTAAAGCTATGACACTGGTCGCATATATTCTTCCTTGTTGGAGGGAATATAATGAAGGCATGTTATCCATGGAACCTAAGGCATCTCATGTTGATCAAAAGGTGTCTAATACTGAAGGTGTGTATCTATCAAGGCATTCACCTCGTGCCTTAGTAGATTCATATGAGTTATCTCATGCCATAGGTGCATATCATCAAAGGGTTTTAGGCATACCATTTTATACATTGTATATGTGGTTGGTAGGGGTCACAAAATTAACTTCATGTGTAGATGGATTATAATTTCTGATTGAGATGGGTTAGTTTATGTGTTAATTATCTTATATGGATGAGATATATTGATCGGAACACCCCTAGTGGAATATTTGGAAGGTGTTTTCATATAAGTAAAATATCAGAATGTTTACCAGTGGATGGATCAAAACACCACTTGGAAGAGAATCTAGGTGGTGTGTCCCCTAATGGTATGATGTCACACAGTGAATTTTAGCTGATAGATGGATTATAAAGCCCCAATTTTTCATATTTAGAAGGTGTGTAACATAAATTGATGATGTAACATAGTGAAGGTGGATGGATCATCATGCATTGTGTTTGTGGATTCATGAGGTTTTTCCCATAAAGGGAAAAGTTACACCATGATGGATGATCAGGATACCCCTTGAGGTGAATTGTGGGGGGGGGGGGTACACCCATATGATGGGGATCCAATATTTCATATTTTTTGGGATTGAACAGCTGGGAGGCATCATACATACCATGTTTAGAAACAAGGGATCCAAACACATGTAGTTTTATGTCATAGAATATGGATGTATGATAGGAAATATCCATGATTTTTAACATCATAGGGCAAGGACTCTCACATCGTGAAGGGTGTGTTGATGAGGGATGTTGTAAGGATAATTCATGGAAGCATCCCTTCTCAAGAGGAATGTTTTTTTATTGGAAATGGTGAAAGTATTATGAGATGAAGCTTCTCGAGGGACCTAGAGGAGATGTTGTCTCCCAAGTGACGGGTATGATCTTACAAGGTACATGGTTCGTAAGAAATTAGGGTGGACACAGATGTTGGGTTTAGACTTCAGAAAGGCTTCTATTATATCACAGTTGGTTGGTAATCAGTGTTCAAAACGTTGGAAATGAGATGGAGTTTACACCTAAGGAAGTTTCCAATTGGATGTGGAGCATATGGCTGGGGATTGCCCAGGAATATAGCCTATGAGTTGAGTGTGTTTGTTTTTAGAAATGGTCAAGGCATAAGAATATGATTGACCAATCTAGTTGGGTTGTATTCCATAATGGAGTACCATATGGTGAGTGTTCATCAATATTTCATTGTCTTCACTACCATCTAATACTACTACAAAAATTATTGGTGTGAGAAGAAAGATGAAGCATCAAACCATATACTCATATAAAAGAAGATACATCAAAGACATACGGTCTCAAGACTATTCGTGTAAGTTTTGTAAGGATAATTTCATTTCAAATTGGGAGGATCTCATTCCCCAGGGGGAGTATCTCATTCCATGTGAGGAGGATGTCATTCCATGATACTCACACCCAAAGAATCCTACACTTGTGGAATAGGGTAGGGCTACAACATTAAATAATTATTTTCATAGATGGTGGGATTACTTCACATCCCAACGGTTTATCTAACTATAGCTCATGAACCTTTATGTCTTGGATGAATCTAACAATGAATGTTTATGAAAATAACTATGGTATCTTATGAGGACAACATTAGTGTGCCTATACTGAGATGTAACATGTGTTAGGATACCTATGTTTCAAAGAAAGAGGTATGTGGAGTATAGGACAAAACTCATAGATGAGTGGGCCATAGGAATGGGTTTCACATGTCACATAGGGACTCAAGGTAAAACTTAACCGATCTGAGATGTGTGTGGTGGCTCTTGAAATTCAACATTTAAACAAATGTTCTAATAGAAGTGATATTTCATACAGTGTCCTAGGAGATAGATTTTGATAACCCTAATTAAAAATATAGACATTCTATTAAAAGATATTTTGCTTCGCAGAAGTCATGAGATACTCAATGAATTAGGTTTCATGATACAAGATGAACCTACCTCAGGATGAATTCATGTTTCATAGAATAAGTGATTCAAAAAGGATAAATGCTCCATAAATCACAATGTGCCTCATAATTCCTTCTTCCACCGTGGAGGGTGTAGTCCTTTAGGAAAATAATTTCCACCTAGGGTACATGAATTTATGAAGATAAGGAAAAGTGGTCTGTGAATACTAGAATTAGGAAGGAATATATAGGGTGGAGATTTCATGATGATAGGAAGCATATGAAGAGTTTTTTTTGGGTTTCATGAATGGATAAAACTCCATTAGACTCATGAAGGACCACTGAAAATCATGGACATGGTCTCGAAGTGCTTTAAATATCACATAGGACCATCAAAAATGTTTTTCACAGTTGGAAAGAGTTGTAAGACTCATGGAGGAACACCATCAAATCTCTGCGCATTAACGAATGGGACTTCTCATCAGGGGATAATGGAATGATATGGTCAATCATGAAAGATTGGGCCTTCCTAGAGGAAACTCATTATGTGGTTTCTGGTCCATTTTGAATTGGATTTACACCAATCCAGCAATGACTTCCTCAATTATTCTCTTCGAATGTATTTTGGTGCTAACATGATAAAAATACACATGATAGGAATGTTACAATCCAACTATTATTTATTGATGATGAAAAAATCTAAACAAGATAATTTTAAAGAGCTCATTTATATATTTTGAATTATATTACCTTTATGATCTTGTTATAACTATTTTTTCACACTATGAGTCTAATTAAACTACGCTTTTTTGGAACCTTATGACTTGATCTGAATAAAATTGGGAACTCTAAGCATGGTGTTACAATAAAGATTGACTGGAAATCAATTATACATTCAACTATTTATGAAGATATTTATTGGTGATGGTTTTGAATAATATTTTTATTCTCGTCTATTTTGATTTAAAACCCTATTGTATATACATGGTTCATTCCATCAAATGTATTTAAATTGCAAGATTTTTATGGAATTTTGAAAAAAAATATTGCATTTTTTATTTAAAATTGAGTATAGTTGGTTTATTTAATAATGATTTATAATGGAATTAATAGTGGAATCTACTGATATAGTGTTATTTCGAGAAAACTTTTCCCATCGATCATTTATACAATTCCTTTTTTTAGGTCTTAGAAAATGTAAATCACAACTTGTAGAAAGTTAGTGGTCTTAATAGTCCGACATTAAGATTTTCCATTGATTGGTTTATTATGTGTTCCATGTTTTGTGATTATATCTTAGGGTTTAGGTTACCTATTAATCATATACATTTATACCTTTTATATTTTTACTATTGAGGTTAGTATTTGTTTATCGCCTATATAAGGTTTCTTTAAACTATAATTTCCATGATACGATATATTTTTTAAAAAAAATTAAATCACTTTTCTTAATTTTTGGATGCCCAAATACTATTTACCCGACCATGTGGATCGATAATTCACATTTTTTCATGATATAATTGATTTATGTACTATTTTCTGAGGTAAAATTTGTTTTTCTAGGATCAATATAAATAAAAGGTTGTTTCGGGATTTATTTTATATTAATATACAGTATAGTATGCCTATGATTTTATGATACAATATTATTACTACATAAAAGTTTGGTTATGTGAGAGTGTCTAGATAGAACTCATTGTAATCATCCTTAATATACAATGGTAGGTTTTATAAAACATGTATTTGAAGAGTTTTTTGATATGATTCATGAGATTTCCGAAAACAATGATCTGATATTTTTGTTTCCTTGTTGATTTGTCACTGATGGAGTTGATACAGTTTTGTCTCTTGAAAAAATTTATCATTTTAATCTATTATTGTTTTGTAATACCTTTTCACCATTAATAAGTATTTAAATCTTCATGAAGGATAAACTAATGAACAATTTTAATAAAAACATTCAGATAACCAAAATCTCAGGGAGGTAGTCATGTGTGCAATCCATGCTTCTACCCTGCATTATGCACTTGTTTTTACCCAAATATCATTGGTTGTACCTCGAATGGGTGACACAATAGATCATTAAAAGGATTTTTATTTATTAGAAACTAGTAACGTTCAAGAGAATGAGCAATCCTCTTAGGGAATTGGATCATTTGAAAAATATTAAACAAATTTTGAGTTTCTTAAGAGGTAAGATTATATTGAAGGAGATTTTTTTACCATCATGTTTGAGGGTCTTAGTAGGAGATAGTTAGATGTTAGATTTATGGAAAATAAGAATGATTATTTCCATTGTTAAAATTAAAAACTCATTTAATTGAGAAATCAAATCTATTGTAAATGGTTTTGTGTATGTCCATAAATTTTCATAACCATTAACAAGGTTAGTGTAGAATGAGTCAATATAGAAATCATTTTTCTAAACTCTCTCCATTCTCACCCAATATGGTATCAAATCATAATCTAAAGTCACTAAAGATTTAGCTGGTTTATTTATTTGATATATAATCACATTTATTTTTTTATGAAGCAAGACTCACAAACTAATTTCATATAAATTAATCTAATTTTGGAAATTTACCATGCATGTATGTTAGGGTTCACTGGAGTTACTCATCTATGTGATAATTTCAAAGGTTTTATTATAGGGAAGAGAAATATGAATTAGTATTGTGGTTAAAATAGTATTGGTGATCTATGATTGAAAATTTACTATAGAATATCTAATGTATCCGAGAAAGGAAAGAACACATGGTTCTAGTGTGGAATGGCTGGACACATAAAGAGTGATTCAATATTTTCTGCAAGAATATATATATTATAAAGAATCTCATGTCGCATATAGATAATTACCTATGTTTTTATATTATTATATTGGGGTATGGTATGATCAGTAGAGTATCGATGGTGTAGTAGGATGATTCCAGAACAATTGGGTCCACCCATTTACATCAAGAGAAATTATTTTCCACATAGTGGACAAATATTCAGTGGGAATGGATGTTGTCCCTGTGACAATGATAGGATCCATGGCTATTGTTTAATAATTAGTGAGAGCATTATTGGATAATCATGCATCACATACATTCATAACAACCATTATTTGAGTATAAAATAGATCATCCATTGATCACATTTTTATGTAATAGATATTGTCACACCTAATAGGATGGAGATATATTTATGTCTCTGATACCCCTCTTGTGCATTCTCTTTATCTGGGATTAGGAATTTTTTGGGTTTTTTTAATTGAAACCTCCAGATATCATTCTTGGAATTTAAAATTCAGTACATAATATGTCATCAAATGATATTTATCGTTTGTGGTTTTACTATACTAATCCTACTAGGCCATTTCAATTTTATGGATATTGGGACCTGAGGAGTAGTAATGAGGTAAAAACACTAAAAATATGGTTAGGATGATATATATATTTATTATTTTGAACATGAAGAAGAATAAAGTTATTGTGAAATTACTCGAGTATCTATTAGTTTTATAGAAGTGTATTCATTAGATATATCTACTTCTCCCCTATAGGGGTTGATTTTATTGATGATGTTGTCCATAGAACATAGTTCATAACTATTCCTTCCCACAACATAGTACTGGATGAACTGAATGAGTTATTGAATTTATTGGATTACATGATGTCAAAATAGTACAATCAACCCAGTGTTTTCCCATGGTAAACACTAATCCATTTCACAAAGATTTCTGATATAACACTTCACTTCTGTGTTGACTATAAGATAATAATCTAGTTTATTCTTGATAAAGAATGAATTTTTTCACATAAATTGTTTTTTTTTTGATTGGTTGATAAAAATTAAGGTGTTTTATAAGATTGATAATCTTTTTGGTTACCATAATAAATGGATCCATTTTTCTAGTATCCTAATGACCACTATCAATAGTTGGTATTCCCATTATGAAGGGTCTTTTCATGCCTTCCGTGTTGAGAAATATTTTTGTTTTATTTATGGAAAAATGGAATATTATATTATAACATATACTAAATGTATTTATTTTTTTATTTATGGCTGAAATCATGTATTAATCTAAAATTTGGGATGATCACGTGATACAATTGAGAGAGGTTATTACAACAAAAATAATCCATAAAATGATACTATGTTAACAAAGATTTAATATTTGATATGGGTGGTGAAGTTATTGGGGAACATTTTCATGAAAAACAGTATTCTAATTAATCTTATAAAGGATAATATTCTTGTGTCATGGATAGGAACATGAGATGTCATTAATATATCGATCGTCTTGGTCATAGTAGTTTACTATCCCCTATTTGTGATACACTTCTCTAATATGGTGTCTCTGTTGACTACTTTCACTTAGAGGTTGGTAATGTTAGTTTTGGGATTCAAAATTATAGAATTCAACATATAAATGAAAACCCCATTACATAAAATACATTTAATTTAATCTTCAATAGGATGGATATGTCTACGTAGTTTCTTTAATGCTTTGAGTTTTGTGTTGGCTTGTGTTATCATGCAGTGTGGCAATATGGGGGAATATAGTTAATGTCATCTTTATCCTTTTGGGAAGAACCATCCCATATATGATTATGAAATCATACCTATAATGAGTGATCATATGATTTATTTTCATTTCCATTTTATTGTATGATTATAATATAATCTAATCACAAAAATTTGAATCATATCTCCTTCAATAATAAAATTAATCTCTATTAGCGGTGATGGGTGTTGTACTAATAATATTTTTACATTGACATTTCATATCGACCTAAAAGGAAAATTTATTTTATGATTCCCTAAGAAAGAAAATTCCATCCCATTCCATGAATGAATCATCATAAGACAATGATATTATATCTATATTTAACATAATCCTCATAGGGTCTGTCAAGATGATACTAAGGTAATTCTGGAATTTGTTCAGTTTATATCCTATCTTTTGCTAGTTGATTCTTCAAGATCAACTTTTTAATGATGGGTTTCACAGAATTATGAATTATTTATTTGGTGGGGAGATGATAAATTAATTTATTCTATGACCATAGACAATTATTTACATCATGATTTCATTAATAAATCCATCATCTTCAAAGAAGGTTTTGATGTGGGGGGTCCATCATTTCCACTGGGAAGTTCATCCAGGCATGAAAAACATGTTCTATGGTATGAGTTCTCAATTACGATTTATCACTATTAAATGATACAATGTTTATTTTTCTTTAAAATTTGTATATAAAAGTATATCATTTATAAATATGAAAATACATCATTTTTTCTTAACCACATTCTTTCTTGAAATCCCTGTTGGATGGGATATCAATGGATTTTGTGGTTGGTTTTCCATGCACCTCTCAAGGAAAGAATATGATTTATGAAATGATTGCCTGATTGAACAAATAATCTCTATTTATTCAAATTCATGATACTTTAAAATTCAAGTACCTTAGAACACTTTTTGTGAAGTATATTATCATGTTTCATGATCTTCAATCTTCCATTATTTCTAATAGGAATCCATGGTTCTAATTATCTCTATTGGGGAGTGCTCTATGAGGAAATTGGATCTTATTTAAATATGAGGAAATCGAACCACCCTAAGAGGGATGGTCATTAATATTTTGTTATACATATTCTTGATGACATGCTTACAACAAGTTTCCTTGAATATGGAGTAGTAAGGGATTTATAATCTGGGTTTGCTGAGTTTTCCTACAACAACCATTAATCCATTGATATGGAACCCTTTGGGTACATTTATAGTCATCCATGTATATCTCTACCTTGTTGATCAGATATTGTGGAATATTTCCCTTTTTGAACTAGTATGATTCATGATACAATGAAAAACATTTTTCAGTTAAATATAATTGGTGACATCATTATTATTGTATTCATATAATACAGATCATTGTTCATATATGTAGGAATTATTGGTTGGATTCCATGTTTTTTTGAGAGTATGACATTTATTCTTTCAATAATGACTTGGAAGACATTTAAAATGGAACATTTTTTGTTGTAATACATAATTCCATTGTGTGGATTGGAAATGTGGCATACTTTTTTGGAAATTCCACAAAAAATGACAATTATCCATAACATGTTTCATCTATATAACATTAAAAAATAAATTTTATTCCCATACAATGTTTCACATTAGGACGACATTGAGGTGAAAACTGATAAGACCATGAATGAGTATCTTGTTCAGAGTGTTGATTCTCAAAATAATTTTCACTATGGGATGTCCATACCATTGGATTGGGTTCTATGACATTATGGTTCTGATTCTCAGGAGATGTTGGAATGTGAGACTTTTATGAGAGAGTAGTGGACTCATATATTTCTGAAACAATATATTTATAATGATTTATATGGGGGAATAATTTACTATTAGTAGAATTATAAAATCCAAAACTATTATTTTTTTTAAATACTTGATTTATTTTTTCGATTATTGGTTTCATGATGCCCAGTTGTTGTTTCTTTTAATCTTTGGTTATTTCTTCTTGTTTGAACATTTTGAGGGGTATAGGGTGTGATTTGTATCGTTTTTGAGAGTCTGGAAGATGTCGTGGGAGGATGAATCTAGGGAGGTTGGATCATATACCCAGAGTGGATATAGTAGGTCCACTAGATAATCAATGATATCCACCAACCAGTTGGTGGAAAGATAGTAGTAGGGAATCCAAATAGGAACTCCACCTCTTAGCTAATAGAATCACACTAGCCATATGACATTGATTGTTGTGGTGTGGGGATTTTTTTGGTATCTCTAACACATTAGTGGGAATTCTAGTTACTTGAGTATTCTGTGTAGCTCCATAAGCTATATGAATATTTCTAGTGAGTAGCCTATGAATCCAATTTGTTCATAGAATGTATATAAAATCTCATAATTATGTCTATAATATCCACATTTTATATATCTAGTATTCTACAATGATCATATTATAATCCATTCATTTTTTATAATTACATGAGATGACATACACACTTATATTATTAAATACTAATGGATAAAAGTGATAATTGAATCCTTGAATCTCTTTAAGTATGTATAAATATGATTCAATTTTGGATTTTCGTTTATTCATCTCCCTCATTCTTGGGGACTGCACGATCCATGTGCTGTTGATGTATATGATTCTTGATTTGGTTATTTTTGTATCAATTATTCTCTCTTGATTCCATTTAGTATTCCTTCACAATTAGACTCTGGATCAAGTGTTGGTCATTTAATATATTGTGATTATGGTTGGTGGATTCACATTATATTTCATTACAAATTAAACATTTATTTCATAAACGATTTAAAATGAATTTTTAATTTTTTTTTTGAATCATCAAATTGAGATAATTGAAATTATTTTTTCAATTGAATGTGTTGTTAATCCTCTTAAACCATATATTTTCAAATAATGTGTGGATTTCTGGGAAGTTGTTTCAAATCGATGTAAATAATTTCAAGAAATACATTGATATTGATTCATAAGAAATGGAGGATTGATATGTGTTATGTATTTTAAATTAAAAGATTTATTTTTAAAGGAATTATTTTTTATGAATATAATTTGATATTTTTTAAAAATGAAATTTTATGGATGAAACATGATTTTATGATGTTTAAAAAATTATTTGCCAAAAATAATTGAATTGAATTTCATTAAACATGATTTATGGATTAATTTTTTTTATTAGAGCATGGTTAGTTCAAAATAATATTATTCATGCTTTAAATGATAATTTATGTCTATAAATAACATTATTATAAAAAAATATAACAATACCTAGTGAAGGTAGAGTGTTTATTCCATTTTTTCTACTCTTATTCAACATAGGTTTGATATTAGGGGATTTGGATATAGCATTATTCTTATTTAACTGATAATTTATGAAACCGTAAAACTGATCTAACTAATACTTGTTATTATAACAATGTTGGAATGGTTTAAAATGTATTAAAATTATTCTTACATTCCACTGTATATAAATTTTTTTTATTCATGAATGTTCAGAATAAGATGAAAACACATAACTATTTTGATGGAAACTCATTTTCATAACTCTTTATTTTTTTAATATAAATTGATCTGATTGAATTGTTTTTTTTAATTGAAAAAATATTACCATTCCATGAATTTTATAGTGTTTTTATATTTGGTTTATTTGATGCAACTAACTTAATGAATGCTTGTTATAATTCCACATAGATTATGCTTCACATATAATAACTTTTTTATTTGATTGTTCCTAGTCTTTTTTCAGTTTGAAAGAAAATTTTATGCACTATAATGAGTTGTTGGGTGTGTATAGTAGTGATAAATTTGTAGCTGGATTTGATTGGTGGATTATGTTATTCATCTGTTATAAGGAGATCATGGTGTTCATTTTTTCTTTTGGATTATATAATTTTTTACCTTTTATAGTTTTAACATTGATGATTGTATTAGAATATATAATATTAATGGTTTCATTTGGATGACATTTTTTATATTTATTATTATTGAAAACTAATTTAATATACTTTATTTCATTATTCCTTGTAGTAAGTTGATAGCTAGAAGGGATCAGAAATGCCCTATAGTCCATGTCATGATTGAGTCAAGTACTAGTTTATCAGGTTAACAATATTGGTAGATGATGTTCTTTGAATCATAAAAATTCAAGTTTATGTATTCTACTATTTCTTATTTAGTCATTGAAATTAAAGTAATGAAAAATTATAAATGATTATTTTCTGATATATATTTATTGTCTCATGGAGGTGGATGACATACTCCTAGTAGGGTAGATTTTTAACATTTACCTAATGGTTAGTTTCTTGTATGTTCTAAAAATTTAGGGAAATAAAAGCCACATTTAATTATTTTTGAATTACATAGTGGGAGGAGTAAATAGGATATAACATGACATGTAGAATACCATTATCCAATTCAATCCATAGTTCCATTCCATCCTTTTTATATATTTGGGATACTTTTACACATGTTATGATGGAATTTGAAGTGTTTAGGATATTTTATCAGGAAAGGATGAATTTCCTGATACATCATCACTAGAAAAAATCATGTATACATTAGATAATGTGATTATAATAAATATGGCCCTAAATAATTGATCTATGAGTATGAAATGTCACCAATAAGTGACTGATACCTAAGGAACTCTTAATGTTGTTTCAAAAAATGGTAGGAATATATTATCATAATAAGGATTCATTATAATTATTACATATAGAACTATATCAATGGGAATAATTTCCATGATTGGTATCCACGATTCTACATGGAGGACCTTCATTTCAATTACTCCTCGTATGGCCTCTAGAAAATCTAGTTAGAATATCATGACTTTGAAATTCATGATTAACGAAACATCCACTTTCTAGTGATAATTATAATGAATTTTAGGCCACAATTGATAGGTGATATAGTTTGTTAAGAAACAAATTATCAATAAATGGAGGGAAATGAGCCTCCTTTTTAGTGGTACACTACCTTATAGAGAGAAATATTTTTCTACTCCTTGATGGGTGGAATGAAAACTATAATGTATAAGAACCCTCCTAGGTGACTCTAAAACTATTACTGATGTTTGATGATAAACTTTGTCAGATCAAATTATGATGTGATATTATACCTCATTTCTAATGAGAATATTATGATGGGTGTGTTTATATTGACTCAGAATGTAGAACTATCATTCATTAATTGCATGAATATGATAATGGACATAAACAAACAAATATTGGACATGAATATGTGCCTTCCCTCGATACTGTACTATAATATATTAATAGGTCACATTAATGGTTATGGAGATATGATTCTACTCATGTATTCCCATTAGAATATTCTAACAACACACCTTGGTGTAAATTAGAATATAGACATGTTCCCTATTGAAACTTTGGTATATTAATGAGATTAATATATAAGGTTGGGACTATGAGAATGACGTTATGTATCCTTCATGATATGTCTTCAATCATCATTATTTAGAGCAATAATATGTTCTTATTCTATTGATGTAGTCAAAAAAATGTGATCATGATATTTTGTTGATGTGGATGAAAGAATTTAGTTCTAGCCCTTATGGTTATAGGGAGATGTCGACATGACTCTCAGGCTAGACTGAAAATATATATGCACCAATGTTCTTAAAAACTCATCATAGTATACCAATTAGTATGGTCATAATGTGGTGTGTGGTTATAATCGCACTCCTAGGATACATTCATGGGTAGGCTAATGAATCAATATAAATATTTTCATTCCATATTGATAAGATTGATAGAGTTAAGAAAGAATGTGGGCACACCCTTATAGTTTTATCATTATATGGTCACAAGATTTCAATATAACGGAAAAAACATTTCGTTTCCCTCTTGTAGATCATCATCTCTAATGTGTCTTCATTGTTACGCCAATATGGATTATGGGTTTTTGGGTCATATTGATGACCTTCTTTTCCATATCATGAGAATTTATGGTTTCATGAAATAGATGTAAATTTCATTTGATAGTTTTAGAATTATTTTTTTATTTCATGTCATCCCATTAGTCATTGATGATTTTGTGTTCTTCTACAAACAATGAGAGGTAAACATTTTGATGTAATAGGCGTGAGTATAAAAGTAATTCAAAGTGGATATGGGTATCTCCAACTTCAATGAAGTCCTAATTTGGTGGATATATATATGAGATAGTAGTTCCTAATGGATTTCATGAGCTACCTGAAAACTAGATATTGAATTGTGGTGGTGGCACACCATCACTGGTATATTAATAAATAACTATAAAATGAATTTATATACGACCTATGCTCTACTTATACAGATAACCATTACCTCTATCCACACTAAGGAATGTGATCGACTATTTGGATATTGGGACACAACCACTTGAAAACTAGGAATGGTGCCTATATGTTTTTTATAATGATAAGAAAAAATTCCAGAACGTTAATATTACATTTCAATCAAATGGGGAACAAGAATTCTTCTTATGGGTAAATACACCATAAAAAAGACACCCATTATTTCTATAACATAAAAAATTATTTATAATCAATTGATATTTCCAAAGGGTTAATATTCATGACAAATTCACCATTTTTTGTTTCATAAACTCTCTATACCCTATAAAATATAATTTTGTGCTTTCGTCATTCATTCCAAAAGAAATTATAACCAATATATGCTACAAACTTGTTATCTAGCATGTTGGATATAAAGGATAGGTGGTCTGAAACATCTATCCCTTTTAAATGGAATTATTTCCTAATAAATGACTCTATTATATATATATATATCATATATTTAACCAGAACCCTTATATGTAACATTGAATGTAATTTGGATCTTCCTCATGGAATAAAACAATATTTGGCATGTATGATGGGAACAAAAATGAACATATCAGATGATACAATTTTTTAAATTATGGTTTTTTATTTATGATATATGTTAATATTTCACATCAATTAAATATGGAATTTTTCATTATCTATGGAGAATGATAATATTATTCTATTAGGAATAGTCTGATAAATGGAATTAAAACATATGGCAACATGAAGAATCTAAATTGATGTAGTTTGGTGCTACTTAATGTGACATTCCATAACCTTAAAGGATGTGTTCCACAGAACAGGTGGTTCTTTTTGAGTTCATACAATAATTAATAAGAAACATTTATTTTAGTTTTATTAATATCACATTTATATTGTTTAATTTCTGAAAAATTGTACATATTCTAAAAATATTTATATAAATATATTGTATGATTCTTATACAAGGGGAAACATCTCTGTCTAACCTCAAAGAGTATATTTCACTTAGATAATGGTTATCTTCTAATGATAATATTTCCCCATGAGGAATGTTGTCGTTTTGAGTCATGTGATATGATCCATAATTATGTATGCACTTTTATAAAGAATATGGCTCAATTAAAGGGTGGTTCATTGAGAATATTTACATAGGGAATGTATGTCCCAACTAATGTGGAATGTTATAATTGTATGAGATATAGATGATCCATGAGTATTATAGCCCCATGATTATGGATTCTCATATAATATATCCATCATGGAAAAATGTATGATGCCTAAGTGGAATATGGGTAAAATATTATAGTTATGGGGGATAATGTGAATATGGATGATTGATACGAACATCCAAGATCATGGAGATTATTTAAAAATTGGGAATTATGTGAGTTAAATCATGAGAAATAAATCCCCATTAGAGAGGGAATAAAAGGCTAATGATGTTGGGTTTGATACCCATAAGGGTTTACTATATTTCATTCTTAATATGAATCAATGATGACATAGTTTTATTTTCATAGTTTGCAGTAATGATATTGGAAAACATTGGGTACTCTAATGTCTTATGACCAGGATGTTGTACTCAATTTTTACATCATGTGACTAAGATGATGTTTTTATCAAAGAAGATGAAATATAGGATTGAGTGGTTCTTACATAATGTGGTTTTCCTGGGATACTATTCATTGTGAATATGTCCCATTAAGGTAATGAAATAACTCCTTCATCTTGAGAGAGGGTACATATTTTTACTCAGAATAGGATGTGTACCAAAATAATAATTAAATATTTCATTTCCTTTAAAAAAACATGTTTCACATAAAAAAATAAAACTAAAACATTATATGATATATTTGGTGAAAATAGTTTATAAAATTATATCATTAACCATACCATTAGTATAAAAAATACAATAATAAATTTTAAATTCATACATTTAAAAGATAAATATTTCAAATTTTTAATATTAAAATTGTTATTTTACATAGAATTATTTATTTAATATTTTTTATAATTATAAAATATTTATCATTTTTAAAATATACACATGAGAATTTTTAATATTTAAATTTAAGAACTAATATATTAACATTCATTTAATTAGTAAATGATACAGAATATGATAATCTTGAAATAATGTTTTGACAGTTCTTTTTCTATAAATTAATTATTTTATTATATTTTTATTTTCATATAAAATATAAATATATAAATTTTAGAATACTAATTTGATGAACTGTATTTAATTTCTGAATATATAATATAAAAATTACAATAGAAGTATTCTTTTGGTATTCGTAATATATTGTTTATTTTTATGTATGGTGAATATTTAGTTTTGAAAATAATAAAAATATGAATTTAGAAACATTTTTTCACTTTTTCTAACCTATGTGATGTTTTATATAAATAAATGAAATATTTCATGTCCTTTAATTTAACAAACTAATTACACCATTACACTAATTTTCAGATTAGATATATTTTCACATAACTCTACATAGTTCATTAAAAACCCAAATAATTTAATGATAATAAAATAATTATATGAGTTTTAAATAAATTTATTTCTGTAGATAAAAAGTCATCTTTCTATTTTTGTAATTAGAAAAATTTATGTTGATAATAATTTTTACCACCTATTTAAAATTTTTCCTTAATAATTAATTACCTACAATTAATTATATAATTAAAAAATATAGTAATTTTTGTCTCCTTTTTTCACAAATATAGTTGTTACCATGGTAAAAATATTGTGTCCCTATGGTTGAGGTTATATGTGGTAAATTTTTCAACTAAGAGATAAGACCACACAAATCACAAAAATTTTCTAAAAATGATTTTATGATTTTAATTATACCATACCTTATCCTATGTTTTAACAAATATCACATTTTTTCCACAATCCATAAAATTAATATTATGTTGTTGTTATGTAATTATTTTTTAGAATTGATTCACTCCTCTCACCCATAAAATGAACTTTAATATCATCAGTTTAATAGAAGCAATATTTTCTTTATTTTTCCATGGTCTTCCCAAATAAAACCCAAAATATATATAAAATTTACAAGAGTTTTTTCCCTCCCATAAAACCAATCTAAGAATATTGAAAGAGAATCCAAAAATAATGTATCCAAGGAAGAGTTTATCATGTTAGCAAATATTAGTCTAGTGTTTTTGTTATTACAACCCCTTAAAAATATATTATGAATTATAATATAATTAAATAAATTAAATTATTATAATTAATATTTTTTTATTTTTGTGGAAATACTATTATATCCATTCTTTTTATCCATTGAAAAATGAATTCATATCTTATGTGTATGCATAGACTACAGCCTCCATTAAACAATGTATTTTATTTTTCATCACCACCTAAAATGGATGGTTATAAGATATATATTTTTGGAATATATATGATATTTATTAAATAAATACGATTCAATTAATTTAAATCACATTATAACTTTTCTAATATCTAAATATTGAAAAATTAAAACACAGCTTTTGTGTATGAGCAGTCTTCTATAACATTAAAGTGATGTATTTTATTTTTTTCCCAAAATAATATGGTTAGTTTATAAAAAATAATGAATAGATATTATATTAATAACATTATAAATAATCCTTATATTTTATTTTATCATTATAAAATATCATTAACTTATTCAATCAGTTATTATAACACCCTTTTATGTAGGTCAATTTAACCACCAACATGAACAGTGTTATAAGTATTATTCAATTAACGATTAATGAATTTTAAATATCATAATAAATTTTAATAAAGGTTTATCAAATATTCTTCAATGACTCTAGAATTATTATACATAATTTTATTCAATAATAAAATTAATTAATTAAATTAATTTTAGATTTCAAAGAAAATGATATTTTTGAATTGTTCCATGAAAATTGAAACACTATGTTTTATTAAATGCCAATAAAACAATAAAAATATATAAATTTTTTTAAAATTACTAAAATAATTATCAGGGTGATGATACAACCACATTGATTGATGGATCATAATCATTGAACTGAAACATGAGTGGAAAACTAAATACAAAAAACAATAATTATCAATTTAAATAATAAAATATTATTACATGAGTAAAATAAGAAGTATAACAAAATGATATGTTTAATATATATATATATATATTCTATATATATTTATAATACTTATAATTATATTATATAATAGGATAGAATGTTTTTCACTAAGTGGGATTCTTAGATAAGGTTTATTCATCAAAATTTTATCTTTTTTTAATCTTAATTTTTACAAGAATATATTCATTTATAATGTTTATTTTCTACACCATTGTCATATAATACAACGAATATATTAAATATAATTTTATTTATGAATTAATTTTATGTTCACTCTTTCAGATATTTTTTCTTCAAATGTTACTGAAGATGTAAGGGTTAATTTTATAATATCAACTTTAAAAGGGATTATTTATACATAAATTTATTGGGGAAAATTATATTATATTATTATCATAAACACAATCTGTGAAAATATTTATTAATAATTCATAGTTTTTTACTTGTATAATTTTCATTTACTCCCATCATGGTTTATAAATGATTGTGAAAATATTGTATATAATATAATCCAACATTATTTTTCAATTTTTTCTTCTTGAATATTTCTTCTCCATTATCATATACTTTATATTGTGTATATATTAATATTCTAAATTAAAAAAATGGTGTTTATGGATATTTTAATCCCAATTTAAATTTTATACAATGGTTTTAGATGGAAAAATTTTAATTTTTCCAATAAAGACAGTATTTCCCTTATTTGGAGAGGCATGGAAATAATTCTTTATTAATTTTTACATACTGATCTCATTTTAAAATTAATATTCATTACAGACATTTCATTAAAAATTGTAATTTATTTTCACTAAAAAATTTAATTCCATTATTATATGTTTTTTTAATTTTTATGAACATCATGAACTAAATAGAATCATTATTTATCAATGGTTTTGAAAAGGGTCATCATTTCACAATTATATAATTTTCATATCCACTCTAAAATGTGAATAAATAAAAATATATTACATTTTATATTTATTTTTGGAAATTATTTAAAGAATTATTTTTAAAATTATTATTGATACCTCATAGAAACTATTTTTGAATTGATTTTTACATCATTTTTATATAAATGTTTCTAATGTTTTAAATAAATTAATTATATTATTTACATTCTATTATCCTTTATTAATCTAAATATATGTATTATACATTGTATTAAATATGTAACGGGCATATGATGTAAATATATTTGACGGTTTATCCTTTTCTATCAACTGATCAAATTTATGATATAGTATTGAATTTAGATTCTACATTGTAATCTTCACAAAAATATATAATAAATTATATAGCATGTTCCACACACTATTCCAACAGAAATCTAAAACAAACCATGATATATTTAAAATAATAAAAATTATATATAAGGATTATATATTATATCAGAAGGTGTAAAATTTAAATATCATATATTAAAAATAAATAAATCATTTGTTTGGATGTGGAATTGTTCCATATAAATCCCATTTGTTTTTTGTTACAATGGAGGTAGTTTATCTAGGGTTTTTTGTAAATAAAAAAAATATTAATTACTATGGATATAGATTGAATGAAATAGTTTTCAATAAATGTATAATAATATAGGATTCATTATCAAATCAATGTTAAATAAATCAAAACATGTGACTACCATAATCAGTTATCTTATTCTAAGATATTATGTTCATTTAATAGGGTGTATTTTACATTAAAATTTGTATAATATAAACAGGTAATTATTATCTATAGTATATAATAGTGATATCAGTGTAACAATATTTTTATGAAAAATAGATTTTTTGAGCTACGATTTCCTATATTAATATTAATTTATATCACTTTTTTATATGAATTCAGTATCTATAAATATAATAATCATCCTTCCAATATATATTTAATGAAACCAAATAAGAATTCAATCGCATTATTGTTGAAAAATATGTTTTGTACCATTCCTTAGTTCCATGAACATTTATATTGTAAAACAATTCTATAAATTTTATAATTTAAACGCAATAAAATGAGAATAATTATTAATACAAAATATCAAAATCTTATTTGACTGTTTTTTGAGATATCTCTAATATAATCAACTCTTAGCATAATAGTGATAGATAAGACTTTTGTTTATATTTTCACAATTATATGATATGGATGTCTTGAAACTTATTAGAAACAAAAAAAAATTATTTTTCACTGAAAAATAGAGATATAAAAAAACATTTTTCAATTGAAAAGACTGATTGATATCATTTTTTAATATAAAATAATTTTAATGAAAATCATTACAAATGATTAAATAATTTTAATGAAATATATTTTTTATTGGTTTATTTAATTAAATATGAATATGGATAAATTGGTTTATTTATTTATATCACTGTAAAATACTTCCTCATTGATGAATAATAATCATTTTAATATCTTTAGAGTTATAAAACAATGAAAAATGACTACTATAAAAAATCGTGGTTCTTTAATATTCACTTATCATAAAAAAATATCATTTTTCATTTTCTAACATAATGTTTAATATCCAACCCAGTGAATGTTAATTTAATAATATGATTATTTTATTAGAGAAAATAATTTTCATGTAATTCAATATGGAAAATATCATTTTTAGGAATACAATTTAGAATATTATGAATAATTCTAATTACAACAAAAATGATGGAAAATTTATTTTAAAAATATTTTTTGATTTAAATCATGGATTTTCTACCGAGTCAACTAAAAATAAGTTTCATTGAATAATGAAACATATATGATCCATGAAACCATATATAAACTTGTTAACAATTATTTAATGGGTTATCAATATTAAATAATATACATAATCAATGGCGGTTAATCCTTAAATATTTTTATAAAACATATTTTCTACACAGTATATTTTCTAATTTAAAATTTAATTATAATATTTAAACACTGATTTGAAATAAATATATGTCTAATTTATTTCTATAACACCCAATGGAATTTAATGTATTGTGATATAATTTTAATTTAGAATAAAATTCATGTATTAATAAATAAATTACGCACTATAAAAATATCAAACTTTTAGAAACAATTTATCATAAAAACCCAACAAAAAATACAGTAATCTATTTTTCATTTATTATAATCTAAAAGACATCTGAAAACCCATTTCATAAATATTTGGTGCCATTTACCAAGTAAATGTTTAATGTTTTCATAAAAATGTTAAGAGTATTACCAAAACATCCATTTTCATCACATATAAAATGGGAACACATCCTCTAAACTATTATTACACCAACCATTATAAATATATTAAATCCTATACCTAGATAACATCGAATAAAATTCCATAAAAAATCCTGAATACTATTGGTAACAATATATTATCATAACAAATTAAATTTGATCTATTTGTTCAAGGAAATATCAAGCCTCCAACATAAGTATTACATCTTTATTCAAATTTTCATATTAATCATCATCTTATAAATATGTTATGTACATAAAAAATTAAGGGCATAATTTTCATTATTTTAGTATGATTATATTATATTAATGTAATAACAATTAAATATTCCTCTCTAGCAACAAATAATAACAAAATTGTTGTTAGTTCAGTGTGTGGACTACCATATTCTCAAAGAGTGGTCTTCTATTTTTTTCTATTCTCCTAATTAATGATAAAAATGATTTAATTCCATAATTAATATGAATTCTATAATATGACTCTAATTATTAAATTTAAAAATATTATATACTAAAGTTATCCATCATTATTTTATTAATGGAAACATTAATCGTGTCTATGGGCGAACTATCACCTCTATGAGTAAGGAGTTTCATTTTTCATCATCACCCATCATGGTTGGAAATAAAAAAAATTAGATATATGAATAATTTAATTAAAATAATTTATATTTTTGATAATATAAAACTATTTTACAACACTTTCTACCATTATTAATATTGAAATGTGGTTAGGTAAAACTTTTCTGAATGACCTCAAGTATAAGAGAAAACATATTACAAAAAAATAAACTATTATAGATAAATAAATATGTAATATGAAATAATATGTATTATGTTCTTGGGTATATATCTAATAAAAAAATATAATTATTAAGGCTTTCATGTTAATGTACAAAGAATTTTCATACAAATGTATTGGTTTTCAACTCAGTTCCTTTTCCTTGAGACATGTTTTAATGTTATAAAAAACTATTTAATTTTATGTTTTGGAAAATTTTATTTTTGAATAATTTATGATTTATTTTATGTGAATTTTAAAACCATATTAATTTTAATATTCCAATGAAATTTTATTCAATATTAAAAAGCTCGCAAGGATTCCCTCTCAACTACCCTTTATTGTATAATGATTTGACAGTATGAATCAATAATCATTTTTAAGGAATATATATTGGACTATTAAATAATATCAAACATCAATTTTTAATGTCAAAACAACACTTCCATTCATGGCATTCCTTTTTCATGGTATGCAATTGATGTCTTCCCCAAAATAAGTTGGTATTTTATAACTCAATATGATTTCCTAACTTATAATATTTGTCCATGAGTATCATAATTATTTCCATATGGTATACACAATGTCTATTTTACGAGATCACATTGATTTAAATATTATATATTGATTAGTTTAAAAAAAATTAAAAAATTACACTCTGATTATAATAATCCCCAGCCATTAAAAAGATGGTGTTTCATCCTTGTCCATAATTTCTCTTCCCAAAAATTTTCCCTATTTTAATTTTGAACCTAATTATTTGTTATCTCATTTGAACATAACATTTATATTCTCAATATTCCAAAAATATGTATTCTTATCCCTTGTGGATTTTTAAATATATTGTCTTATAACATAAAAATTGATCTTTTGTACCTCTTTCGTGAAATTCAAATTATATTTTCTTTTTATTTCTCTATATTTTCATGAAATATTAATCACATTTACTTCATTTATTTTTATATATTTAGATTAAATGTACATCTTGTTTAATATTCCATTAATTATTGGTTATATATAATTTTTCATTTCAATTTAAAATTTCCACTTTTAGGAATGCACGGTTTAAGGGAACATTCATGTTTTTAGCTAACGCTAAGTATAAAACTAATAATATTTTTCACAAATCATAATATTAAAAAAATTATTTATTTTATATAATACCCACTTGGATCAATGCTAATTTTATAGAAAAAAATAGGTCCATTATTTGATTTAAATGATCCTTCACTTATTTTATAATGATTCACCCAAGTGGTATGTTTTTATTATATCTTCTACTATATATTTCTTCTAATATATATATACTTGAACAAAATTATCAAGTAATATGTTTCTTTTAAGTTATGAATGCTAAATTTAATTAATTCATTTTCCTCTTTCAAATCCTTATGATTTATGAATCTATTATTCCATGAATCATAATTATAAATCCCACATCCATCTCATGTATTTAATCATTCTTGTTATTTATATATGGTTTATTTTTATCCTTCAAAATGTATCTGTATGAATTTCATTTTTCTGATGCATGGGGGGGAATTAAATAACTCATTAATTAATTAGTTAAGTCTTTATACCTCTTGAGATGTTATGTAGGATATTAGGGAATGAAAATAAACATACCAAGAGACTTTTCCCACATTATGATGCGGGTCTTGTGAGTGACCCTTAACATATGTTTATGATATAATGTTTCTTCTTAATATGACATATTAATGATATTATATCAATTTTTTATGATATAATGCCTCCAATAATATTATAATCTTCTTGATGATATCATGTTTACTATTTTGAATGGCATTTTATGCATTATTTTCATGTTTATTCATTTTCTAAGATTCCTAGATCATGATTTTCCATATTCATTTTTCCATGGGATATCTTATAAAATATTACAAGATCAATTTATGTTAGGATAAATCGTTTATTTTTTTAAAAAAAATATGTTGTTTTTATATATGTTTATATAAGGGGGTTTAATTTTAAAAAAGTACACACACTCATAGCTTGCAGGCCTAATAGAAGGCCCAACCCCCCCCCCCCACCACCACCCACATGGATAACCCACCCATCAAGCCTTTTTATTACTAAATCCATTCCCATTATCAAGTGGAACAACGAAACAATGATTATCTTTCCCAAAAATCAATTTATTAATTACTACATCAAACCTATTTAAATTATATTTGTCATTAAGAACCTTATGGAATCCTGTATCAAGTCACTTATTACTCCCCATCATGTGTCACTCCATGGATCGGAGGTCATATCCACACTGTCATCATGCCCCCTCATAGTCTCAATGATTTAATCTGAAAAACATACATATAGATTTCAAAAAACTAAAAAAATTTATCAACTAAAAAATAACCTTTTTAGATCGTTCACATAGGTACCATCACACTCACCATTGAAAGAATCAGTCAGATACTACAACCCATAATACAACTCCTATTTCTCCTCAATGCCCCACATACTTGTGAGTTTCTACCTTTATTCCACCATTTTCCCCATCAGTGATATTCTATGACATCAATAATGGTATTCGAAACCAAGGCCACACTGATACCCACCCACTATATTGACCCTATTGTCACTAACCCTTTATATTAGCCAATCTTATGATAAATCCTATAAATATATCTGAGATGTATTTGATCTTCCTTCCAAAGGATCCCAACTATAACCATCAATGACTAGGCCACACCCAATCTCCATGTGATTTTTTTAGTTTGAATTGGTGAATGTTTATGTCTAAACCTCCAAATACAATATTCTGCTTGATCTTTAGTTTTATTTAATTGAAAATAATGTTATGAATTATGAAAAATTATTTTTTATGGATTGTTTTTCATTTTAGTAATGAATGAAACATCAATTTAGTTTTGGAGATTAGGATCAAAAAATCATTATGAAAACTGTTGGGATATATCAAATAGATTAGCCAATGTGTAAGAGATTATTCTAAAATTATGGTATTATTGATATTATGTGGTTTTCCATGAAATTATATACCATAAATGATACCTCATAGTGGATATATGATCCTACATTTTAGATTATATTGTACTTTTTTCAATCATCCATTATGTGATGAAGAACATTGTTTTAGCATATATATATATATTAAATAATAATGGATAATATGTTTTTTAGTCTTCAAAATAATTTTTTTTTATATTTTAAAGATGATACATCAGGGATGAATCATGATCACATGTTATATTTATCTTATGAAGTGGATTTAAGTATAATTATTGTTCAACTATTCATAATATATTAGAAATGTGGTAATAGAAGTTGAATAAGTTCACATTCTCTATAAAATTAAGTAAGTCTACATTGTATATCGTTATTTCAAAATGTGTAAAATAATGAAAAGCCAAATAAAATATATTTATAATTTTTCATAAAGTGATTATAAGAAGATAATTATCTAAAGTGAATAAATTAATGTATTTTGGAAGTTATAGTGATAAATGGATTGAAAATATAGTCTGTAATTATAATTAATCTATTTTTTATAGTATCCCTTAATGAAAAATGGGACAAATATTTCCCTACCAAAGACCATCTCAACCACATGTGGGTCTTAGGTAGTAACCCAAGTAAGATGCATTCAATCTATCTTGCTCATGTCAGATGTTGTGTGATATTGGATATTCCAGTGCCCAAATAGATATGAACAAGGGTGTATTGGCATGTAAAAATCATACAAGATGATTCTTATGGGATTGGAAGTATTGGGCCATATCCTAATTATGTTTGTGTATGTGTAATGGTATAATATATCCAAACACTGTATTGAATAGAATGGATTATGACACAGATATGTTTGATAATAAGAGGCTCACCAAATAGATGTTAAACTTGGATAATTTACATGAGGGTAAATAATCATGTGGTGATAAAGTTATAAATAAAATGATATCTATTTGGTAAAATAAATATCATTTAATCAAAAACTTAATTCTATCATATCAATCCATTGGTTTACTATTATTCTATTAATAATGTTAGAAAACTGGTATTGACACTTATGGGAACTCAAGACAGTTAATGTCTGGTCTCTAGTGATCATGATGAGATCATTTTTATGATGAAATCATGAGATGATTATTAAATTTTATATTAAAAATTTGTTTCTACAATATTTTTGTATCAGTTTTATGATTTATTGTGTTTGTATGGAGGACGAACCAATGTTATCATGACTTATTAATTCATTATGCATGTGATATTCTCGCATGCACGTGTACCCAAATCATTAAAGGAAGAATCTGATTATATAAATATGACATGATTCCTATAACAGTGTGATGAATATAAATAATAATATACCCATGGTTTGAAAAATATTTATATCTTAATTAAATTAAATTACCACATTTTAGGGACTCAAAGAATAGAAAAAAAACAGAGTTTAAAATACAATCTGTACCCATTAAGAAATATGAATATATGGTGATAGAACATTAGACCTAGTGAAGATATACTTTACCTAAAAATTATATGTGTCCTAGTAGATAAAAATTCAATTCTATTTATTCATTTACTTTATAGATCTCATTTTTTTGAAAACTTAACATCAATAAGATTCCATTTAGTTAATGAATCATGAAGTTCCCTAATCCACTCAAATTTTCATAGAATATGTTCCATACAAATCTATTATGTGAGAAAGATCCATACACTCTTTATTGTTCTTAGAAGAATAAAGGGATACAAAAAAATAAAAATATATATTATCTCTATTTATATACTTGGAAATATTATCAAATGAGGATCATGTAAATGATATCCCTGATTTACAAAGATGAAAATATATTTTCATGCGTGGTTTGTACTATCCTGTAGAACCTATGTAATTTTCTCAGAATAAGAAAATGAATAACATTAATTATTAACATCACAAACCTATTTGGGTTTATATGATCAAGGTAGTGCCTAAATGCATTGGATTATTCAAATAAAATTCATTTTTTGAGAATATCATATGACCATAAAATAATAAGAATAATAAATGTTAATGTTCCCGTAACTAATCTTGTCTAAGGTTGATCATGAATAAAAATTATATCTGAAGTTTAGTTTGATTTAGTTACATAAATATTATCAACACTAACCATAATGGTGTATAATGAATACAATTATAATTTTTGGTATTGTACATTGATGAATTAGTAAATATCTAGTGTAGTACAAACTAATATAATTCTAATTGAATTAAAGAGGCATTTTTGGATTACAACATATTTGAGACATTGTAATGATTGTTTTTTATATTAATACTAATAGAATACTACATATTGAAAAATATTATTAGATTTATTATTTCATATAGAAGAATAATTATATTTGTTTTGGTAACATCATATATGACACCTATATCATGTAATCTTATGTTTCAATGATAATTCGTTCTTTCTAACTAGTCGGTATTAGGATAATATTTTTATTGTTATCCCCCACCAGTTATTTTTTGATATTAAAAGGAATGTTAAATTTGATTGGGATCATTAAAACAACACACCATGGAATTTATCATCCATGTTAGTGGTGAAACTAATTGATAACTAATTTTTATTCTAAAACATTATAGTTTTATGTTCTTTCTTTTTAACCATAGGTGTAGAAGAAATGTTGGACATTCACAAATTAAATAATAGTGCAAAAGAATGTAATAATATTTTTAATGTGGTAAAAATAATCCCATAATGTTTCACAGCCACTATCAATGTGGTCATCCAAAAGTGTTATTATCAATTGGTGTTCAAGATACAAATCACACCCCTGATTGAAATATCTTATTTGAAGCTCCTTGAAGATGTGATATATCTCTTATCATTTCAAAAACTATTGAACATTTTGTAGAGATTCCTAAACTATAGTTTAGAATTATTTTTTATTCAAGATAGTGAAGTATATAAGAAATAAATAAATGATAATTATGAATATTGATTCTCTCTTATTCAATGAGGGTAAACAGTTTTTTCCCTAATTCATTATTTTGGAACAAGAAAATCCATTCATGGAAGTCAATAATCTGGTAGTTAATTTTATTACCTAATATATATATATATACACACACACACTAGTTCTTCGTCATGATATGATTCATCTATAAATTACGTTTCATAAATAAAAATATTTTATACTAATTTCCCTTAAGATGATCCAATAATTAGATGGAGTGATCACATTGAATAAGAATTTAAGGATGAATTGATTTCTACTTTGAGTAATATGATGCCTAATTCATTCAAAGAATTAGAGAAATTTATATTTTTATTAATAAAACATGTTATGTCAGAGGTCACTAAAATTGAAGAAAATTTAGAAAACACACAAGATTATTTTTATGAAATAATACGAGGAAATATTAATCCAGCTAATAAAATTAGAGTCAAACTAGTTAATATTGAAAATTTTAATATGGGACTTCATAAAAATTATATTGGATCTTTTTTATTGGATCTATATAAACACAGACATCTATAGAGGATTATTATTCTATAATACAGCTAATTTCATGAAATAAACAGTTAATATAATTCAATATTCAATCTCAGGAATGATCTATATAGAATGTACCATCCACATCAAAAACGATTATTTGTTTCAATAATAGTTCTATGAAAAATATAGTTTCAAAATAAATAATTTTGTAAAAGTGGATGATGAAATGTGATGAAACCCTTTCTATGACATTAATGATGAATAAATATAATATTACAAAGAACTAAAAAAAGAACCCACTTGAAATATGATATGAAACAGATAAAAAAATTGTGGAATTCTATCAATAAAATTATTCCAATGAAGATATCAATAATTATTTTCAATTAATGATGTTTTGAAAGAATTCATAAATGATTATACTACTGTTGTAATAGTATGTTAAAACATGGAAATAAACATATTTTGACATAACAAGGAATAAAATAAGAGAAGATGAAAACAAAACAATATAATTGGAAGACTCTTCCTATTATAAAAATATTTTAATGTCTAAATAACCTATCGAGTAATTGAAATGGAAGGGGTCGTATTGAAGAGTAATGAAAGTACGAATCAGTTAAGCATTAAACTAGAACAGTTTGTATGAAAAATAATGAGGAATATGATGTCCAAATATAAGTCTACCTTTGTAATGAATCCTGATAAATTAAATATAGGGAAAAATTTTAAGATGATATTAACGAATATATGTGATACAAACATGGTTGGGAATCATAAGAACAATGATACTCACTATAAACCCAAGATGATCTAGATGAGTGACACAACCAAGAAAAGAAGATGTTTATTTTTCGGAAAAAGAGGGTTCCCCATGAATCACATTAAATAGAAAAATATATATTATAATGCAATGTTGAAAGATCATGAACAAAGAGTAGGACAAGTAAAAAAGGAATAATATAAGTATATAAGTTTCAAAGAGAAAACATAAGAAGTCTTGCTTATCTACGATGAGTATTGTATATATTTCAAATGAAATACTGGTAATTTACCTAGATTAATTGATATGTGTAGGGAAAATATATGTATTTTATGATAAATTATAAGCATCAAGATCATAATAAAAATCAACTTTGTCATTTTCAAATTTTATTATAGGTTATCAAAAAATGATTGATATATAATCGAAAAAAACTAAGAGGAAGGTAAAAGAAGGCTTGAGATATCTCAAAGGATAATTTATTAATAAATCTATTTGAAGAATAAATAAAATTTGGAATCAGAAAGCACCTCGTAAAGAATTTTATATTTTAGGTAGTTTGACAATAAATATTTCATAATATGTTTTAAAAAATAATGTGAAGAAAAAATGAAACAAAAGAAATTAACAAACATAAAAAAAGGTTATCACAAAGTGTTCCCCCGCACATGGATGAGAAAAGGAGAGTGTTTATGTTTTAAGGAATATTTCTCATTATTATTCATCTCAATGAATTGAAAACAAAGATCCACATTATTCTAATTTGTTTTGTTCATTTCAAGTAGGGAACTAATTTGGATTTCACATAATATGGGGGATAAGTGAGTTAGAGTGATTTTATTCATATATATCCAGGATATAATATTAATTATATGCATTATAGAATTCAATATCTTGGTTTGATATGCTCCTAGTATCCTGAATGATACTTCTTAAAAAATTGTACAGATCAATTTTGATGAAGATAAACATGAAAACATTAATATTAATAAATTCAAAGTCACCAAACAGAATGAAATAAAAAAATTTGTAGTCACATCAGTAATAATTAATAATATCATCTAATAAAAAGTTATATTATGATTATGTGAAGATGGTGATCTTCCTTTGAGATGGTGTTCCTACAGAATTCCCACAAAGTATTTTATTTAAATAAAAAATGAGGTTTTTAGTGTATAATAGGTTTGAATCTAATTTATAAGGTTTTTATTCTTACCCTCTCACACCTATTCATAAATTAAATATTTTAGCTTGAGGAGAACAATTTGAATAATTCTTAAAATTGAAAAAATGGAGAATTGTTTAATGTGACCAGGAGTGATTCCAATAAATATAATATTTCTATCATAACTAAATATTTTAATCTATGTATTTAAATGGTTTCATGAAATTTATGTAGATTTTATATCTATAATATTCATTTTATATTTAAAAAAATATCCACAAGCATTGTATCAGTATTTATCAATGGATTACAATCAACCTAAAAACATTTAAATATTCCCTGAGGAATGAATATTGTTTTTACATACCAATTGGTATCATATTCTGAATTGATAATGGAAAAAATGAGGCTTAAATTAATCCATATTTTTTAAACCCATGTTAGAAAAATTGGACAGATAGTGGAATAATTAATGGGATATCTCATATTAATGAAATGACACAATCCTCACATGTGTACATTAAATTTTTTATCCATAATGGGTTGATAATAAAATAAAAATCTGAGAAGAAATAAATAAGACATAATTATATCATATTTTCTCTGTGTATATACATGATGGAATTATTAAATTATGATCCCATTGTTCATATCATAATTTTTTTAAGAAAAAAGGTGTATTCATTCTTTGTTTATTTAAATTATTATTTCTGTTGTGTATTTTTATCATAAATTAAACAAATAACTAAAACAATTTATATCACATTGATATTTGGGATTGTGTGATGAAGGAAATTCATACATTTATGAGAGCTTTAAATTCATATGAATTGTTATACAAAAATGCAAGGAAATGAAGATAATAAAACTAAAACAATGGTTATGTTTATGAGATTGAGTTTTTTGCAATATTAATCATGCAATAATATAATATCAAAAGTGAATTTTGATTTTGTTGAATAAACATTTTCATCATAATGAATGATAGGGGAGAACTATTACTATAATAATTGTTGATATTCCACTTCAAGGTATTATGATAAAAATAGTCCACTAAAAATCATCTTCTTTAGGTTGAATATGTAGATATAGTTATTTACTAATGCATATTTGATATATCACATTCATTATATTGATGCAGAGGTAGAACACTAGTTTTTTTCATATAGAGGAAGTTGATGGGATTTATTATAGTCAATTTAAGAAGTGTTTTATTGAATTTCTAATCCCATCATATGGGATATGCCTATAACTTGTAATATTATGTTGCAATGATATATTGTACATTTTACCACCTCAATAAAATAATAATAGGATGAAGTTCATAACCTTACTTTTAATTTAATGGATATCAAAATGAAATATATGTGCAAGTTATATTATTACCACCATACATGGGGATTTAGTCAACCACATTATTGGAGAATAATGTAAACAAATTTATGTCTTCCTCTAGATTTATTGATTTAGTTTAATACTTTCTAATCAAATTTTAAAAAAAAGACAACTATTCGGTGAAATGTAATTTAGGTAATGAAATATATTAAAATTTTAAAGTTGTTATGAGTCATATCACACTGATTCACCCCACAACACTGACTATTGTCTTCCCAAATAGATCATACCTTGTGTATAGGGTTTTGTATAGTTAAACCTTGGTGTAATAACCCTAAAGAGGTTGTGCTGGTTATTAACTAAACTATGACCCATTTCATGCAGAAGTTTCTTTCCTACAAGTCTTTTTAGACACTCTATGGAGATATTAAATGTTTTATCATAGACACCTTGTGAATTTCAATAAAATATTTATTTCTTATTGACATTAATTGATTTGGTTAAGATGTTTTATAGGATATAATTTAAATTATTATAGGTATAACCAATAGATTCATAGGATTAACCAAGTTTGAAATGATTTAAATGTATGTTTCCTATAATTAAATGAAAGAATAATTGGGTATGGTGTTTGGGGTTGATTATTAAAATATACACAATATAAATTTATTTAATAATATTGTATCAATTTTGGTTATATAATTTAGTTAAAATATGATCACGAAGATGATGCATGGAACAATATATATCCAAATACAACTATTTCATAAAACTAAACATGAGAGCATATATAAATGGTAAAAAATACATGTGTATTCTAATTATTATTTAAATTTTAGTTTCCTAGCCATATATAAGGCAGTTTGGTTGATTCCATAATTGAAATTAAATTTTTAGAATCATTGATATTTTCAATAGTGGTATTTATTTATTGATTCTATTTTAGTATATTCTAAATTTTTGTAATGATACTTGAAATATCAATGGATTTTTCTTTATAAATAATGCTATAATGGTTACGAAACCTATATTAATTTGAAACAGTATCCTTGAAATGAGATTCTATGACAAAGTTATATTTATGGGTTATTTATTTAATAATACACACTTTTGGAAAGGATAATACATATGAGTAATATATACTTTATATTGTGTTAATAATGGGTTGTTTTATTATAATAATTTGTTTAGATAGTGTTGGAATAAATAATTGAATTCAATAAAAAATAGATACATTGTATATCTGGAAATGTATTTCTCATTTTTTTTATTATGATTAGTCTTTTATTTTTGAACTAGTGGTTAATTCCATTTATAGGATAAATATTGAGTTAATATTTTATGGAATATATAATATACTTATGGATTAATGTAATTTATGTCCATGTTGTTTTTATAATAGTATATATGGAGAATATATTATTAGGGTATATATATTCTTGTATACATTATTTTATGAATGATCAATATTGTTTGAGGAAATATAAGTGACATGGTATATAATAAGAAAGTAATCATATTTCACATAAAAATGTATATAATTAATAATTATTATGTCAATAATACCCTGAAATAATTGAATTAGTTAAGATTATATAAGATTTTGATTATTCAATTTATTTACATTTACAGAATGTAATGACCAAATATTTCTTTCTATTTTCTCCTTAAATAAATTATATGTAAAATATTTTTTTATAAATAATACAAAACAAAAACATATTGATATATTTTTCATATTAATAATGAATATTTAATCGTTTCAGGTAAAATAAATTGTATATATCAAATAAAGTATATCATAATAAAATATCTTTAATAAGATAATAGGTGTAGTTTATCCTTATGAATATCTTATTTGTGAGTTTATAAGGGAGGTAGTTTAACTGGGGGTTTCTATAGACCTGGATGAAGAGGAAATTGAGTAATTATAGCTATAGTGATATTATTTTTGATAGATTATTTTTCTTGTTTGTGTCACTATGAAATCTATTATTTATTAATCACCACTCATTCCCACCGCAACCAGTTATCTTACAAAGTTAATATGAAGAGGAAGGAAATGTTTTTCATGTAATAATTTGTATAATATAGACATGTGATTATTATTTATATAATTGATTGATTATATCAATATAAAATTAATATTAAGATTAAAAACATTTTTCCACATGTGATGAAATCCTATAAAAATGATCTCATATAAATTGTATACATTAAGTTAATATATATATATATATAATTAATATTATTCCAATACAAATATCACGACAATAAATAACAATATATTAAAAATATTATACTAAAAATTATTTTTACACATCTTACTGCATTATATTATAATAAGTTACTATATTTTTTATATTTTTTTAATAATAAATCGAACATAGTTTTTGAATTTATCATACCAAAATTTATGTAGGTTGAATTTTTGAGTTTTTTCTTAAATAATTAATTTTCAAATAAATAGTGACAATTGGAAAATTTAATAATAAGATCACTTTTATATGAAATCTGAAATTTTAAAGCCTCTTTGATGTAAACAATATATATTTATAATTTTAAATGAATAATTTAAAAATACTATTTAAAATGAATAAAAAAATTTAATATCATTTTATACTTTTTTATAGATTTTATGAAACTAATTTTATATTTTCTTGTTTGATTATGATTTAATGTGGGGAAATTTTGGTTATGGATTTATTCACACTTCCAAATTACACATCCATGATCAATAATATTTTTTATGATATCATTTCATTCAATAACATATATAGTTTTGTCATTTACATATACATTATTCATAAAATATACTTTTTTGAAAGAGGTTTTTTGTTTTTCAAGCACCAATGATAAGATCAATTAACTAAAAATAAAATATAATATGGTAAAATGATTCTTAAAATTGAGATAAAAATTTCATGTTATGTAATATATATGATTTCATGTTTAGGTATATACTTTTATAGGATTACTAATCATTACGATAATATAGGTGAATAAATTATTTTAATATTATTGTTTGTTTATTGTATTTTTATTACTGTCGAATATATTACAATAAAACCTTTTGACAAAAAAATTCTATATGATTTAATAACTCATAATTAAATATACTAAATGTCATTTTATAGGCATTCAATACTGAATAAGAATAAAAATTCATAATACAAAAAGTACATTTTCAACTAAAATGGTTTTCTTAACAACATACTGTTTAAATTTAAAATTTAATATTATAATTTTGATAAATTAAATTGGAAAAATTAATGTTATATATACTTCCAAAACACCAAAATTTTGTTATAGGTTTTGTTTATATTTTTAATAAAACATAAAATCATAGAGTTAAAAAGTTGTTACCATGTTTAAAATTAATAGTTTCAAATATAAAAACATAATGGTAAATCTATATAACATTATTAAAAATGAATCCAAATTTTTTATTAATTTTTTATTAATCCAAATACACTTTAAATTCAATTATATAATAAATTTTCATTCTATATCCATGGAATATAATAATATTATACTGGAAGTGTAAATGGTATTCTAAAAAGTACTCATTTCTTCACATATAAAACAGAATCACTTCCACTCTTCCTTGGTTACACATTCCATTAAAAATTTTCTTGAAATGAATCCAAAATATAATCTCCTATATTTCTCTTAGACTTTATAATTCAAATAGTTACACTATGTGGGCCTAATCCCTTCAATTCCCTAGAGAGTTCCAAGAAAAGATAGAGTCCCCAATGTAATTATTGTCTCCTTTTGATTTTTTTTAAATATTTATCATAAAAACATAATATATCCATAAAAATATGATTGCATTAGTAAAATGGTTGTACATTTATGCCATTATATTAATGTATTACCATTATTTATTCATCTCCATCACCAAGTAAAAACAAAATCAACCTAGTGTGATGCCTGAAATTCCACATCCACAAAATGACACCATCTGGTTTTCATCTATACCATGAATGGATGATAAAAATTATTTAATTGATTTATACATAAGATGTTCATAATATGAATATGAATTTTAAATTTGAAATTATCATATTATTTAATTAGCACATATTTTTTTTAATTGGAACCATTAACTGTGTGTACGTTACGACAATCACATCTATGAGCATCATGAGTAATTTTTCATCACCACCTATCATGTTTGGAATAAAACATTTAATATAAAAAATTATATTTATATAACATTATCAGTATTATATATATTATGAATGTATTTTACAAAAATAAATCCATGATGAATATAAAAAAGGATTTATGCGATAAATGGACAAAAATAACTCAGGAAACGATCATAGGGAAGACAAATATTATATATATATATATATATATATATATTATGATAGATAACAAACATTGGAATTCTAAATATAGATTAAACAAGTATCTTATCAATATTTATGATGAAAATTATTATTTTTTTTTGAATTTTAATGGAATGTTCAAATCATTTTCTGACACTGGTAAGGTTTTTTTCCATAATTTATATAAATTGTAACAGGTTTTATTATTATGCACCAAATTATAATTCATATATTGTATATAATGACCATGAATTTAGTTTTCCATAATATTATATCTATTTAATTTTATTTATAGAACCATATAATTTTCATTATTATAATGTCCTTTGATTCAAAATTACTATATTTTTAAAGGCTCTATCCCAAAAACTCTATATTTAGGCTTGATTCGATATTATAGACCAGCAATAATTTAAATGGTGTATCTACTACAAGAATGAAATATTATATGAAAAATTAATAGACATTCATTCTCTTCTATAATGTGGGGTATTGTTAATGTATTCCCTAATACATAATGGTATATTATAACTCAATATTATATATTCGTTTATACTATTTATCCTTGAGATTCATCCTTCATTTAATATCATACACCCTATTTCAAATTTTAGAGAACAATTTAATTGAAACATGTTTTTACTATTTATTCGTAATATTGATTTAATTCAATTATGTTATGAATAATGACCATATATTTATAAGAATGTTTCCCCTTGGTCTCTATAATATCCTTTACCACCAATGATATCAATTTAAAATTGAATCAATATTATGTGTTTTCTCATGTGACCATAATTATTTACCTTCTAATTCATTATGTATAATATATTATAATTTTATTTATATTTTGAGCCATATAAAAGGTTCACTAAAATATATAAATTAATATTCCATACCTCCTTCATGCCTTTATAATTATATATTCTCATTCCTCTCCACTATTTTATGAATTATTCTTCTCACACATATATTTTATTTCTAAATATTTCTCCCTTATGTACATACCTATTTAAATAAACTTTTCATTTTTGGGGATATACATATTTTTATTTCCCATGGAAATTCTATCTTTTATGTAAACCACGTTTAAATAAACCATCTCTTTTCTTGTCTCAAGTAAATAATTGACCATATAAAATGTTTTTAAAACAGAAATATATTCCAAAAAAACATGTGATTTCATAGATATACCTCTTGTTCCAATTTAGGTTTTATGGTTCATAATATGTTATTTAATTCTATAAAAAGGATCCATTAAATCCTTCATAAATCTTCTCCCAAGTGCTTCATTTATATTATTTGTTCTCCTATATCATTATAATGAAAACTAAATATCAATCCTCAATGATAAATAATTATCTCTATATTTCAATTATGAATGTTTATATTATTTAACTCTTTCTTCTATTTTAAATCATTTGGATTTACCATTAATTATGAATTGAATTAGAATTATTAATACCACTTCTATATTTTAGGTTTGATAATGATTATTTGTCATATAAAATTGATTTTCCTCATGTGGGACTCATCGCTCTATTTTTCATTAATATAATGAGTGGGACCTAAAGGATTTATCCCTCTAATACATTGGTAAATTATTTAAATCTAAACAGATGTTAGGAACAAGATTATGAAGTTAATATATATTCAACTTTAGACTATGTCCACATCACCATGATGGAAATTGGAGTGTCCTTTATCATAGTTTTATGATATAATTTTTTTGTAAAAATTGTTTATGATTTTATCAAATCATTTACATAATTCATTTCTTCTTGTTGATGATCATCCTATTAATGTTATCATGTTATTCTTATTGACAATCATTTTATGGTTTATTTCAATGTTTATTCCCTTACTAATACTTATAGGTCAACCATTACATAATATAATTTCTAAATCATATCCAATGGAATTAATAAGTAACCGTTATATAATGACAACAATTATGTTTTTAATTAATAATTATATTTGTATGTTTATTTTTATATATTCAAATGTCAAGTCTACCAAATATTTTAGAGAAATTGATAATTTCTTTGTGTATTTTTGGAAAATAATGTTAAGAATTATAAAAAAATTATACCTTCAGTTTCCAAAGATATCATATAAAAATAATATTTAATACTTTTCCATTAAAAGAGTTTCTCATATTTTTCGTAATTATTTATTTATTCACCCATTAATAGAAGAATATTATATAATGATAACATGCACATTTATTATTTGGATGGATTTGGATGATGTTGATGATATAGGGATGTTTTTATGGAATCTGTTCCTTCTACAACAGATACTTAGTATATGATGGAATAATGAATGTTTTTTCATTTTGGAAAAAATATTTATTATTTTAATTGTGTGATGCCTGGGAACATAATTAATAACCATATAATAAATTTTATAACTTTTTATACCTTATGATATCAGAGGGTATATGGGTGGTTATCCCAAGACGAATAGGGTTTATATGTAGTTACCCCATCCCAAAGAAGTCACATTATATATTGGCTGAAGTCTACTATGTGATCAATGTATTGGGGGTAGTCCTAACATAATATTACTATGCTTATTTTTCGTCTGAAACTTTTTTCACCTAATTAGGCCTATGATATTCACTTATGACTCTCAGTTGATGAGTATTTATGGATGAGGAATTATTTTTTCCAAATTAATGGGTCATTAATGATGGTTTATGTCCAATTTTTTATTGGCTACAAATATTATATGTTATTACCAATATTTTTTATTATGTTTATATATATAAATTTCCATCATATACAAATATATGGTCACTAATTGGTAATCCTATTGTCACAAATACAATTTCGTAAATCTCTTTATTTTTATATTTCTATTTCATTAGGGTATAACAAAATTTATTACATATGATATATCATGGTGGGTGTAATGTTTAGAGAATATTTTTAGAGATATTTATTCATTATTATGAGAAAAAATTATTGTTTTCATGGTTAAAAAGTATAGTTCATTAGAAGGATATGGATTTTATTATAAAATTGGGTTTTAGTAATTCTATAAAACTCTAATCCTAAAAGTTCATGGAATGTAAGTGATTAATATTTTATTATTGAAATTCTAATTTGGGAACCTTAAATTTTAGTCAATAAAATGTGTTTAACATTCAATATATAAATAGTATTTTTTGGTAATGGATTCTTATAATATGGGTCCGGAATAGCCTCATCACGGATGAATTTTGGGATTACACATGAGCTTCGCAATGATTATTCTGTATTCTAGTCTCATTAATGATTCATGTAAGATGAAATCATCAATGGGAATATTTTTTGCGCTTAAAACTAATGGGGAATACCACACATGGTTGAATTCATTGAGTATAATAGGGATATAATACTTAATGATTATATAATTGGCACTCATATCTAATAAATAAATCATGGATACCGATCTTGTTTAGGTGAACAATGAAATTGAATAAGGGTTTCAGTGAATCATATGTTATATTTGTGTCATCCATGTTTTTAATGACGGGTTGAGAGTAGTCTCATTAGTATCCTCATAAAAATGTTTATTATTAACATGTTGATACATCCATAATATTTCTATTAATTTAGAAAGAAAATAATGAAAATCCCATTATAAATGGAAAATAAGATCCCATTAGGTCACTCTGGAATGCTTTATTACTTACATTTTTAAATTTATTGGACTTGGGATATAGTATTGTTTATCCTTCCTGGGGTTTAGACCTTGGAATTTTCATTACTAAAAAGTTTTTTTAGTACATGAAACCATGATGGTTGATATTTGTTTGAATTATACCATATTATTAGTTTGAAATCCAATATTGAGTATTATCTACAATGATAACATTGTATGGTCATGTAGTATGCATGGAGGAACCAATATTAGTCCTGAGTTGAAAATCCCAATGAATGTTTTCTTTTTTTTGAGTACAAAATGAAGATATTTTCCCCATTGATACATCATATAGTAAAGATATTAATTTTTTATAAGGCCTCATGGGTGTTACATTTGGATAAGGAATGAGGAGGATAGAATAAAAATAGTTTAGCGGGGAAGATCCTAAATAGAGAAGATCCTTTTGAAAATTAAGTTGGGTGATTCTTGTGGAGACTTCTGAGTAGAGTGGCTTCTATGGTAGTCCCATGATCGTTTCTTCATGTATAGGTCATAATAATGGATCCATCATTAATAGTATTTAGTTCTAAATTTTTCATGACCAAGGATTTTACCTGGGAAAATTTTCATGGTGGGATCAATAAATTTATTCTATTTGTATGCCCCATATCCTTCCCCATATGGCTATCCCTATGAATCTTCCCAAAATGGAAATACTTGTATTTATACAAAATACTACAGAGACATAATTATAAAATATTTTGTCTCATGGTACTATAGAATGTGATCATGTGATATTTTGTTAGAAAACCATGTGGAAAGGCAGGGAATCTAATTTTTCAACATGGGAAGACCTTCATCATGTTCCTACACATAAAGGTCCCACACATACTGATAGTCTTATAATATATAACTCCACCAAGTTAAAATATTTGATGCATCATAATGTATTGTGCATGTGCTCAAATAGGTCTCTTCTATAAGTCATGTATGAAGGAACCCAGAGTGGTTAAGTTGCATCATCAAAGGGTTCCTTTAGGGTTATGTGATCGATAGTGTTTTTCCTAGATGGAGGTAATACACAAACATAGTCTAGTCCACCATCACATTAGATATTTGTATTTGGGTCTTATAGGTGCAATCATGGCCAATATTTCATCTCACAATAGCGTATTCTTATTTTTGGAATTTTATTTACAATTATTTCATGCCCATATATCATACTAGATCAATTTATTTAATTATTGTGACTACATTAGAGTTACAATAGTATTAATTATGAATTTTAAATTTTTTAATATGATTTATTCTTGTTTATCATCAACTAGGTAGGTATTCATATTATATTAATTTATGAAAAATAATTAAAAACATCTGATATGTATATTTTTATCCAATGATCATCACTTTTGTATGTTATGATAGCCATATAATACACATTCCAATACATGAAAATAGAAGGGATTACACTAAATAGATTGATATTAAATCCAAGATTATTCTAGATGATTATATAACAGATAAGGATATGACAATTATAGTTTATTTTCTTAATTAGAAAATATTATTTGGAGAATAAATCAATATGGGATGGCTTTGGTAAATCCATTTTAATTATTAAATTTTTTAATTATTTAACAAAGTATTACAAAAATAAATAATATACCTTGAACATTATGGATAACAATTTAACACACTACAAATAGTAGATAATGAAAAAAATGATGTGTTTCTTTCATCACTCAGATACAACATAATATATAATCATTTGTGGTCAACAAAGACAACTAAATGAAAATAAAATCAATACCTCATATGTAGATGGTCTTTGGTTTGGATGAATTTCTCAATGTTTGTGTGGAGTCATTCACTCCACTATGATATTATAGTAACTCACTAAGAAAAAGATGGTGAGATAAGATTTATTTTTATGGAGAGAGTATATGGATATGAATCTTTTAATAATATCATTCACCAATTTTTTGGTTAATAACACATAATATTTATCTCTAAAGAAACTCAAAAGTAAACATGGAATAAAGAAATGATTATGTGTAAATGAACGTAACACCCCATAGTGATAAATTGTTTAAAGACTAGGTGATATTACTCATGTCAACAAGGTAGACCATTCTTTAAGGAGCCTACAGGATTAAAACTCTATAGTTTCGTGTTCTTGTTAGGGAATAGTGACCAGGATGGGAACGGTTCTAGGAATTTTCACAAGGTATGTCTTAGTTGGGACAAACCACATTAAAAAGAACATGTGTTGTCCTATAGGGATCAAAATTAGTCTGATGACCTATTCAGGTGAAAAGGTGGGCCCTACTGAGGGGACCACAGGTCTGAGGGGAAATTGGGGGTACATTACATTCAAGTTCCCAACAAACATGTTATTGAAGGGTGTGTGTGATGTTATTGGGGACCATTGCCACATTGCTATCAGAGCATGAATCTTTCCTTATGTGTAGTTGCACTACCTAAGTTGGGATGTTGGTTCCATAATTTCAAATTTATACTCTAAATGGGGAGATGTAACACCAAATAAATATAAAGTGGTATTAGAAAATATATTATGTTACTCATGTCAAAAAGGTGAAGCTTTTGTTTCCAAATCCTACTCGATTAAAACTCAATAATTAATTGTGCTTTTCCAGAATTAGTGACCGTGATTGGAAAACATCTGGGCAGTTTTCAAGGGTTTATGCGAGTGAGGAAAAAGAAAACTAAAAAGTAACTTTTCTCTCATATGTGTATATAAATTAGTGTAATGACTCATTCTGGCATGTTAGTGGGCTCTAAAGAGGGGACTAAGTGACTGTGGGGAAACTATTTGTACATTACGAGTCAGGTTTCGATGAAAATATAAAGGTGAGGTGTATATGCTACAAGTGTATTTAACCCTTTATCAATCATATAACTCCATTTTAATAATATGAAATTTTTATATCATTTGTTCCTTATAAGTGAAAATATTTCGAATGTTATCATACTAAGGTTATACTATAATGAAACGTAGTTGTTCTGATATGTCATATAGAATAATAAATCTCAATCATACACTATTATTTTTTTATGATCTTAATATGTTGTCTAATAAAATTCCAAATTATATACATATATTATAACATATGATATACTACATGTACATCACATACACATTGGATCTAGGGTATATATTCTTTAAATTAGAGTTAGATGATATGCCTATCATCAATTATTTGATTTTCATTCATGTAATACTATAATTGATATTTTTGTTGTGAATTATGTAATAAAAAATTATTAAGTAATATATATATATAATGAAATAAAGCTGGGGTTCATCCCCCAACCCATAATTCTGTAGAATTTATTATATGAAAAAAGGGATATGAGGAGTTCCAGAGGTGTAAATTTGTTATGACAATTAGAAATTTAAATAAAATATATATAGAAATTTATACAAATACCAAGAAGAGAATAAAATCTGTAATATTTCATCTAATAAATCTTTATCATTCATTATAATATTTGTTTTTCCAAAAGGCTTCATATATTAATGTTTTCAGGCAATAAAAGGCATCATAATAAGATGGATTTAGATTCAATAGCTGAAACATCAACAGATAGATCGGTTAAAATAGATTTAAATTATCAATTAAAAGATGATTCATCTACTCACCCCCATTAAATTGTTTCAAGAATGTAAAAATTAATTTAATGATATTTCCAAAATCTTGTCATCCAAACCCTGAAAACATACCTTCAAATTCCACCACATCTCAATAGATCCAAAGCAAAGAACACCATAAAACTTGACATTATCATAAAAATAATTGTATATCCATCAAATAAAAACCCATCATAGAAAATATAGAAATAAATTTTAATTACAGACGCATCATTCAGATAAACCATCCAATATAGGAAATATAAATCTCCAAATTCGATAGAAAAAATTCCTCATACAATCAAATAACCATCCTCAAACTAATTCCATGAACAAAATAGAATAAAATAATTCAATTTCAATTACATTATCAATTTCTCTAAAAACCCATGAACCCAACATTGAATATATGCTCATCTTAAGGAAGCATACGTAAAAAAACATTATTAAAAAATTGATTCAAGGATGTAAATAACTAGATTCTAAAAGAACATAAAAATATGCATTAAAAAATTATGAAATTCATAAACCTTCAGCAATAAGTACCAAAGATAAAACATAACTTATAACCATTGATATTTCACATTCCAATCAACACAAAACATCATATATAGAAGATTAAAATATATTCAATGATAAATTACAATGAAACATCAAATTCCACACAAAAAACAATCAATCGGAAAAAAAGTACGTACCCTCAATAAAATACCAACCTCATAACATATATAAACCTTTAAAAATAATGTATCTTCTACATAAATGGATGAAGTAAAATTATAACAATGATTAAAAGTGACATTTATATAGAAAGAAAAAAACAAATTATCTATAACCAACCTCATTTATTACGATGCCAAATTGCATCCAACTCGTGAATTGAGAAGCCAGCATGAAAGCATAAGATATGATAAAATAGAAAGAGATCAATGAAATATAATGTCCCTAAATTTATCATCTAGATATATTATAATTTCCTCTATTATACTAACAAACATTTTTTTAATGATTAGAAGGTACACATAAGTATTAATTTCACCATCCAATTATGTTTTAGAATACAATAGTATACTTCTCAACCTTATAATTGTCTCTTTCTTCCCAAAAAATAATCTATAATATGATAAGCATTTATGAATGCATGGTCATCCCATTTTTCACTTTACATGTATGTTGTCTCATCAATTTCAAAAGATATATTATGATTTTTAGTAACTATCATCTTTGGGGGAATATTTATTTCTTCATTAAAAGATAAATCTAATGATTTAGTAACAATATTTCTCCCTAGTATATAATAATAACTATGTTTGTAGGTTTTCCTGGAATTATATGTAATGTATCCATCAAAATACACCATCATCATTTTACCTTCCATAACCCTTGTTTATATGTAAACTTCATTAATTAGAGTAAATTAAACTTAATTATCAAGTAACCATTCACTAGAATCTGAGTAGATACTCTTGTCCACTACATGAAAGGGTTCCAAAAGTTTAGAGATCTCAAAATAGAAAGACAACTCTAATTAATATTTTTTTTCTATTATTTATAGTACAAAATATTGGAACATCATCAACTAAATAATCGATATATGTAGCACATGTCTGAGTTTGAGATGTTCTATCTAGATTATGATTAATATATGTGTCCCTAGTTTTTAAAAAAGAGATATAAATGATTCACTTATTCCATCATTTATGAAGACAAATAGATTTATTTCATGTGAGGTGGAATGAATCCTATGAACTATTTACAAATTTATTTTTTAATTGATCAATTTAAAATAATTTACTTCAATAGAATGGTAAATTTTAAAAAAACAAAATTTTATAAAAAAATCAACATGTTGAATCCAAATGTGTGATGGAGGATTTTGACAGAGGTTATCTTCTATATATATTCTATTGATAGAAGTATTGATTATTTTTGTAGCAGCATGAACATTCATGAGTATTCTATTTATTCTATAAATCAATTATAACATATCACGTCTAAATAAGTGCAGTAGAAAAAAATTGATCCCTATCTATATTGATGTAATGGGAGACTCACAATCATTGCTAAAATCGAAATACAAATTCATAACATTAATGTAAAATCCACAAAATGACTATGCACCAATCATCTAATGTTGATAATAATTGATTGAAAATTTAAATTAGAAAACCTCATGTGAGAAATTTAAAATTAAAATATAGTAAATAAAAAAACTAACCACATATAAATTCTTTCTTAGTGAAATTAAATACATTCTACATTTGATAAACCTAAAAAAAGAGAAACATTTAGATCAGTGGTAAGAAATTTACTTCTTCTTTTAAAAGGGATATCTTCGAAAGACCCTTGAGTTAGTATCTTTTCGGATCAAAATGAACAGAATTATTTAAATAATTATTAATATTTGTGAATTGGTCTTCTCTATAAATAACATCTATTAAATTATGAAGGTTCATATTAGGGGATCTTCAATGATCAATCAGGGGTATTTCTCTAGCTACTCCATGTCCATTATATTTATATCATTTTTTAGAGTTTTATTTTTATTAACGTGATTATGAAACATTATTCTATGTATAGTAATACTTTAGGTCATACTAATCACTTTCTTGTGGATATTTTCTATTTATAAAAAAGTAGGTGTTAGATATATATCCCATCACACATTCCATTATGCTTATTTGAGTTGCATATGATTCTACGTCATTAAATGTAGTTTTTTTACATTCCTTATGCGTGGGAAGTATTTAGGTTTATGTAGATATACTTGGTTTCAATTATTTGGTATGTGACACTAATCATTATTTATATAAGGTGAGGGACATTAATGTTTTTATAATATATTAATTATTTGAATGGAACGGTTCAAAAAAACATTACAAAAACCAATACACATATGTATTATATAATATATAATTACATCATGAGAAACAATATTGACATATGATATGCATATGATTCATATGAAAATAATGATACTAAAATTCCATTAAAATTATTAATCCTGGGATTTATTCTTATGAAAACACATATACTTACCTTGATCATCCAGAATGGGAGGTTCCTTCAAAGCAATGATCAAATTCATTATATTGGGTAAGGCCTAGAATATATGGATAAACCTAAGATGTTATAAATTATGTCTGAATGTGTTGTTTATTTGAAACTCATCTAAGAAACCCAAATATTTAGGGTAAATTGAAGAATAGATTTGAGTTTATACATATAATGGATTTGGCTGGATATTTTTCACACAAACATAAAGTATATATATGTTATATGGTTTTTATAATGGCCTACAAAAATAAATATGTATTGAGAGGAATTCCAATGATGAAAAATAGCATATTAATATATAGGTCTTAAATGACTTATAGATAATGATACATGGGTTCAACATTTTTAATTGAAGTGAACTCAACAAAATTCTTATTGAAACTATATTAAACATAAATCTAAAAAAGATAGATATTGTTGTTGATAATGGAATACAACCTGAACATTATTTTTTTTTGTTTGTTAATGTTTTGACCTGTAGTTCAATATATTGATTTCTAAGGATGACAATTATTATCAAGGATGTTAATTTCCACAACATGGATAAGAAGATACATATATAACACAAAATATCAAATAATGGGTCTTGGGTATTATATTACATGTGTGGATCACATAATAATGCAGATAAATATTTCCTCTAAAATATATTATAATTTATATATGAGTATGTAGATCTGCATACTATAAATAGGGAAAATATTATCACATGATAAATTTGATTGATATGTACTAATTCCACTCAATGTAATAATTAAATAATTATCATAATATTATAATATTCTATAATAAAATATTAATTTGATTTCTATGTCATTTTTTAATAAAAATGTATTATTATTCATGATTAAAAAAATGTTATTTTCATGAATATAATATTTTATGATAATGAATTTTTTTCAATATATATATAGTTAGTATTGGTAAAAAAATAAAAATATAAATGTAAATTTTGATTATAACACTATATATCACTGGAATTATCTTTGTGATATCTCAGTTATTCATTTAAGGAAATTTGGAACATATAGTTCCACGGTCATATATTATTTTTAATGTTAGAATTTTTTGTGGTGTCATTAATGGAATGAAATTTATATATCGAGATGTGATCCATGTATGAAGGATAAATTTATACAATATGGATAAGATCATATCATATAAAAGTATAATGCACCATAGAGGGTGCTTCATTATGATTAAAAAATTCATTCATAAGATTAAATTTATGGGAAATAAATATATCGTGTTGTTTCCAATATTTTTAAACCATAAAGGTCCTATATAAGACTAATAATTTGATTACAATGTGATATTATATAACATCAATGAGAAACTACCCAATTATTTCCATCTTACTGAGGGGATTTCCCTATTAGGGGTATGGTCTTGGTGTGATGTGACCCTAATTAATTGAGATAGATTTTTGGGTTAGACCTAGTGAAGGGTGATCCATAATGATCCAATGAGCCACATTTTAGTGGAATATTTTTCTATTATTTTAATAAATATATTTAATTAAATAGTAAAATGATGGGATATTATCATTTTTTAGAGAGAAAGTGGAGAGATATCCCTATATAGACACACCCTCTTATCCCCTCTTCTATTACTATGTGGAATGATTTTTATTTATGTTATGTTTAGAAATCAATATATTGTCATGAATTTCGTAGTTTATGTTTACTTGTAATTATGTGATTTTATTATTATTTTCTCATTATTCCTTTATTCATATATGATAATGTAGAAAATTATGTGGTTTCATGATGTTTTAATTTATTCTAATAGAATAAAATCATTTGACGGTAATCATTTAGTGGAGTCTTAATAAGCCCACATATTTGGTACATTTATTATTCCTTTTTTACATATGCTTTTTTATGAATCATGTTATTTACAATCATGGGTAGGGTTGTGTGTGATACCAGGTATGAAACATTTTTATTTATTCATTGTTCAGAAAATATGATTACGAGCATTCCCATAAGGGTAATGGCTAGTTTTTAGGTATACATTCATCTATCCTAGTTATGTTAATCGGAGGCTATGTTGATGTAATCTCACATGTTGTAAAGTAAAGGTCCTTGGGATTTGATTTTTGATGTTGTTCCTTGGGAATTTCATCTAAAAAATCATGTTGTTATAGTTTTATGTGGTTCACCAACATGTTAGTTAGAAATTTCTCATTCATTGATAGTGGATACAATTCGGGTTCACCAAGTTATAGCCATAAATTAATGGGGATAATTCACTATGTGGTGATGAGGTTGTTATGGTTGTGTTTGCACCGAAATGGGTTGATGATGTGGTGTTGAAAATGGTCAGATAGGTTGATTCCTTTGTAGATGCGTTCTCAATGGTGGATATTTTTGAACATTTATTTACTAAAGGGATACACGTTAGGGATTGGAAAAAATATAGAGGTAGTAATTGAGTCCACTAAATGGAAACCATTTCACATTATGAATGGGTTTTTTTTGGTTGATTAGCCTATAGTTGGAATAGTATTCGATTGTTCATGTAACAAGTGTTATGAAATTTTTACATGCATTCAGTGAATCATTGATTTTTTTTTACTAGGTGGGTGGGTTATGTGTGGTCATGTATCATCTCATGGAAAAAAATTATTTGGAAGGATGAAAAAACATATAGTCAGGTAAAGTATGTGTGTATTTTCCCACTATAGCACTTGGTAATGTTGGTAAATGATCTCACCATGTAATTTATTCATTGGTGGTGTGGGTTATAAATATTGCATTTGGTTCCCATCATTTCACTTTTCCTGGACACTTATATAAATAAATAATATCTTGAAAAACAATTTTTGTACCCCACATATTTTATACTCACACACAATATGGGTCCTTGACGACACATTTTGACTTCATTTTTTGAGGTGTATGAATGGTTAAGAACCATGTATTCTATTTTTATCATTCTATAGGTATAATATAAACATTAATTGGATGTCATTGAATTATATAGATGGACTCGGTGGTTACCTATTGTCGAAATGTGTTGTCCTTTGGTTTTTATTTTACATGATTGTATATAATCGACTTAAGGGAGGTCTAGTTCAATTTTTTTATTATATTATGAGTATTCATTTAGTAATTTTCATTACAACCTATAATTATAATCATGTCACAATTGAAATATATTTTACTATTTTTCATATTTCATCCAACAGTAATTTTGGTTTCATTATTTAGGGTCTAGTCTCTCCATTATCAACTCCTACATCCTTGTGTTTTGTTTGGTTAGTTCGACTTGGGGTCTCTATAATTCAGTATCAAATAAGGATAAAAATTGGAAACTATATGGTATTAATTGGGTTTGAGTTTATTTTTTATAACATGGTTCCTAGAGGTCATGGGAAGTTTCAAGACATTGTACATGAATTGGGTTGTCTACCTAGCCAACATATGTATGGGTTAGAGTCCAAGTTTCTAGGGGAACTAGGTTTTCAACCTTTTTTCATGGATTTGGTTAAGTTATTTGATATCAATATATTTGGTGGTTTGTGTTCTTTATTTATGTTTTTTACAATTTTCTTAAATTGGGAAGATATATTACTCATGCATTTTTGTATCCCCATAGTGTTTACATTAATCAATGTGCATATTTTCTATTATTATCCTAGTTAAAATCTATGGTTTTTTATTTTAAATTTCAATTGAAACCTATATAGTGTTTTATATTTTATGTTAATTATTTACATAGGCTTACCTATTATTATTTTATTATTTTTGGTGTTATCAATTTTAAAGATCATATATGAATGTATTGTGTGTTGTATATAACCCAAACCTGGGTAGGTGGGTTAATGAGGATGCATGATATTGAACTTGGGTGATGGGAAGGATTTTTATATCTTGATGAGATTTCCTGGAAATTATAAATTTCACTATTTTTGATATATGGACTATTATATATATATATATATTGGTAATTGTATTTCTTAGTTAGTGATATTCTACCTTGGTGGTCTACAATATAATTTCAAAATATTGGGGGAGTGGTTAATCAAAGGAATACACCAAATGGTGCCCCTAATATATGATATTAGTATGAAGTATAGTTATAACATCAATAGTAGGAATCTAAAGAATGATAGATAGAAGATAATGGGAAATGATTTGATGAAAAAAATATGGCTTTCCAAAGATGGTTTATTCACAGAATTGATCATAAAACTCTTAGATGTGACATATCTCTAATATATATAATGGTGGAGTACTAGTTAGAGTATTCCCCCATATTTTAGGAAGATGTTCGAACCCTAGATGTTGAGTTCTATATAAAGTCTGAATAAACATTATTTAAATAAATATAAATATCACCACAACAGAGGCTAAATCTTGAAGGGTTTATGCTTAGGTGACTATAAAAAACCCTATTGGGTTGTTTATTTTTTAGCTAGAATACATAAATGGATAACCTTGAAGGATTTAAAATTTATTTATTTTAAAAAACATCTTCTTAATTACATTAATTGTTTATTGATATTTTGAGTTCATGAACATGATTTTGGACATATCGCTTATAAGACATGTATCTAAGATCAAATATTTTTTGTGATTTTAATCAAATTTATAGTGAGATATGATTTCCAAGGTGCGATAATTAAAATATATAATAAAACATATTATGATTGTATAGGTACATTTTTTTAGGTTGGAACCAATTTTTTGGCAATAAATGAAGTGTGGAACCTAGCGAATAAAATTGTGCATAGTTGGAATGTGGTGTCTAGTGTAATAGGTAGAGGATCTTTGTTTATTCAGGAGAGGGCATATGAGGTGCTCCAATATGACAGAAATGGCATTGGATCTATAATTCTTAAAAAGTGTGGATATTTTATTATATTTAACCATCATTGAATGATCTATAACATCTTCACATAGTGTGACCAACCACTAATAGGGTTCTTTTTATATTTCCGTATTGAAAAATCTATAGGGATTATTTTGGATTATCAGATAGTCATCTTGAAACACCCCAAACAATAAATGAATATCATTTTATTTGATTGAATATATATCTTGAATCGCAAATCATATAAGAAAATACAAGTTCCCTGTAATAATGAGTTTATCTTATTCTACACACAAGAATGTGTTCCTTTGAAATCTTGTGTTATATGCAAGACCGGGTTATAGTAATCAAAAATATACTATTAATGGACATAATTAAAATATAAGTCATCTCCTAAACATTAAATAGTTGATAATGAATAGTATTTTATAGATTATAAAAAAAATATGGATAAATTCATTGGATACTAACTAATTAGATATGAATATAAAATCTAGTTAAATAAAAAACATATGTGTTTTTAATAAAAAAAGTATTTTTATTTTTTAAAGGAATTTTATCATAAAAAATTAAATTAATAAATTTTAGTGGATAATCATATTTGAATTTATATTTTATATATTCAATTATTTTTTTCATTTATACAATATATTTTATTCGAATAAGATACTTACAAATCCAATTTTAATATAAAAAATATATTTTTTAAGTTGTTTTTATCGGCATTTTAAGGGTGTTCTTTGTAGAGACCTATTTTTTTGCACCGTATAAAAATCCAATGGAATTTAAAATTTTTCTTTACTAGATTTTCCATATAAAAACAAGGATTAAGAATAGATGTATTGTTGTTATAACACTTATAGGTTTTTTTAGAAATGTTTGAATTCCCGAGAGATTCGTTGGATGTCTCGTGGTGTTTTAGAAGTGTTAAGGTGTAGAAAGAAATAAATTGGTGGGTCTATACATGACACATGGTTTGTTTTTTACTATGTGGCATGTATGTGTAGTTCAATATAGGAAGTACATATGCATTGTTCATCACATGATTGTCGCATTGTTTGGCAATCCGAATGACCCAAACCATGCACTGTGTTTTTTTAATAAATTAAATTAGTTAAATTTAAATAAGTATAAAAAAAATAAAACCTAATATACCCACACCTAATGTGAATAATCCACCTCCTCCTTCCTTCCATTTCCACACACCCTTCCATGTTTTGGGATCCCGTTCCATTCCATTATCCCATTATTTATATAGGAATATCCATTGTAACCTCAAGGTAAGACCTTTGGCTCCCTTATCCTCCCTTGGTTGGATGAATTTCCCTCCCGAAATCTACCATTGTTGTTCGTCTGAAACCTAGGTCAATTGTTAATTAGTTATTTTTTTTTCCTCACATTTATAGGTCTTAGAGCATGTCCCTTGGGTCATCTTAATGCATGTTTTGACATTTTTCGATGAAGGCGATGATCTTCTGTCCATTTCGTCTTGCTATAATTACAAGAGGTAGGGTTTTTCTTTTTCTTTTTTTAACCCAAATTTATTTAGTGATTTTTAGTGTTTTTGAGTTTCTAGTTTTTCCATAGTTATTTCTCATCATCTTTTAGGTTGGTTCAAGTTTCCAAATGTCGAAGGTGACTTACCTATTTATGAAAACAAGGAATATATATAGGTTTTCACCCCCTTATATATATACACCAATGGAAATATGAATATATATTGGGTCTAGGAGTGCTTATTAATATATTTGAAAAATGAATATATGAGTATGTGTAAATGGGTAAATGCATATATAAGAATATATGTAAGGATCCCCTTGTACATATTTATGGCCACGATAATATGTATAGATGTGATATTTTTCCTTATATATATGTGATGGTGTATATGCTTGGAGGTTGGAATGATCATCTTTGAGTAGTCACTTATGAAAATGTTATGTGCTGAATTTTTTTGGCTTTTTCCTCATCTTATTATGGTATGATCACTTCCCATTTACGCATTATAATTAAAAATGAACTGAATGACCACTTTTTCACACATTCCTTGGATATTAATGGGTGTTGTATTATTTTTTTAATAAATTATTATATAAAGTAAATTTTTATATTAATCTAGTATCTTAATAATTTTAATTCATAAATTAATTTTCTAAGAAACAATGTTGGTATTTTATAATAAAACCCCTCGAATGAGGTTCTCTAGGTTCTATAATAAGAAGTAGTGATTTTTTAACATAACCATGCTTGGGACTATGGGGTGGGTGTCTCCTTATGATTTTACCTTGGTTAGTTAAATGTAATGTTATGACTTTGTGTGCCTAATGTTCTTAAATAGGGGGTATCACCTTTATACTGTAAATGATTAATGAACCAAAATCCTTTCAAGTTCTTGTACAATTTTATAAAATGAATTGATTTCATTAAAATTTGGAATTACCCATGTTGGTAGTTTCCCTTTTTTAATGACACCTTCTATGTGATAACTTAGCCTTATAAATTTATTTTCTATCTGTTAGTAAACTGAATTTCATGAATTGAATTTAAGGAAATTATTGTGATTGATTTCCCTCATTTCATTGAATTAATTGACTTAATTAAAATGACACATAGAGGATGAATAAAAAATGTCTTTTGATTATACCTTATTATATGATTATGATGATTTTAATAGAAGGGAATAGAATTAGACATGACAAATGGAATATGTGAATGTTATGTTATCATCTTCTATGTTATAAATATGAATGTTCCTTACTAATATATGTGATAGAAAAACATTATGGATCATATGTAATGCCACATGCCAGTTATAATTATAATGTACCTCTATAGAGGAAGGGATATTATGGTAAGGTATTTTTATTGTTGAGATAACACACACCCTTACATCAACTATTGATAATGGTGTCTCAGACCAATGACTCTATATTGGAATTGAGATTTACGTGTCATGTTCCATGATTAGTGTGTTATATCACTTCCTCAATCATAATCATGAGTGTGTTTCATGGTTTTTCACACTCTTATTTGGATAGAGGGAATGTACTATATTGTGTGAACTTATAGGCTTGTTTAGACTAGTTATAGATGTCTAAGTTACACCCTGATCTAACCAATAATTACCATTCGAGGTATACAGACATTAGGAATCTGCACACACTTGGTTCATATAGGTGGATGAAATATTTATTTGTTCTATTTATTTTATCATTAATATATTTATGTAGTTACTAACTATAAAATCTTTCTATCATTGAGATAAAGAATATAGAGTTTTCCAGGTGTTTAATGAGAATAGGATCCTTCCAATATTATCATTTCATTTTTGTTTAATATTTCATATTACCTACAAAATACATAATTTATATTGCATGAAATGGATTGAGCTATACACTGTAGGTTCCATCCTACTTAGATTTTATCTCACATAAGGCTCGGGTACCATTTTTACCTAAGTAGACTTTATTGTAGCAGTTTTTGATACAAGGAGGAAGCCATATTCGAATGATTGATTCAAATTAATAGGATGTAGTTGTGACATAAGACCGAGTTGGTGCTCAAGATTCCCATGGATCTAGTCATTGGTCAGTTATTCTTTTACTACATTTTTTTATTTATTTTATTTTTCATTGTTTGTACATGTAAAATCTTCTATCATATATGCGTTGTTTTAAATTTTATTTAGCTTGATCACTTATATTCAGTTGATTATGAATCAATTTCATTTCCTCTATATTAGATACTTGTGATAACATACAACTTTTTTTATATGTAAATGTTTTCATGGGACAATTTATTGGTTGTGATTAAATGGGAATCAATTTTCAAATGTGAGGTTTATGGGAGCTTAATAAGTATGAAAAATGTAACTCATATACTAAAACTGCCTTTGATATTTTGATATGTTTTGAAATTGATGCTAAAATATAATGGATTCTGAATTTCAGTCTTTAGAGTGAATTGATTTCAATTAATGGGAGTGAAATGTAAACCTATAAAGTGTTTGTGCTCCTTATGAATTTCTATATGGCCACACATGTAACTGAATCCTTATAAATAAGCATGTTATGTCTTGAAAAAAACTATTTTATTTAAATTGGTGTTGGATATTTGTCAATAAGGTTTATAGGTGATTTATATATCTAGGTGGTGGAAACCCAGGTAATAAAATTTTTTTATGTGACTATGTTATGTTTTTTAATACTAAAAAATATAAATGTTATTTAATTGTTTATCTAAAATAATATTTTTACATTATAAAATTCACAACATGACCCATTTTGGTCTTTTTGGGAACGTTTCTTACGATATTACCCTCTATGGGTGTTTTTAAACATTTATTAACTATTAATCTTTTATTGGGTTGTATTTTAATTAACACAAGTTGGATTATCATGATCCATGTAGTTCAATTTTATCTATTATTAGTTAAAATCATTTAATTAAAAAATTTCCTAATCATAATAGGATTTAAAAAAATAGATAATGTTTTAAAATATATTTTGGAAAAGTCTTTCTTATTTCTCCTTTCCTTTTACAATGTTAAATTATTTAGTAAATGATACATGATGTTCTGTTTTAATCTTTTCATTATTTAATTCTTAAATTTAAATCAATTTTGTGGATTAAAATATAACCCTAGGTGGTGACCGTTGAATAACCCCTTGTGAAAGGTAAGACTAATCTTTTTATTGAGTTTCCTTTTAATGGAACTAAATATATTTTTGTATTCTTTCCCATTTTTGAAATTGGATGAGTGATAGGCCCTTGATCCTAGTGAAATTATATTTTTAATTATCTAGTTTTAGAGACAATGATTATACTCATGTAATGGGATATCCCATTCTTGGTAGCACCATTGAGATTAAATGTGTTTCTAAATTCTGTGATCTATTTTATGATTGGTGTCATTTTGGTGCAGTTATCGCTAGTGGGACTCTTTATGTTTAAATAAAACCCTTGTCTAAATGGGTGGTCATGTTTTCTTGGAATTTGTATTGGGAATGAGATTTTATTAATGATCAGTTTCAGTAGGTTATACTTTCTCAGAGAATGATCACCCACTTTTCAGGTCTTATGCCCCTTTTATCTTTTCATGGGTGAATTAATAGTTCATAAATCTATTTTTCAATACAATAAGATAATGTGATTCTAATCTAGTATCAGCTATAGTTGTCTTATATTATAATGCATATGGATGATTATCCTATGGATAGTATCAAGGATGTGTCTATTTCTATATTAAATATTAGGGATGTATGAGTTCATATATATTATACCAAATGTTTTCCTCAACATTGTAATGAACTGGTAGAGTTTAGTAGAATCTTTGAGCCTTATTATGTTTAGTTTCTTTTATAGTAAACATTATAGTTGAGTGACTTGGGAGTTATATGAATCAATTTCATCCCATTATTAGGTATGAATTCTATGAGAATGTGGTGTTTTGACACATCAGTTAGGTTTTTTTCGTTTAATGAAAAATTATTTGACATGGTGATTGTGACTTGGAGGGGTGGGAAGTATACATTAAGGTTTTTTGGTCTAATGATTTTTTTCTAGTCAACCTATTCTCTCTACTACTAAGACAATCATATATTGTGGAGTGTCATGTCAGTTTTAGTGTTTTCTTTTCAGTTTTTTATCAATAGCACAATATCAAAATGGTCGGTTGTGTTTACAGACCTTGAGAAACAATATTGATATTGGATAGAATTCAGTAGTTAATCATATAAGATCATGGATTCCTTAAATGGTAATGGTTTGTGTTTGGTTAATTAAATATTGGAGGGTGAATCCATGATTAATTCCCATAGGTCGACCAATAGTGGATGGATAATCCCTCTTCTAGTTATGTTAGATTCCTCTTAGTGTACTCTTCTAAAAGTGGTGAACATGTACCATATCATGAAATTTTCATTCGTGCAATAATAGATCATCAGTATTACAACAATATAATGTGATAAATATGTAGGGATTGAGATGTGATCTATCCTTATTTTGTTACTAAACATGTGGTTTTATTCATGGGTTGGTTAGTCCTAAGTGAAATAGGGATTCTTGTGTAGGAATTTCATACATACAGTCTTGGGAACCAACCATTCAATTTTACTTGACTTCTAGGAAGATGCTTTTCATGGATTTTTCTTTGATCGGATGTGGACATATTTGGATTTTTCCAATGTATATTTGTAAATATGGAGTATGAAATACCATATTTTATTTCCATTGACTATTGTTTCAATAAATTTGATTATATCCCCTACATTTAATTGGGCTCAAGTGTATCATTATGAAAATGATAATGATTCCAATGGGATGGATCTATGTTTCTAATTTTTCATGTTGAGGCACAACTGCTAAATAATCCGGTAATGATTTAACCAATAAATGCCTTTGGAACAAGAGTATGGACTTATTGAGTGTTATTTCTGTAAACTATACATTCCATTGATAAATGTGTTGTGGTTCTATTGAAATACATTGATTGTATAATATATTTTTTGAAGGGGACATTGTGTCCCTTGTATGTTAAGTGCTGTTTTTTTCTAAACTCTTTTCAAGGATGAGAATATCTATGGTGGGAGATAATATGGAGACCCATGTTTTTAGATATGACAAAAATCAAAAATAATTGTATCATTTTCCATTAGCAGATAGGATGTTTCTAAAACTGAGATTCATAATTAAATAATGAGAGTTGGAACATTTATAAGATTTTTAGACCTATTGGAAGACTTGAGAGATCCCATTGATGTCATGGGAAGTTTAGGAAGTGTTTTTGTTTTCAATGAACTAGTTTGGTGAGTTTTTACGAGGCAAGAGTTTTTTCAAAAACCGTGCAGCCTCTAGAAGAAAATAATTAACTCGGTTTTATAGGAGTACATGGGATGTACTCATGCTATTCATGAATTACAGAAACCATCCACCTAGATAACATGTATAGTGTCACTTAGGTAATATCTATGCACATTTTTTCATATGTTTGTCGCATGGTATCACTAATAGTGTGACTCAAACCATGAACAATATAATTTTTATGAAATTTCAATAATAAATTTAAATTTAAAAAAATATTTATTAAAACCTAATCTATCATTGTCCCCTCATAGCTCATGTGTTCCCCCTTATCCTATCATCTATGATCATGCACCCCAACCTCTCTCGAGCCCCAATTCAATTTCATTTAACCTCTATTCTTCTAGGATTTCTATCATAGCCTCGAGGTAAGACCTCGAGCTTCATTCTCCTCCATCGGAGAGCTGATTTACAAATCCCAATGATTACATGAATGGTAGTAAGAAAAAAATTCAAGAATATTCTATATGGAATAAACTTTTTTCCCAAATAAATTATTTTTCTATTTAGGTATTTATTTGTAATACAAGACACATGTACGTGTCTAGTTTTCCAAAATTGATAAACTATTTTGTCTATTATGATTTGGATATTTTATATATGATATTATAATGGTAGTATGATTAATCACCTAATAGCTAGGTATTGGTCCTCTATATAGTTATATGATGTCGACCAAATATGAATAAAAAACAATTTATGTATGATGGTGATCAGTTCTAGGTGGATGCAAATGACAGCCTTTGTTCACACTAGTAATAAAATACAAATGGCTGAATGGTTGTGGGGGTAACTAGTTGATTCATTTTGAATCTTGATATGGATTTCAACTATCATATATTAAGGATTAGGTTATTATTAAATATTTGATATGGTTTATCTTGATTATGTTGAGTCAAAAGTACTCATTTTAATTTTCTACTCCTTTTTTTGGAAATCACAAACTGATTATCTATAAATTCATATTATTTCTATATTGTTTTACATTTAATCAATAATATATTTCATATGAATATTATAGTAAATTTACTCATGAATTTTTTTGAATTGAATCATTCAATTATTATCGTAATGATTCTTTTTATGGTATTTATCGTACTCAAAAAATAAAATTTCTACAATGCAGACTAGAAACTATTTTTATCGTATACCCTATCAAGTATCGTACTAAATTTTAAATCAAATAGACCATCTCATTGATAATCATTAGAATCATTCAAAACTATTTTTATCATAATATGAAAACTGTATCATAATGAATTGAAACCCTTTTAACGAAAAATGATGACCTATATTTTGTTTCGATATGATTTATAAAATGATGGTATTGTTTCCATTATATGATGGCCATTGGAGTGTTTCTTATCCAAGTTCCTCCACACTTTTAGGTGAAAATATGATCGTCGGAATCCAAAATGATCACTAGAACGTTGGCTTATAATTAGCATGTCATTTGAACAAGCTCATATCTTTTTAACACATTCGAGACACCCTGTGAGAGCTATATCATATTGTGAACTTCGTGTTCTATATACTTGTTAATCTCACGAGTTTTACTTTTCATAGTGAAACACTGATCGTTGGAGATTATTAATTAGGGATTCCATGGTTATGAAGAAATATATGACGACCAATTATAGATCAGTGGATATTGAGTCCTGAAATATAAAGGTGTCAATCACCTTCCTAGTCAAGGTATTGCATGTATTTCATGACAGAAGATGTTCATCATATTGTGGTCTTAAACTAGTGTGGGAAAGACATACTTTCTTCAAATTATAAATCAATGGAACTGTATAAGTTTTTATTATATTCCCTCCTCTTTGGGTTAAAATTATTTTATTATTAAAATTGTTTACATTTCAAATACATTATATCAGAAACTACATCTTTTTATAAATTCATCTTTATATCCTTTATTTTGTGATTAAAATATTTGTAATTACTATTCTAGTGATTACCATCATTTCATTTACACAATAATATTCTTTATTCTTTATGATAGCGTCATTGTATTATTTTAGTATGATCATCATAATTGTTGTAATTATTATTCTTTACACACTTACTCTGACTAAATTGTTTCATTATTAAGAGTGTGATTAATATAAAATATAACATTTGGAATACTTATCATATCCAGATGATTATAATTATTTTCTCATTAGACCATGGGCCATGTTGGATTAGTGTTAAAATACAAAATAGGTTTCTGAATACGACTATTTTAATTTTATTAAACTATGTTTATTTAATTAGAAAAATGAACTTTTTTTAAACTAACAATTGACCCCCACTTGTTTTATATCATCTACATATATATTGTGACCCAAAATTAGTATTAGGTGAGGTTTCCACTACTCATATATATTCTTACATTACTCATTAATGTTATATATATTTCATTTACAATAATTCTTCTTATAAATACTTGTTCCACTGACATGTTCTGTAGAAAAGAAAATTTTTACTATTTAAAAAATGGAATGACTTAATTTCAGATCAATTAAAAATGTCAATCTAAAAAGACCACCAATTTTTGTTGGTGATGATTATGAATACGGGAGAGATATAATTAAAAACTTTATAATCAACAATGGAGTTTAAAATATAATTATACGGATTGGGGGATTTAAAATTCCTAACAAAAAATTAAGTGTTTTTACCAATCAGAAAAATCAGGAGTATCAACTAAATTATAAGGTACAATATATTTTAGAATATTCCATGACTAGGAATATATATAGCCATATTTCTCCTTGTGATTCATCCATTACTATTTGAATGAATCTATAGAGAACTCATTATGCAACTTCTACAGTGGTTTAAACTAGAAGAGCTATGATAAGAGTAGAATATAAAGCTTTTAAATTCCCTTATAGAGAACCAAATTGTAATGTAAAATAATGATAAATTAAACGTGTGAATATTTTACTTTCTATGAGAGAAAACAGACTAGATGTTGAGATACTTGTTGAAAAGATCATATATATCATGATAAGTGAATGGGAATAAAAAAAGACAGTTGTTGATGATTAGAAGAAAATAAAAAATGTTACTCTTGATGATTTGTTTGAATCAATTTTTCATAATGATAAATTATTAGAAATAGATGTAGAAAAGGAAATAAAAAAATAATGGATGAGTTTCATATACATATACTTCAAATAAAAATGAGGACAAGACTCTTGAGAATGTTTTTAATTCTATAAAGACAAAAAAGATATAATTCAATCAGACTAAAGTGAATAAAAAAATCATAAAATGAGTTATCTATTTGTTATCTAAGAATGAACATGATTTTTGTAATGATGGACATTCTCTGTTGATAAAATAAATGAAAAAATTACAATAAAGATAATAAAGATTCTAATGTTACTTGCTATTAATGTAAGAAAGCTTGACACATCAGACGTGATTGGTCAACGTTGAAATGAAAATATATAATGGAAATAAATTATGAAATCAATCAAAAAATGTAATATATGTCAAAAGTAATGAAATTTATAAAGTAAAATGACACTTGGAGTGCTAGTGGTGGATATTTTTTAGATGAATCCTCCGACAATGAAAACTCTAGATAAAATAATATTGGTCTTATTTCCAGAATACATTTTGAAAATAAATGTTTCATAACATAGGTACAAACTATTGAATTATTAACAAATAGGTATTTAAATGAAAATAATCTTGGTGTGAATTGATATATTTCTATATATTAAGATAATTCATTAGCATAATATTATTCTTTACCTTCATTCGAATATGTCTCTAAGTATATTAAATTTCTTGAAAATGAAAATTGAAAAGTTATTTTGAAAATTGAGAAAGAAAATTCTAGAATAATTTTTTTTTAAAAGATGTATTAGATCTCCCTAATGACCTACATAAAAAAATTTGAGATTATTATAATTATACAAAAATTAATTAAGATAATTTTGAAAATGATTTTATTTTAAAAATATTTATAAATTCTATTTTAGTGAAAACCGTTTTTACAAAAAAAACTGACTTCTAAAACTAATACTAACATAGATAAGAATTTTGTTTCAAAACTAAACCTCAAATATTATATTTAAAGAATCTTTTATCTAACTTTACCACTAGTAAAGTGGTTTGGACCATTTTTATAAAAAACTTCATCTACAACTTATTATTTCACGAACGAGATGTAATCATTCAAAAATATATTTAGGAACAATAAATTTTCCCATGAACATTCCCCCTTTTTAAAATAATTGTAATGTGTGGGTCATTGGAATAGAATTTATTCCTTAAAAAATTTCAATCTTTAGGTTTCCACGGGGATAATTGTTCAAAAAAAATTCCCCTAAATTTTTCTTTGTAACATTTTGGGATCTAGGCATGTTTGGATTCCAGACATCTAATTGATTTGTTTTTAGTAAAACAATTAAAGTACAATAAATAATAATATATGGTACATGTATAGTGTATATTCCTATTATATGAATGGAAACACATTCATCATTGAATGTATTATTGAAATAAACCGTGGAAGAGTTATCTTCAGAGAAAATTCTCAAGAAAATATTGTTGGTATTGGTAAAATTGTTCAGAATCTACTAGAACAAATATTTAAATCTTCAATAGTTTATTAACCATGTCAATATAGAAAGAAACATATTTTATGAATTAAATCAATTATTGAAGATTCAAATTCGGATGCATTATAGAGGGTGAACATTTAATTATTTGGTCCCACACAAAATTAAATTACTAGGGTAAAATATTTTTTTTTTGGTTATTGTTGGTGACTAAACTAGATATACATGGTTATATTTTCTAGAAAATAATTCTTATGACCATTTTTATTTTATTAATTTTGTATCCAATATTAAAATTGATAAAAAAACATCCATTGAAAACTATTCATATTAATCATGGTGAATAATTTATAAATTATAATTTTGAGAAAACAATTTAGGATGAATGGAAATAAACATAACGTTTAATATCCCTCAACTCATAAAAAATGGTTTTGTTGAAAGAATAAATTGTATTCCTCAAGAGATTACAAAAACATTGTTGAGTGAATATTCTATTGCAAATCATTTTTGGGATGAAGCAATGAGTACTTATTTTTATACTATAAATCAATTTAGAAATATATCATTTCATAATAAAACACCTTATGAGTTATGGATCAGCTGAAAATCAAAAGTTTCATACTTTAATTCATTTGGATGAAATGTATTCATTTTGAATATGAGAGATAATTTACATTAATTTTCATCCAAATTCGATAAAGGTAATTTCTTTTGATACTCCAAAAAATCTGATACATAATTTCTTTTAATAATAATTTATTACCTATTAAAGAAACATAAAATGTTAAATTTGATGAAACTAATAATTTTTTAGACAAGCCAAACCAATATCTTCTGATGTGTTTTCCAAAACTAATTATGAACTTTTGATAGAAGAATATTCAAATAAGTAAAATAATCAAGGGATTTTTTTAAATAATTCACTCTGGAAGACATTTTATATTATTTTGATGAATATGTTTTAAAAAATCCAAATCAGTTATTTCCTAAGAATCATCCCATTGATAGAATCAGTGGTGATATAAATCCACTTGTTAGGACTGGAATGAATTTATGAAATGAAGTATCTGGATTTTATTTAACAATTCAATCCTAAAGGTCTCGATAAAGCTTTAACTAATAAATATTGGATTAATGAAATTATAGATAAACTAAATAAATTCAAAATGAATAATATATTGACCTTGTTTGAAAGACATAAAGAATCATCTGTACTTGGAGTAAAATCGGTCTTTATAAATATATGTGAAAAAATGGAATAATCATTATAAATAACGGAATAATATTTCATAAATGATATAATCAACAAGAGGAAATAGAATATGAAGAATAATAGACTCTGGGTTTGATACATAATATTGCCTTTTCCATGTTCTTTGGTTCGAACAAACATTGGATTTAAAGTGAGTCGACAACTATTGTTCAAGTGATGTGGAATGGCACAACTCATCTGGCTTGGCTGATTACTACTAAAAGGATGGATTGTATCCGTTCACTTATTAATCTTAACTATATCTTAACAAATTCTTATCGAGAAACAAACATGGTTGTAGATAGTCTGGAAAATAAAGCTGTAAATAAGGACAATACCAAGTGTAAAGACCATCCTACAGTGTGTATGTCCTTTCAGGAAAAGATTATAATATGATCCCATTTTTTAGACTCCTTTAACCTTTATTTTTTTAATGTAATATTTGTTCTTAGTTCTTCTTTTTCCAGAGCATCTCATTTCCAAAAAAGAGGATGTGAAGTTTTATTTTCTTAACGGATATGATCAATAAAGATTTGTTCATGAACAACCTCCTTATTCTAAAGATAAAAAACATCTTGAATACATTTTCAAACATAAAAATTATTTATATCAACTTAAACAAGACCTAGTAGTTAGGTAAGATAGATTAATAGTATTCTTGTTACAAAAAAAGTTTAGTTACGGGAACTACTGATCCACAAATTTTCATAAAGAATAAAAATAAAACTATTTTGACCATTACAATTTATCTTGACGAAATAATATTTAGATTAACTTATATATAATTAATATATATCTTTTTGACTCTTATTAAATTTCAGTTTAAGATGAGTATGATGTTTGAGTTTACACTCTTTCTTGTTTTTTAAATTTCTCAAAAAACCTAAAGGTACTTATTTACACCAATATAATTATATTAATGATCTTCTTAAAAAGTTTGGATATGACAATACTAAAAGTATTAGTACTCCAATCAGTGCCTAAAATACTATTTAAATTGATGATGTTGGACAACCATACTATTAAAAAAATAGTTGGATGATAGGAATCCTACTACACATAAGATATATTCATTAAGACTTACTGGTTATGAATAATTCATTTTCGTTGTGTGAAAAAAAATAACTTGTTTTCTTATTATAGTGCTATGTCCAACATTCATGTTTCTTCTCCCATAAAACATTTTCTTTTCTACAGTGGTTTATTTATCACTTTCATTCAAATTACCTCCACTGCCTCTACTAGAAGATCAATAAATTTTCCTCTACTCAATCACATAAGTAATCATGACATTTTCATAGTAAAATCATTTTAAATATAATTAATTTATAGTTTAGTATATAAATTTAAGTTATTTATTTTTATATTTACTCACATAATAATTGTTTTCTTGTATAGGATGATTATTTTGTTTGATTTGGGGTGCTCTTTCTATCTTTCAAGCTTATTATCCCTAAAAACATTTTCACACATGTAGTGGTTCATTTCTCACTTTCATTCAAATTTTCTCCATTTAATTTTCATAAAGTGTAAGGACACCTCCAGTTATCAATAACTGAGGAAAAAATGAGTTTTTCTCAATAAAATAATCTTCCATATAATTAATTTATTTTTCATATTTATTTTAAAATTATTTCTTTTTAGTATTACTCATATAATAATAGTTTTTTGTATATGTAGACTAATTTGTTTAAGGTGGGGTTCTTTATCCATCATTCATCCATTTCTATATCAAAACATACATAGACTTATTCTCCCTCAAAACCTTTCACCCCTATATTGTTGATATTTATCACTTTCCTTTATGTTCCCTCCACATCTCAATCTTATAGTTAATCTTGATATTTTAATAGTATAATCAGTCTCCATATAATTAATGTATAATTTATTATTTATTTTTATTTCTTTCATTTTAGTATTACCAATAATAATTTATTAGTTATACGAGTAGATTATTTTTTGGAGTTGATGTGGTTTGTTCGAAGATTCTCACGTAGTGTTGGCAGTTTGGTAATGAAAATCAATGTAAATCATAGTAAAATTAATTTTTATGATTTTTTTGGGACTTTTGTATGTGTAGGAATCGACCTCACCTAAATCCAACACATGATGTGACTGTTATGACCCCAGGTAGTTCTTTATATTATAAATTGAAATTAATTTTAGTAAAAAATTAAACTTATACAATGTGATTGTTATTAGTTTCATATCATCAATTGACATTAAAACAATTCACTCACTGAAAACTGAGAAAATTCTCTTAGATTTTATTGAAAATATATGGCATTGATTCATAAATCATTTTCCTCAGGTACAAATCAGTTTCATTAAAAAAACTATACATGATGTGATCTGTAGTAGTCAATGTGCTTTTTTCAAGTTTAAATTTTTATTTTAGTAAAATAGAAATGTTATATACTCAAAACTGAGAAAACACGTTCATATTGTGTTCATAAATTAGGAAAAAAGTATGTATATGATTTAACACATGTTAGACTCTTCTGCACCTCATTCTGCTGCACAGTGTGACCAGTATGACTCTTTGTGCCTATTTATTTTAAATTCACATTACATTTTCTAAAAAAAATAACCAACTAAAAACCAAATAGAAACATTCATGTTTTTTTATACTTTAGGAAAATTATCCATTTGTGATTTGATATGTTCATGAATCATCCACACCACAATTAGACATTCGATGTTACTGATAAGACTCAATGAGTGTGTTTTTATTTAAAATTAACATAAATTTTCGTAAATAGGACAGATGACCTACAACAAACACATAAAAACAATTAAAAATATATAAATACTTTAGGTAAATAATGAATAAGTTATTTTTTGATGTGTGTGAATCATCTACACCTCAATCTGATACACAATGTGATCAGTTTGAGTCAAAGTTAATGTTTCAATTTTAAAATTACATTTTAGTAAAGAAGAAAACTAATGTAATTAAAACCTAAAAAACACATTAATATTACTTTAATACTTTAGAAAAATGACCCCTACGTCATTTGGGACATCTAATAATCAGTTTCACCTCAGTATGATGCATGACCTGGCTGATATGACCAAAATTGTGTTTCTTATTTTTATGTTGTCAGCAATTTTAGTAAAATAGGAAACTATGCTATATTTTACCCAAAACAACGCATTCTTAGTGTTTTCATACTTTAGGAAAATGATCCAAAATTAATTTTTGAAGTGTAATAATCAGGTTCTCCTCAATTTGATACAAAATGTTCCCACTATGACTCAATGTATCTATTATCATAATATAATCATCTTTTTTGTTAAAAAAAATTAACTCATTCTATGTTGGGAAAATGCACTTGGATTTTCTTGATAATTTAGGAGAATGATTCATAACCAATTTTTTGACATGTAGGAATCTGTCTCACATAAAACTAATATTTCACATGGTCAGAATGATTCCAATGTGTGTGTTTCGAGTTTAAAATGGGATTTTAGATAAAATAAAATTCCTGAATTTAAAACCAAGAAGACACATTCAGATTGTTTTGAAACATTAGTATAATGATCCTCAAATCACTTTAGATGTTTTGGAATTTGTCGCAACATTTTTTGATTCATGGTGTGATAGGTATAACTCAATGTGATTTTTTATTTGAAATTGACATTAATTTTAGTTCATTAATACTTCCTATTAATTTAATCTTTTATATTAATACTAAAACAAGAAATTTTTTCTTATACTGGTGTATTCATTTTCTCAAACAAGGCTTGTTTGTTCAGTAATATCATGAGTTAGGTTTGGGTTATAATATAACTAAACATTGATGTTTTTTAATGTATTAAATATTTTTTATTTCGGTAATTTATTGAAACAATGTGTTGAGATATATATAATTCAGTGTTTTGTTCTTGTGTTTGTGTTTTAAATTTTAACTCATTTAAATAATGTATTGTGACTTTTTTGTTGTTGAAATGTGGAATGTATATAGTCTTTTAGTGTACAATAATAGCATAATGTAGGGGGATATAGTTTGTTGTTTCAAAACACTACAGTGTGTCCCTTTATCAGCACTTTTAAAAGCGCTAATAGAGGCCACATTTATCAGTGCTATTAAAAGCACTCATAAAGGTCTATTTCAACAGTGCTCAAAAGGCACTGGTAAATGCTTCCTTTAGAGAGGATCAATTATAGTGCTGGTAATTGGATCTATTATACACACCTTCCAAAGAGATGTTAAATGTCACATTTACTAGAACTGTCATTAGCACTGATAAAGGACCACTTTATCATCACTTTTTCATCTCGGGTAAAGGACTAAGAATTCTAACATCTCTCATGTTGTCAGCAGTTTTCTAGATCTGATAAAATCATTTTATAGCACTATTAAAGGTCAATTTTCTAGTATGTTTCTTATAATCATCCTAACTTCTCAAGTCATATCAAACTGTACATGGATAAAAACTATAACACATTATAACTAAAACAACCAAAAATTAAATGATTTATAATAAGGGTTTCACAATTTTATATTTTAAGAAAGATTTTGGATTATAGTTTTGGAGAATTATAAAATACAACAACATTTAAAAATAATAAAATTCACCATGTTCACATTCTCTCAATTTTTAGTTTTCCATGAAAATTATAATTTTAAATAAATAATCATCATTCTTTCATGTCATACTTGCATCATTAAATAAAAATATAATTAAATTATGAGATATAATTCATAACAATTCCTACACACCCATAGTTCATCTGAAAACCAATTACAAACCTGTAATGAGAAAAAAAAATAGTAAGAGAAATAATATAATTGAAATCTATTAATCCATTTTAAATTTAATAACATAAATGATAATTTTTTATATAATAAAAATTACACTCAAATAATAATTTTCTTTCCAAATAAATAAATTTCATTATATAATGGTTATATAAAAATATGATAATAAATAATAAATAAAAATTATTAATCATGAGGGTTTTCATTAAACATGATAACCTCATAAAATCTATTTCCTTAAAAGCATTCTATTAAACAATATAATGAGCTGTAACATTTCTTAAAACATAATACTATTTTATAAAATAGTGGAATAAAATTTTTATATATAAAATATATTAAATGAATTGAAATTTAATGTGGGTAACTTGAGATATAATATTTACATCACTCTTATAATCACTCTAACAAGATCTCAAAAAAGTAGAATAACATTTTGAGGTTATTCCAAAATATTTATCTAGAAAAAAAATCCCATCGAATTAAAGATCTATATCAATCCCATATATAAACATTTATAGTGTAAATGGACCATATAATACAAAAAACCCATAAAATCATACAATTACAACATAAAATCTCTTAAACTATTTTATTTTACACATATGGAGAAGCACTTTTTATAAACACCTAAAAATATAGGAAAACCCATTTTTTGGGAATCAATTAAATAATATTCCTAGAAAAATGGGAAATAAGATATTATATAGAATTAATGATAAAAAATTTAGATAACTATTACCTGAAATTAACGGTTATTATAGTCTGGTTCTCTTGTCCTCTTATGTATGTTAAAAAGGACTAATTTCTTACATCTGAGAAAATTTCTAAAATAGCTTGTTAGAAAATATTAAACACCCATCCTTTAATGAATTCTGAAAGAAATTATAAGATTGTATAAATAAATTTTAACATAGATATTTTTATATTAATAACATACTATAAATTGTTTAATGAAAATAGACATGGATAAAAAATAACTAAAAATTATTTATAACTTTTAAAATAATGTTTTAATGAAAAATATCATACCAAGATTATGATTTACCATGTATGTAATTTAATTCCTAGATGATAAAAATAAATAAATTATATACATGAATAATGAACTTTTAAAATCTTATTACATTGTCATTCTCTCTATTTTAAATAGTTTTCATCCTTTATTTGGTTTCTAAATTAGTTAAATTTATATTGAATGTATGGAGTATATTTGAATCATAACTCCAATACAGCTTTGACTAGTTGATCAAGGAAAATAATTCATTGTCAAATAAAAACCAAAATATTAATCAAGAAATAATTATAAATTATTTTATATTAAGTAATATTTTATAACCAAAAATCAAAGTCAGACAAGAAGAAAATTACATTGTCTTAATTAGGTGGTAGACCATACGTACAGAAGACCAAAGATACCATTTTCCAATAGATGGAAGGATGAGAAGTTTGGATACATATTATCTTCAAAAAATAATCATTATTTCACTCATATCATATATATTCACTATGTATATCATAATAAGTATCCTTTTTGTGTGGTGATGACAAATTAACCATTTCACTTCATAGAGGTTGTATTCCCCACATATTCATGAGTGACATTTTTTATTCAGAATTGATAAAAAATGGTTAAAGGGGTTTATAATAATTATAATAATATTTTACATAATGAAAAATACTAATTTTATTATTTTATAACAATTAAATAAAATTTAACGGATTTATAAGAATAAATAATCATCAAAAACACAATTTAGGATTATATAACTTCCTTGTAAGACCTCCATTGGCATACACTACAAGAATTATTATTTTGGTATATTAGTGATACCATAATATCTATGTTATGTGGTGTCAAATGTATTTTTTATGGACTAATTTAATATAATGTCTGAAAATGAGTGAGGACGAGAGAAGATGATATTCCCTTTTATATGTGATGTGGGTGGAAATCCAATAAATATTTGAGATATTATTCATTTATAAGTTTTAACACATTTCATATGGATATAATGTTCTGTATAATCTAATCATAGAAGGATAATGTGGGAATATAGTTAACTAATAAAATTATTAAATGTTTACTTTCAATTTTAAAACTAATATTGTTTCATAAAATCATTATTGATTCTATTTAACTGTATGTATTGTAAAAAATATTTCAATGATCAAGGTTTAAGAATTTAATTTTAAAAATTTAAACCAGCATATAAAAAGAACATTGATGATATCTAAGACAAATTACCATCAAATAGAGTTATTAATGTTATATAAATATTTATTATGATATTCTAGTTATTTTCAATCATTATGTACCATTTAATGTCAATTTTGGGACTATTCACATATTTTGAATTTAATAGAATCAATATACACGTTATATTAAATATAAAACACCTAAATCATCCTTTTTTTATAAAATTATCTTAAAAACTTTTTTAACACCATTACACATATAAATATCATTACATTTTTTTTAAATATTTTTTTTATTTTTTTCCAATGCATGCACAATGTTTTTATCGATTTGTATTAGAATTTTATATAAGAATACTATATTTAAATTTAAAAAATAATTATTCAAATGAAAATAAATTATTATTTATTATTTTGGTAGTATTGTATTTTCTAGGATGTATATATACCCTAATCCAAATTATAAAAACATAATTATGATGTAAAATGATAGAAAATAAAATTTCTTGAATATGACATTACTTCTCGTAGAAGACAGTTAATTTTTCAAAGGATTCCACCCAAAATAGCTGAATGAGAATTCTATATAGATCCACTTATCATAAAAAAATTAAATGATCTATTTTGAGTAATTGTTTCCTTTTTCTACATAATATCAATTTTTTCAATTATTTACATTTACAGGTATAACTAGTTTATTACTCAGAAAATTATTTTTTTGAAAAAATAGTAAAATTGATCTTATGTAATTCTATAAGAAATTGTGATTCCAAATTTTAAATACATTTTAAATTATAAATTATTAAATGTGAATGAAATAAAAGTTAATATTAATTTTCAAAATTCAAGATAAATATTCTTTTAGAAAAATGATTTTTATGCATAAAAATGAACATAGACTAAATGAAAATATAATAATTATTAATATCGATTAAAAAATATTATGTTTAGTAAAAAAATATTTTAATACTCAGAAATTGAATCTTAATTAGAATAATACTTTAAAATTTCTTAACGAAATGAAATTACAGTTTTGAAATAACCAACATTTTTCAGTATTCTATCACTAATAGATCTTACATATATATCATAAAAACAAACTAATATAATATTCACCAGATTGTTTAAAAATATTTATGTTTATTATAACAATATATCTACAAGTGTATTCAATTAATACTAATATCCACACATAAAATGCAATAAAAACTATTTTTGAAGAAAATGAAATTTTTATGAATAAAATGAATTTATTATCAATCATTTCCTAATAACTATAAATGAATTGTTTTAAATTAATTAAATTATATATATATATATATATATTGTACTTGTTTTTTTGGAATTATTTTTCAATATTGATAACATTAATATGTTGAGATAAAATTAAATTACCCATATTAAAATACTTTTATTAAAAAAAATCACATTTACCATCAATAATTGTAACATAATTTCTATACAATTGATTATCAAGGATTGATTTATTAATCAATATATTGATATAAAATTATATAAACATTTAATGATATAGTTATTCCTATACATATCTGATAATCAAATGACTAATTAATAATGGACATAATTAAATTATTTTTTAATATATCATTGTTAATTTATGCTCAGTGTTGTGTGTGGTAATTGAAATCAAAATAAAATTAATTAAAATGTATTTAAATCAAATTATAAAGATGTTTAATTATACATTTCGTTTTTATAAATTCCTTTCTATACATAAAATAATGATTTTTCTTAAAAAAACTTCTTTCGATTTTTTGAGATTATTTTAAAATTGATTTTTTTATTGTGTTGAAAATGAATATAAAAAATTTTATTCCATATTTAGGATCAAAATTTTGTAATATACGAATAATTTAAATTTAAATTTTTTTCTTAATGAATAGTAACCATAGTTAAATTTATCATTATGGTATGGGTTAAAATGTGTCAACGATGTGGCCAAATTAAGATATATAGATTATGTTATAGCAAAAAATATTTAAATTTTATATGTTGAATGGATTTCCACAGGAACCATATTATCTTATAAACAATGATAATTCAAATCCCAGGGACTTGACTAAAATACATATAGTATAATATTAACTAATATTTAAAAATTTATTACCCACCCCACATTTAAAAGGTAACATCATCTACTCATGTACTCATTCTAAGTCAACCATTTATCTGGAGAAAGATATAAAAAAATACAATTCAGAAATCCTTATACATGACTTATAGATTTTTACCCAAAAAATTCCCACACAAGAAAAAATAAGGTTCTTATAAATAGATTATACCCAAAGAAGAGGTATATGTCTTTACCATTACTTGTCATGTTATTTTTTAAGACACATTAAAATATTATATAACCAACATATAATATATAAAAATATAATTGAAAATATAAATTGTGGTTATTATATAAATTATAAATCAATTTTTTATCTCCTCTCTAGCCTATGGAAAATGAAAAAAACACTAATGAAAATGTATGGACTAACATCTTTATATATTGGTTTAATTTGTTTTTTAAATCATTATTTCATGGATGATGATATAGAAGTATTGAATATATATATAAATATAATTTATGACATAATTATAATTCATTAATGATAATATATGATCATTTATCTTTCTCATCCAATCCATTAAAAATTACAACGTTATAGATTACCAGCAACAAGAAGCGATGTGATTTTTTTCATTTTATCAATAAATGAAAGGTTGTATGAATTTATTTCCTAAATAAATTATATATATATGTAAAACATCTTATATTTTCTATAGTTAAACCATTATATAATTTATTTATTTTTTTATTTTTTTAAAAAGGAAAAAGTGGTCTTGTGTACATATGAACTATTTTCTATATGAAATTATGTATTATAATTTCTTATACTACCTTTAGTATATAGTGATAAAGTTTTATTAAATTTGTAAGCATTATAATTATAATATTATCATGATTGTAGATATAATGAAACAATATCCATTGTGAAAGGAAAATTTCCCTTCGATGTCAACCAGCTCTAGCTGGACAATTTCCCTTCATGGATTTGCATATGTATATCTACTGATCTTCATCATTAATGATATATGTCTTTTCTCTCAAAATAAACCAACGTCAAAGGATATAATTTTTTGAACTGAAACATGTATTGGAAACTGATCAATTAACAATCTAATATTTATTTTAACAATGAATTGTTATAAAAATATGTATCAAGATATAATTAAATAGTTTTATATAATAATATAAATCCAAATATAGAAAATATATATGTATAATACAAATGTATTTGTTATGTATGATATTATATCTTGTCTAACTAAGACATAGTTCATGTAAGGATTTACATGGAATTCTCATTCTTTTTTAGAATTTCTCATGTGCATGTTTCTAGTGTAACTAAATGATTTTATGTATTTAAACCCATAAAAATTTAATTAATTATGGTTATTTATAGGCATTTAAACTATTATATCCATTTTTTAATTTCATTGGAACCAAATAATTATGATTTTTGTAAAAACATGTCAACAATATTTGACGTGATGCAGTTATATCTAGTAGCATTACTATAGTGTGGGCACTAGATCTGGGATCCTAGAGTCACAATTTTTATAGTATCTATAAAATTATATTTACTAAAAACATTGGTAACTAGATTTTAGAAAAGATATATTAGAGATCATAACAAATACAAAGACTCTTTGGAGAAGTCAATGTATAGGTATGTATTTTATATTTAGGTAATTTATAAGGAATAGGGTTTCCTTGAATTAATATCTCAATAGCATATAGAAAAGTTGATATATTCACTTAAATAGATTCATCTATGGATAAAATACCTAAACAATTTGTATGGGGATTAACCCACTAATTTTTTGTTGCTAAAAATGTCGGTTTAACTAAACACCAATTTTTTTACTCCATGTGGTTGTGTTATTTTTGAATCACACACTTCTTATAAACCATTATGAATGAGTTGAAAATATTTTAATGATTTTAATATATTATTAAAGACACTAATCATGTTGTTTTGGGTTTAGTTGAGTATAATTCAACAACATATGCTAATGGTTACAATAGATTTGAAATTGTGCATTATGATTTTTAATTCATAATATTTTTGTAAATTTTGTGTATAATATTTTAGATAAATCAATCTTATGATAAGGAATATAAATAGTATTATTTTATATTATTTGGGAATGGATTTATATAAGACACCTGGTTTCAAGTAAGTAATCTTTTATTTACTATTTATATGTATTTAATGTGTCTTGGTGAAGGTTGGGAGGTTTTGAAAGACATTTGGATTATTTTTGGGGCTTTTATAAAAGATTATGTTTATAAAATGTTTAGTGGAAATCATGATACTGATATTGGAAACCACAAAATGTGAAATATAGGCTTCTAGGTTGTCACATGGTTAGGTGAATGGTTTGGCCATACCATGTGGCCACCCATGAGAGTAGTGGGGTAGAGTCATTTTTCATGTTTGGTTCATGGTTTTTTAACCATGTGGTCCGAACATGTATGGTTCTCCTAGAGTAGGGGGATGGGGCATGGTCTTCCAAAGAGTGTGACTAACCATGCAAAGATAAAAAGTGGGATCTTAAGAAAGTGAATCTTACTTGTTATCACCTATAATACTCTATTTTTATACTTTTTTCAAACCTAATTCATTTTATCTTCCTCAAAATGGCTTTGGAGTATCTCCCCATTGAATCAGAATTCATCCAAAGGTTTTTTTTGGTGAATTGAACCCAATTACCTTAGCATGTCTTCATTTTTTTTTATAGATCTACATCTCTTCTATATATTATATACTTATATATAGTATAATATGGACAGGTATATGGTTTCTGATTCTAATCGGGATGAGGTATTATGGTTTTGATGTTTGGGAAGGATATCAAAGGATAATTTTGGATATTAAAACTAGTTTTGTTGGTGTTTTCTTTTCGATCTTCATTTTTGTTTTAATAAATATGGTATATGGATTCACTCCCAAATCCTCTTATTAAAACCTGAAGGCTCAGTTTCAATTTTATTGTTTCCATGAAATTAATTGTGAATTTTTTCTAAACTCTTGAATGAATCCTTCTTTTGTGATATATTATGGATGATTAAAAATTGGGTGTTTTCATGGAAATTGAAAATGGTAACACAATTTCAAAATGATTAATAAAAAAATGGTTGTTAGTTTTTAATTCATGTAAAAGTGTTTTCTGTTAAAAAATTATTTAATTGATATGGTTTGGAAAAAATAATTTATATGTGGTTGGTTGAAATAGTTATGTGTGAGTTGAATGGGATGAATAATGGTCATGAAGTACCACCATCAAGGGGATGGGTTATGGATGTGAAGTTACACCATCAATGTTAATGAATAATATTTTTTTATTTAAAATGTGCCATGGGTAAAGTGAAATTCAATTGGTTATTCCAAAATTGGTTCTGAGAAATGGTTAAATGACTTGTTTGGTTCCATTCCATGGAAATTTGTTTTTTTAGGAAAAATGTATTTCTATAGAAATTGTTTTATATTTTGATATAAACATTTTTCAATTATTTTATTTATATTTTTATATAAATATGTCAGCATTCTCTATCCATGTTGTGTGTGGGGGGAGTTAATTTATAGAAATCCTATTGAGTTTTATTACTCATGCCTACTTTGAAACGTTTGTGATTTTTTAGATATTGTCTATCAAGGTACAGATAAAGGAAAGGTATCACATTTATTTAGTGATGTGTCATGATACATGGGATGAATTATGGAGGTAGATCATTGAACTTGTTGGGAGCTTTGATATTATGTTTAGAGTCCATTAGTTTGTTTGTTTTTCCTTTCGCTTGTTTACATTGATTTTTTTATTCTTCCACTGTGGTACTATGTTGTAGTTTGGTTTCAATTATAACCTTATTACATTGAGTTGTATTACAATTTTTTCATGTATTATTTACTTGTTATTATATTATGGTGGGTTTAGAGGGTATGTTATTATTCTAAAATAGATAATAACCCTGTAATTGTATTAAATCCCTTTGAATTCATTACCATTCATTGATACCATGGGGATGTCTCTTATGGGAAAGGATAATTACACCTTCACATAATCCAATTTGTAGGTTGATATGTTACTATTTGAATTAGCTTGTTCGGTCTTTGTCTTTCACATTGTATGATTCTTGGATAGTCCAAATATATTTTGTCAGAAATGGTATAAGTTTTTCATTCATAGATTTGACAATCATTATATTTAGTCTTGGAGTGGGGATATTAAAAATAAGTAGTATTTTAAGGAATTTATATGTTTAGCATAAAAATATGTGGAAAACATTTTCATGTTGAACATCTTTTTAATATGGATTTGGGTATATATTTATTTTTGAGACACTTACTATTATAAAAATCTGATTAACATGGGTTAATAAAATTAGACATGCATTCCATTAATTTTAAAAATTACTTCCCACTAGGAATGTGTATCTCATTTTGATTAATGATGTATGATTTTATGAAAAAGTGGTCATTTTTTAAAGGTGATAAATTTGTTTACAATTGTGGTATTTTTAAGAGTAATGACATAGTTATTTGGAAAATTATTTAATTTAAAAAACATGGATGTATTTTCAGATAATTTGATCATGGTCAAGGTTGAGTTTTGGAAATGAAATGTTTTGGATTTGTGTGATGTGAAATAATTTCAAACTATTAATCAATCATTTGTTAGAGAGTGAGAATGATCATGTTTATTGTGTTTATTGAATTAGGAACCAAATAATAATCATAGAAACCAACTAGATGAGGATAATGATAATGTAGTTTCAGTTGAGCCATAGGTGAACCAACAACTAGTTCATAGTATAGTCCATTAATTTCAAGTGATTTATAGAGGGTAACAAAGGGATGAACTATGGTAATAAAATAATTATGTTATATTCTTTTAGTTGAATCCACTTCTCTTGTGAGGTGATTTGGGACCAGAGAAGTTAGAGGTCTAGCTGAACTAGATGAATCAAATATTTGATATCTGTGGAATAAAAGAATATATGAATGTAATGTTAATGATGTATATGTTGGAGGATCTTTCGTATCTATGGTTGGAATAATAATTTCAAGATAAATTTAACCAAGGAATTGCGTGGGTTTATTTTTAATAATTTTTCAACAAAAAAATCTATCCACACATGTTAGGTATTTCATGAGAGAAATTTGTTTTATTGGTTATAGTAGAAAAACATCTTAGTGGTAGAGTATGCTGCTAAATTTATGAATTTAGTCCAATTTCACCCGATTTTCTAATAGTGTGTCCCTATAGAAAAATATTTTTAAATTAGAAATTTGGCAGGAGATTCTATTGAAAATTTTTGTGCTTTGTATAATGAATTATACAGATAATTTCAATATAGTGATGGTGGAAGAAAAGGATATATCGAGAGGAAAGGGAGGAGGATGCATATTGTTATCAATTTGGAAACTGTGGGAACACTAATGCTATGAGTAAGTAAAAGAAAAAAATATTCTCAAGGTAGTGTAATAGTGTAGAATTATATGGCAAGATTAGAAATTCTTCATCCAAGACCCAAGAGAAACACAAGAAGTTTCTAATGTTGTTATTTGGAACACATGAATCGAGATTGTTTGGAACCACCTAGATCATTCCACAATTGCAACCATTTAGGGAATCTTCAATGTAATTATCTTAGTTTTATATGACTGGGTTTTCGGGCACATCTCTTGTGTCATAGATATCATATTCATTAATAGGACAAGGGTTATAGAATACTGCTCATTAGTAGTGGAAATTTTGAAAAGTTGGTTCCAGGAAAATCATGACTCCATTAGAGAATCTGTAAAGACCCGTAAAATTCAAGGAAATTTTTTTCTAAATTTTATTTGGGATTTTACAAGAACGCAGGTTCTGACGGCGCCTGATTCTGAGGCCTGGTGTTCCCGGAATAAATTTCCAAAGTTTATCTCGAGTACGTTCAGTGAACGAACAAGCAGGTTTTTCTAACTTTTAAAGTGGTGCTCGGAATCGAATTCTAAGGGCACCGATGGAATCGCAGTGCTGGTTTTTGCTTAGAAACACATTTTTCGGAGTTGCGTTTACGTAGGTGTGGTTTTTAATTTTTGGGGTTAAGTTAAGAAATAAAATAAAAGTGGTGCGACACTTTATTTTATTTCACTAAAAGTGGCTTAACCTAAGTTAAGCGGATAAGGTGCGACCCACCATATCCTACCCACTTGGTAGGATATTTGTGAGGTGGGGCCCGCACGAGCCCCTTTGTTTCTTTCCTTCTAATTAACGCACCCACAACCCCCCTTTTTAATGAAAGTCAAACCTTACATTTTTTTTGGTTAAGAAACACCTCATTAAATTGGGTGGTTAAATCGTTACAATTAATTCATTGAATTAATTGTTCGTTTCTTATATTTTGAATTTAAAATTATTATGTTGATAATAAAATAAGGGATGGACTTATTTTATTATGGTTGGGTTTGTGTTGTGTTAAGCTTTTGGGAGAAAAAGAGAAGATTCTTCATTCTTCGATGAAGAACACGAAAAACGCACCTCCGCCAACGAAGAACACCAACCTCTGACGGCGGACGACGGCGAGAGATGCCTTCCTTGGAGATCACCTAATGCCAACGTCGTTCCTTTGGCAGCGAACCTTTTCTTCCATGGTGATCCTCTTCTTCAGCGGCGATCTTCTCCTTCCGCGACGGTTAATTTTGTGACGAATGCTCGTTAGAAAACAACGTTGAGGTAGGGATTTATTTTATTTGTTAGTTCATGAAATCTTCCGTCGCTTTCTCCTTTTCTTTGAACTGCCTGTTATCGTGATAACGGGAGGAGGTTGGACCGCACGAACACGGCCGACACTCCTCCCCTTTCTGGTTGTTGATATTGTTGCGGCGAGCAAGGCAACGTGGTGTCGAAGCACCGCGCGGAATTTTGATAAGGAAAGGGGGAGAAGCGCGGTGTCGTAGCGCCGCGCCGTTGAAGACGAACCAAAGACGTGGCGCCGTCGCGCCACACTTTTGAAGACAAACCGAAGATGTGGCGTCGTCGCGCCGCACCAAAGAACTACTAATGCACCGCAGCTAGAGAAGGGAAGTGGCGAAGGGGCGTGGCGCCGTCGCGCCGCGCCGGATGAACCAAGGCCGCGGCTGGTTCTGGGCCGCGGTGGAGCAGCGGAACCGGCGGCCGGTACCGGGCTGCCGGCATCGGAGCAAGGGGACTGGCCTAGCCGATCCCGTGGCGGCAGAAGTCGGCCGGCCGTAGTGAGAAGACCGGACCATGGAAGAACCAGGGGTTCGAAACCCCCGGCCGCGCCGGACCTGAGCGGCCCCATTAAGGGGCCGTGGTTGCTACACGCGGGGGCAGTGCCCCCCACTTCCGAAACGGCTCGGCCCTTCGGTCGAGCCCCTGGCAAGCACGCCTGCGCGCCGCGCGCCGGGTGGCTAACCTGGCCGGCCCACCAGACCGGACCGCCAGGCTAGGCCGGTCCACGCCCAAGCGGGCCGGACCCAGACCCGGTTCGGGTCTACCCGGTTCGGGCCGACCTTGGGGGTATCTGGCCGGGTCGGACCGGGCCCGAACCCCTTAATACTGAACCTCTTCCGGTCGGTTTCCCATAACATGAGCTACGGGCCTCCGATCGATGCACCATCAGTTGCGATGAGATCCTTGGATCGAGATGGTCGTTTCGGTATATCGGACTCAAGGTTTCGGAGAACTTTGGGTTCGGCCGAGTTGGTTCGTACATGAAACCAATCGGGACCTCGGAGTGGAAATGCTTATATCTTGAGCTCCGGACATCCAATTGACGTGTCGTCGACTTTTTTGGATTCCACATGAGGAGACAGAACTTTGGCATACTTCTCCTGAGGTTTGGATGGAGTTGGAGTATGGCTAGGTTGGATTTTACCTGAAATCCAACTGGGCCCCTGGAACGGAAAAGCTGATATCTTACAGACCGGACGTCCGTTTGACGAACCGTCAGCGGCGTTGGTGATCACGTTGAGAAATGGTACCTATGAGTATACCCTTTGAGAGTTTGGGGTACAGTTGAGATACGGCCTGGTTGGTTCACACATGAAACCAACCAGGCCCCTGGGACGAAAAGGTTAATAACTCACAGACCGGGCATCCGATTGAGGCATCATCTATTGCATAGAGACCCCTATGACGAGGCGTTCTGTTGAGATACTTCTTCGTGGGACTTGTGTTACTTGGAGTATCGACCTGTAGCTCGTAGAGCGAACCCTCCCGGAGACGAGCATATAGAGTACGGAGACCGTGAAGCTGGCTGTGACCGATGACTGCTTGTCCGATTCGATTCGGAGTGACTAGCATAGCCCAGTGGGGAGCACTACTTTGTGAGGTGGAAGACCCATGGCGGAGGAGCACTACTTTTTGAGGTGGCAGACCTGCGGTACTCGACAGGAGGAGTACCTCTGTATGCTATGAGGGGGAGCACTACTGTGTGAGGTGGCATACCCATAGCGGTGGAGCACTACTGTGTGAGGTGGAAGACCCGCGGTACTCGATAGGAGGAGTACCTCAGCAGTCTTAGGTTAGTGAGCAGTACCTGGGAGTTGTGACAGGATCACTATACACTCTAGAGACAGGCTCATCAGCAGTTACAGTTTCGATAATGAAAATCCTGGTTTGAGCTGAGTCTATGACCATTGTGTTTACCTCATGATTGAGTTGGGTCAATTGATAACTTAGGTATATGTATGGGCATAACCTAGGTAGTGGTTATCTGTTGATTTCTTAATATATATTTTTCCTCATGATTGAGATGGGTTACTTGATAACTTAGGTATATGTATGGGAATATACCTAAGTAGAGGTTATCTGTTGAGATTTTCTTTGTGGTTATCCATGTTGGATTTAGTGATACCTTGAGGGTCTTGGGGTCCCTACTAAGTATCGTTATACTCACCCCTGCATGGGCTATGCATGCACCTCATTGTGTTGGTTGCGGATGACGGGCAGTGCTGACGGAGGCCGAGTGTTCGAGGACTGGATGGTACCCAGAGGTGGACCTCGCAACGAGTCAGTATCAAGAGGTGGACTTCACGGTGAGACGATACTCAGAGGAGGTTGATGGGAAAGAGCGTTGTGGAGGTTATCTGTACCTACCCATCAGGTAGGATCTGTGGTGGACGACCCAGGAGCTGCGCTATCTGTACCTACCCTTCAGGTAGGATCCGAGGAGGACGACCCAGGAGCTTTTTCCTTTCTTCCAGCTTTTGTCTTTTCTGTTGTACTTTCGTTCAGTTGTAGTTGTACTTTCAGTTGTGTTTGTATTCTAGCCCATTTACTTTTCAGCACTTTCTTTTGTACATAGTGTTTTACTTCCGCTTGTACTCTGTGGTGTTTAGTTTGCTTTAATAAAGGAAATTCCTTCCCAGTTATCAGTATTTACGCCTTTGGTGCTAGTCGTCAGCCCCTGGCCTATGGAAGGCGGGCTTGGGGTAGTCACAGCACGGGCCCCGAGGATGGGTCATGACAAATTGGTATCAGAGGAGTCGGTTCTACCGCAAAACTAATAACTCTAATATTTTTCTTTCTATGAAGCGACAGTGTTAAGAGTACCGAGTGTGGTTTATAGTTTAGGGAGTCCACTGTTGGTGCGGGCGGCTAAAGTATCCATACACCAGGACCCTGACAACTGATGTCCAACTTTGTGCACGAAAACACTGATTGCGTGTGTGTTTCCAGAAGTTTTTAAAAGTTATCTCAAACCAGGTCAGCTCACCAGGTATAAATCGTTTGACGGTGTCATGTTTGTTTATTTCAGGATGCCTCCCCGTGGACGACCAGCTAGATCCCCGAGAGTTGTTTGTACTGACAGCCCGCTGAGCGACATGGCCTCAGTACAGGGCCCTATCCCAGTTGAGGCACCAGCGGTACTACTACCCATTGGGCCACCGATGCCACCATCCCCAGCAACAGAGGGTGCACGTAGCTTGAGTGCACTGCACGAGTTCTAGCGCCAGAGGCCACCTAGGTTCAGGGGAGTGATGGACCCGCAGGCGGCTGAGGATTGGCTGGAGGCTATGGTGAGAGTCTTCAGGCTAGTGGGGACGCCAGAAAACTTCATGGTGATCCTTGCTACCATCCTTCTTCAGGCAGCAGCAGGCAGATGGTGGAGCCTGATGCTCCAGATGCATGATGAGGCGAAACTTCTTTGGGCAGACTTCGGGAGCCTGTTCCGGGTAGAGTTTGTACCAGCCACCCTTCGAGCGGTGCGTATACATGAGATACTTCAGCTACAGTAGGGCAGTAAGATAGTGGCACAGTATTCAGTGAAGTTCACAGACCTCTCGCGCTACTCCACAGATATGGTACAAGACCCGTTCTTCAGGGCCTGAACCTTCGAGCAGGGGCTCAGGCGAGAGATTAGAGCATCTGTTGTTTCTCACAGCATTCCAACAGAGACATGGGTGTTGGAGATATCCCTCTTAGTGGAGATTTTCCTTGCTAATAAATCTCCAGTAGTAGGACCCACCACTACCCGGCATGTGGCAGAGTCTTCTTTAGCAGGCAGTAGACAGATGACGCAGAGGTCCAAGAGGACCAAACCTACATGTGGTCGACCGCATGACTCAGGGTCGGTATTGTGAGGCACCAAGGGGAATTCCAGAGCCAGACCTGCTATGCATTGTTACTCTTGCGGTGGGATTGGTCACATGGCACATGACTGTCTGACCCGCCATGCAGATAACTAGCAGTTAAATGAAGAACCTCCCAGGCAGAGGCAGAGGTTCGATCAAGTTAGACCACTGGGAGATGGTCGTGCAGCTATAGGTGGAGGATGCTTCGAGGTGTTTCCACCACCACCACTAGGAGGTCCACCCCGACTACAGGGAATAGGTGGACATGGGAGAGCTCATCTTCAGGCAGCAGAAGCTTACGACTATGAAGCTTCGGAGGCGAGTGGACAGGAGAAGAACTAGTGGTTTCCTTTTATTCTTTGTATATCTAGTTCCATGTTGTTTTTGTTGTTACATTTATTTCTTTGTACCATGAGCTGCAATAATATAAATACACTTACCTTTGTGACATTTGCTTCCTTCCTTTTTGAGTACTAAGAGGTTCCGGTTTAAACTGTTGACTTGACCCTCACTTTCGAGATTCCTCCTGAAAGAGACCCAATGACCTCACGCTGATTCTGACAGTGTGACTCGACCCTTAGAGGTGAGAGTGACGGTTGGATCTCTTGTTAGTAACATCGAGGCCTTACGACATTGTCCATGGCATGAATACATCATTCATGTCCGGATTGACTGTATTAGGCAAAGAACGTGGTTCATCCAGGGGATGAGACTGGATTTCTCTTATCGGAAAAGAAGAAATCTTAGCAGCACTTGTGGGACCAGAGAAGGTCCAGGTAATCCAAGAACGGATGAGGATATCTCAGAGCCGACAGAAGCCTTATGCTGATAGGAGGCAGAGACCACTAGAGTTCGAGGATGGCGACTACATTTTCTTACGGGTCTCACCTCGATGTGGAATTAAGGAGACGTGGACGAGGCGTCAAGTTATCTCTGAGGATCAATTGACGTTTCTAGGTCCTCAGAAGGGTAGTAGAGGTGGTTTACTGCTTGACTCATCCACCTCAGTTGTACCGGGTGCACGATGACTTCCATGTATCTCAACTGAGGAGATACGTGCTCGACCCTTCGCATATCATCGACCATGGAAAGCTGGACTTGGGCGATGGGGTGACTTTCTCGGAGGTTCTAGTGGGGACCGAGGATCGACAGGAGCAGATCCTATGAGGATGATCGATTCCTCGGGTGCACATTCTTTGGCAGTACGGGAATCTCCAGGTAAGCACTTGGGAGCGGGAGGCTCATATGCGTGCTCAGTACCCACTTTTGTTTCTCTAGTTTTTTATGTATATTTATGGGGACGTAAATCCCTATGGTTAGAGTGATGTAAAGACCGGTAAAATTCAAGGGAATGTTTTTCTAAATTTTATTTGGGATTTTACAAGAACACAGTTTCTGACGGTACCTGATTCTGAGGCCCAATGTGCCCAGAATCAATTTCCAAAGTTTAGCTCGGTTACGTTCAGTGAACGAATGAGCGGGTTTTTCTAACTTTTAAACTGGTGCTCGGAATCGAATTCTGAGGGCACCGATGGAATCACAGTGATGGTTTTTGCTTATAAACACCTTTTCCGGAGTTGCGTTTACTCAGGTGTGGTTTTTATTTTTTGGGGTTAAGTTAAGAAATAAAATAAAAGTGTTGCGACACATTATTTTATTTCACTTAAAGCGGCTTAACCTAAGTTAAGAGGATAAGGTGGGACCCACCATATCCTACCCACTTGGTAGGATATTTGTGAGGTGGGGCCCGCACGAGCCCCTCCGTTTCTTTCCTTCTAAGTAACGCACCCACAACCCCATTTTTAATGAAATTCAAACCTTACAATTTTTTTTGGTTAAGAAACACCTCATTAAATTGGGCGGTTAAATCGTTACAATTAATTCATTGAATTAATTGTTCGTTTCTTATCTTTTAAATTTCAAATTCTTATGTTGATAATAAAATAAGGGATGGACTTATTTTATTATGGTTGGGTTTGTGTTGTGTTAAGATTTTGGGATAAAAAGAGAATATTCTTCGTTCTTCGACGAAGAATGTGAAGAACGCACCTCCGCCAATGAAGAACGCCAACCTCCGACAGCGGACGACAGTGAGAGATGCCTTCCTCAAGTATCACCTAATGCCAACGACTTTCCTTCCGCGGCAAACCTTTTCTTCCACGATGATCCTCTTCTTCCGCAGTGATCCTCTCCTTCGGTGACGGTTAATTCCGCGATGAACGCTCGTTCAACGACCACGTTGAGGTAGGGATTTATTTTATTTTTTAGTTCATGAAATCTTCCGTCGCTTTCTCCTTTTCTTTGAACCACCTATTATCGTGATAACAGGAGGAGGTCGGACCGCACGAACACGGCCGACACTCCTACCCTTTCTGGTTGTTGATATTGTTGCGGCGAGCAAGGAAACGCGGTGCCGAAGCACCACGCAGAATTTTGATAAGGAAAGGGGGAGAAGCGCGGCGCCGTCGCGCCGCGCCGTTGAAGATGAACTGAAGACGCTACGCCATCGCGCTGCGCCTTTGAAAATGAACCGAAGATACAGCGTCGTCGCGTCGACCAGATAACTACTAAAGCACCGCGGCTGGAGCGGGGCCGCGGCGAAGGGATGCGGCGCCGTCGTGCCGCGCTGGACGAACCAAGGTCGCGGCCGGTACCGGGCCACCGGCATCGGAGCAAGGGGACCGGCCTAGCCGGTCCCGTGGCGGCAGAAGCCGGTCAACTAGAGCGGGCCAGCCAGACCGTGGAAGAACCGGGGGTTCGAAACCCTTGGTCGTGCCGGACGTGAGTGGCCCCGTTAAGGGGCCGCAGTTGCTACACGTGGAGGCAGCGCCCCCCACTTCTGAAATGGCTCGGCTGTTCGGCCGATCCCCTGGCTAGCGTGCCAGCGCGCCGCGCGCCGGGCCGCTGCCCTGGCTAGCCCACCAGACCGGACCGCCAGGCCGGGCCGGGCATCGCCCAAGCAGACCGGACCCGGACCCGTTTCGGGTCGACCCGGTTTGGTCTGACCTTGGGGGTATCGGGCCGGGTCGGACTGGGTCCGAACTCCTTAATAACGAACCTCTTCGGGTCGGTTGCCCATAACATGAGCTACGGGCCTCCGATCAACGCACTGTCAGTTGTGATGAGATCCTTGTATCGAGACGGTCATTTCGGTATATCGCACTCAAGGTTTCGGAGAACTCTGTGTTCAGCCAGGTTGGTTCGTACATGTAACCAACCGGACCCTCGGAGCGGAAACGCTTATATCTTGAGCTCCGAACGTCCGATTGACGTGTTTTCGACTTTTTTGGATTCCTCTTGGGGAGAAGGAACTTTTGGCATACTTCGCCCGAGGTTTGGACACAGTTGGAGTATCGCCGGGTTGGATTGTACCCGAAATCCAACCGGGCCCCTGGAACGGAAAATCTGATATCATACAGACCGGACGTCTGTTTGACGAACCGTCAACGGCGTTGGTGATCACGTTGAGAAATGGTCCCTATGAGTATACCCTTTGAGAGTTCGGGGTACAGTTGAGATATGGCCGGGTTGGTTCGCACATGAAACCAACTGGGCCCCTGGGACGAAATGGCTAATAACTCACAGACCAGGCGTCTGATTGATGCGCTGTCGGTTGCATTGAGACCCCTATGATGAGGCGGTCCTTTGAGATACTTCTTAGTGGGACTTGTGATACTTGGAGTATCGACCTGTAGCTCATGGAGCGAACCCTCCTGGAGACGAGCATACAGAGTACGGAGACCGTGTAGCTGGCTATGACCGATGACTAGTTGTCCGATTCGATTCGGAGTGACTAGCATAGCCTAGTGGGGAGCACTACATTTTGAGGTGGCAGACCCATGGCGGAGGAGAACTACTTTGTGAGGTGGCAGACCCGCGGCACTCGACAGGAGGAGTACCTCTGTAGGCTATGAGTGGGAGCACTACTGTGTGAGGTGGCAGACCCATAGCGGTGGAGCACTACTATGTGAGGTGGTAGAACCACGGTACTCGACAGGAGGAGTACCTCAACAGTCTTACGTTAGTGAGAAGTACCTAGGAGTTGTGACAAGATCACTGTACACTCCAGAGACAGGCTCATCAGCATTTACAGTTTCGATAATGAAAATCCTGGTTTGAGCTGAGTCTATGACATTTGTGTTTACCTTATGATTGAGATGGGTAACTTGATAACTTAGGTATATATATGGGCATATACCTGGGTAGTGGTTATCCGTTGATTTCTTAATCTTTTTGTTTCCTCATGATTGAGATGGGTTACTTGATAACTTAGGTATATGTATGGGCATATACCTAAGTAGAGGTTATCTGTTGAGATCTTCTTTTTGGTTATCCTTGTTGGATTTAGTGAGACCTTGAGGGTCTCGGGGTCCCTACTGAGTATCGTTATACTCACCCCTGCACGGGCTATGCCCGCACCTCGTTGTGTTGGTTGCAGACGACGGGGAGTGCTGACAGAGGCCGAGTGTTCGAGGACTGGACGGTACCCGGAGGTGGACCTCGCGACGAGTCAGTATCAGGAGGTGGACTTCACGGTGAGACGATACTCGGAGGATGTTGACGGGAAAGAGCGTTGTGGAGGCTATTTGTACCTACCCTTCAGGTAGGATCCGTGGTGGATGACCCAGGAGTTGCGCTGTCTGTACCTACCCTTCAGGTAGGATCCGAGGAGGAGGACCCAGGAGTTGCTTCCTTTCTTCCATCTTTTTTCTTTTATATTGTACTTTCGTTCAGTTGTAGTTGTACTTTCAGTTGGGTTTGTATTCTGGCCCATTTACTTTTCAACACTTTATTTTGTACTTAGTGTTTTACTTCCGCTTGTACTCTGTAGTGTTTAGTTTACTTTTATAAAGGCAATGTCTTCCTAGTTATCGGGGTTTATGCCTTTTGTGCTAGTCACCATCCCCTAGCCTATGGAAGGCGGGCTTGGGGTAGTCACGGCACGGGCCCTGAGGACGGGTCGTGACATAATCTCAATAAATAAATAAGGAACAAAGTTCATATAGTAATAAATTATTTGGATCTGATTAGATTATTCTGAATTTTTACTATGGGATATCGATGATGAAAGGTAAAATTATTTTTAATTCAACCCTTATGCATGTTTTGTTTGATATGGGTGCATCCCATTATTTATGGCCTCTCATGCTGTTGATCTTTTGGGATATGATTTTTAGATGATTACTTATATTTTGAAACATTGAACACCACTTGGTTAAAGAGTATATTGAGTCATTATGTGTAGATCATGTTATATACCTTTTGGTGGAGATGAATTGATATAGGGTTTCATAATACTTATCATGGATGTCCATGACATAATCCAGGGTATGGATTGGTTGAAAATGGTCAAGTTGGACATCAAATTTTATACCAAAAGGGTAATTTAATATTGTTGATGGCATGAAGCAACTATTTTGAGGAGATCATAATGTAATGGTTTTTACAATGATCTTGTTAGAAGCAGAAAATGGATGGACCTAATTTTAGTTGGAAGTGTTGACATTTGTATTGTTAGAAGAGATCCACCATATCCATTTTCCAGTGGTTTGTTATGAATTTATAAATGTATCTCATTATAATTTTTTAGGGTTTACAATCATAAGTGAAGTTGGGATTTTGATTGATCTCCTTATATAGAATAGTCATATTTCTCTATCATCATACCATATGACGCCAACAGTATTAAGAGAACTGAAATTGCAGTTTGTAGATCTAAAAATAAAAGGTATTTTTGGCCTTGCACCACTTTTGTTGTTCAAAAAGGTGGATGGAATTATAAGTATTAGTTTCAATCATCATAATCATAACCAGGTTATGATAAATAATTTGTATCCACTTCCATGCATTGATGATATTTTCCATGAAATTAGGGGATCCTAGTAATTATCTAAAATTGACATGAAATGAGGATATCACCAATAGTGTGTTCAGAATGAGGATATTCTAAAGACAACATTCAGGAGTAGATACAACCTTTATGAGTACATGGTAATGACTTTATGTCTTAATAATGCTCCAAATATCTTTATATCATTGATAAATAAAATATTTTGTGGTATCAGGATTCTTGTGTTGTGTTGTTTTTGGAATAAATATTGGTGTATTCAAATAAAATTTATGAGCATGAGAGAGACTTGGAAACCATGTTGGGAATCTTTTTGGATCATCATATGTATTCCAATTTATCAATGTATTATTTTTGGATAAATGTGGTATGTTTCTTTTCCTCATGTAATCTCATAAATAGGTGCTTATATGGATCAAAAAATCATAGAGACTATTATCTCTTGTTAATCACTAAATAATGTATTTAAGATACATAGTTTCTCATGTCTTGCTGTTTATTTCCAACACTTTTTTCAAGACTTTTCAAGTCTAGCTTTACCTATGATTTCCTTGATAAAGAAAAAATTACCATTACAATGGAATGATTAATGTTAGAGTTATTTTCATTGTAATAACATTGTTTTAAATTATCACCGGTATTGATATTACCAAAATCAAGACAAAGGTACATGGTGTATTTAGGTTCATTGAGAACAAGGTTTTGATATTTTCTCATATAGGGAGACCATGTTAATTCTTATAGATCAAGGATTTTATTGATGTAGGAGAAGATCTACCTCCACATGGTTTAATGTTATATGTATAGTTTATGATTTAAAACAATGACCTATTACCACTTTAGTGAAAAATTTACTTTATTTATCGATCATTAGATCTTGAATCATATTTTCTCACAAAGATATCTGAAGCATTGATGATGAGGATGAATAAATTATCTCTAAATGTTAGTATTTTACATTATTAATACTTTGGGTAATAGATATTATGTGGAACATGCATTAATCCCAAATTCATATTAATAATTGGTCAAAGATGCATCAGATCAGTGGTAGTTGATGAAAGTAATAGAATATATGTAATTTTATTTTGAATACAATGGTACCACAGTGGTTTTATTTCAATTTTAGATGGTTTGTGATTTGGTAAATATTTTGAAAAAGGTATAGACATCGGATTCAAAATGAATCGTGAGTGGGTAAAAACTGAAGGATGGGGATACCTTTGGGGGATGGAGGTTGGACAGAGATTCTATTTTGTGGTTTAGAAATTACATGCTTGTATATGTGTCTTATTAGAAACAACTTCTTCATGTTTACCAACATTCAAGATGGGATACTCATCCTAGAAAATATGATACATACCTAGAATTAAAATAATATTTTTTTTGGGTCATTATAGAAAAGAAGGTAGTTGATTTTTGTTCTATTTTCTAAACATTTCATCGGGTTTTGGAAAAACAACAACAATGAGTAGGTATGTTTAATTATATACCAATTATTGTTTCGAAATGGGAAAAGATAGTAAGGAATTTTGTGAAACGTCTCTCAAAAAATGTTCTAATGAATGATTCCATATGGATGATAGTTGATCTCCACAAAATGTCAGTACATTTCAACCCTATTCATGAACCAAATATGGTTGAGGAATTTTCAAAACTCTATATCATGAAGTGGTTAGAGGCATTTAATAGTGGTTTAAATAGTATGAGTCAAAGAACTAAGGCTAAAATATCATTTTTGGAAATCATTACAGCAAGCCCATGGGACTAAGTTAACTAAGAGTATGTCTTACCATACTCAGATGAATGGAAAGTCTAAAAGTATAATACAAGCATTTTAACTACAAGTTATAATCATGAAAAATGTATTTTTAGGGGTCATGGGAAGAGAATGCAGTCTTACTAGATTTCTCATATAAAATATTTTATCAATAATTGATACATATGGATCCCATTCAATCATTTTATGTGTATAATTTTCATTCTAAACATTGATGTGTGGAAAAAGGTTAGAATTTATTGGTCGTAATGAGTCTTGTCCAAGATACAGTGAAAAATATTAACTTGATCATAAAATGGGGTGCATATCTCTCATATTTATCATATATCATATGTGGTCATCTCTAATGGATGTTTTCATTTAGGTGAGCGAGCAATTGGTCTTTAGAATCTCTATAATTATTGGGAATCATAATTTTGGAAATAATGGAATGTTAAATCCCCAATACATATGTGTTTTTCATGTACTTACATTTGTGGGTGATGTAGAATATCGGCTTGATTTTCCCCCACAATTTAGTGTAGTTCATCATGTGTTTCATTTATCTCAGTAGAAATAGTACCATCTTGATTCTAACCACGTGATTAAATGTGATGACATTGACCTAAATCTAGATGAAACATTGTTTCATGCACCTGTTTTTGTTGCGGATAGGTAAGAGAAATCCCTTTGTAGAAAAATAATTGGTCTAGTATGGGATTTTTGGAAACATGGTCAGATTTATGAAGAAACATAGGAACGATGGAATGAATTGATCAATAAAAATATAGAACACCTTCAGAGAGCTAATGGTTTTATACAATCTGATGATATGAGGAGAAATGGTGGGAGAATATAAAACCCTCAATTTCATATAAGAATATATCCAAGGTGAAAATTTCTTGGTTTGACTACAGTTAGTGTAAATGGTCAACTTCATATAAGAATATATCCAAGGTGAAACATGGGGCTTCTGGAAAGGCCAACAATTATCTTTAGGGTGCATCCAGACCATGTTTCCACCCTAACGAAATAGTAAATAGAGTAGAAGAGGAATTTTTAATGATTAGTGCATTGTTTTTCTAACCATGCATTCCAAATGTGTGAGGTGATATTTGAGGAAGAGGATAGTGCACTATTAGCTCTGGGTTTTCCTAACTGTTTGACTAATCATGCATGGATGAAAATTAAGATTCTAAAAATGTTTACCTCCCTTGTTTTAACTATATTCCACTAATGTTTCACTATTTTTTCTTTATTCATTTTTTATTCCTTCCAATGGTTTTAGAGTCTCCCCCGTTGATCCTAAAATAGTACAATGACTTCTAATGGTATGTTGATGCATGATTAATATGAGGATACTTTTTTTAAGGTTTTCCCTAGATTTATTTCCCTTCATTTCATCATATTCTGTGATATATTCCATTTTAAATAGATATATGTTTTTTTATTCCAATCATGATGATATATTTGTTTATATTATTCAATTATATCTAATGTGGGTTTTTAGATATTCATCTTGGTTTTTTGGAATCTTCATTTAATTCTTTATTTCTCCCATAATTTTAAAGTTATGTGGCTTCACTCTCCAATCCTATTCATAGATTTTGGAGGAAACATTTTAATTTGATTGTTTTTATATAAATTAATAGTGAAATGTTCGATAAATTTATGATTAAATCCTTATTTTGTGATATTTTATGGAATTGTGAAAGTCCATTGTTTTCGTGGAATGTGAAAATGGTAAAATTATTTTAATATTATGTTTTTAAAATGGATATTTGGTTTTGATGCATAGAAAAGTGTTTTCAATTAAAAGGCATTTTTATTGAAATGTGTTTCCAATGATTTAATTGGTTTTGGTTGGCTTAATTGGTTCTGAGTGATTTGAATCTGATGATTAATGGTTGTGAAGTACCACAATCAATGGGAACTATTTTAGATATAAATTTCCACCATAAATGGTAATCATAAAGAATGTGTGGTTGAGTTTTTTTGGGGTCTATTTGAAATGGAATTGGTTATGAAAAAATGGGATTAAGAACTAGATAAATTAATTGTTTAGTAACATTCCTTGAAAATTTGTTTTGGTTTGAGAAAATAAATTTCTATTGATGTTATTTTATATTTTTATATCAACTATTTTCAATTATTTTACATAAATGTGCTAACATGTTCTATCCTGGTGTCATGAGTTGGGAAGTCATTTATAAAAATCCTAATAAGTTTCATTACTCCCAATTTCATTGGAACATTAATGTTTTGTAGATATTGTTATCTAATAATAGGTAAATGAAATGTATCTCATTTCCTTAGTGGTGCCTTGTGATAATTAGGTTTTACTGTTGATTTGGAATATGGATAATGTTAGGCTCATAGGGATTATTTTTATAGTGTTTTATTTTGTTGTTTTGGTCTTCCCCTTTGTACATTTATGTTAGCATTCTTATATTTTGTTACTCTACTGTAGTTTGGTTTTGAAAGCAATGTAATTGCATTGATTTATATAACATTGTTATCATGCATCCTTTAGTGTATATGTTGTTATGGTGGGATTTTTTGGTATGTTTTTTTATCAAAGGTAAAACATTCCCCAAATTTAATAGATTCCCTTAGAATTTATTTCTATTCTTTTACAACATGGGGATGTTTCTTAATCCCATGTAGTAATTCTACCTTAACACAATACATTGAGGTGGGTGAGATGTTACAATTTCTGTCATAGGCAAATATTTGAATTTAAAAAAAAGTATTACTATATTGGGGAACATGAATCAATTTATGTCCAATGACCTTTCACATATGAAGAAGCAGTAAGATAACAAACATGGTTCAATAATTATAGACCACGTCATTTGATATTTTCTTCGATCATTAAATAGGAGAACTAATTCATTTGTAATTTCACAATGGATCCTATCCCCAAAGAATATATTTTAATCATTTTATAAAATTGAAGGAGATAATTTTGTCAATGATATTTATAATCAAAATGGACATTCTAATTAATTGTGTTCATTAATCTTGAACTCTAATTAGATGGACGAAATGGATAGTGTCGAGTGGAAAACTATAAAAAAAATTCCAAAAACATTATTTCATTATGACCAATGAGATGATGTGGAATGGAAATATCTCAATCCACAGAAAAATTAAAGGTGAATTGTCACTGAATATGCTACAAACATTATAAGACTGTAAACATATATTTCATTTTTCATATAAAATACATGAATTGAGATTTAATTATTATTTCATTTGATAAAACCTACTTATCATAGGAAATGAGTCTATTTTGAATTTTAATAATAAGATTATATATTAAAATGTTCCACAATGATAGGAAAATAATTATATGATTCTTATTTTTTCATTTGAAATAATGAAAATAAGGAAATTCATTAGTGTTATAGAAAAATGTTATATGTATAAGGAGAGTAAGGGAATTGTGAAATTACCAACATGTAATAGTTTTTAAATGAATCACATGAAATAATTATGGAATTGAATATTATATTTCTTTAAAATAATTATAATTACTATCTTACTCATGAATGTAAGGATTATGAAGAATCCCCTAATGTCCAGTTCATCAACTATTAGGATAAGAGAAAATATTATAATGAATTTCCTAAGATTCATTAGAATTAACCTCGTTAAATACAAATCAAGAATGGACAATATTATTTAACCTCTACACTAAGGATTAAATATCCATATATCATCATTATTGTTACATTGATTATTAACTAAATGTTAGCTAATTATTTTATTGAATATACACACTCCCTTATATATTAAATGATAGTTTAAAACATAAAACCACCCTGAAAACATTTAGTAATTTTTTGTTAATCAAGACACCAAGTGGTATTCCTATTGAAGAAATTTTATATAGAGAAATAACTATTAATATGTACATATATATATTCCTTAGTTATAGACATGATTTTCAGAACTTTTATTGAGTTTGAAATAATCCTCAGTATTGACATAACCTGGGATAAACATGCAAACATATTTCATTATTCTTGTGGAAAAAATTATATAATACACAATAATTCATTCAAAAAACCCATAAAATAATAAAGCCTTTGATTACTAGAAACAGAAAGAAATATTTCATATATGATATTAAATATCTCCAATAGATTTATTCTCTCAATAAAATCATCATAAAATTATCTTACTTAAAACCTCTATTCAGACCTATGGAAATAAGAAAATATGAAATGGTGAGATCAGATACTAAGTGAGGGTAAAATTTGGATATACAAATTTATGATCAAATGTATGTATAAACTAATGGAAAGGGTATGATATTAATATCATTAATTAATAAGTTATTACAAAATAAGGCATAGATAAAAAATCATATGTTGTTGTATAATGATTTAGAATTTCAAAATTGACAATTATTAATATTAACAAATAATTATTAATAAATAATGGGTCTAAATGTCATATCTTAAGAATAAATACATGTCATTTAATGTTTTCACAATTACATGAAAAAAACAATTAATTATTGAATGATAACTACCAGTACCATCATAAAAATTTAGAAAAACTCTTATAGTGGATTAGGTTCACTCCCTGACCTCTTATTGTCCATTAAGGAGTTCACACCCCATCGTCAAAATATTATCTCATTATTTAAAGGTCATTACTAAATTCTTTTAGAGAATTAATGGAACCCCACATCAGTTGATTAAAATCATATAGATTGTTTCCACATGATCATAGAAGCATTCAACAATTAATCAAAACATGACCCATAGAAAAGAAATATGTCTCATAAATATTTGAATTTCACATTATAATAAACCATACATAGGCATAATTTTGATGAAATATTTGCTTCTAATACTTAATAAATTATTAATAACATTAATGGATATTGACATGGATTAAAAATACCATTAAAATGTCATCTGATACTTTCATTGAAGACATGAAAAATACTATTTATTTTGATAATATTTTAATTAAAAATTATTATAATATTTATAAAAATATTTCTCATGAAAATAATCATGAATTCTTCTTATGAAATATTCATTTAAAATACTATTAACGATTATTGGAATACCTATTCATAAATCCAATAAAAAACAATGATTAGTTCAACAATATTTGTAAAAATTCATAAATCAATACATCAGTACACATGTAAATAAATTTAAAAAATATAATTTAAATTTAAATATGGATTAAAATGACTAAAAATACTCATTTTGTTAGAGAAAATAAAATTCTTGATAAATTTGTAAAGAACATAGACATCTTTAAAAATGTTCTTCGACCAAAGAGTTATTAAGTTTATCTTTTATTTAAAAATTATTCCTAATTGTTTTATACAAATAGATAAGATCATGATTGAAAAGAAAGAAAACCATAAAATAAATAGAATATATGAAAATATAAGAGTTTTTAGAAATAAAGATCATATAATTTCCCAAATATAGATTCAAGCATAAACAATTCAAATTAAAAAAAGAGACAACAACATAAATCTTATAGTAGGTCCTAACATTACTTATTTAAACTCTTATGTTCCAACATAATAAATTTTTATTTATTATACATTAATAATATGAACGTATTAACATTTACCTTAAAATAAATTAGTACATTTTTATTTAAAATTATTCATTACTTATAAATTATTTATTAAAATCAAAAATCAAATGTTACCTGTTTTGTTTCCCATACATGTTTTGGTTTTATGATTATATCCCTTGAACCATAGTCATGGACTAATCATCTAAATATTATTAATATTTTAATGATTATAATATTTATAAATTATATAAACTTTTATGAACATTTATATATGTTTGTGATGAAAATTGAATTATAACACGTGGTGGATATGATAGCTTATATGTATGCCTGAGTGGTGTTTACATATTTCAATGGATGGAATGAAATAAATGTAAATAATAACCTCTTTTTATAGAGTTATAATTATATAAATATTATCTTATATATTAATTATATATAAATATTACAATAAATAGTGAAATACATCAAAAAGTAAACAAATCACATTATGTATGTGGTATTACCCATATACAAAATAATGATGTTAGTACTTCTCCTATTTTTGAAATGGGGTATAATATTATTTTACCAATAATAAAGAAAATTACTTTGAGTAGTGGTAATATTTTTACTAGGATGTTAATTCTAAAAAAATATATATATTTTTATTCAAAAACCACCTTTTAAGGGAATATGGTAAAACATGAAAATAATATGTATCATAATATTTTTGATAGCATAATAAATTAAAAATTTGATCTAAAAAGATATATCATTTCGGATATATCAATATATGTAAACAGTATTTGATAAAGGTAAACTCCGAGTCTACATATTCATTTGTTATATGATTAATGTGATTGGCCATGTTTTCCTAGGTTTAATTATTCTTCTCCAGATCTATTTCCCCATGTTTAATCCTTATGACAATATCTTATCCTATTTCATAATTCAATTAATTTTCGATTAATTAAGTTCAACACCAATTTATATTTCAATAATTATATCATAATTATCATTTGAAGCAATGATATTGAAATGTTCCTCCATTATCTCATAATTACAATTTAGTAGAAGCAACAGATCAGCATCATCCTTCCTTGAATCCTTTTGGAAGCCATCAAAGGCCACAAGTTCCAACAACTAGTTATGAACCACTAACCTCCAATTTTTATGGTCCTCTGTCATATCACTAGCTACCTCAAACACATCACCTATTCGTGTTGATGGATCTCATGTAAGTCTACATTCCTGAACTACTCCTAGATTCATCCTTGCATCTGCCTCGATTTATATTAGTCTTCAAGATGATCTAGTCACCATGGGATTCAAAAGTATGGAGTAGTCTTTGTATTGCTTAGTTTTTTTCCTTTTATCTGTTGGAATATTTCATGAAAAAATGATTCATTTTTTTCCATTCCATGATAAAATCCCAACATTCATTAAATATGGAAGATCCTTTGCATATTCTGAATATTGTCGACTATTTAATTCTTCAAAACAAATCTTCATGTCCCCCTAGATAATTGACCTAGTATACTTTCTTTTTTCTTGAGGAATAAAAGTGTTCCTACCATCGTTGTCAAAATCCCCTTCCTTATTTACATTCAATAAGGTAAAAAAAAATTGAAGCTAAATCAATGTTTAGGGATCACATAATCCATAAGATCCCTATACATGAGGAGCTATAACATTTAACTTAGGGGAAGCTGGTAATGAGAGAAAATATCCTTGAATGGCCTTTTGAATTGGGATGGTGTATCCACATGGCCAACATCTCAAACCAACCCTTTTATAAAACCATTAAACTTGAAAAATTCTATAATAGTTTTGGACAGAATATAATAATGTGTCCCTATTTCTCTTGACATATTCAATATTGGGTTGAGGCTATCCAAAACACTTCTCATGAGGTCAAAACATCATCTACCCTCATGTTATAATTCAATGGTCTCACCTATATCTAGTGATGGATTTTATTGTATGCTTCTCCTAAACCTAGAAGACCATATAATTGTACTTCCAGATGGTTGAATTTATCCCCTTTCTAAAAATTGGACTAATCAGGGCCCATCCTCCAACAAGATGAACAGATGGAATCCCACAACAGGTAATGAGCCTTATCCTTCAATCGAATATCCCATTCAATATCAACAAAAGTGAACTCCAAAAGATCCACTTAGGCATCTACATCAATGAAAATATGAGGATTTATATGATGTAACAGTGCTCAAGTATGTTAATACAATCAAATAAAAAGACCCCACATGTTACCAATTTTCCTATGTGTAAAAAATGAAACCAAAAGAGTTTATAAAATTCATTCTTTTCACACACTATTGTATTTAATCAATTTTATGTCCAAGTTGAAAAAAATATAAAAATGATAGATTATTTTATTGAATATTTTCTCTTTATATTTTACTAAAATAATTCAAAAATACTTATTAAATCAATTTATTATAATAGAACTTATTTCACCCATGAATGCATTTTTCTATAAAATCATCTCTTTTAACATTCAAATGACGTTATTTTCTGTACCAACAAATTAATAACTGGTTACTTAATTTAAAATAATTAAATAAAAATTTATAATATGTTTAATATTATAAATTAGAATATAAATAAAACATATTTAAATCTCTCAAACCAATGTTAAGTCATTCTATGTCTGATATAATGTTTGATGCACAACACTGAGAATAAAATAAAATGTGATATATTATAACATATATATTAAATTTTCAAGTATGATTATTAATAATAAAACTATGAAAACTATTTATAATGGACTTTATTAAAGAGAAATTATTGGTTAATTCATATGAAATAAATACATAGTTTTGATTAATTTCATTTTATGCTTTTAAAATAAGTTAACTATAAAAATGGATTAATTTCTCTTTCCGAAAGAAATTATATTTATTTTATAAATTTTTTTGAAATATCTTTTTATATTATGATAATTTTAAAATCATAATCTAAATTTTATATTATTGTTGATTTTTTGGTATTTTTCTACAAAATTATTATTTTTTACTAAATATTGAAAAATTTATATTATTCAAAAAAACTATCATTTCTATTCAAATAAAATTAAAATTTTGCCATTAATTTTTTATTAAGGAAAAATAATTATCATTAAATTATAAATTAAATAATTAACTTAATAATCATCATCATATTACATGATGTTTGAATAAATTCATTTTAGGGCATTAAAAAACATTTTATCTGTAAAACATTTTTATGCACATAATTTGTTTTTTCTTAATGAATAAAAATAATCTATATTTATTAATGGTTTTAATTAAATTTGTTTATTATAAATTAAATAAAATATTTTTGTTTAATTTTTTTGATTATACAATTCATGATGTGAATGAAACATTGGTTCTAGGTTTTAAAATGAACCTTTCAGAAATTGATATTCAATACCGTTCACACACATAATAAAAATTTATTTCTACCAATTATAGAACTATAATTTGATAGAAAGGTTTCAATATTTTTAAAAATAATTAAAAAATAATGATTTAATATCCATTTTTGATTCGCAAGAATAGTAAAAAGTTAAATATTTGTTATATCATTTACGGATGAAATCGGTTTATAGTGGTAAAAATTTATATAAAACTAATAAAAATCAAATTTTATGAAGTACGTTTGAACTTATATGTCCACATTATCAAAATATAATCAATATGGATCCACTCATCTAGGAAAGTGGCGTAAAAATATTTAAAACATTGAATATTTAGATTTGTGAACCCACCTCACGTATAAATGGGTACCTCATTCCCTATCATATTCACACGTATTGATCTATTATATCTACCAAAAAACAATTTCTCCCCATAATCCTTATACATGTTCTATAGGTTCTAAATTTCTCAAAATAAAAATCCAATGGTATTTATGTTGATTTCTAAATGGTATCTTTTAATGAAGAGGTAACCATTTTAACCGAACACTATCATTAAGATTCATTTACAACATTAAATTAAATACTAACCTATACAATATAATAACACCAATAAATCTAATATTATTGTGTATAATTAAGTATATTGAATAAAAGTTATCCATCTCCATCTCTATCAAATAATTATCAAAACAATCCCTACTTTATTTAGAGGACTACCATCTCACAAACTATTTGAATTTTTTCCGATCACCACCTCCCATGTTTGGTTTATATTAGTTGATTGAAATAAATAACAAGATATTAATGAAATAAAATTCATTATAGAATTATAAAATAATACTTTCCACTTTTCCCCACATATGGTTTGAAAAATTATAATTCCTCTCATGCGTACATGTGTAGTACAACCTCTACAAAGAAATATTACATATATTTTATTTTCATAGTACATGGAAGAATATAAATATGTACATATATATATATATATTATTTTTATAACATGAATATAATTCTGGGTATGATGTAATAATAACATATTCAATAGAACCATTACATTGATAAGAAATCATTCATGATAAAAATAAGCAGTTAAGACCCGAAACAATGAAAGTAAGGACTTATTATTATAAAATGGGTGATAATATGGTATATGTGGATATTATATGATATTATAGACATATATATGGTTATATAATATGAATATAAATTATATAAATTTTTTATATTAGTAGTTAGAATAGTGTTGAACTCCTTAGAAGTTTGAGGAATGGTTTTCTGGACTCCATTTCTATTCATTGAGTAATATCACAACTTAATAGTCAATGTTATGCTATGAATATGTGAAAAATTACAAATTATTTTTTTATTATTTATTTTCACTTTTTCAGGTTGATCTAAATTATTTATGCATAATCAATTAATGGTTTACTTCTCAATCCTTTATATGATATTATTAAGGGATTTGATCTCAATATCTACTCTGTGCAATCATATTTCATATTATAGACCTATTTCCTTTTTAATGTGTAAATTAGCCCAATTTTTAAATATATAATAGATCTATATTTTATCCTTGTAACTAATGAATCAATTAATGTTTAATCAGTCAATATATTAAATTATTTTATATAAATGTTCCCAACTCTTCCATCCTAGTGTCATGAGTAGGGAGGTTATTTGAGAAAACCTACTGAGTTTTATACTCCCCTCAACATTGGAACATTGGTGATTTTGTAGATGGAATCTTCCAGGATAGGGGAAAAGTAACTTATCACTCATTTTTAGAACCACTTCAAGATACATGGATTGTTTGGTGGGATTGGAGAATCGATCTAGGGTATTATAGAGTCTTATGTTGTTCTTGATGGAATTATTTTATTATCCACTACTTATGATCATACATCATTGTTATTCAATTGATACACACTTTTAATGTGGTTTTATATGAATAATATAGTTGAGTTATCTTTATTTTAATCATGCACCATATAGTGACCCATTTGGTTATTTTTGTTTTGTTACTGGTTAATTCATAAATGATAAATCTCCCTCCACATGTATTTAAAGCCCTTTCGAATTTATTTCCAGCCTTTTTCATATTAGGGATGTCATATAAGGCCTAGTAATGTTTTGATGTATTATGAAGACAATTAGAATAAATGGATCATTAAAAATAGTAGCAACCTGTCCAGTCCTTTCCTAACATGTTATTTTCAGTGTTCTTGGTCTTGGAGTTAAAATTATTCTTATCTGTTCATTGGGATTCATTCTTAGAAAGGAATAGGATTCTCAAAACTTGAATTGTATCGAATTAAAGGACATATCTAACAATTTTATGTTAAACGTCATGTTATCAAGAATATGGGTAGATAAGTGTTTGAAGATGTCACGACCCGTCCTCGGGGCCCGTGCCGTGACTACCCCAAGCCCGCCTTCCAAAGGCCAGGGGCTGGCGACTAGCACCAAGGCGTAAATTCCCAGTAAACAGGGAAGGCATTGCCTTTATAAGTAACAACCACCACAGAGTCAGCAAGCGGAAAGTAAAGTGCAGAAAAGTAAAGGGGGCCGGAAATACAAGCCCAACTGTAAAGTACAACTGAAAAGTAAAGTACAGCAACTGAAGAAAAGACGGAGGCCTCGTGTCGTCCACTGGAAATCCCACCTGAAGGGTGGGTACAGATAGCCTCCAGGCTCGTCGGGTCCCACGTCCGCTCCGAGCACGTCCCGCCCAGTGGTCCACCTCCAGGTACCGTCCTGCTCCACGCCCAACCGTGATCAGCGCTGTCCGTCGTCTGCAACCAACACAACAAGGTGCGGGCATAGCCCGTGCAGGGGTGAGTACAAGCTACTCAGTAAGGACCCCGAGACCCCCGAAGGTCTCCCGAAATCCACAAAGGATATAGCACAAAAGAAAGATGCAATCACGAAGTAACATCTGACTCGACTTAGGTATATGCCCATACATATACCTAAGTCCCCAATTCTAGCTCTGCTCACGAGCTCAAGAACAACTCAATCCACAAAGGAAAGCAAGACTCAAATCCACAAGGAGAGTAAACAGTAAATCCACATAGGATAGTAACATAAGATTCAGCTCAACCAGGATTTTCATTATCAAAACCGTAAATGTTGAAGAGCCCCATATCTGAAGTGTACAATGGTCCTGTCACGACTCCGAGGTACTGCTCACTAACCTAAGACTGCTGAAGTACTCCTCCTGTCGAGTACCGCGGGTCTGCTGCCAACTACCGGGCGCTCCGTCCGCTGAGGGTCTGCTGCCAAATACCGGGCGCTCACCCAGATAGCCTACTGAGGTACTCCTCCTGTCGAGTACCGCGGGTTTGCCGCCAACTACCAGGCGCTCCGTCCGCCGTGGGTCTGCTGCCAACTATTGGGCGCTCCGTCCACTGGGCTAGTCGACTCACTCCAAGTCGAGTCGGTCAAGCAGTCGTCAGGTCTCAGTCATCTACACGGTCTCCATACTCCGCACGCACGTCTCCACCGTCGCGGGTCTGTCGCTACAACCAAGCGCACACACTCCGTAGAGTATCGCGGGTCCGCCGCTACAACCAAGCGCTCCACCGCCAAGGGTCTGCTGCTGCATCCAAGCGCACCACCACTGTCAAGTACCACGGGTCCGCCGCTACACCCAAGCGCTCCACCGCTCAAGGTAAAAAGAAGATTCAGCTCACACAGGTTCGGTAGCACTGTTCCACGTAGGATCGCTGAGTGCAGTAGTCGACGCAGTCCACTGAGGATCTCTTGCACAGTCGTCGCTGCAGTCCACGAAGGATCTCTGCTCTGCCGTCGTCGCAGTCCACGGAGGATCTCTGCTCTGTCGTCGTCGCAGTCCACGGAGGATCTCTGCTCTGTCGTCGTCGCAGTCCACGGAGGATCTCTGCTCTGTCGTCGTCGCAGTCCACGGAGGATCTCTGCTCTGTCGTCGAAGCCACAGCCAGCACTAGGGTTCCCGCACATAGCGAGCTCGTTTAGGAGGGTCCGCTCCACGAGCCGAGAGGCTGATACATCAACTGACACGTAGTCCGAAGTTGATGTATCCACAAGTTCCGTATCGACAACAGGATCTCAACGCAACAGACGGCGCGTCAATCGGACGCCCGGTCTGAGAGTTATTGGCATTTTCGTCCCAGGGGCCCGGTTGGTTTTTAGGGAAAAAACAACCCGACCGTACTCCGCCTGTATCCGATCCTCGGGCGGAGTATGCCAAAAGTTCCGTCTCACTTAGAGGAAACTACCATAGCTGACGGTACGTCGATCGGACGTCCGTAGCTCAAGTTATGAGCGTTTCCGCTCCGAGGGCCCGGTTGGTTTCGTGTACGAACCAACCCGGCCGAACCCAAAGTCTTCCGAAACCTTGAGTATAATATACCGAAACGACCGTCTCGATCCAAGGATCGTGTTCCCGCTGACGGCGGGTCGTTTGGAGGCACGAAGCTCAAGATACGGGCGTTTGAACGAAAACGTCCGAAGATGGGGGTACGGGCCCGGGCCGACCCGGCCCGACCCCCCCCCTGGGTCGGCCCGAAACGGGTCGACCCGGACCGGGTCGGGCCGGCTCGGCCGGCGCGGCTTGGCCAGCCGCGCGGGTGGAAGGCCGCGGGCGCAGCCCGCGGTCGAGGGAGCCGCGGCCCGCGTGCGGGCCGCGCGGGTGGTCAGCGGACGCGGCGCATTGCCGCGTCCCGACCGGGTGGACCGGACCCGCGGACCGCGGGTCCGCTGGCCGCCGCCGCGACTCAGCCGCGGCGGCCTGTCCGGCGGCACACCGGGGCGCCGCCGCCTCCGGCTGCCGGCGCCGCCGCCTCCTTCCGCGGGCCGCCGGAGTTGCTCCGGTGGCCCGTTTTGCCTCCCGTCTGCGCCATTGCTCCTCCCGGGGGCCGATCTTCACTGCGGGATCGACAGATCGCCCCTGCCGCGCGGTTCGTCGTCGTCCACCATATCCGCACAACAAAAGAGATCGGCGGAGGGTTGCCGGGTCTTGTTCGTTAGATCCGCACCCTCCGCGTTAGTCATAATCATCGGGAGGAAAGGCTACAACAATTTTTAGTCAAAGATAAAAATTGTTCACTCCTTTTCTTTTAAACGGCATTTCAATTTTTAATTAATTGAAATTATTCATGCCGGTTCTTTATTTAAAAGAAATAAGAACACGGGAATGAATCATCAAGGAAAATAAACCCCTACCTCGCAGCTGTCGTTGCCGAACGGGGGATCGTCGCGGGATTGCTCGTCGCGGATGAAGGGGTTCGTCGCGTCGTCGCGGTATCCGGCGTCGCGTCGCCAATCTCCGGATCAAGATCAAACGGATTTAATTAATTTAAATCCGTTGATATCGAATTATAAAAAGGGGAGAATTTAGAAGTTTCGATTCTCACCTTTAACCGCCGATCGCAGGTCCGCCGCGGAAGAAGAGGCACCGAAGAAGAAGAAGAAGAAGAAGGTCGCGGAAAAGTTGTTGACGTCGCGGATCGTGCGTCGTCGAATTCCGGTTCCGGCGTTCTTCGCGTTCTTCGCGTTCTTCGCGTTCTTCGCGTTCTTCGCGTTCTTCGCGGGGAGATGAAGAAACAAGATCCTCACAAATCCTTTCAAAGGATTTTTAGGTTGGTCTTATTTTATAAACATGCCAACACACGAAACCGGTTAAGAAACGATCCATCAATTCGAAAGAAACGACCCATTTAATTCACGAAAGAAACAGTCCATTTAATTCACGAAATAAACCGCCCAATTAAATGGTCTGTTAAGAATTAAATAAAACGCGTCGGTTGACTTTTCAGTTACTTTGACGGGTTTTCGCGGGTGCGTTACTTAGCGAAAGAAACGGCGGGGCTCGTGCGGGCCCTGCCTCACAAATATCCTACCAAGAGGGTAGGATATTTCTGGATAGCATCCTATCCAGTTCAACTTAGTTCAAGCCGCCTTTAAGTGGCTTCAAGTGGCTTCCAAGCAGCTTAAGTGAAATAAAATAAAGTTGTCGCACAAATTTATTTTATTTCTGACTTAAAGCCGCAAAATTTAAAAACCACGTCTGAGCAAACGCAACTCCGAAAGAGGCGTTTCTAAGCAAATACCGGCGCTACGATTTCATCGGTGCCCTCAGAATTCGATTCCGGGCACCGGTTCAAAAGATTGAAAAACCCGCTCGTTCGTTCACTGAACGTACCCGAGCCAAACTTCGGAAATTGATTCCGGGCACACCGGGCCTCGGAATCAGGTGCCGTCTGAAGCTGCGCTCTTGTAAAATTCCAAAGAAAATTAAGAAAAAAAATTTCCTTGAAAATTGCGGGTCTTTACATTACTCCCACCTCAGGGCTTTACGTCCCCGTAAAGATACATCAAAAACTAGGGGAACAAATGGGGGTACTGAGCACGCATCTGAGCCTCCCGCTCCCAAGTGCTCTCCTGGAGGTTCCCGTGCTGCCATCTGACGCGCACAAGAGGAATCGACCGCCCACGTAGGACCCGCTCCTGTCGATCCTCGATCTCCACTGGGACCTCCGCAAAAGTCGCCCCATCGTCCACGTCCAGCTCCCCAAAGTCGATGATGTGCGTCGGGTCGTGCACGTATCTCCTCAGCTGAGACACGTGGAAGACGTCGTGCACCCGGTGCAACTGAGGTGGTAGAGCCAGGCGATAAGCCACCTCTCCTATCCTGCTGAGGACCTGGAATGGCCCGATGAAGCGTGGAGACAACTTGCCGCCTCGGCCAAATCTCCATAAACCACGTCGAGGTGAGACACGCAAAAAGACGTGGTCGCCATCCTCAAACTCTAGTGGCCTCCGCCTCCTGTCAGCATATGACTTCTGCCGGCTCTGAGCTGTCCTCATCCTCTCCTGGATGATCTGGACCTTCTCTGTCGTGGCCTGGACCATCACAGGTCCCACAAGAGCTGTAAGATTTCTTCTTTGCCGAAAAGAGAAATCCGGTCTCATCCCCTGGATGAACCACATTCTTTGCCTAAAACAGTCAATCCTAACATGGATGATACTAATCCATACCAAGGATGACGTCGTAAGGCCTCGACGCTACTACTAAGAGATTCAACCGTTACTCTCGCCTCCAAGGGTTGAGTCACACTGTCGGCATCAGTGTGTGGTAACTGGGTCTCCTCCAGTAGATGTCTCACAAGTGAGGGTCAAGTCAACAGCCAAAACTGGAATCTCCTAGTAACATCACGAAAGAGGACAGGAACGAAAATATCACAAGGGTATGCGTCTTTTATTATTGCAGCTCATATTACAAGACGCTACACAAAAGCAACAAGGAACCAGAAGTACAAAGGATGTATCCACTAGTTCTGCTCTTGTCCATCAGCTCCCAGGGCTCCATGATCGAAGGCCTCGGCTGCCTGAAGCTGAGCTCTCCCTTGCGGTCGGGGTGGACCTCCTGGCGGTGGTGGCGGTAGAGCCTCAAAGCGTCGTCCACCACCTGCTGCTCGGCCAGCTCCTCTACCTCGTCCATCTCCTCCCTGCAGACCGCCACGGTCGAACCTCTGCCTCTGCCTAGGTGGTTCCTCAACCGTCTGCTGCTCCCCTGCATGGCGGGTCGGGCAGTCACGAGCCATGTGACCAATTCCGCCACAGGAGTAGCACTGCCCACTCTCGACACGCCTGGCTCTGACTCCACCCCGGCTTCCCCGCACAACTGAGCCTGAGTCGTGCAGTCGGCCACTGGTAGGTATGGTCTGCCTGGAACCCTGAGTCATCTGTCGGCTACCTGCTACCGAAGACTCCGCTACGTGCCGCCCTGCAGTGGGTCTCTGTGCTGGTGTAGACTCAGCAAGGAAGCTCTCGATCAGAAGGGCCCGCTCTAGTACTCCTGCCTGAGTCGGTATGCTGAGGGAGATCAGCGATGCCCTGATCTCGTGTCTCAAACCCTGCTCGAAGGTCCGGGCCCGGAAGAAGGGGTCCCGTACCATGTCTGTCGAGTACCGAGAAAGGTCGGTGAACCTCGCCGCATACTGAGCGACCGTCATGCTGCCCTGCCGCAGCTGTAGAAGCTCCTGGATACGCACCGCACGAAGGGTGGCTGGGACGAACTCCGAGCGGAAGAGGCTCTCAAAGTCCGTCCAAAGAAGAGATGCCTCATCGTGCACCTGGAGCATCAAGCTCCACCATCGTCCTGCCGCCGCCTGCAGGAGGCTCGCTGCGAGAATCACCATGAGATCCGCTGGTGTCCTCACTAGCCTAAAGATTCGTACCACCGCCTCTAGCCAGTCCACGGCGGCCTGGGGGTCCGCCTCACCGCGAAACCTGGGCGGTCGCTGGCTCTGAAACTCATGCAGTGCCCTAAGGTGACGTGCATCGTCAGCGTCTGGTACTGGTAGCATCGGTAGCTCGGCGGGTAATGCTACCGCCGGCGCCACTGCTGGCAAAGGGCCCTACACCGAGGCCTCGTCGCTCGGTGGGCTGCCGTCGCGCCCTACACTCGGAACCCTAGCTGGCTGTCGTCGCGGGGCCATCCTGAAAAGGAGAACAAGAGCACCACAGTCAGAACAATATACCTGGTGAGCTGGCACAAGTAATCACAAGGAAAACCTGAGACTTTCATGAAGCAGATCAGCATACCCGGTGAGCTGACACAAGTAATCACAAAGAAGACTTGAAACACACACGCAATCAATGTTTTCATGCATTAAGTCGGAAATCAGGAGTCAGGGTCCTGGTGTACGGATACGTCGGCCGCCGCACCAACACTGGGCTCCCTGAACTGATAACCACACTCAATACACTAAACACTATTGCTTCATATGGAAAGAAAGGACGATCAGAGTCTGCGGTAGAACCGACCGCCTCTGATACCAATTTGTCACGACCCGTCCTCGGGGCCCGTGCCGTGACTACCCCAAGCCCGCCTTCCAAAGGCCAGGGGCTGGCGACTAGCACCAAGGCGTAAATTCCCAGTAAACAGGGAAGGAATTGCCTTTATAAGTAACAACCACCACAGAGTCAGCAAGCGGAAAGTAAAGTGCAGAAAAGTAAAGGGGGCCGGAAATACAAGCCCAACTGTAAAGTACAACTGAAAAGTAAAGTACAACAACTGAAGAAAAGACAGAGGCCTCGTGTCGTCCACTGGAAATCCCACCTGAAGGGTGGGTACAGATAGCCTCCAGGCTCGTCGGGTCCCATGTCCGCTCCGAGCACGTCCCGCCCAGTGGTCCACCTCCAGGTACCGTCCTGCTCCACGCCCAACCGTGATCAGCGCTGTCCGTCGTCTGCAACCAACACAACAAGGTGCGGGCATAGCCCGTGCAGGGGTGAGTACAAGCTACTCAGTAAGGACCCCGAGACCCCCGAAGGTCTCCCGAAATCCACAAAGGATATAGCACAAAAGAAAGATGCAATCACGAAGTAACATCTGACTCGACTTAGGTATATGCCCATACATATACCTAAGTCCCCAATTCTAGCTCTGCTCACGAGCTCAAGAACAACTCAATCCACAAAGGAAAGCAAGACTCAAATCCACAAGGAGAGTAAACAGTAAATCCACATAGGATAGTAACATAAGATTCAGCTCAACCAGGATTTTCATTATCGAAACCGTAAATGTTGAAGAGCCCCATATCTGAAGTGTACAATGGTCCTGTCACGACTCCGAGGTACTGCTCACTAACCTAAGACTGCTGAAGTACTCCTCCTGTCGAGTACCGCGGGTCTGCTGCCAACTACCGGGCGCTCCGTCCGCTGAGGGTCTGCTGCCAAATACCGGGCGCTCACCCAGATAGCCTACTGAGGTACTCCTCCTGTCGAGTACCGCGGGTTTGCCGCCAACTACCAGGCGCTCCGTCCGCCGTGGGTCTGCTGCCAACTACTGGGCGCTCCGTCCACTGGGCTAGTCGACTCACTCCAAGTCGAGTCGGTCAAGCAGTCGTCAGGTCTCAGTCATCTACACGGTCTCCATACTCCGCACGCACGTCTCCACCGTCGCGGGTCTGTCGCTACAACCAAGCGCACACACTCCGTAGAGTATCGCGGGTCCGCCGCTACAACCAAGCGCTCCACCGCCAAGGGTCTGCTGCTGCATCCAAGCGCACCACCACTGTCAAGTACCACGGGTCCGCCGCTACACCCAAGCGCTCCACCGCTCAAGGTAAAAAGAAGATTCAGCTCACACAGGTTCGGTAGCACTGTTCCACGTAGGATCGCTGAGTGCAGTAGTCGACGCAGTCCACTGAGGATCTCTTGCACAGTCGTCGCTGCAGTCCACGAAGGATCTCTGCTCTGCCGTCGTCGCAGTCCACGGAGGATCTCTGCTCTGTCGTCGTCGCAGTCCACGGAGGATCTCTGCTCTGTCGTCGTCGCAGTCCACGGAGGATCTCTGCTCTGTCGTCGTCGCAGTCCACGGAGGATCTCTGCTCTGTCGTCGAAGCCACAGCCAGCACTAGGGTTCCCGCACATAGCGAGCTCGTTTAGGAGGGTCCGCTCCACGAGCCGAGAGGCTGATACATCAACTGACACGTAGTCCGAAGTTGATGTATCCACAAGTTCCGTATCGACAACAGGATCTCAACGCAACAGACGGCGCGTCAATCGGACGCCCGGTCTGAGAGTTATTGGCATTTTCGTCCCAGGGGCCCGGTTGGTTTTTAGGGCAAAAACAACCCGACCGTACTCCGCCTGTATCCGATCCTCGGGCGGAGTATGCCAAAAGTTCCGTCTCACTTAGAGGAAACTACCATAGCTGACGGTACGTCGATCGGACGTCCGTAGCTCAAGTTATGAGCGTTTCCGCTCCGAGGGCCCGGTTGGTTTCGTGTACGAACCAACCCGGCCGAACCCAAAGTCTTCCGAAACCTTGAGTATAATATACCGAAACGACCGTCTCGATCCAAGGATCGCGTTGCCGCTGACGGCGGGTCGTTTGGAGGCACGAAGCTCAAGATACGGGCGTTTGAACGAAAACGTCCGAAGATGGGGGTACGGGCCCGGGCCGACCCGGCCCAACCCCCCCCCCCCCCCCCCGGGTCGGCCCGACCCGGGTCCGACCCGGCTCGGCCGGCTCGGCCGGCGCGGCTTGGCCAGCCGCGCGGGTGGAAGGCCGCGGGCGCAGCCCGCGGTCGAGGGAGCCGCGGCCCGCGTGCGGGCCGCGCGGGTGGTCAGCGGACGCGGCGCATTGCCGCGTCCCGACCGGGTGGACCGGACCCGCGGACCGCGGGTCCGCTGGCCGCCGCCGCGACTCAGCCGCGGCGGCCTGTCCGGCGGCACGCCGGGGCGCCGCCGCCTCCGGCTGCCGGCGCCGCCGCCTCCTTCCGCGGGCCGCCGGAGTTGCTCCGGTGGCCCGTTTTGCCTCCCGTCTGCGCCGTTGCTCCTCCCGGGGGCCGATCTTCACTGCGGGATCGACAGATCGCCCCTGCCGCGCGGTTCGTCGTCGTCCACCATATCCGCACAACAAAAGAGATCGGCGGAGGGTTGCCGGGTCTTGTTCGTTAGATCCGCACCCTCCGCGTTAGTCATAATCATCGGGAGGAAAGGCTACAACAATTTTTAGTCAAAGATAAAAATTGTTCACTCCTTTTCTTTTAAACGGCATTTCAATTTTTAATTAATTGAAATTATTCATGCCGGTTCTTTATTTAAAAGAAATAAGAACACGGGAATGAATCATCAAGGAAAATAAACCCCTACCTCGCAGCTGTCGTTGCCGAACGGGGGATCGTCGCGGGATTGCTCGTCGCGGATGAAGGGGTTCGTCGTGTCGTCGCGGTATCCGGCGTCGCGTCGCCAATCTCCGGATCAAGATCAAACGGATTTAATTAATTTAAATCCGTTGATATCGAATTATAAAAAGGGGAGAATTTAGAAGTTTCGATTCTCACCTTTAACCGCCGATCGCAGGTCCGCCGCGGAAGAAGAGGCACCGAAGAAGAAGAAGAAGAAGAAGGTCGCAGAAAAGTTGTTGACGTCGCGGATCGTGCGTCGTCGAATTCCGGTTCCGGCGTTCTTCGCGTTCTTCGCGTTCTTCGCGTTCTTCGCGTTCTTCGCGTTCTTCGCGGGGAGATGAAGAAACAAGATCCTCACAAATCCTTTCAAAGGATTTTTAGGTTGGTCTTATTTTATAAACATGCCAACACACGAAACCGGTTAAGAAACGATCCATCAATTCGAAAGAAACGACCCATTTAATTCACGAAAGAAACAGTCCATTTAATTCACGAAATAAACCGCCCAATTAAATGGTCTGTTAAGAATTAAATAAAACGCGTCGGTTGACTTTTCAGTTACTTTGACGGGTTTTCGCGGGTGCGTTACTTAGCGAAAGAAACGGCGGGGCTCGGGCGGGCCCTGCCTCACAAATATCCTACCAAGAGGGTAGGATATTTCTGGATAACATCCTATCCAGTTCAACTTAGTTCAAGCCGCCTTTAAGTGGCTTCAAGTGGCTTCCAAGCAGCTTAAGTGAAATAAAATAAAGTTGTCGCACAAATTTATTTTATTTCTGACTTAAAGCCGCAAAATTTAAAAACCACGTCTGAGCAAACGCAACTCCGGAAGAGGCGTTTCTAAGCAAATACCGGCGCTGCGATTTCATCGGTGCCCTCAGAATTCGATTCCGGGCACCGGTTCAAAAGATTGAAAAACCCGCTCGTTCGTTCACTGAACGTACCCGAGCCAAACTTCGGAAATTGATTCCGGGCACACCGGGCCTCGGAATCAGGTGCCGTCTGAAGCTGCGCTCTTGTAAAATTCCAAAGAAAATTAAGAAAAAAAATTTCCTTGAAAATTGCGGGTCTTTACAGAAGACACTTCTAGAATTTTGAAATCTCATTGTCATGGGTCTACCTATTGAGATGAACATACCATTTATTTGAGGAATGACTTTCCAATACGAGTGTAAACATAATTTTGAGTAATGATTTATTTGTGTAAAAGTGTTGATATTTGAAAGAGTATGAAATTGTTTTTCAAAAAATGATTTTGAAAAAGGTTATAGTTATGTAATTATAAAAATGGTTTGATTATCATAAGCAATAATTGATTTAAAAATAAGGTTAAACGTGAAAAATATTTTTTTGGAAAACAATGTTGTGATAATTGATGAGATATAATTTCAAATAGAAATCCATCAGTTGCAAGAGAGTGAGACTTACAGTGTTTGTAGTTTTTTTTTTAAATGGAACTCTATAGGAATTGTAGAAAACAATTAGAAGAAGCTACAGAGAATGCTATTGCACCTAAGCCAGTGGTGAAAGAAGAGACGGTTCAGAGCATCGTCCAAGTGTTTCAGACTATGAACATAGAAAATAAAAGGGATGAGCCACAACATTTGTACCATTCCACCCAGTTCATGAACCTAAATCCACCCATACTCTATGGTGATTCTGAACACAGGAAGGTGGAGGTGTGGCTCAATAAGAAGAATCATATCTTCTTTTTCATTTTAAAAACCTATGAAGATAAAGGTCAAGTTGGTGACATATATTCATGATGATCTTGCGATCCAGAGGTATTAACTAGTATTGCATGCTATAGTATATCAGGACCTTATGTGGAATGATTTTGATTAATTTTATAATAAATAATTCTATCCTCACACATTTAAAATCAAGGGTATGATATATATATTTATCCTGAAGTAGGATAATCTCTCAGTCACTAAGTATACAACTAAATTTATTAATTTCGTATGCATTTCACCAGAAGTTGTGGTGATTGTGTCCTTAAAGGCGCACATCATTGAATCAGGTTGAAGGAAGAAAATTCAATTGAAGATTTGTGTGATATATATTAATTATTATATAAATATTTTAAATATAATGGTGATGGATGAGTGAGACATTTAAAGAGCTATAAGAGGAGGAATTATTATGATCCCTACATGAAATGGTGGAAACCCAAATGATGGGAGCTAGAATAAGAGAGATGCCTATATACAGTGAGGGAGTAGGAATCAGAATCTAATAACAAAATTAGTAAATCTTCCTCCATGACCAAAGATCCAAGAATTACTCTACTAATGTGTATTCTTTGACCACATAAAGTGGGAGAGTAACACACCACCAATATCATGACATAATCTCAAAAAGATGGTACACATTAAGAACTATTTTTATAGTGCTCTGAGGTTGGGTGCTCGAGACACTTCTTTGGCATCCCAAGCCTTTTATGCTCTGATAGGATGATGATATAAGAATTAGTCTCATCAATAGAGATAATAAATCCATGATGATTCTTAGAATTACATGAATCCTCGGAAATGGAAATCTCAGCAAGGCAACAAATGGCAGAGTGTAGTGATGAAGAAATTGTATAGAGATGGGTAGATGATTTTGGATGATCAGGATGTACCATATACATTGAATGGTATGATTGGTTTTAATTATTCCTTGGTGAACATACTGTTTGATACCATTGCATCACATTCCTTCATTATTTCTTATGTTGTTTACCTTCATTGTCTTAATCCCAAAATTATGCATTTATTAGTAAAACTGCTAACTCCTCTTGGTAAAAGAGAATGTCAACCCTCAGTATGTAGAGCATGTTCCATAACTGTTGATGGATATGATCTAAAATAGGAAATGTTTATTTTAGAGATGAATGTCTATGTTTTAATCCAAGGTCTCGATTGGATGAAAATTTTCAAGGCTCGCATCGACTGTTATAGGATGACAGTTTGTTTCATGACTGAGGATGGAGTCGAGCATCTCTTCAAAGGACAGAATTTTGTGTAGAAGGGTGCAACTAGATTGTTGGAACCAGTAGTGGGAATTATCTCTTACCAATTTGTGGTGTTGACATAGGAATCGATGGAAGATATCTTGGATGTCATTTTTCTAGTAGTGGTGGATGAATTTTTAGATATATTTCACGAGAACATCTCTGGGATACCACTTATAGGGAATTCCAGAGTTAGATTTATCCCATTCTGGGAACCATTAATATTTCCCTTCCTTATTATACGATGGATCCAACATAGTTGAGGGAATTAAAAGTACAGTTAGAGGAGATGGAATGCAAGGGTTTTATTCAGCCAAGTACATCTCTATTGGCAGTGCTGATCTTGTTCGTGAAGAAAGTTGATGTAACTGTTTGTTTGTTTATCAATTATCGTAAGCTTAACCAAGTTATAGTAAATAATTGGAATCCACTTCCATAGATTGATGATATGTTTGATCAATTTAGTAGACCATAGTGGTTCCCTAAAATTGACTTGGGATCACGATATCATCAATTACGTGTTCCAAAAGAAGATATTCCAAAGATAATTTTCAGAAGAAGATATGGACACTAAGAATTTTTAGTCATGCCTTTCATTCTCACAAATGCACCATCAGTCTTCATGGATTTGATGAATTAGATATTTTAAAATATCTGGACTATTTTTTTGTGGTGTTTGTAGATGAAATACTATTGTGTTCAAAGATAAGGGTTGATCATGAGTAACACCTTGAAACAGTGTTACAAATCCTGAAAGATCACTATTTATTTGGAAAACTCCCTATGTGAGATTTTTTGATATAGGATGTGCGCATTATTTTCCATGTGATTTATGAAAAAGGTATATCAGTGGATCCAAAAATTATAGAAGCTGTGATCTTGTGGTAACCACCGAATAATACCTTTGAGATATGAGGTTTTCTTAGTCTAACTATTTCATACTGAAGAATTTTTAATGATTTATCATGGCTTGCCTCACCAATGACACTTTTTACAAAATAAAATGCTCCATTCCAATGCATTGAGGAATTCTAGAAGGCATTCTAAAAGCTAAATGTTCTTCTTACAACGACACCTATCATGATATTTCTATAATTAGGATGAGGAGATGTGGTGTACAATTTTGCTTTGAGATCCAGGTTGGGTTGTGTTATTATAAAAGGATACCATGTTGTAGCTTATGGTTAAAGGATGTTGAAAGTGCATGAGAAGAATTACCCCACACATGACATAGAATTAGCAGTGGTTATTAATTCTTGAAGAAATGGCATCATTCTCTCTTTGGTGATAAATTTATTGCATTCACTGACCACAAAATATTAAAACACATTTTATCACATTGAGATTTGAATATGAGGAAATGGTGATGGAAAAAATTTCTCCAATTTTTTGAATATAACATGATATATACAGCGGTAAAAGTGAATTAAGTGGAAGATGAATTGAGTAGAATGTTATATGCTCTGTTTTCAAAAGAAGGTTCAGATTAATGGCTATTGATGTTGGTCCTAGTGGATATGCTTATGGAATGTGTATACCAAGGTGATGTTGCAATTTTCTTTTTATATAATCTTATTCCAAATATTGAAAATATTTTCAAATATGAAAAAACATATTATACCAAATTCATAGTTATGAGTTTAAAACTCAATGGTGGGGAGACTATTGAGGGTTGGAAACATGATGGGAATTCAATTTCTTTTCAACGATTAGATGGTTTTACCTATGGATTTTCATAAACAACACATTCCTGATCACCACCATTCAAGATGGACCCTAAATCCAGGCATAGAGAAGACGTATAAGGCATTGAAGGCATAGTTTTTGTTGAGAGGCATGAAAAGGAAGTTGGTTGAGTTTGACTCGCAGTTATTAACATTACAGAAGGTTAAAGTAAATAATCAGAGACCAGAAGGTATGTAGCAGTCTTTATAGATTAAAGTGTGGAGATGGGAGTAGATAACAATGATTTTTTTGACAGGTCTCCCAAGAATGGTCCATAATCACGAGGCCATAAGGATGATTGTGGATCGTCTTACAAATTCATCCCATTTCATTACAATTCATGAAACTCATATGATGGAGGATCTATCCAAAATCTGTATCCATGAAGTGTTAAAGAGGAATGTTGTACCTGTATCAATATTCACAGAATGATAACTGAAAATCATGTCTCATTTCTAGAAATAAATATAGAAATACTTTGGTACTTAGTTGAATATGAGCACAATGTATCATCCACTAATGGATGAGAAATCTGAATAGATGATACAAACATTAGAAGACATGTTGCAGGCTTCTATAATGGATTTAAGTGGCACATGGAAGGAGAACTTACTTTTAGTGGAGATCTCATATTATAATAGCTATTAGGCCTCAATAAATATGTATCCATTTAAATAATTGTATTGGATTCCTTGTTGTACTCAACTATTTTAGGTGGAAATAGGTAAAACATCACTATTTTGGCCAAGCCTTGTCCATGAAACAACATAGAAGGTTCAGCTAATCAGAAAGAGGAAGGAAAAAACTCAGAGTCGTCGGAAATATTATGATGATCATCATAGATGACTATTGTAGTTTATTTTGAGTGAACTTCTGTTCTTGAGGATCTCTCTAAGGCATGGACTTCATAATTTTGGGATCTAAGAAAGTTATCTCCTCAATACATTGGCACTTTCATGATACATGAACAGGTTTGAGAGGTAGAATATCATTTGGAATTTTCATCATCATTCAGTTCGGTGCATAATGTGTTCCACATATCCTTATTGAAAAATTATTAATTTGATCCTGACAATGTGATATGATGGGATCACGTTGACCAAGAGTCGGATGCTTTGTTGGTATATACCCTTCTGTGGATTTTTGATCGAAAAGATTATGTATTGCGTGGGAAAATCACCAGTCTAGTCTAGGTTCTATAGATTAATGGTCAGATTCATGAAGAGACTAGGGAACGTGACATGAAAATGAAAGAGCACTGGTCGGAACTCTTTCTTGTCTAGAATGGTTTTTTACATTCTAGAGATTGAAAGGAAAATGGTGGGAAGTATTTAGTACCCATAGATTCAGGTATGTAACTCTTTCTTTGTATATTTATGGATATAAAGTAAAAAAAGTGAAATATGGAAGATTTTGGTGAACTTTAAACAAGTTTATGGGGCTAAAGGAGAGGTGCACCGGCAGTGCACGGTTTATCTGAATTGTGCGGAAATCATAGGAGAACGCAAGTGCAATTGTAGGTTTGGGAAGAGTGCTTCGACATGATATGTTCATGGATCAGGAGACTATTCAAGGAGGTCATATAATGGTCTATATAGATAGTATCTAACACTTGGTTACCACATAATTTTTGAGTCCATCCGAACTTATTTTACACATGGTTAAAGTTAGATCCTAAAAAAGTGGTTCTCACACGTTTTTTCTTCTAAACAGCTCGTTATTTCTCTAAAGTGATGCTAACTCGGGATTTATCTTCTTTGAAGATGGGATAACCACTCCCAATAGTTTTGGAGTCAATATGTAGGATTCCCTTAGTGATTCAAAGCCATATTTCTGAGGTATGTGATCGTTCTTCAACATTATTAATTCTTTTCTTAGATCTATATAGATCTACTTCTCCTATTTTCATGGTTTATCATATTTACACCCATTATTGGTAGATCTATGAGTTTTTATGCCAAATAAGTTGATATTTGGTCTTGATCTTTCTATTATATGATATCTATGTTTCTTTCATAAATAATCGACCAAGTTTTCTTGAGAATTATTTGCCTATTTTATGGTTTCGTCAAAACATTTGAGGTAGGTGGCATCTATATAATCACATCTTACTAGAATTTATTCCCTTTGTTTGAAATAGGTTATTTGAGTGATGTTGATTTTTAAAATCATGGAATAATTATTCTTTAGTTAGGATTTATGGTTTTAATAATTGTGTGATCTTGGTGAATTATTGTGAAAAGTGATTTAGTTCCCTTAATTTAATGTGGTAATATTAAATTATATACATTTTGAAATTTATAAATTGTTTAATAGAAAATAGTATTTCAATAAATGGTTGTTTTAATGAATTTTTATTGTTTTGAAATGGGTTTTATGATAAATGGTTCTCAATAAAATGGGTGTATTTATTGAAAAGGTTTTTTTGGCATGATCCTTGGGCATACACGTTGTCTGAGTTCATATTTCATATACAGGTCTTGGTCTAAATATGACCATGTTCTCGGTGTGAAAGGCTTAATGTCACATGGGATATAATTTCCTTGTGATGACATGGTAGATCGACGAGAAACTACCAATGAATATGTAACATTCATAAAAAAGAAGGCATGGTTGATTTTGTGGATGTGTGGAATGGATTGGCTATGCTAAAAGGAACATTGAAAAAGGATTTTAAATCATTGATAAGTTATTTTTATAGAAAAATAACTAGATGTAAAATTTGTTTCAATTTCACTTGTATACTTTTGGTTGTAAATATTTTTTGAAACATGTTTCTATCCTAGTGGAATTAGTAGGGAAGTCATTTGGGGAAATCCTGCAATGTTTTATACTGACCTATGCATTGGTACATTGGTGCTTTTACTGATTCTATCTTATAGAATAGGGGAAAATTTAATGTATCGCATGTTTTTATCATCAATTCTAATACATGGTATGTCGGTGATCTTGGAGCATGGAGCTTGGGTATCATAGAGTCTTATGGTTTTCTTGGAATCTGTAGTTGTTTATCAATGGTTTACTCTGATAATTTTTGTATCTTCTTCTCTTGCACAAATTGAATGTTTTTTATATGAATAATGTAGTTGAGTGATATTGCTTTTAACCATGCATCATATAGTTAGGTATATGGTTATGGGTTTTTTGGTTAGTGGTTACTTCCTAAAGGGTAAATCATCCTCCTATTGTATTTGAATCCCTTAGGCATTTATTTCCAGCCTTTGGCATCATGGTGATGTCGCTTATGGCATAGAAATGATTTATTATGTTCTCAAGCCAATGAGAACAAGTGGGTCATTAAAAACTATACATCCTTCTTCACCTTATATAGATTATGGGACCCCCAAAAGGCCATCAATATGGTCCTTCTTTATATATTTAAAGAATCATTTACAATGAAAATTTAATCATCATAACAAAAAAATACCTTTCTTATTCTTTTTGAATGATAAATTATATCATATAAATCAATATACAATAAAACTAATATGTCACATCTAATAATATATTATTATGTTTATTGAATAATATTTATCCATCTCACCCCAATCAAATGGGAAATAGTATTGTCACTCATGTGTATGGTGAACTACCACCTCATGAACTGATGATTATTTTCAATCATTATCTCACATAAATATTTTATATAGGATTATATAATGAAAAAAATAACTTATATGATATAATTTTCATTATTAGATAACAAAATAATCCATACTTATTTTCCAAGATATCTGTTGAAATATCGTAACACTGCTTGTGTGGAAGTGTTGATTACCACCTCTAAAATGTGATGTGATTCGTTTTCTCTTACCTCCTTACAAATATGATTCTAAAAATTTATCTAATAAATTAATATGATTTTTATAAAATAAATATAATTTTATAGATGATCAATAAATAACCAATTATTTAAACAATAACATCTATGATGAAACAGGAATGAGAAAAGTAAGTTCTAAATAATAAAACTATTATAATAATGAATGGTTGTTAAGAAACAAGTGATTGTATTTTAAAATTGAATTATAGATGGTAAAATATAAATTTTTATGGTTTTTGTATGAATTTATAATTAATCTTAATTTATTATATTGGATATTAAATTCGTATTCAAGTAAGTGGAAGTGTTTTGTAAGGGGTTTTTAACTCAATGTTTTTAGTTAGTTATACCACAACTTCAATAACAATGTTATGCGATGATTATATATTAGATGACCATTTATTGTTTTTAGTAGTTTTTACACTTGATTTTTCAATATCTACATTTTTTATACAGGAGAACTTCATGGAGTATATCTAACACAAATAATATTATCAATGTAGATATTATATCTAAATATCTACTCAATTATGCCATATTTGGTATTATGCACATATTTTCTTTTATGTATGGAATATACTACAACATTTATGTATATAAAAGGAGTTTATAAATTTTCATGGTAATCAGTATTTCAATTCATTTTTAACCATTCAAGGGTTTATAATTTAAAAGTTACTAAAGAGGAAATATTTAATATTACAATCACATTTCTTTGTATTATATATATTCTAAAAAATAATATTTCAATATAACCTTCATAAATTACATTTATTTTCAAATTTTCATGATATTTAATGATTTCCCATGTTTCTATCCAAATTTTTTTCTATTATTAATATTAATCAAGAAAAATAATTAAAATAAAATTCAATCTTTTTTCTCATTTTGATTAGATATATTTTTATTCCATGTCAATATGATTCAAAATTATTTTATAAAAGTACATAATTATTTAGTCGAATTAAATTTTTTTGAAATTTTATGGTATCTGTGAATTTTTATAGGGTTTCAGAAGAATTTTTCATACAATTTTTTTGTGGTTCATTTTATAATGTATTCATATAAAATTAAAAATGAGTGTTTCTGTCTAAATGTATACTATATTAAAATATTTTTCCACCACCAGAAATATTTTATACAACATATATTTTTCAATATGTTTTAAGTGGTTTTTTAAAAAATTAATAGTGAATAATTATTTTAAAGGTTATTATTCAATTTTCTAACATTCTCCCAAATTAAATACTTTTATAGAAACAACTATTCTTCAGAATTTATGGTAATCTATAAACTCTTGATTTATTTTATGGTCATTGAACTTCTCATAAAGAAGTCGCATCCTTGGGATCTTTTTTAATTGTGTAATAAAATTCTCATACATATCAATATTGTTTTAATATAGATAATATTATTTTCCGAATTTTTGTACCATTTTTTATAAGTTATTTTTATATTAAAATTATTTAATTTGTTAGGAAAATATTATTATTATCTATTCATTATCCTATACGAAAAAGTATAATAAGTGATACTAATTATAAATTATTTTAATAATTAAATATATTTGAAATTCATTAGAAATAAAATTATGTTTGGGTGTTGGTGATTGATAGTTCCTCGATGCATTAACAAGTATCATTAGAAAAACGTGTTGGTTATCCTTATTAAGTGGGTTTTGGGTTTATACCTACCTATATTTAAAATTTTATTAGCATATGTCCTTGATTAAGACATTTATAATTATGAATTTCCATCATTGATAATTCTATTATTATTATCCATGAGAATATTACATTGCTACTATCCATGGAATCATTTAATGATTATGTTATTGATTAAATGGAATTTGATTATAGTAATTTACCTTTCCATATTGATTATTACTTCTTGTCTCATTATAGTATAATCTAAACATAACAGTTACTATGAATTTTAAGTCACCCTTATTATTAATTTTCTTTTACTAGGATATAAAGTTTGAATCAATTAAATAGTTATATATATATTTAATTACAGGATTTCCTAAGTAATAAAGTAACTTTGTAATTTTAAATATAAGTATGGATCAAATATTAGATATCTCACCTATTGTTATTTATGGTTCATTTATGAAAAATTATGTTCATATTGAAATAAGTGATGTTTTAGGAGATGAAACATCTATGGGTGTCAACCCAAAAAAACACTCATGCAGAGTAGAACATTAGAAAGGGCCCTTTAGTCTAGAATAATCAGACTTTTGGTCCAAGTATTGGTTGATAATCCATATGGACATTGATTAGCTAAATTTTTTAGGATAACATTATATGGGGTCGATCAATAGAGGTGATGTGATATTTTCAATATTAATTCAATGCATTTGTGTGTATGTGTTTAAGTTTACATTATGACCCCTCTACTAAATCGCTGATATATTTTATATCCAATATAAAATTACAATCAATTGTGTATCTGGTTCTGAATAAAAAAAATATGATACTTAGTATTGAGATCCCTTCTTACTCTTGACAATGTAATAACATATGTATCAACTCTGGAATACTAGATTTAGGGTGATATACATGAAAAAAATTTACTAAACAAATATTTTATATAATATATATTATAAAACATTGGGTAGTTTTATTATACATCCTATGAATTTTTTCATTGAAACTAAATCACTCTAATAAAATCTACCAAAAATACCTCTACCTCATCAAACCATAATTTTCTCATATTTCTTCCATGAATTTTTTATTTCACCAAAAAAGTATAACCTAGTGATTATGCTTGTTCCATAGAAATTTATCTCTATAATCCAGAATCTCCACTAGTTGTGCATCATAATAAAAAATAAACTTCATTGGTATAACTTCTGGTTCTATTACATGTAAAGGATTTGTTTTGGACTTAATCAAAAGAAATACATTTTAAATGCCTTTTGTTAGGGAGAGATTTTCCATTATTTATAAATCCCATAGTATTCATCCAGGGAGATTTTTATAAGAACGCCATATCGCCAACATTAAAATAGAAATATATGCCACATTTATCATCATAACACTTCAATTAATTTTGATATACTTAGATATACTATAGAATATATATAACTTTATCTTCTATTTTCATTGTTATCTCAGGTCTAAATAGATTTCATTCTACATCATTATACTAAAATATTTTTGTTATGATATTAATTACATAGATCTTTTTATAATGAGATATATGAATTATAAATTGAAGGAAATTATTATAATAAAATTTTATTATATTAATGTGAATATATTTTATTCCGTTGAAATATAAAAATAAATCTCATAAAATATCATATAGGATTTGAATGGTCCTCACATAATGAAGATCTGTATAAGGATGATATATTGGGAAAAAATAGTATATTTTTATTAAATTAATATTGAATTATTATATAGAACATAAATTTAATTCCTATATATCGATCAAATGTGTTGGGATGTGGACATTTTGAAATTATATGAACTCATTAATGTATAACCTGCCAAGCGGATGACATGAGAAATAATTTCTAACAGAAAACAAAATTGATTTTATAAATAAATAAACTACAACCCAAATTCAATTATTCCATTTATATATATTGGGTAGTCCCAAAATAAAATACAAGTTCGATTGTTCCCATTTTATCTCCTATATTGTTATTAGATAGAACAACCCCTTTGAATTTTTTCTCTCCCAACAAACTTGTTGGCATAGTGAACATAATGACACATTAGTCATGATATCTCTTTTCATATTTAAATAGATATTATCATTAACATATCTATATAGATTCATACTTATTCAAAAAAAAATTATGATGATGAACTATGTTCTTCATCATATACACCATTTATCATTTCTGGTATTGATGGAACACATATTATTCTCTTGATACTTATTATTCTATCTTGGTCAATTTTGAACTATGGAAACATCCATATATTTTTACCCCAAATTAATATCCAAATGAATATATTATTGAACATTCTACTATGATATTTAATATTTATCAACTTCTTTAATTATTTTAAGAATAATATTTTTTAAATACATATGTATTGGATCCAATAAAATTTTCATCATGGGAAATCTAGTATGGTCCATCTAACTGATTGCCTCAGTAACCTTATTCTCATTCCAATAATAATAATATATCAGTATGTCATATTATTTAATTGGATACAAACACATCTTATGATAAATATGAAACAATTTATATCTAGATATATAAGTCAGGATTTAATTTTTATTATATATTTCGCACCATTCACCATAAAAAAAATTCGACCATATATTGAAATAAAAAATTTCCTCTTCAAATTCAAAATAATATGTTAAGTGATTTAGCATATTAACCTACAATTTGAAGGATTATATGTGATTAAAATATCATTCTCTATGAAAACACATCTTCATTCATTTTTTAAAGAATAATTGATAATCAAAAAAACTTCACTAATATAGTTTAGTGAAATCATCAATTTTCTTTAAAACCTTCTCATCAGTTCCTTGAATTTTATTCTCATACATTTTTCTATTTAAAAATGGATCCCATGTTTTAAAAAAAATTATTGTATTGTATATTGGTGATTAATTTATATCAAGGAGTCATTAATATCCAACCAACCATATATAATTATGGATTTTGGTCACACATGTTGTTAGAACTATTGTTAAGTAACTTTTAACATTAATGGATCCCTTTAAATATCATTACTTCTAAACACATAACCCCAAAGTTAAACATTATATAATTAAAATTCACAATAACTAAGTCGCACATGTTACACTTCATCCACAATGTCTTAAAAAAATTCAAAAATAATCTATTATATCATCTATGGTATTGGAATTTATAGAAATGACATTTATAAATACTACTTAATACTTATCAAGGTAATATCTGAATTTTATATTAAATCTACAAATGAATATAAGAATGGAATTGGTAAGACCAAATGGATGCATTTTAAATTAGTAGTGTACAAAAATCATACATATTGTTATATTGGAAATGTATTCTATTCAAATCTTTAACTAATAAAATCCATATTTGTGTCCAACCCTTTAAAAATAATGATCAATTTTATATTTATAATGTAAGTTAACAATACTGGGAGAAGGATATTTTCTATTCATATTTATCTTGTTATATTCTGGATAATTGATGAAAAGATTAATTGACCCATAATTATTCATAAAAATTAATAGGTATATAATATGTTAATGCACTTGGCTGAATCATTACATTATCGTTATTCTCCTTGAGTTACTTCACCTATTCCAATAACTAAATCATGTTCGTTTTATAAGCAGTCTTTGAAATAGGAATAAAACCAAGTATATGTTCTATGAAAAAGAAAACATCATGATTTAAGGGAATAATAGAAATAAATGTTAGGAAATAAATTTTCCATAATCTCACTCAATGGGAATATCATAAATATTGAGTTTATCACCAACTATTTGAGATTTATACCCATATAAAATAGGTTAAATAAACTTTTTAATATATTTATTTTTCATTGGATCTTCATTTTTATCCTCACAACAATAGTGAATCACATATTAACAAGGAATATCAAACAATAATTCCCTTAAATGATGGTTAATATAGGTTTTATATAAATAAATTCAATTCATGGACAGAACCACATAAAATTCAACTAGTGGGAGAATCATAGGATTTTTACGATGAAAATTCCCATAATATTCTATTTGAGAATAGATATAGAAATGATATTAAACATTATACCATTATGTTTTTTTAATGAAAATTAATCATCAAATCATTGAGGTGGTGATGTGATACCCCTATAAATAATTATTAGATATATATATATATGGGTTATTATAACAATAATTACATATTATATTAATAGTTAAATAGTTAATGATAAGTGTACCTTTCAAAACATCATTCATATGACCCCCTTCAGATGTTGTGATTTCATGAGGTTTCTAATTTTCTCATTGATTAAGATGTTATTGTGGAATATTGACATAATTAAACCTATTATTTTTTCACCTATTGGGTAAAATTTCAAACTCCATGTATGTAAAAAATTATTGTGTTCATTTTACATTCTTCTTGTCACTACCAGAACACATTTCAATTGATTGCATCATTATATCTATTCGAAAATAACTTTTTCATTCTTCTTGTCTCTCCCAGAACACATTTCAATGGATTGCATCATTATATCTATTTGAAAATCACTTTTTCGATGTCCATATTTTCAACAGTTGAATCATTTATTAGATCTCTGTATATAATGTTCTCTTTTCTTCATTATTCACTTTTATCATAATGGAATTTTTCATATCTTTACACCATTTTTATTATTATAAGAATACCCCTGAAACTAAATCTTTCTATTCTTATCCAAACAATGAGAATAATGGGATTATCCAGACTTCATTTCTACATTGAGAGAAAATTGAACGAATAATTAATTACTTATGGAAAATTCCTCTTAGAGAATATATTTTAAGATACTATTGTTCATATCAATTTTTATATGTTCAGAAATTAAACCATATGTGTTCCTCATAATTTTGTGAAAATTACTTTATATATACTAATAGACTAATTTTACATTCAAATTAGAACAATGAATTCCATTTCTATTTTTATCTAAAGAATTAAAGGAAGGTAATTATTAAAAATTCCATTTTATATTCATCTCATTCCATTATGTAAATTTTATACACTTTACTCATATTATTAATAATATTCCACCACTTTTCTTCTTCACCTTTGAAATTATTTTCCACCATGAAAACATTTCCATGTTATAGGTAGTGTATAAAGGAAAATATTTAATTTAGTGGTAATGATCCATTTCATGCCAATGTGTGGATCAGATGAACCACTAATTTAAGGGGGGTATTACGGCATGAAATATTCCACGATGGGTTGTTCTTTCCATTTAAAATTATTTAGATCTATATGATTCATTTCTCGAGAGAGTTTAGTGAGGCTAGAAAAATGACATTGTATTAAGTCTCCCATTTTTGGGTTTATTTGGTTGAAAAACATTGTATTTTATACCACATTTAATATTCCCATAATTCCACCTAGTTTTATCCATTGACTAAAATAAAAAAAAATAGTGTAGCCCTTGATCTATAATAAATAGTGATATTAATCATACATTCATGGAAATGAATGTAACAATTTCCTAGAAACTATGCCTTTTGGATGTGGTGGTGTACTCTATACCCATCAGAGATCCATTAAAGGCTATTATTTTCACATCATTGGAAATGAATTTTCACTTTATGTAGAACTATGATAAATGATTAGTTCTATTAAATTTTTTATTCACCCAGTTAAAAATTCCAATGAATGGAGTCTGATTACACCATGGTAGTGGGTATCCTGAAGGAATGGTAGAATAATATATAGTGGTGAATTATACAACCTTATATTAGATTATTTTAACCATAAAACTATTTTATATTGGAGATAAATCATGATTATATGGAGTTAAATAGGGTTGTTAATGCTCTGTTAAAGAGAGAAATTTCTAAGTCATGATCAAGAAGGTCCTTTGAGGCCCAAGATTTGTTCTCAATTTTTTTTGAGGAGGATGCATGTGGTTATTTTCGTAATTGACAATGTAAATTCCCCTTGTGACGTCATGAGTTTACTTTTAATTAATAAATGTTTTTACGAGAGGTTTTATCCACATCTTGGTACCCTTTTATATTCTGCTGATTTCTTTAATCATGCAATATTATTATCAATATATAATATTTTTTGGGCCACCCAATACCACATTTAGTTAATCTTAGGTTGCATACTATTTTTTCTATATGCGCTTCATAACCTAATCTCCAAAAAAACCTAAATAGTAACAATTATGGTGACCCAAGAATAATATAAAAAAATATTTAATCATATTCGATAAAAACATAATATATTTTTCAATTATATGCAACCTAAGACCATAATGGGTTATTATATTTGAAAAATAAAAATAAAATCCACTTATTTCTAGATTTATCATCTATATATCCCATATATTTACTTTATCAATGGACCCCTCAATGAAATAACCTACTTTTAACCATTCATTGTGATTTATGGAAATCGAAATATAAGAAGTCTTGATATACTATAATTAAAAATAGTTAACATGGGAGATATAAATTCATGGTCATATGAAATTATTAGATAATTATAATGTTATGAGATTATGATAAAAAATAATGAGGTTCATATAAGAACATTTATATATCCTAAATAATGAGTAGTGGTATAAATCTTTATCACATAAAAAAACATAACTCATAATATTAAATATTTTTAATTCATCAACCATGATCCAATAAGGAATATCATATGAATAAGAAATTTTCATAAGAATACTAGAAAAATCATAATAATTTAAAATAATTTCATTATCATGCTTCGCATTCAAGGCCATCAACACATAGTGAAAAAAATAATCATAAAGGATTTGGTTAAATGCATAACCACATTTTTTCACTTTGAATGGCTCCACTCCCCATACTATTCATGTTATCTCATGAGATATCAGCCATCAAATAGTGAATTTGAGGGTTTTAATTGACCCAAAAATAAAATAATGAAAACATTAAATATGTGTACCACAATATCATAAAAATATTCAATAATTCGTCATTTCATAATCAATCCATAAGTAAATAGATTCATAATGAATTATAAATCTTATAATCATAATACATATAGTGAAATAATATGGATGAAATCATTCCACTATATCCCCTTTGAATCATTAGAATCATTAATTTATATTTTCATAGATTTCATATGGATTTTAAATGTCATTTATAATATTCATTGAAAACATCAGAAAATATATATATATAATTTTAAAACATTTAAAATAAAAATTCCAAAATATATTATGAAAATTATATTCATTAAAAATAAATATGGAACATGTAGAAGATTATTTAATCATAAATAATCCACAAACATGGAACTGTTATTTTGGAGTTGTACATTAACATAGTGATTACTTTCTTTCATTTAATAAATTTTTATAAATAATTTATTCCAAAAACATTAAAAAAATCCTTTTTAATATTTGAAATGAATTTAATATATGTGGTTGAAAAGTTTTAAATATTCATTTAATCATATAACAAAAACCTGATAACATTTTAAAAAACATGGACATAGTAGATAATGATTTATGACTAAATTAAAATATAATATTGTATTTAATTAAAAATAATTATTAACAGTTCTATGTACTATAAAGAGTATAATAAAAGTAAAAATTGAAAACCAAAATAATGATAGAAATATTATCATCATATTATAAATATATAATATTTATATGAGGTTATTGAAGAAGTAAATTATAAATATATTGGAAAATACAATGACTTATTTTCTTGGAGTCTTCCTTTGGATTACACCTTAAGATTTCAGAGGATAGTATTTTGTGAAGATCAAAATCCCTATGTCTTTTGGGGTGAATAGAGAAAGATATTTCAGCAAGTTTTAGTTGGACAAGGGGGGGATAAGTTTTTTGTATAATGTAAGCAAGGAGGATCTCATTTATAAGTGAGGTAGGTGGAAAACTTTTGAATACATTAAATACTAAAATTTAACAAAGAAAAATTCAAGTGAATATAGTAACAAGTGTCCAAAGATTTAATAAAAGCTATATTAATGTCTAAATATCTTTACCCAATTATATTTATACCTTTTTATGTTATATTTTTAACATTATTTTTCTTTTAACACCGATTAATAATCGTTTTAACAGTTATTTCAGTGATAAGGTTTTTTCTTGGTTAATATTACTTGTAACCAAATATAAATCTAGAATCAAAACCAAATTATAAAATTAATATTCCAAATATGGAAATAATTTTGAAAAAAATTATATACTAGATGAAGTTAGTTTTAATATAATCACAAAAAATGAATTTTAGATATTAATTTTTAAGCACAACATATAATTTAATCATATTCTTTTTATAATAAAAACCATTATGTAAAAATTAACTTTTTTATTTAATATATTATCTATATATTTAATGAAAACATTTTATAAGTAATTTTAATTTTAATTTAATAATATAAAAACACATTGGTGTATAAAAGAACTTTTTTAGAAAAACATATCTTTTTTTCATTAAATGATTTTATTTAAATTTAAAATGTATTTATAAATAATGGTTAAATTTTAAAAAACTTTAATCAAATAAATTTCATATATTTTATATTGTGAATTATTTTCTTAATAATATTAAAAATAAAAATAGTTAACATTGAAGGAAATTTAAAATAAAGTTCTATACGATTAATTGTATTTCAAAAATGGATTTGAAATTATATTGAAAATTATATTTCATTAAAATAAAAAATAATGTGAATTAATATGTAATATTAAATCATTATTCAAATATGTTCACTATTCAATGATTCACAAGACATAGAACATATAAAATTTTTAAATAGAACCTATATGCTAATATATAGATGTTTTACATGAATCTATTGGATTTAAAAAATTTATTTGTGAATTTATTAAAAAGGGAACGATTGTGTTATTTAAGAAGGGGGTAGAAAATCATTTTTTAATGGAGGTACTTAATTAGAAAAGCCCTTAATAGATGAACCTTTAATATTTAACCTTAATGAATTTATTATAGAATTTTAAGAGAAAGTGTTATCTTAAGATATAGAAGACCCCTTAAGAATTGATAGAGTTTTACTTTCAAAAAAATTATTGATGTATTTATAAGAGACATATAAGTACATCCATTTTAACATGATGTTTATTTTTAACTTGTAATCATACATAATTAAAAAACTATATCCATGAATCTATATAGAATTAAACTAGTGGAATTGGTAGAGTTATGGAAATAACTATATTATAAATCTTATCAATTATTTATAAATCCCAGTGCTTCAAAATTGGGTTCCTATACTATATTAAAAAATTATTTTTTGAGGTTTTGTATTGATTACTTGGGGATAAATATAATTATTTTAAAGAGTAATTATACTTTTTAGATCATTAATGACTTATTTTATAAACATAGAATAATAAAATATTTTTTAAAATATTAATATTTTCATTGGTAATGATTAATTAATGGTGAAGAAAAATGATACACCAAATGCATAATTTTATAAGAGTTTTTAATATTATAAGATTGTAGTAATTCCTTATGAATTGACTAATTTACCTTTTCTTTTTATAGAATGAATAAATATGATTAAATTGAGAACTTCTTGGTGGTATTAATTACTGAAATATTGATATAATATAAAAACCATAAAGAGTATAAGAATAATTTCAGAATAATTCTTCAGAAACATTGAGAAATAATGATTTACAATAATTGATGTAAGTTTGATGTTTATTCTCCATAAATGTTAATTTTTGGACCATATAGTCTCTATGTATAGAATATATATTGGTCCATCGAATAAGAAAATGCATACAATGAATGTCACATACAAATAAATACAATAATGATTTGTAGTTTCCTTGTTTTCAAAACCTAAAATCAGTGGTTTAATAAAACAAATTTGATTTTCCATCCAGTTAGCTAATTTAAATTGTAAAGGGAACAAATTCATAGGCTCAATAGAATGTAATGGATGTTCCATGGATATAAGCAGTATATTTTTTCTGAATTTGTATATAATTTTCCATCAATAATGGAAATATTTTTAATATAAAATAATGTATAAAGAAAGTGTTTTGTTGTTTCCATATTCATAATGATGGAGTGGATTCTTATGCATCATGGAAATTAAAAATCCATGAACAGATGTATTTAAATAATGATTTAAAATATTTATTTGTAATTAATTCCTTTATTAAATGGTTGAACAGTAAATATTGTGAATTATGTCGCATATATAAAGACCATTAAAGTATGAAGAACATTTTATCCATGAAATATCTCTATAATTGGTAAATGAGATGGTTGGATAAACTCAAAGACTAGGATCTCATGATACACTACAACCCTATGGAGGTATTTGGTTTATACATTGAGTAAGAGAGATCATGGATTTATAAAAATGATAATGATTAAAAGGGTACATACATTTTTGTATTTAGTACATTTCAATTTGTTAATTATTAGGAAATTGGAAAAATTATTTTCTTTTTCCATAAAATTTAAAAACCATCATTAAAAAAAATATAGTACAGTCCCATAATTATGATAATGATTTTAAATTGAAGATAAAATTCATAATTAAGTTGAAATTCATTTAATCGAATTATATAGACTGAGTTTTAATTTTTGGGAATATTTTATGTGTTTCATTCAAACATGAGATTAATAAGTACAAGTAGACACAGTATATAGTTGAAATTTATCAATATATGATTGTAACAAAAAAAAATTATATGGATACAAGATAAATTTTCATATATAATACTAATAAGTATGAAATGGTTGATAGTGTTTCTAGTTTCTTTGTCATCCAGTTAGTAAAGGATAAAAGACAACATCCCAATAGAGTGAAGAATCCACTACCTATAACAATATAAAAATTATAAAATACTATAATTGACTTTATAACAAGGGTTTAATGCACTCTATTAATGAATTATATCATATTATACATTATTTTTTACCTTACCAATTCATTACCTATCCAAGAAATAACTATAGATATTCTACTTATTTTCCTCTCTAGACTTTATTAATGATGTTGTGAGACCTCATTATACACATATATAAATTTTAATTATTTCTAAACATATTTTCATATCAAAATTTAGTAAGAGTCCTCAAAAATGTCTCAATAATGAGATAAATTAGAGAACTACCTATCATCATCAAATTGAGGGGTAGTCTGAAGGGGCAATTCTTTCCACATGGATTTAGTGAGCGAGGTAGTTTGAGATGGAAGGATGATTTTCTTCACCCATCATTCAAAACATATGGGAAGTAATAAACAAGGAAATATATGTAAAATGGTATTCCATATTATTTTAGGTTTTGATTAATGCACTTGTTGTGAATATTGGGTCAAAAAATATGGTGGGATGAAGTTTTTTATACTTGGTAAGATCTTACTAATACCATATTTTAATATGGAATCTTGTTGGAGAAAATGGGGTAGATGGATTAGATATAAACCTCGGGTTATGGATTTTAATATTAATGGATCATGAAATGATGTGGAGTTGAAGTGAGTGGACTAGTGAGAAATAACAAAGGATCAATGGACAAGAGGTTTTGTGATTTATATGTAACATTTAACATGCTTGGTGTGGAGGACAGAGCCATTTATATTGGCCTTTTGTTGTGTGAGCAGTACTATCTATCTATTACTGAATTTAAATAATATTTTACAGTGCTGGTTTGGTTACTCCAAGATAAAGTGGATCTACCTAGAAATTTTCATACTAGGCCATGAACTATAAATAAATAAATAACCATGGAAGTATTATTGGTTTCCTATTGATAGAAGGGAAGTTTTTAGTGGACGTCTTGGCCAGATAAAGGAGAATATGAGAAATTTAAATCATTTACACCATCTCAAGATATATACCAAAAGACTTCATGCACATCATCAAGGGGGATTCCTTTGGTCTTCACTATATAAGAACTCCTTGAGCCGGTCTGTTGTTTTTCATTCGGTTGACCCCATTTAATGAATTATCATGAATAACAAAAATATTTAGTTTTACGTAAAATAGAACCTCATGAATATTTTTATGAGATTATATATTTTTCTTAAACATATTTAAAATAAGAGAGATAAATGAATCTTTTTGGCCAAGAACATTTTGAGGAGAAAGTATAGAATGTATGGGATATTCATAATAGTTTTATAGAAACAAAAATAAACTTATATATTGGTTAGTAGTCAGATATATAAATGGAATTTCTAGTAGGGGAACATATATTCTTAAAGGTACCTCCAATGAATGGGTTATACTATTTAGTGAAAAGGGGAAGGTAAACCCATGGTATATTGGACCTTGTAAATGTCTGAGAAAATTGGATTTCTATAATATTTAATGGATATGCAACCCAACTTCGTCAATGTGAAGAAAACCATCCATGATTTATTATAGAGGACCTAAATTCTTGATCCAAAACATCCACACACTACTAAGAAAATATAATTGTAACCTCGCATATCATACAATGAAGAGTATTTATTGATTCATAATATAGTATAGAATGTTTTATAAAATTATAAAACATGGACAGTAAAGGATATTTAGTGAAATAAATAAAACTATGAGACAATCATGAGATCCTAAAGAAGTAATAAAAATGTATTACCCACATTTTTTAGAAACCAAAATATATCCCAAGTTTTATGATGAAATTATTTTAGGGAAAATAATTTAATAACTAATATTCTACTAAATTAGGTTAAAAAGACATCATTTGTCTATTTCCAATTCCACATCCTACTATTTATCCATTTAAATATAAATATTTAATCATTAAATTTAAATGTAAATATCATAAATATTATATTTTTTGGATAAAATTTATTCTGAATATTTAGTTCAAAAGTCCCACTTCTGATTTAGGTCATATTTTGGGATTTTTTTGAATAGTTTTTGTTTAGATGAATAGTAAAAATACATGTTTATCATTTTTATCACATTTATGGGAAAACTGTGGTCTAATAGTAATTTTACTGTTTAAAAAACAAATTTATTAGAACAAATATATATTTCAAATTTAAATTAATGCATTGAGAAAATTATGTTAATTTTAAATATCTATTTTTTCACATTTCGAAAATAAATTTAGTGATTTTGTTAAAATAAAAACTATATTATGTTATTTAATTTTGATTTATTTATTTTATGTTAATATTTAGTGTTTTATTGATTAATTTTCAATATGTTTCCTTTTATTTAACACAAACCAATTAATTCCAATTTAATAATAATTATAGAATATATTTTTGTAAAATCAACATTATGATTAAAATGAAGTGTTTTTAAAAAAAACGTGTTTTAATTATATATTTTGAATTTATTTTATAATTAATTTATAGCACTAATAAAAATTTTGTAAAAAATAAAGTATCTATATTTTGATCCTTTGAATATTACTATATATATCCATATATATGTACTCTATGTTAATGATGATTTATTCTGTTGTATGATCCCATAATTAATATATTAAAATATAAAATAAAAATTAAAGCATGTTTGGGTATATTTTTAGAATAAATGGTTTCCATTGATTGGGTTATTAGATAAGAGATTTAAGAATGTGCCTTCTTCCAAAACATGGGTGGTACCCAAGGAATGATATAAGTTGGTCGACATTAATCTTTCTAGGTAATAAAGATGTTGGTGGACATGATAAATAAATTAAATATTAATTTACTATAATTTAATTGTTTTTTCCATGCCCTCTCCTCTATTTAAATTTTTCTTGGGGAAATCTTCAAGGAAAAACCACAGAAATTTGTGATATTAGAGAGAAGAGTGAGGAGAGTTTCATTGGTACTGGGAACTCGGTAACATGGATCGTTTATGAACAATTATGGAGAATCATGATATGGATGATGAATGATGTGAGATCATCACCTTCATCATTGTTAAAAAAAATCATGACTATCGATTTGTACATTCATGAGATAAGGTATGCAGTTTTATATATTTACATAGATTTAAATATTTTGTTTTCATAAATTTCATATATTTTTTATCAATTATTTACATTCCTTAGATGATCATATTTTATTTGTTATTCTTAAAAAAATTATCCTCATTGAACTTATATATCACATTGTTGGATTCTAAAATTTATAGTCATATGTTGAGATCACATTGAAAATTGGAAATCTATCATTTTTTATATTCTTTTACCACTACCATAATTTATATTCTTCATTGTTTTCCTAGGTACTTTGGGATTTGATATTGTATGGATAGATACAATAATGATAAAACCCTTGGATTCATGGAATAATCATTAATAATACATATATTGGTGTTTAGTTTATGTATCCTGGTATTTTGGTTTTTTGGTGATGGATTCATGATTTAACCCCCTAAATAGTGATTGTAATAATAGTAGTAATACCCAATGTGATATATTTGTTTTGAATTTTTTCCACCAAATGTCTGAAATCACATATTGGAGGCTCTCCCATTCAATTTCGGTGGATTTGGTTTGAAAATGTGGTAGGTTATGTAGGAAAAATCCTCGATCTACCATTAATGTGGATGAATTCTTCAAAATATATGAAACAATGTATATAAATCATACATTCTTTAGTAACACAGATCATGTTGTCCATGTTCTCATGGATTTTAGGATTTTTTAAACATAAATACCCTATGTCTTGTGGTTGGGACCGCATGTCATGTGATCCTACCCATGAAGACAAGCTATGTGCCAATAGTATATAACTGATGACCCTATGGGTGAATAAACACCATGTACCCATATGGAAATTTTGTTTATATGTAATATGAATTCCAAGACATATGTTTTTAGTATACACCCAAAACCCTAGTGTTTATTCTATCCATGTAACACTATGTTCATGTTCTGTGAAGACAAAATGAAGGAGAATCTAGGACTAGTGAATGATATTCCATGGTTATAAGGAAACATTTCATGCCATGTAACCAAATTTAAAGTTCTATAAAATTTCCTAAATACTTATACATTGTTTATTTCTATCATTAAGACATGTATATGGGCCCATGGGTAGCATATCCTGACTATTTTTTCATGTACTACATGATGTTTTCCCTATTTTGAAATCAAATATGTATAACTGGGTTTTAAATGATGTGTGTAACCTTCTGTGATTCTCGTTGGATGGCAATGGTCAAGTTTCATCTTTAAGGCCATGTTGGAGTAAGTACTCCACTATTGATCTAGGGAATGGGACCCACATACACATTTCAAATGTAGACTCTGTACTCCACCACACTATAGAGGGTCAATTTCCTCTATGTACAGATTGGTACATCACCTACATTAATCTCTATGGGTAGTAGGTCTTAAACTAGAGTTAGTTGTCCCTCCACTATAGAGCATACTATGCAGGTTCAATACAGCACTCAAATTCTTATGAGGCAATTCATGGTGTTGGTTTTTAGAGATGGTGTTTTTGAGATAAAGTATAACTCATCAGTCATTGTTGTCTATGAAGATGAATATCCCCATTATAACTTTTCTTGAGTTTATTTTTTTAATATCAATTGGTTGGTATACTTTACTCTCTTAACTTATGGGGTGAGAAGGTTGATTTAAATTTTTCCCCCCATCTTAGTTTTGTGGGAATATTAGTGGCTATAAATACACTCATCCCTAAATAGGGTCAACTCGCAAAAAAAAATTATGTCATATGTAGATGACATTAATATTGTTGTTGGTTTTAGTTGACCCTATATTACGAGAGCATTTTGTTACATGGAAGTAATGACCTTTTATGATAGATATCCATTGATATTGGTAGTCAAAGTCTCATTAGTTTTCTCCATTAATTTTAGATTTCATTTTATGACCTTATTTATTGTTTCATGGTTATTTTTAACCACAATATAATTTTTTATTATGCTTATAAAATTTTATGTACTTCCTAGAGTTTGACATTTTCATTGTTTATAATTTATATGGTTTAGTCATTTATTATATCTGTTCAATATTTCATGGATCTAGTGGTGTGTGTTTGTACAAGTTTATTATTCAACAATATCAAATTTTAGTAATAACAATAAAAAATTCTTTTCACCATCCACTATCCAAATATAGGAGGTCTTAAAGTATCACTATTGGATTATTTATGACCCCAGATGGGTCTTAGTGGATTGGGTCATGAAAGAGTGGTATTAGCTGTTATTAGTCCTCATTTTTTAGTTTCGAGATTAAATTGTTACAAGTTTTGGTTTGGGAAATATTAAAATTATATTGTATTGTCTTGAGATAGTCTCTCAGGTAAGGGAACGTAGTACTGCTATGGCGGTCGACAAATTTACACACCATGACTCTGAATACCTACTTATCGACTCAGTATGCCATGTCCTGGGGCTTCATAGAACCAATGGTAAATTCCTCATATAGTATTGGGATTTTAATATTCTATGTCCTTCCTGAGTAAGGTTCCCATATATTCTCATCTGACCATGGAATGTCATATTAATGTTTAGGAAACCACAATATTGATAGAATAATAGGGTTACAATATAGGTTCATGAGAATAACAAAATTTTTGATGCAACCTTGATTAATGGGCATAGTCATTAGGTGATTCCTCTAAGAGGGAATAATGAATTTAATCGACTAGATGGTATCTCAGGGATCCACCACCAATGGTATATATAAATTTTTAACTGAATGTTTTGAAGCTAACAGCTCCATTACGATTGGAATTATATTATGTGTAGGCTTTGCGTGTGATGTTAGTTCCTATGAAAAGGACCTAATATATTTCACTGTGAGTAGAAACTAAACTATAATAGGATTGTATTTAGGTTGTGTTATGTGTTTTCTATCTTGTTTTAACACTATCTTATTAGAATTTTGTACGTGTCTGTAGTCTTCATCATGGGATATTATTGAATTGGTTCATTCTTATTACATAGACTTATGAAAAGATGATTATCTCATGTACATATTTCCATTAGTTGTTCCATGACAATTATTTCCCTTATTTCATGTGCTCAATGATGATTTTAGAGATTCTATACATGAAAAAATCTGATATGTATGTTTATATGTAAATATATTTGTTTACTAAGCTCACTTTCTAATCATTAAATGTGGAGTGGGATGTAAACATCTAGTTACAGTAGTTTAATCAAATTATTCATAGATACAACTCTGTTGGTGTAGTATATTTTTTAATTATCATGTATTCTAGAGTGATGTAATATGAACTAATTATAGATATTACTCTATACGAGGGACATTTTTTGAATTGGGTAGGTAAGAGAGACCAGGGGAATTAGTGGTGTATGGCATCTAGGTGAGATAGTTGTTAGTGTCTCCATGTAGGATTCATACTCATTTCTAAACACAAACACAAGTATATAAGAATAATATTCACATATTAGGTCTAATTATCTGAAATAGGGAATATAATTTAATTTTTATAGGCATGGTCACATGGATTTTGATTTTCCAAATTACCATGATGTCGATAGTGTGTAGACTATGGATGGACCCCCAAAGAAGAGACAACATCATGTTCATGGATATCCAATGTGTCATTATGGTAACCCCGAGGAGACAGTGTCATTGGATAGTTGGATGTGATATATTTTTAGTTTTCTGGAATGATCTACACCAAATACTACCACTAGGTGTCCCTTGCTAGTCTTTGAGGGCTGCAATTGAGGGAGTTGGATGATTCTTGCTATGGAAGGATATAAACAGACTGGTCATGAGATGGTTTGATGTATGAGTTTTTTATTTTTTACTATATCTCTATTTCTTTTAGAAATATCTATGAGACATTGTTTTATCTTCATATCCCATGATCAAGAGCTATAACTTCCAATTCAGGCTTTCATCGATCAAATGTATATATAAGTACCTATAAGGAGTGATTCTTCTATATCAAACATTGTCTAGTAGTGTATGTTGGAACATAGTTGAGGGAGTATGTCATGGGTCCTATTAGACCATAAATTTAATTATTATGATGTAATCTTATACATGTAATGTTTATGGTTAGTTCATATCAAGATAGAATATCATCGTATGAGAGTTATATTCCTTCGTATAGATTGGATAAGATTATCCATCATGGATCGGAGACATATTATGGAAGGGTGGGTTAGCATCTTGAGAAAGTATCCAAAACATATCACCCATCTATTTTTTAGTTTTTCCAATTCTCTAGTGATCTCTATTAGTATTTGGATTCTACCTGTATTGTACAATAATATGTATTTCTATCTCAAAGATGATCTATTACTACCACAAATGTGGGAGGTAGACTTTTGTTTTTACTTGAACCATGAGACCACATCGATATCATTAGTGGATTATTAGATGAGAACCAACAAAATCATGGATACAAGGATGCAGATGGAAGGCCATCAAGGGAAACATTATTTTCATACCCTATGTGCCCCTCTAGGTGGTTCCACCATTTTTTTGTTAAAAGTTGGATAGGGTTTTGAGGGTTTTCAATTATTAATATCACCTTAATTGGGTAATTGTGAAGAAGAAGTATCCCTTAAAAAGTATTGAAAAAAAATTCAACATTTTTAATGGTATGAGTTGGTTTTAAAAATCAATCATAGCACTATCTTCAATAATTGGAGGGTTAAAGTGGTTGATATTTTGATGACCATATTCTGATGTAACTATAGGCATTATTATAACAACCCACATAATTTATACACATTATATCATGTTTTATTACATAATGAAACAAATAATACAATAATAGAATATCATGAGGCCAAATGTTTCTGAGAAATTAGATTTTTAAAATTATATCTTAATATATTGATACAATGTAATTATTTATAAACTCTCCAATATTTCCTTAGAGTCCATTTAACTTCTAATATTGTACGAGATAACATAGAGATTTACCTATGAATGGGGTGATCTATAAATCTTATAATGGGAATAATTAAAGTATAAAATGGTGAATATAATACATTTCTGTCCAGATGAATATCATGGTGACATAAATGGTGTGAGAATTATAATCATGAATATCATATAATGATTTAAATGATAACCTTCGTTCAACATGGAAATGTTGAAATAATATAAAAATATCATCATAATCTTATGTCAAGGATAATTTTTGAGGCATCATAACATAGTATTCTTAGGACAAACCTTTCCCCCCAAAAATGGTATCTCAGGAGACCAAAACAACAACCAATGCATTAAAGGGGTATATATTCCTAGATCTACATTCACATTAATATCATTTATAGGAATTTTGGTTCCACATATATCAATAAAAAAATAAAATATTTTATCACTTTTAAACTCATGGTTAAGGAGTCTAGTCAAAATACATTTAAGTACCCAATATATGAAGGATATTGGCATATATGTGAATACCATAGAGTTGAAATGGGGATGATTATTTACCATAAAAATGTATGTCCTAGAATGTCAAATGATACTTTGCACAACATAATAGGTGTACATATATATTAATGGATGTATTTAATGAGAATGAAATGTCGTATATCATTAATTTAGAATAATTAGAAAATTAAGTTTTATGTTTAAAAGAATACTCCAACATGGGAATCTGGAAAAAAATTCAAAATTCTATAAAAATTCATGAATAAAGAAGAGGTTACGATATCTTACATTGAAAGTGGTTTTATAAAATTCTGGGAGGAGATTCTTAATATCATTTAAACACAATTGGAGTTCATTATAGTGGGATGGGGAATGTTAATTTTTATCATTGGGATTATTTTGAAGATACGTGGGTGGATGTGTGGGATATTATAGTAAAATAATGGGGGGACTCTTTATTAATTTATAAACCTATGGTTTTGAACCCATTAGATAAAATAATGAAAAACATAAACTATCCAATGGGTTCTTCTTTGGATGATAGCAGAGTGGAGTGGTTTCCAATTTTTTATCATTCTAATAACAAATCCAGTTTAATTAATACCCATGATAATGCATATGTGAGTTAGGTTCATTAAGAACTTGTTTTCATATCTTAAAATATAATATAGGTATTAGAAAATTAAATGAGGGACTGGAAAATTAATAAAACACCATAAAAATTTATTTTAAATGAGAAACATAATTTTGGTCATGAATATTATTTATTGTATTTATTAAAACACATTTGGTATTTCATTTTAACACAATGTGTACTTTATATTTACACTGTTTATAATTATGACAAAATAGTTTTAATATCATAAAAACTTTTGAAAAAAAATCTTTTTGGTACTTTTGACATGTTTATTTAAAAAAACATGTATTTCATGAAGTTATTTCTATAAATATGGGAATTTACAGATTTAAATAAAAACCACATTTATTCAAAAATACTTAATTTTATAATGATAAAAGTTTTGTAACCCTTATATATATTATATTGGACTTCAAACAATTATATTAGCCTTTATTTTTAGATAATCATTATTTAACTATAATATTAAATTAGACACATACTAATTTTATAAAATCATGAATTTATCAAAATATAGGTTTTAATTTTCACATTATATATATTTCCCAAAAAATAATATTTTGATGTATTTTATTAAAATCAAATTTCTATAAAGCTAAATATTTAATAATTTATACTTTAATAATAAAACATAAATAAAATAATTAATATTTTTAATATATATATATATAGATTAATATTAGTATTATATATAAATATTATTAAACTATCATATGCCTGAAGAGTAAGTTGCATGACATTTTTTATTTATTGGTGATGTTCAATGAATTTTGTTTGTGCCCTGTTCTCAATAAGAATTGAATTATCACATTAACTATTTTTGTCATTCCTCAGTTGTTGGATTTTTTATTTGTCTTGGTGATAGTAATATTTTATTGATGGAATCTCCCTTAGAAGCACTGATAAAAGGGAGTCATTGGGTATGAGCATACTAGTCGATTCCATTGATCCATCATTATGTGAAAATTATACAGTATTGTAACCCCTAATATATAGTAATATTATTGGATGTTATACATTGGGTATATTTAAAATATTTAATATAGTTAATGGAGTCGTAAATTCAACATGATATATTGGTCAAAAAAACAAAATTATTGCATGTGTTTTCAATAACTACATTACTTAATAAGACATATTTTCATTCAATACAGTTTTATCATTTAAATATGTTTATTTCATTACATTATTCCCCCATTTAGAAATTTCATTTTCAAAATTTCATTTTTTACACTATAATATATGAGCGACTTATATTTCATCACCTCTTTGAGTTCCTCTAATGCTTCCAAAATCTTATTATTCCACTACATTTCTTTTACCAGGTCAATTTTCTTATTTCATTGAACTTTTTCTAAAAAATATAAGATCTTCATCGTTTGATCATCATATAAAGGATCATTATCCAATTGAACCAACTCATGATCTAGTACATATGAGTGGTTTATTATGTACATCCTCATGATGAATACATGGAATAAATCCTTGAAATTAGAATGGTTATCTGGGTGTTTTAGTTGATATGCCTCATCTCAGATGACATCAAGGATCTCAAAGGGGTCAATCTATTTTCGAAAATGATTTTTATTCTTTTAAAATATTATTTCCATCATCCATAAAGTTATATAATGGAAAAAATTAACAACAATAACATACTCTAGGTCCCATCGATGATTATCAACATTGATTTACTATTGAATTTGTACATATTTGATAGGACGCTAATTGGTTATAACGTTCACTATAATCACATGGATAGTATCAAATCTATTATAATTCTACTCTCTAACAACATCCTATAATTTTTGATATTGACAATTATTCCTACATAGAACTGGATAATGATTTTTGTCAATTCTATAATGTAATCTATTGTTATATAGAGACTCCACTATGAGAAGGTAAGGATCCCAAAATCCATATAAATACACCGAACAACATTTCATTATATCTTCTAAGGTTTGGATTTTTTCCTGGTGACTATCCATTCACTTGAGGGTGATATGAATTGTCAAATATCGATTTTATATCAAAATATTTGTGAAGGATTCTATTGATCCTTGAGCTAAATCATAGATCCTAATCAGATAGAATGTGGAGTGATACTCTATATAGTCATACAACTTTTCCTATGCATATATTAGTGACTTATTCTAGAGATTAATATTCCTTGATCAAAAGGAAATGTGGAAGATTTGTAATGTGTTCTACTACCAGTGAGATGGATTTATTTCTATTAGATGTCATAGGGAGTCCTATCATAAAATCCCTATTTTTTTCCCTGTTCAATACATCTATTGGTAATATTTTGAGGACCTGTGAATGATTTGTTTTAATTCACCATTATGTTATACTGAGATTGGTGATATATCTCTTTTTGGGATATAGATATTACATGCACTTATATAGAAGGTTTAGGAGATCCATTGTCATGGGGTGATAGAATATATTTGATGGGTTTTTTTATGTAAAGTGACATTTTAATTCATTCGAGTTCAATACTTGTGTTAATATATTCGTGAACTTTTCTACGTGATCAGTTTTATAGAGAATATTCATGAATTTTTTTATGCGGTCAGTATTATATAAAATATTAATTAGTTTTATTTATAGTAATGTAGTTTTTTTATTTTATTAATAAAACCTATTTCTATCACTTTTCTATCCTTCCGAAAATTTATACATCACTTATTTGTGTGTATGGACTTTATTCTCCACATAATGTGATAATTCATTTATCATCACTTCCTATCATAGATAACTATATATACAAATTTAATTCATAATTATGATGTTTATAAAACAATGTTAATTATTGAAATATATTATAGTATCTACTTCCTTACCCACTCATCTTTTGTAAAATGACAATGTCCCTCATGTGGACTAGCACCTCCAAAAAAAATTATTCTTTATTATTTTCATCCATGAAAGGATGGTCATAATGAAATATTTAATGAATAAATGTGATATGTATAATAATACAATGATTATATAAAGGTAAAATGAGGAATCTATAATTTTCACATATTTCATACTATATTTAATAGTTCTAATACCCACCAAAGTGTTATTCTATTGGAAATTGTAACATTTTTATGTTTTAGTGGTATTTTTGAGTTCAAATGCAAAATTGGCTTAATATTAGGAATAAATTGTTTTATTTGTATCAAGTATTTTGGCTATAAGATTTTTTAAATAGAATACAATTGTGAAATTTCTTTTTTTAGGTTCCACTGCATCGTAGGTCTCATTTCATCCTTCTTGAGTCCTAACTCAACCAATAATTTGGAGTCCAAAATCAGCTCATAATCTGTGCCTCAAAAACTGTTTGTAGATCTGGAATGTTTTAAATACGATCTTTTATCTCGAAGAAGACCGGTCCATTAGAGCTGAACATTTTCATGGATCTGTACAAGGAATTAATGCACATATTTTATTAATGAGGCCACGTTTGAATCCACTTTTGTTATGGTCATAAAGTCATGGGAAGTTGGAGTTGTGTAAGATGAAGAGTCACATGGATAGATTAAATGTGTAATACTAAAAAAGCCATAAATCGTTCATAGGTGGACCAATATACCTGAACTTTTGCGGAGAAATGAGGAATATGATATAGAACATCTTCTCAAAACGGGAAAATTTACCAATTTGGTCATTTAATGGGTCTAACAGTCGATAACATCCATAGGATAGAATTTGAGCGATATTTCTTCATCCATTCCAGCTATAAATATGTGTCTCCTCTCCCTTTTACAAGGATACCATTTTAGGGGGTAAAGGTTGAGTTTTTTATATAACTATTATTTATATTTATAATATATATTAGTGAAGGTTTCTTCTTATTATTTTAATTTCTTCTTTTAAATCATTTTTTGTTTTTATGTGTTTCTCCCACCATTCTTCTTTCTAACTCTAGGTTTGTGGAGAGATAACTCTCACTTTTGTTCGAGGGGTGAAGTGGTGGTATTTTAGTTTTATGTGATTTAATGATTTATCATGTTTTATTCTAAGGAATCAGAAGTTTTTAAATGATTTTGGTGAGCGGTCACCCCACTTTCTCTACTATAGTCTTCTTCCTCCTTTTTTATTACTTTTCCTTCCCTTTAAAATCTAATTCATTCAAACGGTGGAGTTTGGATTGGGTATTGATGTGGAAGATATAACTAATACATACAGAGGTCTCATTATTGTATAATACCATTCAAACGTGATGGTGTAGAGTGATAGGTCTTGATCTTCACATTGAATAACTCGTTGATGGATATTTTGAATAACAATGATAATTCCACCATGAAACCCCAAGAACAATTGTTTTCTTCTTCTAACTTCTTTGTGTATTTTCTTCCTCTAACTTCTTTGTGTGTTGTCTTTCTTTTCTTTTTATTTTGTATTCTTATATATTTATATATTTATAATATATCTATATTTTATGAATTTTAAAGTATTCCCCCATTTATATTATTATTATATTTTTAAATTAGTTAGCTTTTAATAGTGACAATAAGGAAATAGTATTTGTTAGTGGCCTCCTTGTGATCGACCCTAGGGTGTGCCACTATGGTACATTAATAGAATAATAAAATTTTAATTGAATTTTGGTTCATGATAAACCACTCTAAAAAATTTGGCACCATTACCGGGGAGGATAAACGTTATGCACAGTATTTTTCATAAAAACAAAAAAAAATTAAAAATTTCAAAAACTAAAAAAGTGCTTCATTGAATATCATTATTTATTTTGGTCGAGATTGATTATTTTAGTGATTTTTCATATGCATGGACTGGTTTCGAATTCTCTAGTGGGGATGAGACTTTTTTATCCAAATGGATCAAGATGCCATGATGATTCAAAATAATTTTAAAATCCTTTAACATGAAAGAAATATGGTAGCATCGCTGGCGACTGAAGTGGAAGAAGATAAATCTCTATGGATGGAATGAAAAAAACAAAAAGAAACTGAAGAAGAATATGTAAATGTTGTTCCAATGAAATTTGATGTTGAGAAACCCATGGATGTCTGGAAGACTCTTTCTAAAGATCCAACCATCAATCCATAGCAATTTCTTGAAGAGGTTCCTGAAGATGACAAGCTAGCTGATACAACTGTGGGAGATCAACATGCTTTGGATGAACATTGGTTAGATTTTGTTGAAGAAAAAAAGGTAAGTGATCCTATAATATTTTTAAAAGAATAATCAGTACCTCTATACCCCTCTCTTACTTTGGAAGAAGATGAAGAATTCCCTGCTAAAAAAGAATTCCCAATGGCTCTGCCTAAAGAGATCGTGTTTCAAGCTGACCTACACAAAAGGGAATATTTTTATATTGATTCTTCATGTTTTAATCATATTCAAGTGGAATTTTTTCTGACTTCTCTTCTAAATTTTTTGAAACAACATCACATGAGCATGCCCTGGATGTTGAAGTCAAAGTGGTAAAAAATTCAAGGCTCTAGAAGTGGAGGAATTATTCTTTATCCTTCCCAAATATTCTATGTTGTACCTCATAGAAAAGGGTAAGGAGTTATTGTACAATATTCATGGGTTCCTCTATGGATTTTGTTGGATAAAAAGCATTAAAAAAAGAATTTATGGTGGCTTCTACACAAGAAACCCCATCCACCTTCGGATTGGGGTTAAACTGCTACAACTGCTGGACTAGGGGCAGTACAAAACCTAGCACCCACTTGGGGGTAAAACCAAGCATTATCCTATTTATTTTTCATTCCTATTTATTTTAAATTATTTTTCTCATATTTTATTTATTTCATTCCTCCTAGTTCATGTGGTAATATCTAGGAGTTTATCTCAAAGATGCCACCATAAAACAAATTTAGGTTTTATCTTTCCTTCCTTTTATTTTGCTTCCCTTATTATTCTATTGTTGAGATGCAATGAGGGGTAGTGAAATCGAGGTGTGGGGTAGTGTAATCCTAATTATTTGTTTTGTGTTATTTCTTCATCTTTTTAGTTACCTTGATATTCAATTAATACTATGATAATTTTTCACACATATTTTTATTTTGAGATGATTGAGATGATTTTTGAAGAAATAGATTTTAAAGGTTCGTTGATGTGAAAAATTTATCCTTGAATTGGATTTCCAAACATTTTTTATGAGTTTGACTGATTTTTGAAATACATGCCCATGAACCACTGACTCAAATATTTTTCCAGTCCTATAAGGTATTCTAAACCAATTCGAAATATTCTTTCTAATACCCAAACTTACTTGTGAGAATCATAGATTATTTCTAAGAGTTATAAATTGTGATTTTTCTCTTTTGAAGCTTTGGATTTCATGGGATGTTATTGTTATGATTGAGGAATTGTTTTGGATAAAAATATTTTATCTTGAGACCAAAATTTACATCTATCCTACTTTAGACCTTAGATTCCATGAATTTCCTAATAGTATTAAGCCACATTACAAGCCTATTTTTCCTTACCTACCTGCACTCTTGGTATTTTTGTGTGGTTACTTTAAGTTTGAGTGTTGGGGAATGGCCTTTCGTGTGCGTTCATTGGGATGTGTTTCATTTATGGGTAATGTGTGATTTGTATCAAAATTTTGGGCAGTGGATGATAAAGATAAAATTGGGCATGGGTAATCCTTTTATTGTGCTTTATTTGTTTCAAATGGTTCTCCTTCAAGCAAAATGAAAAAAATAGAAAAAATGGAGATGAGCTTGAATTTATCATTGTACATACTAATACGACTCGTTTACCTATCTAAATTCTAGATCATGATGGTCATTGTTTCATTGTATTAAATTTTCAGCTCATTCTCCATGAAAAAAAAATCAAAAAAAAACAAAATAAAGTTGTACCTTTCTGGTGCATTACAAAAAAGGGGGGGAAATGAAAAAAAGTGGAGAACATTGATGATATCATTATTTGGAATAATTTATTGCCTCATGTCCCATGTCATAAAAAAAGGGTGGAGTTGTGTTTCATATTGTTAAGGGTATTTAGTGAGTTTCATCCTATGTTTTCACATGAATATTCATGCATTATACTTAAGAGTCTAACCTCCTCTTTCTAGACTTAATTTTTTCAATCATTTTACCACCAACCCTAAGCCACTGAATTCACCTAAAAAAATTCCTCATGATTAAATTAATTTTCATGTTTCACGCTATGGAGAGATGAGATTTTTCACATTCCTAATGTGATATATGAACATTCCAAGTATGAGAATAACTCCAGATTTAATTTCTCTTGAGTGAAGAGTGATGCAAATTTTGATGTGAGGTCGGGTGTGATTGGGCCATGGATAAATTTTTTAGGTTAAATAAATTTAAATTTTAGGGATGAAAATGATTTTTAATTGTTTTTCATAGAGGAGACATGATGTAATTTCATTTTGGAAGAGATCAGTGATGTTTTCTCATTTTTTATTTTTGTGTGAATTTTGATTTTAATATATATTGATTTCCTAGGAGTGCAATGATTAAGTGTGTGGGAGTGATGAAGCTATAATTTTCACATATTTCATACTGTATTTAATATTTATAATACCCACCAAAGTGTTATTTTCTGGGAAATTTTCACATTTTTATGTTTTAGTGGTATTTTGAGTTCAAATGTAAAAATGGCTTAATTTGGGGATTAAACTATTTTATTTGTATTATGTATTTTGGCTAAAACATTTTCTAAACTGAAAAAAATTGTGAAAATTCTTTTTTTAGGTTCCATTAAATCATGGGTCTCAATTCATCCTTCTGGAGTCCCAGCTCAATCAATATTGTGGTGTCCCCAAATCAGCTCACAATCTGTGCCATGAAAACTATGCACAGATCTGTAATGTTTTAAATATGAGCTTGTATCAAAAAGAATCCCGATCCATTGAAGCTAAAATTTTTCATGGATAAGTAAAAGGAATTATTTAACATCTTTCACTAATTTGGCCACTTCTGAATCTGCTGATTTCACGGTCATTATGGCATGGGAAGTCGGAGTTTTGGAAGAGGAAGAGTCACATGGACAGGTTAAATGTGCCACACTAAAACAATCATAAATCCTTAATACGTGGTCCAATACACATTATATATTGAGGAGGAACTTGGAAGATGATATGGAATATATTCTAAGAAGGGAAAATTGAACAATTTGGTCATTTAATGGGTCTAACTGTCGAGAACATCCGGAGGACAAAATTTGACCAATATTTCTTCATCCATTCCCCCTATAAATATGTGTATCCTCTCCCTTTTACAAGGATAGAAATTTCAAGGGGTAAAGGTTGTGTTTTTTTATGTAATTGTTATTTATATTTATAATATATATTAGTGTATTTTTCTTCTTCTTCTGTTAATTTCTTCTTTTCTTTCATTTCTTTTATTTTATGTGTTTCTCCCACCATGCTTCTTCTAACTCCATGTTTGTGGAGAGCTAACCCTCATTGTTGTTCAAGGTGGGAAGTTGTGGTAATTTAGTTTTATTTGATTTACTGATTTATCATGTTTTATTCTAAGGAATCAGTAGTGGTTAAATGATTGTGGTGAGTAGTCACCCAACTTTCTCTACTATTGTCTTCTTCCTACTCGTTTATTAATTTTCCTTCCCATCGATATCTAATTCTATCAAACAGTGGAGTTTGGATTGGGTATTGACATGGAATAGATTAATACTATGTGAAGAGGTCTTGGTGTAGAGTAATACCATTCAAACAAGAGTGTGTGGAGTGACAGGTCTTGATCTCCACATTGAATAACTCATTGATAGATATTTTGAATAACAATGAAAATTCCACCATGAAACCCCAAGAACAATGGTTTTCTACTACTAACTTCTTTGTATCTTTTCTAAATTTTATTTTTATTTTGTATTTTTATATATTTATATATTTATAATATATCTATATATTATGAATTTTAAATTATCCCCCATTTATATTAGTATTATCTTTTTAAATTAGTTGTCTTTTAATATTTACAATATGAACATAGTTTGTGTTAGTGGCCTCCTTGTGATCAACCCTAGGGTGTTCCACTATGGTACATTATTAGGTTAATAAGAATTTAATTGAATTGTGGTTTGTGACAAAACACTCTCAAAATAAAAATTTATATATTTTATTCTTTCTCAAACCATTATAAAAAATTTAATGTCACTCATGCGCACATACAGACTACTATCTCCATGAAATGATGTAATTAATTTTTCATGACCACAATTAATTGTTATTTCTCAATGAATATTTAATTTACAAAAACATTAATTATAACAATTTTTATGTTCTATTGATTATGAAACCGTGAACTATATTCATGATCAAAATTTATGATCATAAAAATATATAGAAAACTGAATAGCTTCAACTCAAATGTTGATTCTGATAATAAATTTTTAATATATCTCTAAGAAGAAAGTATATATAAATAGGATATAATAAAATAAAACCCAATATGGTTCTAATATATATTTATAATATGTAAAAATTTATTTCATGTGTGATTATATTTTTTCTGACCATATATAAGTTAGAGTTAAGTGGTTATTTTTAGATCTCATTCTTATTATTATTTTTATTTTTAGATTTATTATTACAGAATTAATTTATTTTTAGATTATAAAATTCATATATTTTTTATAATATATTTTTTACAAGGAGATTAACATTTTTTTTAATTTTAACTTTCTTTTTGACTAAAAATATTGAAATATTGTCTTTCTAAAAATACAAATGTATAAATATTCTTTTTTCTGGGAATATTTTCCTCCATGTTGATGATAATAAAATGGTTTTATATAATTTATTAACTATAGTTATTATTTAATAATTATTTTTCTACTAACATTTACTTTCTATGAAATTTATTTAGTTGAATCCTTTCAAATGATTTCCAAAAGACTCTTTTTTATGTTTTTATATAATTAAGAAAAGAATGTTTTTTAACATTTTCGAAAAAATTGTCTTCTAACATTCTCATGGTTTTTATTAATTATCAAGATTACTATAAACTATGTAATGTATTTTTCAAATTAAATCCTATACTCAATATTCTATGAAACATTACATTTAATTTTTTTTCAAAATAAATGTCTTTCCTTCTTTTTTCAAATATAATTTATAATGTATTTAAAAATGTTATTTTTCATCAATATAATAATAATTGAAAGACTCATATGCCTAATTTATAATATTATATAATAATATCATATATCATTTTTCTTTATATGGATTATTATCATCATTAACTATTTACTTAATGGTGAAAATTTTTACATTATGTATTATGGTTTTCAAATATCGATATTTATGTTTATTATGTATAGTATTGTATATTCACTCATTTTATATGATTAATGTGTTAAACTTAGTATTTCATATTGAAGACCAATATATCCATATATTTCATTATTATGTCTAATGTGTCAAAATATATTGTGTATTTGGTTTATTTCATACCTATTTATATATGAATATTTGGAATAAGTCTATGATGGTATGATTATGATGTAAAAAATTATATGTTCTGTCATTATGTGTGACAACGCCAAGTCTACAACTCATTGTTAGTGTCTAGTTTATTATATTGGAAGAAAAAAAGGTATTATATCAACAAGGATCCATTAGTTTGGTATTTTTGAAGAACCAGATACCTTTATGATTCTCATTTTATATTAAAAATAAAATAAAAATAGTAAAAGTAAATATTCAGAATTCATGAAATTATTTCATAGATTCCATTATCATATTTTTCTTAAAGGTAAGTAATATAAGTAAGAACTCAAATACTTACTAAGGGTAAATAGAGTGTAATCTATCAAGATTAATTAATCCAAAATAAATATGGAAATTTATACAATTAAAAACAAGTTCCAATTAATCAACAACTTCATAATAGAATTCATACTTGGATAATATCAAAGAAAGTATCTCATGGATAATTATTAATGAATTATAAATGAATTAAATGAATAATTTCTTACTTCTCGATCAGTTCTATGTGACAATATAATTTTAAATATGGGAACGTATACACTTAAACCCCTTTTAATATGGTTATTTAAATAATTTTTCTTATGAGACATATCTATTGATTTAGGGGATTTCTATTAGAAAGGCCCATAAAAAACTACATGTATAGTGTATTAATATTATTTTAAATGATTAAGTTAATTCAAAAACAATAAAACTTATCAATAAACAACATTATAGTGTAATGGAAATAGAATATCAATATTTCCACAGAAAATTAAATAACCTCAATTATAAAACACTTTATATAGAAATTTTATATGGTTTAGGAAATAAACATATCTCTAAAACAAATAATATGAATATTTAAGTGAAATGAATTAATTAATGAAATATTATAATTATATAGTAAATTTTATATGAGAATATCAATGACCAGAAACTCAATAAATATATGAGATATGACCCTCAATTCATCAAAAAATTACATTTCATTTTAAAATTATGTCTTTTAGAGAATATAAAAATGGTGAAATGGAAACATACAAATAAATTTTCAATATATATTATAATTTTTAATACCATTCATAACATATAGAAGAAGAAACATTTCTTAAAAAGGTTATGAAATTTGGAAATCCTTCTAGAGTTATATACGTTAAAAAAGAAACATTCCTTTTGATTTTTATAATGTAAATGAAAAATTTATCTTCAAAAAAATAATCCATTAAATATTTTTAAAAGTAATTTTCTAATATATATTATTGATTAATAAAAAAATTATTAATTAAAAATTCATTTTTTGAAAATAGAAATTGAAAAATATGGACATGGAAGAAAAATATAACTGATCAAAAAGAGAAATAACTTAATATTTTCTATTTAAAGATTTATTTGATTTACTCAATTATACAAGATGAAATTATAGAATAAAAATGTAAACACATAAAATAAATATAGTAAAATAATATAAATGGAGTTTATGAAGGACATATAATAAGAATCCTAGAATAAAAATACAATTAATCCCAAAAAAGGAGACGGTAGAATATATTATTAACTATTTAATAACTTTAAAATTGTAACCCTTTGAAAGTGTACACTTTGATTTAAAATAAACTTCCATGAATAATTATATATTTATTTTTAATCATAAAAGGGTAATTATAACCCAGACATAAAAGAAAATCGATGTATAATACCACATTTTAATCAATGACATATAATTTGAGATCAAATACCTTATAATGATCATACCATTGGATTGAGAATTTTTGAATAAATTAATTTTTGTTAAAAATTTAAAATAGATGAAAAAAGTAGAAAAAAAAAACATAAAACATTCAATTATCATTTAATTCATATTCATTTCATAATAAAATCAATGAACTAGTGGTAAATAAAGGATTATGAAATTTATATTTGAATTGAAGAATTGAAATAATATAATATATTTAATATCATGTCAATTCTATATAACATTTTACGATCTATAGGATGAGGTAATAGAAAACGTATTACATTGGTTTTTTTTGTGGTAGTCTGTCGTATAAATTAGTGATGGTTTTCTTTCCCATAAGCAGAATAAGGAAATGAATTATAGTTAATAAATAAATATAATAAATTCTAATTTTTTTGGAGTTATGGATGATCTTATATCATAATTATTAGAAGTTTTTGTATCGAGTTACAAGAAGTAATAAATGAAAAACATTCAGACAAAAGATAAACCTCTTCTTCAGACAACCTCCTTTTCATTACACCATTAACCTTTATAAGCATGGAATACTAAAAAATATGACCTCTATAATATTTTGATGGATTATATTATCATTTTGGATTTTTAATTTTTCTAAAAATTCCTTTTAATGTGTGGTGTAGAGAGGAGAGGTCCTTTACTTTTATAGGTAAGTGAAAGAAAAAACATGGAAATTTTGAAAAGATTTATAAATATTTTAGTAATTTCTAGGGTAACATGTCCTCTAAAATGTTAAATTTTCTATCCTATTGTGATAATAGTATAAATTAAATAATAAATAGTATTTATTCATTTTTTTGACATTTTAACACTTATCTAATTATTTTTTCCCTCATTGAATATTTTTTATCATTAACCTTGGTATAAATTGTTTTGATTTTTTTATTATTTAGTAGCGAAAAAAATATATTACAATATTATAATAACACTAATTGTTATTATTTAAAATATATTACATATTTTATCATATTAAATTCACTTAGGTGGAAATTTTTATGTCAAAATTACTCGTACAAATCATGTTAAAAAATTTTATTTCAGAAAACATTTATTCATTAATATAAATCAATCTTAAACAAAAATAAGTAGAAAAAATCATTCAAATGTCATTAATCGAATTATCAAAAATATAAATAAAATTAATTTACTAATAATTATTTCAAAAAATAATAATTTGAAATCCTTGAAATGAATAGAATGATTTCAATAATGATTATTATTTTTCACCATTCATTCGAAATACAATTTCTAAAAATTCATGGAAATTAACTAAAATATAATGTTTACATAAATATTTGAAAGTATATATCATTTTCATATGTATAATTCTAAATTTTTAAATTATAATTTTGAATAAAACTATAAAATTCCCAGAAAACCAATTTGGTTTTACCATTATAGATTTCATATTCACTAAAAAATCACATAATGTTATTATAATGAATATAAATCTATAAAATCTAGTCAAAGAATATTGATAAGACAAAAAATAATATATTATAAAATTACCTGGGTTTTTAAATTCTTCCCTTCTTCTATAAATTTCTTCCTAGAAAATGTATTTACTATTGAAAGAAGTAGGGGTATATATCCATCACTGAATATTATAATTCCAAAGATACTTCTTTAATAATATGGGTTTTCCACCTAAACGTAAGCTAGTAAATATATTTATTCAGAAATATTTTTCTATATTTTAAAAATAATATTATTATTTTTCGACATAGTAAATATTTTCATCTAAATAAACTACTTCTTGTTTGAATAAATTATCATAATAATGAAACACGAAATTGTTGATGTACGTGAGATAAAATCAAAGTCAAGGAAACTCTAATACAACTGAGTTAATTTTACAATAAATAATTTTCATGTCTTATAAATATTAATTTTTCATATATTATAGTTGTATATTCATTATAAGGTTATATGTAATTTTTTAGTTAAAAACAAAAAACCATTATTTCTAACCAAACATGGTTACAAATAATTATATTCTTCATTCAAAATCATGATTTAAAAATAATGGAATTTTATTTTGAAATAATTTATTTAATTTTTTAATTCATAAATTCATAATTATGTAATTAATAATTTTGAATAATTTTTAGAAATGATTCATTTTTTATCGAAAATTTGAGAATCCTAATATTGTTTTTAAAAATTTTATTTCTTATCATTTATTTATAAGGTAAAAAATATATTTTGTATCTTATTATATATTTATTATTTTATTTGGATTTAAGATAATATAATTATGGTTTTTAAATTATTGTTTTATTTCATGTTAGTATAAATTTTTTTTACATTAAATTTAAAATTATATAGAAAATTATTTCTCATTATGTTTGTCTAGTTTCAATTAAAATTGAATTATGAAATTATATATTTTAAATTTTAAAAACTTGAATTAATATATAGATTTCATTATTCATTATTTGGTAAATATGACCATTTTTGTTTGGTTCAATATGAATAAAAACCTTAGTAATTTTTCCACATTCAAAATGGTAAATCAGGTGATTAAAGTTAAATGTTTAATGATTAGGATTTAAAAATTACCCTATCACATGACTTTATTTTATTATATGAGTAAATTTCTTAAATAATAATCCAATATTTGGTTATATGGAATTTTTTTTATTTGGATGTATCTATTACCATTATAATCTTATATTTGAAGAGAAGAAAAAAATATTACACTCTTGTTTTTAATAATTATTATATTTTTAAATATTGGATTTACATGATTTGATGTTATGGTAAATATATTATTTTTAAATATTAATGATATATTTTCATTATTATAATTTATTTCGTATTTTTTGTGAATAAATAATTACCTTTCTAATTTAAAAAACTATGATGAATTAATTATTATATTAATTGAGAAATGTGATAAATAATTTTTAAAATTTTAAAATTAATATGATTTTTAATAATTACTAGGATATGATAATTCAAATTATTTAATGTAAATTTTATTGATTTACTGAATTTTTTTTCAAATTTTATATAATTTTTTTATGTTATTACAATTGATGTAATGAATAGTTCAAAAAAATTTCATTAATAATATGTCATAATAAAAAATACATTATTACATCATAAAAATGTGAAGAAAAAATTATATTTAGAAAATTTATTAGGATATGGTTCTAAATATCAAACAATCTCTATTTATTTTCCTTTATATTCTTTTATAGTAATTATATTGACCTTAAAAGTGTGGAAATCCATGTTGTCACTTTTAGTGTAAAAGGGGTTAACATGAGATTAAACCCAAAATATTAGAGTAAAAATATAGTAACAATTTTTATAATTTTTATTAAATGTGGGGATTGAGATAATTAATCATCCAATATTATAAAAAAGTATATATAAATCCATTTGGAGTTGAAAATTAGTTTATAATAATTTATTATTTTAGGAAATTCAAAGAGTTTCCCTCTACTTTCTTATAAAAAGAAATATGTTATTCTCATTTCATCACACAAAAAAAAATTTTAATTAGAATTTACCATCCCAAAAACCATCTTATAACTCCAAAAAAAAATCTATATGATTTTAATTATAAAAAACTCTATCCTATTATGGGTTATTCTGTAAATAAAAAGAGTGTTTTCAAAGAATGTGGATTGTTTTTAACCGCATTTTTTAGGTTAATTTCTTCAAAAACCACCTTCATAGATTCATTAATGATGATTATATGATAATAATATATATTATAAATACAGAGGTTGTATTATTTTTATTTAAAAATATATATTCAACTTATCTTCCAGTAACTCTGAAACGAAACCATCATTCGTGTGTATAATGGACAATCGCCTCACGAAATGAGGAAATTAATTTTACATAACAGTATGTCATGGATGGATTATAATGATGAAATTTATGGTTTAATTTGATATTATTCACACATTTATCATTACAGATATAAAATATTTCATTTACCTTCATACGTCTCCATTCAATAAAAAAATATATTATTGTATGTGCGTACATGTGGACTGCCACCTCCACGAAGAAATATGATTCGTTTTTATAACCACATATAGATGATTAAATATATAAATATGTTTAATGATATTATACTATATTTATGATATAATTATCATTAAATAGAGATAAAACAATAATCACCTTCATTGAATAATGATCATTGAAAAAACAAAATATTACTCAAGTAGGTGTATGGATTACTGTGTCCATTATTTTTATGTAGATAATTTTTCATAACAATAATTCATGATTGGTTTTATAGGTATTATATATGTATAAAAATGATAAATATTCATTGATTATTATTCTATAGATTGTATGATTTTTTTCCAGAACTCCTATTTTAAAGTTTCCCTCAAAACATTCCTTTTCTAACATATCATTTTCTTTAATTTAAGAATATTATTTACTGAATAAATTGTTTATAAAAGAAATTTTATATCACTTTTTAAATTATATGATTTTTTTTTAAAAAGGAGTATTTTAACTGAATGTTGGGATTTATTTACAGTACACAAAAAGAATTTAATATTTTAATGTATATAGTGACAACAAATTTTCCCTCCACCTTGACCATAATCTAATGTTTAAATTACATTACAATATTTCATTTTTTTCATGTAAAAAACTTATTTCCCTGTTTTTTTATATTTTTGATTTTCAAAATTGGTTTAGAATTTAAAGGGTATTTAGATGCCTAAAATTTTGTTTTCATATGGATATAACGAATTTTTTCAGTGGTTTTATTCATAATATGGTCTCAAATATTATTTATAAAATGTTAATCATCATTATAGATATTGGCTAAGACATATGTAGAATATATGATCAATTTTCACATATAACATCAAGTTACCCCATTATATATTATATGGTGGGTGCACCTAGATAGCGCTCTAATTCACTGGGCAATGATCATTTTTTCATGATAATTATATTGGATTTCAGATTTATGGTTGTTTTAATTTTTTTTTAATTTTTATTACTATGATTTTCTAAATAACTTATCTTTATTATCTACACTTTTTATTTTTTCATGTAAATCATTTTAGAGTAAGAGGTAGGATAATGATCTTTTTAATAGATTGATTTTTATCTTTTTGGAAAAATATTGTTTTTTGGAAATGGTTTTTAATAAGAATTCATTTTTGCATTGGAATAAAACATTTATTATAATAATATCCATCACTATGATTTGTTTCTCCTTATATATTTTAAAATTATTTTCAAAGTGTTTAAGGATGAATAAGAGAAAGAATGAAGTCATATTTGATGTCGTGAATATTTTTCAAGAAACTAAATGATATTTAATGATAAAAGTAATATATCATTGGAAAATTGATACTGATTGGATGTGTACATATTTAATATATATGGTTTTTTTATGATTTATGATAAACAAAACTCCAATGTTTTATAAGTAATACATATTTTGGAATGTAAAATGATAATTCTAGTTCAATGTCACTAGAATATGTGATATTTAATTGTAGATCCATACAATTGTTTTCATAGAAACTTTTAAATATCATTAGGGGATAGTATACTCATAATAAAATATACATAAATGATATTACCTAATGGTTAATTTGAAATTATATAGAGTTTTATGATTACCATATTTCATTAACAAAATTATGTATGATAATAATTGTTTACTATAGAGGGAAAAATAGAAGTTGTAGTTGTAAGGCACTATATGGATGACATCTCTATAAATCATCAACATAGAAAAGTTCTAATCAGAACTAATAAGATTGTGGTCATGATGAATGTATTTATGTTAGATAAAAATGGTCGTGGAATATATGATAGAGTATAGACAGATCAACTATAAATAAAAATTATAATAGTGTATTATATAATGTGAAACATTTCTCTTCCTTTCAATGGATATCCTGAAATTTTTTTAGTCAAATGATTTACCAGTTCTCCAAAAATTGATATTTTATTTCATTGGTTGTTTATAATTTTTAAAAGGGAACCCTTTCCATATATCATTTTAAAGGTTATGGTTAATGATTGTGTTCCTTAGTTAATATTACCGACAAGAGATAAAAGATAAATTCCATAAAATAAGACACATTAAGGTAACTCTTCCTTGGTAAATTATTTACTAATTTTGTTTGACTCGTGATGGGGAAACAATTCATGAAATTGATTCCAAATAAAAATAAAATTGTAGTTACATAGAAGAATAGTTTACACAAATAGCTTGGTAGGTACCAGATCTCATATGGGACCTTCTTAGTAATATTATTTTATTTTATATATGGTTAAAACCATTATATTTAAGTTATTTATATTCATATTAATTCAATGGTTATGATAATTTGTCTTGGTGAGCTGATAATGTTGAAATGGAGTTTTTAGTTGATCATTTCTTCCTTTAATAAAATAATAAAAACACATTATATAATAATAAAATTGAAATAATTCATCAAGTAAATATGTTGATGAGAAATTTAAGCACTCTTTTTTCGAAAACTGTGGTAAAAATCATCCTGGAGAATATATCCTAAATTATTTATAGTGCTTGTGTTGATGTATGACTGGTCATAGGGTTGGTGAGAGTAATTAAAATAGTCCTAAACAATAAAATAATGTGTAAATCAATATCTATTAATAAGTGAGAAGATATAGTTTCAATAAGTTTGTCCAATATTCTAACATGTGTCTGACATTTGTTTCTCACCATGGAAATCATCATGGCCAAAATAAAAATGGTGTGGATATATATTATGTTACTATTATAGTTGGTTTTAGTCTATCTAATTAATTTGTGACATGTATGATACTTGTTTATTGAAATTATACTCATGTCTTATTTGATCCAGGATCATCGCATTTAGGAGTTTCATATAATTTCTTAATAACCAAGGAATATCATAAAATGAATTTATGATAGAACATTTGTTATGTGATCCAGGTGGAAATATTAAAAAAGCAAGATTTAATGAAATTTTATAATTATTTTTACTGGAATATCCTTTCCTAAAAAACATTTTTTACTACCCATAGTAGAGTTTGATTATATATTTTGTTTTTATTTAATTTTAGTTTCCCTATATTTGATAGATTTCAGATCCATGAATGTATTGATAAATTATTTATTACCTAGGATATCCTACCTTATTGACAAGAAATAAATTTGAAATGGTAGTGAAGGATACATTGTTCATTGTTTTGAAAATAATGAAACTATATTGATTAGTAATTTCTATATAGTGAATAAATCGATTGATGGTTTCAATTTTGAATTTCATGTTGTTATTTGTGTTTGATAAGTTGAGTTCACTATTGACTTAGTACATGATACAATGCTTGATTAACACACCCTTTATCAAATAGATCAAATGGAAATTTTGGAAATTAAATTTAATTTTCTGGAGTTATGATATAATTATTTCATTTATCAACGTTCTTATCCTTACAATGCTCTTATTTAAGGAAAAACATATGGTTCCATTAATATTTTAATTTCTTATAGATTATTGAATAACATCCATGTTAAAAACATGTATATTTCACCTTATATCTATGATTTTTCTGATCAACCCAAGTAAGTATAGTATTTTTCAACGATTTGACTCACTATAGGGTATAATTAGTTGAATTTAAAGGTGGTAGACATTTCAAAGAAGAAATTTTGGACCAGATATGGTAACACTGAGTCTTTAGTTCTTTCCCTTTGTGTTTTTAATTCACTGTCTTCATAAATATATTTTATAAATAATATTCCATGAATATTTTCATGGGTTTTTGTTTGAATTTATTGATGAAATATATGTGTATTATAAAGTTCATAATTATCTTGAAAGTAACTAGGTTATTTATTTTCAATTCTTAAAAAGAAAAAACTTATATATAAATTTTATTATGTATGAATTTAGGATATAAAAAATATCTTACCATGGTATTGTAATATCTAAATAGCAATACCCATGGAACCTAATAACATTTTTTTTAAAAAAATACCAATATCTACTAATGTAATAGATATTTTGTTTTTTCTGTTTTTTCTGGTTACTACAAGTGGATTATTGAAAACATTTCCTATTTATCTATACCACAATCTATGTTAACATAGAATCTAGTTACATTAATTTGGTAATAATAATGTGATGACTAGTTTTATGAACTAAAAAGTATATTAGAGAATGCTTCCATTATAAAACTACCCGCTAGATATAGTGATTTTTTTATATATAGTGATTCTTAATTAATATGCTTGATTTTTTCTTGATGAATTATGTCTAACTAATTTTTTATACTTCATGAAATATAAAAACTCAAAAGTTAAGTCATCCTAAAAATGATTTGGAATTATCATCTATGGTTTTTTATTTCGAAATTATTTTACAGAATTTATATGGAGTCATCTATGAATTATATAATGATTATAAAAGTATTAAGTATATATTTACATTGAATTAGTTAAACATGGGACAAATAATATAGTTATATATGATCAAGTGTTATGATTATAAAATTATTAATCATATTATAAATAAAACATATTTTTCAATGCATTGAGTTATCAAAATAATTCCACTTTAACCATGTTACGTTTAGAAGATGGCCCTTTTCTTAATGATTTGATGAATTTTTTCCTATAATTTATGGTTTTATTAAAGACAAATGTTCTGTTTCATGTTTCAATTAATTTTAAATTGACAATTATAGTAAATAAATAATTTAATTAAGATCATAGATTACAAGAAAATTTGGACTTTGATAGGAAGGAAATTTTTTATAAATGTAATGTTGAAAAAGAATATTACTTTTGATTTAGATTGAGATTATGTTTTCTTTGTGATTTATAGTTTAAGGAATAGTTATTAAGTGATGAATAAATAGCCCCATTTTACATTCAGCGTGGAATTGCTATAATGTACAAGAACCTTATATAGTATTAATATAAGTATGGAATGAAAATAGATATTACTGAAATAAAAAAATACATTTTTAACTACTCAATAGATTATATAGGAATAAAAATTATCAAATGTGAATCATAATACATTTATAGAACTATTTTGGTAATTGAAAAATATATCCCTGGATAACATAGTGTAACTACCAGATAAATTTCTTGGAAATAATTCAATTTATTTTATTGGTGATCGATCAAATGACTCTATGAATTTCCTTCCCTTTCTAGATACTATGTGTTTTTATCAAAAAAATTATTGTATTGTAAATAGATATTCAAGTTAGATTGTGTTCCTATCTGCATTGTATCTAACCACAATCCTAATTTCACTTGAAATTGTGTGGATAAGACTTTATAAGACATTGGGTACTGGATTAAATTTCAGTACAGATTATCATCCTTAGTCTGATGGGAAATATGAGTACTAAATTTAAGACATTTGAGATAGAATTTTTTCTTATTAAATGGAATAAATGTGTGGTTTGGAAAAAATCATTCATTTTTTTGTTTTTTAAAATAATAATTTTCATTTTAGTATACAGAAGTCATATTTTGAGGGAATATATGTAAATATATGTAGGACTCCAGGTTTTTGGGAATAAGTAGGTTAAATGATGTCGGTGGGAAAAAAATTAGTAGAGTAAATCGATTATAAGGTTACGTTAGTTTAGTTACATGTGTGGAAATGTTAGAGATAATATAAATGTAACATAGACAATCAATGGAATTATATCCTCTTTCTGGTAGTTGATCATGTTATTCATAATGTTTTTCAATAGAAAAATGTAATGTGTTTTTGTAAAATAAGGAAGATTACTCCATGGTTCAATGGACAATAAGAAATTCTAGAGAAATGTGGATCAAATTATTACAATGTTTCATTATATCCAAACATATCCATGGAACACACTTTTTCTTGTCTCGATGTTAAGAAAATATATATCATATTCATATCATGTTTTGATCCCAATGGTATATTTGTTGGAAGGGAACAATTATTATAAATAATACGGTATTAGATTCTATCCTATATAGAGTAATAATTATTAAACCATGTATTCCACAATGATAATGTTTTAGGAAAAAAAAATTTAAAGAACCAACATGGGAGTCTAAAAATTATTTTTTGGATAGATGTCCCCACATCTTAATATGTGAATACAATTCAGAGGTTGAAATCTCCAAATCAAGGGAATAATGTAAAATCATTTATAAATTTTGAATAAATAGCCTCCATGTCTTAGAAGCGTTCATTATAGATATATTAAATAATTATATTTATTAAAATAATATTTAGTTATTGTAATGTCAAAAATAAAACCATTATTTCTAACCAAATGGGTTTTCATGAATTATAAGGTTTTATTTAAAATAGTAATTTTAATATTAAAGAAATATAGTTTTAAAAAAATGAACATCATTTTTTACGTGAACATGTATAAATTATCTTATGATGAATTTTTGATAATATTATGAAAAGAATGTCTTTTTATTGAATGGAGAAAAAAATTATTTTTAGATTAAAAAATTTAATCATTTTTAATTATTTACAATGAAAAAACATATTTTGATTATTTTGAAAATATAATTATTTCCATCCTTTTAAAATTATCCAATTATGGATTTCTAGTATTAATTATATACTTTATGTTAGTATAAAAACATTTTTATATTGAAAAACTAATTTAATGAAAAATTATTTTTCATCGTATTTTTCTTATTATATTAAAAATTATATTATTCTTCTTTTATGTTTTGAATATTGAACAGTTAATATGATATTTATAATAATTGGTTCCATATTTTTTAAAATTTTCCCTTTTATCTTTTTTGAATATTCATTATAACCTTAATGACTTTTTTTAACATATTAAAGTGTAAATTGGAAAATTATTGTTAAAAATATTATTATAAGGACTATAAAATGAAATTAACACTTGAACTAATTTTTTTGGATGATTAAATTTCATACATAATAATTGAATATTTTATTATATGGCCTTTTAACACCATTTTGTAGTGATTATACCATTTATAATATTTAATTTAGGGAAAAGTAAAAAACGGCAAACTCTTATTTTTTATAATAATAACATTTTTTTAAAATGGTTAAAAGGATGTTATGTTAAAATATAAAAATTATTTTAGAATATGAATGATTTATCATAAAATAGGAATTTATTATCTTTAGTTAATAAATATTTACAATAATATTTTACTCAATACTGACATGGTAATTATTTAATTAATCAAAAAATATAAAAATGATATTAAAAATATTAAATGTAAAATTATATAATAATTTTAATTTTATAATTTCTTTTTATATAATTAAATTCCATATTATTCATGTATTAAAATATTGGTTTTTAATTTTACTTGTTGTATTGAAGTTATTAAAATCGTTGTAAGGAATAGTTCTAAAAATTTACATTCATAATATATTATAATAAAATAATATTTTATTAAATGTTATAAATTATCAAAAAATATCAGATTCATATAATAGATTATGATATACTTTAAAAGATTATAAATTTTCCATTCAAGTGTTGTTTTTCTATTTTCAAAAACAATGTTGACAATCAAAAAGAAAAAAATTGTGTTTTCATGGTACATGTAATAAATGTAAATGAGCTTTTAAAACCAAAAGATAAGCATCAAAACATACACAAAACATACTTAATTGTCATTTTATTATATAATTTTCATACTTAATCATCTTATGTTCTAAATGTATCAATATATTTTAATTTTAAATTTAAATATAATTTATATTAATATAATATTTTTAGAAATTCCATGAGTTTCTATCCGATATATTAAAAAGGGAATATCTTAATATCATTTCCTCATCGATGAAAACAAATTTACTACACCAATACCTACAAAATTCGCATCCTATGATCCAAACCCTCATTCTAGAGGTTTTTTAGGAACAATATATGATAAATGGGTCTTAAGGTGTTAATAAGAGGACACTTTCCAAAAAGAGGTGTGGTTTTTAACTGCATTTATTAGTTTTATTTCTTCTTCAATATATATTAAAAATTAATTGATCATTATTGTATAATATCAATAGTATCATACATATACATAGGTGATTTAATGTTAATTTTACAACCTATAATCATGTCCTCTTTCATAAAATAAGAAATGAAACCATTATTCATGTGTATGGAAGACAACCTCATTACAACCCATTGTAATTCATTTTCTAGATCAGTATAACATGGATGTAATATAATTATAAAATTAATGTTTAAAAATTATATTAAATTCAAATTTATCATTCTATAAATATAATATATCATTTACCTTCTTACATTATCATTCATTATAAAATTGTAATGTCATTCGTGTGTACGTGTGGACTATCTTTTCTATAAATAGATGTGATTAAATTTTTATCAACACATCACATTCATGATATACGTTAGAATATTTGAATAATGGTAATTATATTAATGATGTTATGATAATTATTTTAATATAAAATTATATATAGTTTACTTTTATAATGATTATTGAAAAATGAAAACATTACTCATGTGTGCATATAAAATATCATCTCCATGGTTGCAATGTAGATAATATTTCGTAACTATATTTCATGATTGGTATAAAAAGTAGGACTGATATATGAATATGAAAAATATTTCAGGTTTATTATTTTGTTTATTTTAGAATTGTATCCATTTTGACAATATTCATCCTATAGAAGTTGTTTTGTACTTATGAACTGAATATTAACATAACATTGGATGTGGACATAAATTATCTGGTAATATTTATAACAATTTAATAAGTGAAATAAAATAAATAATCAAATTGAAGATGGTTATAAATATAAGTAATAATTTAAATAATTTTATTATTTAGGTTGATATATAATGAACACGATGAGTCTTACTGAAGCTAAGGGATTTTAATAAAATATTATATTTTAAAGATTACCTAAAAACTAATTTCAACAATATATATTTAAATATTTATGGATGTTTTATATAAACATAAAAAATTTAAAATGAAAATTAAAGAACCCCTTTTATTTTTATCCCATGGTTTTTACAAAAGAATAATTTTATATAATTTTTAAAATTATTTAAGAATGAAAAATGGAATGTTCCAATTTTAATGTATATGAGAAACACAACATTTCACACAGTTTTAACAATTATATAATTTTGAGTTTCATTTAAAGTATTTTATTATATTTTCAAAGAAAACCTATATTTAGTTTTTTTGGGATTTTTTATTCATGGAAATGGTTTTTAAAAGGACATGGTTTTTCGGTATCCATATATTCTTTTTGTAAGTGTTTAAAAGATATTTTTAAGGGTTTTATCCAGTATTTGGTTCAAGGATATTTTTTATGAAGGATTATGCCCCATTATAGATCATCATTAATACCAATATATCTTATATGAATGGTAAACCTATATATCATCAGGTTATCCTATTATAGCTTATATGATGGGGGCACCCACACACCGCTCTCAGGAATTGTGTTGTGATTATCGACACAAAAAATTATATTGGATGTTCTCCATAGGGTTATTTCAATTATAAGTGATCTATAAGGGATTTAATATTCTGATTTTAAAAGTCAAATAAATGAATTTTATATACATTATAATGACTTTCCAATGAAAAATATTTATTTAAAAAGGTAAAATAATGACCATCTTAAATGACAACAAGATTCATTTTGCATAAAGATGTATTTTCATATAAAATGATTTCATATGTTTTCATTTTTTGGATTAGGCAATGATATATCATCATCTTATGTCCATTACTAATTATTTTATACAAATACCAAAATTTAATGTTATTTATAAAGGGTTTTTTAATGGTAATGGGAAAGAAAAAAGGTAAATTTGAATGTAAGGAATATTTGTTCTGACAACAAATCATGTTTTGTTTTAAATTATATATATTACTGAAAATATAGATACTGATTAGAGGTTTCCAATTTTTTATAAATGGTTATTTATTTATGATTTATGACCTAACTCTATAATGATATAAACCGAAAAAATATTTGGGAATGTAACAAAATAAATTCCTATTTGAATACAATAGATTATCTAATATCTATGGGAATGTCATTACACATTCAATAAGTATATAGTCCGACATTATACAATATTTAATAATTTTTAATGAACAATTGATATATCTTAACTTTTATAAAAATGCTAATAACAATTTTTGAAGGGAAAACATCAAGGAAAACATGATTGTTTAATAAGAATGATAGGTCTTTTCTCTGGTCATCATAATAACACTTTTTCCTACTCTAAGAAATCCTCATTTGTTACTAAACCATATTAAAATTTTTGGCAATATCATATGGAAACTCTAGTCCCCTGAACTCCCTTCCAACTACTTCACCCCATCAAGATGGGTTTAGATGCCACATTCCTATAATGCCTCAAAAGGTTCCATTTAAATACTGGGATGAAACTATTATTAATAAAAAAACAACTAATTAATGATATTGATCCAATGTTACCTATTAATCTGTTGAACTAGCTGAAATATTTTATTCTGATTTTTAAATCATTCACACAAATTATATATGTTGTTGGGTATAGATTTTTTTAATGATATTAAATTTAATACACAGTAACATCTGATTTCATTTAAAAAAATTTAAAGTAAATATATCATCATGATCAATTAAAATATAGATTCAACCACTACATATCTTAATGATCTCTTTGGGATACAGTGGTAAATGATGATCTAATTTCATTGTATAACAAATAATAAGAAAATTTAATAATTTAGTCAATTGATTTATATGGAAACAAATTTCAGTGCTAGATCAATATTCCTTCAGGGATCCAACCGTGAAATCTATAAAAATATTTTCCCATTTCCACTATAGAAATTTAAAATGATGAAACATCCCTCTTATTAATTTTTATTTCCCATTAACATTTTATCAAATCAGAAATATAATTTAGAAAATTTTAATATCATTCTACATTCTGTATGACTAGTAATAATCTTAATGGTTCGGATACATCTAATTACCTCTTTGATTGAATGAAAACAGAGAATCGTTGGACTTCAAAAAACAATTCATTTCTGAATTGGAAGATATCAACCACATGCAAATTTTTTGGGAAATATTAACATTTATCCCTTTTAAATATTAAATTTAAGTAACTTACCATTCATTACTAGTTCCACAACATAATGAAAATAAATAAATTTCATTTGGGCGTGATTAACTATATCATACAAAAAAGAATATACTAAAATACCAAACAAAATAAGGGACGTTTCTACACACAAAATTTATAGTCAAACATTCCGCTAATCACTTACGAAACTACATTGTTCCTAAAATAGAATTTATAAATATTATTTATCATTTCATCTCAAGGCATTAGTATCTTTTTTATTCCTATGTGGTTATAAATCATTAAATCATAATCCTTTATATGTTTCTGCCAACTTCCAAACTCATGTTCAAATATTTCTATGTGAATATAGTCTATAACTTATTATGATTAGTATATATTATACACATCACTACATAAATTGTATATATATATATATATATTTAAATTATAACCCATAGAGACTAGTAATACGACATGTTTTAGATAATAAAACTCTTAATGTTATATTGACATAGTGAATAAGAAATTATACAATAATTCTTGATCAAAACGCACAAATGTCTCACCATGGTAGAAAAAAATAGTTGATAGACACAACTTTTCTAGAGTACATGGAAGAAAAAAAATATTTCACTAATCACCCTTTTATTTCATAGAAAGATTCATCACTCTCTTTTTGACCAAATGAATATAATTCCTTATCGAGTTAATATTGTTAGTTTCTTGGAGAACTAAAAATAGTTTTTTAGAAACTAATTGAAGTAAACTACTAATCATGGAAAACAAAAAATCAACTCTCCCATGTATGGTCTTGGAAATTAATAAATAACTTATTCTTTATCAGCGAAAACATTTACGCCATCCTTTAAAACAATATTCCTAGGGAATGAAATTTACATTATTCAAAAATAATATTTACAAAATTTATCTATATAACATTCTTTATTTTATAATTTTCCAAAAAACTATTAGGATTACTTAGTGATCATCATGAATTTTATAATATAACAAAATTTGATCAGTAAGAATAACCACAGGCATATTTAAATTGTAATGGATAACTATGTTTATAATATTCATGGATACAGTTGGTGTAGTTGATAACTAATATGGAATAACCACAATCTATTAATTTCAATATCTAGTTTAAAATGAGATTCTTATAATATCTTCCACCTTTATCTTTAACTAATCATACCCTAAAGTAATGTAATTCCTTAAAAATTACTACACTCCCTAGATCTAAATAAACAAATCAATGATATCTGGAAAATGAAACTTGTTATTAATGTTTATGCTATCCAATTCCCAAAAATTAATAAAAATACTCATCAAACCATATTTATTAAATATAAAATAGTTTAACCCCATTCTAATATACTTATAAAAATACAATATTCATCAAGAAACTCCAACAGTATTTTTTCAAGTTCAAAATCACTACTTGAGAAATTCAATAAAGGAGATCTAAAATTGTATTAGAATAAGAAACTCTGTCAATAGTAATCTCAACATCCCATTAATGAATAACAATTTGAAATTCATTATTACAGTAATTCACTTATGAAATATCACTAATTGGAAAATTTTGTTTCTTATCAAAAAAATGTTCTTGGTATCATTAAAAAACATCTTTAATCAATATCTCATCTTATTCAATAAATTTAAATTTGTCTAAATCATTTAATATTTTCTTCTTAGCTTATAAATCTATTTTATAATGATAAAATGAAATCTAATACATTAAAAATATATATAAATATATATTAAGGTCAGTTTCACATGAAATGAAGGTAAAACTAGATCATGAATAACTATATGAAGAATATGATAAATCTTTGTTCCTTAAATAATTTCACAATGGGTTTTCACTAAAATTGCATTATTCATTTAATGAGGTGATATTCAGATTGTAATTGAACATTTATCAGTGATTGAAAAATGTGATGATATATAATCAAATATTACATCATGAAAATTCAAATTAAGTTGTAACATAAACATTATCACTTCATTTAATAGGCCAAAATCAAAACTTAATGTAAAAACATATTTTACCTCATCTATTTTCTTCTAATCATAGTGATTTCTAGCATGTGTAACTAACAATGGACACTAAATATAATAATTTCCTAACATATTAAAAATAAATCATCTCACTATGGGTAACACTTTTTATATCTTATCACATATTACCTAAATTCTTTTTCATCAGACCAAGAACATACTGTCGATATACCACTAAATTTATTATCTAACTTCTTATCCATTTATTTCTTCCAATATTCTTTCTTACTATTACCATATAGAGTATCATAAGTGTTAGAAAACACAATATCAAAATTCTCAACATAACGAATAACCTTCACATAAATACTTAATTCACATGATTCCAATGAACATTATAAAACATGAATTCAATCTATATTAAAATATATTAATCTTACTATCAATTTCTTAAATATAATTATTTGTGTACTAAGCTTTTCTTGTAAAATTTTATTCATATGTATCTATTAATCCAACTTATATATTCCTTAATTCTAAGAATTATATCTATATTCTAAGCTTGAAATCCTTCGATTAACATATTTCTTTGAAAATAATCCTAAATACATCCCAATATGTGACACCAATCTCAATTGTCCCTCTTTCATTCCTAACCATCTACAAATACTATTCATTTTCTCATTAAAAATGATAAATAAAAATAGTTCACATTTAATGGTTTGAAGATACCATGACATAAAGTATCATTCCAAGTGAACTTATCCACAATTGAACTCAAATAGATCTAAAGTTCTACAGATTGTTGAAGGATGATAATTTTTCAAATTCTATTCGATGGACATGTTCCCCAATAGTAAATCTTGTTTCTCTCTAACATTGATGTCTCCAACATTTATTCCCTTTATAAACTGATCTAGGAATATAAAAAAATTTATTTTCCTCAATTTAGGTCATTCCAGAGAACATATTTTGAAGGATATTATCCTCTTGATGACTTCTTAATCAATTTCATTGTGTTCTATAGGAAAACCTTTTATGAAAAAATATATATTATATAAAATAATAGTGTGATTTTGAAATAATATAGAACTTAAGCTTTATAAAAAGGTAATATATCTCAATGATATTCCATTTAAAATATTTTATCTGATAAAAATATCTAAATATTTTATTTTGTAATATCTATAATGTAACACAAGATTGTTTTTATGAAATATTTTAGATAAATAATTTTAAATATTCAATGTGTTACAAGAAATTGGTAGTTTAAAAAAACACCAAGATGAAATTGGTATAAATTGACCATTATAACATATCCATTTTGTTATAAGAAATAAATATAACTAAAATATGAAAATGCATGGGGAATTTTTTTGTATACCAATTATTTGTAAATAATACAAACCAGTTAAATGTAAAGGATTTAATTTTATTGTTTAATTAATAAATTATGTTAATAATAAATACTAATATAAACTCATAAAATATATATGTAATATATTTGATAAAATATTTTCTACATTCACCCAATAGATATTTTAGTCATAGGATATGAATAAACCTTATATTATGTGTGAAAACATATGTTACTCAAAAGGGAAATTTTAACTCCTTTTAATGAAGATCCCATTTCAAATTAAAATTTTCACTCATTAATAATTTCTATATGACAACGTAAACTAATATTATTTATGTTGGATATAAAAATTTACATTTCATGAATTTTTGATATTTTTGGGGTATCTTTCTTGTTTTGATGAACACTAAAAATATAGTAAATTCTAATTAAAATTTTATTCAACCAATGTATATTATATAGTTAAATTATATTATTGAATGGTTTTAAAGTATAAATATATTCAATTTTATAGATTTAATATAATTCAAGTCATTTCCTTTATTTTTACATTGAACTTAGATGTAAAAACATTTCAATAATTCGTAATGTTTTAACTCTTAATGTATTTTTCTCTCATTTCGACAATAAGATTAATTTTGAATTAATTATTTAAACTTCTATATTTGTAATTTTGAAAAATATATTCCATATTTTTAATTATTTGATGGAAATTATTTAAATAACTTTCTTTTATTTTTGGCCGGTATAAGTAGTAACTTCTATAATTCTTATTAATATAGTAAGAGGGTAAATATAGTAATTAAGGATAGAACTAATGCTATAAAATTACCCTAAAACTTGTAATAATATCATGGTATGAGTTTGTTTAGACATAAATAATCCTTAGGTAAAAAAAATTTCCTTTTAGAGCCACTTGTTTTATTTTAGAACATTTAATTTTTTTATATACAAATAAGTTAAATATGTATTACTCTAATTTTAATAAAAAATTATTTTTTAATATAATGTTATAAACAAGATAAATTAAAATTTATATACTCATTTTAAATCTGATATGTTTTTCTTTGTCATTGTAATTTTTTTTCAATTTTAATGAAATAAATAATTACCTTAATGGATTATACATTAATGATGAAATGTTCTTTAATTGATGAGAAATATATAAAATAATTTTTATTGAAATAATAATAAATATTAATAAACCAAAAAAATTAACCAAATCTTTCTGGTTGTTTATCTTTTGACCATATTAATCCAATGGCTGAGTTATTGACTATTTTGAAAATTTTTAAAATGATTATGAAATGAAAAATATTTTATTTAAAGTAATGTTAATGTTGTCACATTCATGTTTTAATAAATATAACATTTTTAATGTATGATGTTTTAGAATTTATATTCCACTATAGTTATTATTATGTTATTTATATTATTTATATTTTTCATATAATTTTATTTTTAAATTTTATTCTACAAATAAATATGTTAAATAATTAAACACAACAAATGTTTTAATTATATTTTTAATAGTGATAATAAATAATTGTTAATTAAAATATTAAAATAATTATACTTATTGATAATTAATGAATCCAATAAATTTTTTAAATGATCTTGACCTCATATAAATATAATAAAACAATTTTTTCTATGTTTACTTGTTATATTTATATTTTTAATGATCAATTAATTGTATAGTATCAAAATTGACACTATTTATTGTTTATCAAAATATAGTATTATTAAATTTTTTAAAAATAAAGGAACAATTTTTGAAAAAATATATAATAATTATGATATGTTATAAAATATTCAAAATTATTAATTTTTATTCTAATTTTTATCAAAAATGTGAATAATTCACCCTTTAAAAATTTAAATATTTTCTTCTTTAGACATTAAAGAGAACAACAATGTGTTAATTAAAATTATAATTCCTAATTTTGGGGAAAGTCAATTCTACAATTTATTGGTTGATGATATAATAACCTTGAATCATATATTCTTCAAAACTAAGACATTTTGGGGGTTTTTGAATGTGGGTGTATTTTATTATAAATTATTTTTTTATGAAATTCCAATGGTTCCCCCAACCACAACTATAGAAGGGCACCTCCTCCCTCATTATTAATAACTCAATGAACCTTAAATTTCATCCATAACCTACCCATTTCCCTTTTCAACTTCCCCATTAACAATATATAGGTTCTAGTCTTCTTAAAAGACTATCTTTATTTCCTTTAAGAGGATATCTAGAGAGACCACTTTGATAAATATGTAATCACCTTTACCGACTCTCTCAATATCATTTATTCTTCTACATCCTATGACTATTTTGTTTCCATTTTTTTTTAATAAATCCAATGTCACATATATATGGTTAAGTAACAACCTTATTCTACCATCCATCCAACCTATAGAAAACGAAATCACCAGGCATACAAGCGTATGACTTTTCATCTCCATAACATGGTGTAAACTATTTTTCACTACTACTTTACTTGGATGAGTATAGTGATGGAAATAATATCTATATATGATTATTATGCCAAGATATTTAGTCTTTACCATTAAATATACCATCCACTCCCATACATTTTATAATTTAACAAATTATATCATCATTTATGCGTACGAACGGTCTACTGTCTCCACAATGCGATGTGATTAGTTCTACGGGATATCCATTAATGAATGATTATATAAATGTATATAATGAATAATTATGGTTTATATTATAATTAATATCATTCTAGAAATGATATAACTATAACCTATGAATAATAATGGGAACTTATTCAGTAAATATTTAATAAGAAAATGAATCTGTATATACCCAAATTTGAGAAATAATGAAATATTATCAACAAATAGAATATAATATGATTATATATGATATTATAAACAAAATGACCCAGAAATTCCATGGAAATGTTTTTCTTAAAAACATGATATTTTTATGAGTCCGTGAAAATTTACGATGCTTGATTCCGAGGCCTCGTGTGCCCTGAATCAATTTCTGAAGTTTTGTTCGAGAACGTTCAGTAAACGTATGAGCAGGACTTTATAACTTTTGAAGCTTTTATAGGAATTGAAATCTGATGGCACCATTGAACTCGTAGTGCCGGTATTCTCTTAATAAAACTTTCACTTCGACAGTAGTGAGTTTGGGATAGATGTTAATTTTTGGGTCTTCCTAAAAAAAATTAAAATAAAGTGTAGCTACACTTTATTTTATTTGAGCCTCCAAGTAAGTGTAGGGTCATTAAAATCTCTTCTTGGAAGGTAGAGGTGGGGTCACCACACCTTAACCTACCATGAGAGGTTATGGTGGTGGGGCCCACTCAATCTCAACCTCCCATATGAGGTTAAATGTGATGGGGACCACACGGGGCATAACCCCCTATTAATGGAAGGAGAGGAAAACCTATCAACTTCCCCCATTAATGAGGGGGGAGCCTCTTTACATCACCATTAATTAATGGAGCCAACGTATAGTTTATTATTACAACTTCACCCCCATTAATTAAATGTGTCATATCATTTAATTAATTGCCACAATTTGAATTTTTATCCCAATAATCTAAAATAAAAGACAATCTTTTATTTGGATTGGCTAGCTTTTCATTTGTTGGCAAAGGAGTATTAGATAATCATTAGAAGAAAGCTCCCAACTAAGAACCATTCTCCCAACAAAGAACAGATAACGAATAACACATTCTTCCAACAAAGAATGCCGGAAAATATCTTCCGCACACTTCTTCCTTGGACATCTTCCCTGGACACCTACCAACATGAAGAATCTTCCACAACCATCGTGCGTATTCAGATGTGGAAGAGTGTGGCAGATGTAATGAGAGACAACTCCATATTATTTTCATGACTTCACCATCGACGACTAATAATCAAAAGGTAGGGGGTTTACATTGAGTAATATACATTTCTTTTCCTCATCTTCGTTTGAAATGAATCGATGTGAAGGTTTGTAAAAAATTTGTGTTCATCGTTCTCATTTGATGAACCAATTGCTATCACCTCTAAATATGGAGGGTGCGGGCAAAACTAACAAAGCCCGACTCCCTCCACCGGTCTTTTGGGATGTTTCTTTGGCATGGAGATGAGTCTATGGTGATGAAGGCTGCAACGACAAGGGTTTCACTACCCACGACCTCCATGAATCGTGCAGCCCCCACGGTGCATCGATTCTCCCGACCGAACACCGCCAGCCCACACCAGCCTGAGTCATGCCGAACTGGCCTACCCAGCCTACTTGTGGCCCCTCACACACCCTGCAGGCATGCTCGCGGTGTGCCCCACGCCCTACCCAACGCCCCACATGGCCTGACTGGCGTTCCACCTGGCCTGACCATCACCCCGCGCGGCCTGCTTGGCACCCTTCCGGCCTACCCACACCCTGCCCGCACCCTTCCCGGCACCCAGCCGACCTTCCCAGTGCCCTACTGGCCTACCCCACGTCTTCCAGGACTCCATGCAACCCGTGCGGCCTCCCAAAACCCTGCCTGGTGCCCCTCCAGCCAGGTCGTGCCCCGCGCGTCCTCCCAGTGCCCTGTCGGAGCCCTACCGACCTCCCGGGCCGAGCTACCGAGCTGCGTCCCTCGCGGCACTGGATGAACCGGCCCTGGAATTTGGGTTGAAGCACCCCCGAAGTCCGCTGGACCGGTCCCAGCAAACCGGGACAAACCTAGCAGGCTGACCAACCCAACGGGCTGGGTATGACCCAGCGGGTCTGATCGGGTTGGCCTAGTCTGGGTTGGGTTGAGTGGGTTTGACTAGGTTGGACCAGGCCCAGGCCAATTACTGACCCTTTACTTTATTTGGACATATCATTGGCACCGGGCGACTATTTTACGAAATGTCAGTGGAGCTGGTTTTCTTGGAATGTGACGGTGACTTTGAGTATACCCTACTGGGGTTTGAGGTAATGTTGAGATACGGTCAGGTTGGATCGTACACAAATCCAACTGGGCCTCGGGACTAAAAATATTATAACTCATAGACTGGGGGTCTGATTGACATGTTTTCTATTGCGTTGAGACCCCTATGAAGAGGCATAACTTTGAGATACTTCTATATGGGACTTCGTGAAAGTTCGATTATCAACCAGTAGCTCGTGGAGAAGACCCTCTCGGAGACAAGCATGTAGAGTACGGAGACCTAGTAGCTTGATGAGACCGGACAACTACTTGACCGATTCAACTTAGAGTGATTCGACTAGCCCAGTGGGGGAGCACCTGGTAGTTCGCAGCAGACCCACGACAGAGGAGCTCCTGGTAGTTGGTGGTAGGCTCACGGTACCCGACAGGATGACTAACTCTACAGGCTATTAGGGGGAGCACCTGGTATTTGACAGCTAACCCACCATGGGGAGAGCCTCTGTGTGAGTGTGGCATAGCAATTGTACTCGACAGGAGGAGTACCTCAGAAGTCCAAGGTTAGTGGGAAGTTCCTGGTTGTGGTGGCAGGCCCACTGTACTCGAAAAAGGAGGAGTTCTCCAGCAGCTGTGGTTTTGACAATGTGAATAAAAATCCTGGTAGAGCTGAGTCAGTAACTTTTGAGTTTACCTGATGATTGAGACAGATTACTTGATTACTTAGGTATATGTATGGGCATATACCTAGGTTTTTTTATCTGTTGTTTTATTACTTTGTGGTTTATACTTTTTGTATTTTGTGAGACCTTGAGGGTCTCGGAGTCCCTTTTGAGTATTTTTATACTCACCCTTGCACAGGCTATGCCCGCACCACGTTGTGTTGGTTGCAGACGATGGACAGTGCTGACCGAGGATAAGTGTATGAGGACTAGATAGTACCCAAAGGTGGAACACATGGTGTGATGGTACATAGAGGAGACGGACGGACGTGGAGTGTTGTGGAGGCTATCTATACCTACCCTTTATGTAGGATTAGTGGCGGATGATCCAAGATATTCTTTACACCATTCATCTTTTTTTGTCCCTTTTGAGTTGTACTTGTACTTTACAGTCAGGCTTATATTTCTGGCCCCTTTACATTTTAGCCCTTATTTTGTATACAGTTTTACTTACTATATTGCTTCCAGCTACTATGTTGTGTTTGTTTATAATTTTTAAAGGAAATGCCTTCCAAGTTTTAGGGATTTACACCTATAGTTCTAGTATCCATCCCTTGGACTAAGGAAAGAGGGCTTGGGGTAGTCACGGCAAGGGCCCCATCGGATGGGTCGTGAAAAATTGTTATTAGAGGATGTTGGTTCTACCGGAGAACATAGAACTCTGGTCTTTCTTTTCTGAGAAGTAATAGTGATAAGGGTACTATGTGGGGTTTTCAATTCAGGGAGTCCGGTGTTGGTGTGGAGGCCGACGTATCCATAAACCAGGACCCTGACTTCTGATTTTTGACTAAGTGCACGAAAATAATGATTGTGTGAGTGTTTTCAAAAGTTTTCTTTAAGTCATATCTACTAGGTTATCTCACCAGGTATAATATTTTGTCCAGGTCGCATCTATTTCATTTAGGATGCCTCCCCACTGATGACCAGTTAGAGCCCTGAGAGTTTTTCGGGCAGATAGCCCACCAAGCGACGAGACCTTGGGGTAGGGCCCTCTTCCAGAAGAGGCACTAGCAGTACCACTACCTGTTGGGCCACCGATTCCACCATCCATAGTTGTAGACAATGCCTGCCGCTTGAGTGCATTGTATGAGGTCTACTACTAGAGGCCGCCCAGGTTCAGGGGAGAGATGAACCCACAGGAAACTAAGGATTGGCTAGAGGCTATGGTGTGAATCTTCAGACTGGTAGGGACACCAGCCGACATCATGGTGATTCTTGCTGCCAGCCTTATATAGGCAGCAGCAGGCAGATGGTGAAGCTTGATTCTCCATGTTCATGAATAGATGGCGCTATTATGGATAGACTTTGAGAGCCTGTTTCGGGCGAAGTATGTCTCAGTCACCCTACGAGCGGTGAGAATACAGGAGCTATTGTATCTACAACAGGGTAGCATGACTGTTGCTCAGTACTCAGTGAGGTTCATAGACCTCTCGACCTAAACCACTGATATGGTATGGTATCCATTCTTCAGGGCCCAGACCTTCAAGTAGGGACTCAAGAGAGAGATCAAGGCTTTAATGATCTCCCTCAGCATCCAGACGCAGGAAGGGGTCATGGAGTGATCCCTCTTAGTGGAGAGCTTCTTTGCTAAGTAGTCTCCAGTAGTGTGACCCACCCTTAGTCAACATGGAGTGGAGTCTTCTGCAGCTGGTAGTAGACAGATGTCATAGAGGTCCAATAGGACCAGACCTAAAGGTGGATGACCACACGACTTAGAATCAATTGTGTGGGGCACCTAGAGTGGAGAAAGAGCCAGACATGCCAGGAGTAGACAATGTTACTCATGCAGAGGGCATTGTCACATGTCTCGTGACTATCCAACCTGTCGTTCAGATGACTAGTAGATGGTCAAAGGACTACCCATGCAGAGACAGAGATTCAATCAAGGCAGTCTGCAGGGTTCAGGTGGACGTGGCATTGGAGCTGTTCATGCAGCAGGTGGTGGGCAATGATTCGAGGTGTTACTAGCACCACAGCCAGGAGGTCCACCCCGACCGCAAGGATTTGGTGGACAGGGGAGATCTCAGCTCCATGCAGCGGAGGATTATGATCATGGTTCTCCTGAGATGATTCGATGTACAATCTATTTCTAATCCACCATTTTTGAATTTCTTATAAACACAGGTTCCAGTCACAATTTCATTTCCACTTCCCTCATTTAGAGCTTGTAGATTCCAATGGACCCGTAGGATTGATCCTTGCGGCTAGAGACTCCTACGGGAGAAGAATCGATGATTACGCACTGGTTCCGGCAGTGTGAGCTTACTCTAGGAGGTGAGAGCTTCGATGGTAATCTTTTTGTAGTGGCATCGATGCCTTACGACGTCATCTTAGGTATGGACTGGTTTTCTACACTCCATGATCAGATCGACTATATTAGGTGAAAAGTACAGCGTGTCCGCACAGACAGGACAAGGTTCACGTTCACCGGCAAGAAGGAAGCCTTTGCAGCGCAGGAAAGACTTACTCAGAAGAGGGTGCAGCCGATCACTCATCAATTGGCCTGCCTTACCCTCAGAGCAGTTGATGTTGAGATTCTGATCTATCCTGTAGTGGTGGACCAGTACGTGGATCTTTTCCCTTATGATGTTCCAGGACTACCTCCTTGCAAATATGTGGACTTCTATGTTGACCTGTACCCCGGGACGGCACCGATATCTACTCCATAATATTAGATGGCTCCCACTGAACATCGTGAGCTATGGGTACAGATGAAGGACTTGCAGGGGAGGGGATTCATCCAGCCCAGTGTTTCTCCCTGGGCAGCCCAAATTTTTTTTACAAAGAAGGTGGATGGGATCATGAGGCTTTGTGTTGACAATCGTCACCTGAACCAGGTGACTGTGAAGAACAAGTACCCACTCCCATGGATTGACAACCTCTTTGATCAGCTAAAGGGAGAACAGTGGTTCATGAAGATAGACCTCAGATCAGCATATCACCAACTCAGTGTTCGAGACAGTGATGTGCAGAGGACGTCCTTCAGATGTTGGAATGGCCACTACGAGTTCTTGGTTATGCCTTTCAGTGTAACCAATGCTCCAGTAGTGTTCATGGGACTCATGAACAGGATCTTACAGCCGTACCTCAATCTCTTTGTCGTAGTCTACATTGACAACATTCTAGTCTACTATACTACTGAGGAGGAGCATGCCTATCATTTACAGGTAGTACTGGACACACTCTGAGAGCACCAGCTTTATGGTTAGCTCTCGAAGTGCTAGTTCTAGATCCTAGATGTTATATTTTTGGGACATGTCATCTCAGAGACTAGAGTTGCAGTGGATCCAAAGAAAATTGAGGTGGTACTTTCTTGGGAGCCACACAATAGTGTGACGGAGGTATGAAGTTTTCTGGGTTTGGCTGGTTACTACCAGAGGATCGTACCAGACTTCTCCAGAGTTGCAGCACCACTATCAGCCTTAATGAAGAATGGGAAACCCTTCATATGGATGGAGAGATGCCAGTAGAGCTTTCAGGAGTTGAGGCAAAGATTGACTAGTGCCCCCTATCTTGATACTTCATGAGGAAGGCACAGGGTACATAGTTTACTGCGACTCATCAAGGACCAGACTCGGTTGTGTCCTAATGCAGGAGTGAGTAGTGATCGCATATGGATCTCCACATCTGAGACATCATGAGAAGAACTACACTACCCATGACCTGGAGTTAGCGGCAGTGGTGTTCCCCTTGAATATGTGGCTACACTATCTTATGGACAAATGTTTTACCATGTTCTCTGATCACAATAGTCTCAAGTATATCTTCTCACAGAAGGACATGAACCGGACACAGTATTGTTGGATTGAGTTCCTCCAGGACTATGACTTTGTGATAGTCTATAATCCTGGGAAGGGGAATGTTGTTGAAAATCTACTCAGCAGGAGGTCTGGTATACAACTGCTAGGAGAGGTGACAGAGCAGCTGGCTACTTTACAGATATCCTTTGTGGATAGATTTGGAGCTTCCTTCCTTCAGTCTATTATAGTCACTCCCCCACTTCTTCAGGGATTTAGGGAGGTGAAACATGGATACACTGACTGTAAAAAATGACATTCTCAGATATCCATAGGGGTAGGCACCTGATGGATTTTCTAAAGGTGGGGAGCATGTCATCCTCTTTAGAGGACATAAATTGGTACCAGTAGAAATTCAGGAGGAAGTTTTGATGGATTTCCACACTTCTCCTCTATCAATACATCCAATAGTGGAAAAGATGTTTGAGGACCTTCGACGATAGCACTGGTGTCCAGGTATGAAGAAGGCAGTAGCATAGTTTGTCTCTTAATGCATCACTTGTCAGTAAGTGAAGGCAGAACACCAGGTACCAGCAAACTTGGTTCAGACTTTAAAAGTCTCAGAGTGGAAGTGGGATGGGATATCCAACGACTTTATAACGGGTCTTCTACATACATCCAGGGGACAAGACTCGATTTGGGTGATCATTGACCGACTCACCAAGTCAGCACATTTCCTACCGATTAGAGAGTAGGGTTAAGTAGAGATCTTGGAATGCATCTATGTGTAGGTGATTTTACGTTTACATGGTATACCATCGATGATTGTCTCTGATCGTGACACATAGTTTATATCCCAGCTATGGAAGGGGTTGCAGGAGGCTTTCGAGATGCAGCTTCATCTAAGAACTGCCTTCCATCCTCAGACAGATGGTCAGATGGAGTGGACCATTCAGACTCTCGAGGACATGCTCCGTGCATGTGTCTTTGACTTCGGTCACAGTTTGGAGGATCACTTACCATTTGTGGAGTTTTCTTACAACAACAGTTATCACTCCACCATAGGGATGGACCCTTTTGAGGCGTTGTACGGGTGACCTTGCAGGTCATCCTTCTGCTGGACATACATAGGGGAGTCTGCACTGGTTGGACCAGATATGGTACTGGGTACCACAGAGAAGGTGTAGATCATCCAGGAGAGGATGAAGACTGTATAAAGCAAGCAGAAGTCGTATGCTGACAGAAGTTGGAGGCCTCCGGAGTTTGAGGATAGAAACCACGTCTTCCTATGGGTCTCACCTCGACGAGGTCTATGGAGATTTGGCCAAGGCAACAAGTTATATCCGAGATTCATCAGACCTTTTCAGTTCCTTAGCAGGGTTGGAGAGGTTGCTTAACACTTGGATCTTCCACCTCACTTACACTGCGTGCATGATGTTTTCCACATATCTCAGCTAAGGAGATACATGCACGACCCTTCCCACATTATCAACCATGGAGAGCTGGACGACGATGATGGGGAGACTTTCATAGAGGTTCCAATGGAGATTGAGGATCGACAAGATCAATTCCAATTTGGATGGTAGATACCTTTGGTGCACGTTTGTTGGTAGCAGGGGAACCTCCAAGAGAGGAAATGCGAGAGGAAGGCCCAGATGCATGCTCAGTACCCCCACATGTTCCCTTAGTTCGAGTTATTTATTATGGGGACGTAAAGACCTAATGTGGGGAGAATATAAAGACCCATAAATTCTATTAAATTTTTTTTCTTAAGTACATGATATTTTTACGAGTCCGTGAAAAGTTACGGCGCTTGATTCTGAGGCCCAGTGTTCCCAAAATCAATTTCTGATTTTTTTTGGCTACATTTGGTAAAAGTATGAGTCGGATTTTATAACTTTTGAAGCAGTGCTCAGAATTGAAATCTGAGGGCACCATTGAACATGCAGCGCTGGTATTCACTTATGAAGAATTTCACTTCGATGGCAGTGAGTCAAGGATAGAAGTTAATTTTTGGGTTATCTTAAAAAAAATATAAAGTGTAGATACACTTTATTTTATTTGATCCACCAAGTATGTGTTGGGTGGTTAAAACCTCCTCTTGGAAGTTGGAGGTGGGGACACCTCACCTTAACCTCCCATGAGAGGTTATGATGGTGGGGCCCACCCGAACTCAACCTCCCAAGTGAGGATAAATGAGATGGGGACCACACGGGGATTAACCCCCCTATTAATGGGAGGAGAGGAAAACCTCTCAACTCCCATCATTAATGAGGGGGGAGCCTCTTGATCTCCACCTTAATTAATGGAGCCAACGTAAAGTTTATTGTGCCAACTTCACCCCATAAATTAAATGGGTCACCTCATTTAATTAAATTCCAAAATTTGAATATAAAACCCAATAATATAAAATAAAAGACAATATTTTTTGGAGGGTCTAGCTTTTCATTTGTTGGAAAAGGAGGATTAGAGAATCATTGGGATAACGATCCCAACGAATAACCATTCTCCCAACAAATAATGAATAATGAAGAATGCATTCTTCTAATGAAGAAATATGGAAATGATCTTCCATGGATTTCTTCCTCAAACTTCTTCCCCAGACACCTACCGATGTGAAGCATCTTCCACAAACGTCGTATGTTTTAGGAAGTGGAAGAGTGCGGCAGACGCGACGAGCGACAACTCCATCTTCTTTCTGCGACTTCACCATCGACAATTGATAATCAAAAGGTAGGGGGTTTACTTTGAGTAATATACCTTTATTTACCTCATATTTTTTTGAAAGGAATCGATGCGAAGGTTTGTAAGAAATTTTTGTTCATCATTCTCCTTTGATGAACCTATTGTTATCACCTCTAAACGCGAAGGATGCAAGCCAAACTAACAAAGCCTGCCTCCCTCTGCCGATCTTTTGTGAAGTTTCTTCAGCATGACGATGAGGCGATGACGACGAAGGTGGAAATGACAAAGGCTGCGCTACTCATGGCCTCCACGAATTGTGTCTCCCCTGAAGTGCACTGATGTTACCGGCCGAAAACCATCTGCCCGTGTCGGCTCGTGTCATGCTGAACTGGCCACCCGGCCTGCCCATGGCCCCACACGTGCCCTGCTGGCATGCCCAAGCCCTGCCTTGCGCCCTGCCCGGTGCCCCGGGAGCCCTGACCTGTGCCCTATGTGGCCTTCCCAACGCCCCGCCGGCCTGCCCGTGCCCTTCCCATTCCCCATGCGACCACCCGGAGCCCTACCTGCGCCCCGCACGGCCTCCCGTACACCCTACCTAGTTACCTTCTGGCCAGAATGGCGCCCTACCGGCATGTCTCGCACCTCGCATAGCCTGCCTGCACCCTGCCCGGTGCCCTTGCAGCCTGGTTGCGCCCCGTGCGGCCTCCCAGCATCCCACCGGCATACCTACTCCCCGCACGGACTCCCAGGACAAGCCGCCGAGCCACTTCCCTCGTCGTGCTAGCCGAATGGGCCCCAGCCTCCAGGCCAAGCCACCTATGAGGCGACCTCTGGGACGAACCACCCCCGAAGTCTACTGGTCCAGGCTCAACGGACCGGGCCGAACCTAGTGGGCTGACCCACCCAACAGGCTGGATCAGACCCATCGGCTCAGACCAGGTTGACCCAGATGGGGTCGGCCCGGTCTGGGTGGTGCCAAGTCCGTCCGACTAGGTCAGACTGGGCCCAGGCCCATTATCTACCCTTTACTTTCATTGTCCATATCATTGGCACCGGACGACCATTTGACGAACCATCAGCGACGCTGATTTTCTTGGAATACGAAGGTCCTTTTGAGTATACCCCACTAGAGCTTGGGGTATTGTTGAGATACGGTCAGGTTGGATTGTACACGAATCCAACCAGGCCCCTGGGACTAAAAATCTTATATATCACAGACTGGGTATCTGATTGATGTGTCATCTATTTTGTTGAGACCCCTATGACGATGCAGACCTTTGACATACATCTACGTGGGACTTCGTGATAGTTGGAGTATCGACCTGTAGCACGGGGAGTAGACCCTCTCAAAGATGAGCGAGCGGGGTATGGAGACCTAGTAGCTGTATGAGACCTAATGACTGATTGACCGATTCGAATCAGAGTGATTCAACTAGCCTGGGGGAGAGCTTGGTAGTAGGTGGAAGACCCACGGCGAAAGAGTACTTGTTAGTTGGTGAAAGACCCATGGTACTCGACAGGAGGAGTACCTATGAAGGCTATTAGGGGGAGCACCTACTAGTAGGTTTCATACACACAGTGGGGAGGGCCTCTGTGTGAGCGCGGAAGACCCACAATACTTGACAGGAGGAGTACCTCATCAGTCCAAGGTTAGTGGGAAGCGCCTAGTTATGGCGGCAGGCCCACTGTACTTGACATAGGAGGAGTTATCCATCAGTCATGGTTTCAACAATGTGAATAAAAATCCTTGTTGAGCTAATTCAGTAACTTTTTAGTTTACCTGATTTTTGAAATTGATTACTTGATAACATAAGTATATGTATGGGCATACACCTAAGTGTGGTTATCTTTTGTTTTCTTACTTTTTGGTTTGTACTTTTTGGATTTTGTGAGACCTTGAGGGTCTTTGGATCCCTACTGAGTGTCGTTATACTCACCCCTACATGGGCTATGCCTGCACCTCATTGTGTTGGATGCAAACGACGGACAGTGCTGACTGAGGCTGAGTGTACGAGGACTGGACTGTACCTAGAGGTGGACCACATGGTGTGACAGTACACAGAGGAGACGGATGAAAAAGGAGTGATTTAGAGTCTATATGTACCTAACCTTCAGTTAGGATCCAATGTGGCCGATCCAGGAGCTGCTTTACACCTTTCACCTGTTTTTGTCCCTTTTTAGTTGTATGTGTACTTTACAGTTGGGCTTGTATTTCCAGCCCCATTACTTTTTAGCACTCCTTTTGTATATAGTTTTACTTATTGTGTTTCTTCCAGCTACTATGTTGTGTGTGTTTATAATTTGTAAATGCAATGCCTTCCTAGTTTTACGGATTTACACCTTTGGTGCTAGTCGCCAGCCCCTAGCCTAAGGAAGGCGGGCATGGGGTAGTCACGGCAAGGGCCCCAGGGGACGAGTCATGAAAATAAAAATAAATATGATTCTAGAATAATTTATTAACATTTTTTAAATCATTATACTGGATTTTTGGATACATGCATATCATATCATACCTAATGTAATAGATAATTTCACAATCTCATTATTATCCCAGAATGTTTATACATAAGTATTTACTGAGTAATATTTATCATCCACGTCTATGTTTCATATATATGTGATATTATTTATATTTTTCTACAATTTTTTATTTTCAATTTTAACCATTTGTAAATTTTTATTGAATTTTCTGAAAGGAATATTTTATCGTTTTTCGATACAAGGTACTTTTTTTTACTTACTCGATAAACGTATGATAAGAATGTTTTCTTTTAACTTATATGGCATGACGGATTTTTTAATTTTTAGGACGTCACATTTACATGATTCTTTATTTAAAATATCCCAATTTTATTATCAATTAAATTATTTTTATTTCTAATTGTGTGGCATTTTGAGAGGAGAAAATGTTTTTGATGAAGAAAGGTTATTTTCCACAAAAAATAATTTCAAGTGTTATGTTAGAGTTATTTTCTATATAAGATGGAGTTCATTAATAAGGATACGTTTCAAGTATTTTATTCATGTTATTCCTATGTTTCATTATGTTTATAAAGTAAATATATTTATAAAATCCATCTTTTTATGGATTATGTTATGAGGGAATCATGTTTACAAAACCCATCTTATTTTCTATGTTTTACTATGATAAATGATTTATGCTTTTTCAAAACACATAAGAATTATTTTAATATGGTATTGTTGGAAAATATATCCCCCTCCAATTAATTGGGTAAAGATTTAAATTTCATGAGATAGGCATGGATAGAACAGGAAAAGATGTTGGTTTAGTAATACAAGGCTAGAACAGAAACTAGACCGAGTATAGTAATGCACTTTGACCACAATGATGGTCTTTGAAATGAGCCTCACTAATATGAAATTATTTTGTTTGCTTTTATGTATTCCAAAAAATAAATGTCTTTTTTAATGATTTTTTAGAACATTTCCATTAATTATTTATGTATATTTTTAATTTATCCCAGCAAATGTTATATTCATCTTTCATATACAGAATTTGACTTTCAAATGTTAGGTTCTTATGACTTATGATTAGGATATGATTCATATCTCCCATGTTTACCCCTAGCGAGAATCGGATATCACCCGTCCTTTTGATTCTTTTGACCATTTTTTGAAGAATATTATTAGTAGCATGTTTCAAAAAGGTGTCTATATAAGATGGAATAAGTGGGAGATAATGTAGATGTCTTATGAACCATTTGATTATGTATCCTCGTTTCTAAAGAATGTAAACCTATACAGTCCTAGAATTGTTTTGTTGTTATTTTATATGAATATTCATTAATTTTAATTATATCTATTCATGTAATGTATGCATTGTTATAGTTCAAATCATAGAAAATATATATTTATCCGTTGGAAACTAGGATGAGAAGACCATAGTATGAACCCTAAGTGTAATGACTCATCCCTTGGAGCCCATGCCGCGACTACCCCAAGCCTTACTTCGATAGGACAGGGGTTGATGACTTGCACCAAAAAGAAGTTCCCTAAAATGGGAATGCATTTCCTTTAAACCTGTAAGTACACAGTCCAAGAACATGCCAAGATGCAAAACACGAAATAAAATTGTAGTAGTAAAAGTATATACTGAATGTAAAGGGGGACCAAATATAATCCCAATGGAATGATACAACTACAAAAAAATAGCTACTATGATCATCCACCAAGGATCCTACCATAAGGTTAGGTAAATCTCATCTCTGCAACTCTCCTTGTCAACCAGTCACCTCCTTGTGTTTCCTGGTCCCGGCTCCCTAATACTCAGCCGAGATGCTCTTCATCTACACAAGACACAGAAAGGTGCAGGTGAATCTCATATAGGGGTGAGAATAAAAATACACAGTAGGGACACTGATACCTCCAATGGTCTCTCAAAATTCCACAATGTAAAAAACCAAAAAGCATGATCTCAATCACAAATAACAAGATAAAAAACTCAACTCAAACCAGGTATACAACTTAGAGTTATGAAATAAAGATGATTAGTCTTAAGAAATATAATTATATTCTATTAGAAAGTTTCCACAACTGATCCATGAATGAATATTTCAATTTTTGATCCACACAGGATCGTATGTTGTTGATCCACTACAGCCCGCTATAAAGTTGGGGCTCGTCGGGTCGTGCACTGTCGATCCACACAGGGTCACTATGATGCTGATACACACACTTTATCTATGATGATGATCTACACATTGTCACTAGGATGGTGATCCACATAGGGTAGCTATGAGGCTGATCCATATAGGGTCCTTATTCAATTGGCAGCCAGCCACATGATTCCCTACACCCAGTGCACTGGAGTTATGTTGTATCTATTCATAAAGATTACATTCGTGCCTTAAATAACATGATTCTATATAAAGGAGTTACCAAATGGACCTCCATGTTGTAAGGGTCCAACCGTCACAGATGAAACATCAATCCGACACTCGGTCTGTGAGTTTTAGGCTTTTTAGAGTCAAGGTCCCATTTGGATTCGTCTTCGATCCAACCCGGCCATACTCCAACATTCTCCAAAACATGGGTGGAGTATGTCAACATAACCATATCATTCCAAGGATTTTAGTGCCATGCACATTTCATCAAACTAACATCTGGTTTGGGAGATACAGACTTTTCAGCATATCTGGGCTGAAAAGTGTCCAGGTCCGGTCCGACCCGGTCCAGCTCCAGTCTGACCCTATCAAACTGACCCGACCAGGTTCTTGTCTGACCCAGGTCTGACCCGGACTAGATCGAACTGGCTTGGCCAAACCATGTGAGCTTGGCCAAGAAGAGCTCAGCCCACTGGGCTGCGGACTGACCCAGTCTGCCTTGGCTGGGTGCGGCCCGCCGGGCCTCAGAACCGGCCTAGCCCGCCAGTTGAACGCAACCCATGAGGGGGTCGCTCTCCCTACCAAATAGACTAAGGTTTATTAAGTTTGAAACAGCAGCGCCACATGGAACCTCCCCTGTCAGCGGGACCCATGGGGTGTGAGTCCACTTCGTCATGGCTTCAAAGCTGTGGCCTCCTTCCGCAGCACACGACGGCACGCCGCCCTACTGCCCCTGCAGTCGGCCCATGCTAGCTTCCCTCGTTCGTCCACCATGACACCTCTATGCATTGCCTCTCCTCAGCGTCTAGCGACAGCTAGCTGCTCTCGTCACCCGATGGTGCCTGTCGCCAGTGCTGTCGCTCTGGTGTCATGCTGGCGTGACTTCCATGGGCCACCATGTGAGTTCTGGAGGTCCGATTTCACTTCGAAACGTGCATATATGCCTCCCTTGATATTTCCATCACTGTGTGGCTCCCGTATTCAAGAAAAAAATCAAAATTATAAGTGGAAGAGGGTATGGGTGTTTTTTTCTTGTCTCACACCCTTCATGTTAGTATCATATCATGTGGGAGTAATTAATACATCACATTAAATAATGAAAAACCCCATTCAATCCATTCCTGAAAAAACCACACTTAGTTTCATATGAATCATGGATTAACTTGTTTTGGATGATCTGTATTCATCATGACTTTCAAGAATGAGGAAAAGAAACAAATTCACTTGAATTTAAAAAGAAAATCCCTACCTCGGATTCAGGGGAGACGACACAGGTTTAGAAGAATAATCTATGTTTGATTAATCTTTCATCATTTTTCAATATCGGATTGATTCCTACAATGTTTCCATACAAGCCTCTATACTTAATTGGTGGAAGACATTGAGGCACTTCGTCAGAGGTACCTCACTTCCATGTCAAAATCCCAAGCTCAAGCTTCATTTAAACAGTGGGAATGGAATATTAACACATCATAAAAATTAATGTGGTTAATTAATGAGTTTTAATTAATGAAACTCTTAACACTAAATGGTGTGGTTACAAAACAGAAGATTCAATCCATAAATTGTCATGATAACCCAGTAGTCTTACCACGGTCTGTCAATAGTTGGTAGAAAAAAATAACATATTTACATTATTTTATTATTCTACAAAATGTCTGCAAAAATATCTTTTTCTCACGACCTACTGCAGTCAATGGTATGCCTCCCTTAAGTGAATATCAGATCTGTAGATTCTACGGTTCCCTTGGATATTTAATATAAGCACCAGTTCAAAAGATAGAAAATGTTGCCCTCACATTTACTGAACATGCCTTAAAAAAGTTCAATAATTCTATTATGGGCTCACTGGGATTTTGAATCATGAAACTTAAATTTTTGTTGACTCATAATAATCCAAAATAATTTTAAAAAAAATAAATCGAATTCCTGGGCTTTTATATTCACCCTGCCTTAGGGATTTTCATCTCCAAAAACTCCAAAAAAACTAGGGGAACAAATAGGGGTACAGAACACATATCTGAGCCTCCCACTCTGATGTGCTCTCTTAGATATTCTCATACTGCCAACGACCTCGCACTAGAGGAATCGACCACCCATGAAGGACCCACTCCTATCGATCCTATATCTACACTAGGAACTCTACAAATATTTACCCATCATCGATTTCTAGTCCACCCCAGTTGATAACGTGCGATTGATCATTCACATACCTTCTCAATTTCGACACATGGGAAACATTATGCACATGGTGAATCTGTGGGGGAAGTGCTAGATGGTACGCCACCTCACTTACTCTGTTGAGGATCTGTAAATGTCTAATGAACTTTGTAGATAGCTTTCAGCCCCGTCCAAACCTCCTTAATCTTTATTGAGGTGATACCCATAGGAATACATGGTCTCACACCTCAAACTCCAGGGGTATATATCTCTTATCACCATATGAATTCTGTCATCTCTGTGCAATATTCTTCCTCTCTTGGATGATCTGAACCTTCTCTGTGGTAGCCTATACAAACTCTGGACCCATATGTGATGACAACCCTATGTTTTTCCCACATAGTGTTGATCTGTAAGGTCACCTGTACATGGCCTCAAATGGTGCCATGTTGATGTTGGAGTGATTGATGTTGTTGTACGTGAACTCTACCAAGTGAAATTGATCCTCCCAAATATGGTCAAAATCATGGACACAAGAGCGAAGCATGTCCTTGAGTTTCTTTATAGTTCTCTCCATCTGACCATATATCTAAGGATGAAAGGCAGTGATATAGTGTAGCTGATTCCCAAACGCATCCTATAATCCCTTCCACAAGTGGGATGTAAAACAATCATCGCGATCGGAGACGGACGTCAATGGAACCCCATGAATCCGGACAATCTTATGTACGTTGAGGCATCCCAAGATCTCTATTGATCCCTACTCTCAGATGGGTAAGAAGTGGGTTGACTTGGTGAGTTGATCAACGATCACCCAGATAGAATCGTGGCACCTAGAAGTATGTGGTAACCCAGTCACAAAGTCCATGGAGATACCGTCCCACTTCCACTCTGGTACCTCAAGTGGATGAGATAATCCTTCTGGTACTCGATGCATGACCTTCACTTGCTGAAAAGTGAGGAATTGTGATACGAACTCTACCACTAATTTCTTCATCCCTATCCCCTATTACTGATGCCAGAGGTCCTAGTACATCTTCTCTACACCAGGATGTACCTCCAAAGGAGATGTATGGAACTCCCTCAACACATCCTCTAAGAGCGTCACTAGTACCATGGTGTGCCCTCTGAAGAGGATGACATGCTCCCCACATTTAGAAAATCTATGAGGAGCCTATCTTAAGGATATCTCTGCACATCGGGCCTCGTAGTCAATGTTCCCTAGTTGTGCCTCCTTGACACACTAAAGGAGTGGGGGTGTAACTATCATAGACTTGAGGTAAGCTGATCTATTACTATCCACGAAGTGTAATTGCAATGTGGCTAGATGCTATATCACCTCACTCAAAAATAATAGACCAGACCTCTTATGGAGTGTGTCAGCTACTAAATTCCCATTCCCATGAGTGTAGACTATCTCAAATTCATTGTCCTGGAGGACACCTAGCCATCATCAATGTCTCAGGTTCAGGTATTTCAGTGGGACGATATACCTGAAACTCTAGTGATCAGAGTAGATAGTCAAATATTCACCCATCATGTAGTGTTGCCACATCTTCATGGTGAGTACAACTTCTGTTAACTCTAGGTTATGGGAAGTATTGTTCTTCTTGTGCTGCCTCAAATTCCATGATCATTAGGTGATCACCACTCACTCATTCATCCAGAAACAACCTAGTTTGGTCTCTGATGTGTCACAGTAAACTACATACCCAATTCCTTCTTCTAGTAGCCTCATGTTAAGGGTACTCATAAATCTCTACATAATCTCTTGAAAACTCTACTGGTATCTCTCTATATGCACAATGGGTTGTCCCTTCATTATCAAAGATAACAACGATGTCACAAATCTGTAAAATTTAGGTATGAATCTCCAGTAGTATCCTTCCAATCCCAGAAAACTATATACCTCAGTCACAATATTGGGTGGATCACATGAAAGAATTTCCTCTATCTTCATTGGATCCTCTACAACAATATCTTATCAGATAACTTTCCCCAGGAAGTGGATTTCACATATCTAGAACTGGAATTTCTAGATCTTTCCCTAAAGTTGGTGCTCTCAGAGTGTATCCAGAACTATTTGCAGGTGTGTGGAATTCTCTTCCTCTGAAGTTGATTATATCATGATTCCTTTAATTAAGACCAGCAAAAAGTGATCGATGAAAGTCTGGAAGATCCTATTTATGATCCCCATGAACACTGCCAGAGAGTTGGTCATGCCGAAGGGCATTTCCAAGAACTCATAATGGATATAACGACATATGAAGGTAATCTTCAATATGTCCTCATCTCATACTCTGAGTTTATGATATCCTAATATAAGGTATATCTTCAAAAACCATCTAACTCCTTTCAGCTGGTCAAAGAGATCATCAATCCTCATGAGTGGATAATTGTTCTTCATGGTCACCTGGTTCAGTCACCAATAGTCCACAGAATGCCTCAAACTCCAATATTCCTTCTTCGTAAACAAAATTGGGGATTATTATGGAGGAACCCTTGGCCTTATGAATCTATTCCTTTACAAGTCCTCCAACTATACCCACAAATCACGAAGCTCCGTGGGAGAAATCAGATATGTTCTTGTAGAGATTTGTTTTGTCACGGGTTAAAGGTTGATGTAGAAGTATACCTCTCTGTGAGGATGTAGTCTCAGGACACCATCAAGAAGGACATCAGCATATTGTTCCACCACTATAGGATAACTCGGAATCCTCAGGTCAACTACTCTTAGGGTTAGGCTAGCCAACTAATGGGTGATTGGATGCACCCTCCTGCAAGAAATTCCATTCTGTCCTGTAAAGGTTCCCTTCTCTCCAGTGAAGGAAAACCTAAACCCATCCTTGAGGACACAATGCACTTTTCACCTAAAACTGTCAATCTGAGCATGGAATGTGGATAACCAGTCCATAACCAGGATGACATTGTATTGCCTCAACACTACTATTAGAATATCTTAGCCAATGATCTTTCCTCCTAGAGTAATCACACATTGTCGGCACAAATGTGTGATCGTCAAATCCTCTCTCGTAGGAGTATCTAATCATATGTATCGAGCCATTGGCTCTACCGAAATCTCTGAGATCTAAACGAGATCCATAACGATGAAAGAGTAATAGGCATCTATGTCTATAAGTACTGCAGCTAGGGTGGAGTAGACATAGATCGTACCTCAAATTATCTCTGTAGCACCGTGGTCATAGGCCACAACAACCTGAAGATAATCTCGTCCCTGTCTTCCTGCTCCCTGAGGTCGGGGTGGACCACTAGAAGGTGGTGGTAGTATAACCTAAAATCACGGCCCACCACCTACTATATGGCCTGCTCCTCTGCCACATCTACCACCCTATAGACCACCTTGCTCGAATCTCTACCTCTGCCATAGAAATCCCAAGACCATCTACATATCGTCAGTACAATGGGCCAGGTAGTCGTGAGCCATGTGACCTTTCCCACCGCACATAAAGTACAGTCTACTCCTCTTCTAGCCTTATCTCCTTCATAAGCTCCTCCCCTACCACCCTACATCCCAGGGTCATCCTCTAGAAGGTCTAGTATGCCTGGACCTCTATGTCATCTACCTACTTCCTACTATAGATGACTCAGCTAAATGTCATCTGATGGTGGATCTCAACGTTGGTGCCTGCTCAGCTAAGAATCTATCGACAAATAATGTTCACTTGAGCACTTCTTCCTGTGTTGGGATATTGAGTGATATCATCGAAGCTCGGATCTCCTACCAGAGATCCTTCTCAATGGTTTTTTCCCTGAATAAAGGGTCATGTACCCTATCGGTGGAGTAGTGTAAGAGGTCTGTGAATCTCACCGTGTACTAGGCTACTTTCAGGCTACCCTATTGTAAGTGTAGGAGCCTCTGAATATGTACAGAGCATAGAGTCTATGGAACAAACTCTTCCATGAAGAGGCTCTCAAATTCCATCCAGGTGTGGGTCTCCTAGTCATGTAACTAGAGAATTAGTATTTTCCATATCCCTATTGTGACTTATAAGAGGCTAGAAACTAGGATCACCATCTACCCTACTGATTTCTCAACCAAGGGAAAAAAAATCATGATACAGCCTCCATCCAGTCCTCAGCTGCCAGGGGATCTGTCTTATCTCGAAACCTTTGAGGCCCATACCACTAGAACTAGTGAAATGCACTCAGTTAGTTTGCACCATCCACTAGTGGGGTTGGTGGAAACCGTTTCCCAACAGTTGGTGCTGCTACTGGTGCACCACCTGATGGCTCTATCACTGTTATAGGGCCATGCATCGAAGTCTCATCGCTTCGTGGGCCGTCATTGTAAAATGTCTTTGGAATTCCGGTTGGATGTCTACGTGGTGGCATCCTGAAATAAAACAGGTGCTCCGTGTTCAAAAAGATATATCAGGTGAGCTAACACAAAAGAGATCCAAATTTAAAACATTACCAAAACACATGAAATCTGTGTTTTCTTGCACCGATTTAGAAATAAAAATTTAGGTTCCTGGTGTTTGGATACGTCAATGGTAGCACCAAGACAGGACTCCCTAAACTGAAAACCATACTCAAAACCCATAACATTATTGCTCAATCGTAAAGATGAGAGTCCAAGTTCTTTGGTAGAACTGACTCTTATAATACCACTTTGCCACGACCCATCCCCCAGGGCCTGTGCCATGACTACCCCAAGCCTGACTTCCATATTCCAATGGTTGGCGACTAGCACTGGAATGGAATATCACTAAAATGGAAAGTAATTTCCTTTAAACATGTACATATATTGACCAACAACACTACAAGATTCAAACCACATATTAAAAATGAAGTAGTAAAAGTGTGTACTGAATGTAAATGGGGCTGGAATACTAGACCAAATGAAATATAAAACTACAATAAAAAACATCTCTTGAGATCATTAACCATTTATCCTACCTAAAGGATAGGTACAACTCGTCTCTGCATCTCTCCACGTCAACCAGTCACCTACATGTACTGCCTAGTCCTGGCTCCCTAAGAATCATCCAAGCTACTCGTCGTCTGCACAAGACACAACAATGTGCGGGTGAAGCCCATGCATGGGTGAGTATAACAATACTAAGTAGGTAATTTGATGCCCTCGAAGTTATCTCATAATTCCACCAAGGATAAACCACATATCATGATCTCAATCACAAAGAACAAAAAAAATACTCATCTCAAACCAGGTATTCAACTCAATGTTTAGGAATAAAGATTACTAGTCTTATGATACAACATTTTATAATGTTAGGATGTTTCCACAACTAATCTAAGATGGGTTTGTTCCATTTTCGATCCACACAATGTCGTATGTCGCTAATCCATGACGGGCCGCTCTAAGCTTGGTCGTCATCGGGTGGTGCACGGCTGATCCACACATGACCACCAGAATGTTGATCCACAAAGGTTCATTGTATTTTTGATCTAAACAGGGTTTCTATGATGATGATCCACACATGTTCACATTGTTTCTGATGCACACATGGTGCTATGATACCTATCTACAAAGGGTCACTATGATGTTGATCCACACAGGGTCACTATACAATTGGCAGCAATCCATTGGATTTTCCGCACTCTGTGCACATGTGTTCCTTAGTATTTTCTCATCAAGATATTAATCATCCCTAAACTACCCAAAAGTTTCAAAAATGACTAACCAAAATACCGCTATGTCGTAAGGGTCCCAATGTGACAAAAAACACATCAATCGGACGCCCAATCTGTGAGTTATATACTTTTTAGTGCTGAGGGTCCAGTTGGATTCGGGTTTGATCCAACCCAGCCGTACTATAGATTTATACAAAACATAGGTGTAGTATCTCAAAAAACTTATCTCGTTCCAAGGAATAGAGAATCATAGATGTTTTTTCAAATGGGATTTTGGTTTGTGATGTACGGAATTTTAAGCTTATCTGGACTGAAATGGGTATGGGTCCAGTATGACCAGGTTGGACTGACCCAACCCACCTTTACCTAGGACAAACCAACCTATTTCTTTTCATCCAGGCTTGGCCTGAATCAGCTGGGCCATTCCATGTGAGCTAGGATGCGGATTGACTCGGCCTGCCCGGGTCATGCAACTGGCCCGCCGGTTGAACACGACCTACCTAGGGGTTGGTACCCATCACAAATGTAAAAAGGTATATTCAGTTGGAAATGGCATCTCCATGTGGCACCACCTCTATTAGCGGACTCATGGGGCACGAGTCCTCTTTGATGTGGCTTCAAAGCCGTGACATCCTTTGGCAGTGTGTGAAGGTGTGCCACCCTACTGTCATCATGTTTGGCCGATGTCGTATTCCCCATCCATCAACCTTGGCACCTCCGGGGGCTGCCTCTCATCCACAGCCAGTGATGGTCGTCCAGCTGACATCACCCGCCGGTCACCGGTGTGAATACCGTGGGATAGTGACTGAGCTTCGGTGGTCTGTTTTCCCTTCTAAATGTGCCTTTGGGCCTCCTGGGATGTTATCGTTTCTGTGTGGCTCCCAGAATCAAGATTTCGTTTAGTTGGAAATCCACCCCCAATGAAGGTGTTAAAATCCAAAGCGGTGGAGGGTTCGGTCCTTGTTCATTTGGTCTACGCCCTCTGCGTTAGCATCATATCAAGTGGGAGTAATTAATAAATCACATAAAATAATGATAAACCCCATTCAATCTTTTCCCACAACATCCACTAGCTATTTCATATGATTCACGGATCAACTCATTTTTGATGACATGTGTTCATCAGTCTTTTCATGAATGAGGAAAAGAAAGAAATTATCTTTAATTTAAACAAAATACCTACTTCAAATTTGGAGGATATGTCACAGTTGTTGAAGAATAATCCACATTTGATGATGTCGTTGGCATTTTTCAATCCTAGATCAATTCCTCGAATGTTTTCATCTAGGCCTCCATTTTATATTGGAGGAAGATGCTGTGGAACATCGTCAATGGTTCCTCACTTCCGTGTCAAAAACCAAAGCCCGAGAATTATATAAATAGATGGTAAGGGAGATTAATGCATCGTAATTATTAATGAGCTTCATTAATGAGTTTGATTTAATTAACCCCATAACTCTCAATGTTGTGGTTACAAAATAGAAGTGTCATGCCATTAAATGGATTCACAACCCAGCAGTCCCTCCACTTCCACTCAATAGTCGGTAAAAAATAAAAAAAACATGTTTATATGATTTTATTATTCTTCAAAAAGTCTTCAAAACTATCTTTTTCTCCAAACCTACTGATGTCTATGTTATTCCAACCTTAAGAAAATCCTAGTGTTATGGATTCAACAGTGCGCTCATATTTTTAATCTGATGCATGGTTCAAAATATAGAAAATGTTGACCACACATTTACTGAATTTACATTAAAGAATGTACAAAAATTTCATTTTGTTCACAACGGTCATTGGAATCAGGCGCCGTAAATCTTCGCAGACTCATAATAATCCCAAATAATTTAAAAAAAATTATATGGTATTTTCGGTTCTTTACACTAAGGATATGTTTAAGTATATGTTACAATACTACGGTTTTATAAATGATGATGAATAACCTATGATAAAAAAATGTTTCCTAAATTGTAATTCTATTCAGGATTATGTAGTTTTACAATTTTGATTAGTGTATCTCACACTATGCTTCTTGGTTTTAGTCAATGTTCCCAATGGAATCACAAAAATGTTAAATGTGAGGGGAAATGCAATTATTGTCCTCATGATCAATCTAATGTTATGGGATCTGGACTGGAAAACCTTATTGTTATGATCACACAACTTTATCAAGATATTAATCATGTAGTACATCCAAATGAACAAAAGAGGGAACAACATTATGTTGAATCCACCATGAGGTGATGACTACCTTTTTTAGTGGGTCTTCTGATCCACTAATGTCTAAACAATGGATTATTTCCACTGAAAAGATATTTTCAGTTCACTAATCTTCAGAGCCTAATAAATTCATCTTGGAGGTCTTTCTTTTGGAAGGAGAAGCTAATAAATGGTGGAATATTATCAATAATATGATTAAAAGAGATTAAATCCAATATATGTAATGGGACGAGTTTAACATATTGTTTTCTAATAAGTACATTCCTCATATTCTTAGAACAAAGATGGATTAGTTCCTTAAACTTAATCAAAATGAGGATGAATCTATTGGTACCCACAAAGAATATTTTAAAAGACATTAAAGGTACACTTTTGGAATTATTATCTAACCTGAGAGTAAATTTTATCAATTCTTTAGTGGCTACAAAAAATGTCTCTAATGGAACTATCAAAAAGGTATTTCAATAGCTATGAGGAAACCATTTGATGTTCTCTCAAGGTTGAGTTATAGATTGGAGCAACCCATCTGTCCAATGGGTTTTAAAAGAAGATAAAATTTTAATCCATGGGAAAATATAATACAAAACTGAAAAGAAGACGAGTTTCTATTAAATCTCAATTTTTTGAAAAAATAAAGGAGGAATTAGTCTTAAATGGAATTTAAATTTTTTTTATCCATGGGAGAGAAGGTCATTGGGCAGTTGAATACAGATGTTATGGTAAAAATATTTCTAATGATAAAAATAAAGTAAAGGAAATACATAATATCCCTCCTACACTTCAATGATACAAGTGTGAGGAAATTGTTGATTATGCCAAAATTGACATAATGCAAGGGTTATTGAGGATGATAAATGTTAAGAAACTCTTAATCTAGGAAATAAAGTAATGTCACATGTGATCACTATAAGTGATGTGGAATGTGATAATGATGTTGTGAAAGGTAGACATACCATCCACTCAATTTTATAAAATGTTTTTTATATCCACCCAATATATTATTTCAGAAGATTTTATAATGGTTTCACCATATTAACACATAAATTAGATGTTGATTTAGATATGAAAACTTCTAATGGCACAACGGTCACAAAAAAGTTTATAATTCCATTCCAATTGAAGTAGGTAGGAAAGTGATTTCTGAAAATCATGTAATCCTACATTTAGTGTAATTTTACTTAATTCATGGCATGGATTGGATTTAACTAGATGGAGCTCAGATCTATTTCAATGGAAGGGATGTCACATTTCATAATCTGGATCAATCTATGATCATCTATCAATGAATGGAGGAATATTATCTTTAAGTATAAATTCATCCCATCTAATGGGTCTTAATTCCTATCAATAATAATTTTATATCTCAAATGAATGGGGGAAACTCTCCATTAATAATACACATGTTTTACGAGAGTTTTTTCTCATTATAGAAGAATTTATAGGTCTTCCACTGAATCGTGAAGTGAAGTTTTCAATGGAACCAAAACTGGGTGCTATACATATTCCAAATACACCATAAATAATGCCCTCAATTGAGTTGTATAAATTGAATAAGAAACTCCAATAGAACCTTGAAAAGGAATTATTACTATTTACTATGTAACCTTTGGGTGAACCTATTCTATTTTTCAATATTAAATATAGATTATTGAGACTCTACATGGATTATTGAGAACGTAAAAAGATCACTATAAACAAAAAATATATTCTTCCCCCCATTAATGTCTTATTATAACAACTATGTGGAAATCAATATATTTCCAAGATTGATCTTCATTCTAAATATCATCAATTAAGGGTCAATAATGAGGATATACCAAAAAAATATTCTGTACAAGGTATGGACACAATGAATTTATAGTGATGCCTTTTGGTCTTACTAATTCCCCAGATATCATGATCGCTCTAATGAGTATAGTTTTTGTAGGATGCCTTGATTATTTTATGGTTGTATTTATAGGTATTATTCTTGTATATTCATAAGGAATTCAAGAGAATCATGTTCTCTTGATAATTGTACTAAAGAGCAAAGGAAAGTAGAAGCATTATGAAAAATTTACCAAGTGTGAAATTTGGTTTCTTAAAGTTTTATTTTTGTGTCACATAATCTTAGAAGATGGTATATATGTATATCCAGAATAAATAGACGTTATTTAACATTGTCCTAGACCAAAAATGGTATCTGAGATTGAAATTTTCAATTTTTTTCTAGATATTATATAAGTTTTGGGAAATAATTTTCATGACTATATAATCCAATCACAATGTTAACTTCGAAATGATATATGATTGTGTGGATGGAGGAAAGTGAAGAAAAATTTAATGATAAAAAAATATGGTTAGCTGGTGCACTTATGCTCATACTACATTATAGTGAATAATGGATTGAGATCCACAGTGATGCATCCATGAAGGGGCTGATATATGTACTCATGAAAAATTATATGGTGATAGCTTTTTTTTGAAAAGTGGTGCCTCGGTCAAAGAACAAAGCACATTTTATTGAATAAAAGAGTTGAAGGGATTATAGGAGACGGAAAGAAGGGATTTTTTTACAATCATTATCAAATAGCTGAAGTAAATCCAGGGGGAGGGTGTCCATCCAGGTCATGGTCTGATTAACACCCTTATTGGAAAGGGCATCAGAAATAGTGTTAGCCTCTCTGAAGGTATGTGTGGCAATGTTGTCAATTTCATGCAGAGAGTTCAGGCACTGCATCTAAAGATTAATCAAGGGCCAGGAAAGGTGAGTCACACCATTCCAGATGGCCTGGACAATGGTGGTAGAATCACTTTCAATCCATATTTTCCTCCAGCCTTTTTGAATGGCAAACTTGACCGCATGAATTACTCCCATCATCTCGGCCTTCAATGATGAAGTTATGCTTCAGTTGCTAAAGAAACATCCATGACACATGCAAGCAGAATCTCTGAAAGTGGCTTCGAAGCTGGTAGGTCCAGGATTTCCCTTTGAGGCACCATCCACATTAACTTTGATGCATCCCATCATTGGCGTTTTCTAAAATACTTCAAAGGTGTTAAGAGGTTGGCGGTATATGCCATCAACCTGAAGCTTTTGCAAAATCTCCCAATCATCAACCGAGTTGTTGTAGTGAGATTTTTGGATCGATGCAGCTTCTCAATTTTCAATGAGGATCCATGCTTTCCCTGCATTAAGATTTAATGAGCATTTATTGTGTATAATATCATTTCTGTCATACCAGATCACATGAAGGAGCTCAGCAACAGCAGCTAGGAAAATGTTCTTAATTTGCTGAGAAGCTTGGTGCTGAACACAACATATAAGAAGGGTGAAAATTGTGTCATGGGTATGCCATATGCAATTAAAAATGTCAAAAATATATTTCCAAAGAGTAGAAGTTATGGAAAAAGATAAAAATAGATGGTTAGTGTCTTCCCTATGTTGATTACATAGGTGACATTTAGAGCATAACTGGATACCAAAAGCTTGAAGGAAAACCTCAGTGGGCAATATGTTATGAGCAATGCGCCAAATTAGAGTTAGTCTAGAAGGATTAATCCACGTATTATTGATAGAATTTATCCATTGAAAGCTGGATTCAGTTCCAATAAAGTTGTGCATATAAGAATTTTTTGAGTCAAGAATACCATTCGGAGTTGGTTCCCAGACAAGGAAATCATCACAGTTAATAAAAGGATAGTTATCAAGGATCTGAGTGACATTGTCAGGAAGGTTATCCCTATGGGAATGGAGAACATCTTTAATAGTGTGACTAGTATCCACCAGAGTGGAATTAGGGGTAAGCATCGAGGTCAGAGGAACACCAGTCCAATTGTCAAGCTAGAAATTTATGGATTAGTGAATGATGGATATTGAATTATTAAGGGAAGGGTAGAAATTATATCTTTTTCAAATGAATGTTCTACCATCTCTACTAGTGAAGATTAAAGAGCTATATAAGGAATATGTGAAGCTAAAAAAATGTTATATTTTCCTAATTTCAACCATGGTTGTGATGGAATAATAAGGCTCTGGAACCATGTTTGTATTCCTCCCATTCTAGAAATAATGATGGAGCTATTTGAGGATGATCATAGATCTTCATTATCTATTCATCCAAGTATCACAAATATATAAAGGGGCCTGAAAGAATATTTCTGGTGGGATAGAATGAAAAAATATGTTGAAGTATATATCTCCTTGTGCTTGTTTTGTCAGCATGTTAAGGTTGAGAGAGAAAAGTAAAAGGGGATGTTATAACCATTACCCATATCAAATTGTAAATGGAAAGCTTCACTGTGGGATTTTTTATCAGAATACTCAAAATATCTAAAGTTTATAAATAATATAAGGGTTATACATGATCTCCTTATGATTATAGAACACTTAGTTTCAATTATAGATGATTTTTCTCTTGATCATCTTTCAAAGATATTTGTAAAGGAAGAGCTGATATTTCATGGTGTACCACTTTCTATTATATGTGATCATGATATGAGGTTTACCTTGATGCTCTGGCGATATGTTTAGTAGGATCTGTATATATATATAGTTATGTTTAATCACTACTTATCATCCTCATATAGGTTATAAATCTACGATAAAAATTCATACTCTAGAAGACATGTTGAGATATTTCTCTAGGGATTTAAAATATGGTTGGGATCAACACCTACCTTTTGTAGAATTTTTGTACAAAAATTGATTTAACTCAATTATTCAGAGGAATACTAATGAATATCTCTATATACATAAATAAAGAACTATAACATTCTAAGATGAATTCAGGTAAATAATGTTATTGGGACCCGATCTTGTGGATGAAATGACAGAGATTGTTAGATCTATTCAACAACACATAAGTGTAGCTTAAAGTCAAAAAATTTTATGATGCAAACTAAATAAATGACCTAGAATTTGAAGTGGGTGATAAGGTGATTCTATGAATATCTCTCTAGAATATAATAATAATATTTGGAAAGAAGGTAAAGATGATCCCTAAGTATATCTATCCTTTTGAAATTCAATATATTGTTGGGATGTAATCTTATAGATTTGAGCTTCCATCGAGTCTCTCTCTAGCTAATGATGTGTTCCATGTATTTATCCTTAGAAAGTACATACCTGATCCTTTACATATAAAAACTAAAAATTATTAACACTAGAGAAAAATCATTCTTATAAAGAATAACATATAGAGATTCAGGAGTATAGCAAAAATATTCTACGAAACAAGACCAGTCACATGGTTAATGTTTTATGGAGGAACAAAAAATTCAAGGAAGCTTTGTGGGAACATGAGTATGTGATCACACAAAGGTATCCTAATATTTTTTATATCTATATAACGAATTTAAATAGAGAATTTAGTTTAAGTGGGGTACAATATATGGCCCTATTGTATTTATGAGATATTTTCATTAAATAGTTTTAAATCATCAATAGCTTGTGTTGCATGTAATCATGAGTTTCAACAATCTATGAGATACCACTAGTATAAAATTTCCATTTTAACCAATCTGTTAAGCTAGATGGTATAAATATTACTAAATATTGAAGATGTAGGGCGAATTATCTAGCTAGCAATTATTTTGTAAAAAAATATAAACCAATTAAAAGAAAAAGAAATTTTTTTATTTCATTATTAATAATTATTATTAATTGAATTTGTAAATTAAATTAATGAGATATATTTTTCATATATTTTGTGAAATATTTTTAATATTAATCCACCAAATATTTTACCAATAGGATATTTATAATCTATATTTTATGTATAAAACCCTCTGTTTTTCAAACGGTTAATTTTAAATTCTTTTAATGCTGAACCATTTTTAAATTAAAGTTTTGAAAAATTAATAATTTTTATATGAAATAAAAAACATCTTATTTTGAATGAGGATATAAAAATTTTCTTTAGATGAATAATATATATATTTTTAATAACATCCATTTTTTATGAATTGTAAAAATATACTAAAAGTTAATTGAAAACAACATTTTTCACTAAAAAATTTTATATGGTTAAATCATACTATTGATATGTTTTAATGTATAAATTGATTATATATTTATTATTTAATATAATTTAGGTCATTAGCATTAATTTCACATTGAATTCAGATAAAAAAGATTTTAATCTTTTGCAATGGTTTAACTATCAATAACTCATTCTCACATTTCAACAAAAATATTAAATATTAAATAAAAATAAAAATATTTTTTGTATTTAATTTTGAAAAATGGATTCCATGTTTAGAATAATTATTTACATATTACATAAATAGATTTATTTATTTTTGGGTATTATAAATAGTAACTTTATTAATTTTTATTAATACAGTAAAAGGGTAAATTGATTATTTATGGTTAAAAATAATGTAATAAAATTACCCTAACACTATTCCTAATATCATTGGATGATCTTTTTACCAAATAATCCTTGGATAGAAATAGTTTCCTTAGTAAGCCACATGGATGATATTATGAAAATTATTTTCTTTTCTTTAATGAATAGATAAATATGCCTTACTCAAATTTAAATAAATATATTGTTTTTTATATAATGTTTTATAGAATATAAATTATTCTATATATAATCATTTTAAAACTATTCTAATTTTATTTATCATGGAAATTTATTTTTATTTTTTAGGAAATAAATAATTACCTTCATAGCTTATACATTAAAGATGCACAAATTATTTAATTTTTTGAGAAATCTATAAAATATTTTATATTATAATTATAATTACCATTTAAAGAAAATAACACATAAACAATTCATATATGTATAGTACTTCTCAAATATATTAATCAAAGGTTCGTGTAATTTACCATTTGGAAACATAGAGGAAATATTATGACACTTGTAATATTTTATTTAAAGTGATGTTAATGTTATAACATTCATGTTCTAATATATATAACATCTTAAATGATGGATATTTAAGAAGATACATTAAATTGTAAATATTATTTTTAAATATAGAGGATTTATCTTCATCATAGTTTTTTATATTTATTTTTTATTCAAAAAATTATTATTTATAATAATTACTCAAAATGGATGTTGTAATTGTTTTATTAATAGATATAATAAATAAATGTTATTATAAATACTAAAATAAATATACTTTCTGATAATTAATGTATCAAATTAATTTTATAGATTCTAATTACCTATAATGAATATAATAAAATATTTTATTCGAAGTTAACTTCTTATCTTTATATTGTTTATAATCCACTATTTGTATAATATCAATATTGACAATATTGATTGTTTATCAAAATAATGTATTCTTAAATTAATTATAAATCATAAAACATTTTTGAAAGATACATAATAATTTTTAATTTTCTTAAAATGTTCCGAATTATTCATTTATGTTCTAATTTTTAGCAAAAATTTAAATATTACACCCTTATAATATAATTAGATTTTTTTACCTTAGTTAAACACTAAATAGAATATCTAAGTGTAGATTAAAATGTTTGGTCTAAATGGAAAGGAAAAAACTTTTCTAACATTTCTATATTGAATCTATTATATCCTTATCTCATATTATCTTATAAAAAAATATTTTTTGGATTTTGTTTTAATTTATAATAAATTATTATTTTTTTAAATTCCAAAGGATCCCCAAACAAAACTATAAAAGAGAACATCCTACCATATTTATTCATAACTTAGTGATCCTTCATGTCAATCCATACCCTTCCAATTAAAATTCTTCAAATTTATAGTAGCAATATATAGGTTCAAGTCTTCCCAAAATACCATATTTAGTGCCTTTAAGAGGAGGTCTCAAGGGAGCCTCAAGTTCATTTCTATTTATACTTTATCTTCCATTGTTTTTTATATTGTTATATACTAGATATAGTGTAAAATATATAATTATATGTTATTATTTTAATGGAAAAAAAATATTCAACCTTCTATCTATCCTATAAAATTTGAAATCTCCACACGTGTGTACAAACAGCTTACCATATCCACATCATGGAGTAATCTTATTTTTTTAGAACCACCTTACATGTGTGGGAATATTATTTGAAATAATAACTATATATTATTATTATAAAAACATATTTTTTATTGAAAAATATATCCACATTCATACTATTTTATAACTAAATGAATGATATCCTCGCTCATGCATACGTACGACCTACCATCTCCACGATTTGATGTGTCCCATTCTATAAGATATACATTAATGAATTCTTGTATAAATGTATAGAATGAAAAAATATGATATATATTATATTAATATCATTTTCAAATTATATAAATATACCATAGGAAGAATAATCATATCTTATTTGACAACACTTGTAATAGAAAATGAATCCATTTATGCACGAATAACAAGTAATAATGAAATGTTATCAACAAATAGAAGACAATATAATCATATATTATGAAATAAAAATGAATATGATTCTATAATATGTAAATGAAATTATTTAAATAATTATACAAGATTTTCAAATACATATAAAATATATCTAGCCCAAGGAATGAGATAATTTCACAAGCTCATTATTATCTGAGAATGTTTATATACAAGTATTTACTATGGTATATTTATCATTAATGTACATGTTTACTATATATGTAATATTATTTATATTAATCTAAAATTTTTTAAAGACAATTTTTTCCATTGATTAATTTTTATAAAATAGTATGAAATTAATCTTTTTTCATGTTTCGAGACGAGGTACTTATTGGCTTATATGAAAAATGTTCTAGAATAATGTTTTCTTTTAACTTATATGACATGATGGATTTTTATGTTTTCAATGCACAATTTTTCCATTAAAATCCTTTACAATATATCATTTTTTTTAAAAGAAATTTTTTCTTTATAAATTTATCTGGAAATTTATAAAAGAAAATTTTTTTGAGGAAGAAAGGATATTTTTCTCAAAAATTGATTTCAACTATTCTATCAAAAATATTTTCCATCTAAAATGGAATTAATTACTAGTGTTATGTTTAAAGTATAGTATCCCTATTATTCAGATGTTTTATTATGTTTATAATGGAATTATATTTATGAAATCTATTTTATATATGTATTATGTTATGATGGAATGATGTTTAAGAAACCTATTTTATTCTTTCAGTTATGATATGATGAAGGATTAATGTTTTTTTTTGGAACACGTAATAATGATTCCCTTATGAGATGGGTGGGACCTATATATCCATCTAATGAATTGGGTAATGATTTATATATCTTGGGAATGTAATGGGTAGAATGGGAAATGATATCTATTCTGTAGTATAGGGATAGAATGGGAAGTAAACCCAGTTTAGTAATTGACTTTGTCCACAATGATGGTCTTGGAAATGATCATTGAATAAGGTGAAATGATTTCACATTATTATATATATGCCAAAAAGTGCATGTCTTATGTTATCACTTTTTTAAAATGTTCATTTATTCTTTATGAACTTTTATGATTTGTCCCCAGACATAATATCCTAATATTTCATTTAAAGGATAAGATATTAAAATGTTATGTTTTTATTTTTTATTATTTTTATATACTGTTATCTTCCTTCTTTAACCTTACTTAGAATATAATATTAACCTTTATAATGTTTCTTTTCCTATCTTTTTGAAGAATATTATTAGTAAGATGTGTCAAAAAGGGGTCTACGTAAGAAGGAATTAGTAGGACACATTTTTGTTGTCTTATAAGCAATTTGTTTAGGATTAATAGTTTCTAAAGACACGAGACCTATATGTTCCTGGAATGGGTTTATTATGATATGTTATTAATATTCTATAATTTTGAACTAATATATATATATATGTAAATAATGGGTCATTATATATAAGTTCCCGTGATTTTAAAACTAAAATATTTATTATATTTAGATAAGGATTCATATTCATTCACTACTGAAGACCATTTATGTATAGTGTTTAATAGAATTAGAAAATAAATATTACATAATAAGAAAATACATTAAAAAGTAGAAACTTCCCCAAAATATTTATTTGAAAGACAATATAAAATATTTATAATGAAAGAATATTTATTTTAATTAAAAAATTATGAATTTCACTATGTTTTTTAGCTCATCCTTAAACCCATTGAAAACCATTTTAAAATGAGTGGTGACAAAAACTACAGTTGAAAGAGATATAAATGAAATAGATATTTAATTATAGTTAATAATAACATGAAAACCATAAATTGTTTCACATTCACACTTCTCTATATTATAATATAAAATAAATCATTTCTATATGGAAAAAACGTTTTTCTCAAAGAAAACCATAAAACCCAAAAATTGAAATTTGAATCCCTTATAGTCATATTAGACTATTATATTCATAACCTATGTTCAATCATATTACATATTATGGAAGTCAAGTAAAATACATAGGATAAAAATCATTGATTAATCCCCTCCATCTGTCCTTTAAAGACATGTAACACTACTCAATGCATTGGACAATTTTATCGAGCTCACCTATTTTATAATTTGTATCAGTCTTTCCCATTTTATAAGTTGAATCGGGCTCACCCATAAAATAATATTTATCAAGATCACCCATACTCATCTAAAATTACTATGTACTATATCTTGAACAAAACATTTTAATCATTCAATATCTCATCATAAAACATTGAAACCCCTTTTGACCACATATGTTAAACACTTTTGTATATATAAATAAGATATCATTTTAAAAAGATATTTAGAAAGCTAAAATGCCAAAAAAAAAGGAAATAGTATTTTTACATTGAATAAAAAATGGATTTTTATATAGTGATACACTCTTCAAATAATGTTTATTAAGGATGGAAATTATTTCTATGTCGTATAAATTAAAACAAAACATACCCTTTTCCATTTCTAAAAAATTTTAAAATATTATATATTAAATATATAAAACTACTAATTTTAAGAAGATGTGATAGAAAATTAAAAGATACATAAAAATGATTTTTAATCATTTTTATCTATATAAATACAGTCATAAAATAATTTTAGTAAAATGAAAATTTAAGAAAATGTTTTATAAAAATTTTTCATTAAAAAATTTAAAATGAGGCTTAAAGGTAATGTGTCCCTTTGATCAAGGTTGGATCATTTCATATGTTATTTTTATTTTTCAATAGTATATCCTTTCCATTATCAACTTTATTAATAATTATTTCCATGGTAGTTATTAAATTTATGGTATTTATTACCATTTTAATTTTAATTACATGATCAATTAATTTTGCATTAGCGTTTTGAATATTTTCAAATAATATGAAAAAATGGGTTTGTTAATTAGACAAAGGTCAAATAGATCGAGATTATATAATATAAATAATAATAATAATTCTATAATTAACATTTTTAAATTTTATATATACTATTATAACCTACCATTTTAGGTGGATATTAAATATGAATATCTGTTACAATCAAGGATATATTAGGTCGTACATACGCATAAGCAACATTTCCTTTTTCAATAAACAAAATTTAATTGAGGTAAGAAATATTTTATCATTCTTAAATGATAATAAAATAATAAATATCATATTATTTCTTTATATTCACACATATAACTATCAATGAGATGCAAGTGATGGAAAATAAAATAAATCATCTCGTTAAGCGGTAGTCCATGCATACGCAAAGTCATTGTTTTTATTTTACATTTGGATTATAAAAAAGATATAATATATTTATTTTAATATTAAATTATTGAGTTTAAATAATAATACATAATTAAATCTATCTTATTGACCATCTATAATATTCAGTGACATAAAATGAGTTACATCGGTTTGTGAGGTGGTAGTCTGTCGTACATATAAAAAATTGTTCTTTTCGAATTTGATGAAGAGGGGTGTGGATTAAGGTTAAGAAATAAATATAACGATATCTTATTCTAGTTAATATAATTATTTTCTTATATTTCAATGTTTTTAATTATTTTTAATGAGTTATAATAAGAACTAAAAAAAATCAGTTAAAATAATTACCACTCTTTAAGACAACCTCCTTGCTCTACACTTTATTATCTATGAGGATGGTATAATTATAACGACCCAAGACTTTTACATATAAAAATTCATGATTTTAAGAATAATTTATTATCATAGCACATGCCAAGGATTTTTAAGTCTAGTGTCTTAGAAGACTAGGTACATATAACTTAAAACATGGGGCTAAAAAAAACTTCTTTATTTGATCTCCATAAAGAGCTTCTAACTTCCTTTGAGACCTTATATTTGCATTGGGTACCCTGGGGAACACATGAACAAAAGGGATGGGCTAAAAAGCCCAGCAAGAGAATGAACATAAGGATACATATCAAGAACATGAGTTAGGAGGAATGACATAATGATATCCAAAGCATGAAACTATTAAAATCATTTAATATAAGCATGGGAACATATAAACATGGAATCATATAAATGTGTGAGAATCATAAATCATATCTTTAGTATGGGTCAAGGCTAACCGCCAATCCTGCTTCTCATAGCATCTCATGAGACTTTACCTTACCCAATGAATTAGAGCGCTATCTGGGAACACCCATATAAACATTTTCATGAACATTATTACCACGTAAATATTAATACCACATATACAATCATACATAATCAACCATACACAAACATAAGGGTACCCATGGAAAGAATTGGGTACCACAATCATGACATAAATCATAACCAATGGGTGTATCATGAAAGTGTCCATTTAAGAATAGAATTAGAAAATACATGGAATTTCAGGGGTTAAATAATCATATAACAAGTTAATTAGTTTCAAACATAAGTGACAACATATGAGAAATGTATTTTATAAACATTATCATTAAAATAGTTTTTTTGTTTTTAAGAAAAATACTATAGATCTTTTAAAATAGTAAAGAATGAATTATTTTATATAAAACCACAATTGAACCAAGAAGGTTTTGATAATAAAAATACATAATTTTATAAAGATAATTGTGTCTTAAAACATAAGATAAAGTGCACTTGAATTTTGGTAAAAGTTCGAGAAGTTCCTTTAAAACGAGTGTTCTTATTGAGAAGTATCGAAGAGAGATTCACATAAAATCATGTATATCCATGAAAGAGAATGAGATATGGATCTTGGAACATGAGTTTGAATAATATAAACAAAATTTTTATGTTCTACATAAATTAAAAGACAACAAAATTTTGGTAAAAAGAAAGATAGAGGAACCTGAAGGAATAATGGAAGTTCAGGTAGAATCCATCATGGTTTATTAGCATGGTATCATGTGTAACTAAGAGAGCTTGATAAGAGAGATAAAGGGTTTCTAAACACTTATAAAACATTAGGGATGTTTTGGGAAGGTGTATAAACATACCACATCACTTGGTATTACACAAAAAGGCATAGCATAGAGAACAATCTAGATTAAGAGTAAAAAGGGAAGGATCCCTTACCTTGAATCTGTTGGTCTTCTCCCCTTTTTTTAACAGCCTCAATAAACAAATTTAGTCTTATTAATTAATAAGTCCAGAAACTCTTCTATATTTAATTTATTTATTATAACCCTTTTTAGTTCTTTCAAAGCATTTTTGATTAGTTACAAGGTTCAATTTCATTGTTCAGGCTCATTTGTTGACTTGGCTTTAAAATATTTGTTCACTTATATTCAAGTTTGGATTATATTCAAGATGAAAGTGGTGGTTGAGAATTGAATTTATATACTTTATTGAACATACAGTAGAATAAATGGTTTTAATTTTAATTAGGTTACTTAGAGTGAAGTTGAATTATTATATATATAACCATAGTGATAACCGTTTTTGTTAATCTGTGGATTTGATTTCAAAGAATGTGTTTTGCTTTATAACTTTATTCCATTTGTACCAAATAATTATAGAACCAAAAATAGGATATATTACATATATAATAATCTGGTTTAACCATAACACAAATGGTTTCATGTCCATAATTAAATATAATAATATATATTGATAAACTATTGTCCTTGAATGTGCTAAATTAGCACATCTCAAACGGTGCTTTCATTTCTTCCAAATTAAAAGTTGGGGAAAGGAGAGAAGATAATGAAATATAACACTAGAATAAATACATTATAGTGCATATTTTTTACTGGATTTATCATACTATTATGTTGAAGGGAGGTGAAGAAAGAAATAAAAAATGAAATAACTTAAAAGAAAAGATGAAATTGGGAAGAGGAATTTACCTCTTGAGACTTCCTCCTTTGAGAACCTCTTAAGGGGAGAGGCTTTGGGGTTTTGAGAAGGATGAGAGCTTTAGGACGTGGGGGAGGACCTTGGAGAGATATTTGGGAAAAATAATTGAAAGGAACAAGGCTTGAGAGGAGTGGAGAGAAGAGTGAGTGAAGGGGGGGTTTTATAGTGGAGGAGAGGAGGGATTTCATAATATTATAATCATTAATTTATTATTTCTTCCAAAGACAAGGAATATTAAGTATTCCATGACCAATAATAGTGATTTTATCATGTGATCCCGAAAAAAGTGGGCTTACATCAGTTGAACATCATCAATTACTCAATTAATCTATTATTTAACATTTATTGTGATTTATCAGATTCTACTATTCATCAAAAATTCATGTATTTCAGAAAAATCCCAAATATCCACCCTAACCATTTTTCGACATGTAGAATCAAAAAATGAAGTCCATTTTTCAAAAAAAAATATATAAATATAAATATTTTAATATTTAATTAAAATAATAATTTATTATCAAAACCAGTTTTAAAACATTCATTAACATATTCTAAAATATAGGTATATAATACTTACAAATTGAATATTGTTTTTATAAAACCATAGGTGAGGTTAGTATTCATTAGGTTATGTCACTATTCATAAGGGTTTGTTACTATTCATTAGGGTAGGTTACAATTCACCAAAAACTAAGTTTTCATTATCAGAATCCAAATAACATACTGATTACAATCGTGTATGCCAAATTTTCAAAATTCCAAACACATAAGTGAAAATAATACATTTAAAGGTCACTTAGCACTTATTAGTTCGTTATGTTGTGTTTTCATGTGATTTTATGACATACTTATGAGAAGGGAAATTCCATTGAAAATCATTGGGTCGTTACATTCTTCCCCCCTTAGGAAATTTCGCCCTCGAAATATCGTTTTACATTCTAAGACAAAAAAAGGTATGGGTACTTTTCCTTCATTGCTTCCTCCAATTCCCATGTAGCCTCTTAGTACTTATGATTTCTCCATAGTACCATGACCAGATGTGTAGTCTTATTTCATAGAACATTGTCTCTACAATCCAAGATATTAATTGTTTGCTCCTCGTAAGAGAGAGAATCCTCCAACTATACCACCTCTGAAGAGAGTACATGTAAAAGGTCTGGTATATACTTCCTTTAGAGGGATACATGAAAGAAATCATGTAATTTCGACATGGTAGGTGGAAGTTCCAGTCGATAGGCTACAGCTCCGACTCGATCAAGGATCTTGAAGTGGACGATGCACCTGAAACTTAACTTCCCTTTCTTCCCCAACCTCATTACCTTCTTCCATGGGGATAAACATAGAAATACCATGTCTCCAACTTTGAACTCATGGTCTCATCGATGGTTATATTCATAACTCTTCTATTGAATTTGGGCTTCCTTGATATGATACTGAATGGTTTTCATCTTCTCTACTATTTCTTCGACCATTTCAAGTCCTAGCATCTTACACTCACCAACTTCATCCTAACATGTTGGTGTTCTGAACCTTTTCCCATAAAGGGCTTCATAAGGTTCCATTCAGATTCTCGAGTGGAAACTATTTTTGTAGGCTAATACAACTGGTGGAAGATGTTGGTCCCATCCTCATTTGAATTCCATTGAACACGCTCTCAACATTTCTTCCAATGTCTGAATTGTTCGCTCAGATTGGCCATCAGTTTGAGGATGATAGGACTGACTGAAGTTCAGTTCTATTCTCAGAGCATGCTGGAGACTTTTCTTGAACTTCGAGGTGAATCTCAGATCATGATCGGATACAATATATAGTGGTACTCCATTCAGCATTACCACTTCATTTGATGTAAATCCCTGTAAGTTGATCCAATGAGAAGTCCTCTTGAACCGTGATAAAGTGAGTTGTCTTCGTAAGGCGATCCACAACGACCAATATAGCATTGTTTGCTCTAGATGTCTTTGGATGTCTAGTGGAAAAGTCCATGGTAATGTTCTCCCACTTAAATGTTGGTATGGGTATTAGTATCATAATCTCATTAGTCTTTTGTCTCTCAACCTTCACTTACTGACATACGAGGCACATTGATGTATATTTGGAAATCTCTCTTTTAATATTGCCCCATCAAATGCTTTCTCAGAGATCTCGATACATCTTTGTGCTCCCTGGGTGGATAGAAAAGGTCGAGATATGTGCATTATTCAATAGCTCCTTCTTTATCTCTGGATCATATGGTGTACATAATCGTCTCTCAAATCTTACAACTCTTTCCTCGTCAATTTTTAAATCGGAGGATTTCCCATTTTTAATAGCTTCCACCATTTCTTGAATTTCCACATACATTCTTTGAGCATCCTTTATTTTTCCAAGAGGGATGGTTGAGTAATCCTTTCAGAAAGGATTGATGATGTTCCTCCCTTAATGTTTACCATGTCCATCCTTTGAAAATCTAAGAATATGGGATCCTTTTAAATTCTCATCATTGATAAAGATGCAAGATCATTTCTACTTAGAGCATCCACCACCTTGTTTGCCTTACTAGGATGGTAGTGGATTGAGCAGTAATAATACTTGATGAGCTCTATACATCTTAGATGGCGCATATTAAGCTCTTTCTGTGTGAATATATATTTGAGACTCTTGTGGTTAGTATATATCTCACATTTTTCCCCTTAGAGATAATGCCACCAGATTTTCAACACAAATATCACAGCCGCCAAGTCCAGATCATGCGTCGGATAGTTTTTCTCATGTATTTTCAGCTACCGTGAGGTATAGGCTATCACATTATCATTTTTTATTATCACACACCCTAAGACGTTCTTAGAAGAATCACTATACACCATGTCACGACCCGTCCTCGGGACCCGTTCCGTGACTACCCCAAGCCCGCCTTCCATGGGCCAGGGGCTGGCGACTAGCACCAAAGGCGTAAATCCCGATAAAAAGGGGAAGGAATTGCCTTATAAAGTAAACAAACACCAAAAAGTAAGCCAGCAGAAGTAAACACTAAGTAAAACTGGGTACAATAGCAAGTACGGAAAGTAAATGGGCCAGAATACAAACCCAAACTGAACGTAAAGTACAACTCGAAAGAAAGTACAACAACTGAAAGTAAAGCAGCAACGTCGAGCCATCCATTGGAACTCCCACCTGAAGGCTGGGTACAGATAGCCTCCATAGCTCCTCAGGTCCAGCCGTCCGCTCCGTGTACGTCCCGCCCAATGGTCCACCTCCAGGTACTGATCTGCTCCACAAGCCTCAACCACGATCAGCGTTGTCTGTCGTCTGCATCCAACACAACGTAGTGCGGGCATAGCCCATGTAGGGGTGATTATACGCTACTCAGTAGGGACCCCGACACCCCCGAAGGTCTCCCAGAATCCACAAAGGATAATCCACAAAGTAAAGATACAATCATGAAGTAACATCCAACACTACTTAGGTATATGCTCATACATATACCAAAGTCATCAATTCATGTTTGGCTCCAACATCTGAGCCCAAGTTCGATCACGTCCACACAGGATAGTATAACCCAATCCACAGAGGAATGCACAACACAATCCACATAGGAAGTCAAGTCAATCATATCTAAGATAATGATTGAAAGTCAAGACTCATCTCAAACAGGAATACTTCTTCGTAAGGTAATAGAGATGATCAGATGTAGCCACTGATTCATCTAAGTTGGGACCCACGTAGGATACTAAACCAGCTAAGTTATCAGACCCACATAAGATACAGATCAACTACTCTGCCAGACCCATGTAGGATACAATAATAGAGTCAAACACTGTCGGACCCACGTAGGATACAAGAACAGTAGTACTGTCGGACCCACGTAGGATACAAAAACAGTAGTCATCGTCATCGAACCCATGGAGGATTTCAGTACGGTCTTCATTGCTGTCGAACCCACTGACGATTACAGTGCAGTCTTCATCACTGCCGAACCCATGGAGGATTTCAGTGCAGTTGTCGTCGCGGCCGAACCCACATAGGATTTCAGTGTAGTCATCATCGTCGTCGCAGTCGCAGCCAGCTCTAGGGTTCCCGCCCACAGCATGCTCGTTTCCGAGAGGGTCCGCTCCATGAGCCTAGGGGTTCGATACATCAACTGACACATAGTCCGGAGTTGATGTATCCCAAAGTTCCGTCTCAACATAGGGAACTCAACACGACAGACGACACATCAATCGGACGCCCAGTCTGGGAGTTATTGGCTTTTTCGTTCCAGGGTCCCGGTTGGTTTTTAAGTCACAACCAACCCGAATGTAATCCAACTGCATCCAAACCTCGAGCGGAGTAAGACAATAGGTCTGTCTCACTAATAGGAATCCAACAAAGTCGATGGCACGTCAATCGGACGTCTGGAGCTCAAGTTATATGTGTTTCCGCTCTGAAGGCCCGGTTGGTTTCGTGTTCGAACCAACTCGACCGTATGAAAGTTCTCTAAAACCTTGAGTGTAATATACTGAAACGACCGCCTTGATCCAAGGATCGCATCACAACTGATGGTGCACCGATTGGAGGTTTGTAGCCCAAGATATGGGAATTTGAACGGAACTGTCCGGAAATAGGGGGTTTTGGGCTCGGACCGACCCGGCCCAAGACCCCCTGGGTCGGCCCGAACCGGGTCGAACCGAACCAGGTCTGGGTTCGGCCTAACAGGGTGCGGGCCGGTCCAGCCTGGGCGGCCGGTTAACCTGGCGCGGGCAGGGGCCTGGTGACCAGACAGCTCGGCTCGGCCGAGCTGTCACGGAAAGGGGGGCACGCGGCCCCCCTGGTTGAGAAATTGTGGCCCCCACGTGGGGGCCGCTCCTTGCTATCCGGGGGTTACGACCCCTGGGTTTTCTCAGAAACGGCCGGCCAAGCTGGCCGGTGTGTCACCGCGGGAACCCCCGCGGGTTCCTCCCTCTTCGCACCAGCAGCCGGCGGTTCCTGCTACTGCGCCCCGCACCACCGCGGCCGTAGGCCGTGGCCTTGTCCGACAGGTGCCGCGCGATGGCTCTGTGCCCCTCCGTCACGCCGCTCTGCCTCGGCCCCGCTCCGGCCATGGTTTCTTCTTGGTTCTCCGGCGCGGTGCGACGGCGCCGTGGCTTCCTTCGGCCTCAACGGCACGGCGCTATGGCGCCGGGCATCTTCGCCCGTTCCTCTTGCTTCCGCGCGGTGTCGTTGCACCGCGCTGCCTTTGCTCATGCCGTAATAAGTACAACATCAAGGGGGAGGAGAGTCGTCCATGTTCATGCGGTCCGACCTCCTCCCGTCATCACGATAACAGGCGGCCCAATATAAAATTCGATGAACGGAAAAGAAAACACGAACAAAAATTAACCCCTACCTCGATGTAGTCGTCGAACGAGGTTCATCGCGGAAATAAGACGTCGCTGAAGACGGCATCGCAGAAGGAGGATCTGTAAGCGTGGTCGATATCATGGAACATGGCGTCGCGGTGGAGAGGATCATCGGCGTCGCGTTACACAGCGTTGCGTCGTCGATCTCCGAGGAATTAGCGTTCTTCGCCGGTGTCGGTGCATTCTTCACGTTCTTCAAGGAGGAAGATGAAGTTCTTCGTGGGACTCTCCCTCTCAACACAACGAAGCAACCCCGAATGAAATAAGACTTTGTCTTATTTAATTAACATACACAAGAAAACATTCCATTTGAAATTCAAAAGAATTCATTCAATTAATTGAATTAATTGAAGTGTCTTAACAGTCCAATTTATGTGAGAGTTGACTTGGCATTTAATAAGGGGGTGCGGGTGTGTTACAAAATAATGGTGGTTTGAGGAAGTTGAATTGGTGGGGCTCGTGTAGGGCCCACCTCACTAATATCCTATCAAGAGGGGTTAGGATATAGTGGGTCCCACCTAAACTTCCATAAGTAGGTTTAAACTACTTTGAACAAAAAATAAAAATTGTTGCACAACTTTTATTTTATTCATTAGTTAACCCTTTTATTTAATAACCTCACCCGAGCAAACGCAACTCAAGAAAAGGTGTTCCTAAGCAATTATTGGCACTGCAGTTTCATTGGTGTCCTCGTATTTTGATTCCGAGCACTGGTTCAAACATTAGGAAAACCCGCTCATTCGTTCACTGAACATACCCGAGCTAAACATCGGAAATTGATTTCGGGCACACTGGGCCTCGGAATCAGGTGCCGTCAAAAACTGCGTTCTTTTAAAATCCCAAAGAAAATTAAGAAAAACTTTCCCTTGAATTTTACTGGTCTTTACATTACTTCTACCTCTGGGATTTACATCCCCGTAAAGATACATCATAAACTAGGGGAACAAATGTGGGTATTGTGCACGCATCTGAGCCTCCTGCTCCCAAGTGCTCTCTTGGAGGTTCCCGTGCTGCCACCTGATGCACACTTAAGTAATATACCACCCACGTAGGACCCACTCTTGTCAATACTCGATCTCCACTGGGACCTCCTCAAAAGTCACCCCATCGTCAATGTCCAGCTTTCCATGGTCGATGATATGCATCAGGTCGTGCACGTATCTCCTCAGCTGAGATACGTGGAAGAGGTCGTGCACTCGGTGCAACTGAGGTGGTAGAGCCAGGCGATAAGCCACCTCTCCTATCCTGCTAAGTACCAGAAAAGGTCCGATGAAGCACAGAGAAAACTTTCCGCCTTGTCCAAATCTCAGTAATCCACGTCGAGGTGAGACCCGTAAGAAGACGTGGTCGCCATCCTCGAACTCTAGTGGTCTCCGCCTCCTGTCAGGATAAGACTTCTTCCACCTCTGAGCTGTCCCCATCCACTCCTAGATGACCTGGACCTTCTCTATCATGGCCTGGACCATCTCCGGTCCCACAAGTGCTGACTCCCCAGGGTCTGTTTAGCACAGAGGTGATCTGCAAGGTTGGTCGTATAAATCCTCGTATGGTGCCATCCCGATGGTGGAGTGGTAGCTGTTGTTGTATGCAAACTCCACAAAGGTAAGGTGGTCCTCCCTGCTGTGACCAAGGTCGAGGACACATGCACGGAGCATGTCCTCGAGAGTCTGAATGGTTCTCTCCATCTGACCATCCGTCTGAGGGTGAAAGGTGGTGCTCAAACGTAGCTGCGTCCCGAATGCCTCTGGAAACCCCTTCCAAAGCCGGCAAGTAAAGCGAGCATCTCGATCGGAGACGATAGATGATGGCACACCATGAAGCTGTAAAACCTCCTAAACATAGAGACATCCCAATCTCTCTACTGAGCCCTGCTCTCTGATGGGTAAAAAGTGAGCCGACTTGGTGAGTCAGTCGACAATCACCCAAATGTAGTCATGACCTCTGGAAGTACATGGAAGTCGAGTCACAAAATCCATAGATATCCCATCCCACATCCACTCCGGGACCTCTAAGGTCTATTCCAAGCCTGCTGGTACCTGGTGTTCCACCTTCACCTACTGGCAGGTGAGGCATCGAGAAAAGAACTCTGCTACAGCCTTCTTCATACCTGGCCACCAGTGCTGTCGTCTGAGCTCTTGGTAAATCTTCGCCACTCCTAGATGAACCGCTAAAGGGGAAGTTTGAAACTTTCTCAGCACCTCCTCCAGAAAAGCAGTTTTTACCATGGTACGTCCTCTGAAAAGGACATCGTTCTCTCCTCCCACATAGAATCCATCAAGTGCATGTCCTGAGGATATATGTGCACGTCGCGTCTCACAGTCAACATCCTCACGCTATGCCTCTCTGACCTGCTGTAGTAGTGGAGGAGTGACTATGAGTGACTGAAGAAAGGCTACTCTATCTCTATCCACGAAAGATATCTACAAAGCGGCTAGCTACTTTGTCACCTCTCCAAGTAGCTGAATGCTCGTCCTCCTGCTGAGAGCATCAGCTACTACGTTGCCCTTTCCAAAAGTATAGAATATCTCAAAGTCATAGTCCTAGAATAACTCAATCCATCGCCACTATCTTAGGTTCAGGTCCTTCTACAAGAAAATGTACCTGAGACTCTAGTGGTCAGAATAGATTGCAAAGCGCTCGCCCATCAGATAGTGTCACCGCATCTTCAGAGCGAAGACCACTGATGCTAACTCCAGGTTATGGGTAGAATAGTTCTTCTCATGCTGCCTTAGCATTAGTGATCCATAGGCTATCACCGCTCACTCCTGCATCAGGACACATCTGAGCTCGGTCCCTGAGGCATCACAGTAGACTACGTACCCTACTCCCTCCTCCGGTAGCCTCAAGATAGGTGCGCTGGTCAACCTATGTCTCAGCTCTGGGAAGCTCTACTGACATCTATTTGACCACACAAAGGTTTTACCCTTCTTTGTCAAATCTGAAAGTGGTGATGCAACTCTGTAGAAGTCTGGCACAAACCTCTGGTAGTACCCAGCTAGCCCCAAGAAACTCCGCACCTCCGTCACGCTCCTGGGTGGCCCCCAAGCTAGCACTACCTCGATCATCACAGGATCCACCACAACTCCGGCCTCAGAGATGACGTGTCCCAAGAAGTGGACCACGCGCATCTAGAACTGACACTTAGAGAGATTTTCATAAAGCTGGTGATCTCAGAGTGTGCCCAGTATAACCTGTAAGTGATAGGCGTGCTTCTCCTCAATGGTCGAGTATATCAATATGTCGTCGATGAAAACCATGACAAATCGATCGAGGTATGGCTGAAAGATCCTGTTCATGAGACCCATGAACACCACTGGAGCATTGGTTATGCCTAATTGTATAACCAAGAACTCATAGTGGCCATACCGACATCTGAAGGCCATCTTCTGCATGTCCTCATCCCGAACACTGAGCTGATGATAGCCTGATCTCAGGTCTATCTTCGAGAACCATCGTGCTCCCTTGAGTTGATCGAAGAGGTCGTCAATCCTCTGTAGCGGATACTTGTTCCTCACAGTCACCTGGTTCAAACGACGATATTCTACACACAGTCGCAAGCTCCCATCCGCCTTCTTGGCGAACAAAATCGGGGAAGCCCATGTTGAAACACTAGGTCGGATGAATCCCTTGCCCTGCAAGTCCTCCAACTGTACTCGTAGCTCTAGAAGCTCAGTGGGGGCCATCTAATATGCTGGAGTGGATATCGGGGCTATCCCGGGGTACAGGTCAATATAAAATTCTACCTCTCTATGAGGAGGTAGTCCTATAATGTCATCAGGGAAAATGTCTGCATACTGATCCACCACTACAGGAAAACTAGGACTCCGCATGTCAACTGCTCCTAGGATGAGGCTATCCAACTGATGAGTGATCAGCCGTCCTCTCCTCTGTGTGAGTCCATCCTATGCTGCTAAGGCTCCCTTCTCACTGGTGAAGGTGAACCTGCTCCCATCGGTGCGAACACATCACACCTTGTGCCTAATATAGTCGATCTGAGCATGGACTGTAGATAACCAATCCATGCCCAAGATGACGTCGTAAGGCCTCGACGCCGCTACAAGAAGATCCCAGCCAAATCTCTCACCTCCTAGAGTAAGCTCACACTGCCGGAACCAGTGATTAATCATCAATTCTAATATCTTATGAGTCTCTAGCCGTAAGGATAGAGCCAACAGCTCCGTCGGAATCTCCGACCTCAGAACAAGGGCAGTGGAAATGAAAGAATGACTCACTCCTATGTTTATAAGAACTTCAGCAAGGGTGGAGTAGACACAGATAGTACCTCAAATCATCTCTGGCACGTCGTGGTCATAGGTCTCCGCTGCCTGAAGCTGAGCCTGTCTCTGCCCGCCAGCTCCCTGTGGTCGGGGTGGACCGCCTGGTGTAGTGGTGGTAAAGCCTCAAAGCATAGCCCACCACCCGTTTCTCGGCCAGCTCCTCTTCCTTGTATGCCTGCTCCCTGCGGACCGCCATGGTTGACCCTCTGCCTCGGCCTAGGTGGACCCTCAACCATTTGACGCTCCTCTGCATGGTGGGTCAGGCAGTCACGAGCCATGTGGCCCTACCCGCCGCATGCGTAGCACTGTCTGCTCCTTGGAAGGCTGGCTCTGCGCCGGGTTCCCCACACCTCTGAGCTAGTGTCCTGAGGTTGTCCGCCTGATGGTCTGGTCCGCCTGGACCCCTGTGACATCCGTCGACTGCCAGTTGTAGACAACTCTGCTACATGCCGCCCTGCGGTAGGTCTCGCTGCTGGTGTAGGATTAGCAAGATTGCTCTCTATGAGAAGGTCTCACTCCAGTACTCATGCCTGTGTCAGAATACTGAGGGATATCATCGATGCCCTGATCTCGTGTCTCAGTCCCTACTTGAAGGTCAAGGCCCGGAAGAATGGGTCTCATACCTTGTCCGTCGAATAGCGCGAGAGATTGTTAAATATCGCTGAGTACTATGCAGTCGTCATGCTGCCCTGCCGCAGCTGTAGTAGCTCCTGAATGCGCACTACACGAAGGGTGGATGGGATGAACTCTGAGCGGAAGGGGCTCTCAAAGTCCGTCCAGAGAATAGATGCCTCGTCGTTCACCTGTAGCATCAAGATCAACAATCTTCCTGCTGCCACATGCAGGAGGATCGCTGCAAGGATCACCATGAGGTCAGATGGTGTCCCCACTAGCCTGAAAACTCGAACTACAGCCTCTATCCAATCCTCGGCTACCTGAGGGTCCGTCTCTCCATGGAACCTGGGTAGTCTCTGACGCTGAAACTCGTGCAGTGCACTAAGGTGACGTGCGCTCTCAGCGGCCGGGGCTGGTGGCATCGGTGGCTCGGTGGGTAGAGGTACCGCCGGTGCCTCCGCTGTAAGAGGGCCCTGCACCGAGGTCTCATCGCTCGGTGGGTTGTCGTCTCGCACAAAGCTCAAAACCCTAGCTGGCTACTGTCGTGAGGAAATCCTGAAAAGAAATAGGTATGCCATGGTCAAACAGTATACCTGGTGAGCTGACACAAAGTAATCACAAAAAAAACTTTTGAAACACACATTCAATCAATGTTTTCGTACATTGAGTCAGAAATCAGAAGTCAGGGTCTTGGTGTACAGATACGTCGGTTGCCGCACCAACACTGGACTCCCTGGACTGATAACCACACTCAATACCCTTAACACTATTGCTTCACATAGAAGAAAGATCAGAGTCCTGAGTTCTGCGGTAGAACCGAAATCCTCTAATACCAATTTGTCACAACCCATCCTCGGGACCCGTGCCATGACTACCACAAGCCCGCCTTCCATAGGCCAGGGGCTAGCGACTAGCACCAAAGGCATAAATCCCGATAAAAAGGGGAAGGCATTTCCTTATAAAGTAAACAAACACCACAGTGTAAGCCAGCAAAAGTAAACACTAAGGAAAACTGGGTACAATAGTAAGTGTGGAAAGTAAATGGGACAGAATACAAACCCAAACTGAAAGTAAAGTACAACTGGAAAGAAAGTACAACAACTAAAAGTAAAGAATCAACGTCGAACCGTCCACTGGATGTCCCACTTGAAGGGTGGGTACATATATCCTCCTCACCTCCTCGGGTCTAGCCGTCCGCTCCGTGTACGTCCCGCCCAGTGGTCCACCTCTAGGTACCGATCTGCTCCACAATCCTCAACCACGATCAGCGTTGTCCATCATCTGCATCCAACACAACGTAGTGCGGGCATATCCCATGTAGAGGTGAGTATACGCTACTCATTAGGGACCCTGAGACCCCCGAAGGTCTCCCATAATCCACAAAGGATAATCCAAAAAGGAAATATACAATCATGAAGTAACATTTAACACTACTTAGGTATATACCCATACATATACCTAAGTCATCAATTCCAGTTCGGATCCAACATCCGAGCCCAAGTTTGATCATGTCCACACAGGATAGTACAACACAATCCACATAGGAAAGCACAACACAGTACACATAGGAAGGCAAGCCAATCACATCGAAGATATTGATTAAAAGTCAAGACTCATCTCACACAGAAATACTTCTTCGTAAGGTAATAGAGATGATCAGATGTAGTCACTGATTCATCTAATCTGGGACCCACGTAAGATACTAAACCAGCTAAGCTGTCATACCCACATAGGATACAGACCAACTACTCTGCCAGACCCACGTAGGATACAAGAACAGAGTCAAACACTGTCGGACCCACGTAGGATACAAGAACAGTAGTCATCACCGTCGAACCCATGAAGGATTTCAGTACGGTATTCATTGCTGCCGAACCCACAGAGTATTACAGTGTAGTCTTCATTGCTGCCGAACCAACGGAGGATTTCAGTGCATTCGTCGTCGCTGCCGAACCCACCGATGATTTTAGTGCAGTCATCGTCGTCGTCGTAGTCGCAGCCAGCTCTAGGGTTCCCGCACACAGCATGCTCATTTCCAGGAGGGTCCACACCACGATCCAAGGGTTTTTATACATCCACTTACACGTAGTCCGGAGTTAATGTATCCCAAAGTTCGGTCTCGACATAGGGAACTCAACACGACAGACAGCGCGTCAATCGGACGCACGGTCTGAGAGTTATTGGCTTTTCGTTCCAGGGGCCCGGTTGGTTTTTAAGTCAAAACCAACCCAACTGTACTCCAACTACGTCCAACCTCGAGCAGATTAAGCCAAAAGGTCCGTCTGACTAATATGAATCCAACAAAGTCGACGGCACGTCAATCGGACATCCGGAGCTCAAGTTATATGTGTTGCTGCTCTGAGGGCCCGGTTGGTTTCATGTTCGAACCAACTCGGATGTACCAAAAGTTCTCTGAAACCTTGATTTTAATATATTGAAATGACTATCATGATCCAAGGATCGCATCGCAACTGGCGATGCATCTATCGGAGGTCCGTATCCTAAGATACGGGCATTTGAATGGAACTGTCCAGAAATATGGGGTTTTGGGCTCGGACCGACCCGGCCCAAGACCCCCTGGGTCGGCCCAAACCGGGTCGACTCGACCCAGGTCTGGGTCCGGCCTAATAGGGTGTGGCCCAGCCTCGCCTAGGTGGCCGGTTGGCCTGGCGCGGGCGTGGCCCACGTGGCCAGACAGCTCGGCTCAGCCAAGCTGTCGCGGAAAGGGGAGGCGCGCTGCCCCCCTGATTGAGAAATCGCGTCCCCCATATGGGGGCCGCTCCTTGCCCGCCGGGGGTTATGACCCATGGGTTTTCTCGGAACCGGCCGGCCAAGCCTGCCGGTGTGTCACCGCAGGACCCCCCGTGGGTCTCTCCCTCCTTGCACCGGCGACCGGCGGTTTCGGTCGCCGCTCCCCGCTCCACCGCGGCCTTGTCCGACCGGCGCGTCGTGATGCCACCACACCCCTCCGATGTGTCCCCGCTCCAACCATGGTTTTTTCGTGGTTCTCTAGTGCGGTGTGATAGCGTCGTGGCTTCGTTCGGCCTCAACAGCGCAGCGCGACGGTGCCACACATCTTCCCCCGTTCCTCTTGCTTCCGCGCGGTGTCGTTGCACCACACTGCCTTTGCTCGTGCCACAATAAGTACAGCAACATGGGGGAGGAGGTTCGGCCGTGTTCGTGCGGTCTGACCTCTTCCCGTTATGATGATAACAGGCGGCCCAATATAAAATTCGATGAATGGAAAAGAAAACACGAACAAAAATTAACCCCTACCTCGATGAAGTCGTCGAACGAGGTTCGTTGCGGAAATAAGAGGTCGTGGAAGATGGCGTTGTGGAAGGAGGATCTGTAAGCGTCGTCGACATCGCAATACACGGCATCACGGTGAAGAGAATCATCAGTATTGCAATACATGGAGTCCTGTCGTCGATCTCTGAGGAATTAGCATTCTTCGTCGGTGTCGGTGCATTCTTCACGTTCTTCAAGGAAGAAGATGAAGTTATTCGTGGAACTCTCCCTCTCAACACAACGAAGAAACCTCTAATGAAATAAGACGTTGTCTTATTTAATTAACACACACAATCCAACATTCAATTTGAAATTAAAAAGAATTCATTGAATTAATTTAATTAATTGAAGAGTCTTAACAGTACAATTAATGTGAGAGTTGACTTGGCATTTAATAAGGGGGTGCGGGTGTGTTACAAAATAATGGGGGTTTGATGATGTTGAATTATTGGGGCTCGTGTGGGGCCCAACTCCCTAATATCTTATCAAGAGGGGTTAGGATATAGTGGGTCCCACCTCAACTTCCATAAGTATGTTTAAACTACTTAGAACATAAAATAAAAATTGTTGCACAACTTTTATTTTATTCATTAGTTAACCCTTTTATTTAATAACCTCACCCGAGCAAACACAACTCTAGAAAAGGTATTCCTAAACAATTATCGGTGATGTGTTTTCATTGGTGCCCTCGGATTTTGATTCCGAGCACCGATTCAAAAGTTAGGAAGAACCGCTCATTCGTTCACTAAACATACCTGAGCTAAACTTCAGAAATTGATTCCGGGAACACCGGGCCTCGGAATCAGGTGCCGTCAGAAACTTCATTCTTGTAAAATCCCAAATAAAATTAATAAAAAATTTACCTTTAATTTTACAGTTCTTTACACACCATAAGGAGTTATTCACTTAAAGGGAGTGTGAGTATCAGCGCCGTGATAAGCCTCTTTTTTAACTCCTTGAAACTGTATTCAAATTCATGTGTCTAGAAGGACTTTAATCCCTTCCGTGTCAGCTTGGTCATCAGGTTTGAAAATCAGAAAAAGTTCTTTACGAGTCATCAATAATACCCAGCTAGACCTAAAAAGCTGCGGATCTATGTTACAGAAGTTGGCCTCGGCCACTCTTCAATTGCCTTCATCTTGGAAGGGTCCACAGATTTCTCGTTCCTAGTGATAACATGCCCCAATAATGATACTTCCTCCATCCAGAACTCACATTTACTATACGTTGCATATAACTTCTCCCTTCGCAAATTCTTTAACATAGTTTCCAAATGCTCCTCATGTTCCTCCTTGCTCTTAGATTATATCAAAATATCATCAATATAGACCACCATAAATTTGTCAAGGTAATCTCTAAAGACTCTATTAATTAAATCCATGAAAATTCCTAGATCATTAGTGAGTCCAAAAGGCATCAATTTGAACTCATAGTGTCCATACCTTATTCGAAAGGCAGTCTTGGGAATTTTTTCCTTCCTCACCATTAGTTAGTGATATCCCAACCGAAGGTCCACCTTAGGGAAATATCTATCCCCACAAAGCTGATCGAACAAATAATTTATCCGTGAAGGGGATACTTGTTCTTTATAGTGATTTTATTGAGCTCATGATAATCAATGCAGAGGTGCATTGATCAATCCTTCTTCTTGACGAAGAGGACTGGAGAACCACATGGTGAAGAACTCGGGCATATAAAACCCTTCTCCATATTCTCCTGTAACTGCTTCTTATGCTCTTATAGTTCTACGATGGCCATTCTATAATGTGTCTTTGATATTGTCAGAGATCTATGGATAATTTCAATTGATAACTCAACCTCTCAGTTAGAAGGAAGTCCAAAAAACTATTTGGGTAATACATTAGTGTAATCCCTTGTGATGGGAATGTCTTCAAGAATGACTCTATCCTTTTTCCCAATCATATGAGCTAGATATGATTTCTTACAAGGAAGCAGTATCCATACTTGAGACAAATATTCTAAAGGAGACTCATCTTCTTCCTTACACTTGTAAAGAATTGGACGATTCTTCGGGATGTGAAAAGTGATCTCCCTTTCCCAACAATTGAAGTTGTCCTTATACAACGATAGCCAATCCATCCCTAAGATAGCATTAAAATCCACCAATGGAAGTATGACAAGATTTTCTAGGAGTTTCAGTTCACAAATGTTAAAAAGGGAGGAGTTATAAACCATGGATGCATTAATTTCCCCATTCGTTGTTCTTACAAATAACTTTTCCTCCCAATTTTGAGGTGGTGTTTGAATAGTTCTATTGATCATGCATGATATGAATGAATGCATAGAACTAGAATCAATTAGTATGTTCACAATTATTGAATGAATTACAATAATACCTATCACCACATCATTTTCTGGCTCTACCCCAGCAGTAGTGATAGCATAATCCCTTCCTTGTGGCCTTGGAGGTTGTTGTTTTTTTTTCGCTGATAACCCTCGGCTTAGGGAAATTGTTCGCATAATTCCCAAGCTCCTTGCAGTTATAACACTGCACTGCAGGCTAAGTGTGTTAGGTACCGGAACTGCGCAGCGGAAGCCAATGGGCCAGGATTTTTAAAAATTTTCTGCTTCATCGGAGTGACATAATCCTGTCGACTCTGGTGATCTCGTCCCAGCCGGGTCTGAGGATCTTGCAAGTTTCATAAGGAGCACAAAATAAAATTGAACGTTTACCTTGTTCAGAATTGACGTGTAGGACACCGGCGATCGTTGCTCGAAGACTCCGACGTCGAAGCCCTCTAGATCGTCCACACACGCCTTTCGAATCTGCACGCGCATCGTTCGTCAAGATCCGGGTGCTAGCGCGGATCTACGACGCACACTTCAGCGCAGCGATGATCACCGCAATGGAGGATGCTTCGATCCGGGATGGATAAACTTGAAGATCCTCCTTGCTTGAGAGACTCTCTCTCTAAATTCCAGGAGGAGAGAGATGCTCTCAAATTTGACACATGAATAGTTATGGTGGGAGAGCATCTCTCTCACTTATATAAGGAGTATTAAAACACGCGGTGTAGGTTCCCAGCCCCCCGTGTATTAGGTGTCCGCTATATAAGTGATGTAAATAATTATTTATGGAAAATAAAATTATGCCATAAATAAAATTTACAATTTATCACTTACTTGTAATATATAAATATATTACGTGATAAATTTGAGTCTTTAACTCGACTCATACCTCCTACTAATATTAAACGAACCTAGGATATTTAAATCCAGTCGAATAATATTAACACGTGTATTTACCATACAACTTGTAAATACATGTTATAAATAAATTCAACTAATCATTCTAAACTCGAATAATTAATGAACTTATTTATTATTTGGTGATCCATAGAACTTGGATAGTACTCGGACCCTTTGGCGGGGCCCACCAATTTCTAAATTCCTACTCACGGAATAGGGCAGATTTTCAAGGCGCTATCGTGTGTGACCCTCTAGGACCTTATCTCAATAGCAGTGAATAATATCACAGACCTAGAGCGGGGTCTAGCAACCCATCGAGGCCCCTATAGAGATAAGGAAAAGTCAAAGCAACGACTGCCTTCCTATGAACATGGTCCGTGTAATATAATCTCTTCGTCAAACGATATCTCAATAAAGCAGAATGCATACTAGTGTCATCATTCTTTATTTGCTTTATTTTTGTTTGTTGATTTGTCCGGACGGTCTTACCTTCGACTACCATGGCCATGGATTTAATGAAGGTGCAACCATCCTAATCAACCAGGCCCGAGATATCTCTTCCTAAACTAGGAAGCGACAAATCCTTTCTCGATCATTCAATCAATGCCATGCCATTAATGACGTACCCAATACAAACTACCTCGCCACGACTTTGTCGCCATGGTTTTCGCCTTATATCAAATGTACGTAATTAAATGACATTCATTGATAATGATCTCAAGTCAGGAGACCATTACACATGCCCATAGATAGGAACGACCAATAACACCAGAAACATGTGGTGTTCCTATTAAGCGGGTCTGTCCTCATGATCTCGTTAGCTAGAGATCATCAAGTGCGAACTTCATGAGATGAAGTCTCAATTCTTATGAGCCCCCAGCACCTGATGGTCACACATAATCTGTGTCCTCTCAGAATTATGTAACTGGACCATAGGACGTTACTTTAAGATTACTGTCATGGCATTTCAGGGTTCTCATTATAGCCTGGGACCTGCTATAACCATTTTGATGCGACAGGTAATCTAAGGACATTGCCATTAATAAAGTGGATGCAGAAGTATCTACACTATCATGACAAGATAAATACATGTATAAAACAAACTGAATACATGTAGCAGTAATCAAAGTACAAAACAAGTTGGGTCTAGGGCACCCACTTTCAACACTCCCACTTGCACTAGAGCCAACTGCTAACAGTTTTCAATCCGCTAGCTCTCACATGTGAATCATGCTTCTGCTGAGAAATGGCTTTAGTCAGGGGGTCTGCCACGTTGTCCTCTGTGGCTACTCTGCTAAATGTCACTTCACCTCTTTGAGTAAAATCCCTCAAGAGATGGAACTTACGAAGAATATGCTTTGTCCTCTAGTGAGACCTGGGATCCTTGTCAAGCACCACTGCAGCAGTATTGTCACAATATACTGAAACAGGGTCTGCACTACTAGGTATAACACCAATGTCTGAGATAAAGCTACATATCCAGACTGCTTCCTTTGCTGCATCGGAAGCTGCAATATATTCGGACTCTGCTGTAGAATCAGCAACCACAGCTTGCTTTGAGCTTCTCCAGCTCACTGCACCACCATTCAGGCAAAAGATGTAGCCTGACTGCGATTTCATATCATCATGATCTGTCTGGAAACTAGAATCAGTGTATCCCCTCACAACTAGTTCCCCATCTCCTCCATACACCAGGAACATATCCTTAGTACGCCTCAAGTACTTAAGGATAGTTTTAACAGCTGACCAGTGCAGATCTCCTGGATTAGCTTGATATCTACCCATCATGCTTAAAGCAAAGGCAACATCAAACCTATTACATAGCATGGCATACATGATAGAACCCACTGCTGAAGCATAAGGGACTCTACTCATTCTGTCAATCTCCTCCTATGTTTGTGGACACATTTTCTTGGAGAGATTAATACCATGTGACATAGGTAACAATCCTCTTTTGGACTGTTCCATATTGTACCTTTTGAGTACCTTGTCAATATATGTACTTTGACTTAGGCCAAGCATCCTTTGAGGTCTATCTCGATAGATCTTGATCCCTAGAATGTAGGCCGCTTCACCTAAGTCTTTCATGGAGAAGCATTCATTTAACCAAGTCTTAACTGACTGTAAGACTTTCACCTCGTTTCCCATGATTAATATGTCATCAACATATAAAAATAGGAAAACAATAGCATTCCCTTCAACCTTTTTATAGACACAAGGCTCGCTTTCATTTTTGACAAAACCAAAATCTCTTATGGCCTCATCAAATCGTACATTCCATGATCTTGATGCCTGCTTCAATCCATAAATGGATCTCTGCAGCTTGCATAATTTATTGGCATTCTTTGACTTAACAAACCCTTCGGGTTGAGTCATATAGACGTCTTCAACCAACTTCCCATTTAGAAAAGCAGTTTTGACATCCATTTGCCAAATTTCATAATCATGAAAGGCTGCTATTGCAAGCAATATTCTGATGGATTTAAGCATTGCCATTGGTGAGAAGGTTTCATCATAGTCAATGCCTTGACGTTGTCTGAAACCCTTTGCAACCAGTCTTACTTTAAAGGTATTAACCTTACTATCCATGTCCAGTTTTTTCTTGAATACCCATTTACAACCAATGGACTTCACATCAGCTGGAGGGTCTACCAAAATCCAAACTTGATTTTGGTACATGGACTCCATCTCAGAATTCATGGCTTCTTGCCATGTAGTAGCTTCTTTGCCTTCTACTGCTTCCTTGTAGTTCAGAGGTTCATCATCCTCAAGGATTATTGTGTCACCTGACTCGGTGAAAAGAAAACCATAACGTTCCGGTTCTCTAACCTCTCGCGTAGACCTACGCAGTATCTGTGTCTCAGGAACAATTTCTTCTTCCACTTGTTCTTGTAGAGATTGTTCCTCTACCAACTCTTGTGCATCTGGAGCATTGACTTCATCGAAGTCAATATTGCTCCCACTATTTTCAGTAGAAATGTGATCCCTTTCTAGAAATGTGGTGTATCTTGCCACAATGACTTTTCTATCTAAAGGGTTATATAGGTTTTATCCTCTAGTTTCCTTAGGATAACCTACAAAGATGCACTTAGTGCTTCTGGATGCTAATTTGTCACTTGGTAAAGTCTTGACAAATGCCTCGCACCCCCACACACGCATGTGTGTCAGATTGGGTTTCTTTCCAAACCATAACTGATATGGAATCCCATCTGTGGCTTTAGTTGGTACTCGGTTAATGGTATATGCTGCTATCTGTAAGGCGTATCCCCAAAAGGATAATGGAAGAGTTGTATGACTCATCATTGATCTGACCATGTCAAGCAAGGTCCTATTCCTCCTTTCACTAACACCATTCCATTGTGGTGTATAAGGAGGAGTGAGTTGAGATACTATTCCAGACTCCTTCAAATGATCAATGAAAGCTTGGTTAAGATATTCTCCGCCTCGGTCTGAGCGAAGTGCTTTTATCTTCTTACCAAGTTGGTTTTCTACTTCATTTTGATATTCCTTAAAGAAACGAAAGGAATCTGACTTATTCCGCATTAAGTAGATATATCCATACCTACTATAATCATCTGTAAAAGTGATGAAGTATAGAAAACCACCCCTTTCCTCTACTAGAAATGGACCACATACATCGGTATGTATTAATTCCAGTACTGCATTGGCCCTTTCTCCCTTTCCTGAGAAAGGTGCTTTGGTCATCTTTCCTTGTAAACAAGCTTGACATACATCTAAGGGTTCTAACTGTACTGATTCTAGATACCCTTCTTGATGTAATTTTTGTAATCGCTTCTCGTTTACATGACCAAGCCTAAAGTGCCATAGGCGGGTGTTATTTGAGTCATGTTGGTTATTTTTGTCATTGATAGCCATTACTGAGTTTTCTAGTTCTAGTATATATAAACCATTGTTAAGATGTGCCATACCATAACATATGTTATCCCTATAAAAGAGAAAACTTTTATTTCTAAACTTGAAATAAAAACCCTTAGTTTCTAGACATGACACAGAGATAATGTTTCTGGTAACAGACGGTACATAATAGCAATTGTTTAAAACAAGAACCAAACCAGTTGGTAAAGTCAAGTGATAGTCTCCCACTGCCAAGGCCACCAAACTTGCACCATTTGCAGCTCGGAGATCCACTTGACCTTTTGCAATCTTCTCAAACCTACTTGGTTCCTGTATATGAATACAAATGTGTGAGCCACATGCCGTATCCAATACCCAACTTGTAGATAATGATAGATTGCATTCAATGACAAAAATACCTGAAGCAGAAGCGTCAGCTTTCTTCTTCTTCCCAGCTCTGCAATTCTTTTTCCAGTGGCCTTTCTTGCCACATCCAAAACAGACAGCTTCCTGCTCATTACTCTGCCTCTGAATCTTTGGCTTCTTGGCAGGACGATGCATTGGTGTCTTTGGCCTTGACTTGGCTTTAGACCCCTTTGCCTTGCCCTTGTTTTTCTTGTTCACCATAAGGACAGATGTATTGGTGTTTTTCATGTCCTTATCAGCTTGGCGAACTAAAGCCAAAAGATCCGGGAGCGACTTTGTCATATCATTCATATTATAATTGACAACGAAAGTCGAGAATCTTGGCGGTAAAGAGGCAAGAATGAGATCCACTGCTAGTTCTTGGTTCAGTTTGAACCCAAGGGCTTCAAGCCTCTTAATATACCCAATCATCTTGAGTACGTGAGGACCAGCTTGGTGCCCTTCTGCTAGCCTGCACTTATAAAGTGCACTTGAGATCTCATACCTTTCTTTCCTAGCCCTCTCCTCATATAGTTCTTGGAGATGTGAAAGCATCTTGTAGGCATCCTCTTCCTCATGCATTTTTTGCAATTGGCTGGACATGGATGACAACATGATGCATTGTACATCAAGTGCATCATCTACATGCTTTTTCCACTTATCTATTTCCGTCTTGCTTGCTCCCTGAGGAGGCTCAGCAGGAATTGGGGATTCCAGCACATATAACTTCCTCTCTTGGCGTAGTACTATGCGCAGGCGCCTGTACCACTCCTAGAAGTTATTGTCGATCAGGATATTTTCTTTATCCAGGATCGATCGCAGTGATAAAGCATTTGTGGTGTTGGTGATTGCCATTTTGAATCTACATCAGATCAACATTTAGCATTTAGTACTTTGTCTTGATTACCTTTTTGACATTTTATGATTAACAAATTATTATATCATTTAATGTCTCCCACTATTTTAACGAACCTTAATGGCCCTCACCATTAGATTTGGAATACTCTATCGCTTGAGCATTCTAGTGGCAAGGATCCTCGAAACCTCCCTCGTAGTTTACAAGCTAGGGCTACGACACTACTTGGAGGGTTTCAAGGTAGGTGCTATGCTGGCCAACCGCCTATTCTTGTGGTTCCTTGTGTAGTTGAGTAAAGTCCCAGCTTTTGGAATCTATACTTGATTCCCTCAACCTCTTGCCTCTAAAGTGATAATAAGTTAGCTAAGGCTAAATCTTGATTACTCACTTTAGTTAAGTCGACCCATTCCTCACATGGAAACGCCCCGGTAGTAAGAGGCACTCTCAACTGAGGCTGATGAGCACCCAAACAGCCGGTTTTGTTTAGATATGAGAAATGGAAGGCACTATGACTTAATATATCTTTGAGGGATTTTTAAATTATTAATTGACGAATATAATCCCTTTTTTATTTATTATGTTCAAACTAGGTTGTCATGCTCACAACTGAACATTCAAAAGAGTATTTATTCGTCATAACTTTATGCATTTTCTCTTGTTTACTATCCTATGTGATCATGCAATAATCATGCAGTCGCATAAAAATAATAAACTATGCATAAAGTAAATCAAGCATTCTGACTGGTCTTGAGCATTCTATAATGATTGATCATTAACTGATCAATCATCACCTAGGGGGACATGTACCTGAGTCAATACAAGACTCGTGTCGCTGCTGGCCCCAGTGAAAAGCCCAACTCATGTCTGGACTACCGCCTCATCTTGACGGGGTCTGCCTCTCGGATCATCACGAATAATTACAAATATACTCGCACGCAGGCGAGGGGGTCTGGGGTACAAAATACATATAGTGCAATGGACGCGCAGGCCCTTATACATATTTGAATTAAAAGACGATTCGCAGACCGTCATTTATCTAATTAATTATTACAATCATTGCACGCATTGAATAAATAATAAATAAATAAATACATGTCAGACATACACAGGTCGGTCAAAAGCTCAAGACCAGTCGGGGTAAAAGCGCAATAAAATTAAACTGCAATAAATTTAAATTATGCGAGGGTGTTTTAATAAATTAAATGAATTTGATTAAATTCAAATAATTTATTTTTATCGGTTCCATTTGTTTAATTTAATTTTAATTCTAAAATTAAATTAAATTAAACCATTAATTTAATTCTAAACTTAAATTAAATTAATATTCTTGGATTAAAATAAAATCTAAACCCATAAATTAATTTCAATTAATTTAATTTAAAGAAAAACTAAATTAATTAAAATTAATTCAGTGCCCGGTTACCTCTCGCCGGAGAAAAGTCCGGCGGGACTGCGTACCGCCGCGGGATGTCGTCCTGAACCGCGGCGTGACTGCGGCATGACTGCGGTGTGACTGCGGCGTGACCGCTTCCCGCAACGGCTGCATCTCCCGGCAGCCCGCAACTCCGGCGAGCCGATGAGGGGTCGGCCAGTGCGAGGCAGTCTGGCAGGAGGTGAGGCCGGAGCGGGGTAGTCCGGCAGGGGGTGAGGCCGGAGTGGCCGGCGGCTGCTGGCAGGGGCCGGTCCGGTGAGGGAAAGGCCGGCGCAGAGGAGGAGGGGCGGTGCGGTGGGGCTCCGACGCTAGGCTGGTCCGGCGAGGAGAGGTCGGCGCGGTGGGGCTCCGGCGCAAGGCCGGTCCGGTGAGGAGCCGCGACCGGCGCGGAGGAGGAGGGCCGGCGCGGAGGAGGTGGGCCGGCGCGGAGGAGCTCCGGCGCGAGGGCCGGTCCGGCGAGGCGGGCCGCGAGCTGCGGCGAGGGCTGCATCCGGCGAAGGCGGTCCGGGGAGGAGGCCGCGGCCGGCGACCCTAGGGTTTGCCGGCCTTAGGCGGCGCGAGGGAGAAGACCCGTAAGGGTCTTCTTCCCTTTTTTTTATTTTTTTTTTATTCTTCTTTCCTTTGCCACAAAATTCCAGTCGCCCACCCCCTTTTTTTCTTTAATAAAAGAGAAGACCCCATCTTGGGGTCTTTGATTCTCTCCTTTTTTTTATTTTTTTTTAAACAAAAACAAGAAGACCCATAAGTCTTGGTCTTATTCTTTTAAAATATAATAAAATTTATTATAAATATAATCAAATATTTATTATAAATTATTTTATTATATTTTATAATAATAAAATAAAATTATTTGATGTTAATTCTCAACACCAAACAAGCATGAACACGAGCGTCGATCCGATTAAAACTTTCAAATGATCGTATCTTGATCATTTGAAATCAAAACGACCCGCGGTCAAATCCGAATGAACCGTTTTAACACCCCGCAATTAAATTTAATGCAATTTAATATTTTTGACTCAGAAAAAACCTTGCGCTCCCTTTGATACCACTGTTAGGTACCGGAACTGCGCAGCGGAAGCCAATGGGCCTGGATTTTTAAAAATTTTCTGCTTCATCGGAGTGACATAATCCTGTCGACTCTGGTGATCTCGTCCCAGCCGGGTCCGAGGATCTCGTAAGGTTCATAAGGAGCACAAAATAAAATTGAACGTTTACCTTGTTCAGAATTGACGTGTAGGACACCGACGATCGTTGCTCGAAGACTCCGACGCCGAAGCCCTCTAGATCGTCCACACACGCCTTGCGAATCTGCACGCGCGCCGTTCATCAAGATCCGGGTGATAGCGCGGATCTACGACGCACACTTCAGCGCAGTGATGATCACCGCAAGGGAGGATGCTTCGATCCGGGATGGATAAACTTGAAGATCCTCCTTGCTTGAGAGACTCTCTCTCTAAATTTCAGGAGGAGAGAGATGCTCTCAAATTTGACACATGAATAGTTATGGTGGGAGAGCATCTCTCTCACTTATATAGGGAGTATTAAAACACACGGTGTAGGTTACCGGCCCCTCATGTATTAGGCGTCCGCTATATAAGTGATGTAAATAATTATTTATGGAAAATAAAATTATGCCATAAATAAAATTTACAATTTATCACTTACTTGTAATATATAAATATATTACGTGATAAATTTGAGTCTTTAACTCGACTCATACCTCATACTAATATTAAACGAACCTAGGATATTTAAATCCAGTCGAATAATATTAACACGTGTATTTACCATACAACTTGTAAATACATGTTATAAATAAATTCAACTAATCATTCTAAACTCGAATAATTAATGAACTTATTTATTATTTGGTGATCCATAGAACTTGGATAGTACTCGGACCCTTTGGCGGGGCCCACCAAGTTCTAAATTCCTACTCACAGAATAGGGCAGATTTTCAAGGCGCTATCGTGTGTGACCCTCTAGGCCCTTATCTCAATAGCAGTGAATAATATCACAGACCTAGAGCGGGGTCTAGCAACCCATCGAGGCCCCTATAGAGATAAGGAAAAGTCAAAGAAACGACTGCCTTCCTATGAACATGGTCTGTGTAATATAATCTCTTCGTCAAACGATATCTCAATAAAGCAGAATGCATACTAGTGTCATCATTCTTTATTTGATTTATTTTTGTTTGTTGATTTGTCCGGACGGTCTTACCTTCGACTACCATGGCCATGGATTTAATGAAGGTGCAACCATCCTAATCAACTAGGCCCGAGATATCTCTTCCTAAACTTGGAAGCGACAAATCCTTTCTCGATCATTCAATCAATGCCATGCCATTAATGACGTACCCAATACAAACTACCTCGCCACGACTTTGTCGCCATGGTTTTCTCCTTATATCAAATGTACGTAATTAAATGACATTCATTGATAATGATCTCAATTCAGGAAACCATTACACATGCCCATAGATAGGAATGACCAATGACACCAGAAACATGTGGTGTTCCTATTAAGAGGGTCTGTCCTCATGATCTCGTTAGCTAGAGATCATCAAGTGCGAACTTCATGAGATGAAGTCTCAATGCTTATGAGCCCCCAGCACCTGATGGTCACACATAATCTGTGTCCTCTCAGAATTATGTAACTGGACCATAGGACGTTACTTTAAGATTACTGTCATGGCATTTCAGGGTTCTCATTATAGCCTGGGACCTGCTATAACCATTTTGATGCGACAGGTAATCTAAGGAAATTGCCATTAATAAAGTGGATGCAGAAGTATCTACACTATCATGACAAGATAAATACATTTATAAAACAAACTGAATACATGTAGCAGTAATCAAAGTACAAAACAAGTTGGGTCTAGGGCACCCACTTTCAACAAAGTGTTGATCTGAACATTCTTATATTGTCCAACATTAGCATGATTTTTCATATCCCTTCCGCAGTTGTTGTCCAGATGACCAAACATTCCACATTTGAAGTAATTCTTGGTTCCCTTAAGAAAATCACCAAGATTCTTCTTCCCTCATTTTTTGAAAAGGGGAAAGTGAGGATTATTTCCATCATGGGATTTGTTTGATGAACCACCCATGTTGTTCTCTATTTTACACTTATTGTCACTAGGACTATGAGACCACTCAGAGTCTCCAATATCCATTTCAACCTTGAGGGCACAACAGACAATCTTCTTATTGCTGTCGAAGTCTCGAATCCCCAACACTTTTTGTAGACTCTGCTTTAGTCCGCAAAAGAAGTGATCCACCTTGCTTTTGGTGTTCCTGAAAAAGCTAGAGGTGCACCTTTCAAGACTTGTAATGTTCGCTTCATACGCCTTGATGGACTTATCTTCCTTCTGCTTGAGTCCAAAGATCTCTCTTTCCATCTTGAGATGGAGGGTTCGAGGAAAATATTTGTTGAAAAAACATCCTCTTGAATTCCTCCCATTATATGGAATAAATTTACTCTTTGGACTTTGTATTCTTGATCAGTTCCCACAACTGATCAGCTTCCCCATCAAAATGATAGAATGCTAGTACAACATTCTCTTCTTCCGATCACTGGAGGATAGATAAAATCTTTTCAATGGAGTTAATCCATTGTTCTGAGAGGAGGGGATCATCAGAACTGCTAAACATGGGAGGCCTTTTCTGCATGAAGGATTCTACGACAAATTTATCTTTCCTTGGAAGAGGAGGACGTTCAACCTGATTCAAGTTATTATTCATAACTCAAGCCAGCTGAGCAAGTACTGCCATGATGTGTTGAGCACCCGCTTCCGTCACATCAGGCATGTCATTAGCACAATCATCACATTGCCTATCAAATTGGTTGTTGGAATGTGTTCTTATTTTTCCCGCCATTAACTAAGCAAAAGAATGTATAATTAGAGGTCTGGAATACTTAGATATTGAGCATAAAAAGAAAATTTGAACATAAAAGTATGAACTTATAAAGAATAATTCAATCCTGAATTGTGATTACTTAGGTTTATATCTAAGTTATCCTTGATTTTTTTTCTTAACTTATATTCTTATGGGATTATTTTTTCCCCTTAATAACAATTTGTAATTTTCTCAGGAATATACCAAAGAATATCCCCCAGGAGTGTCATAACCAAGTGTGTAGCAAGGCCCGTTTTCATGCACCAGTTCTCGTTCGAGTCTAGCTCAATGCGTTGTTTTTGGGTTTTACCTCTAGAAACATTTGTTCTAGAGCTTCCTATACCTACTCGTATCCAGACAGGGATGTATTTTCATGATAAACCACCTACTCTATACTCCCCAAAATTCAGGAATGTTTTCTTATACTTAGTCTCATCCTTAATGTTCTCAATAAAGTTCTTTATTCCTAATCTCCAAAAATAACTAGACCATCCTCTGATACCAACTATAGTGACCCGAGCCTTTTATATATAACAATTCATGATTTTAAGCATAATTAATCATCAGAGTACAAGCCAAGGATCGTTAAGTCTAGTGTCTTGGAAGACTAGGTACATATAACATGAAGCATGGGGCTAAAAAACATCTTTATTTAATCTCTATAAAGAGCTTCTAACTTCTTTTGAGCCCTTACATCTGCATAGGGTACCCTGGGGAACACATGAACAAAATGGATGAGCTAAAAATCCCAGTAAGGGAATGAACATAAGGATACATCTCAAGAACATGAGTTAGGAGGCATGAAATAATTATATCCAAAGCATGAAACTTGTAAAATCATTTAATATAAGAATGGAAACATATAAACCTGAAATCATATAAATGTGGCAGAATCATAAATCATATCTTTAGTACGGGTCGAGGATAACCACCAGTCCCATTTCACATCACATCTCAGTAGACTTAACCTTACCCAATGCATTGGAGCGCTATCTAGACACACCATTCTCAAAATTTTCATTAATATTCTTGCCACTTAAATATTCTTAACAAATATACAATCATACATAATCAACCATACACCAATATAAGGGTACCCATGGAAAGAATTGGGTACCACAATAATGACATAAATCATAACCAATGGGCGTATCATGAAAGTGTCCATGTACAGAAAGATTTAGAAAATACATGGATTTTCATAGGGTAAAATAATAATATAACAAGGTAAGTGGTATCAAACATAAGTGACAAAATATGAGAAATGTATTTTAGAAACATTAGCATTAAAACATTTTTGTGTGGTTTTAAGGAAAATACAATAGAGCTTTTAAAATAGTAAAGAATGCTTTCCTTTATAAAAAAATAGAATTGAACCAAGAAGGTTTTCATAATAAAAATACAGAATTTACAAAAATAATAGTGTCTTAAAACATAATATAAAGTACACATGATATTGGGTAAATGCACGGGATGTTCCTTTAAAACGAGTGTGCTTATTGGGAAGTATCGAAGAGAGATTCACTTAAAAGCATGTATATCCCCGGAAGATAATGAGAGATGGATCATGGAACATTAGTTTGGAGAATATAAAAATAATTTTGAAGTTCTGAATAAAAGAAAAGGAAACAACATTTTTGTAAAAATAAATATAGAGGAACCTGAAGGAATAAAGGAAGTTCAGGTAGAATCCATCATGGTTTATTGGCATTGTATCAGGTGTAACTAAGAGGGCTCTATGAGAGAGATAAGGGGTTTCTCATCACTTATAATGCATTAGGGAAATGTGGGGAAGGTGTATAAATGTACCCCATCGCTTGGTATTACACAAAAAGGCATAGCATATAGAACAATCTTGATTAATAGTAGAAAGGTGAGGATCCCTTACATTAAATCTGATGGTGTTATCCACTTCATATTAACAACCTGAATAAACAAATACAGTCTTGATAATTAATTAGTACAGAACCTCTTCTATATTTAATTTATTTATTATAACCCTTTTTATTTCATTCAAATCCTTTTTTATTAGTTATAAGGTTCAATTTCATTTTTCGGTCTCTTTTGTTTACTTGGCTTTAAAAGATCGGTTGACTTATATTCAAGTTTGGATTATATGAAAGATGAAAGTGGTTTTCCAGAATTTAATTTACATTCTTTATTAAACATCCAGGAGAATAAGTGGTTTTAATTTTAATTATGTTACTTAGAGTGAAGTCGAATTATTATATATATAACCATAGTGATAACCATTTTTGTTAATCGGTGGATTTGATTACAAAGAATGTGTTTTTCTTTATAACTTAATTCCATTTCTACCAAAGGATTACATAACCAAAAATAAGATATATTACATATATAATAATATGGATCAACCATAAAACAAATGGTTTCATGATCATTATTGAAGATAATAATACAAATTGATAAACTGTTGTCCTTGAATGTGCTAAATTAGCATATCTCAAATGGTGCTTTCATTTCTTCCAAATAAAAGGGTGGGGAAAGGAGAGAAGATAATGAAATATACCACTATTATGAAGAAATTACAATAAATTTATGTTACTAGATTTACCATAATATTATGGTGAAAGGAGGTGAGTAAAGAAACAAAAAAGAAATGAACTTAAAAGAAAAGAAGAAATTGGGAAAAGGAATTTACCTCTTGAGACTTCCTCCTTTGAGAACCTCTTAACGGGAGAGGTTTTGGTGTTTTGAGGAGGATGAGAGCATTTTTACGTGGGGGAGGACCTTGGGGAGAGAATTGGGTAGAATAATGGAAAGTAATAAGGTTACAGATGAGTGGATAGAAGAGGGAGTGAAGGGGGTGTTTATAGTGGAGGAGGGGAGGGATTTCATAATATTATAATTATTAATTTATTATTTCATCCCAAGACAAGGAATAGTAAGTTTTCCATGACCAAGAAAATTAATTATATCATGTGAACCCAAACCAAGTGGGATTACATCTTTAGAACATCATCGATGACTCAATTAATCCATTATTTAGAATTTATTGTGATTTATCAGATTCTACTATTCATAAAAAATTCAATTATTTCAGAAAAATCCCAAAAATTCACCCTAACCATTTTTCGACGTTTAGAATCCAAAAATGCAGTCCATTTTTCAAAGATAATTTTCTAAATATGAATATTTTAATTTTTAATTAAAATAATTATTTATTATCAAAACCAGTTTTAAAACATTCATTAACTTATTCTAAAATATAGGTATATCATACTTCTGACTTGAATATTATGTTTATAACACCATAGGTGAGTTTACTATTCATTATTTTATGTCACTATTCATAAGGGTATGTTAATATTCATTATGGTAGGTTACTATTCACCAAAAATTATGTTTTCCTTATCAGAATCCAAATAACATACTGATTACAACCGTGTATGCCATATTTTCGAAATTCCAAACACAGAAGTGACAAACTTATGTTTAAAGGTCACTTAGCACTTAGTAGTTCATTATTTTGTGTTTTCATGTGATTTTTTGACATCATTATGAGAAGGTAATTTCCATTGAAAAACATTGGGTCGTTACACTTATAATGTAAATATGACCTCTAATACATAGGGAGGGTTGTTTATATGTGATTTGGATAAGTATATTATGAAATAGATGGACCATGAAATATGGATAAGGGATGATAGGGGGTTTTCATTTATAGGTGAGAGAAACGAAAAACTTTTTTTTTGAAATAATTAAAATATTATTAAATAATTATATAGGAAATATTTCATATAATAATAAATATCACATTATAAGAAGAAATGTATCCTAATAAATAAATAAATAAGTATTTTGATATGTTTATAGGTAACTTTAACCCTTTATAATTTAGTTTCAGCACCCATTAAACCTTTTTTACCCTTAACCATTGAAATAGATTATTTCTATTTTTACAATTAATTATTACAAAGAAGTAAGTTGGAATTATAACCAAATATTAATAATTTTTATTCCAAAATATTTAACCCATTTTATCAAATTCAGTTCACTTAATTGGAATTATTTAATTCTAAAATTAAAAAAACAATATTAAAATCTATTTTTGGATAAAATTCGTTTATTAGTGTAATAAAATTTTATAAAAAATGATCATAAAATTGATTCCAAAAAAACTAATTGGATTATTAATTATATTATTTTACTATATTAATTTTGAAACAACTTTTTTCAATTAAATTTTTTCGTGTGATTTCTTAAAATTAGAAAGTGTTTTTAAATAAAATTGAATATTTTTCACTATTCGATTGAAAAATCAATATTTTCATAAACGATTATCAAAAATTCACCAAATATAATTTTTATGTCATAAATTAAAAAATATATCTTTTTTTAAATTAATATTCAAAAAATATGAAATTAAAATTGTAAATAAAACCACATTTGACATGAAGACCCAATTTTGTTAAATATCATGCCTTTTTATTTTGAATAAAAGATTACATAATAATCTCATAGAAATATAAATCAAAATAATATAGTTCATAAATATTAATTTAAAGAATTTATTATTATTACACTACATGGGGTTTTACAATTACTGGTTGGCTCATCCAAATATATGTCTTATTTCATGGTTTTCAACTCTATTATATATTTATGTCATGTCAATTAAATCCTTACCTATATAATACTGATGATCAATTTTTGAAAATATTTGGAAAAAAATATGAAAAAGGTAATTTTAATCTTGAGTTTTATCCAATTATTTGATCAAACTCTACTTTAATTCCAAAGAACATGGTACTCTAAAAAATATCACCATTTGAGGATTCATTGGGATCCTATGAAAAGAGGTGTTAGGTGTTTTAGAATTGGGATTGAACACGTGAAAATGGATTCCAAAAAATCCCGATGATAATAGAAAAAACCCATTGTGTTTTATATTATTTTACAAGACATGTTGTATCATTTATTTTTATTTTACATTGACTATAGTAGAAACTTATATTGTCATGCATCCATGAGAAATTATTTGTTTGAAAAGTCAAGTAGGGTTTAATACTAAGTAGAAGGAACCTAATAATAGATTGGTGTAGTGTTTGTTCCAGGGCCTCTTTTTTTTTGTTCATACGATAATTTTATTGTGATGAAGGAAATTTTATTGAAAAATGAATAATATCTCAACTCAAAGAATTTCTAAAAAATAAGGTTTGAATATCCACTCATAAAATATGGAAAACTAATATTTTTATCTTATATCATGGTATTTGAGAAAACCATATGAATAATTCCAACAAAAAAAATTATGACAAATTAATTATCACAAATAAATTTTTTGACAGAACCAATATGATAATATCGACACATTATGATCTTGAAACCCATGAGGGGGATCTTAAATCATGTATTTTGAATAAACTAAGAAGATAACCTTGAAAAAATGTATTTTTTGAACCTATGAGTTGAATATACTCTCATGTTATCTAAATAAACAAAGATAAGAATCTCAAAAAAAGTTATTTTGTTGGACCAAGTGGGTGATCTCAAATAATGGCTACTGGGGATGAGGGGTGTTCAAAGGCATTGAGGCCCAAATCCAACTTTCATGGCCCATAATGATCTTTGTGTGACTCTATGTTATTTATAGGGTCCACTAAAGATAGCTTTAGAATCATACCAAAATCATTATATCACTAATATCCATTACTCCCTAACATTGTTTTATTGGAAAATCACCTAGGTTCTGTTAAAATGGGAACCCATATAGGTGATCAATATGAATTGTAACCCCGGTGGGTGACCAAGGAAAATGGATATGAGATAGGTTTCATTATAAAACAATCACCCATATATATTACTTCATGTATAGGTTGTGGGAAATTTTGAATGTCCAAAGATAGAATAATAATTTTCCCATGTGAGGAATTAAGTTCTAAGCATGGATCCATTTTGAGGGATATTGGGAGAGAAAAAGATTACCCAAGATTTCCTATAAGGGAAAGGATTTATGAACATTTGAATAAGGTATGGAATAAAAAATCATTTAACTACTATGGGCCTTATAATGATGGTTTTATCTTTACTAGAAATATTCATGGGTGATATAACATTTATCCCTTGCCTTTTATCCCAACACATTAGGTTTTTATTTATAAATCACTTATATGTGTATATGGAATACATGGGTGTGAGAGCCTATGATTCATTCACTTGGGTTATTTGGGAGTCATTTGTTTTTCAAATTGGGTTTCTATTTTTATAAAAATACGATGTTTGTCACACAAAACTAGGTGGTAATATCCTTTGTCAAAAGTATAGACTCGTGTATATTTTTGGGACCACATAAGGAATTGGGTAAAAATGCAACGTTCCTTATCTGGGAAGGTGAAAATGGTTTTATCTTGTCTTAAAAGTGGATCTGTCTGGTGGTTTCAAGATGGGGTACATGTTATCCCGTCATGGGACTTATTTGGATGGATATTAGGATGTGAATTTATAATTATGAATTTTAGGAAAAAATATTATGCAGTTAGTGGTAGGGAATCAAGGTTTTGTTACAAGTGTATATTTTAATGAAATTCCTCTGAGATAATTCCTATATAAAATGGTCATCACTTTTGATCTGAGTTTCCATTTTGTCTCCTCCATATATCAAACCAAAACCTATGAAAATATTTTTTTAATTAGATAATATGATTAATCCTATATAAGCTTTATCAAGTCCAAATGTGTTTTATTAATGATATATAATTATGTTATTATACCAGGGCATTCGATTCTTTACAAATGGATAAAATTCTTTGCCTAATTATTATATTATATTCTCACTAAAAGATAATGATATTGGGAATCACTTTTGGAGGATATGAATTCCTTAGTACATAAGTAGTCATTTAGTATATTAATATTCTATTTCTTTTTTAAACATGGAGTGTGATACTATTCAAAATTCATCTACAATCACTTAATTTGATTGAGGCTGATATATTTATCATCATGCAAAAATACACCCCCTTAATTTTTATAGTGAAAATTGTGTGTTTATACATCATTTGATTTACTGGAGTGGGTATGGTCATGGGAGAAACTAGGATAGGATCCTATTTAAATTTAAATTATTCATCTGATATTCTTAGCAGTATTATTATGAGGGTAATGATGAATTTTCCCATGTTTGGTTCTTTCATTCTTTTTCACATAAATTTGAGGTTCTGTTGAAGATATGATTTATTATTGAAATTTGTGATCCTTTCAGTGTTAAATTTTATGTGGTTCTCTGGGAACATGATTGGTTAATCCCATATAAGTTTGGGAAAATGTGTTTCATTGGTATTTGTGATGGTGATGATTGTGGTTCATAAAGTAATGAACACATGTTCATAGTGATGCAACACACTATTAAACTTGTAAAATAGTGTAGTGTAAACATATGATAGGGCCCATAAGGTGTTGTTTATCACCGACACATTGGATATATTATATATAGAAAATATAAAAGGGTTAGATTGTTTGAACCATTAATTAAGAGGAAAGATGCATCAAACAGATTTTCCTTATAATATAATTGTTGATTGAGATCACAAAATGGGAGTGGGTTCTCATCCCTCACTAGTTTCATTAGGCTGATGTGTAGGATGATAAAAAATTATTCATTTCACCATTTTATATTGTTTTAACATCACGAAATAATTTATAATGATTATGAATAACTATTTACCTCATGTGTGGGTGTTCATCATCGTGTGGAATGGAATTGGTTAGATAACTGAGATCACAAATAAAGTGAATGAATTTTGGGGTAACATCCATCTCTGGAACTAGTCGATGCGAGTAAATGATCGCATTGTTTCATTATTATGTGGGGGTGTGTGTCATTTTAGAGCACATAATATTGATAAAGAACATGTAATTATGGGTGAATAAAGCATGTCTTACTTTTTAAAAATATCTAAATTTATTTTTTTTACCTTAATATCCCCTTTGGATGTTAATCTAATTATAATTTTTAGGATATAATTAGAAAAAAATTCATCACAATTTTATTTCAAATGTAATACATGAAATCAGTAAGTATAGAGGAACTATATTTTTATAAATATCACTAGGCAATGGGATTAGCCATTCTTTATTGTCAGTGGGATCATTTTATATATAGATTAACATAAATATCAAACATAATAGTCTATGTTTTTTATGGAATATCAAAACAATATATGTTTTTTTCTGTAAAATATAAAAGGGGGTTTGAAAAAAAAATGAATCCCTTGGGGTTTTGAAATCCTAACCAAAAAAATATCATCCCACTAGATCATTATACCCCATCCAAATAGTGTTCTCTTAAAAGTTATATGAAACAATGGATGATTCTCTCACAATTATAGACTCCAACTATGTTATATCGATGCTAATTTTCCTTTCTTAACATAAACCCTAACAAGTTCCTTATTCTTCGACTTATTGAAATTAATAATTAAAAAGAATTAGTCATGTTTTTCTTCTCTTAATGAATGATGCCTTCACTAGTTAATCTTCATCAAAAAAATAAAAGTTAATAGTTGTTAGGATCACCTCATCCCAAACATCTCTTACTAGATTAAAAGAAACTTTTTCTTACTATGAGTCTAATACCACATATAAATTTATCCTTCACATGTAGCAGTAACCCAGATTACTACTTCATTCACTCTTTACTCTACTTTAGTTTATTTAAATAAGAACTGGGTCTCTCCCTTATTCTCTTTGACTCACAAAAAATATGATTTGATAAATTGAATTAGGTTTTCCTCACCACTTCTTCAATAGCAATTTTTTTAGTTTTGTGTTGTATAATATTGTACTTCTATATTTTTCAAGACAACTATTAATTCTAAAATATGACTCTCACAAGAGTCTTCGAGGAAGGAAAAGCTAGATCAGAGTGAATTTGGGCAGGATAGCCCAAAAATCAACTAATGGGAATGGATTTATGAATATTACAACCTTCAAGAATAAATATAGATCCTAAATGTTCATGAATTAAATAGATTTAATGGTAAACTACACACACCATATTCCTATATTCTTAGACAACCATTTCTTTGATGTTCCCTTTTGAGCCTTATTTTAATTATAACCTTCCAATAGTGTAACTATGGTTCACGGACCCCTACCTCTTCTAAAATCTAAAAATTATATTTTACATCCTACATATTCCATTAAGGAATTTACCTTTCATCCTTTGGTCCAATAAATACTCACATACTCCTAACATTCAAGGGAATGTGATCTTTCCTCTTCTAATAAATTCCCTAAACCCATGATACTAAGAGGATATATAATGAATAGAAGACATGGACCTCAAAGAGAGGACATATATCATTAAACAGTATCCCGTGGTTTTTTATAACCTCAACCCATGGGGGATATTCCTTTAAAAATGTTTTATGGAATTCACATATGTTGAAATCTACTTGAGGCTCTTAGTGTTTCACGAGACAACTATCATTCATGAAACAAACCCCATGGGAATATTGGAATTACATTGAAGAAGGGTTTCCATGTTTGAATAAAACATACTCTTTCATTAGATCCCTAACCTCTGTGAGTCCCTAGGACATCATGATGTTTATACCTTTCATGATTCCTAATTCATATCCAAACCCATCCTCTATGCCACTCTGTATAGCCTCCTTTCAGCTGGCCCCCTTTCTCAAAAATTTAGTTCTTTGGTCCCCTATGATCATCCAAAACTAGTTCATCGACGCTCGAAATCTAGATGCGAATAGTGTAACATTCTCATGAATCTTACCACTTTTCTCCATGTAAATATCTTGTCCTTCACCCAACATATTGATCCTTTGTATGGGTACCCTAATGTCCATCGCTCCTATGTACAGGTGCACTAACATCATCGCTCTTTATTTCGACTCTTCTATGAGTGTTTCAACACCATTTTTAACATATAGGTTCATGAGCATTATATTCATAAGCCCCAGTGGTGGTGTCATCAAGGGAAACAACTTACATTTCATGTTATAGATTATTTATGATGAATCTTTCTCTCTCATTCACATAGTTACCTGTATGATTTTATCCCCATCCACATCCATGATTATTGATTTAAACTACATAGCTCAAATTCCTAGTTATATGATGTTATAATACATGAAAATGTCCTTAGCACATGACATAATACTATCACCTTTACCTATTCAATGAATATTTAATGCTCCACATACGATAATAATGGGATGCCAACTTATCCACTATATCCTCAATGGATGATTCTTCTACATTATAATTCAACTAAGAATAAACCCCACATAATTTGTCCATTGTATTGTCTTATTATAGTGGGAAGCTTCCATTCATAATCTATAAACCATCTCACATTAGTGCTTATTCCATGACATGCATGTTTAGGATGGACTGATCCCATCACCTGACCTTAATCTATGAAATCAAACTATGTGGGTTATGATACCTATCACTCACATATGGATCACATGAAACCTCCATCAGGTTTAATCATGAAGTCATTCATGGTGAAATTATCACCATTGGGGAGACACAATCTATAATATAAGTGTGAAATATTACCCCATGATGACTAATTCCACCACCTATGCCCACATGTTGGTAAAACTCCACCATTAATAACCATAGAATACATTTAAAATGCACCCATCATGTACCTGTATGATTTCCAGACTTCACACAACATATACCAGTAAGAGGTTAATCATTCCCCCAACCTGTCCCTGTAAAATATTAATTATGCCACCTAACTATCTCCTCAAAATTTTAAACATGAGATCATATCCAGAATATATGTGCTTACAATGATCATATGATTCCAATGGTAAAAATCCAAGGAAAAATTAGCGCCTTGTTTAAAATTTCCTTGTGAAATATCTACGATGACTTGGGATCCACACCTAAGATTAATCATGCATCTTATTCCCTCCAAAATAAGAAGACATTACTGCTACCCAACCTACTCAATTCCCATAAATTCCCAGATGTTTCTAATGATACTACCTCCCCAGAACTGTAGTTGAATCCCTATATATATAGAAGAAATGTAATTAATTGGTGTCCAATTTTTTGATGGAACAATAAATGAGATTCATGGTCATGAATTATATCTATGAGGGAGACCCTGAGTCGACGTTGAGATCGAAGGATAAATCCATGGAGGGATTAACTAAAATACCATATGGTTTCTCAATCAATGAGAACACCTTGATGATGATAGTGATGGATTCCACTATCCATTAGAAAGAGGTTATAGGGGAAATGGAATGATTTCATGACACAGTAGCTCTAGAGAAATCACATGAAAGAGAAATGTTTAACTCAACAAGAAACTAAGCACCTCAAACATGTGGATTAGTATCATTTTGTGCACCATAATATTTCCATGACCCAAGATTATGATATTTAGTGTCATGTCCCAAAATAAAATTGGTTGGCCTATTATACAACTCGCCTATAATTTGGTAATGTTGACATTGTGCATCCTAGATCAACGAAAATTCTAGTATGGATCCCTATACTATTTTAGGATGATATGTATATGTTTGGAAATTGGGAATTACATTCAATATACATGTACTAATGGATTAATCCATACTCATTATAATAATCAGTAAAAAGGAAACCATAAATCTAGAACCAACATGTGTTGGGGAAAGGGAAAATTTTATGTGTAAATCCCACATGATTGCATTTATATCATTAATTCCACCATGACTTCAATTTCTGGGTGATAACAGCTCTTATCACCCTCTAAACTCCTTCATATTAGCGTTATTAACACCCTCATCCCCCAATATGAGTAGGAATGAGTCTTTACTTCCATATATATGTATCGATAAGACTTCTAGGACTTAGAACCATGCTGAAATTTACACCCTCAAGGTCTAAACAATGTTCCCCCCTTCAATTGATAATAGATTTGGGAGCCACATCATGGAGTGATTCAATAAATCACTCCCATTTATAATGAGGTAAGGTATGATCAAGAAACACCTTCAATTACCAGCTCTAAGAATCCATCTAGGAGGGCTCCCACCAAGCCTCATCTCAATAATCATTGTTTGATCCCATAGGATGAGGAGTATGTTGGCTTCTCCAAGGCTCTGTCGACCCTATTCCAGAACAACTAACTTCTACTCCAGGTTTAGGACTAGGACAATCCATGAAAATATGAATTTTACACAACATCATTATGCCATTCCACCATCAATGTATCCCACCAGATCTTTGTAACCATGGAACATGGTAATTTTTTTTCACTCTTGGGATCGAGACACCAGTAGTCACACATGGATTCCAAGTTGAATATATTAGTCACTAAAACCACATTAATACATTATTGTCCATATTATGGGGGGGAAATTAGTGTGGTGCTACTCTAAATACCATAATCAACCATCGTGGAGGTCCTCCTCATGCCACTGTCAACTAGTATGGAGCTCCTCCCCATGCTCCCACCAATTAGCACGGAGGTCCTCCTTGGTATGCCATCAACCAACATGGATTTCCACCACATTCTACCCCCAAAAAATGTGTAGGTACTCCCTTAGTCTCTATTAACTAGCATTGATGTCCTCCCCATTGTGATGATATTACCTTCCTTGAATAACACTCCTAAGGTAAGAGGGAGAACACTCATTTTCGGAGATGAAACCCAGGGAAGTGTCATGTCATCGTCATAAAATAAAAATTTTAAATAAAATATTAGTCAATTATCAATCCTTATGCGATATTATAGTGTCTTTGGTAGAATCCTATAATTTGAGGATTATGATCCTAGAAGTCGAGGTCCACCGAATCTCCATATCCCCCCATAGGAACCTGTAGGTGGATGATATTCGGGATACCATATAGTTACTCACACTATTACATCCTTCTTAATCACTAGTTTTCCTCTTCTCTATAACATATCAAGATTTATTGGAGATTTATGGGTATGGGTGATGCCCTTAGATGATTGTGTGAAATCTAAGTATCCACAAATGGATAATCTCACTCGTGCATGTGACATAATGGTGAATAACCTATCATACATGGAAATGATCTTGATATTGAACCTACCTTCAAGGGATTTCCAATAATATAGCATCTATTTTACTCATATGACACACCCTCATCTGGTGTAGTATATGAAAATCATCTCTACAATGGTGTCACCACATTTATGCTATCCTGCATCAATTGAGGCATGGGAAGAAAAAGGGAAGGTCCCTTCCCTTAAGCAAGAGGTCTTGTGGAAGGTTCTGGCCAAAAATTGGTTATTTGTTTATATATATTCCCCTATAGATCTATAATTTCTAATCATATATTCAATCACTAAGGAAAAAACATTTTGTTTTTTCCATATTATCTAGGTGGCTTTCCAATGCCTCTGTAATTAGTGGAAAGCTAACTAAGGGATCCAAAAGCAGTAATATGCAATTAACTAGTCTTGAAAATGGTTGAGATCACAGTGCTCCAAGATACTCCAATTCAAGAGTTGTGTGTATATTTCTAGGGTCTCTAGAAATCCTATATTAAAATCCTCATATTTATCCTCTAGGTCATGGAAGTGTTATCCCCACTTGTATATATCTTATGTTGCATGCAGTGAGTTTCCCACCATTTCATCACCATCATATGTATGCAACAAGACCTTCAGTACAACCAATATTTTGACTATTTAGGTTCCCCTATGGATACCACTATAGTAAATAAAACCATCACCATACCACTAGTGGATCTAAGGAACTAGGCCATTCACATGTGGAATGATAGATGGAACCCACCTTAAGGTGTGACATAGTATCAGTTAGAACCCTTGGGAGGTGCCCTCACTCATCAGAAAAAATAGGTTACTAGATTTAGTATTCACCATAATGATATATTAATTCCAACATGTTCATACATTGAAAAAGGAAATAGACATTTAAAAACATCCAAACCATGTGAGGAAACATCTTCAACAATGTTGGAACACACATTGGCGACCTTACTCTATCAGCACATGGAGTACAAAACAATCACTGTTAATCTCATTGTTGAGTGGAACCATGACCCTTGAATCACCATAATATACTATTTATCTACTATAGTGGGAATTTCGGTCATCATTATCTTGACAACAAAGTTTTATAATTTTGTGGCCCCATGCATCTCGTCAGGGTAGAAATGGTGAATATGGCAAGTGACCAAGTTACAAGTCTCACAACCCTCCTGAGTAGCGTGAGAAATATAGTTTTCTTTTATTTGATATAAATTTTGATGATCATTGATTTTATGATTCTATAAAAACATTGTTTGTGGATAATCACAACCAAGATAATGTGATATCTACTCTTGTTTCTCACCTTGAGGCTCTGGAAACACACTAGTTGCATGTTCATCCCAAGGAAAGTCACACCCTGAATTAGTGAAGCATTTCTTTTAACATCAGAAGCATGGAAATCCCAATTTAACTCCATTTAATTGAATGAGTTAACTACATCAACATCTGTTCCACTTTTCATTAATGGTAATTTCATGGAAGGGGACTTCAGAATAGTAGGAGGACCCAAGATCTGATTCTTTGTTGACAATCTGGAAGGGACATCATTCATTTTGTATAGTCAACTTCTTATAAAGTTTTTTTTTCAGCTAAGAGGATATCTGTCAATTGTTCCTCTACTAGTTAAACTATACATATTATAATAAGAGCTTCAATGAACTCTCCAAATGTATGATGAGGCTCGATGAGTGATTCACAAATTTTTCCCCAGTGAAAGGGGCTAACATACTCAATAAACATGTCAATCACCCCATAATAGATTATCATGATGTTTGTATAGAATTTTAGAAATGATCTGGTCACTACCTTCATCTCCCTAAACTACCCAAGTATATTTTTCTAATTATTTAGAAATGATAAGTGTTTTGAAGAATCCTTATAACCATAAAGGAAAGACATGTTCCCATTTCCAATTTTACCATCATAGAGAATGCCTGGGAATGTATATATGACCACCATTGTATAATAGACATTCCTGATATAGTGAATATGCTAGCTCATTTTTTGGATGAGACTCATTGATTACATCCCCATGAGATGATTCTTCTCCAAATGCTGCCCCACCTTGTATTTCCCCCTTAGAAAAAATAATTTGGATTTGGTCCCTAATCAAGGCTAGGAACCCAGCCTTTATTTCCAAAAAAACATATAGGACCTACTCTTTAAGGGATTCATAACTTTTAAGATACCTAATTTGTTTAATTAAATGGGTAATCATTATGTATCCATTTTGAAAGAGACCCTAGGAGACCCAACTCAATTATCATTCCTATTAGTAACCATACCACATGATACTTAGAAAAAACATCAATGAATTATTTTTATTTAGATACTCCCTCCAGGACCAAGTAGAATGTGGTTTTTTATAGATGGCTGGTGTACCTAAATTGAGGATAGAAGTCTCTATAGATCCTGAAAATGACACATATGACACTGGAAGTAGAAACAATATCTAATCCATAGGAAATAATATGTATAAGACAGGTTACCTCAGGAGTATGATGAATGGTTAAGTCAAAAAAATTCTACTAATTGTGTGTTTCATGCCCATATGAGCAGGCCTGAACCACTTGTAGTCACTACACCTCCTCTAACAACTTCCCCAACATCTACATTACATCATTTCATGTCTCGGAAGAATAAACTCTATCATTACTATGGAAATAAAATCCCCCTATCAATGCTAAATCAGGCTCTCACTCTTCTCAATTTCATACCTATGGTAGTGGGAGATCTGTTCATGGTATTCCCAGCCCTATTCAGTGCCATTAATGATAAGAAGGAACATGATTCATTTAATTTAATTTATCTATGGGATAGATTTAAAAATCCTCAAATTATGGAATACCAAGTAAATCCCCATTGTCCCTCTGACTAACATCATCATAGGAGAAGCATAGGACATGAAAACCATAATAATTTTCTAGAAAGTAATTCAAAATAGTTTTTTCATTCTAATGAATTCATAAATCAATCCTTTTATGAGATCAATAGTAGTATACCTCCTCGTTTGTTCCATATAGAATGCCTCCATCATGACTGTGTTAGTTTACCATATAACAAAGTTGTGACCATGCCATGATCAACCACATCAAACTATGGGAAGATCTCATCCAAATGATACCCATTAGATATTTTGTTAGAGATATTCATTTAGTCATTAGAAGAATATATTATTTCTAACTAGACACTAGAGGTTTAGAAAACAATGTCTTCTCTACCAACTACCATAGAATGAACACCCATGGGAAAAAAATATTCCCCTAGAATGGAAGTATGATGTTTTAAATCACCATGTCAGCATACCCACAAAGCTTTCAATAATTTAGGCATTCTATTTGTCAATATAAATTTCTGATAATGTGGCCAATGCCTTGAAACCCACATTTAGATCAAGGTAGATGTATATTCCACCAAGGTTCGCTCTTTAGTGGAGTCCGAGTAAAGTGTAATGACTATCCATCATCACATTTTTTGCAGAAAATGATGCATTCATCATGTAGAGACCTATAAACCCAATTTACAATATAGGGAAATTAAATGTCCTATAAATATGCCACTGACAACTGAATGTTGTCTTTCATATCAACCTCATCCCAACACTAATTAACCATTTATTGGTATTGAAAAAAAAAGATTAGATTCCCTCAAAACTAATGATTTAGGGTAATGATAAGAGTGAGATGAAACATCTTGCAATGATTTGGATAAAGACTCCAAATTCTGATATGATATCAAGAATGTAATTTATGGTATTAACATAGGATACTAACTATAATGTGATGTTGGAAGGACCATAGAAACATTTTCTTGAAGATATCCCCTCTTTGTACCATTGTTACCTCAAATACCCCTTCAATGGTCGAGTAGGGGCTCACCTAGGTGATGTGTCAACCTTTAAAACTTTTGGGGATATCTATCTAGATTGTAGATAATATAATAGGGAATTTAATGAGGTTTAGATAGACAATATTGAGTTAAACAATGATCCTAGTGATCCTAAATCCATTACAGCTGATCCTTGGCTAGAATTTTAAGATTTATATATTCTTATAATTCATAATTTAGATTCCATGATGCCATATTAGGGGTTGTTTTTTTCAATCAAAATGGTGTGCTGGTAGATTACCTTGAAACCCTATAGTAAGAATGATCATCTGGGACTGGAATAAACTTCTCCCAAAATGTACCAATACATTCTCTCTGTAGACACTAATCCATGACATTATTGAATGGTAGAAAAATAATGGATAACTCAATTAATAGAGAAAAATTTCCATTACAAATTAATTAAGTGTAGAATTTTATTTAGAAAACTAAATGTAAGTGTGTCACCAATGCATGTCTCCATAGTCTCCTTAGAATTAGAACCCCCATTGGGGACTCTGTATCCACCAGAGCGAACACTGGTGCTCCCCATGAGTCAAAAAACCTAGAAAAGTTGCATACTCTTCTCAGATTACAAATAGGATTTTTATGAAGTCCCTCATACATTGGAAGAGGGTTTCACTACCACTATTGGTGAGTTATCCTAGGTGAAACATTATAGTATGGAAGATCTAAGCTGAAGATAGATTAGTACAAGCATATCACTAGAGGTTCCATAGAATTATGTGGACTCCTGAAAATATAAAAGTGATGTATTTTTTTATATATGTGATGATATGTGAGGTGTGGGCCCTATAGTCATCATCAATCACCTTGAAATCTCTATGAGTCATCATGGGTTTAGATAACCTACTAGAAATATTCACCCCTCTCAATGTGTTATGTTTGAGCCTGATGTTTATATGATTATAAAATAAAACATTGTTAGGGATTTTTAGTACATCATACGACTACCCAATATCATCTTATTCTAAAAAATAACAATTTGTAGATCATAGTCTATATCGACTACTTGTAACTTAACAACCATTATCTAAAGGGTAATTTTCCACTTCCAATGACATAGATGTTGGTTGATTCCGTTTTTGGGATCCATGGAATACCCTTCACGGATTGATATTCTTGGTGAAATCAAATCTAGATGGAACATGATGATGGGGTGTCCACCACTTTCATTTTTTCCTAAGGGGAATTCTTCTATCATATGATTTTTATCAACATAAATAATGGTGGAGCCTTTTTTTAGTAGGCCATTCACCACATGTTTTTGCAATATCTCAGGAATGTATTGGAGTGCAATATGGAAGACTAATTTGTCAAATCCCACCAATTTTAGGACCATATCAAAGATCTTGAGACTATGTATGGATTCCTCAAATTTCGACACTAGATGACGAACCCCTTGAAGTGAACATTTGTGCTTACTTCTTGAAACATTCACAACATTTTCATAAAAATAATGAGGCATCAAGATTAATTACGAGAAGGTTAATTATATCAATTAAATTCCTCTTTGGGGAAAACTCTCGAAATTTTGGTGCATCCAAGATAAATTAGCATATATACCATTATTTTTAACAAATCTATCCAAAAATGTAATCTATAATCGATGATATTAAATAAATGAACCATTTACTGTTGGGATGAGGAGTTTCATACAATGATTTAGGATATCATGAAGTAGCTAATCTATCCATATATTTTGATTCCATCCATCTCAATTCTTTGTTCTTCTATATTGAGCCCATGAATCGTCCCTCGGAATCCCTCTTGACCAGAAAATTAATTTATGGATGAAAACCTATACTATTTCAGTCAAAAGATACTCAATATAGAGATTAAATACTCCCATCACCAATAATAGTTTCCTTATTCTAGTATTGGTAGTGCATAGTTTGTGATATTATTTACATAATCATGATATATAGATGTAATCATGAGTGGAACCAATAATTTATATCCTTAATCTCCACATGCTGATAGGATGATTGTCATGATAGGTAGTGGTCTTTTAGTACATCAAAATCAGGTTTTTCTTACAAAAGTTCATCAAAGAACTGAAATTGCTATAAACCCTAACCACACATCCATCCCCAAAATAAATACACCAAGATGATTTTTTATAATATGAAAATATTCTCATTGTAGATAAGACTTTATGATTTTGGAATATGTATTTTGATGGTGCCTCCTAGAGAAACACTGATAGAAGGATGAATACCCCCAAGAAAAAATGGTAGGACTATAATACATTTTCATCACTCCATCATAGGGGGAATTTCCATAATCATTATTATTTTCATAAGTCTACACTAGCAATGAGGCAGAGTATCAAGGTCTCATTATTTGTATAAATATGTCCCTTGGTATTAGTGTCCCCGATTTTAATGTAGAAGGAGACTTAAGTTTATCCATCAAGTACATCATGGGTGACTGTGTCATCTGAATTCAAGATCTTGTTACCTTTATTGATTGCACATGTCAGCTGAAGCCATAGTTTCCTTATCAGATAATGGTGACTCATATCCCTCAGTCACAAAATTGGTGATCCAATGATTTACCATATATTTATGCCTCTCTTCAAAAACCCAACTAGGATATCCTAGTTATTCATGCGGCATACTAGATGGTTAACACCCCCACCACATTAGATGATGGAAACCAACATGTGGATAGACTCTAAGATGGTAATTTTATCTGAGGTCATCAGGTCCCCCCATAGAGGAGAAAATTTCCAATTAGTGAACTCCATTTCTCGAGTACCTCTATTACTGTATTCCCCCCTTCAGATTGAGTTGAGTGTGAGAGAATAAATCAACAAGCAATGTAGTCTACAGTCCAGAGTGGGTGTAATAATAAAAACCCCTCTACATGCAGGGGTTTATGAAATTTTCCTCTATTGAATCCAATGAGATGATATTCATTAGGTTATTCCTTGAGTTCAACATTTGATCATATTTTCTCCTTAAAACATGATTGAACCACTCACATCAAGTTTAGATATTTTAATGATTTGGTACCACCTTGTATCACATCTATATTAATTTCTCTAATAAGTGTCACTATAGATACCATGGAATGATTTACATTTAATTTTCCACAAAATGTCCTTATGTACGATCGAAATGTTCATGGGGGGACTCAACATTTTTCATTCGGGTCAGTGACGATAGAGAAGGCACCGACCCGATGGGTGACACCCCTAGATTTTATGACATAGATTATTTTTATTTTCATTAATGTATTGTGTTTTTAGGTATAACAATCTTATCTTGCACTGTACGCAACACCATATTAGATTTTAGTATATGAAACACTATTTTTGTCTTTTGTTGCATATAATTTCATGTTCTTTTGATAGAATTCATTTCATGCAACAATGAGTATAGACTTTTTTCAATGTAAAAATAAACTATGTTAGGATTATGTTATACGAAACACAAAAGGAATTTTTCACTACACACAACACTGACTTGGCTTGCATTATATACATGATCAACCTTTCTCGACAGCATACATGGTACGCGATACTGAGTTTCACTAGACAATAATATATTATTAAAATACAATCATTTAATGGGATATGAAGTAGTAGATATGAATAGTATTAACCACATTTTTAATTTTTTATAACATTATCATTAATATATCACATTTTATAGAACATTAGATGAAAAAATCAATTTTTTGGATAAAAGAAGTATTTTTTTTAAAATGCATCTTTAGCACCTCTTGATGGCACACCAATTTAAAATATAGTTTTTGACACTTTTAAAAGTTATATATGAAAAAATTAACTTCTACTTTTAAATTGGGACATAAAAATTATTTTTTGATGAATTTTTTGTATTTTTTATAAAAATTGTTATTTTAATGAATAGTGAAAAATACTGCATTTTAACATGAAACTGACATTTTATAAAATTTATTTATATAGATATATTTCTTTTTAATTGTTTTTAAAGTGTAATTGGATTATATTTTAATCATTTAATCCAATTTTGTTTATTGAATGAAATTTCACTTTTAAATTAAACATTAAAACATGTTAATCATTTGAGAGTTATTATTCATAAAAACCCGGCTTCTGGTATTGAAAACGGAAAAAAATTTAAATTAATTAATGAAAGTTCTATGTTTTGAATTTGGAAAAATAGATTCCATATTTGGAATCAATCATAATAAATTGAATAAATAAGTACCTTTTATTTTTGGACATTATGAATAGTAACTTCAGTAATTATTTTATTTACCATGATAAAAGGGTAAATCTAGTAAATAAGGGTAAAAATAATAATATGATAATATTAAACTAAACTAACAGATGTCCTAATCATATTGGATGAGATATTTCTGACCATCGTAATCTTTGGGTCGATTTAGGGCCCCATGGACTCATTTGGATGTAAAAATGACATTTTATAAAAATTAATTTCATGTAAATATAATTATTACATAAACATATATCTTTTAGTAAATAGATTTTAATATAAGTTTATATAACTGATCTATATTTCTATAAATATTCAATAGAATGATCAAATAATTTTCTATATCATGTTATTTTATTTATAGTTTTGAGACTTTATATAAAAAAATATATTTATTACACAATTATGATGTAGTGATTACCACATTAATGAAAGATTCAAATAAATGAATTTATAAATATTAAAAAAAAAATATTTTGAACAATTTTTTTCCATCCACGAATTTTCTATAGTTACATTCTTTAGGTGTTGGTCTTGTCAAAATACCAACTCTAGTCTCATGAGATGAAATTTATTGGAGGCACATCGAGGAAGTGGTAACCTCTTCAACTAATTCTTTAAAATTTACTTCTTCTTCTACCTCCTCTTCATTAATTGTATTATTATAAAGTAATAGCATCAGTATCACTAATATACAGACATGTTATTAAAAATATGAAACTACCCTATTTCACCTTGTATCCATCCTATGAAAAATAAAATCACTGCCCTTGTGTACGTACGTTATACCATTTTCATCCAGTGGTGTAATCTGTTTTTCACCACCATCATACATGGACATGTATAATGGTGGAAATAATATATATATATATATATATGATTATTATAACATGATACTAATTATAATATATCATAAACCATCCACTCCAATACAATTCAACAATTATGAGAATGATATCATCGCTCGTACGTACATATGGTTTAAATGCTAAAGGATTTATATATATATGTCATTTTCTTACATCCTTTCAATTTAATAAGGAAATGAAAATTGTGTTCATGCGTACGTATGACCTACCATCTCCATGAATGGTGTATTCCATTTCATTTATCTATCTAATATATATATATATATTTAGATAATAAATATATATAATATATAAATCATGTTTTATATTCAGTATGTATGTAAATCATAATATAAGTAATAATATAACAATTCAAAACACATATGATAAATAAAACGATTATGACCAAAAACATTTCTTTAACATTGAATTAACAAATGAATGGGTAATATAATGTTGTAAATGAATCATATATTATATCATACATATTATTATGGTTCTGTTACTAGAATATAATATGTTTAAAGCCACTATACAAGAGTTTTGGACACATATGAAAGGTAAAGGGCCTAAAGTAAGGGATAATTTTACAATCTCATTTTTATTAGAGATTGTTTATACATATGTATTTAATAGGGTTATATTTATCTCCATATCCATGTTTTCTAAAATGTTTTCATATAGTGTTTACTATTCTTCTATATATGTTTAATGTCATTTTTACCCAATTTTTTCTTTTACTGCATGGTATCGAAGGAATATATTTTTTTGGTTTATCATACGAGGTGATTTTTGACTTTTCTAGAAAAACTATTAAGAGAATGTTTATTTAACTTATACAGTTGTAATGAGTTTTTGCATCATCATAACACATTATTTCCATGAATATTCTACTACAAGTTTACAAGTGTATTTTGAACTAAATTTTTTTCATTTAAAATTGCACGACATTTAGAGAAAGGAGAACGTTTTTGGAAAATAAATGATATTTTCTTCAATAATTAAGTTCAAGTGATTTATCTAAATTATTTTCCATCTAATATGGTGTGGGTTTATGTTTTTTCCTTTTTATTACTTTTATTTGACTGTTTTTATGATGGATTTATTTTTATGAAATCCATTTATTTTATACAGATTATGATGGAATAATGTTAAAGAAACTAGTTTTATATCATGGGTTATGCTATGATGAATGATTTATGTTTTTGAGGAACATATAAGAATGATTTCATTATGAGTTGGGTGGGGCCTAAATCTCCCTACAATTAATTGGATACAGATTTATATCTCATGAGATAAACATGGATGAAATGATATGTAAATCTTGTTCAGTAATACATGGTTGCAATGACAAGTAAATCTGGTTCAGTAATACATGGCTAGAATAGAAAGTAAAACCAATTTAGTAATATTTTTTTCCCACTATGATGGTCTTGGAAGAAATTCCTTGGAAATTATAGAAATAATATTATGTGATTTTTAGTTTTCCAAAATTACATGTTTTGTACCAATGTGAATCTGTCATGGCAAGTTTTTTATGATCCATGACATACGTACTGACAATATTTATTTAATGACTGAAGATTTTGGTATTTAAACATTATATTCATGTTTTTATGTTTAAATTCTTATGGTTTGATTTATGTTATTAATTTTTACCCTTACTGATCATTTGATCTCACCCTATTTAGGTTTAATTTTCCCCATGATATAAAAAATGATTTTAGGTAGGAAGAAAAGGGGAAGATATTTGTGGGAGATATTGAAGATCATTCATCATGATTAGAAGATTATGTTACGAATTTCAAAAGTCACTAAACTAATATAGTCTTTGGGCGTCTGTTTGTGTCATTTAATAAGTATTCCAAAATAGAAATATAATTTCATTGTTTGTCAAGGTTGGGTATCTATTGTTGGTACCAGAGAAAGGTTTTACTCAACTATTGTATACTAGGATTCGTAATCTTTATTGATATCCCTAGACATTTTTCTATGTTATGTCTAGGGATGTCCTAAAGGATAAGTATATGTATAGGATATAATACTAGAATTATGAAAACGATCATGAATAACCAAGTATTAAACCTAAGATGTTAAAGATTGAAAGTACTCCACCGTTGTTTATGTTGTGTTCCCTAATACGAATTTTTCCATTCACACTATTTTTTTGGGTTTTTGAAAATCATCATAAATATGATGATCCTGGTTAATAGAGAATATGATAGACAATTGAATGATATTATTCATGAGAAACCGAATGAAGTGGGCGTTGGAATGAGAAACATAATCATTATCCCAAATCAGAAATCTCATAATATGATGAATAATCTCAACATTGGTGAGTTTCTTGAACGAGATAAGAGGAGAAATATGTAGTTTAATGGTGATCATAGGGGATGTAAAATTCATTTTTCCTCATGTGAATCATGTGGGAAGAGGAATCAAGGAGAATTTTTCAAATGAACTGGAAGATGCTTTGGGTTTGGAAAATAATTACACAAAGCCATTAATTTTAGAGGATAAGGTTTAGTTAGCCCAATGTAGAAGGAGAATAGTGTTTATAATACATCAATGATGGTTAAATGTTTTAAATTTGGAATGTATGGTCATTATGAAAATAGATTTCCTAAGGGAATATCTCATGAAGAAAATAAGCACAGTCATATGGGTAATATTTATGTTGCTAATGATGAAGAGTCTAAAAATGACATGTGAGATGAAACAAGTGTTAAGGAATATAATGATGAATCTCAAGCGGAGGCCAAGGCATTGTTCACAAGACTGGAGCTATACAGACAGAAGGGTATATCGCTTCATCAAGAGGAAAAAGACTCCAAAATCATTCATGATTCCTTTTGGGCATGACTGTCACTCCATGGTCGATTGCTTATATCATTAGGTGATGAAAATCTATCCTTTTCAACAACAATAACCAGGTTCTACACATGTGGTGTGAGGGAAATAAGGTAGTGGATCATTTGGAATCCATGATGGTGGAATACCATGGTTGTTGTGTCTTTTGCGTTTCAAATCTTCATCAACTGGGTATAGAGGGAGCTAACCTGATAAGACGGCATCAGATAGGGCTTCATTACTTTAAGCCTCCATAGGCCCTTGTTTTCATGGACATGACTTTGGCCATTACTTGTGTGTTTTTCTTGCATAATAAATATATAACCATATCATGTCATGTCAAGAATAATGAATGGTACTATGGAATAAAGAAACTTCTATAGATTGTTAAACTACTATTTTTTCTTTTGTATTTGAACGTATATGTTTAATGGTACCGGTAACCCTGAAAGGTTATTTTGATATTTTGGAAGACACATGATATGCGCATAATGAAGGGGAAATGATATCATGATATTTTTGATAGTATTAATGACCTCATGACTGATATAAGGACAACGTGATTTCGTGCTTTGAGTATATACAATTTTTGGTATTTTGGAATATGGAAAGCATTATCTTTTTACATAAGTCATTTTTTCAATAAGGATCTATTTTAATTCATGTTTTAAGAGAATACATGATTAAGGTATTCACATGTTTGGAATTTGACTACCAAGAACTTACTTATGAGATATGTGAGATAAAATTTATGTAGATTTATCTCACCTCCTTATAATGTTTTATATTTTCATTTCTTGGAAGGATTGTAATGTTATCAATTTATGGATAATATATGTTATATTCTTGTTGATGTTCATTAGATTAATTTATTATCTCACCATATGTAGACTTATGCATATTTGATAACTTGTGCTAAGATTTTTGTTGAGATAACTTGAATGACATATCATTCTATCAAATGATCTGGTAACACTTAAAGAAATACAAATTCAACATCATTTCATTAAATAAGGGATGAAGGGGAAATTGTTCATGGAACTACCAATGGTGTGATTATACTAAAATCATGTAAGTATTTCTCATCATGTAAAAATTCATTAACTTTAGGAAAAGGTTCTTGAAACCCAAAATTTTATCCTTGTACCTTCATATCTAATGAATCCAGTGGTCCCTTAAATGATCGTATATTTATGGAATTCTTATAGTTAACATTCTCCAAACATTATTATCTATCACTACCCATCAGTAATTGATAGTTAGAATTCTATTCCATATCCATATTTTAACTTACCACATATATTATCCTATGTGGAAACCCAGTTATGAGTTACGTTGGGTAACCATTATATTTCTGACTTTCTTTTTTTAAATGATGATTTAGTGTCCCTTTTTATGATGTGGCTTTCCATGAAATAAACTTTCATGTATAAACCCGTTTATAACCCTGACAAATTTCAAGGGTGAAATTCATTTTAAAGGGGGTAGAATGTGACACCATGAGATTTTATGAGATAGATTATTTTTATTTTCAATGATGTGTTGTGTTGTATGATACACCAAGATTATCTTGTGTTATACACAACACCATATTATCTTGCAGTATGCGCAACACTATTCTTGGCTTGTGTTGTATACAATTTGATGTTTTTTTTTATAAAATTCATTTAACGGAGCAGTGAGTAAAGATTTTTTTCAATGTATAAATGAACTAAATTAGTATTATGTTATACGAAACAACAAAGGAATCTTTAACTACATGCAACGCTAACTTGGCATGCGTTACACGCAAGAGCGACCTTCCTCGATAGCTTGCGTTGTACGAGATACCTAGTTTCACAAAACAATGATATATTTTAAAATTTTTATTATTTAATAAGATATAAACTAGTAGTTATGAATAATATTAACCATATTGTGAATTTTATATTACATTATCATTCATATAACTCATTTTTTTGAACATTATATGATAACTAAATCAAAAATTTTGGATATAAGATGTCTTTTTAAAAAAATGCAGTTTTACAGACTTTGGATGGCACACCCATTTTAATTTTATTTTTAGACAATTTAAAAAGTTAAATATGACAAAATAAACCCTTTATTTTTAATTTGTAAATAAAATTTTACTTTTGTTAATTTTTTTTTATTTTTATAATAAAATTACAATTTCAAGGAATAGCGAAAATACATCATTCTTACTCTAAACTACCTTTTTATATAATATATTTATATTGATATATTATCTTTCAAATTATTTTTAAAGTATAAATGAATTATATTTTTATCAATTAATCCAATTTCATTATTTGAATGTAATTTCACTTTTAAATTGATCATTTAATGATTTCAATCTTTGGATGGTTATTACTTCTTAAAACCTCGCTTTTTGGTTTTGAAAAGGAGAATTAATTTTAAATTAATTACTGTAACTTTTTTGTTTTTAATTTCAGAAAATGGATTCCATATTTGGAATTATAAGGTCAAAATTTTTTAAATAGGTACCTTTTATATTAGGACATTATTAATAGTAACTTCAGTAATTATTTTATTTATCATGGTTAAAGGGTAAATCTAGTAAATAAGTCTAAAAAATAATATTATTATAATCCTAAACTAACCTAACACATCTCCTAATCTTATTGGATGAGATATGTCCCCCCATGGTAATCCTTGAGACTATTTTGGGACCCCAAGGATTAACTTGTGTGTGAAAAGGACATTTTATAAAAATTAATTTAATGTAATGATAATTATAAGATAAACATATATCTTTTACTAAATCAATTTCAATATAAGATTATGTAAATGATATAAATGTATATAAATATTAATTATAAAACTAAAAATATTTCCTAAATCATGGTATTTTATTTATAATTTTTAGACAATAGATTAATATATTTATTTATGTCGAAATTATGATGTAATGATTACCTCATTAATGAATGATTCAAATAAATGAATTTATAAATATTAAGATATATATATTTTGAAAATTTTGATGCCATAAAATTTTTTTTTGGACGAAATTGACTTATTAGGGATGATTTAATGCCTTCATTTTAAACGAATCAGGTTGTTTTAAATTTTAAAAAAAAAGTCAAGTATGAATAGTGTCGAAATTGACATAATTCATAACATAAAATATAAAATAATTTATTAAATGATATTAAATTCCCAAAACAATAATATATAGGAAAAATGGTTAATATAAGTCCAAATATTTGATAAATAACTTTTTGTGGGTTGTTTAACATGATATGGTAATTATAGTAACCCACAATTTGTAAATAACATTATATCACGGTATGATTAAAAGTGTAAAATACGGGTTAAATCAACATGATATGGATAATAAAATATTAAAAACATGCCTAAAAATTATTGTATTATTTATATTAAAACCAAAATAATATTATATTCTAATTAAATATTATTGATTCATTATTAATAGAAATGTAATTTATTATAAATTAATATTTTGAGGGTTTCCTAAAGTACCCCATCCTCTCTTATAAAATAGAACCCTTTCCCTCTCTTTTACAATCCATTTGTTATCTTTCAAGATTAGAAATACCCTGACCACTTATCATCTGAAATTATATATTTACATTCTTTAGGTGATGGTCTTCTCAAAAGAACAACTCTAGTTCCCCAAGAGAAAACTTAAAAGAGGCCCATTGAGGAAGAGGTAATCTCTTCTACTAATTCCTTAAAATTTCATTCTTCTTCTACTTCTTCTTCATTAGTTGTTTCTTTATAATGTAATAAAATAAATATCAATCATATAGTTATATCTTATTATAAAAATGAAACAACCCTATTTCTTCTTCTATCCATCCTAATAAAAATGAAATCGCAACGCTTGCGTACATACGACTTACTCTCTCTAGGTGGTGGTGTAATATGTATTTCACCACACCCATACATGGATGGGTATAATGGTGGAAATAATGAATATTTATTAATATTATAACATGATAATAATTTTAAGATTTTATACACCATCCAATTTAATATCATTCAACAATTATGGGAATGATATCATCGCTCGTGCGTACGTATGGCTTACCGTATCCATGACGCGATGAGATTAATTCTCCACATTTACCACTCAAGAATGATTATAATGTATATATAATAAATAATCATGAAATATATTACTTAATAATGATAATTTATTTATGTATATATATTTCATCTTATTAATTCCATTCAATTTAATAAGGAACTCAAAACCATGTTCATGTGTACCTAGGACCTACCGTCTCCATGAATGGTGTATTCCATTTCATTTTTCTATCAATTATATATATATATATATAAATACTGAATAAATATGATATATAAATCATGTTTTACATTCTAGAAGTATTTAAATCATTATATAGGTAATAAAATAATAATTCAAAACATTTACGATAAATAAAACAAATCTTTCCCAAAACGTTGCATTAACATGGAATTGACAAATGAACGGGTAATATAAAGTCATAAATGAATAATATTTGATATCATATATATTATTATAGGTATTTTACTAGTACATATTATGTTTAAACCCACTATATAGTATTTTCAGACATATACGGAAGAAATCAGACCTAAGGTAAAGGATAATTTTGCAATCTCATTTTTATCTGAGATTGTTTATACGTAAGTATTTATTGGGGTTATATTTATCATCCATGTCCATGTTTCCTAAATATGTTTTCACAAAATATTTACTATTATTCTATTAATTTTTATTGTCATTTTTACCCATTTTTGAGTTTTAAAACATGGTATTGAAAAAATATTTCTATTATTTACCATACAAGTTACTTTTTGACTTTTCTGGAAAAAGTATGAGGAGAATTTTTTTTACTTATATAGCGTGAATGTGTTTTTAAGTCTTCAAAATTCATTATTTCCATGAATATTCCTCAACAAGTGTATAAGAGTATTTTCAACTAAATTTTTTTCTTTTATAATTGAACTACATTTTGACAAAAGAAAACATTTTTGAAAAAGAAAGGATATTTTCCTAAAGAATTAAGTTCAAGTGTTTTATCAAACTTATTTTCCATCTATTATGACATGGGGATGTGTTTCTATCCCTATTATTTATTTTATTTGATTGTGTTTATTATGGATTTATTTTTATGAAACCCAATTATTTTATATGGATTTTTTTAGAATTATGTTTAGAAAAGACATTTTATTTCATGGGTTATATGCTATGAAGAATGATTTATGTTTTGTGGAACATATATGAATGATTTAATTATGTGGTTGGTGAGACCTATATCTCCATCCAATTCATTGGGTAATGATGTATATCTCTTAAGAAAAACATGGTTGGAAAAACATTTAAATCAGGTTTAGTAATACATGGTTGGAATGATAAGTAAATCGGGATTAGTAATACATGGCTGGAACCACAAGTAAACTGTATTTAGTAATAAACTTTTTCCACTATGATGGTCTTGGCAGCAATTCCTTGGATACTGTGGATATCATATTATGATCTTATTATTATTCAATAAATAAACATTTTATGTTTATGTTATTCTACCATTTGTAATGTTTCTTTATGATCCATGCCTTATATACTACCAATATTTATTTAATGGATCATGATTTTGATGTTTAAACATTATATTAATGTTTTTACATTGAAATGTTTATGGTTTGTTTTATGTTATCTATGTTTACTCTTACTGAGAATTTGAGCTCATCCATTTTATGTTTTCTTTTCCCAGGATATAAAGAATGGTTTTAGGTACGGAAATAAAAGGGGAAAATCATTATAGGAGATGTTGAAGATCTTTCACCACGATTAAAAGATTATATTTCGAGTTTCCAAAGATACCAAACTAATATAGTATTTGGGAATATTTTTACGTCATTTATTAATTATTCCAAAAAATAAATATAATGTCCATATACATCATGGGTGGGTATATACTGGCTGCTCCGGACAGATCATAGGTAGGAGTGTGGGGGAGCAGGCCCTGCGGTATGGAGAAATAAATTTTCCTATAATCCCAAAAGTGGTTCCCAAGGTACTTACACATAAACACCTATGCACCACCATGATGGAGCTGATTGAAGTAATTATTTTGGGCATGTACTCAAATGGTATCCCTGGTCTAGCAGAAACACCACTGGCTCGCATGGTACTTGCACACCATAATTCTGGCATGCAACTCACTGGCGCACCGAAACTCCTTTCGCCCAGTGTCCTGTATTTTCCAATAATATAGACACATGGGACATTAATTTGGACATATGAATTTCCCAAAAGCCTACTTGTTTCTCTGGTCTCCCGTGTACTTCAACAAAGTCTTCTAAAACATTGGAGGTAGTTCACTAACACTTAGATTGGAGGATTTGAAGGTGGATCATAGTAATTAAGTTCTTTTAGTGTTTGAAATCCATGACACATTGCGTGCCTAAAGTTCCCAACCTACATGAATAAAAAACACTTGCACGCCACCTATTCCTCTCATAGGATATTGAGCGCCCCACTACTGGGAATACCTATGAATACACTTGAAGGCTTGAGTTAGGGCTCGCCCAAGTATTGACATCCCCGTTGTTTGCCACTTAAGTGAACATTGGGTCACCCAAGCCTTCTTGCATGCCCATACTTGATCGCAAGTACTTACTGGGGTGGCCTCCTTTGATTAACCTATTCCCTTCAGTCTACAAGCCTTCAAGACTTCTTCAAATCCATTCATGGAAGGGATTTTTCATCATTGGATCCCTTGTTTGAAAAAAATTATGTTGGAAATTGCACCAAAACCACTTAAATTATCAAATACTTGGAGAATCCATATCAGCATGCCTCCAATTTTGGGTTTGTATATCCGCAGTCAGAGGTTTCACAAATTTTTTCATAATGGGGTTAGGATTCATGGAATTTATGTGTGTTTGTATATCCAGAGTCACATTAAACTTTCTCCTAGAAATAGTTTTGGGAAGTTCCCATATTGGAGGATTAGTGTTTGGGTTAGGACCTACCCTTCTTATATCTAAAAATGGAACCTCAGGTCTCTGGTAGGAAAGGTACAGTTATCACCTACATTTTCTTATGAACAAATGATAAGTCTCCCTCCCCTACCAGGATCAATTTTAAGGTAGTCATCCCAGTATAAAACCCTAACCATTCAAGTTGGACATTACATTCTTGATCCTCAATAATTCATTCACCTTCACTCCTTCACATTGGACCCTTGTCCTGTGTAAAGAGAATAGAGGGAGGGCTCATCGCCTATCCCTCTTCCCCGATCCCCTTGCCCTCATCCACCATCATCATCATAGGAACGTCCACTTCCACAGTGGAGGAGGAAAAGTGTGGCTTCTTTTGTTGAATCGTTTGCATCCTCTTATTTCTCACACGGAGAAAGACTCACGTGGCATTAAATATTCATGATGATTATAACAATTTTTACCAACAACCATAGTGAATTAATGGAAGGAACTCTGATTCCCAACATAATTTGGATACTTAGAAAGCCTTCTCAGGGCCAAATCTCACTAGATATCCTCTTCACAAGTCCCTCCCTACATCCCTTTATTAGGTAATTCTCCTTACGAGTAAGACCCTAATTAAACCCCCAAATCACCAAGGCATCCTTTTCAAAATGTAAGCCCAATATCATTTCTCTCAAAGGACTACACTCTCCTATGAGAAATATTGAACAATGTGGGATTTGATTCCCATTTAAATGGTGTCACGTACGTAACCTATTTTAGGGTTATTTTAAATTTCTTTTCCACTCATGATTTGTTTTGGTGGTTTCCAAAGGTTTTATTGAGAATAGGTGAGTTTTCATGAATTGGGTCAAACTGCGAGCTCAATTCCAGATTTAAAAATAATTTTTTTTTCATTTATAACTTTTTCAATTTTTAATATTTTTGACTCATTCTAACTCCTAATTGTTCTCCCCTGATATATTAACCCCACATTTAAATTTGGGGCCTTTATAAATCCATAAGCATGGGGGATTTTGGTTTTTATTTGAGAATTGGGCCAACCCGAAGGCCCATTTTCCAGTTTTAAATTGTTTCATTAATTTATTAATATCTTATTCATTAAAGTGTATTTTTCGGTGATTCTACCTCCCTCTAGACCCTAAGAAGCCCAGGCGCGACCCCATGCCCTCCTCCCACAATTTGGAGCTCTATAGAGTCGTGAAAATAGTCTAAACTTTCTGGATTTCAGAAATCGTCCAGATTTTGGAGAGGTAAATTGATCCTTTCATAACTCTCTCAATTCTTACTCTTTTCCCCCCATTCCAATTCCTACATTATCTCATAATCCCTGTTAGATCTTACATTGAATGGTTGGATATTTTTAAATTCATATTCTGGTGGAGTTTAGGTCGTTTTCTTCAAGATTATTTTGGGTAATGTTTCTCTTTTCAATTCTTCTCTTCTCCTTAGGGTTTCCACCCTATCTCAAGAGTTTATAGAATGTCCAGAACATAGGGTTCGAAGATATGGTCTTATTTGGTATCCTTTGGGTCAATTTTTGGTGGCCTAGGTCTGTATTTATATTCCTTGATGTGCGGCGGTGGTGCGGTTGATGTTTCGCACCATGTTTTGAGGGTTTCGGCATAAAAGGTAGGTGATTCCATGTGTAATCATTTCTAGATGAGTTAGTTTGCTTGAATTACTTATTATGCATTTACTAATATGCTGTGTTTTGTGTGGGAACTGTTTATTTTGTATTTGGTAAAGCATTTGTTTTTACAGTTTCATTTTAGTTTAAAAAAATTGGGTGTTTTACATGTGCAACCCTTTGGGTATTGTTTGGGTGTGTTTTATAACATATGAAATTGGTTTAATAAATCTTGTTTGGGCTGACAATTCTGATTTGGTAGGGTATTGGTTTGCCATTAGATTTTATAGAGGTTCCTTTTAATGGTTTTAAGGTGTAAATCCTTATTGTTCTTCTTGAAAGTGATTTTGAAAACGTGTGCTTTTCATGTGGATCTTTTGTGGTATTGTTTGAGGTGTTTTTATAACACATGGGGGTAGTTTAATAAATGTTTTTGGGGATTAAAATTCTGTTTTTAATTTGTATTGGTGTGATTTTGTCCTTGAAATATGGTTTTGAAATGAGTTTTTTTGTGAAAAGATTTGGTACACTCTTTATAATTGTTTTATGAAAGTTTTGAATGGTTTAACGATTTATGTAAGAGTGAAACCATATTGGAAAACTGTTTTGGATTGTTTATACTTTCAAATGGACCATTTTAAATGTTAATAGTTCTGTTATGTTTGGTTTATCCTCTTGGAAATGTTTTATAAAAATGTTTAATGGATTTACTAAAATATGAAAGAGGTGTGAACGTTATATGGGCTGTTTGTGTGAGTGCGATGTGAAAAGTGGATTTTGTTTATAAAAAGGGTTTTAGGAAACATGTGAGTGGGCTGTTATGTGATGTTTAGTATATTTGTAGGTATTTTATAAAATTGTTAAAGGATGTGTTGGATTGTGAAAGTTATGCAAAAAGTGTTGTGGGCTATTTTTGTGTGGGTTTGATTTCAAAATGCATTTGAATGAAAAGTGGACTTTTGTGACTTCTGTTGTATACATATGGGCTGTTTGGTGAATTTATGATATGGAAATGATATTTTCATGTGAAATGTATATTCATTGACTTGTTTAAATTGTTTGAGCACAAAGGGAAAACCCGGGTATCTAGGTGGGTGGACGTGTACTAGTATGCTAGTGATCCCGTGGGGTTTGGCCTCAGTTTCACTTAGCAAGATTGACACTTAAAACTCTAACTAAACTAAGATGATGATGATTGGGGACCACTAGGTTATGGGTATGTTCCCTACTAGTGGCTCGTGCACGAGAATAGATATTTGTGATGGTTACTCTCACCGAGATACGAGGTACCTGGGACCCACAGCTAGCTAGTGCCTAGGGGTTATTTCCCATTGCTTGTGCTCACTGGATATTTTGTGCTTACCGTCGGCATACGGTACATTTTTCTGGAAAATTCAGTAGCTTTGGTGTTTATTTTAAAAAGTGTTAATCCTTTAAAATAGCCCACTTGAAAACTGTTCTTATTCAAAGTTGCAGCTTTTAGAAATTGTAACTAGCATTTCATGTTTTTGAAAACTTGCATGCTTTTCGTCTTTAAATGCTTATTATATGTAATCTATTAGTGGTGGTATCCTATTGGGCTTTGTCTCACACCCTACTTACACCCTTGGGTGTAAGTAGACTTGGTTATTTTGTTGTCGCAGGTTTGGGTATAACTTTTGTGCCAACAGTTCGGGTTTCCACCGGTCATTCATGATGCGGTGTTGTGGAGATGGCTTGAGGAAGATGCCTCTTGCCATGTTGAGGTTCTTGGGCTGTCTTTTCTTTGGTTTTTACCTTTGTAATGATCTCCAAACATTGTTTAAAATTGTGCAATTCAGTTCTGAATTCATTAAAAAGATGTTTCGGTTTGAAAAATCCAGATTTGGTTTCTTGGATTCATTTGATGTTTCAAGTATAAAAACTCGGGTAAATCGTTCCCAATTTTCAGTTTTTGATACCCGGGCACTTGTGCCAGCCCGTGGGGATCGGGAACGCCCTTCGGGACTTGCCATGGACCGGGTCGGGTGCCGGTTTTGGCGGCGACCAGATTCGGTTCGTGACAAAATGGTATCAAAGGAGGTTCGCTCCATTTGAGTCATGTTATTTGGGAAATAGTCAAGATAGTCTAGAGTTATGATTGTTGGGACATGGAATTCTGGTTATGGGTAGTGTGCTTGATCACCACACCTCATTTCAGGATTCAAGTTGCCAGGGGAAGTTGGGATTTGTCTATGTCTTTGGGTTTTCTTGGTTTGATGATGATTAGGGGAAATGAAAAGAGAGTTGGGTTAATGGTCTCAATGAGCTCGCAGGGTCTGGCAAGCCATGCAGAGCCGGGGATATTCCCTAGAACACTCTCTGTGACAGTGAAGTGATTAGAATATGGCCGCCAACCATATTTCCAAGTCACCCACTGAAACTAGTTTCCTCTCGCATTGTCTGGTGTTCATTAGTTTTGAAATCTTGGCATTTTGGTTTTAAGGTGACTTGGTTTTAAGAAGCGTAAAGTTTTTATGAAATGATTTTCAAATAAAGAGGGAATGGTTGGGTTTATGAAATGGCAGAACTAAATTTTCAGAATTGTTTTGAAATATAAAATGGTGTGCTTACACCTCTTTGAAAGCAGGAAGTATATTAAAGTTGGTTTTGAAAAGTGTTTCCAATAGAGTTTTCTAAATAATAAAACGGTGTTTTAATGGGATGAGATGTTTTGATATTGATATAAATATCTTGAATGTGGGTTCTTTTCCAAATTGTTGTGTCTTTATGAAAAGTTTTGTAAGATGTGAATATGGATTTTGATCTCATTGTTAGCAGTTTTGAGAAAAAGGTTGGGTTGGTTGACCATTTTGGTTTTGAAAAGTGTAAAGAATTTTTGTTTTAACCTTTGGTATTTTCATGAGCAACCACATGCATGGGGTTATATGGGAAGAGGGATGGTTGATGACATGACTGGATGAGTTTCGGGATGGATATGAGGAGGGTGCCTGGTGTGGCATAGAAACATGCATGTGTAAGGCCCATGGGGTACCATTGGTGGATGTGCTTACCACTGAACCATTTGTTTTCAAAGAAATGTTTTTAAATAAAAAAAACATGATTTCTTGATGATTTTTTTTGGGATGGTGTATATTATGTGTTTTCAGAAAATGTTGATGTTGTGGGATGTTTTGAGTCCAAGAACCCCTCCTGTTTGAACTGTGTTTTGGGTTTGGGTTTGGTCAGTAAGTTGTGTTGTAGAGACGGTTAATGGTCTCTTTTGAAAAATGTTTCAAGACGCCTTTACGATGGTTCCCTACATGTGTTTGGATCTGGTTTGTTGTATATCTTGACCAATGGGCTATCTTGGTTGGGTCCTTGGGTTCAATCATTGGATAAGGTACGCCCCCATTAAAGGTTAGTGCACAATTGAAGTGCAACCCAGATTGTTTCATCGTTTGAAGACCCTCCAGTTGATCAATATAAGGAATCTTTTTCTTGAGATTTCTAGATTGAGTCTACACCCATTCCTTTCATTGATTTTTAGATCCTCTTATAACGGGAGAGTTCTCTTGGAAGGTTGGAATAGACCTTAGTTTCTTTAGTTTCTTGATTCGTCGAAGGTGGATATGGTCTAGGGTTGTTAGTGTGGATGATTGTCTCGATGGTGTCTAAGAGGACCTTTGGGTTCTTCAAAGTTTCTTTGAATCATGAGTTCATGTTAAACCAATGGTGTGGGAAATATGGTCATGATAGGATATTGTGGCCACTTTCTATAATTGTTTGTTGTTTGGGGATGTTGTATAAGGCCCCTCTCTATGAATTGTTTATATCAGTTGAAATGGTCATGTTTGGTGATGCCTTATGATGTCATGTACTTGATTGACTGTATAGGTGAAAGTAGTGAAATCCTCTGAGAGTCCCTGTTATGTTGGGCAAATGTCTCCCTTGGAAAAACTTCAAAATCATCTATTTTAGAGGAATGTGAGTGTAGTTGTTCTTTACTTCTATTGTTTCTCACCTGAAGAAACAAGTTGTGATGCGTGTGTATCTTCTCAGCCCTTGTTTCAGTGAAATATCGAGATAAGGTAAAGTGAGTTTGGAATGTGTTATGTCTAGAAAACTTATTTGGGACTGCGGTGTAGTTTTTGGTGGCACCGAAAAGAAGAATTCACATTCAGTGGGTTTCAAATATTAACTACGAGGCCGAAGATGCTTCAATCATTTGAGCTCTAGCCATAGGTCTCGGAGAGAAGCTGGCTCGTAGTTAGGGGAAATCCCAGGGCCATTTAAACCCTTGTACAAAGTCATATCCTTAGTATGAAAGATGGGAATAGTTCAAACCTCTGGTTTCGTCATGGTTGAGCACATAGTTTGTGCACGTTTAGTGGTGGCCATGTGCTAGGAAGCCATGTAGAAAGAATTATATTCATAGTTAGTGCACAGTTTCCCAAACCATTCAGACTAATCCTGCGCCCTTCCTAAACCTTTAATTTCTTTTTGGGTCTTTCTGTGTCGGCCCATGCTGGTCGGTTAAGATGGTCAGTTCTTATGGTGGGGAGACCCACTATGATTTTCATGAATGTTCCTTCATAAGCATTTAATGGAAGTATATCCCTTTTACTAGAGAGTATGTTTGGGCCTCCCACTATTAGTGTCTTGATTCTGTCTCGGGAAAACAATTTAAGTTGTCTCTTATGGTGGGGAGCCCATTTGTGTCTCTTCATACGAGTAACTCATATTTTTTTTCTTTGGACTTGTCTGGGAAGTAAGTATTATCATTCGAAGATATCTAACTACCTACATATTCATTGGGTAAACATTGATATTGGAGAGTTTCCAATGGTTTAGTTATAGTAAGGAAGTGTAACCTTGTTCAATGTTGTTTTTTTTGGGTAAATTGACTGAGTATTGTTCAGATTGTATTTGAGGAGTTTTCATTTGGGATAAATCCTGAATGTACTTTATTGTTTCAGGAAAGTGGTGTAAGTTTGGTTTGTGACAGTATTCCTTCCATCATTGATCACTGGAGGTGTTTTGACCTTTGGGGGTGAAACCTGGCAAGGGTGTACCTATTGGTTTCTCAGTTGGGTTTGGTTGTTTCTTTGACCTTGCTGTGACTTTCCGGGGCGGAAAGTTTTCAAGGAGGGGAGAATTGTCACGTACGTAACCTATTTTAGGGTTATTTTAAATTTCTTTTCCACTCATGATTTGTTTTGGTGGTTTCCAAAGGTTTTATTGAGAATAGGTGAGTTTTCATGAATTGGGTCAAACTGCGAGCCCAATTCCAGATTTAAAAATAAATTTTGTTTCATTTATAACTTTTTCAATTTTTAATATTTTTGACTCATTCCAACTCCTAATTGTTCTCCCCTTATATATTAACCCCACATTTAAATTTGGGGCCTTTATAAATCCATAAGCATGGGGGATTTTGGTTTTTATTTGAGAATTAGGCCAACCCGAAGGCCCATTTTCCAGTTTTAAATTGTTTCATTAATTTATTAATATCTTATTTATTAAAGTGTATTTTTCGGTGATTCCACCTCCCTCTCGACCCTAAGAAGCCCAGGCGCGACCCCATACCCTCCTCCCACAATTTGGAGCTCGATAGAGTCGCGAAAATAGTCTAAACTTTCTGGATTTCAGAAATCGTCCAGATTTTGGAGAGGTAAATTGATCCTTTCATAACTCTCTCAATTCTTACTCTTTTCCCCCCATTCCAATTCCTACATTACCTCATAATCCCTGTTAGATCTTCCATTGAATGGTTGGATATTTTTAAATTCATATTCTGGTGGAGTTTAGGTCGTTTTCTTCAAGATTATTTTGGGTAATGTTTCTCTTTTCAATTCTTCTCTTCTCCTTAGGGTTTCCACCCTATCTCAAGAGTTTATAGAATGTCCAGAGCATAGGGTTCGAACATATGGTCTTATTTGGTATCCTTTGGGTCAATTTTTGGTGGCCTAGGTCTGGATTTATATTCCTTGATGTGCGGCGGTGGTGCGGTTGATGTTTCGCACCATGTTTTGAGGGTTTCGGCATAAAAGGTAGGTGATTCCATGTGTAATCATTTCTAGATGAGTTAGTTTGCTTGAATTACTTATTATGCATTTACTAATATGCTGTGTGTTGTGTGGGAACTGTTTATTTTGTATTTGGTAAAGCATTTTTTTTACAGTTTCATTTTAGTTTAAAAAAATTGGGTGTTTTACATGTGCAACCCTTTGGGTATTGTTTGGGTGTGTTTTATAACATATGAAATTAGTTTAATAAATCTTGTTTGGGATGACAATTCTGATTTGGTAGGGTATTGGTTTGCCATTAGATTTTATAGAGGTTCCTTTTAATGGGTTTAAGGTGTAAAGCCTTATTGTTCTTCTTGAAAGTGATTTTGAAAACGTGTGCTTTTCATGTGGATCTTTTGTGGTATTGTTTGAGGTGTTTTTATAACACATGGGGGTAGTTTAATAAATGTTTTTGGGGATTAAAATTCTGTTTTGAATTTGTATTGGTGTGATTTTGTCCTTGAAATATGGTTTTGAAATGAGTTTTTTTGTGAAAAGATTTGGTACACTCTTTATAATTGTTTTATGAAAGTTTTGAATGGTTTAACGATTTATGTAAGAGTGAAACCATATTGGAAAACTGTTTTGGATTGTTTATACTTTCAAATGGACCATTTTAAATGTTAATAGTTCTGTTATGTTTGGTTTATCCTCTTGGAAATGTTTTATAAAAATGTTTAATGGATTTACTAAAATATGAAAGAGGTGTGAATGTTATATGGGCTGTTTGTGTGAGTGCGATGTGAAAAGTGGATTTTGTTTATAAAAAGGGTTTTAGGAAACATGTGAGTGGGCTGTTATGTGATGTTTAGTATATTTGTAGGTATTTTATAAAATTGTTAAAGGATGTGTTGGATTGTGAAAGTTATGCAAAAAGTGTTGTGGGCTATTTTTGTGTGGGTTTGATTTCAAAATGCATTTGAATGAAAAGTGGACTTTTGTGACTTGTGTTGTATACATGTGGGCTGTTTGGTGAATTTATGATATGGAAATGATATTTTCATGTAAAATGTATATTCATTGACTTGTTGAAATTGTTTGAGCACAAAGGGAAAACCCGGGTATCTAGGTGGGTGGACGTGTACTAGTATGCTAGTGATCCCGTGGGGTTTGGCCTCAGTTTCACTTAGCAAGATTGACACTTACAACTCTAACTAAACTAAGATGATGATGATTGGGGACCACTAGGTTATGGGTATGTTCCCTACTAGTGGCTCGTGCACGAGAACAGATATTTGTGATGGTTACTCTCACCGAGATACGAGGTACCTGGGACCCACAACTAGCTAGTGCCTAGGGGTTATTTCCCATTGCTTGTGCTCACTGGATATTTTGTGCTTACCGTCGGCATACGGTACATTTTGCTGGAAAATTCAGTAGCTTTGGTGTTTATTTTAAAAAGTGTTAATCCTTTAAAATAGCCCACTTGAAAACTGTTCTTATTCAAAGTTGCAGCTTTTAGAAATTGTAACTAGCATTTCATGTTTTTGAAAACTTGCATGCTTTTCGTCTTTAAATGCTTATTATATGGAATCTATTAGTGGTGATATCCTATTGGGCTTTGTCTCACACCCTACTTACACCCTTGGGTGTAAGTAGACTTGGTTATTTTGTTGTCGCAGGTTTGGGTATAACTTTTGTGCCAACAGTTCGGGTTTCCACCGGTCATTCATGATGCGGTGTTGTGGAGATGGCTTGAGGAAGATGCCTCTTGCCATGTTGAGGTTCTTGGGCTGTCTTTTCTTTGGTTTGTACCTTTGTAATGATCTCCAAACATTGTTTAAAATTGTGCAATTCAGTTCTGAATTCATTAAAAAGATGTTTCGGTTTGAAAAATCCAGATTTGGTTTCTTGGATTCATTTGATGTTTCAAGTATAAAAACTCGGGTAAATCGTTCCCAATTTTCAGTTTTTGATACCCGGGCACTTGTGCCAGCCCGTGGGGATCGGGAACGCCCTTCGGGACTTGCCATGGACCGGGTCGGGTGCCGGTTTTGGCGGCGACCAGATTCGGTTCGTGACAAATGGGATATGTAGGAAGTCTCCTTAAGGTTAAAACCCAACACCTTAAATCAAACCTATTATCCTTGGGCCAAATTACCAAGAAGGTCTAATCTTACTTGGAAACACATATTATTTACATGTTCCCTAGGATGCTTAGACATAAGTCCCACCTCAAGCCTCTATTTTGAACCAATCACGTAGATGTCCTTACCACAGAACATTAAACTATACAGTTAGGTCATTATCACACGAACATAAAAGGTTTGATGTGTCCCATTATTCGGCACTAAAATATGAGAGTTCTGATTCCTTTCAAAAGGATACATAGGTGAACCATTTTATGGGTATGATCCCAATATCAAAATAACATTTGTCTCCCAGGAAGAAAATAAATTTGGGAATGCCCCATTGAGTGACTTAAAAACTAGTATCATGATAATGATAATTAAAATAATCTCTAAATAGTATATGAGTGGATACCATTGATGGAGAGCCTTAGATACATATTGATATATCCATTAATGAAGAACCTATAATACATACAAATGATTCTAAAATTAACACATGTTAATTAGTGATTAAAAATTCCAAGGGAAACCTATGTTTTAAATGATGAATTAATAAGGATCCAAGAATAATGAAAAAAAATGGATGCATCCATTGTGCCCGAGAATGCACCTGATGCGCCATGGGTTTTTCCAAAAAAAACTCGAACGTTAGCCCATCGTCGGCCCACTCAGCGGCGACAGTCATAGCTCCCGTTCTTCTCAATCCAGGATCGGATCTACCGACCATTGGTCCTCTACAAGCAGGGGGGGCTTCTGGTCTTCTCCCAAAGGTTAGTGGTGAGGCTCGGTCCTTTAAAGATGCCTTGTGCGGCTCCTTAAGAGTTTCATAGATGCCATGCTTCCTGGCGACTCATTCAGTCTCCCCTCTGGTATCTTGGGACGTATCTCAGGTTTCTGGGGTTTTCCCGTCCTCGGCGCTTGATGAAGCCATTTCCAGCTTTAAAAGGACACTAGTGGCTCGGTTTCGATCCGCTCTTCCGTCTCTTATGGCCATTAGGCGCTTCGTGGCTTCCTGTAGTTTGTCTGCCATGGCTCGCATATCTGTTATCCATCTCCTTTCTTTTTGTCCGGTTTTGGCGTCAAAGGATGACTTTTTGAAAGCTTGGTGCAAAGTGCCTCGTTCAGGGTGGTGATGAAGTTTCAACCTAGCTCGATGGTCCATTGAGGTTCACAAAGGGAAAAAGATCCCTCATGCGGCTGTCGGGATGTTCTTGCCCAGCCTTCTGCTACCCTTCCAGAACATTTCTCTTCATTAGGCAATCATAGATTCGCTGGGAGGCTTCCTTTTCATGGATGACTGGACCTGAGGGGGAGAGGAGATGTAGTGGCTCGTATTTTTGTTGATCTAGATCTTTCACTGCCCATCCCAGAGAAGATTTATCTGAAAGTTAAAAATTCATTTGAGTGGATTCCAGATATTGTCTTCCCGTTTTTTCTCAGGTATTACTCTTCCTGCCTACTCCAAGGTCACTTTTTACACAACTGTTGGAAAATTTGCCTGGAATCAGGGATCCAAGATGATCATGTAGCGCCATCACATGCCCCTCTTTCTCTTCCAGTGGGTGATTTGGACTTTTCTAGTGTTAAAGGTGGTTTAGTGCTGGATTCAACAAACCAAGACGCTCTACTTTTTCCCCCATGTGAAGGGATGTTTCTTCATGCAAGGAGATACTGCCTTCCGGTAAGCATGTATTTAATTCAGTGGTACTTATAGGCTTGGGAAGCTTTTATGAGCCCTCCTAGTGGCAGTCGAATGGGGCCATTTTGGAGAGGCTCTTCAGGTCTTCTTCATCCCTAATAGGCCTTCCTCTTCTATCCATTGAATCCTCAAGGATGTCTTGGGGGTACTATCGAAGAGATGTTTTTCCAGGAGAGTATTATCAAGAGGGCTTTTTCTATTGCATAGGAGGATGAATCTTGGTTTAAGGTCGAGCTTAGTAGCCCTCGGTCCGTTTCATTGATTTCAAATGAGGATGGCCTAGTCGAGGAGCATGGGTGTTCATTTAAGATGCCGCTGAGAGAAGGTAGGGGGTGTTTCGCTAAGCACTTAAGACTTTCCCTCCAACCTGTCCTGTCCCAGTGCCTTCATAATCAAGTTTTGGGATTCGCACTGAATCATATTCAAAGCTTCAACAGTCTCGGGAGTGTTCTCCTTCCCTTCGCACAGAGTCCATCTTTCCTAGGGCCAAATCCAGGCCTATATCTTTCCAATGACACCAATGCTGATATAGAATGCCCGTGGCATAGGACCGTGGGTTAAAACAAACTATATTTCTTCGGAAGAAAAAAATAACACGTTTCAGTTGATATAAATCCTCGAACTCAAACAACAACCAGAAAAAAGAAGGGAATTCACTTGTAGGATTAAAATGAAGAATGTAAGGCATGATGGTCTAGTCAAATCTCATATCTGGTTATTCTGGAGCAGGGGGCTTTCTGCGGACTTGGTTCAGCAAGGGGAGCAATTAATCACCATGAAAATGTCAAGTGACGTCAGAATTATTTTTATGTCTTTCATATAAGGATCTATGATGCCCAATGGAGGGAGATTCATTGGAATGATCTTTTGGGCTTCAACCAAGGGGATTTACCTTGGATTAAAGGGGGTGAATTCAATGTCATAGCAGATTCATAGGAGAAGAAAGAGTGTGACACTATCCCTCTTAGGCTAGTCTGGACATTGTTCAAATTGTGGAAGGCAAGGGTTTAATGGACATGGGTTGCTCTAGTGACAAGTTCACATGGTGCAACAATCAAAGGGGGAGCAGTCAATGCAAGAGTCATTTGGACCATTTTCTCACCAACATTCACGCTCTCTCCATGTTTCCCAGCGTGCAAGTGAAGAATCTGGTGTGTGGGGTGTCAGAACACTCTCTGATGCTACTCTCTCTGTCTCCCGTGCAAACCAACTATGATAGCTTCAAATTTTGTAGTCAGTGGTGAGAGGGACTAGGGTATAAGAAGATGGTTAGGTAGTTGTGGGAAGAACCAGTTTGTCGTAATTCTGGGGTGGCCCTACATAACAAGTTATGGAGGAAGAAAGAGAGACTCCACTAGTGGGTGCGGAATATGACTCTAGAAGATGAGTCTATATAGAACTTAAAGCAGGCAGTGGAGCGGCTAGACATCAGCCTGGAGGAGAAGTGGAAATAGTTAGTTTTTGTAGAGCTATTGTTAAAGAAAATCAAATTGGCTATTCTACTCCTTTCCAAAGAGTGATGGACTAGGGGGCTTCTAAGATCAAGTGGCTTAGAGAGGGCAACAAAAACACTGCTTTCTTCCATTCCTGTATCAAGGAGAAGAGTACGAACACAAAGCGTAATATAAAGTTGGAAGATGGTTCCTTCACTAATGACAATGATGTGGTGGAAGGGATGGAATACAAGTTTTTCATATACATTTTGGCGGGGCCTAATTCACCAATTCTTGAAGGATATCCTATAGGAAGTGAGGTTTTTTAGAACCATTGAATGTAGTGACTGCTCAGATCAATGAACACTTGGTAAGCCGGCTAGAGGAGGAGAAAATTTATGGTGCCATGATGAAGCTTAACCCGGATTGTGCTCCAGGTCCAGACAAGTTACCAAGATCTTTCTATAGGTGGTAATGGGATATAATTAAAAGGGACATTATAGTGTCGATTCAAGACATCTTCAGAGGAGAAGGCCTTCCCCGGGTGGCTTGTGATACATCCCTGGTTCTGATTTCGAAGACAAAAGACACCTCTTCCCTAGCACATTATCGGCCCATTAGCCTGTGCAACTTCCCACATACGATTTTGGAAAGTATTATCAACACAAGGTTGTCTGACTTTCTTCCCCAGTTCATGTTCCTCAAACAACACAGTTTTGTGAAAGGTCGATCGATCCAAGGCTCAATGACATTATCCCAGAAGATGACATGGGACATCAACACCATAAGTCATGGGTATAATATAATAATTAAGCTGCATATGAGCAAGGAGTACGATAGTCTCAAATGGTGTTTTATTAACAGGGTGATAGTGCACATGGGCTTCCCTGCTTGGGCACGCGTTATCTTCTTCAGATGCCTCAACACTGCCTGGCACGGTGTTTTTTTATGGGCAGATCCTATGGTTTTTTAATGGAAACGAGAGGTATTCTTCAACAAGACCCGTTATCTCCATGTATCTTAATCCTAGAGCATGATATGTGGAGTAGAATGATATATAGAGGGATTCAGAACGAAGACATCCTCCCCTATCAAACAAAACAGATCCTGCGCCTGTTTTGCATCTCATGTTTGCTGACGATTCCATTATCATCATTAATGAAAGAAAGGAGATCCATTTGGGGGATTACGAGAATTATCGAGGCATACTGATACTAGAGTGGTCAGGCAGTGAACAAATAAAAAAATGTTCTACATCTCTAACAAGTGTACGACTAGGAGGGTGGCACTTTTGAGTAACAGGTTGGTCATGCAGAGATGCTGGTTATCTATTGAATATCGTAGAACTCCTATATCTCTAGGAAGAATTTTGATCATGGACTTTGATCATGTATTAAGTAGGATAAATAGCAGATTACTCAACAGGAATAATTATTTTCTATCTTACATGGGCCATATTGCTTTGGTCTATATTGTTTTCTCAGCAATCCCAGTGCATGCAACAGGGTCTACCAATATTCCTAAAGGGGTTATTATAACTATTTATAAAATAATGTCTAGTTTCATTTGGGATTCCACTTCTAAGGGAAAAAGATAGTGGGTCTTGTGGGGGAGAATGGCTACACAAATCAATAAGGGTGGTATAAACGTGAGGATCCTCATGTCTACCATATAATACATGCACGCCAAACTGGCGTGGGATACAGTAGAGGGGGTCTCCATATGGGGAAAGACCATGAACAATAATAGGGGAGGGAATGCAGGCATCCAGTACACGATAGTTTCTTCTCTGTGGTCCTTGATCTGCTCCATTATACTGACTCTTCTCCATCACTCACAATAGATTGTAGGGCTGGCGAACATTAACTTTTGGTTTGATTAATAGGCCGGTGAAGCAATAGGGTATCCGGGTTTCCCTGTTCCCACAATTTCTTTCAGGGAAGAGAGTTAATATATTGACTTTATATCGATGGCCATGGATAGGAAGAAACAAGAGGGGTACCATAATATTATCTTCAATTAATAACCAGATAAATGCGTATTTACTCCTTTTGTAATGGGTAACTTCATTACAATGGATTATGGAAGGATTGCTTTCAACAAGTCTCAAGGATATAGATGGAGTAAGGAGGTTAGGTTCAATAAGATTCCTTCCAAATACTTCTTTCTCATATGGAGAATTAGAAATCATGCCATTACTTTAGATGAAAGTACCAAAAAATTGGGGATAAGTATTGAATCCTATAGGAAATGTTGCATTAGTAAGCACGAGGAGGATGCCAATCACATTTTTTTGAAGGGAGACTCGGCTCAAGATATGTGGAGTTTTTTCAGTGAGTTCATAGCTTACTCTTCCCTAGTTCAACGTGAAGAACCCTTCATGGAGAGATGGTTTCAGGGGATGAACAGAATGGGCACGGAAAGGAGGGCGTGTGCATTTCCTCTCAATGCCGGATTCTGGTGTCACTAGAATGTAATGAACTGTGAGAGGTACGAGAGGCTCGCTTCTTCAGGGATTTCCATCATCGCAAGAATTTGTAGATTATTGGTGGGCTTGGTGCCTTTTTTTAAAAACTGAGAGGAATCACCTTCCGTATGGTCGCTTCATGTTTCTACTATAGTGGGCCATCACCCCCGCTTCTAAGGCCAGTGGGTGTGATGGTTTCCCCCGGAGGTTGGATTCAAGCTAATTATGAACGGTTCCTGAAAATAGGGCATTGCTTGTGATTGAGGGGTTTTGCGGGACCAGAGGGGGAGTGTGGTTCAGGCCTTTAAAGCCCACTACACGAATGGTCCTAGAATTTAGGCCGAGGACAATGCACTGCTATCTAAAATCATGCTGATGATCCAGAACATTATCAAGATATCTCATGTTGAAATTGATTCCATGATCATTCTCAACTCCCTTCAAGGAAAAGATCAAACCCTATGGTCGATAGCTTATATCATAAGAAAATGCAGAGCTCTCCTCAACACTGATATTAAGGGTTCTTATACATGGAGTGAATGGAATAAAATAGAAGATCATTTATCCTCTCAAGATGAGAGAATCCTTGATGTCACCAGCTCACTCAACATTTCTTTCTTTAAACCTAAGGGCTGTCTTTTATACGAGGGGATTCCCTCGACCTGCATTATTTTAGGCTCCCTTAGTCCATATTATCCTTCTTTCTTGTATCTTTTTTTCATTCTTTTCTTTCAATAAAAATGGAATCGTTGATGATGAGTAAGGATCCATGAAAATATCTTAAATTTATAGTGTGTACCAGAGTAGAGAATAATTCCCCCCAAATGGGTGCGATGGGAATGAATTCCAATCCTCTCGACCAATGCATATTGTTAAGTATCGTAAAGTTCAAAATTAACAAACGTCTAACTTTGGAAAGCATGTCCCTTTTTGATAAAGAACTGTTGGATGTTTATAGTTCCATGAATAAATCCAATGGAAATTGCCTGGAAGCAGTGATTCTTCTACACATTCCAAGGATCTATTAAACTTAAATGGTGAACCTGACGTGAGTCCTTATCCCCATTAATAATGTTACCCACCTGTTAAGCCCCTTTCAATTGATAAAGGAATTCCAAACAAAGAAATAAATCATGTATGTATTCATCAAAAATATTTTTCTATAATGAATTTTTTTATTGTTCTCAGTTTTTCCCCACACTCCAAATGGTTTTCTTCATGTTTTCAACTGTGAATGTCCTAGAAGCTACTCAAGATGGATCCTCAACCACTATAAGGATGCCATCACAAAATTTGAATATTCAATGTTGGGTCTCTAATGTACTGGTAAGGGAATACAATCGGCACAGTACTATCCAAACATTGGAGGATGCCCGACAGACTCTACAGGTTAACAACCACCCTCAATCGTCTGGTCTGTGACGATTGGTGGTCAAGAAGCAGACGCTGCCAACAACCATCTTAAACCATTTTGGGTCCTTATCCCTAGAACATGACAACCAGTCCCTACCATACTACAGGGAGGTAAATCAATAGGTCACTCATGACCTCAATTCAATAATACATGAGTCTTTCCCAAGGACTCCCACCAATAATCGCCACAAGCAAAATGGTGTGGCAATGAACCCCCAAAATGATGGGGGTGTTGCCTCTGGACGTTCAGCCCAGGTCACTTAGACCCAAGCGGGCAAGATGATGCTCTGGGGACAATATACAACCAATAGAGGGAAGTTTATTACCTTTTCCCCCTCTAGAAAATTCCATCAACCTAACATGGTGGAAAAAAACAGTGAGCACATACACTCATCTGTCCTAATTCTACTACACATAGGACTCGTCTACCAGCAACTCACTAATCCCACCAAGAAATTCTAGTGGAGTACAGTGAAAGTGAATATACACATGTTTACAAATTATCAACCTGTTAGAAGTCTCGTCTGACTACATTTAAGGAATCCTGACAATCAAATATGGTGGAAAGTGGTAAACATGAACATACACATGCATATACTCACCAATTATACCAGGAGTATCATCTACAAGTATTGAGAGAATTCTGTCAGCCATGCTTGACAAAAAAAACTAGAAGACACATACACCTACCAACATTCATGAAACCTACCAACAAACTCGTTTGGCAGCACCCAGAGAAGTTAGTTGAAAATATCCAACAATAATCCTAGGGAATACTCAATTCTCATTCCCCATACATAAGTTCTATCAGTATCCACTGATAGGAAAAGGACGAAATATTTATCCATATACACCTACTCTAGATATGGAATGGTCATATATTCATGTTCCAACTGTTAATGTCACCAAACACATATTAGTAATTGTGTAAGGGAAGACACAAATTCTTGCCCATATTATGAAATCATGAAAGATTATCATAATAAAAACATTATCTATACTTAGGAAAAAACACATAATTCTATCCCTATACATGGGATGATGCATCCAAATTCCAACTGAGATCAAATACATACATCTATTCTAGTCCAGAGGGTTATGGGGAATACCCCCATATCATACGGACAAATAGATCGGGAACATTCATCTTTTCCAATTTGAGGTAATCATCTCATTCTTATGACCACTACAAGGTAGCAACATACACATGACATGATTACCACTTCTCCGAATAAGTGGCCCCATCTAAGTTTAATAGAGCTGCAAAGAAGATTTCTTGCCAAACAAAGTTGTCAAATCAAGAGTCTTGCTTTGATATGTCTCCTATTAATTATGATGATCTTGAATCCCTCATACATTTATCTATTGCAGTTCTAGACTCCACCCTCTCATTATAAAATTAACGGAGTAGTAGGAATAATTCTGAAGTTTCCCATTGGACACTTCACCTTGAAGTCTTTCATTATGAATATTTTGTCAATTCAGAGAGCTTATATCCGGATGAGATCCACGATAACCCTCTATGTGGCCTGAAGAACAAGGAGCAAGAGGACTTATCTTCTTCGTTAATCCACCATGGTGGTCCTCATCATAATAGAATTTTCAATGAATGTTATCTCCAAAGTACTATTTCGCATTGTCAAGATAATTCTATAATTGACTATATAATAATGGGAAATCCTCTTATCTCGAGGCACTTTCCAACACAAGGCCAGTCATGTCTGATGCCTTGTCATTAATGGGTGGAATAATTTCTCAATCAGAAGACATATTAAGGGAATAATCATTCCCCAAAACTCCTTTGCGTCTTTTTTCTTCTAACACCATAGAGGAAAAAATGGCTGATTCGAATGTTTTTATTAACACTATCATGAAGCATCCACTTTGAATAGACCAATTAGAGAAAACACTAGTGAAAGATGATGAAGATATATTAAACATGAGAAAACAATTTGATATAGGAGAAGTACCCGTCATAATCTGGAATTTGGAAACCTCTTAATATAACATTCCGGAATTAATGAATTTTTTTTGCATTCTTAATGTCTACCTCAACTTATGGAAGACTCTTCATCATTTGAAAACCAATGTATTACTATATTATGAATATCAAAACCAAGTAAGGGAATGAAAGGGTTACAATGACTATTTTACATGGCATCTCTCTTAGTTTCCCAACATCTATGGGTTGAGAACCCAAAAAGAACCCTTCAGCGTGCATGTCTTGATGCACAAAATAGGCTACGCTAGTTAATTTATGTTACCCCATCTGGTGTTCGTACCCCAGGATGGGGTGCACATAGAGAATTACATTTCAATGCACTCCAAAATCAACAAATACCTCCAAAATTGGTCTCATGAAATGTTTTTTCCCATAGGTGGGTACATTCAACATATTTGTATGGAATCAAATGTACACTCAAGAATATTTCTGAAATATCTCTCATCAGAGTCATGCACAGATAAAGGAAGCTGTTGAGTTACTTTTGCATCATGCTTCTGATAGTCAATAGCAGGCCTCCCATATAGAGGATGTTATCCATCAGATAACAAAAATGTATGAAATAGCACAACAGTATTCTAAAACATGTGATTTGAGTGGTTTTCGTATAATCTACTTAGCCAATATCCAGACCAAAATTTGAAAAATCACGTGAGTAGCTACACGAATCTCAACTTTATCAGTTTAAGAGCCACCCCATCCTGAAAGGATGAGGGAATGTTTATTTCAACCATTGAATTCAACAAAAAAAGTTATAAGTATTGTAGAAGAAGAATATGAATAGCCCCAGCCTATAGGGATGTGCAATTTTTCACATCTACAATCCCCTCCCCAACAAAATTCATTTTTCTCTTGATTATGGACGATGACACAAAGATTATTCACAACTAAACTATCCAAGGATTCCCTTAAGGTTACTATCTGTCAAACAGTTCCCTAGAATTCATCCTATATGAGGAAATAATCTCATGAATGATAAAAAAGAGAAGATATTACAAAGACACTGACCTAATGTCATCAATGAATTATGAGTCAATAAATGCCAATAACACCATTCTTTAAGATCCACAGGAAAATGAGTCTTGTTTAGGGGAATCATAAGATGATGTTCATATACATAATACAGTACACAATGAAGCCAATTAAGGATGTGTGTGTACCTTAAATTAGAGACCTACCCAGAATCTAGGTATTCCCTCAAGTAACCAACTCCCTCCCCTCTTAAAGGAATACAACAAGGGGAAAGGTAAAAGTCTATCATGTCTCATTTTTCATTGGGGAAGGTAATTCTCTTTCACTTGAAAAAAATATTTTCACAACAAAAAGAGGATATGAAAGGGTTGAAATGACTCAAATTAGAGTTACTTCGAAGCAACATTTCATCTAGACATGCTAACCAAGAAGATCCTCAAGATACCCATCCTATAGGAGCTCTTTGAAAAAGAGGATTTATTGTAACTACAATTGAGAATAATGAATTCCCTTCATTGAGTACACAGCCATGGAAGGCTCAAATAGTTTTTTATAGGCCTATTCCCATAGATTATCTAAGGAAAATACTAGTAGCACCAACACTAGTGTTTTCGCATGTCATTGCACAATTTCATGCTCTAGTAGTTATAATTATACAAGTCCCAGCTCATCCGGATATTCCCCAAATGCTTACGAACAAAATTGAGGTATTAAAAACTCGATTGGAAGCCATGGGAGAACATTGTGCACCAGTTCATTTGGAATTAGAGATTACCCTAATTAGGTAGATCTGATCTCTCGCCACCATATTTTGTGAATACTACATTCCCGGTCAGTAATGGTTTGGGAGATACGGAACCACACTTAACACATATCATTTCTCATTGTGATCCCATGATGTGAACTCCTCATTAATAAGAACCAGTATAACATATGTGCTTTGAGTAGTCATTATAGGGGCCAAATTTTGTTCGGTATACATATTTTCATTCTTAATCAATTACTTGATGGTAAGATCTCCATCTGAAATTTCTTCTTCACTTCAGATCAACGCTACCAAAGACTACAGTTTCTGATCTTACAAATTGCAAACAAATAGAAAATTAAAGAGTTTCTGGTTTCATTTATCGATCGAAAGATTTAACATATTTGTCAAATCTAGCCCTGTCATAAGAATAGTTGTTTCAAATTTGTGTTTCAAATGTACATGATAAGACACACACACCATTGATTCCTATGAAATATATAGACGGGTTTTGAGATCGTTCTCCAATTATCCAATAGGTGTACGATTCCATTTTGATAAATAAAGGTAAAACTTGTTTATTTCCATGAGATCTAGGATGGGGATTAGAGAAAGTAGAGACTACAATAGTAACACTCATGCATGATCCTATAACTGATTCCATTTAAAAACCATCATCATATAAAAGGGATGCACCTCCTGAGTGTCAGCTGAAATGACCACCTCGTCAAGATGATCAAATATATTAAATAGGGAAAAAATTTCAGGAGTTAAAGAACAATTATTATTATTTTAGAATGAAAAGGTTCTGGTAACTCCATATCAGCTTTGGAAAACAGTTTGATTCAGTTTCTATAGATGAAGAAACCAAACAAAGAAGCTGATAATGATCTTCCGAACTATTGACCCTTTCACCAGATGTTGGGGAATCCCATTTAGGAGTGTTTTGGTTTTATCAACCTCCAATAAAAAATGGCCGAATATAGACAAGTGAAATTGAAAATATCATCATCCAAAGTAGCATATGTTACTACTACTGATCTAGAAGAAGTAGGCGAATGACCGGAAGTCAAAAGTAAAAATGCACTGAAATATGATGAATGGATGATCTGTAAAACAGTCAACCGAACAAATTTCATTCTTTGAACACAGTTGAAACAACCGATTGTATCTTCCACCACTCTCACCATAGAAAAACCACCTTCATCAAATGATGAGTCCTTTAATGTTCAATCCTCTAAAAAGTGATTTGATCAGAAGGACAAATAGAAGTCAAAAGAAGAAAAGCTCATGTCATGAAAAAAGTTTTCATTAACTCTGGCAGATTTCATGTCATCTAATTCAAAAGTGTGGGAACCATCCCAAAAACGGCACAACCAGAACTGACCTATCAAGCATAATCATCATCCGATGTAGAATTGATCTTTGGTTCCATCAAAATTATCCACTTAACAGATCCCTATGTCAATCGGGATTCTGGTTGTGATAAGCCAGATTTCCCTCTACCTAACTGAGGAACTAGAGGAAGAAGCCAAGGTCGGTGATTCATGGGAAGACATGGGTATTCTAAAAGCCACTATTTTAACTCTACCCTCACTCAAACCGTAATTGTGGTAGAAATTCATCTGAGAGCCCTTCAGTGGGCTCAACAAGAATAAGGAATTTCTCCCACGCATGGCAGAATCGGTCCTGACATGATTATTTTGTAGGACATATTAGAGGTTAGAGAATCTTTCTATGAGCAAGTAGATAGACCTATTTAGTCTAATCTACCAAATCCAAGAGTATTTCTAATTTCTTCTCTGACACAGGGTACATTTAAATAAGAAGAATCAACCTCCAAGGAACCTGCAAAACAGCATCTCCATGCTGGGAAATGAAAACCTCTAAACCAAAAGTATGATGTTTTAAAATAAATGTACCATGTACCACCAAAGATGTGAATTTTGGATTCATTGAATTTGTTAAAAGATCTTCGATAAGAACTTATTGAGGTTTTTTCAAGTACTCAATAGTTTTATACTGATGTTACTACTACTGAGGTTTACTGTAAAGAGAATTATCCTGCAGAATGTCTTGTATTTATATCTTTTACCAATTAATATGACGATTACGTTGTACATAGACATATAAGGCCCTTGTATATATTTTACAGGGTCAATGAACTAGATATCTGAGGATCCTTCATTGATAATGGCTATGGAGTCAACCTCATTCATATTCGTACACATCCACAATTTGGACTCAATAAATCTTACTTATCTCCTTCCAAATTAATGTTGGAAGGTTATGAAAAGTATGAGAAGGAATCTTTACATGACATTACACTCAAAACATAATTTTCAGATCTTATGTCTAATTCAGATTTTATGGTTGTCCATCAGGACACAACCTTTAATATTCTTCTTGGTAGGCCTTGGCTACATCAAAATGCATCCATACCTTCGCTATACCACCAATATCCAAATTAATGTTTCAATAGTCAATTTGAAACATTTTATGGTGAAAAGGCTCTGTTAAAAAGATGTTACCCTCAATACACTAAGGATTAAATTTTATCACAAGAAGGGAATATGGTCTTTGGAAAAGAGGTAACCATAATTAATGCTTCAAATTTCCTGGAAAAGTTCCCAAAAAACAAATTAAAACATTTGAGTATAGATTATGTGTTCTTATCAACCAAATTTAAACAATAAATGCAAATCCAAGCACTCATTCGGTGACATCCATAATTTCAATTGTGGTAATCGAGCTAGACAACATGGGAGAAAATGTTGATTTACCAAGAAGAAATGAAAACATAAATGGATATATCTTTATTTAATCCATTGAACATCAATAAGTATATTCTTTATCAATCATACTAGAAGAAGTTGTAGCATTGATAGAGAAAGACAAGATTGATGATTCCCAACCCATCATACCCTCTTCAATGCCCAAAGAAGACCCTTTCATCATTAGTAGAGTCAGAAATGGTTTTTTCTTCTTTAAGATGTACAAAAACTGACTCATCCCCTAGAACTTAATGTTTTTCTTCATACACTACTATGAAAGTAGAAATAGAATAGTGACACATAAGGAATAAGAATAATAATATCCCAGGGATGCTCCTCTAGAATTTAAGGAATGTTTCTCTACCTCTATAGATGAGATCAGTGAAATAAATATGCGTATAGAAGAAGATACATGCCCCAATATAATTAGTTAGTCCATGACTTCAGATGAGAAATAGGTGTACACTTAATTTTTAAAACGACATAGAGAAATATTTTCATTGAACTACACAGAAATGCCAGGCATTATTCCTAATGTAGCCACCCATCATTAGGGTTTTCCAGAAGAACCTCGATGATTTAAGTAGGCGGTAAGAAGAACACACCTAAATCATGCCTCTAAAATTGAAGTTGAAGTTGATAATATTATCAAGGATAACTTCTTTATGGAGGTTTTATATCCCATCTGGCTTGAGAACATTTTCTGAGTGAAAAAGTTGAATGGAAAAATCAGAGTTTGCATTGATTTTAGAGATCTTAACCGAAATGGTAATAAATATGACTTTCCTGTTCTGATCACAGATCTTTTAAAAGATGAAACAGCTGGCTATGAAGCACTTTCCTCATGGATGGCTACTCTGGATACTAAAAAATATACATGGCCACTGAGGATGAAGAGTCTACAGCCTTTAAAACCCCTCAAGATGTGTTTTTATATTGGGCAATGCCCTTCTGCATAAAGAATGCATGTGCAACGTATCAACGTGCCAGGCCCCATACCTTCAAACCCTTCTCTGGAAAATTTGTCAAATCTTATTTGGATGGTCTGGTGGTTAAAACCATACAATGTTCTGATCAATTGGCAGATCTGTATACCAAATTCAATAAACTCCAGAAACACAATTTGATAATGTACCCCTTTAAATGTGATTTTCCCGTAACTTTTGGAAAATTTATCAACTTCGTTATATGCCATCGTAGAATTGAAGTTTTACTTGATAAGAAAAAACAAATTCTTGGCAAGTCACCTCATTGATATTTGAAATAATTAAGAGGAATTTAATGACTCTTGGTTTATATTCAGCGGTTTATCATGAATTTGGTTGGTATGTGTTTACCATTCACGAGATTAATGAAAAGGGAGTTAACTATAAATGGAATCAAGACTTCCAAGAATCATTTGATACTCTCAAGAAATATCTTTTGATTCCACCAGTATTACTTCCACCTATTAATGGAAAACCACTTATTCTCTATGTGACAGCTTTTGAGCGATCACTGGGTGCCTTCCATGCCCAAACAAATGATGCTTGGAATGAAAATATCCTTTACTATCTCAACTGAACTCTGTAGGACATATAGACTTGATATTCAAGTATTGAAAAGTGTTGTCTGTAATTAATCATTGCATTACAAAAATTGAGGCACTACCAGTAACATAATGAGGTCCAATTGGTCTCTTGCAATAAACTACACAAATTATCTTCAATCATCCTATACTTATAGGGTGTTTCACATAGTGGGTAGTTATTTTGTAATATTTTGATATCTAGTTTGTGACTCATAAGGAAATAAAAGGACTATATTTGGTAGATTTCTTTGATGAACATCAAATGGTGGAAGATACATCATTGAATGCTGAAATTCCTAATAAAGAGGACCTCTTTATTCAAGACAATCCGCAAACATTGAAAATGTACATTGATGGTGCTTCCAGAATTCTAATGGGGACGTGAATGGAAAACCATAAACTCAACCAAGATTGGTTAGGAAATGTACTTATCTACCTAGAAATGGTAGTGTTCCCATATTCCTTCTTGTACTCTGAAGGAGGTACCAATAATTAAGTAGAATATCAAGCTCTCATTATAGGCATGTAATTGGCACTCCAGGTACAACTGAACCACCTAAAAGTGAAAGGTGATTCAGAGTTGGTAATCAAAAAAATCTATAGGGATTATGCTATCAGAAAAGAAGATATAATCCTTTTGTGTGATTATGTCAAAGGGTTAATGGCTGAATTTCCCTCAGAGCCAATATTATATTATCTCCCACGATAACAAAATTCCCAAGATGTTGCACTAGATATTGTAGTCACAACCATGGAAGATTCGAATTGGGATGGGACAATCATAAGTGTTTCCCATCATCATGTGGTGTAACCTTTGGTTCAAACTAGAATGTTGGAAATTAATGAAATTATCTCAATTTCTGAGCCAAATGGTCATATTATTGGATAGATGATTGTCATCATAGAGTACCTTCAAAAAGGATTACTTTATCCAGTTAGATCTCAAAAAGAAAATATCTAAAATCGAGTGGCTAATATTACACTTTATGATTGTCCATATCACCAGAATATCCCATACAAATGAGGTTTCAATGTAATCATCTTCCTATGTATTGAAAGAGAAGAAACTACATCTGTCATGAATGAAGTACATGCAGGATTTTTGGTGATCACTAGTATAGGCATAGTCTTTCTAATCAAATTGTAAGTCTTGGATACTTCTGGAATTCAATGACGCATGGTTGCAACAATTTCACAAAGAAATGTTATCCTTGCCAAGTGCATTCCAACTTCATTCATCAACACCCATAGTTATTACATATATCTAAATACTCCTATCCATTTAACACATGGGGAATGGATGTAGGAGGACCCTATCCTTGAGGTACAGCTAAGTAGTTCTAGTATATTCATACCACTACTGACTTCTTCTTCGAATGGGCTGAGGAAATCCCTCTCAATGAAGCTAGAGACAAAAGAATTGTTATTTTTGTGAAATATAACATCATCACCATATTTGGTGTCCCTCATTCTATATTAATAGACAACAACACAAATTTCTATTTTATTAAGGTAAAGAAGTTATATCATGAGCACAATATCAAATCCAACCATTCATCTCGCTATCATGAAGTAGCCAATGGACATATAAAGGCTTTCCATAAGACCTTAAAAATGTACTAAAAGAGATGGTATATAAAGATAAGAAATCATGGCCTGATAAACTTTTTCATTATTTATGGGATTATTGAACTACTACTCATACATCCACTCAGACAACTCCATATTCATTGGTGTACAAAACAGAAGATGTTTTTCTAATTGAAATTCAATTTCCTGCACTCTGAGTTTCAATATATGATTATTTGTCTTCAAATGAAAGGTCTAAGATATGATTTTATTAGCTAGAATGATTATACAAAAAAATATTGTGTACTTTCCATCATTTAGATGTCTACCAAAATAGAATAGAGAAAGCCTTTAACAATAATGCTAGCCTCCATTAAATTCATAGAGAATTGGTAATGGTCTTCAGAAGTCTAATGAAATCATAAATGAATCCTTCAATTCAAGAGCCAAAGTGGGAAGAACCATATTCAATACATAAGGTCTACTCAAATGGATCTTATTCCCCAGTCTCAATGTATGGACAACTTATTAAAAATCCAACCAGTGAGTTATTCTTAAAGAAATACTTTGTGTAAATTTACATAATGTCCTCACTGCATGAATTTAAACTGCACAATATATATTCATAGTCACAATACACTATAATTATAATGACCATAAGCATCCATGTTGCATGGCGATAAAATGTGTAGCATCTTTGAGCTTCTTGCCTGATGTTAAAATGCATGATATCATTTGTCCTTGATACATGACATTAAACTGTACTGTTAACATCTTCTCTATTTTATGTTAAGAAAATCCATATGCAAGCATCATTGACATCATTGCTACACCTTAGTGGCACATGTGTTCTATTCCCCCTTATTTCTGAGTCAGATCTGAATAGGGCCCTCATTTCAGGAACTACGTTTGACTTGATTCCCATCTATATGAGATACGTAGAGATGCCAAACTCCCCAATATTGTGCCCAGTCATAACAAAAAAAATTCCTTTCCATTTCTCCTCCTGTACATGAACTAGATCTATACAGAGTGCTCTTTTAAGATACATGGTTTGATTTTCATACTTTGAGGTGTCATAAATTTAATCATTATTCTAGAATTTTTTTTAAAACCCCATGTTTCCCATATTAAGCTCAATTAGTGTGGGAAATTATTGTTCAACAACTACATTTATCTTGATTTTCAAAAATATGAGATATGTAGAGATTCCTATATATCTAATCATGGGATCAACCATAATAAAAAATACCCCTTTATTCCCTATGTATGAATCAAACCTATATATAGGTAATTTTCAAAGAACTAAGTTTGTCTTGATTCTCATCCATATGAGATATGTAGTGAAACCTGGGTTTAATTTCTTTTTTAAGCCTCAATATTCCCTTTTTTATGTCAGAATCATATCATTTCATCAGTACACGACTCTAAACAGCAAAGTGTAATATTGATTCAAAGGAAACAATATTACATCCATATTCTTGACGAAGATGATTGGTGTAACCCATGGTGATGCACTTGGGTGTATAAACCCTTTATCTAGAATCTCTTGTATTTGTTTCTTCATCTCCTCAAGATCCACAATATCCATTCTATATGGAGTCTTAGATATTGTCAATGCTCCAAGTATAATATCAATTGGGAATTCAACAACTCTTCTAAGAGGAAGACCGGAAAATTCCTCATGAAACACTTCAATGAATTCCCTCACAATAGGCATGTCTTCTAGTATGGTTTCCTCCATAGACTCAATCATCTAATCCAAATACGCGTGCGCATAGTGTATTAATATCCACACTTGAGATTATGGATCTAAATAAGGTTCATCTTCCTCCTTGCATTTGTAATGAATCACGGGTCGATTATCCACAAGGAGAGTGATTTCCCTCTCACAGAAATTTATGATGGATCTGTATAAGAAAATCCAATCCATGCCCTGAATTGCATCAAATTCTAATAAAGGGAGTATGCAGAGTTTTTTTGGGAAGTTCAATCCATAGATTATGACAGGGGAGGAGTTATATTCATGGGATGCAATGATTGACCCATTTTTCTTACTCACCAACATCTTCACTTCAATGATTTTTGGTGGTGATGGGATTGTTCTAATAAACTTTTGAGATATAAAAGAATGTGTAGAACCTGAATCAAAAAGTACATTCACTATTATAGACTGAATAATTAGCGTACCTGTCACCACTTAGTTATCGGTGTTCACTTTGGAAGTAGTGATGAAAAAAGCTCACCCTTGCTGCCTTGGAGGTTGTTGGTTACCTATGAAAACCCTTGGCTTAGGGAACTGGTTTTCAAGTTGCCCTAGTTCTTTGAATTTGTAGTAGTGAACAACACGTTGAGGATCGAATGGAGCATTCCTCACCTCTATTTCAGCCGCGGATTTTTTTTCGGCAGTTAACAGCAAGGTTCCCTTCTCTTCCACGCATAAAGCATTTCCTCATCCCCTTTAGGCAATTTTTGGTGTGCTTCTTTCTGAACCATTGGCAAGTGGGGTGCTGGATCTTCTTAGTTTCATTGGATTTATTCATCAGACTTCCAGCATTGAAGTACATTTTATGCTTCTTATCCCCATGATACCCCTATGATTTTTTGATCTCTATTTTGACCACGAGGGAAAATCAGACAATTTCCTCATAGGTGTCAATGTCACGGATTTCACGAACATTCTGCAGGCTAGGTTTCAGCCCACCAAAGAAGCGGTCAACCTTGAATTCGGGGGTAATGACAAAGCTGGAAGCGTATCGTGCAAGCCTTGTGAATTTTCCCTCATATGCTCCAATAGATTCGTCATCTTTTTTCTTGAGGGCAAGGAATTCCCTTTTATTCTTATGCCAGAGGGTGTGCAGAAAATATTTATCGAAAAAAATCTTTTGGAAATCCATCCATTCCAACGCCTCGATCTCCTCCTCAGGTTTTCTATTTTTGATCAAAGTCCACCATTGATCAGCTTCACCCACCATACGATATGTAGCCATCAGAACCTTCTCTAGTTCAAGAGATTGAAGGATGGATAAGATATTTTCAATGGAGTTGATCCATTATTCGACGATTGAGGGATCTGATAATCCATTAAAAGTAGGAAGCCTTTATCTCATGAAGCTCTCGATAGTGACTTGTTCTTTCTTCGGGGGGGGGGGGGGGGGGGTTGAACGTTCCACATGACCCATGTTTCGATTAAAAGGATGAGTTAGCTGAGAGAGAAGTGTGAAAAAGTTCACGATTCCTGCTCCCATTTTATTGGGAATCTCATTAGTATAGTCATCACATTGATCTTCACATCAGTTATTAGACCGAGTCCTCCTATTATTGGCCATTAGCTGGAATAAAAGGAATATTAGGGGTAACACATAAAATGTAATCCAAAGACAAAACTGATTACTTATAAATAACTTTTATTTCTTTAACATATGAATCTATAGGTTTTAGTCTTTGTTATCCATGATTTACTTTCTAACATATATTCTTAAGGAATTTTTTTGTCCCTTAATAATGGTTCATACTAAGATTTTGAATTTACCAAAGCATATCCCCTGGGAGTGTCATGACCAATTTTTCAGAAAGGCCCATTTTCATGCACCAGTTCCTGTTCGAGCCTAGCTCAAAGCGTTGTTTTCAGTTTTACCCCTAGGATACATATGTGCCAGAGCCGCCTCTACCTGCGCGTATCCAAACATGGAAGTATTTTTTTTGATAAACCACTTACTCAATACTCACAAGAAATTAGGGATGTTTTTATTATACATATACTTGTCTATAAGGCTTTACTAGGGTTTTCTAATCCTAATCCCAAATATAACTAAACCTATCCTCTGATACCAACCATTCAAATACTAATTTTTTTACACAATTAAACACAATTTATTACATAAACATCACTTGATACAACATAAAAGATCAAGAAGCCAAGTGTATTTGGGGATTAGGATCATTACATAATAACTTAAAACATGAAATACAACATATTTATTGAAAACATCCTTTACATGACCACTACATTCACTCATACTTATCATTGAATGGGATAATCTGAAGACATGCATAAGAAAACAGTGATCTATAAAGCCCAGTAAGGGAATTATCATGGAAAAACATGAGGAATAAAATACATGTTAGAGAATTGGAATATCAATAGAGCACTAGAAAATCATAAACATAAATTAATGATAATTCCGGATATTCATAACGTGGAAATGTGGCAAGAACACTTAACATGGAATTTGCAAGATCAAAGGCTCATTGCACATAGATAATTAGTAAACCCTCATTGCACATGGAGCACAAAAAAACCCTCCTTCTACTTGAATTAGTATGAGTAAACACCCATTGCACATGATGTATCATGATACTATTATTTATCTTATGCATTGAAGCACTATAAGGGCACACCCTTCTTAAACATTTCATTTCATGCATAAGTGTGCCATATGAATCATAAAACATTGAATAATTCAACATATTAAATTATTATATGATAAAAGAATGTGGAATACATACATAAAAATATTTAATCAATATGTAAATGTTCATAAATGTGAATACCCTTGATATATAAATGGGCATGGTTTTCACTATACAACGACTTTGGCACGGAAAAGCACAATGCAATTTCGGCAACATAACGGTGTGACATAAGAACTCATAAAAAAGGTTGATTAGAGAGAAAGGGGTCTCTCATCATATTTACATGACATTAATAGTAAGGGGTTCCTACAGATACATGTACCAAAAAATTTAATGTAATATAGATTCATGATACAATATAACGTTTTGAATGTAAATGAGGAGAGAGAAATTCTATCGGAATTTTGGCTTAGTAATGGGTGTACATGGAAGGCATTTAATGAAAGATGAAGGGGTATCCTATCATTAAAACATAAATATGAAGTATTGGGGAGATGAGAAACCATATCCCTATAAATATAATTGAAACTTAAAGGGAATTACTATTTAAAAAATATTAGAAAAAAATGAGAAAGGAAGAAAAAACCCTTACTTGGAAGTGTGCTTCCAAAGGTTTGAGAGTGGCTTGAGAGAGGCTCATTGGGAACTTGGGGCACCTTAGGAGGATTCTCGAGAGAGGAGGGTAGAGGATGGATGAACTCAATGAGGGAGGAAGTGGGATATTGGGTGGGTTTATATAGGAAAGGTGAGGGAATTCTTTATTATTTAGGTTTGGGACAACTCACATTTAACTAATCCAAACCAAAAACCAGCCCATGGTTTTTGCACATGTTTTTTGGAAAAGGGAATTGGAAAAAATATTTTATATGGAAAGGGTCTGAAAATTTTTAAATAATGGGGTTGATTATGTGAAGGTGAGTCACACTCCCAAAGAAAATAATTTAAAATGACAAAATGTTTAATAAGTCTTGAAGGGTCCACTAAAGCATTTTAAAATATATCAAACAAACCTAAAATCATATTATTTTAATTTTAAAAAATATATTGGCCGATCATAATGTTTATATATTTTATTACACTACTATTGGGTCATTATGATGTCATAAAACACATTATATATTTAAACGATATTAAATTTTTACCCAAAAATTTAACTGTCTCTGAAAATTATGAAAAAATCACCGTTGGATAATTTCTATGTCCTAAATGCAAAAATAATATGAATTTTATCTAAATAATTTTCTAAATATGTTAAATTTTTCTTTTAAAATAATAACTGACATTTATCAGAAATTCATGGGTTTTGAAAAAAATGGTTTGCAAACCTTAATAAAAATTACGATTTCATTCATAAAATTAAACGATCATTTATATTTAATAAAATTAATTTAATAATTATAATAATATTTTAATAACATATTATTTAATTAAAAATTCAATTAATTCATCAAAATATATTTCATAGTTGAACTTTAACTAAGAATAGTATTTGAGATTTAAAAACTATTTACAAGGTAACAATAATAAAATGAAAGTATATTCATTATTATATACAAAAATAATATACATAACCATAGTGCTAAGGCATTGTTACATAACTCATTAAAACACTCGGATAAGACCAAAGAGTTTGGTGTGTGATGGTGGTATACTCTTGGGGTGGCTCAAATAACATTGATTGGGTGGTGATCTCTATCAACATCCACTTCTCTCGTAGGCGGTCCCACATGAGCTTAACATATTCAAGATCGGCTTGGGTTTGGTCAAGAGCGAAGCCCAAATATGAAACCACCTTTTCGATCTCTAAAAATTGGCTTTGAATGGGGCATGTCTACTGGATGAGTCCATCGCTTCCTCTGTCTGAGTAAATTCGATTTGGTAAAGTCCTATATTTATACTAATCATGTGATCACTATTCAACATCTATATTAGCAATGGTCACAATTCTTAACAATATTTTAAAATCCAAAAACATAAAACCAAATAATTTGATATTTTATATAAACATTTAAGATAAAGAGACATTTAATTATATCAAGAGGTATTTCCATTGATGAATGTTTGGGTCGTTACAATTAATAAATAGAAATAGCATTAAAATATCATTAAATACATTTTTGTGTAAAATAATCCATTCATTTGGAAATAATATTTAACAACTAAAAAATACCAAAATGTTTCAAAAATAATTTCTACAAAAAATGATAATTGAATAATATAATGTAAAAATAAATTAATGAATTGAACATGACAGAGGAAAAATCCATTCATGAAGTAATTGAAAAAATAATCATTCATTTGAGAACATTTGAAAAAGGGAGTCAAATGTGGCTTATGGGGAAAGAACCAAGAAATTATCATTAAAAATATTTTTAAATAAGGTCAATGTAATTTTAAATATATTTTAGAAAAAACTATTTGCATAAACAAAATTTTAAATGCATTTTAGAAAACATGGATAAAGAATTTAAAGATAACCTATCTAAAAGGAAATACAATATTAGTATTACTTACAAATGACTTTCTTGGTGTTTATTTAACCAATAAGGGATGGAATGAAAATTAAACAAGTTAACCACATTTATAACTAGATGAGAATAAAAAAAATATTATTTGAGTATATAATTTCACATTATATCCTCCAAAATTAAATTGAACATAACATTTTCTAAATGAAATGATATTGCAACATAAATACTTCTCCACTTTTTTAACTCTTCAATGGTAAGCCTACTGAAAACATAACTTCAATGGTACTGCAAATGTATTTAACATAAGGAGTTTTTTTATATAATGTTTCAAATGGAAGTATATAAACCTGAAAAATGAATATATGTAATTATCATAAATATAAATGCCAATAACAGAGAATTTGTGACTAATAACCCATATAAGAATCATACCACATAATTTCAAAATTAATAAAATATTTAATTTTGTGTACAAAATGAAATTTTATATAAAAATGAAAATAGAACATAATATATAAAAAAATGACTTTAACACATAAGCAGTGAATGCCCTAAACATAATAAAAATATATAACCTAATGAAAATAAAATTTGTTATGAAATTATTTACCATTTTTTATCATTCATGTCAAATACCCATAGATGAAATAATTTAAATTGAAACATAAAATAAAAACATGTTTGATTTATTTATCATGTTATATGTAAACAAGTAATTATAATCACGACACAAAATATATGTATATTGTGAATATAGAATACAGCTCACCGTTGTAAAAGCGAGACATGAAAACCCCTTACCTCAAATATAGAACTTCCTTATATGTCCTCTAAATCACTTATTATAATGTTAGGAGAATTATTTGATTTATTTTGATGATTTTATTTTTCTAAAAAAGTAAAATTAAATCATTGCAGTTTTCTATTTATAATGGTACATTTAAATATTTAATTTTCTAAGTCTGCAACTGGTGTTTTGAGGATGTTCAGTTCATTATTTTAAACCAACTTTCGTGTGTATTATATGATCAAAATGATAATTAGTTTAAAATATCCAAAATAATAATAATGATATAATTATCATATTTATTAATGAATTATTATGTTGAAATAAATAGTTAAAAAAATTTATGAAAAATGAACCACATTACGCTCATGGATATTGTAGGTCATACTTACATATTAGTAATGATTCCATTTTTCAATTATCATTATATAGATAATGAATGAATTATATTATATTTATATAATGATAATAATATCTTAAATATGATTTTTTTCTTTAAATATTCTAATTTATATCATTTTCATATATTGTGGTGTATAAAATCACATTGTTTCTCGTAGGTGGTAGTCCACACATACATGAAATCTATTATCTTTTTTCAGTGTAAGATACAAATTGATATATTATATGTTCATAATGAAAAATATTTAAGGATAAGAATTATGATTTATGTATATAATATATATTTTTTATCATTTTCTTTAATACAATTTGTGTAAATCGTTTTTATAGAAATAATCACATCGCTTCACAAGGCGGTATTCCCCCATACACACAGACACTTGATGTTGTTGTATCCCACAATGAATAAGAGGTAGGAATTTATATATGATATAATAATTCCAAAATTTTAAACTTGTTACAGATATTATTTATATAATTTAAAAAAATCATTTAAATTATCTATGATAGGTGATGATAAAAAAATACATTTGTCAATGATTCTGTAGTCTATGGTACACACAAAAGATTTTTTCCAATACGATTTCAATTAATTAATTATGGATTTATGATATTCCAATAATATAGTGACATATTAGTATATAATAGATAAATATTTTCCTTTGGATCTTATTTTAAGAAAATTTATGGTGGTTGAAGAAGTAATAAAATTTGAACCCATAGTGAGTAATTTTTCCTCTTATCGAACAACCTATTTAGGATAATATCCAAATAGTTCATAGAATGTATTTATGTAAAAATAAGGCTTTTTTGGATGATGTAATGGAATTTGAGAATTTATTTGGATAGGTATTGACCCAAAAACTGGTTTTAAGTTGTGAGGACAAGAGGAGATGGGTGGCCATATATAAGGGTGGTGGGAGGAACACTTTAAAATTATGAATAGAAAAAAGTGTTCCCACATTTTTTACATAAAAGATGGAACCAAAATAGAGAATTATTGATAAATAGACATTTTAAAATCTAATAATTTCCATAATATAGTTTTTAGTATTTCAGTTCATGTTGACCCTTATCATTTTAGATTGACCCCTAGATAAATCCATTTTCACCTTTACTATACTAATTAATTTTTAATTTTATTATTATTAATTATGGTTAAAATTTAAATTAATAATATTAGATAATTTAAATTTATCGAAATTAGAAAATTGAATCCATTTAAACAAATTAAATTCACATAATCATTAAATTTTAATTTAAAATAAAACCTACCGGCATGATGAAAAATAGGTTTTTTAGGACCTGTATTTTTAAAGAAAAAAGAAGAGTTTTTCATAATGTTACTAATAATATTAATTAAATTCTTATCAATAATTATATATTGATAAATAATATATAAATTTAATTTCAATTATTCCTCATTAAGTATTTTTCTAATTAATGAAAGTGGATTATCATTATGCACTTATTTTATTTATGAAAAGTCCAATTTTTAAACTCAAAGAAAATCATATACTAAAATCCAATATGATGTTTATTCAAAAGAAATTAATTATATTAATGGGAACTAAATAATATTTATGTTATATTTATTCATATATTAAACATAATGAGTATTTTAAAATTATGAATTTATTGGAATAAAATCACATTTTCTAATCTGTAATTTTACTATTCATTAAAAAAATAAATACTCTCCAAAAGAAATCCTAATCATTCACACAATGTCAATTATGATATGAATATTTCGATAATTAAATTCATATTATCTCATGAAATTTATAAAATTTTCAGAAAACAAATTTTAATATTTCATCATGAAGAGTAATAAAAATCATTTCATAACAAAAGATATTTTTAAAGAATAAAATTAATAAACTAAAAATTGATTTATTATTTAATAAAAATTAGTAAATAATTAATACTAAATAGGATATATATATACACCATAAATATTTAATAATTTTAATACCCTTTATTTTAACTATGAGGTTATGAATGTTAAATACTTTGAGGGTCAGTTAAACTCGGTGTTGTGCATCTTATAAGATATCGAGCACAAAAATGTTGGGGTAATTTATACTACAATATATTTAAATGACTAAATTTATTAGAAAATAAATTTACTTTAATATCTTGGGGTGTTATATTCTCATATAAACTTGGTGTTTTAGTTGTATATTCCATTAGGGATTTTTTTCCTTTTTTAAAATAAAGGGGTTTTACATTCAACCCACCATTAAATTAAATCCTCTTAATTTGAACACTATCATATTAATAAAATGTTTTAATTTTTTTTTTCATTTTACCACATGTAAAATTATTTTAAAAAATATCCTTATGATAGGAGATAAATTGACGTATGCGGGTCCTAAAAAATTCTAGGTCACATAATAGGAGGACGTAGGTGGGAAGTTAAGATTTGGACATTCAAGAAATATGTAATTCCCAAATAATGATATACAATGATAGTTATCATTGATTATAATAAATATATTGATAAAGTTAAATTTAAGGACCTAAAAACCATAAATCTTTCATGAGATAATCTTCTTGTGGGATGGGACTTGAGGTTGTATAGTGGGTATCCGAGTGGTGGTGCTGGCCTGTGGGATGTGATTCCCAACAGAATTTCTAATGAGGAAAATTATTTCTTGGAAGGTATTCTAGATTAGCCTGAGATCCATACAGAAATGCCGAGCCTCTACCCGAACAACACCCCTGGGCCAGACTATTTCCATGTATCGTTCTATAGAACTTCGTGGGAAGTTTTCAAGAAGGATATCATTTCTGTTGCACAAGTCCTTTTTTGGGGAGGATCTCTCCCTTGTGTTGTTAGATCTACGACCCTAGTTCTTATCCCGAATGTTAAGGCTCATACATCCCTACTTCAGTATCGCCCAGTGAGCATATGTAATTTCACCAATAAGATTCTTATGAGTATCATCAACATGAGGCTCATCACGTGTCTCCCCCGATGGATATCCCTTGAACAACATGGTTTTGTGAGGGCGAGATCAATACAAGGGGCAATCTTCATAGCTTAGGAGATGATCATGTACCTGAGTAACAAGACCCATTGATCCAATATGGTCATGAAACTGGACAGGAGAAAGGCATACAATAGATTATAAGGGGGATTTATCAACAGGGTATTCTCATGCATGGGAGTATCCCCCAAGGCCTTGGACATTCTTTTCAGATGCTTCAGCTCCCCATTGATGGTTGTATCTTTAAAGGGGAAACCCCAAGTATTCTTCAAGGATACCCGAGGCTTACAGAAAGGTGATCCGATCTCCATGAGTATTTTCATTCTTATGCAGGACACTCTTAGTAGGCTTCTAAACAAAGGAATCTCTAATGGAAGTATTCATCCTTTCTAGAGGAAAAGAAACCTTCCTTAAATATCTCCCTTGATGTTTTTGGATGATATGATTATCTTCTCAAATGCAGGGAGGAGGTATATGGAGGGAATTATGAGGATTTTGGAGGAGTACTCCAACTAGAGTGGGAAGTTGAATAACCACGCCAAAATTAACTTATACATTTCCAAGAAATGCACGAAGATCTGGGATGATGACCTGTGTAGGAGGATGGACATGCAGGTGGGTTATCTTCCAATGGAGTATATATGATATCCAATTTCATCAGGACGAATGTGTGTGCGGGATTATGATAAGATGGCGGGTAAGATATCTAGCCAGGTTGTAATTTGGTAAAACCACTTTCCTTCTTTTGGGGGACAAATCTCCCTCATCAACAGTGTTCTGGCTTCCGTACCGGTGCATACTTTGTCTTTGACCACAAATAAATTTTATTTTATTTCAAAAAGAGAAACAAGAGTAGTATAACTCAAGGTGGCCTAAAGAAATAGAGGCCGAGAGCATCACTAATAACATGGGCCACCCCACAAGGGGGAACAGATCCAAGGGAGAAAAACTCCACAAGAGGGCACTCTGTGAAAGAAACAAGTGTCAAGAACTCAGCCGCCTGGTTGACCTCACGCCACGTATAGAGAACCTCCATGTCACCGGAGAGGAGAGCCATGCACTTACGGATCAGATAGGTGATATGCCAGGGGGAGGAGGAGGTGCCAGTGAGAGATCTCTACACAATACTGGAGTCCATTTCAACAGAGGATAGGGGATAGTTTCTAGATCGGCAAAGAGAGAGGCCGCTGATTAGTGCCGATGCCTCTGCCTTAAGGGAGTTCCCTGGTCCAAATAAGGTTCTGAAGGTGAAAATAACCGAGCCCACTGTGTCTTGGACCACACCGCCGCCACACATGGTACCAAAGCCAAAGGCTCTATCAATGTTGAGTTTCAGGACTGAATGGGGGGAATCCAGCGGACACATCATCCCCGCTGCCTAGGGCTGTTACGGTCTAGAGAAGCAGTCCTAGAGGAGAATCGGCAGAGAGAAGGAGCTGCATCATGGTGGGGGAGGAATCCAATCAGCTCTGAGGCGAGGCACTTGGCTCTTACCAGCAATGCCAGAGCAGATCATCTAGTCCCATGGCGCGCCTGGTTACGCGCCTTCCCAATGCACCATCAGCCCACCTGCAGAAGGGTTGCCCCGACCAAAACCTCGTGGCTATTATCCAGGCAGCCACTAAACCAGCTCAAGAAGAAAGCCTCTAGGGAAGCCATGGTTCTAGGGGCAGAGGGAACTCCCCAATCTCACTCTATATCCTCACGGCCCACTCACTTTAGAAGAAGAGGTGCAATGTGGATTCCTCGGAGGGAATCAAACAGTAAGCACATTTGTAGGAAAACTGGACCCCTTCCTTTTAATCGCCAATTCCTAAGGGAGAGCCTGATTTCTGATTCTCCAAATCAGGAAGGAGAATTTAATTGGGATGGCTTTGCACCATAAACGCCGCCACCAATGGTTTCTCATAGACAGGGCAGACGTACAATGATGATAGAATTTAGCCGAGAACTTTCCTATGGGGGAACTAGTGAAGATGCATCTATCCGGGGAGCCATCCAAGCAAATGCTTTCATAGAAGGCCTTTTTAGAGGGAGATAGAACCGTCTGGATGAAGGAAGGGTGAGAACTGGATTCCAAGAAGGAAATGTTTGGTGCAAGGCATCCAGGGAAGTCCAGCAGGCCGCCCCCCAATCACACTTCCAGAAGTTGAGATCTCCCCAACCTAAGACCCACTGAGAGTGACACAAAAGCATGGGGAGGTGAGTCTGAAGAGATCTCCAGAGGCTTGTAGGCGATTTACCATTCTCGCGGAGGCCATCGCCATACTTCCCTCGAATCAGTTGACTCCACAAAGAGTTTCCCTCAATAACCTCCCATGCGAGCCAGCCCTGGAGGAAATACATGGCCTGACCCACATCCCTAACCCCAATGCCTCCCAACTCCACTGGCCTGGAATGCTTATTCAACGAGGACCACCGACATCTCCCCTCCCCTTGGCTATCCCAAATAAAGCCATTCATGATATTCTCAATATGGATAATGGTAGACTTAGGGGCCTTGAGGGTGGAGAGAACATGCATAGGGATTGAAGAAAGGACACAATTTACGAGGGTGATCCTTCCTCCAAAGGATAGGAACCTGTTATTCCAGTTGAGAATGTGGTTGGTAATTCTGTCGACCAAACCCTCAAAAAACCAAGCCCGAATCCTGCCTAGGGAAATGGGAGCTTTGAGTTTCAGCATAGGGATGTTTTTACTCTGAATACCCAGGGTGGAGACAATGTTGTCCTTTCTCCTGGCCGGGCAAGAAGAGGGAAAGTAAACCCCGCTTTTATCCCTGTTCATCATTTGACCACTCCATAAAGCATATTTATCCATGATACTGATAAATCCCCTGATGGAGGTGCTTCCCCTATTGATGAAGAAGACCATGTCATCCACAAAGAGATGGTGAGACACTCCCAGGAAACAGGCCTCGCAGTGATAAGGAAGAATATGACCACTTTGGATAGATGAGGCCACAAACTTGCTCAGGACATCCTGCACTAGAATGAAGATGCTGGGAGAAAGAGGGTCGCCTTGCCTGAGTCCTCTAACTATCTTCAAGAAGCCGCATTTACACCCTATAAAGACCAGGTTGAGCCACGGTGAGCTGTAGCAGCGGAACAGTAGGTCAATAACCCATTCAGAAAACCCCATGATTCTCATGGCATGGATGATGAACCCCCACTCCAATTTGTCATAGGCCTTTTCCATATCAACCTTGATCGTGATGTTGGACCCTCGAACCTTATTGTTGATCTCCCCAATCATATCATGTGCAATATCCGTTGCCACCTGAATGGACCTCCCCTGTATGAAGGCATGTTGTTCCTTCGCAACCCAGCTGTGGATAAACTGGGAAAGTATTCTGTTGATGAGGTTCGCCAGCACCTTGTACGTGAAGTTTCACATTCTGATAGGCCAATATTGTGCTATGGTAGTGGGGTCACTAACCATGGGAATAAGAACCAGGGTAGTAGCAACATCAGCCCGTGGCAGCCCACCTCCATAGAAGAAGTCCCGAATGGCACTGACAAGCTCCTCCTTGATGATACCCCAAGAACTAACAAAGAAGGATCCCGGAAACCCATCAGGTCTAGGGGAAATTTCCTGATTCAAAGTGGTAACTGAGTCCCAGACCTCTTTCTCCTCCAGTGCTTGTCCGATGGCCTCATTGGTGTGAGTAGATACCACCCTTGGGATTGAGCTGAAGAGATCAGTCTGATCCTGGGGATACCCATTCTGCCATTGGGGATTATTGTTACCCAGGAAGGAGGTAAAATAAGATCCAACCATGCCACTAATGTCTTCCAAGTCTCTAGTAAAGGACCCATCGTCACACTGGATATTCAGAGTCTTTTTCCACTGCTTCTACCTAAAGCAAGAATGGAAATAAGCTGAGTTGCGGTCACCTTCCTTGAGCCAGGTGGCCCGAGAGCGTTCACGAAGGCATCTTTCCTGCTCCAGCAAACCCTCACTAAATTGTTGCTTCTTGTGACTTAGAGAGGCAAAAATTCCTTCATCCCAGTGGACTTCCAGGCTAGCCTCATCCTACTCGATCTCAGTCTTCAAGGCCTCCAGAACGGGCTACACAATAGGGAGGGAGTCCGACCAGCCTTTGAGAGCAGACTTTAGGCACCGAAGCTTATTATGGAGGTGGGTCCAGGGCCCCCCTCACAGGGTTCCACCCAAGAGGAACGAACCAGCTCAAGAAAGTCTGGGAGAGCTATCCAAATTTTGTTGAAGAAGAATCCTCACCCCCGGGGAGAAGCCGACCTAAGGTGGACAAGAAGGGGGGAATGATCAGACAGGGCGCGGGTCAAATGGATGACCTACGAGTTGGGTAAATCGAAAATATCACTAAGGTTCCCAAAGAAGCGGCCTAATCTGCACCATGTCCTATGGACTCCTCTATGATTGTTTCACCACATGCGGCTGTCGCCAGAAAAACCCAAATCAAGAAGCCCCTCCTGTGCCACAATGGAAGATAAAAGGGCCTTATCGCTCTGATGGAGGGAGCTCCCCCTTCTTTTCTGACAGGTCCAAGATGCAGTTAAAATCACCCCCAACCTGCCAGGATTTGTCCCCAGGATTGAAGGAACTAAGGTGCAACCATAACTGCTCACGGAGCTGCACCTCGCATTTAGCATAGGAAAAGGAGAAGAAGCAAATACACTGTCCCGAGTCCATCTTGACCGAGAGATGCTAGTCAGACCCGACCAACTTGTCGACCAGAATAGATTCTTTCCAAAAAATCCAGATATGGTGATTTTTTGGCTCACAATGCAAAGAGAACCGAATCCTTTCTCTTCTAGAACACTCTCCAATTCTGGAAGAGTTCGCCTTTAGCTCAAAGATAACCACAAGGGAGGCATTTCTCCTAAACACCTCATTGGAGAGAATGTCCATTTTGAAACGGGTTCCTAGTCCCCTAGCGTTCCAGATAATCAGTGATAGCATTAAAGAGTAAGGCTCCCGATCCTGACCCCAGGAGAAGGTCCGCGTTGGAGCTCCCTTGAAGATATGAGAAGGGATTTTGGCACTGAACAGGTACACATCCTGCCAGAGGGGGTACTGGAGGAAGGGGAGCGGGCTTCCAAGACAGGGGCAAAGAAGCAAGCAGGGGAGATGACCCGCTCGAGGCAGAGCGTCGGGAAGGAGGGCTGGGCAGGGGGGGATTGATGAGGACCAGACTTTGGCAGGGACCCAGAGGCGGGCCCAGGCAGGAGGCAGGGGTAGGGGGTGGGGGCGTGCGCTAGTGCACTGAAGCAATTGGGAAAGGATATAGGAAGGAAGGGGTGTTCAGAAGCACGAGTTTGGGGGAGGAACCAAGGAGGATCATTGAAGAGGACAACTTTCCCTTTGGCAAGACAACTAGCACTGCCCAGGAAGGCGGAGGGGGGAGAGAAAGCTGGAGGGGGGAGTCCCCGAGGGACATAGGGAACTATATCCCGGCATGGAAGAGGGGGGCTGATGGGGACTGGCTGAGGGTTAGGGAGAGCGGGAGGGTTGGAGGGAGATGGGAGAGGGGAAGTGGAAATTAAGGGTGGGGGAGGAGGGAGTGGGGCTGGGAGCCTGGGGGCCACCGGAGAAGGCAAACCAAGAGAAGGGGAAAGATTAGAGGGAAGGGGGGAAGGGTTCATGCAAAGGTCTGAGGGGGGCGCAACCCACTGCACTGAGGCAACACGCCTGCCAGAAGGCTGGGTGCTGGACGCTGCATGAGAGGACCGCCTGGAAGCCGATGATCTCCTGCACTCATAAACCGTATGGCCAACCAAGTGACATGCAGAGTAGAATCGGGGCACCACCGAGAACACAATATCATTTCTCCAATCCAAGAGCTCCCCAACACTAAGATGGATCTTGGATGGCGGGGGAGAAGAGATGTCCATCACCACAAAAATTAGAGCAACTACCGAACTCTGGAGGGAGAGGGTTCGATCATTCGCACAGAGAAACTCCCCGATGCAGTTTCCAATCAATTCCAGACACTTTGCGCACATGAAGGGAAAGGGAAGGCCAGGTAAGGATATCCAGACCGCAGCGACTGGCGACACCTGATCCCGGTGGACATCCATTGACTAACGGGACAGAAAGAACCTCCAGCGACCAAAGGATCGGGGGCATCTGGCCCAAGCGTGGACGAAGTACTCTTGGGATTCCAGGACAATGAAGAACGACCTGCGGTTGAGGGAAAAAACCCTAGACGAACGCATGAGAGCCCAGCCGTGAAGAATCCTTGGAATACTCCAATCGGGGGCTTGACAGCCCCGAAGCGAGCCACCGGGGACTAGCTCAGCTGCAGCGAGGCCTCCTTGAAGTCTGACTCCGATACACGCACCAGCGGAACTCCCTGCGGACCCCCAGAATCCCCAGGAGGAAGCCGAGGGGAGGGAGGCACTGAAGGGCCTAAGGGTTGGGAGGCCTCCAGACCTATCGAGGGAACGATGCATTGCATGCATGGAAATATAGCTTAGGAGATCATGGGAAATTAGACCCTCTAGGGGAAGATCATGCACCAAAATGATAGCCATATTACAGCAAATGGAAGCATACATGGAATTACCTTTTAGAAGATAATTTTTCAAATGATTTTAAACCTTCAGCAACATTCCCGCTGGATAGTGGGAGATGGAAGTATCACTTTCTGGAGCAGTAACTGGGCAGGCTCCGCTCTTGGATTCATGGAGTGTCTGGCCCCCTCGATTACCTTCAAGGAGGCGGGTATGTATCCAGATTTCATTAAAGCTATACTGGACAATGAACAGAAAGAAATTTTTCATTCTATATCCATCTTCTTAGAGCCAGACAAGTGCGTGTTTACTCCTTCCCATTCAAGAAAGTTCACAAAAAAGGTCTTTCCTAGGATTTCAATTCCCCAGGCTCAGTAGGACAACTGGTTTGAGAGATCGTGGTGGAAAAACATACCATCCAAATACATCTTTCTTGTCTGGAGAGTTAGGAAATCAGTGATCCATTCAGATGAGAGCATCAGGAATATGGGTATCAGTCTCGCCTCCGGGTGCCAGTGTTGTAGCAACACAAGGGAGGAGACCACAGATAATATATTTATTGAATGAGAATGGGCTATGTTCATCTCACAGTATTTTGGTGTTTCTACAGCAGTACCCTCAAATGATCCTGATGGGCCAGCGACCCTTGAGATCTAGTTCCATGAGACTCCGAAAAAAGGACATGAGCGGCTGGTGCGTGCGGTGGTTTTTAGTGCTGGATGTTGGTGTCTTTGGCAGGCACAGAACAAAGCAAGATAGGAGGGGAGAAACTCATCAAAGAGGTCCATCATCATTCTCTCTAAATGCCTGCTCATGGATATGATCACCCTTATTAAGGGATAGTGGGAAGCTTACTGCCTTCATATATTGCAGGCTTGCCCCGATCAGGTTATCCCCATGGAAGGTACGTAAGGGCAGTGGGTAATATGGAATCCACCAACAGAAGATTTAAAGATTAATACTGATGGCTCCAGCAACTTAGGTATCATGCGAGGAAGAGGAGTGGTTCGTAATTCAGAAGGGGGTGTTCTTCTTGCATTCACACCTCATTTTGGTAATAGATGGGCACTTCTAGAGGAGGCCACAACACTCCTCAATGGGATCAACCTGTGTAATCAGGAAAATATGGACATATCCAATGTGGAAACCGACTCGAAGATCATTCATGACCCCCTGCAAGACAAAAGATCAATTCCCTGGTCAATCGCGTACACCATTAAGAGATGTAAGGAACTCTTGAAGAGCAGCATTCAAGTTACACATACTTGGAGAGAAGGGAATAAAGTTGCGGATTATATGGCCTCCCGTGACAACCATGGCTCCGATGTAACCTCCCTCATCAATTACACCTAGTTTAAGCCTGAGTGGATAAATTTAAATCGCGGTGACGCCCTAGGTCTCCATTATTTTAGACCCCCCTATGCTTAATGATGCATGCCCTTTATCTTTCGAGCTCTTGTATTTTCTCCCAAATAAATTTATTATAATTATGATGATTAGCAATGGTTTGATGGGTTAAAATACAATCTGTTAATCAGAAATGATAGTAATATGATTTTTTTTGATGATCCTTTATAAAGTGTTGAGGAATTTAATTAATATCTAGACTATTAGAATAAGATAACACACTTGATGACAACAATTTCATACATTTATCAATTTCCACCAAAGTCACATATTTTTTAAAAAACATATAGTATTTAATATGATCTTTTCATAACTATTTTACTAAATTTTACTATATAAGTACCACAAAACCATAGAAAGTATAAAAATAAATTCCATATTTTTTAGACATTAATAAAAATAAAAATAAATAACAAATGTTAATATAATTATGAAAATGGATAAACCATCATATGATGAAATATTTCATTAATCATTAAAATTCAATAGTATTTCCCAGCATTAAAACTAAATCATTCCTATATTACCTCAACAATGAATCAGGTTTTAACCTCAAATTTAACCTCATTCGATTATGATTTGAAGTTAAAAAATTGTGATCTCTTTTATATTATAACATTAATCACTAAGTTGGAAAATCAATTTTTAATGATGTGGTTATATATATGTTAAACATTTTTTCCCATAAATAGAACAATATCAAAGATCATATTAACATTATAGATTATCATTACCTTGAATATTATTTTGATATAGTGTAAGTGCATAATGCAATTTAAACAAAATAATTACAAATTCCTCAACCTAATAAAATGTCCATTAATGTTTCGTTAATCACTTTAACATCACATCACATAAAACATCAAAAGGGATGTGAAAGACATTAATCTTATGATCGACCCTAATATTATATACCAATGTTGATATCCATTACCTTAAAATAAACTAGCATGAAGATATTATAATTTACGATATTATCTAAACCATTCCTATCATACCAACTATAGTATCCCAAAGCCCACTCTCATGGATCTAGTGTTGAAATTATAGACATTTCATTTATGGATTTTATACCAATGACTATGACTGAATTCTTTACATCCAAAACATATAATATAAAATGTAAATATTACATAACATACATTATAAATGACCTTTTAGGATTAAGGTTCTACATTATTTGTAGAAAATCTTACATAAACATTACCCAATAATAGAAAAGATTATATTTCCCAATATACCATTATTTTCATAATCCAGAGTAGTTTATCACAACAATCCATATAAACCCTTATAGAACTAAATAATTCATCATCATAATTGATAACCTTTGTAAAAGGAACCATTATAAGTGTGATATTTTATTCTTAACAAGGGTAAACATGAGCATTAATAATTGAATCACATCTGTGAGCATAACATATGAATAAAGATATGTTGAAATAATTAAAGTGGATGAGTAAAAAATATATTATTAATACCCATAAATACATGTATCATTAAACAATAAAAAATAGAATATTCATTTTACAATGGAAATATTCCTTAAAATAAATAACGATGAGTCATGTTATATCAATCCCGATCAAAGGGATACATATAAACCCCTAAAAACACTAGGTAAAATGTATTGATATATTGGGAAAATTTTATCATATAACTCATAAAAATGTAAGAGGAAATGTGTATGTGTTTCATATCTAGAGTACCCAATTAATTTTAGGGATATAATAAACCCACTCATCTTTGGTTAATAACATAACTACACATCCTTGGTTAATAATATAACTACCTCTCCATGGATTATAAAGGAACCACCCATTACTGGTTTTAAATGGAAACACCCATACTTGGTTTATAATATAACTACCCACGATTATAAAAAAGTTTCATGTATCATATCTTGAGTAATGTAAAGTGTATATATTTTAATATAAACTCATTTAATCGACCATCATTATTTTAAAAATATTATTACCCCATATAAAATATGGGTTCCATAATAATCTCATTGAAAAATTAGTAACCATTGGAGAATAAATGGTTCCACGAAAATATCTTTGAAACATGATTAAACTATAAAAATCAAATAGTTTCAATAACAATATCTTTGAAATAGGATTAACCCTAGGAACAGAAACTAGTTCCATAATAATCTCGTTTAATGAGGATTAACTTGTGGAAATAAATTGGGATCCATTTCAATATCATAATCTATATTGAGAATGAATATTGATGGTATCAATACAAAAATATTTAGTATATTATAAGTAAAATCATGGGTTATTATCATTAATGAATGTAAATACCCTAAAAATATCATAAAATAATTTTTTTAAAAATAACATTTTAATTTTGATAATCACTCTTAAAAACTATAAATTTTAATATTATTCTGAAAATCCTTCTCTCTGTAAAAAAGTTTGTAAAATATAAATGATTTTTCATGAAATGTTACATGAATGATGGTATTAAAATTCATTCTTGTTATACATGTTTATAATTGAACTTCTATTCAATAAATTTGAAAGGGGGAATCAAAAGTTACTCATTTATAGGACATTAAAAAATTTACTCTCAAAATGATTTAAATTACGTTCAAAGTCCATGTTAAATACCTCTTAGAAATTATTTATGTCTAGAAAGAAATTATTGAAAACATTTTAGAAAACATAGATTTTGATTAAATTATTCTTGATCAAAAAGAAAATACAAAATCAATATTACTTATAAATGACATTTTATTGATGTTTTTACGATAAATAATTTAGTAATTGGAAATTAATATTGTAAAACATATTAACAACCATAGGAGAATATGATATATGTGTTTCATGAAAATAATATCTCATTATTTCCCCCCAATAAAACAAGAACATTGGATGTCTCAAATGAAAGGATATTGTAATATAAATCCATAGGAACATTAGTAAATCATTGTCCTCCTGAAATAATAACATCAAATTACACCCTTCATATCATTAAAAGTATTTTTTTATAGAGAAAAAATCTCAATTTAATGTATATACACAACACAAATTAATATGGGAAAATAAGAAAAATGTATATATAAATGTAATATAATTTTAGATTAATATTCCATTTAAAATCATACCATGGAATTTGAGAATAAATAAATGAATAGATCCTATGTATAAAATGTAAATAAAAATAATATAACTGAAAAAAAAACAAAATATAATAAAAACAATTTCATCAAAATATCATATAAAATAAAATAATGAAAATGTAATATTTCTAAATGAGAAGAAATTGAGTTATGAAACACTTTACCATAAGGTGTGGTTTATGTCAAATCCTTATGGATGAAATAGTACAATTTAAAAAATAAAATACCATGATTAATGATTTATTAATGATAATACATTTAAAAGTGTAATAATATACACCATATGTAAGAACCCGGATCTCTTTTCAGGTATGTTTTTCCTTTTTTCTGGAGTTTTTGAGAAAAATGAATTTTCTGGAAATTTCATAAGTACGCGCCGTGTACATTCTGTGTACACGCCGTGTACCCTTTCCCCGGCTCGAAGCCGTGTGCTGGCCGTGTCTGGGCCACACACACGGTGTGTAAGGCTGAGGTGGAGGCCGGTTATTTCGGAGTATGGAAAAAATTAGAAGTACACACCGTGTACTCTAAAATTACACGCCGTGTACTTTTTTTTTCATGAAACGGACCGGGGTCGCGTCTAACCCCCATATTCACCTTCTTCTCCAGTTTTCGGCCGTCCGAAGCGACCCGTACGGCCGGATCTTCGACGGACGACCACCTCGCCGTCCGTTCTCCGATTCGAGCACGGTCAGTTGCGTTGGAAGCGCAACAGTGTTCTTCCTTATGCTTTAGCCTTGTTTCCTAATTCCTCCTCATTTCCAAGTTATCGTAGGATGAGACTTTTGTGCGTTTTATCAGATCTACGTCACTCCAAGGGGAATCTGTTGTCAAGGTTCATGTATATCGATCTCCTAGGATCGAGGTAGGTGGTTTGTGCCTTTCTGTTGAAAGTTAATGAATATTATGTGCAAATTATACCAATACCCGTGAATGGGGTATTGTGTGTTGTCTGTTTTGCCTTTGTTGCTTGACTGCTTTTCTTGATTGCTTTAGTAGAGGTTATTGCTTGTGATTAGAGTATTTTGTTTGTGCTCAGATTGCTTTTCCATTCTTATTCTTCCTGTTTGGCGTTTTGCCAGTTGCCATGCCTAGTCGTAGGATAGTGGAACTGTTGTTTTTTTATTTCTGTTGAGCCTTAGTTGCTATCCAAGTAGTTCTTGAGGTTTACTTGGACGATGTTCACGTGCTGAGAATGTTTAGATATACTCAGGACTGTGGGAACCTAGAGTCGTAGACCAAAGGGAGAATTGACGGAAGGGCTTCTCCAGAGTGTCTTTTAATTACGATACGCGGGCTATAGGGGGAATTGACGTTGAGTGATTCCCCAGAGAGCCATTAGCACGACGCGGGCCATAGGGGGAATTGACGTTGAGTGCTTCCCCAGAGAGCCTTTAGCATGATACGAGACTACATGGGGAATTGACGATGAGTGCTTCCCCAGAGAGTCTGCTTAATTACGTGACTGAACCAGAGGGGTGAGACTGTGTGTGCCTCCCAGAGGGTTGCTAGTACTTATAAGTTGAACCATAGGGGTTAGGCTGTGAGAGCTACCCAGAGGGTTACCTGTTTACTTTTGTTGCTGGCTGCTTACTTGTGTGCCTTACTTGTTTGAGCTGTGGATTGTAGCTTTTGTGCTTTTCTGTTTACTGCTTCTTGTTTTAGTACTACCATGTATTCATTGACTATTAGGCACAGATCTTTGGGTGGTTGCCTACTGGGATTGTATCTCACACCCTGTTTGGGCCATGCTTTTGGGCCCAAGAAGACTATGTTGCTGCAAGTATAGATAAGGGCAAGCACCCTTCTACTTCAGGATCTTGATTGCACCGGGAGCTGGGGAGCATGGGACCGAGCCGTGGCTCGCGATGCTGAGGAGCTTACTTTGATTTCTTTTTCACTTGGTTTCAGTTGTATTTCAGTATGTTGTTGTGTTTGCTGTTTTCCTTAGATACTTGTACCTGCTGCATCTTTGTCATCATAGCTATATATTTACATTGCTTCCGCTGTTGGTTTCTGTTGGTATGCATGTTGTTTACTGCTTACGATGTTGTTGTTGTTTTCTTACCTTGTATACCTTACTGAATGAGGGCATAGTTTCCCCACCGACTCACCAAGGCCCTCGCTGCTAGTTGGCAGCCTTTGGCATTCGGGGAAACGCGCTTGAGGTCATGTGGCGAACCAGGTATGGGGCACCAGTGGAGGGGCTCCGGACTCGGGACGTTACAAAGTGGTATCAGAGGAGTTATTTTCTCTTGCTTTACTGTTTGGAGACCTTATCCAGGGATAGGACGGATTCGGTACTTGATATTAAGCTGTGCTCGGGAGTAGCTAACCCGTGTACAGGGAAAGGCCATACTACCTCGTTAATTGCAGTGTGCTGGTTTTGAGTTTTATGGTTGATATGTTTTCACCTAGAGTGATTCACATGACTTGTGCGGTTATTGTTTTGATATTTCGGTTCTATTTCTGTCGCAACCCGATGAGATGAGGGTATGCCATCTCATGCATCATATAGGAACTTGTAGAAATCACATGTCATGCATTCTTGCCATTCCATCTAGGGTGCATTAGCGATTGTATGCTGTTGTGATAGGCTTTGTGTAGATTATGCATGCTATTGTGATAGATGCTTGATAGATTCTCTGCTGTTGTATTAGAAAACTGTTTGTTTTGTTATTTGCTTAAAGTGAATGCTGAGGTTCGGTTCTTGAGGTGTTGTGGGCCTCACGGATCAGAATTTGGCACCTTTTCCCTTGTTTTTAGTGTTTCTGGAATTCTGCGCAGTTTCTGAGCTACTGCCCAGAAAAACCCAGAATACATGGCGTGTAGTTTTTGGATACACGCCGTGTAGTTTTCAGGCTGTGTCACTGACCGTGTAAGCAGAACACGGTGTCGTGGGAGTAACTTCAGGAACACGCCGTGTACCATTGGTACACGCCGTGTGAGTTCAGAGCCGTGTACCCGGTCGTGTCTGTAACGCCCCGACCCCAGCTACCCAGAGTCGGTGCATTACTTCGTAACATTGGCATGATCACAAGAGAGATCAAATCTCGAAAGACCGATTGGTTTAGTAGCCTTGGAAACACTAGATACATTCATAAGTTTTACATTACATCATAAAATGAAAAACTACTACAACAACATAATCTCCATAGTCCACACTTCTATCCTCTTCGGACTATCCCTACAGGTCATTCATAAAATACTTCTTCACATCCTGGAAAATATTAAAACATTGAAAGGGGTGAGCTCGGATGCTCAGTAAGGTTAACAATATAGCGGAAGATTTCATAAATAAAAATTAACATTTAAGGCAATGTATAACTAAAACAAAAGCCTTTTAAACTTGAACTTCAACATAATATGGCAAAAGTAAAATGAGATAATGCCATTCACTTATTCACATGGATATTCTACTGGTCGAATAATCACATGCAAAATCACTAACCACTTTCATAATGTTGGAATGCATAATGCCAGACTATCATAACCACATAGCCAAGGCCTCGTGCCAAGACTACAAATAAGATTTTGTCAAGGCCTTGTGCCAAGACACTAGTTTGTCTCATGAGAACTACCGATGCATCGAGGAGCTATAGCGGGCTCCACCCGTCACATATTAAGTCCAATGCATTCCCATATGAAAAGGTTTAAACATAACATAAACATTCGTATTAAAACTAGCATACGAAATGTCAATATTTTACCATAAACTATGAATGGTATAAAAATAGCACATCCACAGTCAAACATATCACAAAACCTTCAATACAATATAGAAGTTTTGTATCATAATAAATCAACTTTAAATAAGCGTAAAATCCATCAAAGGATGTTGACATAGATGAAATCAAAACACTTTTTAGAGAAATATCTCTTTCTATTTTTGAAATCATTTAAGAGCCATATAAAATAAAACATTTTCTTGAAAATATTCTTATAAGCTTGTAAGGAAATCTTTGAAGATTTTATAACGGCGGAAATAACCGCACCTGTCGTATAAAAAAACATTCTTACCTTAATTCTGTCGAAAAGGTTAAAAAGGACTTTGTTTTGACAACGATGGAAAGATTCCTCTTATAAAAAGTCAAAAAAGGGTATAAATGACTTTAACCCATATTCTTGTAAATAATAAAAATGTTTTGAAATACATTTTTAAGAAACATGGATGTGGATGATAAAGAGATCCCAGTAGATTATTACGTATAAACAACCTCGGATAATGAAGAGATTGTGAAATAACCCTTACCTTGTACTTTTCCTTGGTTGGGGTAGGTTAACCTCCTGTATAATGGTGAAATAATTGTTATTAAATTATACAAGAATCATATACATTCATATGATATCATATATGATCTTTTAACATTGCTTTGTTAACAATATCTTGGATTTATCGTTGTTTCGGGTGTTAACTTACTCGTTTTCTTTTACATGTTTTGTTAAGTAAGTCGTGTTTTTCATGGATAGGTTGTATATTATTCATATCCAGAATGATATCATGTCCTTAAACATTATTTTTAAATCATCAAATGATAATTATACTTGAATGGATACGACGGAGAATGAATCTCATCGCGTTCGTGGAGACGGTAGTCCGTACGTACGCACGAGCGACAATATCATTATTTTGATATTAAAATAATATATAATTGGATATTATATCATATATACAGAATCATTATCATGTTATATTTATTATTTACATGAATTACATATCATTATTATACCCATCTAAATAATAATATATTGAATAACAATTACACCACGACGTGGAGACGGTAAGCCGTACGTACGCACGTATGGTGACATGTCATTCAAATGATGGGTAGAATACTGAATATGGTTGTTCCATATTTATAATAACATCACAGTATATAGAAGATACTGGAGTTATAATTTTAGAATTGAAATAATAAACAAAGAGGGAGTGGAAGAAGAAAGAAACTTGAAAGAGGGTGATGAAAATGTTACCTCTTCTTCGGGTTCTTCCTTTTGATTTGATCAAAAGGACTCCTTAGGATGGCTTTCTGACTAAAGTAAAGCTTCTAGGATGAAGGGAGAGAAGTTGGGAGAGTATTTGGGCAGAGGTTGGCCGAACCAAAAGGCTTGAAAGTGTGAATAAGTTGGTAGAGGTGGGGGCCTTTTATAAGAGGAGAGGAGGGGCTCTTTTGGAAAGATTGAAATGTTACATTATTACACAATGCTTTTCGGATTCTAAAGGTCCCACACTTATATAATTCGTGGATAAGGTGATAAGGGTTCTAAATATCCTCATCCAATAGTCTTTGGAAAAGTGTAAGCCTTGGATCTTGCATTATCTTCTCATTTTATTTAAATCATTAAATAATGAGGTCATCGCTGCATCATAATGATGTCATAAATAATTTAATTTATTTAATGTTTAAAAATTATAAAAAAATACTATGATGTAGGAAATCGTTTTAGCTTTATAATGAATATTTATAGTCAAAATTTGGACTTGTGTAACCCCACTTAAAAACTGTTTTAGTAAAACAACTCATGTTTGTATCAATTTAATTTTAACATTAAATAAATATATATTAATGTCATTTTCCAACTAAAGTGGCTCCATGGGGTCCCCAAGTTGACCCATGGGTTGTCTTGGTCGGCCATGAATCATCCAATAGGAGTAGGACAAGTGTCATGCTCATCTCATATTATTAAAACATTATTTGTACCTTAAACTACACTAATTACCTCTAATCGCGATTAAGAACTTAAAAGTTACTATTCACCAAAAATTTATTTTAATCTCATTGAACCACATTTTACTTCTTAATGACAACCATGTATGTCGGATTTTTGAAAATCAAATCACAAAAGTGGTAATATTTCGTTGTAACGAAAAATCAGTTTTTAACAACCACTTAGTGGTTTCACTATTCATCAAAAATTGAAGTTTTTCAGAATAAGGCCAAAATTTCACCCTAAGCTATAATTGATATTCCGAATTAAAAAATGATGTATATTTTAAAAAATTCCAAATATATAAGTTGCATTAATTAATTTTATAATTAATTCCCGCTGTTACAACAAATAGCGTGTTTTTAAGAAACAATTTATATCAAAAGATTGGCAATTGTTTATGTCCAATTTCAATGTTAAATTAATTCTAATGACCACCATTGGATAAAATGGTAAAAATATATTCTAATTATACTTTAAAACCACTAAAAAGTATAATTTATCACTATAAATTATTTTTATTAAAAAAGTTGTTTTTAAGTATTTTTCACTATTCATAAAAAATTAGAAGTTCTCAGAAAGTTACAAAAAATTCAACTTAGGATAATTTCGATATTACGAATACAAAAATGAATACCATTTTGAAATATAAAATTTCTATAATTTTAAAAAGTGGTTATTACTATTCATAATGGCTACTTTGATTAGTCGCGGTGTTTTAGAACTCGAAGTTGCGTACAATGCAAGCTATTGCATTATTGAATGAGAAGCGTATCGTGGAAGCTCGGGGTGTTACATTCTCCCCTACTTCAATAAATTGCGTCCTCAAAATTTGAAAAATTTTTTCTTTGAAAATAAAAGGTTGAAAAGAGAAAATACCTTTGTGGAAAACCCACATCGGAAATAAGGTTAATAAAATTTAGCCTTAATAAGAGGGAAATGGAAATAAGAAAGTCACAACCAAATTATGATCTCGATAAGGAGAAAATTGGTGGCAATTAGAGACATATAATTGGAGGGAAAACGTAAATATTTTTAGGGAGTGATTGAGGTCATCAATCACAATCAACTGTCAAATTGAGGACCTCAAATCCTTCAATCTATATTGATTTAAAATATCATCAGTTCAACAAGACATAAGGTATTAGGATAACACATTTTTTTGTTTTAATATCCCTTTACTAAAGGTTAAGAATTAATTCATTCATTGAATAAGAGATAGGTATATATATTTATGCTTGACAATTAGAGTTTCAACCTTCAACTCATCTTTCACTCAAAAGATAATAGAACTCAAAAATATTATACTTATCCTAATTGTATAAGGTTCCAAATGTTAACACATACCATTTAGATTAGTAAAATAATTTTGTAATAACCAGGGACTTCCTATAGGCTAGTGGTAGGAAATAAAGGCCTGTCGCACCATGATTGTGGGTTCGATTCCTGCAGCTTTGTCCGACGCGACGGGTTATGCCCCACCCTACAGGTTGTCCTTTTCCTAAAACTATAGTATCATAATATTCCAAAAATAATCTTTATAAATTTTTTAACCTTAAACAATACTATCCAAAGATCAACTTAATCCACTCCAACCTTTATAATTATCCAATATACCTCTGTCCAGACTTTCTCTAAGAGGTCTCTTAATTCCAAAATCAATTTATCAGATTCCCCAAACAAAGTAAAGTTTCTCTTATTGTCACATACTAAAAATATAATTACCTTCATCATATTAAAACCTTACTAAAATCAAAAAGTACTGCAGTACAATCCTTATATATATATATCACATTATTCTAATAACCAGAATATAATCCATGAGTCCAAAAGCACCATTACATTAGTTATTCTGCTTCAACTGTAGTAACAGCATAAGATTGTCCTTGATCCCTTGGACTTTTCTGAGGTAAGTTTCCCTGACGCTTAGGACATTCATTTGCATAATGACCCATTTCTCTACAATTGTAGCATTCAACTTTGATAGCCTCTTTCTTTCCCTTGCAATCACGAGCCTGGTGACCCTTTTCTCCACATTTATAAAAAACTCCCATTCCTTTTAGGCAAGTACCAGGGCGATTCTTCCCACAATTATCACATAATGGAAAATCCTTCTTTCCCTTTTTCCCTTTATCTGTCTCTTGTTCCACCGTTCTCTTCTTCTCTTGCTTTACTTTGTTGTCATAAGACTTAGAGAATTTCTTTTCTGTCTTGATAGCACACGAGACAATATCTTCGTATGATGAGAAGGATTCTGATACTAAAGCTCGACGGAGAAATGGTTTTAAACCATCAATGAAACGATCAATCTTACTCCTTGGGATACGTATATAATCTGTAGCATGCCTCGCTAACCTTGTAAAGTTGGCCTCATACTTTGCGACATTCTCATCCTCCTTTTGTCTCAGACTCAAAAATTGCCTTTCCATATCTGCTCGATGGTCACGAGGAAAGTATTTTTCTAAGAAAAGCTCTTTGAACTCCCTCCATTCCATATTCGATACTTCATCATCTTCCTTTGTGTTTTGAATCAGCGACCACCACTGATCGGCATCTCCAGTGAGGCGGTAAACTGCCATGACAACCTTCTCCCTTTCACTACTCCCCAAGGCATGGAATATTTTCTCTAAGGAATTTATCCATTGCTCAGCTACTATAGGATTTTTACTCCCATTGAAGGTTGGTGGTTGTTGCCTCATGAAACGGTCTAGCATTGATCCTCCACGTTGCGGATCAGGGTGCTCCATACGAGTATGGTTATTATTCATAACTTGAGTGAGTTTTCCCAGTATGGTAATAAGTTGATCAGCACCAGTCGTATCTCCAGATCCACAATAATTATCTTGAGCAGGAGGGCAATCCCTACATGGAGTGCGTGCATTGATACGGTTTCCATTTCTTCCACTAGGCACCATTTCGAAACAATGGCATAAACTAGATTAGTTTATGAATCAAAATACATAATTCCATACTTGTAAAACACTTTACATAAATTGAACTATTTATGGATATAATCCATAATCATAAAAATGTTTTCTTTGAGGAAGTATATACTCATTAACCCTTCATAATGATTTGTAAAGAAAATGAGAATTATCCAAAGCATATCCCCCGGGAGTGTCGTAACCAAGAGTGCAGCAAGGCCCGTTGTCGTGCACCAGTTCCCGTTCGAGTCTAGCTCAAAATGGTGTTTCCGGGTTTTACCCCTAGGTACATCTGTGCCAGAGCCGCCTCTACCTGCTCGTATCCAGACAGGGATGTATTGCTCGGAAAACTCACAACATCTCTACAATACCAAAATTCTAGGAAGTTCTTCTATACAAATCCTCAAAGTCTATCTTCGGGATATGTGCTCTAATCAGAGTTTATCTAAATCTAGCTTCCAAGGTTAGTACTAAACTGCCTCTGATACCAACTGTAACGCCCCGACCCCAGCTACCCAGAGTCGGTGCATTACTTCGTAACATTGGCATGATCACAAGAGAGATCAAATCTCGAAAGACCGATTGGTTTAGTAGCCTTGGAAACACTAGATACATTCATAAGTTTTACATTACATCATAAAATGAAAAACTACTACAACAACATAATCTCCATAGTCCACACTTCTATCCTCTTCGGACTATCCCTGCAGGTCATTCATAAAATACTTCTTCACATCCTGGAAAATATTAAAACATTGAAAGGGGTGAGCTCGGATGCTCAGTAAGGTTAACAATATAGCGGAAGCTTTCATAAATAAACATTAATATTTAAGGCAATGTATAACTAAAACAAAAGCCTTTTAAACTTGAACTTCAACATAATATGGCAAAAGTAAAATGAGATAATGCCATTCACTTCTTCACATGGATATTCTACTGGTCGAATAATCACATGCAAAATCACTAACCACTTTCATAATGTTGGAATGCATAATGCCAGACTATCATAACCACATAGCCAAGGCCTCGTGCCAAGACTACAAATAAGATTTTGTCAAGGCCTTGTGCCAAGACACTAGTTTGTCTCATGAGACCTACCGATGCATCGAGGAGCTATAGCGGGCTCCACCCGTCACATATTAAGTCCAATGCATTCCCATATGAAAAGGTTTAAACATAACATAAACATTCGTATTAAAAGTAGCATACGAAATGTCAATATTTTACCATAAACTATGAATGGTATAAAAATAGCACATCCACAGTCAAACATATAACAAAACCTTCAATATAATATAGAAGTTTTGTATCATAATAAATCAACTTTAAATAAGTGTAAAATCCATCAAAGCATGTTGACATAGATGAAATCAAAACACTTTTTAGAGAAATATCTCTTTCTATTTTTGAAATCATTTAAGAGCCATATAAAATAAAACATTTTCTTGAAAATATTCTTATAAGCTTGTAAGGAAAGCTTTGAAGATTTTATAACGGCGGAAATAACCGCACCTGCCTTATAAAAAAACATTCTTACCTTAATTCTGTCGAAAAGGTTAAAAAGGACTTTGTTTTGAAAACGACGGAAAGATTCCTCTTATAAAAAGTCAAAAAAGGGTATAAATGACTTTAACCCATATTCTTGTAAATAATAAAAATGTTTTGAAATACATTTTGAAGAAACATGGATGTGGATGATAAAGAGATCCCAGTAGATTATTACGTATAAACAACCTCGGATAATGAAGAGATTGTGAAATAACCCTTACCTTGTACTTTTCCTTGGTTGGGGTAGGTTAACCTCCTGTATAATGGTGAAATAATTGTTATTAAATTATACAAGAATCATATACATTCATATGATATCATATATGATCTTTTAACATTTCTTTGTTAACAATATCTTGGATTTATCGTTGTTTCGGGTGTTAACTTACTCGTTTTCTTTTATATGTTTTGTTACGTAAGTCGTGTTTTTCATGGATAGGTTGTATATTATTCATATCCAGAATGATATCATGTCCTTAAACATTATTTTTAAATCATCAAATGATAATTATACTTGAATGGATACGACGAAGAATGAATCTCATCGCGTTCGTGGAGACGGTAGTCCGTACGTACGCACGAGCGACAATATCATTATTTTGATATTAAAATAATATATAATTGGATAGTATATCATATATAAAGAATCATTATCATGTTATATTTATTATTTACATGAATTACATATCATTATTATACCCATATAAATAATAATATATTGAATAACAATTACACCACGACGTGGAGACGGTAAGCCGTACGTACGCACGTATGGTGACATGTCATTCAAATGATGGGTAGAATACTGAATATGGTTGTTCCATATTTATAATAACATCACAGTATATAGAAGATACTGGAGTTATAATTTTATAATTGAAATAATAAACAAAGAGGGAGTGGAAGAAGAAAGAAACTTGAAAGAGGGTGATGAAAATGTTACCTCTTCTTCGGGTTCTTCCTTTTGATTTGATCAAAAGGACTCCTTAGGATGGCTTTCTGATTAAATTAAAGCTTCTAGGATGAAGAGAGAGAAGTTGGGAGAGTATTTGGGCAGAGGTTGGCCGAACCAAAAGGCTTAAAAGTGTGAATAAGGTGGTAGAGGTGGGGGCCTTTTATAAGAGGAGAGGAGGGGCTCTTTTGGAAAGATTGAAATGTTACATTATTACACAATGCTTTTCGGATTCTAAAGGTCCCACACATATATAATTCGTGGATAAGGTGATAAGGGTTCGAAATCTCCTCATCCAATAGTCTTTGGACAAGTGTAAGCCTTGGATCTTGCATTATCTTCTCATTTTATTTAAATCGTTAAATAATGAGGTCATCGCTACATCATAATGATGTCATAAATAATTTAATTTATTTAATGTTTAAAAATTATAAAAAAATACTATGATGTAGGAAATCGTTTTAGCTTTCTAATGAATATTTATAGTCAAAATTTGGACTTGTGTAACCCCACTTAAAAACTGTTTTAGTAAAACAACTCATGTTTGTATCAATTTAATTTTAACATTAAATAAATATATATTAATGTCATTTTCCAACTAAAGTGGCTCCATGGGGTCCCCAAGTTGACCCATGGGTTGTATTGGTCGGCCATGACTCATACAATAGGAGTAGGACAAGTGTCATGCTCATCTCATATTATTAAAACATTATTTGTACCTTAAACTACACTAATTACCTCTAATCGCGATTAAGAACTTAAAAGTTACTATTCACCAAAAATTTATTTTAATCTCATTGAACCACATTTTACTTCTTAATGACAACCATGTATGTCGGATTTTTGAAAATAAAATCACAAAAGTGGTAATATTTCATTTTAACGAAAAATCAGTTTTTAACAACCACTTAGTGGTTTCACTATTCATCAAAAATTGAAGTTTTTCAGAATAAGGCCAAAATTTTACCCTAAGCTATAATTGATATTCCGAATTCAAAAATGATGTCTATTTTACAAAATTCCAAACATATAAGTTGCATTAATTAATTTTATAATTAATTCCCGCTGTTACAACAAATAGCGTGTTTTTAAGAAACAATTTATATCAAAAGATTGGCAATTGTTTATGTCCAATTTCAATGTTAAATTAATTCTAATGACCACCATTGGATAAAATGGTAAAAATATATTCTAATTATACTTTAAAACCACTAAACAGTATAAATTATCACTATAAATTATTTTGATTAAAAAAGTTGTTTTTAAGTATTTTTCACTATTCATAAAAAATTAGAAGTTCTCAGAAAGTTACAAAAAAATTCAACTTAGGATAATTTCGATATTACGAATACAAAAATGAAGTCCATTTTGAAATATAAAATTTCTATAATTGTAAAAAGTGGTTATTACTATTCATAACGGCTACTTTGATTAGTCGCGGTGTTTTAGAACTCGAAGTTGCGTACAATGCAAGCTATTGCATTATTGAATGAGAAGCGTATCGTGGAAGCTCTGGGTGTTACAGTGTCGCTAACAACACGGGTCGGGGAAGCTCGGGCAGAACACGCCGTGTCCATAGGGAACATGTCGTGTAGTCTTGTCCAGGTACCCGGCCATGTCACGAACAACACGGGCCGGCATTACCTTCCTTTCCACACGCCGTGTTTGTTCGAAGCACGCCGTGTAAGGACCAGCTGTGTAGACGGCCGTGTATTCAACAACACGGACCACCAAAACCTTGTCTAGTGCACGCCATGTTTGTTTCGAACATGCCGTGTAGTCTCGGGTTGAGTCGGGCTGTGTGGGTTGACCGTGTCAGGAGACTCAGGTAGGGGAATAGTTTTCATGTACACACCGTGTGTGGTTGTTAACACGCCGTGTAGTTATAGGTGCACACGACTTGTAGGGCAGGAGTACACGCCCATGTCGGTGGTTTCAAAAGACACACCGTGTAGTTTTATACACGCCATGTAGTCGTGTTTTGCAATCTTGTGTGTTTTTATTCCCCTGTTCCCGTTTGTGCTCTTGTTTTCTCTGTCCTTGTTTTCCTGATCTAAGGTGTGCTTTTGATCTTTCAGAGCTATGTCTCTGAGACGTCCTCCGGTCGTATGTCTGTCGTCAGGCAGTGATCAGACGCCATATATGGCTGATCAAAGACTTCCTGTCGATCTCCCAGCCGAGCCAGCTTTGGCACTAGTTGTCGTACCAGTTGCAGGCGCTGATTCGCAGTTCAGGGAAGGTTTCATGAGAATGATTTAGGCCTTCCAGGGAGCACCACCTCCTGCCTCGTCTATGGCAGACTTGACGCGGGTTTTCCAGCAGCAGCATCCTCCCACGTTCTCAGGGGAGGGAGGACCTCAGGCTGCAGAGTCATGGCTGGAAGCCATACTGACTATATTCGAGCATCTGGAGACACCTCCAGAGAGACGGGTCAAGCTCGCCACCTACATGCTTAGAGACTCCGCCAAGAGGTGGTGGGACGTGATCTCATAGGCGGGTCAGCAGCAGGCTATGACTTGGGAGGAGTTCCAGCGCGTGTTCTACGACTACTTCTACCTGGAGACCCTGAGGGCCGATCGAGCCTAGGAGTTCATGAGCTTAGAGCAGGGTACTCTATCTGTCATGGAGTATTCCTCTCGTTTTACTGAGCTGCAGCGTTTTACACCCCTTCGGGATGGGAGTGGGGTGTTCTTGGCAAGGAATTTTGAGGATGGACTCAGGAGGGAGATCCGCTCGCAGGTGAACATCTTCCATCTAACTTCCATTACTGCCATCGTTAACCAGGTGCTGATTGCGGAACGCAATCTGAGAGACTCTGGAGCTGCGACCCAGGGCGGTTCAGCTTCCAGAGCTAGCTTTCCTTCAGATGACAGCAAGAAGCGTCGTAGGGAGCCTACGCGCGGTGATTCGAGGAAGCGGGACACATCATCAGGAAGCCAGGTGACGTGCTATCAGTGTGGCCGGACAGGGTACACGAGGCCGTATTGCCAGAGAGACCCCATGGAGTGCCGATCTTGTGGCAAGATGGGTCACCTTCAGCGGTTCTGTCAGGTTTTCTCACTAGTGGCTGGTGACCGGGGTTCTTCTATGACTCCTCGTTCAGGAGCAGCACCGCCAGTTTCTCACCAGTCGGGGAAATGGAGTTCTTCCAGCCGTTCGGGCTGAGGTGGAGGTCGAGGCCGTGGCAGTCAGCCACCAGTTTCTCAGCACCAGCAGGGAGGTTCAGCTCAGAGTGGTCATCTAGGGGTGCAGGGCCGCGGCACGGGCCAGTCTTTCTCCGTGGAGCAGACTTATCATGAGCAGGATCCCGACCCTTCTACTGTTCGAGGTACGATTTTAGTAGCCTCAGTTTTATCTTCATCCCTTTTCGATACTGGTGCTACACATAGCTTTATCTCTGTTGCTGTTGTGGAGAGCCTTAGACTCTGCATCTTTTCTTCTGCTGACTCGTTGACACTAGACACACCCTTGGGGACGAGGACATCTAGTGTACGCCAGTGTAGAGAGTGCCCTCTCGAGGTTGTAGGGTATCGCTTCTCATGGGATCTATATGTCCTGGAGATGATAGGCTATGATGTCATCCTCAACATGGATTGGTTGATTCCCTTTCAGGTAGTCGTCGACTGTTATCGCCGCAGAGTGAGTTTCATTTCACCAGAGGGTGAATCTTTTCTTCATAGAGGCGAATGGGACGTTCGGGCGAGTCGGGCAGGACTCCAGCATCTTGGGCTAGGAGGGGTGACAGCCCAGATTGCTAGTTTTTATCTGGATGATCAGGGGACTCCACAGTTGGACTTTCCTCCAGTGGTGGATCGTTTCAGAGATGTCTTTCCAGAGGACTTTTTGGGTTTGCCTCCGGAGCGTGAGGTAGACTTCTCTATTGAGCTCGTGCCAGGAGCGGCACCGGTGTCCAGTCCTCCCTATAGGATGGCCACACCTGAGTTGCAGGAGCTTAAGAAGCAGTTGGAGGAGATACAGGCTAAGGGTTTCATTCGACCCAGTACTTCTCTTTGGGGTTCGCCGGTTCTGTTTGCGAAGAAAGCAGACGGTACCCTTTGGCTTTGTGTGGATTATCGGAAGTTGAACCAGTTGACGGTCAAGAACTGATATCTTTTGCCGAGGATTGATGACCTTTTCGATCATCTTCGAGGAGCCCAGGTGTTCTCAAAGATATACTTGAGGTCTGGTTATCATCAGTTGCGCGTTAGACCATCAGATATACCTCTGACAGCCTTCAGGAGCAGGTATGGTCTATACGAGTATACAGTCATGCCGTTCGGTCTCACGAACGCACCTGCAGTTTTCATGGCACTGATAAACCGAGTGTTCCATCCCTATTTGGATTCCTTCGTCGTGGTTTTCTTGGATGATATCTTGGTGTACTCTCACACTCGACACGACCATGCCACACATCTTGAGATCGTTCTGAGTATGCTGAGAGAGCATCGGCTTTATGCTAAACTCTCGAAGTGCCACTTCTGGATGGATCAGATTCACTTATTGGGTCACGTCATCTCAGAGGCAGGAGTATCAGTGGACCTAGAGAAAGTGATAGCTGTAGTTTCCTGGGAACAGACGAAGAACATTTTTGAGGTACGGAGCTTCCTAGGGCCGGCTAGATACTACAGACTCTTCATTCATGACTTTTCTCGTCTAGCAGCACCTTTGACAGGTCTGACCAAGAAGGGGGCGAAGTTCTTATGGTCAGATTCTTGTGAGTCAGCCTTTCAGGAGCTGAAGGGGAGGTTGACGTCAGCACCAATACTAGTCTTGCCAGAGCCAAGCAAGAGCTACACTGTTTACTGTGATGCTTTGAGTATCGGGCTGGGAGCTGTGCTTATGCAGGGAGATGGAGTCGTTGTGTACGGGTCTCGGCAGTTGAGGCCACATGAGAGGAACTACCCTACACACGATCTGGATTTGGCAGCTGTTGTTCATGCCTTGCACTGTTGGAGACACTATCTTCTAGGAGATCATTTTGTGGTTTTCACTGACCACAAGAGTCTCAAGTATATCTTCACACAACGTGATCTGAATCTGAGGCAGCACAAGTGGGTTGAGTATCTACGGTCTTTTGATTTCGAGCTTGCCTATACGCCAGGAAAGGGAAACGCCGTGGCCAATGCATTGAGCAGGAGAACTCAGATTCAGGTAGTTCAGGAGGCCAGTAGTGAGTGGAAACTGATGGCTCTGTTCTCTAAGAAGCATCTGGAGGTGCACGACAGACGGGGACAGACTTTTCTATCTTCTGTAGCTGTTACCTCCACGCTACTTGATCGGGTACAGATGAGGCAGCTATCAGACTCAGAAGGCTTAGTCCTACGGGAGAGTGTGTCAGGAGGGGACCCTCTTCCTGGATGGATAGTGGGTGAGGATGAGATCCTGCACTTCCAGGGACGCATATGGGTGCCAGCAGACATACGCGAGGAGAAGACGTGGGATTTCCATTCCTCTGTTTGGGCAGTTCATCCTGGCGTCACCAAGATGTATCGGTACCTTCATCGCCAATACTGGTGGCCAGGTATGAAGAAGGATGTTGTGGGTTTTGTCTTGAGATGTTCTACTTGTCAGCAGGTGAAAGTAGAGCACCAGCGACTAGCAGGACTTTTACAGCTGTTACCCATTCCGGAGTGGAAGTGGAACAATGTTGCGATGGACTTCGTGACCGGGCTGCCGAGATCACCCCGAGGGAACGATGCTGTTTGGGTTGTCATCGACAGACTTACGATGGTTTCTCACTTCTTGCCGATCAAGGAGACCTTCAGTGTCGATGATCTGGGATGACTTTACATTAGAGAGATCATTCGTCTGCATGGAGTTCCGTGCTCTATTGTTTAAGACAGAGATGCTTGCTTTACCTCTCGGTTCTGGCAGGGATTCCAGAAGGCCTTAGGTACACATGTACTTTTGAGTACAACATACCATCCCTAGACTGATGGCCAGTCTAAGCACATGATCCAGGTGCTTGAGGATATGCTCCGAGCTTACATCCTTGATTTTGGCGGTTCTTGGGAGAAGCATATTCCTCTGGTGGAGTTTGCCTACAACAATAGCTTCCAGGTGACCATTCAGATGGCGCCATACGAGGCTTTGTATGGTAGCCCGTGCCGATCACCCTTATGCTGGCTGGAGGCAGGAGAGGCAGCTTTGCTGGGACCTTGTCTTGTTCAAGAGACTTCAGAGCAGATAAAGCTGATTCGGAAGAGGATGGCTATAGCGCAGTCTCGGCAGAAGTTTTATGCTGATTAACAGAGACGACCTCTGGAGTTCGAGGTCAGTGATTAGGTCTTCCTATGTGTCGCACCGAGGTTGGGAATCAAAAGGATTCGGAGACAAGGTAAGCTTTCACCGCGGTACGTCAGGCCATTTGAGGTCTTGGAGAGAGTGGGGCCGGTTGCCTATCGGTTGCATCTACCTCAGAGATATCGGGGCATGCACGACGTCTTCCATGTCTCTCAACTTCGACGCTACTTTTCATACCCGTCTCACGTCTTTCAACCCGAGGAAGTCGAGCTTGAAGCGGATGCGTCGTTTGAGGAGCATCCTATCCGGATTTTCGATCGTAGTACGAAGGTTCTCCGTGGGCGGTCTGTTCCTCTGGTACGAGTGCTATGGCAGCACGGACGAGTACAGGACGAGACCTGAGAGAGGGAGGCCGATGTTTGATCACAGTGGCCAGAGCTATTTGGGGTTTCTCCTTCTCCGCCTTGTTAGGGAAATTCGAGGACGAATTTCTTTAAGGGGGGATGTTTGTAAGAACCCAGATCTCTTTTCAGGTATGTTTTTCCTTTTTTCTGGAGTTTTTGAGAAAAATGAATTTTCTGGAAATTTCATAAGTACACGCCGTGTACTTTCTGAGTACACGCCGTGTACTCTTTCCCCGGCTCGAAGCCGTGTGCTGGCCATGTCCGGGCCACACACACCGTGTGTAAGGCTGAGGTAGAGGCCGGTTATTTCGGATTATGGAAAAAATTAGAAGTACACGCTGTGTACTCTAAAAGTACACGCCGTTTACTTTTTTTTTCATGAAACGGACCGAGGTCGCGTCTAACCCCCATATTCACCTTCTTCTCCAGTTTTCGGCCGTCTGAAGCAACACGTACGGCCGATCTTCGACGGACGACCGCCTCGCCATCCGTTCTCCGATTCGAGCACGGTCAGTTGCATTGGAAGCACAGAGGTGAGTTCTTCCTTCTTCTTTAGCCTTGTTTCCTGATTCATCCTCGTTTCCAAGTTATCGTAGGATGAGCATTTTGTGCGTTTTCTCAGATCTACGTTGTTCCACGGGGAATCTGTCATCGAGGTTCACGTATATCGATCTCCTAGGATCGAGGTAGGTGGTTTGTGCCCTTCCGTTGAAAGTTAATGAATATTATGTGCAAATTCCACCAATACCCATGAACGGGGTATTGCATGTTGTCTGTTTTGCCTTTGTTGCTTGCCTGCTTTGCTTGATTGATTTAGTAGTGGTTATTTCTTGTGATTAGAGTATTTTTTTTGTGCTCAGATTGCTTTTCCATTCTTATTCTGCCTGTTTGGCGTTTTTCCAGTTGCCATGCGTAGTCGTAGGATAGTGGAACTATTGTTTTTTTATTGCTGTTGAGCTTTAGTTGCTACCCAAGTAGTTCTTGCGGTTTACTTGGATGATGTGCACACGCTGAGCATGTTTAGATATACTCAGGACTATGGGAACCTAGAGTCGTAGACCAAAGGGAGAATTGACGGAAGGGCTTCTCCAGAGTGTCTTTTAATTATGATACGCGGGCTATAGGGGGAATTGACGTTGAGTGCTTCCCCAGAGAGCCATTAGCACGACGCAGGCCATAGGGGGAATTGACGTTGAGTGCTTCCCTAGAGAGCCTTTAGCATGATACGAGACTACAGGGGGAATTGACGGTGAGTGCTTCCCCAGAGAGTCTGCTTAATTACGTGACTGAACTAGAGGGGTGAGACTGTGTGTGCCTCCCAGAGGGTTGCTAGTACTTAGAAGTTGAACCATAGGGGTTAGACTGTGAGATCTACACAGAGGGTTACCTGTTTACTTTTGTTGCTGGCTACTTACTTGTGTCCCTTACTTGTTAGAGCTGTGGATTGTAGCTGTTGTGCTTTTCTGTTTACTGCTTCTTGTTTTAGTACTACCATGTATTCATTGACTGTTAGGCACAGATCTTTGGGTGGTTTCCTACTGGGATTGTATCTCACACCCTGTTTGGGCCACGCTTTTGGGCCCAAGAAGACTATATTGCTACAGGTATAGATAAGGGAAAGCGCCCTTATACTTCAGGATCTTGATTGCACCGGGAGCTGGGGAGCATGGGACCGAGCCGTGGCTCGCGATGCTGAGGATCTTACTTTTTTTCTTTTGCACTTGGTTTCAGTTGTATTTCAGCACGTTGTTGTGTTTGCTATTTTCCTAAGATACTTGTACCTGCTACATCTTTGTCATCATAGCTATATATTTACATTGATTCTGCTGTTGTTTTCTGTTGGTATGCATGTTGTTTACTTCTTCCGTTGTTGTTGTTGTTTTCTTACCTTGTATACCTTACCGAATGAGGGCATAGTTTCCCTACCGACTCACCAAGGCCCTCGCTGCTAGTCGGCAGCCTCTGGCATTCGGGGAAACACGCTTGAGGTCATGTGGCGAACCAGGTATGGGGCACCAGTGGAGGGGCTCCGGACTCAGGACGTTACACCATACAGTATAAAGAAGTTATCATATATCATATGTCTCAAAATAGTAAAAGTAACATGACAAAAACCCTTACCTCGAGTCCAAACATTCATTGATTATCCTCAAAATTCATTATAATAATATAACAATGATTATTTTATTTATTCATATGGTTTTATATGTTTAAATAATTATAATTAAAAAAATTATTTTATATCATAATTATGACACATTTAAAATTTTAATAGGTTAATTCTACATCATGTTTTTGAGGAAGTTCGATTCAATACTTCAAAACGAATTTGGTGTATTGACTATGGTGTAAGTGGTAATTATATCATCATATATATAATAATACTAATTCTAATTATTATTAATTATTTATACTTTTGAAATCATTCAATAAAAATGGTTGTGAAAAATGAACTATATTATGATCATTAAGAAGGTGGGACAAATATACACCTATGTAACACTTCCATTTTCAATGGTCATTATGGAAAAAGGTATGTAATATTTTATCTTTCAAGATTAATTATAATATCATCATTACCATATAATTTCATTAAATACACTCACACAAACAAACAGATACATATATATATATATATCATTATTTCCATGTGGTGCTGAAAAACATCACATCGCTTTCTAGAGGCGGTAGTCCAAATGTACCGGAATGACGTTATCATTTTTCATTATAAGAAATAAAATGATATATTATATTTTCAAAATGATAAATATTTGATTTTTTATCATTATAAATCAATTTATATCACTTATATATTTTTTTAATTTTTCCTAATTACCTTTCATGTAAATCATTATTGAAAAATTAATCACATGACTTCGTGAGGCGATAGTCTGTCGTACACATGAGCGACGTCATCGTATCCCCCAAAGAATGTAATGTAAGGATTTATTTTTCATATAATAGCCTAAAATGTATAAATATGTTTCAAATATCATATATATATATATTTTATATCCATCATTAAAAAATAATTGGTAGGTGTTTTTGGAAAACGAATGACTTCAGTTTACGAGAAGGTATTCTATCGCACACAGAAATGATGATGTTGTATCCCATTTAAAGGAAGAATATAAGAATTCAATTTAGAAAATTGAATATGAAAACATATGATTATTTATTATATACTATATTTTCATATTATCTTAGTTTATGAATAATTCTTGAGGGTTTCATCAGAAATTAAACAAATACCCATAGGTAGGAATTTCTCCTCTTCCCAAAATACCTCTTAAGGATTGTACCTAATGTATTCCAAGAATAGATTTATGATAAAATCATGGATTATAGGATTAGTCTTGGAATATGGGAGTATATTCTGTTAGGTATTGGTAGAACCAGAAGGGTTTGAAGGTGTGAACAAGAGAGGGGAGAGGTGGACTTTAATAAGTGAGGTGACTGGAACACATGTAATTTTGTAAAAGAAAAATATGTAACCCTGATTTCCACATGACATACGGCTAACAATAGATAATTATGATTAAATAGTGATTATTTTTTCTAAATGGGTCCATTTAATAGTTTTGAATTTTTTTATCCTTTTTACCCTTATCTTTTTAGTCTAACACCTCGTAAACCCATTGATACATTAACTGTGAAATTAATTTTTTCTATTTTAACTATTCATTGTTGTCAGGAATTTAGTTTAGATTATTATATAATATAAATATTTATTATTCTGTATATTTTATTAATATTAAAATATTCAACTCAAATAATTATAAAAATATAACTTAAAACAAAAACAAGAAACGTGATGAAAAAATGGATTTTAAAGATGTGTATTTTTTTAGCAAAAGAATATGTTGTATTAAAACTATGACTAATAATGGCAATTGATTGAAATGAAAAAAATCTTATTGATAAATAATATTTAAATTTCATTTAAATCAATCCCTATCAGTGTTTTATTAATTAATTAAAAAAGATAATCTTTAGGCACATTAAAATAGTTTTCAGAATATTCTTTTTTTAAACCCAAAAAAAACTTATAATCAAATATTATTATAATTTTATTAAATAATAATTCACAGTATAAAACATAATTAAATAAAACATATATTAATTTATATCATATTCAAAAAATTATGGGACTTTTAAAATTATTTAATTTATTTAAAATAAATAACATTTTAAAAACATCGGTATTTGTCACTATTCATAGAAAAATCAATATTTCTTGAAAAATAAACAAAATATAACAAAATTGAATATTTATGTTATTATTTAAAAAATGAAGTTATTTTTATCCAATTCATATTATATTATTGTGAAAAATTAATTATTTTATTTGTTTATCAAAGGCACTGAAAAGCATTTATGAAGAAAACATATTTTAAAGAATAAAACTTCTCTACTAAAAATTGTTTAATTATTCAATTATAATTTATCAAAAATTGATACTAAGTAGTAAATTCATATATATATATATAATAAATTATTTAATACTATTGATACCCTATAATTTAATGTCTTGTATATAATAGTTTTATATTTCCGTATTTGTTTAAGCTTGGTGTTTCGTGTCTTGTACGCTATCGAACATAAAAATAAATGGGTATCACATACTGTAAAATAGATTAAATATACCCAAAATGAAATTTATATTAATTTCCTGGTGTGATATATTCTCATATATTCTTTTTGTTTAGTTTATTGTACTCCATCAAACATAGTTTTCTTTTTTTTAAATAGTGCGGAGTTATAATATACTCAATTGGGAATTTGATGTAATTATTCCATATTTATTATTTATCTGGATAGTTTATGATATAATTTACTATGATGTAATATTAGATACTATTCTTGGTGGAACCATACATGTTTTGTGATTATGTTTACTGATTTTGAAAATTATTAACATTTTATATGTTGGTTATTTAATTAAAATGTTTACATTGATTATGTTTGTACAATATCATGTGAGGAATGAATTAGACATAATTAGTGAGAGGTTTTCCTAGCTATATCCCATTGATGCATTGATATATCTCATGTGAAAAATGTTATTGTTTATTTTGGTGAGACCTTACCCATTTATATATGATTTATTAGCAAGGCGCCTTAATTATATGTTGTTGATGCCTGTCATTATACATTTATCCATTATGAGATTAGTTATTGATGTTTATGTGACATTTTTATTAGTTATAACATCCATGTATACTTTTCCCTCTAATGTGATAATTTATATGGAATTATTTTATCATTAGGTGTTTCTAATATACTATTCTCCATGTTCATGTAATTTATTAACTGGAATATATTTAGTTATTTACCATTACATATTGATTGACCCTTATTTATTTATGATAGAATCCATTATACACATAAACTTACTAAGAATTAGGGTTCACCCATTTTAATGTTTCCTTTCTCTAAGATACCTGAAAGTGATTTTTGATTGATATGAAGGGATATGTTAAATACAATAGCATGGTACTTAATGTGAAATTTATGATGTATGTTATGTTTTCAAATTTTATGTGAAATTAATTTATGTATCTAGTTTAATAATAATACTAATATATTTGGTCCTTCGGGGTGCGATTACTTGTATCTAGTTCTAATGATATAATATATCTAGATACTCTATGCTACTAGAGTCTGGGTCATTATAGTCGGTATTAGAGAAATTTTCATAGAACCAATGGGAACTAAAATTAGAAAAAGAAAAAATAGATAACATAAGCCTTTTATTATTTTTGAGGATATGTCTTTTTATAGGATAAAATCCTAATGTTTTGTTATGGTATAGATTGATTGGATTTTCTCGTAATAAATCTCTATTATGATACCAAATTTTGATGTGGCTCTGGCACATATGTACCTAGGTGTAATAAAATAGAAAATGGTGTATTGGAATTTGACTCAAGGACCACATAGTTCCTGAAAAAAGTCCCTTGTACACACCAAGTTTAACACACTCAAAAAATATGTTTGAGATAATTCAAATTTTATCCACAAAATAATATGAATGTTTTGAAAATATTTTTTATACAAAAATATTCCTAATAAAACCATGATTATGATTATGGGATAACCTATGCCTAAATTTTTCCAATTTTTGATAAGTGTTTCACTAGTCTCCAAATTATAAATTATGATTCCTAATGATATAATCAAATTTATTTTTTTCCCATTGTTTATAAATAGTACCTATGGTATGGGATGAAATCCATGTCAATGTGAATAATCCATGTAGGGATTTAACTATTAAATAAGATAACGAAGTTGGAGATGGCGATATAGTAATATCTCATCAAATTATAACTATATTGGGAAATAAGACTCAAGTTATTTATAATAACCTTATATGTATGGAGTAGAATATTGATCCAAAATTAATTGTCACAATGTTTGATATATTCGTTCATAAGCACCCTCTTTCATTTAATGGGACTATAAATACATTTATACCTGAGCAACAGATATGATCATCTGTGAAGATATTTATCGTATTTCGGAGTAATGATATAAGACTTTTTTTCATAAATGTTTAACATATATTATTGGATGCTGATCAACAGTGGTCACTGATTCAAAAAACTAAGGATAAAGATATAATAATAAACACATAGTTGGAGTATTTTATTATAATTATCTTTGGGAATTATTTTCCTCATAAGCAATGAATAGATATGAAGATACAATTCTTGAATTTGAGACAAAAGGAATAGGAAAATTTTACTAAATATACATATTTCTTTACAAGTTTATAAATACATATTGTGGACTATGTAAATAATCCAAAGATAATGATTAACCATTTAATTGATATAAATAATACAACCATTATAAGGGAACTAGTATCAAGAACCATCCCATTATATGAGGTTATATTATCATTTTCTACTAAGATAGATAAATAGTTATCCAAGCCATATGGTTTCAAATGGTATCTGGAAAAGAAGATTATGATAAATCCATAAAAATATAAAGTGATAAATGTTATGGAGAATTTTTCCACATGTGATAATTGTGGAAATAATAATTCTAGAACATTCTTGATTGTAATTGGATTTTTCTTCATTTGTGGAAATAATTTCTATCAGCATCATAAATTTAATGTCAAATATGAAACCAATAATGATAAATGTTTTATCTCTAAGGAGATAGAGAACTACACAAACTAATACCTCGAGATTCAAGGGAATATACCTCAAAGAAGATATGGGATCAAGGTCAATCATATGTTATTAATACAAACAATTTTGATTGATTAATGTTTTTCAGTATTTGAAATTAAAAATTATGTTATCGAATTATATTTTCATACTATATTTTAATAAAAGAAGCATGAAACATAAATGGATTGTGTTAATTTCAAAATCTTATATGAATTTTGGTAATATTATCATATGAGTTATTGATACAATCATGAGATTATGTGTTTAATATTGATCATATGTTCAATGTCTTAAATACCCATTCTATGAGGATTTATGTTATGTAAATTTATCAATATTAATTATAGCCTAGGATATATTCTCTATAATAAAACCAATTTTTTTAGTATATGTTTATTGGGAATTCAATTTATGTAAGAATAACTTTAAATTTTTTAGAAATTATTTTAATTGTATTCATTGATTTTAGAGTCAATATGATCAGTAATGTTTTTTATAATAGTCAGTTATGTTTATTTAATTTTATTGAAAAAGTAGTTGTATAAAAAACCCCTAAGGTTAGAAGTTGATTTGATTATTAATGTTATTTATTAGGATATCCAACAAATTTTGGGGAAATTAATAGAGTAATAATAATAATCGTTTTTAAATAGTATAAATTGTAACCTAGGTAAGAAATCATCAAATCAAGAAAGGACATGAAGCTTGAGTCCCCAACTAATGGATGACAATGGTTTGGAGCGTACGACTAGACAATGTTATTCCATGGTTAATATGAAATAATTTTACCTAGACAATTTTATAGATATGTACATGTTGAATGGATTTAGTTGAATATATAGTGTTACCAATGGAGTTTAGAGGTTAATATATTTAAATAGATAAATCATGATAACAAATTTAGATTTGGTAAATATTTATAGATATATGAAAGGACATATCACTATGTCATGGATCTTTTGATCAGTTAAAACTAAATTTTAGTTCTTTAGGAATAAATAATTCTTCCATAGTCATTCTTTTGAGTTATAAATAATGTGGAAAAAGATAAAATAAATACCAAAGGATGAAATTTTATGTATATTTTCTTGTATTCTCCACTTTTATAGTAAAATATTCCCTCAATTCTATGAAAGGGATCTTTAAAAAAATTATCATTTCCCTTCATATCTAATTAAATGATGGTAATTTTTATCATCTCATATTTATAATTTTGTTGTCTTTTGTCTTGATCATTCACTTTCTTGGAATCAATGATATCTATCAATCTCTATAAACATTTTATCCCTACTTTCATGTCAATATTTTTATTTCCCACTAATATTATGAAATTTTCAAACCCAGTTACATGTTATTCTAGACCATCAAACACCCCTTTTTTCTCTTATCATGAGAAACTATTAGTAACTCTTCTTATTAAGTGGGATTTAATGAAAGGTATTTCCATATGAAGAACACTCAATTAATGACAAAATGTTTAAATTGTGATGATAAAATTTATGGATGATGAGGAGAGTGTAACATTATCATATTTAAAAAGAATAATATTTCATTTAATAATATATGATACATGAAAATAGGTATTATAAAATCCCCAAAATATATATCTTTTAATTTAATCTATTCCATAGCCTGAGATAAATGAAAACTCGAGTCTAAAAGAATTGTAACATAATATACCATTATAACTGAGTCGTTAAATTAGAGGTATGAATAATAATAACTACATTAAAAAAAATTTATATTTTGTAAATTTATTAATAAATTCATTGGTTATCAATTGATTATAAATAAAAATAAAACGATTTTAAATAAAAAAGAAACATTTTTATGAAAAAATGAACTTTATCTAAAAGAATTTTCATTTCAGTTTCCACACTAATTTTTAAATTAATTTTCTATAATTTAATATAAATAATTTTTCAAGAAAAATTAAAATTTTAAATTATAATGTCCAAATTTTCTTAGAGTGACTTATTGAGAATTTTTTTAAAAGTCTATTGTTTCAATCAATATTAAAAAATGTTTTGTTTTTGAATTTCCTATTCATTTGAAGCACTTACTAAGTTCCATTTTATTAAAAAACTAAAATTAAAAAATAATTCAATTTTATTATAATTAATCCAATTTCTTCCATTGGGATTATTATAAGTTAAATTTTAATGTGAAATGTTTTTCTTTATATGAAAAATTTTCGTTTGAATATTATTATTTTTATCACCTTAGTGGGATGAATTTTAAAATAAATTATGCCCTGTATCTAAATTTAATACATAAAAATGTATTTATTGCATTTAATAATAATAAATAATATTATATGATAATTCCATCATAATTTATTGTCCTAATCAATATTAAATAAAATATAAATTAACTATCACTGTTAAGTATAGTTTGTGTAGTTCTGCGTATAAAACTAAAATGATATGAGTTGAAAATGCCCTATAATCATATAAAATTCCTATTAGTTATCCACATTTCTACCTTATATAATAAAAATATCAATAATGTTCTCTTTTAGAGCCTTTTTGGTTTTTAAAAATTTTTTATTACTTTTTATTTTTTCAAAATTCAAAGTCTTCCATATCCCCCACTCATAAACCTCTACTTATCTCTTCTCCTATTCACACATTCATATAATTTTAGTTAATATAATTACTGAAAAATATATTAATTAAATCATTACTTACATCATAGTAGCCTTTGTGTATCATAAATGAAATCTTTTATGGGATTAGGTATAAATAAAACTTTGTTGTCTGAATAAGAGAAAATGTTCATAACCATGAATTGTCATTTTACATATAAATATAACCCTTTTATATATTATCCAGATAAGATATAATAAAAAAATTATATCCTATATAATGATATTTTATTAGGTTCATTTTATAAATTATTTTTATCTTCTCTTTAATCAAATGTGTACTAAAGTCATCAATTGGGTGTACGATGGACTAACACCTCACAAACTGATGTGATTCACTTTCCATAACCTCCTCTAATGGATTGATAAAATGATGGGTTTAATATATATGTATATATATATATATATTATTTTTTAAATTAATATAATTTTTTAATTATAATACCAATTATACATTTTTAACATCTTTCCATTGGAAAAAAATGACATCGCTCATGAATACTTGTGGACTACCACCTCCATGTAGTGATGTAAATTTTGTTTCATTTTATGTTTACATGGTTAGTAATAATAATATATTTTATTAAAATATATTAAATATTTTATATCATAATTTTTCTAGATATGTGAAATATAATTTACATTTATTATGTTGCATCTCTTTTAAAAATAGAAACAATATTAATGCATACGTCCGACTTACCGTCTCCAGGAATGGTGTAACTTATTATCCTATATCTAAAATTTATGAACCATTAACCATTTTTTATAATAACTGAATATTATATAAAAAACTTCTTATAAAAATTTAACCATGATCAATGAAAAGAGAAAAATTAAAAAATAAAAACATATATTAATATCAAAGATACTATCAACTAAAAAAGTGATTTTGAAAAAGATTTTTACATAAGTAGGTCATGGATGACTATAAGAAAATCATATACTGTATGAAATATATGAGTTTAATTTTTTAGTATACTGGTAATATGTATATATATATATTATATAAAGTATGGATAAATATGATAGAAATTAGAACTATAGTAAGTGTTTTTCATCTCACTTTTACATTAGTGATAAATATATCATATTCACTACTTAGTTCCTTTGTGTAATATATATTATACCAAATTATAATGATATATAAAAAATCCATTTATCTTTATTGTATTTAATTTTTCTTTTGAATTCATTTATTTCATATTGATTATTATTCATAATTTATCAATGAGGTGGGGGTTTATTTCTCAATCTCATTGTTGTTCTATATTTTTTATATTCTAGTAACCATAGGGAGAATTATATGATCTCTATATATTTTTAAAAAGTATTATCCTCGATTTATTCATGTAAATTTACATTAATATAACTATTTCACCTATTTTCTAACTAAAATAATTTAAAAAATGTTTCAAAAAATATGACATTATTTTTCTCATGGTTATAAAATTATTTCTCTCCTATATCCATATTTTATACAAATATTATCAAAAAAGGGTTTGAAAATTGGAATAATTATTTGTTAAAGTTATTTATAACCATGTTTTTATTTTTATTGAATGGTTTTAAGGGATTGATCTTGTAATTTTCTAAAAAATCTATTTTTTTTAAATTTTTTAAAAAATGTTAATAGAAATATTGTTTTAACATACTCTACATGTCTGTAATTTACCAATATCATGACCACTAATTGTAATGATTCTTCCTTTACAAATTTACAATTTTATATTCAATTGAAAAAAAAATCCTCATATTTTAGAAAATCATAACTTCTAAAAGTATTTTTTAAAGTGAGATGGATATTATCCAAAATAATTTTTTAAAGGGGTTCTTATGGTGTATCAACTCATCATCAACAAAAACCCTAATTTGAACTTGTTATCAATTATGAATATGTTTTAATTATAAAATAAATCTAATTTCTCAGGATGGTTTATGATTACATTTACTATGATTTACTTTTCATACCTTTATCTAAAGTAATCTAAATGTTTTTTTATTATGTTTATTGAATGGTGAATTTTTTTAAAAAAATTAATGCTCATTATTCATTATGAATGTTGAAATGGATTATTTTTTTCGAGAACATATGATGAATTCATTGGACTTACTATGTTATTCGAGGGTACAACTATATCCCCTTTATTTATTGGTAGGTATCATTAGACAAACGATCTTGGGTAGTTGTCTATGACCATACCCATTTATGTATGTTGTATTGGGACAAGGCCTTGACAATATTCTGATGATGTTGGGAATTATGAATTCCCTAATAATATGATTAGTTATTGATTTCCCTATGACTATTTAAGTAGTTGGAATACTCATGTATATGTTTTGATCCTATTTGATTATATATATTGAATTATTTGATCATCATTTATTTATTCCATATTATTATCCATGTTCATGTTATTTATTAAATGGAATGTGTTTCGTTTCTTTTAAATTAAATATTGAATATTCCTTAATTATTCAAGATATATTCCCTTGTATGCACACCTTACTGGGAATTTGAGATCACCCATTATTATGTTTCCATTCCTCATTATCTTAAGAAGTGTTTTAGTATTGATATATGGGAATAATATTATGTGAATTATAGTGTACAAAAAAAAATTTCTATGTTTTTTTTTCAAAAATGTAATTTTAATTTAATTTATATATCTCAATTACCAATACTACTGAACTATTACTTTCTTTTAGATGTGATTCTGTGTATATAGTTGCAACATAATTAAGTGACCACATACTCTATGCTACTAGAGCCAGGATATTTACAATCACAATGGAAGTGGAATATATGGAATTCTATAATTTCGGGAATGATAAAGTAACACACAATTTCTAGTGTGCCTTGTTATTTCATGTTTATTTACGTTGATGAATAATGACATTAAACTATCAATGAGTATTTATATATATAAAACTTTTGGAGAATATTTAAATCCTTTGAAAAATTGAACTCGAAGGGTTACTGAAGTTTCACCTTTGTGTTAGATGCAAAAATAAATTCACTCTAGTGACATAGGTTAATAGGATAATATCAATCCTTTATACCTGATGTACCTAATTATGGATATCATGTTAAACTTTCAAGTATCCATTTACCATATTAATAACTCTAGAGATATTGTGGTAGAGATAATGAGGTGTTACACTTTTAATAGAATAATACCAGGAACAAAGATAATTTTTTTGAAATAATAATTCCATGATTCACTTTACTCTCAGGTTATATTCAATGAGTAGGGAGAAATAAATAAACCAAAAAATACAACCATGAAGTTCAACATTATCCATTACAATACTTTAGTAATTCTTCTTATATTTTATTTCCATTTATAAAACCATTTCAAACATTTTTAAAATAAGTAATATTTTATAAAGATAGGGTTATTCAGGGCCTATTTATTTTATACCCACACCCTACATGAGACCTCTAGTAGATATGAAGACATCATTTTTTATATAATAGGAAAGGGAATTGTTCTTTTAATCGGTACATGGCTCTATATACAGTTAGTATATACATGAGTGGGATGTCTTTTAATTTTATGAATAGGGTCAGTGATGGCTCAGTCCTATATTGTGTTTTATTTTGGTTTCTTTTGGATATTTGTATATATGATCATCCTATGGAAGGTATGGTTTATAAATGCATTACACATTAGGTAGTATTTTTTTCAAGACCAATATAAATAACAATTATTTTATTTATAAATATATTGATATGTATTTGGTAATTATTCATTATTATTATAATACTATTTATTGTTTTATTACTAAGGTTTTATTATTCCCAACGATAACCCCTTATATTCTTGATTCTAGTTGATATCCTTTGGTGTGTCGGGAGGCATGCATGGGGTAAGAGGAACTTTAGCTCTGGGGTTGTTTGAGTGATCTATGTTGGGAACACTACATTCACCTTGGGTGTGAAAATGAAAAAGACATCCAAAAACTCATTATAGATGGATTTTTAAATTAATTTTATCCAGAATTATTAAATTAATATACTTTTTTCTTTTAAAATTAAAAAAATAACTTATTTGCATAAAAATTAAGATGGAAGGTAGAATATTTAAAATTCTATATAGTAATGTATGTTGAACAATGACTAGAAAATAATATTATGGATCATTAAACATTATAATCCAATTATTAAGTTGGATTTAAATTTTTTAATATTGTTTCTTGTATAAAGAGAAATTAATTTATTTCAAAATTATTTGAAATATTTAAATTATTTTTTATAGATTGCATCGGGATTTAAGGTTACATATATGCGATGATTTACATTGAATATTAAATAGAATATTATAGAGTTTAACTAAAAAAATTTCACATTATGTAATATTTTAAAAATAATATAGGAATTTATTGAGTTGTAAAATAACATTTCTCACATTAATAAAAAAAATGAAATGCTACAAAAACTCATTTTTCAACCCATCTTTTCAAGATTAATAGAGTGTAATTTTTAAATTATAACGAAGAGAAAAAGTTGATTTATTTCTACAGAAACATTTATCCCCTAAAACATTTAGCTGGATTAAATTTTTATTCATTTCATTATGTTTTGTTGTATTGTGCTACAATCTTATATCACGATTAATTTATTCAACCCTTACATAGTTATACCTCCTTCTAAAGGTATATGTTATTACTACCAACCTTGAAAAAAATAAGATCACATGTATTTATTTTTCCTAGTATAAAAGTAATATTTTTAGGTTTTGGATCAAGGTGTCCAAAAGGAAGGGGTTTTTTGGTTGTGCCTTTTGTACATGAAATGGAATGTAGTATCAAATTTTCACTATCATACAAAATAGTTGTTTACATAGGTGTATAGAATATCTCTCAAATAGTATAGGGGTGTAAATAGTATATATATTATTTTTGGACTACAATAATATTTTAATACTATTTTTCTATTATTCACCATTTCTATCCTTCCACACTTTTCACTAATTACCCTAATTTTTTGACACTTTAGCATCTCTTCTATAATGTAAAAATTTATTTCTAAAGATACAATAACATAATAAATATATATATATATATTCAAGAATGTGACTATATAAAAAATTCCAAATTTTCATAAATTTAATTTTATGAAATTAAATTTATTTGTTTAATCATCGTGTCAAAATTAGATTTGGGTGAACTTTTTTATTTGTCCAAAATAGTTGATTTTTGGGGTGAATAGTGAAAATATAATTTTTACAAATAATTCTATTTTTATGATATTATAATTACATAATAATAATTTTCATGTTTAAAAATAGTTTTTCATATAATTAATATATATTTAAGAATATTTAAATATTTATAATTTTTAACACTGAAATCTATGCATAATATATTAGAAGTCTATGTAAAATGTTCATTCAAATAAAAAGATTATTTGGGTCTTCCCACTTAATCTATTTATCAAAATGTTAATTCTAGATTTTTTATGGTTTTATAGAAAAATATTCGTCAATTTATTTAAGATAATCCAGTTAATTCCATACAAATAAACACTATACTTAATGATGTTGTAAAATCCTTTTTATTTTTAAAAGATGAATTATTCTAAAAAGTGATTTAATTTCAATTTATGGAAATATATTAAAATTTATTTTACAAACTAATAAAATCATTTCATGTAAAATGGATTAAATATTTATAATTAACATAATTATTATCATCTAATAAGGCCAGTTTACATTTTTCATAGTGAATATTAGACATGGTAAATATTATCACATCATTTAAATATAAAATATGTTAAAAGGGTTAAAAATAAATAGAAAATGATCGAAGATAAAAAAATAGATAAATATAAAAGGTAATTGTTATTTAAACCTTAATCTTATAATCTACTATGATATGATAATTTTAGACCATATGAATCACGAAGGATATATATTATATAAAAATGTCATAAGTATTAACTTGTTATCAACCCACCTCATTTATAAAAGGGAAACCCTCTCAGATTTTATCCAAACTACTATACCGACTTATATAGACTAAAACCAAACTAAATACCTTTCCAAAATATCTATCCACATTATCTGGGAGACTGGTGTACACCAACCCTTAAAACAATGTTTTTTCTTAGGCCTTACTTTTTTTATTCAAGATGCCATGGTTGAGTCCTTGATGGTACAATCAGGAATGCCTGAAATTACGAATTTAACTAATTGGTAATCCATTTCATATCATCCATGAGTTTTAATTCACTTTTTTTTTGTATTTTATTCCCATTATTTTACAAAATTGAATATATGTTGATTATTTACTCAGTAAAATTGTTATTCTATATCTACTTATGATATAATTTGTTATTTTATTTCCATTAATAATTTTTTGAGCTCACCTATTGTTATGTTTTCATTTCCCATAGATATAATGAAGGAATCTATAAGTTCTTTCAAATGATCTAATTTTTTTCAGTATTTGTTTTTTCTCAATTTAATATTGAAATCATGTGTATATCTAGTCTACCTTGACTGCTAATATTATTGGTATTTCAAATTTTTTCCCATTTATTTTCTCCTTTTATATTAATATACACTCATTCTTTATCATATTGCCGTTGGGGGTACTTATAGTTTGTGTCAAAGTATGTTTAGTGGGACCCTTGTGAACTATATTTCATAATAAAATAACTAGAATGATCATTAAGATAGAACCCTTTAATTTTGAATAAATTTAATGAATTATAATATTAATTATTAATATTCATGAAGTTATGAACTAATTATATTTAGGGAATTATTTATTATATAATATAAGAGAATAAATTGAAATCATATAAAACTACAAAGCCAAATTATAAATTTATTTCATGATAAATTCACTACAATGGGCATTAGAGATTATAAGATAATGTTCATATTGAGGAAATAGACCCAGGTGTTGAAAAATAACCATTACCATGTAGAGTAAGACATTTTTCCACAGTGATATGCACCTATGATAGATACATTAATGTGAAAAAAATAATCTATAAATTAATTGAACAGATAATATAGCTAGATAAGAAATATAGAATGTCCCTTGAATAGTTATTTAGATCATTGGGAAATAATTAATGGGAAAAGATTACACTGGATGTATATTTTTTAATGGGTGATATCTACATTTGTGGTCACTAATTGAAAATAGTAAAGATGATGATGGAATATGGATTATTAAATTGAGATAAATTAAATTAATATTCTTCAAGTAATATATTCCTCTAGAGAAGTGAGCTGGAATGATTTAGAATTATATATACTAAGAATGGTGTAAGAGGATTATGTTTCTAAATATGAGCATAAAATCATTTAATTGTCACAACAACTATATATAATTTGGAAATAAATATTAACATTTTATTTTATGGTATTTATTATAATCATCTAAAGAAATAGTTATCTCAAAAATTTTCATCATATGATGATATATTATTATGTATCGTCTTGAAAAGAACATAATTTTGATGTCTTATATATTCATATGAAAATTAGGAAATTATAAGTCCAACTGCTATCCAAAGAAAAAAATAAATCTATCAATGAAGAAGAAACGAAAATGGTATTTCCATAATATGTTCATTATGAAATAGTATTCATGATAAACTATTAATGGGGATATGATATTGTAATAAATGTGGATATATGATCTGTTATTCAATGAACATAAAATAATGATAGAAACTATTTTATCCCAGTGATTCTGTAATGAGGGGATGAGGAATTATTCAATCCAATGCCTGAATCCTCAAGGGAACCTTCCAAGAAAGATGTCGGTGAAAAAATCCTAAGAATATCTGGTTACTAAATATAAATTTTATTTTCCTAATGATATTTTGTCGAGTACTTTTATCATAAACATAGATATAGCTATTGATTTATTTTATTTTGGATATTATAACTCTTTTAAATCATTAATGTTCTCTGATAACAGTTAATATTTTCCAAATTCCATAACAATTGTGATTTTAGTGATAAATCATAGTGGAAATCATAGAGAAACACGGACATGTCCATCATCCCACATTATGATGTATAGACATACCCTATTTGTATACATGGTTAGTGGACCTATGGGTGATTTATATATAATCATTATTATAGATTTTATTTCAATGTATACTATAAAAAATTATTATCAAGAGAAATAGATTACAATTATGTGAGAAGAGATGGAATCTCTTCTCTTTATAGGGGAAACATCTTCATTTAAATCATGTTGGGATTCACTAGTAGTAGAAAAATCTAATTAAATTTTTTGAGAAGAAGAGAATAAGAAACCGGTGGATGGGAATTGTAACCTTGGAGAAGAATATGTAACTATTTTCCTATAACCCATTAATATGTTTTCCAAATTTTTACAAAGAAATCCACACAATATTATAGTTAAGTATTCCTTTTAACTTATAAAATATAATTAACCTATATCAAATAATCCTTATACAATGGACATCATAGTAGAAGTGGAACTAATGAAACAATTTCAACAGTTGTGTAATAAGGGATCAATTTACATACATGATTCACCTTGTGGAGAAACTATTCTTTTCATAAATAAGAATGATGGTTCTATGTGGTTCAGAATTTATTATAAGGATATACATTTAATTACTGAATAGAAAAAAATATCATCTACCTCACATTGGTGTCTTTTTTGATCTATTAGATTGTGATAAATAATTATGAATAGTTTATCATCATTCTTGGTATAATCAATTGTGAGTGATAAATCAGCATGTTTTAAAGCAATAATTTCACACATGTTATTAACAATATAATATTATGATAATTCTCTTTGAAATGACTATTTAATCATTTAATGTTATATTGGTTTTTTCATTGTGGGTTTTAACTATGAAATATTATAATACTCAAAATTATTTGAAGTGAATATAAATTATTTGAAAATAACTTTCAAAACCCTATAAGGGAAGGATTTATATGTGAAATTCAGTGAGTGTCAATTTTATCTTTATGATGTTTCATTTCTAATCAATTTTTTTATTAATGATTGAATATTAAATGTTCCTTAAAATAAAATGGTAGTTGAATAATGTCATATACCAATGAAAGAAACTGATAAAAGTAACTTCCTTAGGATAGTAGGTTACTATCATTTATTTGATCAAAATACATCCCAATTAGTTAACACATTATCCAAATTGGAAAATTAATTTGTAAAATTTTTATGTAAAGAATAACGAAAATATCGTTTTATAAAAATGATGATTAGATTTTTCAATTCCCTAATATTGACTTTACAATAAGGATGTGATGGTAATTTAATATATCATTATGTGTCAAGGGAATGAATCTAATGTATCCTTATAGATAACTAAATTGTCATTTCTTATGTATTTATATAGTTACTGACCTGTGAATTGAATTGTAAAACCCTTGATCTAGAGTAGGAAAACCATAATATTTTCCCTATAAATATGGATACCTTATCTCTATCGTGAATTATGTGAGATATATATGAATACCATAATTTTGGAAAAAATCACAATGAAAATCTCAATATGAGACAAGCGATATTTTTTTAGCTACTCATGGATCCATATTTCTCCAAAAAACACCAAATGAAGTAAATTAATGTGCTGAATTATTTATTTAGAAATTATAATAGAGGTCTTAGTTAAACTAGAAATTATAAAGATCTTATATTTTTGGATTTTTTAATGTAGGATATGTGATTTACTATGGAAGAGAAAAATTTCTACATTTCAATTTTTTTTTTCAACCATCAATACATGAAATTATAAAAACGTATTTTCTTTATGATAATTTATTAGAAAAGAAAATGATTTTTATATATGATATCTGTATAGACTGATTTGTTTATAAATACAGATTGATGAAATTTAGAATGGGCATATGTGTTCATTCATTACCTGAGATAAAAAGTGAATTATTAGATTGACCTCATAACTTGAATTTCACTATACACCCTAGGGGAACCAATATTTCTATGGATTATTTGGAACATTTTTTGTTGGTAAATATGCAGATTGAAATTTCTGACTATTTATCAAGACTCTAATTTTTCAAATGGTACTTTATAATAGAGTACATTCTAAATGATTCGTGAAACATTTCCATGTTTCTATTTTGAAGTCATATATTATTGCTATAGGATGTATCAATAGATTAGAAAATAGTCCTAAAATATAGGATTCAATATGGATTGTTGTTGGTCACATTACCATGTATGATCATATCCTCCAAATAAGAGAGGATCTTCCACTTTTGTGCCTTTCTCATCTCTAAATTAGTAATCTTATGAAACTTCATATTATAGCTATTTCGATTGTATCTAATCATGACACATGTTTTACATTGAAACTCTAGAAATCTCATAATAAGTACCTCAAATACGACCTATAATAGATCACTTATTAAAATACTCAATTATATGGATGGTTAAAAAGGAATAACAAAAAATTATAATACATGTTTTGGTCATGCTCACATGACTTTCAGGGTATATAGGATCAATATTTACCTTCTGTGGAATTTCCATATAATAGTAACTTCCGTTCAATAATTTAAGTGGAACCATATGAGTCATTGTATGAGAGAATATATTTTACACAAAAATCATGGTCTAATGTTTTTAAAAATAATATTTTATTCCATGTAATTGTTAAGGAGAGAACAGTGAAATTGAAAAATATTCAGAGTCATATCAAGGTGGCCTAATGTAGATAAAAGACTTATACTGAACATTTATCTAAGGAAATAAAATTTAAAGTATGGTATCATGTTATATTAATGAAATATCCATGTAATGATGTTGTATATTTTGATTATAAATGAAAATTATGTCCCATGAACATCAGGACATAACATTTTTGGATGTAATTTGAACTACAACATGTAATTAGATAATCATACCCAATACCTATAAGGTGAAAAATGTGTTCCACATATAATTATTGAGGAAGTGTATACAAAACCAAATTCATATACTCAAGTGTCATGAAATGGAAATATAGCCTAGAATAACTTATTGTGAAAATTTTATTCATATTATTTATAGTATAAAACAAATTGTGTGGAATGAGATGACACATTTCGTAAAGGTACCCTGAAGAAATCAAACAATAAAAAAGGTTATGTGTGAACCTAAAAATTTTATCATAAATAACAATCCAAATATATTTATTAGGTAAAAGTCTATAATTTTTTAGGAATTTTTTTTGAGGGATGGGAGAATGTAACACCCTTGAATAAAATATTTTTATTAAACTTTTTTTTTCAAAAAAATCTATAGAAAAATGCATATAAAATTATTCAATAATTTAATTGAATGATAAATTAAAAATATTTTAAAATTTTAATTCTATAAAATTAATTACATTTTTGAGTTTATCAAGTCAAAATTATCTTATCTTGAATTTTTTAGGTTTTCCAAAAACAATTGATTCTTTAGCGTGAATGGTGAAAACATCAATTTAACTAAAAAGTTCACATTTATAGAATTATAATCCTTTGTAAAAAAATTATGTTTTTGGAAAAATATTTCTAATAAATAATATATATTTAATGATTAATATATTTCATATTGAAATATAAATTTGATCTTAGTAATCTACTATTAATACTTTGTAAATAAATAAAAAATTTAATTATAAAAAATTCATGGTCCTTCTCACATAATCATGATTTAAAAATGTTCAACCAATATTTTGTTTTGTTTGAATGGTAAATAATTATAATTTTTTTACCATGATCTAGTTATTTCCATTGGAAAAAAATAGAATCCTTGATTTTCTTTTAAAATCATTTCTATTCATAAAATATATATTTTTTCTTCAGACTAATTTCTTTACATTTTAAGGGAATATATAATTTTTTTCATCTTATATAAATTTAATATTGTAAATTGGATTCACTATTTCGAATAAAAATAATTTACATTAGACAATAATATAGAATTTATTTTTTTCATAATTAATAGTAACCATTATAAATATTTATCACTTTAGTTAAGGGTAAATGAGTTAAATGGGATAAAAATAAATGGACAAGGCTTAAAGATAACATAAAAAACATACTAAAATATCATTGGTTTGAAATTGATTTATGATTCCCTTATAATGATTGAATCAATGATAATTTCGAGACACTTCACATAAGTAGAGAATATATTATATAATAATAATTCATGTATATATAAGTCTACAACCCACCAATATTTTAAAAGGTCAACCACTATCATCTTTATTTCACAGAATATGAGCCCCTTGTCATGATCAGTACTATCCCAAATTGTCATGAACCAACCCTAGTACCCTAATAACTCGATAACTGAGTCAGCCCTGACATGGACTAAATTGAATTTCCAATCCTTGCAGGATGTTGACCTGCTCTTGACATCACACCACATGAATGTGGGAACTCATTTTCCACAAAACAATCAGAGGTAAAAGATAAAATACTATATGAATATCAAGAGAATACTCCATTGCGACTAATGTAGTAGAATTCAACAAGGGCTAAAATCCCTAGTACTGAACCAACATACTGAAACCGGAAAATATCCCCATGGTCCCTGTGAAAACTACTCGCCATGTCCAATTCTAAATAGCGGGATCCACCACCAAGAGATCCATACACTTATCTCATGACTAAAAGAAGAAATTCTACAAAAATATGAAGGGAAAAGAAGGGTGTGATCTTAATCCTAGTACGATACCACCAATGATTCCATAATATATTCCAAATATAGATTATCCAAAGAAAAGATATCAATTTTCAAAAATAAACATGTTTGGAAATTGAAAAACATTTTTAAATGAATATGATTTACATGTTCAAAATGATTGAAAATATATTAAAATCATAGGATTTACATTACAAGATAATGCAAATTTATAAAATAAGGGATTATAAAAAACATATATAAAAAACAGTTTATATAAATTCAGAAGGCATGTAATGCAGTTCAAACAACATTGGAATACATTTGTATCTCAAATATAAATAATCAAGTGAGCAACATTGTCATTTGCAAAATGATATTATAGTATTACCCAACTATAGTATTCCTCACTCTCTAAGAGAACTCATCAAAATGTGTGTTCACACGTCCCTATAAAACTGGCCAATGCTGACTCCTCAAGAACATATTGAGTATGTGACCAGCACAATGTATTTCTTAGAACATTGTAATAGCATAGATTGTATCCAAATTACACACTAACGACCTAAGTCTTGTATGTACTGTTACATGATGTTATTTTCTTACCACTACTTAAAATACAATAAATCCCATTATTGATTTTCAAAAATTCCAATTTCTTTCCCTTTCAAACAAAAATAGGTTTTATTCAAATACATGACTCTATCACTAGATAAACCTACTAGGTTTCTATTAAATCATTTTTATCCATTTTCATGAGTTTCAAATCCATTCAAAACCAATACCATCCATTACAAAAATCATTTTCCAATTAAATTCATCAATTTAATTGATAACATTTCTAGGAAAAATCCACCATTTAAATTCAACAACTTAAATCAGCCATCTTTTCGTAAACCGACCCCAATTTAACGGAATTGGGGTTTTCTAAATTTCCTTGCCAAAACCATTTCAAATCACCCTGTTCATTAAAATGGGGTTTTATTAAAAAAATAGAAATAAAGTTTATGAAACCTAATTAAAATCAAAAATTGATAAAAAAAACCTAGAAAATAAATGTTAATCCATTTAGAAAATTGGAACAGAACCACCTTCCTCTTTCCAAAAGAATGACACTCACAATGACACCCATCAATGAGAACGAAGGTGAAAGAGAACATGAAACACATCTTAGAAGAAATATTCCACACCAACGAGCATAGATCCATGAATTCCAAGATGATCCATTGAATCCCCAAGAGGATAGAAAGAGAGAAACATGAATAATGAGGGACAAAATGAGAGAACCCAAACTCGGTAATCGCACCACAAGAGAAATAATGATTGAAAGCCGATCAGACCAATATCGAAGGAGGGATTCCATTGAAAAATGAATGAAAAGGGTTTTGAATAGATAGAAACATAGTATTTGATGAAAGGGAGTACCCAAACTATCGAACATGTGTTTTAAAATGTGATGTATGTCTGGTCACAAAATGTACCTCGGGTGCTAGATGTGTATTCTATGATGGATATGTTATACTGAAAACCTATCACCTCATGTTAAAAACCTCCATTTTAACCATACAAGATGTTTACCCACCATTTATGACATGTACCAGAGGACAGTATGATATCCCTTTTCAATACTTGTATCTTACAACCAGTACACATCGTGTACCTATTATGAAGCCGACATTAAACCCAAAAAATGACATTTAAAAACATTGAACAAAAAAGGGAACATAGGAAAGGGAAAAAATACATAATCAATGTAACAAGACACTATAACTTCCCAACCATTAAAACTTTCATCCCCCAGAAATCCTATGAAGAAGATTCTATTCCCAATAGATGGGGACACTACTCCCTCATTAGTGCTTCACACTCTGACATCTTAAGAAAATTAGATCCATATTGCCATAGTGCGTGAACCAAAGGTATCATTCTTACATGATGTACCCTAGCATTTGAATCGACTGTCATGATAAGTCACTCAATCAATGATAAAACAGTCCCGATCTCAAGATCAGTCCAGTTCAAAACATGAGATGAATCATATAGATAATTTTTCAACTACAATACATGGAACAAGTTATGTATCAACATCAGCTACCATGGATGTTCCAAATGGTACCCAACCTTCCCCACATGATCAAAACCTCAAAGGGACACAAAATGTGGCGATCAATATTACCTTTCTTCTGAAGCTATCAATGACCCAACCGGTGTAAAACCTTTATGAACACCTAAACACAAAGTAAAAAAATCCAAAATGCTACAATGTTGACCAGATTAAGAATTATATCGGCGTTGTGCTGTCAACATCCATTGAAGAATCAACTATATATTTCATGTTATCTCATGCACCAAGATTGGTACAACATAGGAACTTTCACCAACTTATGACCAACATAATAGTGATATACCTGGAATATGATAAAAGGCCTAGAAAGGTGTCTTTCTAATATCAGACTGGTAACTACTGTTGTATGACATCTCAACCAGCTTTAAGTGATTAACCCAAGACCCACCGAAGACAATTATACATTCGTGAAGCATAACTTCATGAATCTATACAACCCTTTTTGTCTGGCCATCCGACTATTGATGATAGGTTGTGCTCAAATGAACATGAGATTTCAATGAATCTTGAAGGCATATACAAAAGAGATAAGGGATCTAGGGATCCTTATCAGGGACTATAGAGGATCTAAATTCGTGAAAATGAACAATCTCATTCACATGGTGATTTACCAACTCCTAAACATTGGTCATATCACGAATGGGTATGATGTGAGCTGATTTGGTTAACTGATCAATCACAACACATATTGCATTATTTATTCTATATCTATGATGAAACACCATCACAATGTACCTAGATATCTCGTCCCACTTCCATGTAGATACTGAAAGTGGTTGAAGCATACTTAGAGGTCTATGGTGCCCATATTTCACTTGATGGAACATATATCAATGAGAGACAAAATCTGAAATTTCTCATCTCATTCCTAGTCAATAGAACTATCGACAAAAATTGTAAATCATTTTAGTAGTTCCTAGGTGTACATCCCACTAATAATCATGGAAATCAACCCATTACAACCTTTATTTTTTCTATCTTCACAATAAAACAATTACGATAGCATAGAACAAACTCTTTTCAGAATGAAAACTAGATAAGTATCTCCCCATGATAATGGATTTGTCTAATTCTACGGAAGTCATCATCTAGATCTTGATCTTGAAGAATCATCTTGAGATGATTAGACATCAACTACACACTGGCCATGGAATCTTCACCCCCATCCACATTAACTCCAATATGAAATTTTTCAAAGGGGTCCATCAAATTCTAATATTATTAAGATTATTTCACTTCATAGATTGAATGTTTCCTACTCAAAGCATCATGAATGAAATTCCATTTTCATGGGATATAGGTGATGCCAAGGCCAAAAGATTGCAGGTACTCCACCTAACGCCACTGCGGAAGATTGAAATCTTTTTGAGAGAACATATAAGTCATGATTTTTTGGTCAAAATATACTGTAAACCTTATTCCAAAAAGGTAGTGCTGCCAACTCTTATGTGCATGAATCACTACTTCATGTTCCAGGTCATCAGTGGGATAATTCTTCCCATGTGACCTATGCTGATGGGATTGATATACAACTATATGATCACCCCACATAAGAATGAAGACGAAGCCTAAACATTATGCATCAAAAAATACCACATAGCCCTACACAACATTTGGAAGATTCAACACCTACATTGTAGTCAATAGAGGCCTCATCTCAACTAAATAAATCTGAAATTTATCATTCCACACAAAATTCACCCCCTTTTGAGTCAAATATGTTATTGAGGGAAGCTAGATTAGAGAATTATTTCAAAAACCTACAGTAATATCCATCTAAGCCCAAGATAATCTAGATGACGAAGACATTTCATGGTTTCCCCAAAGTAATAACATCCATTACCTTCTCAGGATAAAATGATACACCCTATTTAGACACCACGTGTCCCAATATTTGACTTTCCAAATCCAAAAATCACACATTTAAATCTTCTCATAAAGGCAGTGATATCTCAGTAGACTCAAATATTCTCTCAGTTGATGCACATGATCCTCATCCGACTTGGAGTATACATGTAGTTTATCCAAAAATACTACCACAAAGGTATCTAGATACTCATGGAAAATATTTTTCATTAAATCCATGAAAATATCAGGAGCATATGTTAGACCAAAAGTGTAAAGACCCGTAAATTTCAAGGAAATTTTAATCTTAATTTTCTTTGGAATTTTACAAGAGTGCAGTTTCTGACGGCACCTGATTCCGAGGCCCGGTGTGCCCGGAATCATTTTACAAAGTTTGGCTTGGGTACATTCAGTGAATGGACGAGCATGTTTTTCTAACTTTTGAACCGGTGCCCGGAATCAAATTCTGAGTGCACCGATGAAACCGCAGCGCCGATATTCGCTTAGAAATGCCTCTTCCGGAGTTGCGTTTTCTCGGGTGTGGTTTTTAATTTTTAGGCTTAAAGTTAAGAAATAAAATAATTTTATGACAACTTTATTTTATTTCACTTAAGCCACTTGGAAGCCACTTGAAGCCACTTAAAAGCGGCTTAAACTGAATTGAACCGGATAGGATACTATCCAGAAATATCCTACCCTCTTGGTAGGATATTTGTGAGGTGGGGCCCGCACGAGCCCCGCCGTTTCTTTCCGCTAAGTAACGCACCCGCGAAAACCCATCATTATGGAAGTCAACAGACGCGTTTTCTTAAATTCTTAACAGACCATTTAATTGGGCAGTTTATTTCGTAAATTAAATGAGCTGTTTCTTTCGTTGAATTAATTGAACGAATTGATGGGTCGTTACTTACCCGTTTTCGTTTGATGGAATAATAATAAAATAAGACCAACCTATCTTTTTGGAGGATTACTCGTTGAGAGAGGATCCTTGGACCTTCATCCTCCTTCGCGAAGAATGCGAAGAACGCGAAGAACGCGAAGAACGCCGAACCCGAAAATCGACGACGCGACGCCGTGATCCGCGACGCCGACGTTCCCTTCCTGCAACGTTCTTCTGCGACGTCTCTTCCTCCGCGACGGATCTTTGATCAGCTTCTTGAGGTAAGAGTCTCGGACTTTCTTTTTTATCTCCTTTGTGGTTCTTTACCAAAACACGGATTTAATTAATTAAATTAAATCTACTGTTTAATGGTCCGTTGAGTTCGCCGAATCAACGTCGGTTTCTGCGACGACGCGACGCCCTTCCGTGACGATGTGACGATCTCCACCTTCCGCGACAAGCATTTCCGCGAATAACGCTCACGCGCGACGACTATGAGGTAGGGGTTTTATTCCTTGGAAATGCCTCTTTTTCCAATGTCATTTCCGTTCAAATTGAGGAACCTGTTTAATAAAACAATTTTATTTCATTAAAAATTGTTTTCGGATATGCGTTCATGTGTTGAACTTTTTTCCTCCCGTTGTTTATCTCTAACGTGGAGGGTGTGGGCCAAACGAACACGGCCCGACGACCCGACGACCCTCCGCCATTCTACATTTTTGTGCGGATTCGGCGGGTGACGACGGAACGTGCCGCAACAGAAGTTTGATGATCCCGCAGTGAAGAACGAGTCCCAGGAGGAGCAGCGGCGCAGTCGGGAACAAAATCGGACGACCGGAGCGATCCCAGTGGCCCGCGGAACCCGCCGGCACGGCGGCGCTGGTAGACGGGAGCGGCGGTGCCCCAGCGCACCGCCGGACAGTCCGCCGGCGGCACCCGCGGACCCGCGGCCGCGCGGGTCCGGTGCATTCGGACGCGGCAAAGCCGCGTCCTTGACTCAGCGCGGCCCCACGTGGGGGGCCGCGACGCCTCCAGGCCATGGGGGCAGCACCCCGCTGTGCCCTGGAAGGACCGGACCGTGACGGACCGGGTCATACCGGGTCGGGCGACCCGGTTCGGCCGAGCCCGGGGGGGGGGGGGGGGGGTCGGCCCGGGCCTGGACCCCCTGTCTTCGGACAGTTTTCGTTCAAATGCCCGTAACTTGAGCTACGAGCCTCCAAACGACTCGCCGTCAGAGGAAACACGATCCTTGGATCGAGACGGTCGTTTCGGTATATCGCACTCAAGGTTTCAGAATACTTTGATTTCAGCCGGGTTGGTTCGTACACGAAACCAACCGGGCCTTCGGAGCGGAAACGCTCATATCTTGAGCTACGGACGTCCGATTGACGTGCTGTCAGTTTTGTTGTATTCCTCTAAGTGAGAAGGATCTTTTGGCTCACTCCACCCGATGTTTGGACATAGGTGGAGTATGGTCGGGTTGGTTTTGCCTTAAAAACCAACCGGGCCCCTGGGACGAAAAAGCCAATAACTCTCAGACCGGGCGTCTGATTGACGCACCGTCTGCAACGTTGAGTTCCTGTTAACGATACAGAACCTTTGGATACATCAACTTCAGACCTTGTGTCAGTTGATGTATCATCCTCTCGGCTCGTGGAGCGGACCCTCCCGAACGAGCTTGCTGTGTGCGGGAACCCTAGAGCTGGCTGCGACTGCTACTTCGACAGCGACGACTGTGCAGAGATCCTCAGAGGACTACGGCGACGACTGTGCAGAGATACTCAGTGGACTGCGACGACTACTGCACTCAGCGATCCTGCATGGATCAGTGCTACAGGTCCTGTGTGGGGCCGGTCCTGTGTGGGCCCAATCCTGTGTGGGCCCGATCCTGTGTGGGTCCGATCCTGTGTGGGTCAGCGCTCAACGGTTCTGTGTGAGCCAGCGCCTACAGGTCCTGTGTGGGCCCGATCCTGTGTGGGTCATTGCGGGGGTTAGTTACCTATCGATCCTTTGTGGGTCCGACGACTTAGATGGATCAGTGATCATCTTTATCGTCATCCGAAGAGTATACCTGTGTGAGATAAATCTTCTGTTTACTCCCCTTTGTGGATTGTGTTGAGCTATCCTGTGTGGATTTACTGTTTACTCTCCTTTGTGGATTGTGTTGAGCTATCCTGTGTGGATTTACTGTTTACTCTTCTTTGTGGATTGTGTTGAGCTATCCTGTGTGGATTTACTCTTTAATCTCCTTTGTGTATTGTGTTGTGCTATCCTGTGTGGGTATACGTTTGCTTTCCTGTGTGGACTGGGTTGTGCTTGGGCTCGGACGTTGGAGCTGAACGAGAATTGATGACTTAGGTATATGTATGGGCATATACCTAAGCCGTGTCAGATGTTACTTCGTTATTGTACCTTTCCTTTGTGGATTATCCTTTGTAGATTTCGGGAGACCTTTAGGGGTCTCGGGGTCCCTACTGAGTAGCTTATACTCACCCCTGCACGGGCTTTGCCCACACTACGTTGTGTTGGTTGCAGACGACGGACAGCGCTGATCGTGGTGGAGGCGTGCGGAGCAGGACGGTACCTGGAGGTGGACCACTGGGCAGGACGCACTCGGAGCAGTCAGGTGGACCCGAGGAGCAGTGGAGGCTATCTGTACCCACCCTTCAGGTGGGACTTCCAGAGGACGGCTCGACGCTGTGGCTTTTACTTTTCAGTTGCTGTTTTTCTTTTCAGTTGTACTTTACAGTTGGGCTTGTATTTCCGGCCCCTTTTTCCTTCAGCACAGCTTGTACTGTTTTTACTTAGTGTTTACTTTTCCGCTTGCTTACTCTGTGGTGCTAGTCGCCAGCCCCTGGCCTATGGAAGGCGGGCTTGGGGTAGTCACGGCACGGGCCCCGAGGACAGGTTGTGACAAATTGGTATCAGAGGCGGTCAGTTCTACCACAGACTCTGATCTTTCTTCTATGTGAAGCAATAGTGTTTAGCGTATTGAGTGTGGTTATCAGTCCAGAGAGTCCAGTGTTGGTGCGGCGGCCGACGTATCCATACACCAGGGCCCTGACTTTTGATTTCTGACTTAATGCACGAAAACATTGATTGCATGTGTGTTTCAAGTTTTCTTTGTGATTACTTGTGTCAGCTCACCAGGTATACTATTCTGACCGTGGCGCACTTGTTTCCTTTTTAGGATGGCCCCACTACGGCAGCCAGCTAGGGTTCCGAGAGTAGAGCGCGACGACAGCCCGCCGAGCGATGAGGCCTCGATACAGGGCCCGTTGACAGCAGAGGCACCGGCGGTACCTTTACCCACCGAGCCCCCGATGCTTCCAGCGCTGACCGCTAACGATGCATGATGCCTTGGAGCTCTGCACGAGTTCCAGCGCCAGCGACCACCCAGGTTCCGTGGGGAGACGGACCCCTAGGCAGCCGAGGACTGGCTGGAGGTGGTCGTCCGAGTTTTCAGGCTAGTGAGGATACCAGCAGACCTCATGGTGATCCTCGCGGCGAGCCTACTGCACGCAGCAGCAGGACGATGGTGGAGCTTGATGCTCCAGGTACACGATGAGGCCTCCCTCATCTGGACGGACTTCGAGAGCCTCTTCCGCTCAGAGTTCGTCCCGGCCACCCTTCGTGCGGTGCGCATTCAGGAGCTTCTTCAGCTGCAGCAGGGCAGCTTGGCGGTCTCCCAGTACGCGACGAGGTTTACCGACCTTTCTCGCTACTCGAAAGACATGGTACGGGACCCCTTCTTCCGGGCCCAGACCTTTGAGCAGGGTTTGAGACACGAGATCAGGGCATCGCTGATCTCCCTCAGCATCCCGACCCAGGCAGGAGTGCTAGAGCGAGCCCTTCTGATCGAGAGCTTTCTGGATGAGTCTACAGCGAGACCTACTGCAGGGCGGCATGTGGCGGAGTCTTCGGCAGCGGGTAGCCGACGGATGACTCAGGGTTCCAGGCAGAGCAGGCCTTCCAGCAGAAAACCTCGGGACACTGGCTCATCAGTGCGGGGCACACAGCGCGGAGCCAGCCTTCCGACAGGCAGGCAGTGCTACGAGTGCGGCGGGCAGGGCCACATGGCTCGTGACTGCCCGACCCGTCGTACCGAGGGACAACAGACGGTGGAGGGACCACCCAGGCAGAGGAAGAGGGTCGACCGTGGCGGTCCGCAGGGAGGAGGCGGACGAGGCAGAGGAGCTGGCCGAGCAGCAGGTGGTGGGCGGCGCTTTGAGGCTCTGCCACCACCACCACCAGGAGGTCCGACCCAACCACAGGGAGCTGGCGGGCAGAGACAAGCACAACTCCAGGCAGCGGAGGCCTACCACCACGGCGCACCAGAGATGATTCGAGGTACGATCTATGTCTATTCCACCCTTGCTTCAGTTCTTATAGACACAGGAGCGAGTCACTCTTTCATAGCTGCTGCCCTTGTTCAGAGCTCGGAGATTCCGACAGAGCCGTTGGCTCGATCCTTACAGCTAGAGAATCCTACAGGAGCAGACTCGACGATTACGCACTAGTGCCAGCAGTGTGAGCTTACTCTAGGAGGCGAGAGCTTCGGCTGGGATCTTCTTGTAGTGGCGTCGAGGCCTTACGATGACATCTTGGGCATGGATTGGTTATCTACGGTCCATGCACAGATTGACCGCACTAGGCGCAAGGTGTGATGTGTGCGCACCGATGGGAGCAGGTTCACCTTCACCGGCGAGAAGGGAGCCTTAGCAGCACAGGATAGACTCACGCAGAGGAGAGGACAACCCATCACTCATCAGTTGGCTAGCCTCATCCTTGGAGCAGTTGACGTGCGGATTCCTAGCTTTCCTGTAGTGGTGGATCAGTATGCGAACGTCTTTCCCGACGACGTTCTAGGGTTACCTCCTCATAGAGAGGTAGAATTTTATATTGATCTATACCCCAGGACAGCCCCGATATCCACTCCAGCATATCGGATGGCCCCCTCCGAGCTTCGAGAGCTACGGGTACAGTTGGAGGACTTGCAGGGCAAGGGGTTAATCCGACCCAGTGTTTCACCCTGGGCTTCCCCGATTTTGTTCGCCAAGAAGGTGGATGAGAGCTTGCGAATGTGTGTCGATTATCGTCGCCTGAACCAGGTGACAGTGAGGAACAAGTATCCGCTACCCAGGATTGATGATCTCTTCGACCAGCTCAAGGGAGCACGGTTGTTCTCGAAGATAGACCTCAGGTCAGGCTATCATCAGCTCAGAGTTTGAGATGAGGATGTGCAGAAGACGGCCTTCAGGTGTCGGTATGGCCACTATGAGTTCTTGGTTATTCCTTTCGGTGTAACCAATGCTCCAACAGTGTTCATGAGCCTCATGAACAGGATCTTCCAGCCATACCTCGATCGATTTGTCGTGGTCTTCATCGACGACATTTTGGTGTACTCGACCATGGAGGAGGAGCACGCCTACCACTTGCGGGTTGTACTAGACACACTCCGAGAGCACCAGCTTTATGGAAAGCTCTTGAAGTGAAGGTTCTAGTTACGTGAGGTCCACTTCTTGGGGCACATCATTTCTGAGGTGGGAGTTGCAGTGGATCCCGTGAAGATCGAGGCAGTGCTAGCTTGGGAGCCACCTAGGAGCGTGACGGAGGTGCGGAGTTTCTTGGGCCTAGCTGGATACTATCGGAGATTCATGCCTGACTTTTCCAGAGTTGCGGTGCCACTCTCAGCGTTGACGAAGAAGGGGAAACCCTTTGTGTGGTCAGACAGATGTCAGTAGAGCTTCCAGGAGCTGAGGCAGAGATTGACCAGCACACCTATCTTGAGGTTGCCTGAGGAGGGAGTTGGATACGTAGTCTACTGCGATGCATCAGGGACCGGACTCGGGTGTGTCTTGATGCAGGAGCGGGCCGTTATTTCATATGTATCACGTCAGTTGAGGCCACATGAGCAGAGCTACGCTACCCATGACCTGGAGTTGGCAGAAGTGGTCTTCGCTCTGAAGACATGGCAGCACTATCTGATGGGCGAGCGCTTTACAGTCTTTTCTGACCACCAGAGTCTTAGGTACATCTTCTCTCAGAAGGACCTGAACCTGAGATAGTGGAGATGGCTCGAGTTCCTTCAGGACTATGACTTTTAGATAGTCTATACTCCTGGGAAGGGGAACGTGGTAGCCGATGCCCTCAGCAGGAGGACGAGCATCCAGCTACTTGAGGAGGCGACAGAGCACCTAGCCGCTTTGCAGATATCCTTCGTGGATAGAGATGGAGCAGCCTTCCTTCAGTCTCTCACAGTCTCTCCTCCACTTGTACAACGGGTCAGAGAGGCACAGTGTGAGGACGCTGACTATGAGACATGGCGTGCACAGATATCCTCAGGACATGCACCTGATGGCTTCTCTTTTGGAGCAGAGCACGACATCCTTTTCAGAGGACGTACCTTGGTACCAGTCTCTTTACGAGAGGAGGTGCTGAGAGAGTTTCACACTTCTCCTTTGGCGGTACATCCTGGAGTGGCGAAGATGTACCAGGATCTCAGACGACAGCACTGGTGGCCGGGCATGAAGAAGGCTCTGGCAGAGTTCGTTTCACGGTGCCTCACCTGCCAGCAGGTGAAGGCAGAGCATCAGGTACCAGCAGGCTTGGTACAGCCCTTGGAGGTCCCAGAGTGGAAGTGGGATGGCATATCTATGGACTTCGTGACTGGAATTCCACGCACTTCCAGAGGTCACGACTCCATTTGGGTTATTGTTGACCGACTCACCAAGTCGGCACACTTCTTACCCATCCGAGAGCAGGGCTTAGTGGACAACTTGGGGCGTCTCTACGTTCAGGAGATTGTATGGCTTCACGGTGTGCCATCGACTATCGTCTCCGATCGGGACACTCGCTTTACTTCCCGGCTTTGGAAGGGGTTGCAGGAGGCGTTCGGGACGCGGTTACGTCTGAGCACCGCCTTTCACCCTCAGACGGATGGTCAGATGGAGAGGACCATTCAGAATCTCGAGGACATGATCCGCGCATGTGTCCTCGACTTTGGTCGCAGCTGGGAGGACCACCTACCCTTGGTGGAGTTCGCGTACAACAATAGCTACCACTCCACCATCAGGATGGCACCATACGAGGCGTTGTACGGCAGGCCTTGCAGATCTCCTTTGTGCTGGACAGACGCTGGAGAGTCAGCACTTGTGGGACCAGAGATGGTCCGGGCCACGACAGAGAAGGTCCAGGTCATCCAGGAGCGGATGAGGACAGCACAGAGCCGGCAGAAGTCATATGATGACAGGAGGCGGAGGCCACTAGAGTTCAAGGATGGCGACCACGTCTTCTTGCGGGTCTCACCTCGACGTGGTTTGCGGAGATTTGGCCGAGGTGGCAAGTTGTCTCCACGCTTCATCGGATCCTTCCAGGTCCTCAGCAGGGTTGGCGAGGTGGCTTATCGCTTGGCTCTGCCACCTCAGTTGCACCGGGTGCATGACGTCTTCCACGTATCTCAGCTGAGGAGATATGTGCACGACCCGACGCACATCATTGACTATGGGGAGCTAGACGTGGATGATGGGGCGACTTTTACGGAGGTCCTAGTGGAGATAGAGGATCGACAAGAGAGGGTCCTATGTGGGCGATCGATTCCTCTTGTGCGCATCAGATGGCAGCATGGGAACCTCCAGGAGAGCACATGGGAGTGGGAGGCTCAGATGCGTGCTCAGTACCCACATTTGTTTCCCTAGTTTATGATGTATCTTTACGGGGACGTAAAGCCCTGAGGTGGGAGTAATGTAAAGACCCGTAAATTTCAAGGAAATTTTTTTCTTAATTTTTTTGGAATTTTACAAGAGTTCAGTTTCAGACGGCACCTGATTCCGAGGCCCGGTGTGCCCGGAATCATTTTACAAAGTTTGGCTCGGGTACGTTCAGTGAACGGACGAGTGGGTTTTTCTAACTTTTGAACCAGTGCCCGGAATCGAATTCTGAGGGCACCGATGAAACCGAAGCGCCGATATTTGCTTAGAAACGCCTCTTCTGGAGTTGTGTTTGCTCGGGTGTGGTTTTTAATTTTTGGGCTTAAAGTTAAGAAATAAAATAATTTTACGACAACTTTATTTTATTTCACTTAAGCCACTTGGAAGCCACTTGAAGTCACTTAAAAGTGGCTTAAACTGAGTTGAACCAGATAGGATACTATCCAGAAATATCCTACCCTCTTGGTAGGATATTTGTGAGGTGGGGCCCGCATGAGCCCCACCGTTTCTTTCCGAAAAGTAACGCACCCGCGAAAACCTGTCATTATGAAAGTCAACTGACGCGTTTTCTTAAATTCTTAACAGACCATTTAATTGGGCGGTTTATTTCATAAATTAAATGAGCTGTTTCTTTCGTTGAATTAATTCAACGAATTGATGGGTCGTTACTTACCCGTTTTCGTTTTTTGGCATAATAATAAAATAAGACCAACCAATATTTTTGGAGGATTAATCGTTGAGAGAGGATCCTTGGACCTTCATCCTCCTTAGCGAAGAACGCGAAGAAAGCGAAGAACACCGAACCCGAAAATCGATGACGCGGCACCGTGATCTGCGACGCCGGCGTTACCTTCCTGCAACGTTCTTCTGCGACGTCTCTTCCTCCGCGACAGATCTTCGATCGGCTGCTTGAGGTAAGAGTCTCAGACTTTCTTTTTTATCTCCTTTGTGGTTCTTTACCAAAACACAGATTTAATTAATTAAATTAAATCTGCTGTTTCATGGTCCGTTGAGTTCGCTGACTCAACGTCGGTTTCCGCGACGACGTGACGCCCTTCTGCGATGACGCGACGATCTCCACCTTCCGCGACGAGCATTTCTGCGAAGAACGCTCACGCGCGACGACTACGAGGTATGGGTTTTATTCCTTGGAAATGCCTCTTTTTCCCATGTCGTTTCCGTTCAAATTGAGGAACCCATTTAATAAAACAATTTTATTTCATTAAAAATTGTTTTCGGATATGCGTTCATGTGTTGAACTTTTTTCCTCCCGTTGTTTATCTCTAACGCGGAGGGTGCGGGCCAAACGAACACGGCCCGATGACCCTCCGCCGTTCTTCTTTTTTGTGCGGATTCGGCGGGCGATTAAGGAACGTGCCTCAATGGAAGTTTGATGATCCCGCAGGGAAGAAAGAGTCCTAGGAGGAGCAGCGGCACAGTCTGGAACAAAATCGGACCACCGGAGCGATCCCGGTGGCCCGCAGAACCCGCCGGCAGCGAGGGTCGCCGGCGCGGCGGCGCCGGCAGCCGGGAGCGGCGGCACCCCGGCGCGCTGCCGGACAGGCCACCGCGGCTGAAGCCGCAGCGGTGGCGGCACCCGCCGACCCGCGGCCGCACGGGTCCGGTGCATTCAGACGCGGAAAAGCCACGTCCTTGACTCAGCGCGGCCCCACGCGGGGGGCCGCGACGCCTCCAGGCCGCGGGGGCAGCGCCCCGCGGCGCCCTGGCCGTTCGGCCGCTTGGCCGAACCGAGCCAGGCCGGTCCGACCGGCCGGGCCGCGCCCTGGCCGGACCGGACCGGGTCGGGTCGACCCGGTTCGGCCGACCCCGGGGGGGGGGGGGGGGGGGTCGGCCCGGGCCCGGACCCCCTGTCTTCGAACGGTTTTCGTTCAAACGCCTGTACCTTGAGCTACGGGCCTCCAAACGACTCGCTGTCAGTGGAAAGGTGATCCTTGGATCGAGACGGTCGTTTCAGTATATCTCACTCAAGGTTTCGGAATACTTTGAGTTCGGCCGGGTTGGTTCGTACACGAAACCAACCGGGCCTTCGGAGCAGAAACGCTCATATCGTGAGCTACGGACGTCCGATTGACGTGCCGTCAGTTTTGTTGTATTCCTCTAAGTGAGATGGATCTTTTGGCTTACTCCACCCGAGGCTTGGATGTAGGTGGAGTACGGTTGGGTTGGTTTTGCCTTAAAAACCAACCGGACCCCTGGGACGAAAAATCCAATAACTCTCAGACCGGGCGTCCGATTGACGCACCGTCTGCGACGTTGAGTTCCTGTTAACGATACGGAACCTTTGGATACATCAACTTCGGACCTTGTGTCAGTTGATGTATCAGCCTCTTGGCTCGTGGAGCGGACCCTCCCGAACGAGCTTACTATGTGTGGGAACCCTAGAGCTGGCTGCGACTGCTATTTTGACGGCGACGACTGTGCAGAGATCCTCAGTGGACTACGGCGACGACTGTGCAGAGATCCTCAGTGGACTGCGACGACTACTGCACTCAGCGATTCTGCGTGGATCAGTGCTACAGGTCCTGTGTGGGCCCGGTTCCGTGTGGGCCTGATCCTGTGTGGGTCCGATCCTGTGTGGGTCAGCGCTCAGCGGTTCTGTGTGAGCCAGCGCCTACAGGTCCTGTGTGGGCCCGATCCTATGTGGGTCATTGCGGGGGTTAGTTACCTATCAATCCTTTGTGGGTCCGACGATTTAGATGAATCAGTGATCATCTTTATCGTCATCCGAAGAGTATACATTTGTGAGATGAATCTTCTGTTTACTCTCCTTTGTGGATTTTGTTGAGCTATCCTTCGTGGATTTACTGTTTACTCTTCTTTGTGGATTGTGTTGAGCTATCCTGTGTGGATTTACTGTTTACTCTCCTTTTGGATTGTGTTGAGCTATCCTGTGTGGATTTACTATTTACTCTCCTTTGTGGATTGTGTTGTGCTATCCCGTGTGGGTATACGTTTGCTTTCCTGTGTGGACTGGGTTGTGCTTGGGATCGGACGCTGGAGCCGAACGGGAATTGATGACTTAGGTATATGTATGGTCATATACCTAAGCCGTGTCAGATGTTACTTCGTGATTGTACCTTTCCTTTGTAGATTATCCTTTGTGGATTTCGGGAGACCTTCGGGGGTCTCGGGGTCCCTACTGAGTAGCTTATACTCACTCCTGCACGGGCTTTGCCTGCACTACGTTGTGTTGGTTGCAGACGACGGACATCGCTGATCGTGGTGGAGGCGTGCGGAGCAGGACGGTACCTGGAGGTGGACCACTGGGCAGGACGCACTCGGAGCGGTCAGGTGGACCCGAGGAGCAGTGGAGGCTATCTGTACCCACCCTTCAGGTGGGACTTCCTGAGGACGGCTCGACGCTGCGGCTTTGACTTTTCAGTTGCTGTTTTTCTTTTCAGTTGTACTTTACAGTTGGACTTGTATTTCCGGCCCCTTTTTCCTTCAGCACAGCTTGTACAGTTTTTACTTAGTGTTTACTTTTCCGCTTGCTTACTCTGTGGTGCTAGTCGCCAGCCCCTGGCCTGTGGAAGGCGGGCTTGGGGTAGTCACGGCACGGGCCCCGAGGATGGGTCGTGACAAAAAGGCATAACTTTTTACTCATAGTGATTATAACTACTTCGAAATGCAGTTTTCTAGATGTTCAGTTCTTTTTTCCTCAACTTTGTGTAACCAAAAACAACTTTGATCTTTGAAAACCAGTTCACCCATTCTGATGATCAAAATAATTATCATTCCATGAAAACATATATTCTTCCTTTATCATAACATGATTGTAGATAAAAGAGATTGAATAAGCATTCCATGTTGGAACCTCAAGGAAACGTTGATGGGATAATGTCATAACTAGGATCTCTAGATATTTCATTATGAATAAATATATGATGTAATGACTCGAACTTGTGTCTACTAGTACTAATGAAATAGTTGAATAAATAAATATTGTACCTCTGACAGCCTCATGATATGTTGGATGATATGACCCAATAACCTATAGATACCCACAGTGTGAACCACCAGCTCTCTGAGAATGATGTGTCCACTTAGTGGTGGGTTTTTAAGTGGATCGTAATGTTACCCATTGCTTATAAGTTCTACAATTCCGGACCCTCATTCTCCTCTTGAAGCACTGCCTCCTGGGGGGTCACCCATCATATGCATAGGAGATCCATGTTCACGGTGATGAATCTTTTAGGGAGGTACATCCAATATTTATCATTCCTATTCATCATGTCATGTTATCCAATATTGGTCCATTTAACCATTCCCATAACATAAATATCACTTCCCCTGTCAGTCTATCCTGGTACACTATGTTGTCCTTGTGCCACACAACCACATGCATGAGTCTGGTCATGCATAGGTCTCATATGCCCAGAACCTATCATCTATGACTATAATATATTGTAGAAAACTCAAGCCTATAAATACCACTAACATATCCTACTACTTATAATCCTTATAATAGGAAGCTCTTCATCACCAGTACCCACTCCAACACTCCAGCATAAGTAGGAATCCATTGGGGTACCGCACTGTCATGCATGTCTCTTCGACGACTCATCTCAAACATTCATTCACAGATGTAGACATTCCAAATCATGCCAAGGGAGAACCATATGAGGTCTATGATCAACATAACAAACTCATAAACTGAAATCCCTTCCTACTTCTACTCCAAAAGCTTCTAAATATGAATTGATCACATGAATGAGGGATTGTACAATTTATGAAACAACTATTGGAATTAATACATGGGAGTGTCAAATCACCCTGAATAAACATTATAAGACTCCAATAATGACTATAAGATCAATAAGAAAGACTATCTTCCAGTGAAACCACATGATCTTTTAGTGTTTAGATACACATTAAAACTCAGATAACCTACTCTACCCAATTCATTGATACCTGGGGATCTGGCTCAGCAAGGAAAGACAAAAACATCTAGAATGGGAACTGAAAAAGTGTTCTCAACCTATAAAAATACTCATCTTGATTTTATGGTACCATTTGTGCTCCAACGTACACAATAGAATGACTTATTTTCATGATAGCTCTTGAACTGATACATTATCACTAATCAGATCATTGTCACAATCCAAAAAAGGTATCCTGGAAGACTACCATCATGCATAAATCCTAAAAAAGTAATCAATATGTACCAAGATCCTATTATAATATAAATATATGTATATATATATATCAGTGTGTGTGTGTGTGTGATATGACTCAAGAAGGATAGTCAAGAGTCTCAATTCAATATGATAGATGTACCATTGATCCCTACAACCAATTTCTCTGTATGCAGATACAATTGAATGTTCTATGAATCCTAGGGAATGTATACATAGTACATTTCAAAAAAAAAACTAGGTTACATGGCCTGAAATACAAACTCAAAGTACATTTAAGCTATTTACCATACTCTAAAACATTCCACATAATTAGTATACTCCAAAAACCATCCAAATTTATGAATTACTCCAACACCAATCAACCACAACCTGATCCAATATGAATTGATTCAAAACTCCACCAAGTCCACTTTCAAATTCCAAAGGCTAGAGATTAGTGATGAAAAGCATAACGAATATGGAAAACATTTTTCAATGTGCCTCTATGCACACAAAAAAACTATTTCCATATAGAATTGTAGGGGAATAAAATAAAATGAAACAAACATCTGGCTTAATAATCATGTATGCAATAACCTTTATGGAATTCAAGAGTATGATAACATAACATGTAAATAAAAGAGGAAAATATACCCCCATATAAAAATGTGTACCAACCTAAAAATAATGTAAAAGTAAATGATAATAGTGCATATATCTAGATCTTCAAGTCTAGTCCACCTTATATGGTCAATAGACTAGGGAATTCCTATCCACATCTATAATCACTATTGACCTATCCATAATTTCCCTAAGACATGGAACATGCGGTAATAGACCATGCAGGGCTGAGTCTATACATATTGAGTAGGATACCCCAAATTATAATGGGGGGGTAGTAAAAGTCATGATAGAGGTAAACAACTCAACCTATAATAAGAGATAAATGAAAACTAGTCAACATAGGTATGTGATAATAAAATAAACCTATATGAGAGTGAAATGTGATCTCCATATCATATCCCATCCTAATAAAAAGTCTTTCATTACTTTTATAGGTCCATAAATGATTCTCTGTATCATGCATGATATTATATATATAACTATGTATAGGGACCAAACCCCACCACTATGCTGAACAGTCAAGGGAATATAATCTCTTGGTTGAGGACCCATTCCCTATTGTGATGGAGTATTTCAACTCAGTATAAATACTAACCATTACCTGGTATGATATGGGGTACCACTAAATATAAATTGGACTTGTGCCCATGTGTGGTAGGGAAGTACCACTTAGTTGGTATATGATAAATTACCTAGTGCATCTAAGGGTTCCACTTAGTTGCTAGAGGACTCACACCCTAGTTAACAAGGGTTTTCACTCACTAGATTGAGGACATGTGACCTAGTGGATCAAAGGGGTCCCACTATACATTCAGAATAATGACACAATATTTTTTCAGAGGGGTACCTCTGTGAAGGTAGAGTACTCACACGCTAGTGCATCTTGGGGGTATAACTCAGTATGAGAAGACCTGGTTCCTAGTGCATCAGAGAGGGGGATACATCTAATTTGGTAGAGGATCCACACCTAGTGTTTTAGGGGGTATTACTATTTTTATAGAGGACCTACCCCATAGAGAATTAGAGGGTAAAATTCGATTGGTATAGGACTCACACACTAGTGCACCATGGGGTACCACTCTATTGATCCCATCTCAACACTACAATCATTGGGTTCTTCGTAATGAATAATTACACCAATAACATCTTGCATACTATAAAAAATCCACTACAAAGACCCCCACTATCATCTATAAAAAAAATACTCAATATACGATACTCACTGGACAAATTTAGAATACAAATAAATGAGATATTATATGTAGAATACACATTAAAAAAAGATGTACACCACATGGAAGGGGACCCACACTACATGTAGTCCCACCCTACTATTGGGTTGTGTCCTTTTTAGTACATATATCACTACATATATAGACCTATATTACATGTAAGGGGTATATATGGCATGTCCATTCACTTGGGGTCCTACCCATGAACTTTTCTATGTCTTTGAACATTTGATGTTTCCATTCACACTAGTCGTGTACTCTGTACATGCTCATGTAAACTAGTTGTGTCATTTTTTGTGCCCATGTCTAAGTATTACCAGAGTACACTTCGGGTCACCATATCTGAGTCATATGATTTGTGGGGGTAAGACACAATTTTTAATATTTAACACACCTGGAAACCCTAACCATTGGATTCATGAAACTACACACCATTTTTCAGACTATACATCATACAGTATGATTTTTCATAGAATAACAAATCCACTACCATTGACCAAAATCTTCACTAGTTATTGTGATTTGAACAACCATAATTTATGGAAACTCCACCGACCAACATTTGTAGATCATTGACGGTTTTAAATTTGATCTAGAGCATGTCGCTCGAAGCCAATGCATGCCTTATTCACCCATGTAACCTCGCACTAACACACTAGATCTCCAAATCCATAGTGGAATCACACATATCCGACAGTCAATCTGAATCAATCACTGAATCTTCAATCTGTTTATCATAGGGGAATCTTCCATGGATGCGGGGGACTGATTCCGCTTGATTTATCCTGACAATGTTGAACTATGGTCTCTAGAGACCAACACTAAATATCATGAATAATAAAGGGATAAATTATCATAACTAAAGGTGAAACAATATTTTTCCAAGTATTATTGTCCAATGATTTAAATCATTGATAGTTGGGGTCAGAAAACATGGGAAAATGGGGTTATCTAATTAGATAACCAATTAAACATGACAAGGGCTCATGAAACAATTCCTATTTTGATTCAGATGAATGAAAATAATGGATCTATTAATTGTGTTATTCATAAGGGTGTATATCCAAAAATTATTATTTCTAAAATTATTTTTATAGATCATTCGTGATTAATGTGCTCGTAAATAAAGAAGGAAGCTACATTGTATTTTCTACATCTCAATTCTCCAGGATATGGTTTTTAATTGATTACCAAATCCTGATTCCCGAAGAAGGGTGGTGGAACCTTATCAAAACTATCCCGATGTTATGTAGTTAACCATGGAAATTATCTACAATATATTTATAGAAAGAATTATTTTCAGTTCATCGAATAAAAAATGAAATTCATTATTTGTTTTAACAAAACACAACTGCCAACAGCTGCTCTATATAAAAACTCCATCCCTAACAAATTTTGGCCATACCTATGGTAATCTTCATGTTCTAGATTCAATAGTGTCTTTAAATATTTTATCAAATACTCTAAATAATTGTTATCCCATGATTTTAGAAAAACCTTCCATGCATGGTATATGTATATTTTATAATTTTTAAAAAACTAATTTAAAGTACACCATACCTCCAAATCATGTGTTTATTTGTTCTATTCTCTAAAAATGTTACATTTTATATTTCATAGTCTTACAAGGGAAAAAGAACATCTCTACACAGGTGATACATTATTGACTAAGGAGATAATAACTATAGATTTATTCTCTTCATTGGTCTCTTAATTTAAATCATATGGAATATCATATATTCATTAATATAATTTTTGTATTATGATTCCCTTAAATCCCCCATTCCTAATGTCAAAATAATACTTTTCATATATATATTCAAACATTCATATAATTATTTCTTGATTCTTTCGGCTATAATAACCAGGGGTGATGAGTTGTATTTTTCAAAATATCCTCAACTGATTTGAAAAAAGATGATATTTTTTCTCCTCAGTTCCATGTGTTCCATTTGGTTAGTTGATTTATTTAGGCTAATAAAATTTATTCCCCTTTTTTATTTAGGTGATAATTTATTTTATCTATTATTTTGACGAATGAGTGGTGATGTGTTCTATCAATCTCACTAGTCTATTTTGGTGAACCATTAACACTTGATATATCCTATAAAAGATATACATCAAACATTTATTTATCCCTTGATTTATTAAAAAGATAGACTATATAAACCTGTATATGATTTATAGATATATATTTTTTGTGGATGTGATAACATGTAAATGTGACTGTGTTACAATGCTATAACACTAGTCCCCATTGTAGTTTGAGTGTCAATAATTTTTCACTAGATGTTACCTATTACATAAAATTATGGATTGAAAAATTAAAAACTTTTATTCCCTATAAAATTCTATAGGGTAACACATTAGGTAATGTAATTAGGATCAAATATTGTGTGATGTATTTGTTTCAAATTTGAAATAATGTACACCATATTTTTTTTATTTTTTCCCTAGAATATAATTTTCTATACATTGTGATAACATATATTAGTAGTTTTTAATGTTAATAAACCTATTATCACTTTATGATTGTAAATCTATGTAACACAGTATGGGAAAATTTATTAAGATTAGATGTCAAACTGAAAGTATCTAGATGAATTCATTTTTGAGGAACAAATGATTTCAACTATCATGGGTGGAGTCTCCTTGGACATTTTGGAACCTTCTTAGGGTGTATGCCCATGGTAATATCTCGTGGAGGATATTATAAGAATGAGACCCACCATTAGAAAATCCATATTTACTTATTTCATTGTTTGATCCTATCTATGGATGTGTGTGATGATCCATAGAATTTAATATTTATAGTTATGTGTTTGATAAGTAATGTACTCATATTTACTGATAAAGACATTAATGACATATGTTCATGGTGAGGTAAAATACATTAGGTGCATCACAAGTAATATTTAATTAATGAATAATGAGAGAAATTTTTTCCCTTATATTCATTAACTGGAGATGATATCTCATGCCCTTCATTGGGAATGACGTATCAAAAATAAAACTGTGGATGTGGTGTTCTATAGGAAAGTTTGATTTCTAGAAAATAAAATAAATAGAGATCGAGAACATAGGTTGATGGAACAAACATGCAACTTATTGATTAGAGATATTGTAATAAAGGGATTATATGACATATTGAGCTTCAGTATGAGGTATTATATAATTTTGACAAAAACATCATTCTCTATGGGGGTCTTGGCTTGCTTCTTGATACCATCATTGGACTTTAAACTACTTCACCTAAAAAAACAGAGAAAGAGGTCAAGAGATTCACACACTAATTGTATCTATAATATGATTAAAAAAATAAATAAATATATATTATTTACAAAGTGGAATAAATATTATTCCCTTATATGGGTTTCTAATTATTCATGTATTAAGATCACATATATTATATCATCATTTATTCAAGAGAATATAATGTGGGTATAATATTTAAAAATTATTTGTTTATTACATAGTATCTATACTATTTATTTACCTGTTGGTGAATAATGTGGTGATATTTATTTATTGAATAAATAATCATTATTCAAGGCCTGATAAATATTGTGGAGAACTATTGGACCGTGTTTAATGGTCCGGTGAGAAATAATAAATATTTACGATTGTTTGAATAAAAAATATTTAATTTAACTTTTTATTTTAGAACATGACAACAAATAAAAATATTATTATTATTATAAACATGGGGTTACTCAAGGATTAAATATACAATAAAGGGAACTTGTGAAATTTATTTATTTCCAACCCTAGGGGTAGATAAAACTAATTTAATTTATTTTTCAAGATATAAAATTCTTTTCTTATGTTGGGACTTATGAAATATGAATAATCCTCTTGAACCCATTGATAGATCTATTCTCTATGAAGTCACCAAATAATGTAGAGTGATTGTCCTCCACCTTCAACTCTCGAGCTGAGAGAAATACAATAGAATCATATGGAAATTATTATTAGGGTGATCAAAGATGAATGATTCAAGCGATATGATATTTTGTGCTAGAACCTAATGATTCTTATAGGGGCATTGAAGATTAGTGGAATACATGTAGATAAACACTTCATGGAATCTATTCTAGATTATAAAAATCAAATTACGGTACAAAATAAATCCTATGTTATATCCATAAATGAAGAAATAATTTCTCATCTGTTAATTTATTATGTTCTTAAATTTATTATAAATAATATCTAATGATTTTTTGGTTCTAGTGTTTTATCCATTATCTCTATTAGTTTACTCAATTCCATTGATCATAATGTTCATTGTACTGTAAATGTTAGAGTAGTCATTTATCATCACAAAATGTAACATTTGTTCCTGACCCATAAAAAACGTACACTATTCCTGGATCCTTGATGTGGTATCAGAGTGGGACAGATAATAATTTATATTTATTTAATATTATTTATTTATTTTAAAATGGGAATTTAGTTTATGGTTCCAATTTAATAGTTATTAAAAAAATTGTTGGATCTTCTTATTCATGCTTATTTATTCAATGTTTAATTAAATTTATTAATGACATGAATGAAATACATTAAATGATCTCATTTGGATGTGATAACTAATCTAGTAAGATAATGCAAGAGTACACATCATATGACCGAGAGGTTGACGATGTCTACTAGTGTTTAATGCACCAAGAGATAATTTGGAATTAATCTATCACATGTGAATTTATTACACATGGTGAATATATATATATATATATATATTGTATATTGACATAGAAATAATGGCACATGTTCAGCCCGAGTACATGTCAGGTAGGTACATGACATTTAGTCTATATGTCATAGGCAGACCACGTATCTTCTTACACGGACTACTTTATTGGCGACCATGATACTAGGAGACCACACCTCTTATAGCCCATGTACACTTATTGTAAAACAATATCATACATTACATGGTTAAATGTTGAGTTTGTGGGCCTGTCCCTACAATAGACGGTATGAATAATGGAGACTCTATAGCTGGCTTGAGCATGTCTTGTACTTCTAAAAAATTATGAAGAGTAAAAATTAATTTATTACACTGTGTAAAATTTGTAAACATGTGATTTCATACATCCAATAAGTTTATATTTCATGACATGTTATGGGGTTGTATATATATATATATATAATCACGTAATTAATTTTTGTGTAACTTTCTGATCTACATATCTTGTATAAGTAATATTAGGTTTATTACTCTACATATTAAAAAAACAGTCTATGTTAAAAAAAATCATGTAAACCATGAATCATTTATGTTTATATTACATATCATGATAGTATGTGATAATTTATGCATTCCACATATCTCATGTCAAATTATTAGATGAGTATAATATACATTTTCTCATTCTGACGGGTACACAAAGTGTTTCTTCCAAGCTAAATTTTATATTGTTCATAGATAATTTCTAATAGATTTATTTAATTTGTACCAAATTATGATGTATTATATTTTCAAGGAAATTAGAATTAGAATTATGATAACGTAATTGATTAATTAATGAATATAATTAATAGATTCGACTGTGATTTATCTTAGATAAGAATGATTAAGAATTGAATACTAATTTTATTAAATGTGTAATCTATTTCATGCATATATATGATACAAAATATTCATCTATAACTATTCACACAATGAGATTGTTTTAATTTATTATTAAATTAATTTTTTTTTCATGCATACAATCTGTCTTATTAATATGTATGTTATAGCATGCACCTGAATTCTATTATAAAAACCACTTCACATCACCTATGTGGGAGTAGAATCATATGAAATGGAATGAACTACCATTCTAGTTGAGGTGAATCATTTTTTAGATGAGATGAAATTTATCCAAGAATGATACATAGGTGGATAGGTCAAAATATGCAATATAAACCTTAATTGGTTGATGGAGTTTTTACCCAAGGTCAACAGACAATTTATCATATCCAAGTTAAACTAGCCATTAGTAAAATATCATGATCATACCACATTATTGTATTATTTTTTTCAAGAATTATGGTTATTTCATAATGAATGTATTTTATGAAATAAAATTAATTAATGAATTAAAAATATAACAAGGTAGAACAAAAAAATTGTCTTATTAATAACTATTAACTAAGACATGGTTAATTACATATTTAAATCAACTAAATATTAACAATAATTCCATAAAGATAATAAATATAAATTTATAAACAATGATAAAATATCTCAGTTATATATAATATGTCAGTATAGCCTTCCACTACTTGAGTTAAAATTGGACCATAGTTCATAGCACCTGACCGACAAAAGTTGTGGTGCTTTAAATTATCAGGGGATTAAAACATGAAATTTTTCATTGAAATTCAAACTAGGACATGGTGTAAATTATATAAATGAGTTTAGGAACTACTATTTAAAGATTTCAGGATTACTGAGTAAACTCAACATGTCATGTAATGGTGAGTTAATGTAGTTGGAATTTTGACTATCTACCTTGAACTATTAAAATTTAATGATAAAAGTGTGGGGATAAAGACAATGGGAATATGAATCCTTGCAACTAGAATTTCCATGAAACTTGTTATTCTGAATCCATAGGTGAGTTATATTATTATTCAATAAAATAGTCAGAGATTAATAAATATAATATTAATTTATTTGTATAAATTTTATCAGATAAAGTACAAAATCACTCATCATATTAGTTGTATCAATATATATGAGAATGAATTCAAACAAATCACTATTATTCATACTTGATAATGATAACATTATCAGTAACACAATTTTTCAACAGTGGAAAAATTCTTCTGCTTTATCGAGTTCCTTGAATTTAAATTATATGTGTTGTAATAACATATTCTTGATGAGATTGAAAAAGAGGCCAGTAAGGAGGAGTTTTCTCTCTATGAGAAACACTTGAACAATACTATAGATTCTTATTATATCATAAAATTATACATGAACATTGATATTTTGAAGAAACATGAGGACATGGAAGTGTATGTCATGATATATCACCATTAGGATCTCTTTCAAGAGAAGGTGGGACAAGATTGATTCAAGAACTCCAATGCTTTGTTTACAACTATTATTCAAGATTATCAAACTTCTATTCCTCTTATTGTCACACTTATTGGATATATTTAATACTTATACATATTAGGGATTAAATTAAATGATGATCTATTAATAGATTTCTTACATTCCCCACTACCCAAGACTATATCCAATTTTATTTGTTATTTATATGATTTTAATTAAGTTGAATAGTATATTGAAACACCTGAAACTGATTCTCCATGAGGATAAGGAAATCGGGTGTGATGAATTTGAAGTCCTTATGATGAATAATAAAATAATGAACAAGGCAATGGGGCCCATGAACGATGCAATTTTTAATGTTCCCAAAGACTATCATTCTAAAAAGTGGAACACCAAGAGGCATGAAACAGAAAGGTAGGTAGTATGTTTTTCATGATGTAAGCGAGGCCACTTGAAGGACAAATTCACCTATGAGAAAGGGTATTATAAACGTGTCTTCTTTATCATGGGAAAAGAATAAATATCTAAATAGTGGGTATTATATACAATATGTGGAGATCACATCTATATCCAAATGATGAAACAAAGTAAATTCTAAAGGATTGTGAGAGGATAGGGGGATTTGAAAGAATCTAATGGTGATAGGATGGATTCTCTTTCCATTATTTCCTACCTTCTTTTATTTCCAACTGTAATGATATTGGTTTTAAGGGATTTTTATTATGTTACAACTATTACAAGAAACATAATTTTAGTTCTATGCGATGATGAAATGGTTTCTTTAATTCTGGGAATAATATTTGTATCCATTATAATTACAACATCTATAATGATGTGTAACATTTAAATAATGGAATTTGTATATTAATTTATGAATACCATGTGTTGGATATAGATATTGAATAATTTCACATGACTCATAGAAAACCCATCAATGGAATCACCATCTTCATCTTGTAATTTATAATAAATTAAAATATCTAATTCATGATGGGTTTTAGACTCCTCTATGATAAATCCATTTAAAGTATTTTACACTAGTTTAAAATGAAAAATGACTAAATTTACATTCATTGGATAGGGGGAAAGGGCCATATATCATCAATGATATGTTCACATTGATGTGTATGGACCATTTCTTATATAAGATAGAGATTTGTATTCTAACTTTATAAATATTAAAGACGAATTAATTAGATGTGTCTAAGTCTACATGTAGAGGTATAAGTTAGATTTCACTGATAAATTCAAATAATTTGATAATGAAGTAGAGAATCGACTTATAACAAAGATAATGAATATTAGATCATATCAATATGGGGAATATCTTATCCAAGAGTATAAATTTTTTATGGGAGATTGGGATTCTATCTCATCTCACTCCATATTACACACCTTAATGGAATAATATTATCGAAAAGGATCACTATACCTTGCCAAACATGGTAATGTCAATGATTGGTCATGAAAATATTCTGTGATTCTTTTGGTAATATGTATTAAAAACTATGGCATATGCACTAAAAAATGTGCTAATTAAAATCGAAAATTAAATTCCCATGTAGAAAGGGAGTGGAAATAAACCTTTTTTCAAATTCATGTGTATAGTATTTCATGGAATTTGTAAATCCCTTATCATTTAGTAAACATGAACTCCATCGAATAACATGTATATAGGTAGGGTATCTCAAGGAAATAAAGGGGTGCTATATATACATCCCCTCAAAAGGGGATTCTACTATTGTTAGAAAGATTTATTTCTTAAGAGGGAGTGCATCCTCAAAAAGGATAATGGGGGAAATATTGAGTTAAATGTATTTTATACTATAAATTCAAATGACTTGGTTTAGGAATAGATTCAAAAGTTCCTTATGTATGAATTAACTCCTAAAATTTAATTACAACATAAGAGAACTAGATAGGAAAGAGAAAAAAGATATGGTTTTCTAGTCACCAAAGATGAAGTCTCATTATAGGTTGACAATGATGAACCCTTCCCCTATAATGTTGATATGTAAATATCATAAAGTAAAATAGTGAATGAATACATGAATTATGAAATAGATTCCATATATTAAAATCAAGTTTGGGTTCTGGTTGACGTACATGTTAATGTAAATCCAAAATGGTGAAAATGGGTATTAAAGAGAAAATTGGACATGAAATGACAATTAAATACCTATAATGCAAGGATTGTTTATAAAGGGTTTCAAAATCATCAAGGAATTTACTATGAAGATAACTTATTACTGGTTACATTATTTAAATATATTTGAATTCTACAAGATTTAGTAGATTACCATGTCTATCAAATTTGGAAGATGGATGTAAAAACTAATTTCTTTAATGGGAACCTTTAGGAAGATTTCTACATGACATAGACATAAGGGTTTGTGACTCCTAGTGATTTCAAAAGAATTTCCATGTAATAGAGACTGTTTTATGGATTGATGAAAGAATCTAGGTCATGGAACATTTGAATCAAGGAATCTATAAAAGAAATTGGGTTTTTTAACAATTAATGTGTGCCATATTTTTATAAGTGATTGAGATGAAATTGAGTCATTAGGTTACTAGAGTTCTTTGAGAACATATTACACTTTGGAAATGACATACCCGTCTTAATGTCCATTATGGGATGGATAAAAATCCTTTATCCATAAAGAAAATAGGTAAAGAAACCTATATTATAGATATCAATATCATTTTTTATTTATCCAAGAGGTATCTTGGATGAATTCAATGTAAATACATTTACCCGATACTGAATATTTTTAGAATAGATATTACCAATAGGGGATATGTTAATATTTCACATGGTATAAATAATTCTATGAAAATGTGTCCTCATAAAAAAAGATAAATAAATAATGAGTATGATCACACACCCTTTAGTGATAGGATCAATCAGGTATTCCATTTTATGTACTATACATTGTGTTTTCTAAGAATTAAAAAGTGTAGGAATATGTCATGTAGATCTAGAAGAAAAAAATTGGTCAGTTGTTAAGGATATATATATGTATCAAAAAAGAACTAAGGATATATTAATTATGTATAGAGGATATGAATAGATAGTCATTAGGGGTTCTAGTTATGATAGTTTTGAAATACACTAGAATGAACTATATTCATAATTGGGATATGTTTTCAGTCTCATTAGAGGATATGTGAGCTGGAAGTTGTCAGTTCAGCCAGTTCTTGTCGATTCAACAATGAAGTCAGTGTTTATAGTCACTTTGGATATACCCCAAGAATCTTTTTTGATGTGAAAATTTGTATGGGATCATGAAGAGGCTCCCATTATTAGTGAACCTATCACATTGTATTATGATAATACTACATCCGTAACTCTTGTAAAAGAGAAAAGAACACACTAATGGAATGTTAATAGACTCTAAAAGTATTAGCACAAACTATACATTTATCGGAGGGGTAAAGTTGTAGTAATAAGAGTTCCAAAAAAATGAAAACATGGTGGACTTCTTGACTGAAGACCTATATTAGTATAATCAAGAGTTTCATGTGATATCTATAGGATTGATGGATATTAAGAGTTAGCTGAACATATTGAGGGATTTTTTTGGGTTCGGTTCCCTAAAACCAATATCATTGAACTTTATAATTACTTATATTCATATTTATGATTGCGTAAAATCCTCTTATCACATCTTGATTCTTCTTTTATGCAACATATCATGTGATAATGTCATTAGGGTATCCATCACATTGAAAGTTCATAGTAATTCCCATCTATGAGGTGAACCTAGAAGTTCTAAGATAGTATTCTAAAATATGAATATATATGCTCTCTAGATGGATGAAATCAAGGAACACAATTGATTTAGGATTTATATGGTTTAAACTCATAGAACATTGAGCAACATCCTCATAGTGTACGCCCTTGGTAATACCCAATGTAATATATTATAAGAATGAGACACCCAAGAAGAAAACCCATATATATATATATATATGTTTCGTTGGATGTTCTATCTGCGGAAATGTGTATTGAACCTTATATGTTAAGATTATTGACAATGATATTTATAAGTTGTGTAAATTGATGTATTAATGACAACCATGATGACATATGTTCCTAGAGAGGTAGGATACACTGGGTGAATCATTATTAATATTTCATTAATAAATAATGTGAGACTAGATTTTTCTCCTATAAAAATTAACAAAAATTTATATCTCATTCCCTTTGATAGAAATAATTTAACCTATATAAATCCATTTCCATATATTTATATAGGAATGTTTGTACTTTGTAAATTTAGTGAAATTGACATCGAGCAAATATGTTGATGGCACATGCATGAAACCTTCTTAATTAGAGATATCATATAAAAGGGAATATATTAAAAGGAGATCATATGTATGAGGTATTATGTCACTACATCAATAATTTATTTTTATATGGGTATCTTGCTATGTTTCTAGATTCTAACCATAAAATTATGGCTACTTCACATAATTCCCTAAAAAATGACCCGTAAAGAGTCACAGACTATGTTTCTATAGAATCATAGTGAAATAATATATTATAATTTATTATGTAACAAGTTGAATAAATATTATTCAGTCATGGAGTTATGTAGGGATTATAAAATTAATAAATCTAACACGTGAATTTTTTTATTTCTATCCCTTGTGTTATATAAACCCAATTATGTTATTTTTCAATAGATCCAATTCATTTATTTTGTTGTGAAGAAAATTCTAGAGAATCATTTTGAATACATTGTGATAACCCTTCTCCATGAAATCTCTGCAGAATAGAGAGTGAACATCCTCCACCTTTCAATTTAAATTCAATAGAGATCAATGATAATCCATTTTAAGTGAATCTCATGATGATAAATGGAGAACGATGCAAGTTAATGTATCTTTTTTTCTAGTACCATGAGATTCGTAGAATGAAATTTTTAGATTTTTGGATGACGTGTGGATTAGATATAGGTGGAATCTGTTATAGATTCCATCATAAATGATTCTATAAAATAGATCCATTTTCATATACATCAATGGAGGAACAATTTCTCAAAAAGTTATTCATTACTCGCTTAAATTAATTTTAAATAGTAATTGACGATCTAGAGGATGGGTATTGTTATTTTATCTATTTTATGTATTCATTGATTCAATTAATTTGATCATAGATTTTATAGTCATGTAAATTTCATGTAGATCATCGATCACGAAAAAAATCAATTTTTCGAATTACCCATCACACACACCTATAAATTTAATATTAATTTATTTGTATATATTTTTTCAGATAAAGTTAAAAATCACTCATCATATTATTTGTATCAATATAAATATGAATGAATTCAACAAAATCACCATGATTCATACATGAGAAGGATAACCTTATCAATAACACAATTTTTCAATAGTGAAAAACTTCTTATGTGTTATCATGTTCCATGAATTTAAATTATATGTCTTCGAATAACATATTCATAATGAGATTGATAAAGAGGCTAATAAGGATGAGTTTTCTCTCTATGAGAAACAATTTAATGATACAATAGATTCTTATTATATCATAAAATTTTACATGAATAATTAAATTATGAAGAAACGTGAGGACATGGATGTGTATTCCATGATATCTCAACATTGGAAGATATATCAAGAGAAGGTGGGACAAGATTGATTCAAGAACTACAATAATAGGTTTTCCACTATTCATGAAGATTATCAAACTTCTATTTCTCCTGTGTTCAAACTTGTTGGATATATTTAAAACTTATAAGTAATAGGTATAAAATTAAAAAATCAGTTATGAATAGGTCCCTTAGTTCGCTCACTACCCAAGACCATATCCAATTTTATTGTTTTTTTAAGATGAGAATTAATGTGAATAGTCTTTTGAATCATCTGACACTATTTCTCTATGTGGATAAGTAAATGGGGTGTGATTAATTTGTGGTCCTTATAGTGAATAAGAAAATAATGAACAAGGCGATGGGGCCCATGACTCATACTAAGTCTAAATTTCCCAAAGACCATCATTCCAAAAAGTGGAACATCAAGTGGAAGGGAACCGAAAGTTTGGTAGTATATATTGCCTAATATAAGAAATTCCACTTGAAGAACAAATTCACCTTGGAGAATAGGAATTATAAATGTGTCTTCTTTATCATGTGTATACAATCAATATCTAAAAAATGGGTATTAGATACAACATGTGGGGATCACATCTATTTCCAAATGTTGATACCAAGTTGATTTTGAAGGATTGTGAGAGGATATGGGGTTTTAAATCATCTAATGGTGTGAGGATGGCTTCTCTTCCCATTAGTGATTACCTTTTTTTATTTCCAATTTCCTTGATATTGGTTTTAAGCGATGTTATTATGTAAAAAATATTACAAGGAAGATACGTTTTGTTCTATGGGGAGATGAAATGGTTTTATTTTTATTTTTGGTAATAAAATTTGTTATTATTAGAAATACAACAAATGTTATGATGTGGAACATTTAAATAATGGAATTTATATATTAATTTATGAATAACATGTACTAGAAATAGATAATGAATCATTTCACATGACTCATAGAACACCCTTATATGGAATGACCATCTTCATCGTGTAATTTATAAGAATTTAAAATATCTAATTCATGGTTGTTATTTAGACTCCTCTAAGATAAATCCATTAGAAATATTTTACCCATTTTTAAAATGAAAAATGACCAAATTTCCATACAGAGGATAGAGGAAAAAAGCCATATATCTTCAATGATAAGTTCACATTGATGTGTGTGTACCATTTCTTATAGAAGATAGAGATGGGTATTCTTACTTCATAAATATTAAATATTAATTCATTAGATGTGTCTAAGTCTACATGTAGAGGTATAAGTTGGATTTCTTTGATAAATTAAGATAATATGATAATGGAGTAGAGAATAAATTTAGAACATGGATAGATAAGCTTTGATCATATCAATATGGTGAATATCTTAACCAAGTGTATAAATTTTTTATGGGAGATTGGGATTATATCTCAAATCAGTCCATATTACACACCTGAATCGATTAATTTTTTTCAAAATGGGTCACTATACCTTGTTAATCATGGTAATGTAAATTATGGGTCATGTAAATAGTCTTTTATCCTTTTGGGAATATGTATTAAAAACTATGTAATATGCACTTTATTGAGTGATAATTAAAATAGAAAATGAAATTACAATGTAGTTATGGAATTGAAATAAACCTTTTTTTCAAATGCATGTGTAAAGTGTTTCATGGAATTTAATAATACCTTATCATGTAGTAAACATGCACTCCATGTAATAAAATGTATATTTATAAGGTATCCCTGGGAAATAATGGGACACTACATATACATCCCAAAAAATAGGGATGTGACTATTGGAAGAAAAGATTTGTTTCTTAAGAGGGAGCACATCCTAAAAAAGGATAATGGGGGAAAGATTGAATTAAATGTAGTTTATACTCAACATACACAATATTTGGTGTAGGAATATATTCCAAAGGTCCTCGTGGAAAAATAAATTCTTAAAACACAAGTAGAACATAAGAGCACTAGATAGGTAAGAGAACAAAAAAGATATGGTGTTCTAGTCACCAAAAATGGTGACTCATTATTGGTTGACAATGATGTACCCCTACCCTATAATGATGAAATGTAAATATCAAAAACTAAAATACCTAATGAATACGTGAATTTTGAAATAGATTTCATATATTGAAACCATGCTTGGGTTTTGGTTGAAGTCCATGTTTATGTAAATTCCAAATGGATAAAATGGTTATTCTAGAGAAAATTGTATATAAAAGGGATATAAAATATCAATAATGAAAGGATAGTTTCTTAAGGGTTTAAAATAATCATGGAATTTACATTGATGATATATTATTACGGGTTACATATTTTATATAAATTCTAATTCTACAAGATTTTTTAGTTTACCATGTCTACCAAATTTGGAAGATGGATGTCAAAACTGATTTCCATAATGGGAACATTTAAGAAGATTTCAATATGAAATATCCATAAGGGTTTGTGACTCTATGTGATTCCAACTGAATTTTCATGTAATATATACTGATTTATGGATTGAAGGAAGAATCAAGATCATGGAACATTTGATTCGAGGATTATATAAAAGAAATTTGTTTCATTAACAATCAATATGAGCCATGTTTTTATATGTGATTGAGTTGAAATTGAGTCATTATGTTATTAATGTGTTTTGATAACATATTACTCATTGGAAATGACATACCAACCTTAATGTCAATTAAGGGAATGATAAAAAAGTATTTATCCATAAAGGACATTGGTGAAGCAACCTATATTCTAGATATCAAGATATTTTTTGATTGATCCAAGAAGCATCCAGGACTAATTCAAAGTATATACATTGACTTGATAATAAATATATATAGTATAGATATTACAAATTGAGGATATGTTAATATTTCAGATGGTATAAATCATTCTATGAAAATGTGTCCTCATAAAAAACAAGAGAAACAAATAATGAGTAAGATCACATACCCTTTATTTACAGGAGCAGTCAGGTATTCCATTTAATGTTATATACATGCGTTTTATAATAATTAATCACAATAAGATGATGTCATGTATATCTAGTTGAAATTTTTTATTCATTTGTTAAGGCTATCACTATGTATCTGAAAATAACTAAGGATATGTTCCTTGTGTGTGGATGATATGAATAGATAGTCATTAAGGGTTCTAGTTACGATAGTTTTGAAATACACTATAATAATCTAAATTTATAATCAGGATATTTTTTCAGGCTCATTAGATGATATGTGAGATGGAAGTGGTTAATGCAGCCAGTTTTTGTAGATTCAACAATGAAGTCAGTGTTTATTGTCGCTTTGGTGATACCCATGGCAATTATTCTGATATGAAACATTGTATGGGATCATGATGTGGTTCCAAGTATTAAAGACCCTATCACATTTTATTATGATAATACTACATTAGTGGATCTTGTAAAAGAGATAAGGTCACACCAATGGAAATATAATAAACTATAAAAGTATCACCTCTTACTACACTTTTATTAGAGGGGTGAAGTTGTAGTAAGAATGGTTCCAATAAAAGAAAACATGTTTGACTGATTAACTAAAGTCTTATATTAGTCGAATCAATATTTTCATGTGAGAACTACAGGATTGAAGGTTGTTTTGAGTTAGTTCAACTTCTTGAAGGATTTTGATGGAGTTGGTTCCCTAGATCCAATATCTTTGAGATTTTTGATTACTTATATTCATATTTACGATTACTTATAATCCACTTATCACATCTTTATTCTTATTTTATGAAACATAGAATGTGGAAATGTCATAAGAGTAGCTATTACACTGAGAGTTTATAGTAGTTCCCCTATATTTTGAGAACATAGAAGATCCAAGATAGCATTTATAAATATATATATATATATATATATATATATATATACTCGGTAGCTGGATGAAATAATTTAAGGAACACAATAGATTTAGTATATCATTGGTGGAAACTCATATGACTTTTAGCCACTGCCACATGGTGTAAGCCCACGGTAATAACCAATGTAATATATTATGAGAGCAGAATACCCGAGAAGAAAACCCACATATATATGTGTCATTGGATGTTACAATATGTGGACATGTGTATTGATCTTTATATGTTAGGATTATTATTAATGAGTTTTATAAGTTTTGTAAATTGATATATTGATGATAACCATGATGACACATGTTCATGGAGATGTAGGATACATTGGGTGCATCATGATTGAAATTTCATTAATAACTAATGTGATGATGTATTTTTCCCTGCTAACCATTATAAAAAGTTTATATCTCATTCCCTTTGATATAAATGATATAACCTAAATAAATCCATTTCCATATAGTTATATAGAAATGTTTGAACTCTGTAAATTCAGTGAAAAAGACATCAAGAACATAGGTTGATGGCATAAGTATGAATCCTTCCCAATTACTAATATCGTGATAAAGGGAATATATTAAACAGAGAGCGTCTATATGTGGTATTATGTCATTACATCAATAACATCTTTCTCTATGGGTATCTTGGTATGTTTCTATATGAAAATCATAAACGTCTAGCTACTTCATATAATTCCTTGAAAATGATCCCTAAAGAGTCACACAATATGTTTCTATAGAATCATAGTGAAATAATATATTATTATTTATTATATAACAAGTTAATAGATACTATTTAGACATGGAGTTATGTAAGGATTAAAAAATTAAGGAAGGTAACCTGTGAATTTTTTTAAATTTAATCCTTGTGGTATATAAACCCCATTATATTATTTTTCAAGTGATACAATTCATTTATTTTGTTATGCACAAAATAAAACTAGAGAATCATTTTGAATACATAAGGATAGCCCTTCTCCAGGATCACTCTACATAATGTAGAGTGATCTTCCTCCACCTTCAAATTTCAATTCAATTGAGATAAAAGATAATCCATTTTATGTGTTCTCAAGTTTATCAAGTGAGAGTGATGCAAGTGAATGGATCTTATTTTCTAATACTATGAGATTCATACAGAGAAATATTAAGATTGTTGGTAGATGTGTGGATCATATATAGGTGGAATCTGTTATAGATTCTATCAGTGAAATGATTATATGAAATAGATCAGTTTTTAGATCCATTAATGAAGACACAATTTCTCAAAAGGTAATTCATTAATCACTTAAATTAATTTTAAATAGTAATTGATGATTCAATGGATGGTTATTGTTATTTAATCTATTATATGTATTCATTGATAAAATTCATTTGATAATAGATTTTACAGTCATGTAAATATCACATAGATCATCGATCGTTAAAAAAAATCAGGGATGCAAATTACCCATCACACGCTTATATTGAAGACAGAACCTTCAATAATAATATCTAAATGTATTTATATTTATTTAAAAATAGATTTTGAGATAAATATAATATTATTTAGGATTTAGTGAAACTTTAAGGTTAATGTAAATTTTTACTAATGTATTAACCAAGTGAGGTAGAAGTTTCTATTCAACATGTTGTATTCTATCATGGTCCTTCATACCTCATCATGATGTATATACTGAATAATATTAGATGTTATATGGTAAGGAATCCAATAATAATTATCATTTTTCCTTCAACTAATTACTCATTAAATGATGATATATATATTAATTATTTTTAATGTATGTTAACAATCACATTAATTAAATGAGAGTTATAATAGTGAAGCTAAATCATTTCCAACTTCACATTAAATTAATCATTTGGACTCCAATCTAGTCATTACAAATATTAATGTGGTAAATATAACTAGTTTCATAGACCTAATTTGATTGGGACATGAAATAATATAAATCAACCCCTAATATTTGAATCTCATAAAAATTCTACATATTCCTTATATCTTTATGGATTAGTTTCGAAAGTAGCATTGGATATGAAGGAACCATTCTAAGGAATTTGATCACACAAATTATTCATGGATACCATTGGTTATATGAATCTATTGATTTATAATTATATAATACAATTAAAATAAATTTGTTCAATTCAAATAATGTGATATTATTTGGTTTATTGATTTCATTTCATTTTAGTCATTTCACTCATAGGAGTTCCTATTTGATGGAATTTTTGTATCATTCAGTTTTATTTTTTCGTAGAGAGGCCCCTAAATTCCTTCACATAATGTGTTTAAGGTCTTGAGTATTGTGAAATATAAATGTTTTTGTGCCACTCAATATGGGAAACCATAATTCATATTTATCATCCTTTACATTCGTTTAACAACAATGTTATTAAAGGTTATAGATAATGAAATAGTCATGCCTAATATTTAGGTGATTCATATTACAAGTGGAATATTATTTTATAAATGTCTCATTTAATTGATTCTATATTATCTCCATTAAGTTAATATATAATATATTTCCAATAATTTCATAAGGTAAATAGTGAAAAATTGTAATATATTGTATTTTTAAAGGTATGTAAATTTCATGATTAATTATATCATAATTTTTTTGAATGATTGTTTTTTAAATTAATGTTAATAAAGTAATTTTCATGTTAAATAGATTCAATAATATTTATAGGATCTAAAAATAATAATAATTTAATCATTATTTTATTAAAAAACAATCCTCCCCTTCACCTATAAATACACCCCTCCTAAACCCACGTATACTCATATCCAAAATGTACTATTTTATATAAAATATTACATATTAAACCTAAAAATAATTCAAAACACTTTTGGTGACCCATGGTTTAACCAAATTCATTCCTCTATAATCCTTATGGTGTAGTCCAAAGGAGTCATTTAAAAGTAGAAGAGTAAATTCTCCAGTAAAACATTATTATATTATTATGATCTGGTTTATTCCAGTTTCTTTTAAAAAACTACATAAACCATTAAATAATCATAAAATAAATATATATTATTAAATTTTAATTTTTTTAATCAATAAATTAACTAAGAATATTTTTTAATTGTTTATATTAATCATTGAATCAGGTTCATTTTAAACTATAATGTTGGATGGTATTTTGATTCAATTGTAATAGACAAACAATGATGATTTTAAAATATAATTTCATAATAATTATAATATTTATGATATTTTTATTATTTTTAAATATTTAAATAGGAAACATATTATGGATATAAAAAATAATCATATGGTGGATTTTTTAACCACCTAGAACGAGCATAGTAAGGCACATTTCACAATATATAAAATTATCACAATATATTTTGAGCATGGAAATTTTATACCATTTGAATGAAATAAATTCCAATTCATCAATTCATTTAGATCCCAAAGAAATTCGGAATAAATTTTATAATCTGTTACCATTAGATTGAAATGGTTTTTAAACAATACAATAGACAACCGAACTGATAAAGGCAAGTTGATTAAACTTATAAATTATTATTATAGGATAATAACTAGATTATAATACATAAAATAAGAATTAATATAGTAATAGAGTTTGAAATTAATATATTTACCTCAATTACTGTAGATTTTATTTTAGCATCTATGAATTTAATTCATTATGATAGGGGACACTTTTACATTCTCCCCCTTTCGATTTATACTTCATATTTATCACTATTTTTAACTACAAATTTATTTATATTATATATCTATTCATTATTAATCTCTTTCAGTTTTTCCACTTTACTTTCTCTACAAATATTCATGTATTTATATGTCTATTTTAATTAATTTATTTTAAGTATAAGGCCCAAGTCTTAAACCTTACTTAATATTGAGTTATTACAAGATTACACATTGAGGATCTTTTCAGGTTTAGAGTTTTAGAGAATTAGATCATAAAACTTGCATTATATTCCACATTTAAACAAAGTGGTTACATAAAAGATAGTATTCATTTTCCCATCAACGGAAACATATTTAAAATAAAACATGGATTCTTTCTTGACACATCCATGACACTATCATCATATCATGTACAATTCCCTTGACCTGTGAAAAACATTTCAAAAACTAGGGATGAGGATAAAAATCTTAGTAAGGGTTATAAAAATTATGGAAAGGAAACATGAGTACATATATATATAAGAATGAAATCATACTTTACCCATAAAACATAAGCACTTTAACATACCTCATAAAATCATGAATAAAACATAGAAATCATAAGACATAAAGGTAACTTGAGGCATTCATTACATTCTTACGTAGGGAGTAACCCTCTTGGTTACGTTTGGAATACCCATCACAGTATATTCCCAAAATATCTTCGGAGAAACCTTAACGTTTAACTCCTTCTCGTTACCCAATGCATTGGAGAGCTATATCGGGCTCACCCGCCCTTAGTTTATCACGGAACCACCCGTCTTCATAACAATGCCCAAGAACCATAACATAATCATATCAAATAACTTAAGCATAAAGGAAATATAACATTACCACATTGCAATAACAATATAACATTTTAAGATATTGAAATAATGAATCCATTCTAAAAACCATTTTCAAAACCATTTAAAACATTTAATAGTGATTTTTAAATCAAAGTGTCCCATACCACATTGAAGATTTTAAAATTTTAAACCATTAATATCCATATTAATAAATCCTTAAAACCATTTTGAAAACATGGATATTAATGAGAAATATTTATAAGATTAAATCATTAAAACATTTAAAACGATATTTTAGTTAAAGGGTTTTTAAAAAAATGAGAGACACTTGAATACAATAATAGAGGAATAACATTTAATAAAAACTTTATAATATCATGAGAATAAAGGGATTCATGATATAATATTCCAAAGGACAGTATATACACCATATAATAGTGAATTGGAGCATAACAACAATGAAGTATCAATGGAAATGAAAATTGAGATGAAATCCATTATAAAGATGGGATCCTTAAATTAAGGATAAATAAATCTCATAATTATGTGAGAAAAATATAAATACACCCAATAAAAATGGATATTAAGTGTAAAATAATCAAAGGTCATTCACACATATTCAAAGGATGACATATTCAATAACTACATGTTGAACCCAAAGAAATCGAAATTGGGTTAAGAAGTTCCCTTGACAGCCTAACGACGTCACATAAAATTTTAGAAAAAGAGTTGATGAGAGAGATAAAGGGTATATAATCTCTTGGAAATAAAATTTATGTCAATAAGGATATATAAGAACATATCCCCACATAATAAGATGAAAATTAAAATACATAACAAAAGAAGTCTTTTAAAAAGAGGAGGGTGAAAGGTCCCCTTATCGATTTGGGTAACTTTCGAAACATACACCCCATGAAAGAAGGACTATAAAAAATTGATGTAAATACTCATAAAATAAAGTATGTTACAAAAAGAGTAGAATAATGGATAGTACATACACCTCTCAAAAGGAAATATTGGCAAATGTAGCATGAATCTCATGAAAACACAAACTGAGATAAAAAGCCCCTTACGAAATTTTGGCTGCCTAACGACGCCTATTAAAACTTCCAAAATGGATTGATGAGAGAAAATAGGGTCTCTAATAATATGAACATAAAAATTACAGTAAGAGTAATATAAAATAACATCCCAATCATAAGAAATATGAGCTTAAAAGGAATGACATAAAAGAGTGTACTTAAAATGAAAGAGAGGGGTATGATCCCTTACCTCGGGTCCGACATGACTCGATCGTTCTTTAACCTCATGAATAATAAACTTGAGTTAATTTCTAATTTCTTAAGAACCTTTTTCAAGTTCATTATTTTTTTTATATCACTTACTACCATGCTATGAACACTATGTAATTATTTAAGTTAATAATGGTTGTTTTGTAGATCATTGCTACTTGAGTCAAAAAATAAACTCTTTATAATTACAAGTTGTTCATGTGGTAAAATATATATTATATCCAGAATTATATTAATTATTTAGATATAAAATATATCCTATATATCCATTATATACATGCATTTATAATATTACATAACATTTAGAGGTAAGAAATGAAATGCACCGTTCATGGAGACGGTAAGCCTTACGTACGCATGAACGCTACTTCCATTTCTATTTCTTATTTAATGGAATTAAAACATAATGATACATAATATTATTATAATTCCAGTATGGTATCATATATAATATCATAAAATCTATCCTTTATACATACCACATAAGGTATTAACGAATCAAATCACTTTGAGGGGGCGGTAGTCCGCACTTCCTAAAATGAAGATATCGCGTTTAACCATAATGGAAACCATAAAGGTATGCCATAAATGAAAAATACAGAATCTTAAGTAAAACATAAACATATTATATACCATATATAAATATAGTTACATATTAATGGTCACCTTTTAGGGTGTTAAAATAATATTGAACAATAATCGTTTCGTGAGGCAGAAATTCACCATCCACAGAAACAGTATGTTCATTAACCATTAGATGTAGGTGTGTGTAAGTGTAGCTCGAATACTTCTTATAACAACATCCTAGTATATTGAAGATACTGGAGTTGTTAAAAAAGAAATGAATAAAAATAGTTTAGGGGGTTGGAGAAGCAAAATAAAACAAAAGAACACAAGTGAAGACATTACCTTAAAATCGGGTATCTCTCTTTGATTTGAGCTCAAAGGATTTCTTGTGAAGACTTATTCCAAAAGTGAGGATTCTAGGAGTAATAGGGGGATGTGGAGAGACAAAAGGAGCAGGGGTTGGCCGAACCAAAAGCTTGAGAGGTGTGGGTAAGGTGGTAGAGGTGGGGGCCTTTTATAAGAGGAGAGGAGGGGCACTCTTGTAAAGTTACAAAATGTTACTTTATTTTCAAATGAGTTTCGGATTTTAAAGGTCCCACAGTGATGTATTTCTAGGATAAGGTGGTAAGGGTTCGAAATATACCCATAAAATAGGTCTTTGACAAGTTTAGGTTATATTTTAGTCATTATCTTTTCATTTTATTTAAATCCATTATTAATGAGGTAATCACTACATCATCATGATGTCATAAATAATTTAACTTATTTATTGTCTAAAAATTATAAAAAAAATATAATGATGTAGTAAATATTTTTGTATTTCTAATGAATATTTATAGTAAAAAATATGACTTGTATAACCCCATTAAAAATTGTTATAGTAAAACAACTCATGCTTGTGACATTTTTATTTTAACTTTAAATAAAAAGTTATTAATGTCATTTTCCAACCAAAGTGGCTCCATGGGGTCCCCAAGTTGACCCATGGATTTTATTGGTCGTTCATGACACATCCAATGAGGGTAGAACACGTGTCTAGGTCATTTCATAATATTAAAATATTATTTTTACCTTAAATTACACTAATTACCTCTAATCGCGATTAAAAACTTATAAGTTACTATTCACAAAAAAATTATTTTAATCCCATTGAACCAAATTTTACATCCTAATGACAACCATGTATGTCATATTTTTGAAATTCAAATTACAGAAGTGGTAAAGTTTCATTTAAACGAAAAATCAGTTTTTAAACTACCACTTAGTGGTTTCACTATTCACCAAAAAATGATGTTTTTCAGAAAAGTACCAAAAATTAACCCTAAGAAATATTTGATATTCCGAAATCAAAAATGATGTCTATTTTACAAAATTCAAAACATATATGTTGCATTAATTAATTTAATAATTAATTCCCCCTGTCAAAACAAATAGCGTGTTTTTAAGAAACAATATCTATTAAAAGATTGACACTAGTTTAAGTCCAATTTCAAAGTGAAATTAATTCCAATGACCACCATTAGATTAAATAGTAAAAATATATTCTAAATACACTCTAATATAAATTAAAAATATAATCTATCCATATAAATAAATCAGATTAAAAGGTGGTTTTGAATTAAATTGCAACATTTTCAATAAAAATGATCTTTATCGGAAAATAACAAAATTTTACACAAAATAAATTTTGATGTCCAGATTCTATAGAAGGATTTTATTTTTTCAAATACAACATATAAAATTGTCAAAAGTATATTTAAAAAGGGTTCTCCATAAAAATGCGGCTAATCGACCATTTAAAGAATATTAAAAGACTTATCCTTAAAATTGGATTCATTTTGCATTTTAAGCTTCCAAAATTTATTGGATAAAAGTAAAAATATTTGACAAACATATATAATCATTTTGTAGTTAGTTCCGTTCATTCTCTCCATTACAACGGCTAGGCGTTAACTACCTTTTAAAATAATATTATTTTATTATTAGAGTGCAATGTAAGATTTCAAAGAAACTCATTGTTGCGTATTGGGTATGCCCTCGAGCATAGCACTCCCTTTAAACTAATATTAATAATTTATTCAAAAATATGGATAAATATGAAAATGTCATATACTTTATTTACCTGAGGTGTTACATCCTTCCCCCCTTTTGGGAATTGCGTCCTAGCAATTTTAAAATTGGGCTTGGAAGCTTCATTGAAAATCCCAAATCGGAACAAGAGTCAGTAAAACTATCACTTTAAAAGAATGGGAGAGAAGTACAAATGTCACCCAAGTTAACCCATACTAGGATTCCAAGTATGAAAATATGGATATGAAGGAGAAAAAAAGGGGTCATGTTCGGATGGAGAGTGATAGTAAACATGTCTAGGAGAAAGTTAACAACAAGAAAATCACAAACTTTTGATGGGTTAAACGGTATTTGATTCCCCAGTAGGAAAAATTAACAGACAACATTTTTGTTTTAAGTTGCTTTACATTGAGGAATTTATTTATGAGCTTAACTAAAACATAAGGAAGCATACTTAAATGTCATGTTGACTTTAAAATTTTACTATATTTCTTACACGAACTCATATTTTCTCCAAAAGATGAGTATTTAGGATGACTTTTTCACATTAAGAGAGCTATAATCAACTTCTAGAGAGTCACCTAATCCACAAAAGAGAACTATATACTTCCCATGTCTTTATACCTTAACCAAAACTAAAACCCAAAGTTCAACAAAGACCATTCAATAAACATCTATCTATAAAATTCCACAAAGTAAACCAAACTAAGATTGAAACCCAATTCTCTGAAGGATTTAATCACATAGTCTCCTAAGATAAATTTTAACATTTTTCTCCAAAATAACATTAGTTACTCTTACAGTCTCATACTGAAAAGTAATTATCCTAATCACATATCCTCCATGATAGGCTAATCATTTCCATTGATAACAAAAAAACAACTTACTCTTAATTCAAAAAATCATCTAACTAAAAAGAATAATTCAAGATAACTAGGGACATCACGTAGTCCAGTGGTAGGCGATAAATACCAGTTGCACTTGGGTTGTGGGTTCAATTCCCGCAGCTTCGTATGATGCGACGGGTTGTCACATGGTCTGCATGTTGTCCCTTTTCAAAAACTATATAATTTTATAACATTCCTCAAAAAGAGATAAATTAATCAAAAATAACCATAACAAATTTTAACCACAAAGGTTATCTGATAACTTCCATTTTGCAACCCTAAAGTATTAACCAATAATTTCCTCAAATTCAAGGATCATATAAACCCAAATGGTTCTTTATAACTATATCCATAAAAGAAAGGATAATTATTCCTTGAATAAAATTTTTGTATATCAAACATCAGGGTTACTATAAAAAGTCTTCTAATGTAACCCCATCATCAAAAGAGACTTAATACATCTAAGAATTTCACCATCCTAAAATATACCATAACCCTTGAATCCCTTATATGATGACTTCTTACTCATTCAAAATTCTTCATGATCCATTATCCATTCCTTTTCAACTTATTCTAAAATACTTATTTCTTAAAAAAAATCATGAATCATATCTTAAGATTCCAATAATAGGAAAACATATGTTAAGAAATAATCCATACCTTTCATTCTTCATTGTCAGTTTCTTCATCCTCAATCAGAATGGAATTAGGTATTGGTAAATGAGTATTTGTACAATCTTGGTGACCCCATTCCTGAAACTTCTTCGTAGGACATGTGTTTGCATAATGACCATGCACACCACATTTAAAACATTCAATTGATCCTTCAGAAAGAACTTCTTTCCATTTCCTAGAGTCAACTAGATTCTTCCTTTTTCCATGGCTGGTTCTTGCTTTATGACCTTCATTTCCACATCTATAGCATCTTTCTGTCCCTTTGAAACATTTTCCTATGTGTTTATTTCCACATATTTGACACATAGGTTTTTAAACATACTTAACTTTATGATTATTACCTGAAATTCCATAGGTATTTGTTTCTCACATACACGAAGCCTTATAAAAGTCACTAAGGTTCAGGTGGTCAATCATGACTCCAGATAGTTGGTTGAGGATAACCAAAAGAGTTCTCATTGCAGCTCCCATATCATTCAGTTGTTCTTTCATAAAACCGTCACAGTTTTCTTCAAATCCACTGTTACTTTGGTCCCTTCTAGATCCATCCATTTACTAAAACCAAAAAGGTCAGTGTGAGTATATCAATAAAATCCTCAAATAAAAAAAAGGAATATAAACACCAAGATATAATTATCCAAGTTATCTCAAACTCATTATAACTTTAAAAAAAACGATGACTCCATCTAATATACTAACCATTGTGGTTATACACAACTTGTAACTTTTTCTTAAACAATACTATAACCTCTAAAGTTATCTAAACCGACCTCTGATACCAACTATAAGGCCCCAGTCTTAAACCTTACTTAATCTTGAGTTATTACAAGATTACACATTGAGGATATTTTCAGGTTTAGAGTTTTAGAGAATTAGATCATAAAACTTGAATTACATTCCACATTTAAACAAAGTGGTTACATAAAAGATAGTATTCATTTTTCCCATCAACGGAAACATATTTAAAATAAAACATGGATTCTTTCTTGACACTTCCTTGACACTATCATCATATCATGTACAATTCCCTTGACCTATGAAAAACATTTCAAAAACATGGGATGAGCATAAAAAGCTCAGTAAGGGTTATAAAAATTATGGAAAGGAAGCATGAGTACATATATACATAAGAATGAAATCATACTTTACCCATAAAACATAATCACTTTAACATACCTCATAAAATCATGAATAAAACATAGAAATCATAATACATAAAGGTAACTTGAGGCATTCATAACATTCATACATAGGGAGTTACCCTATTGTTTACGTTTGGAATACCCATCACAGTATATTCCCTAAATCTCTTTGGAGAAACCTTAACATTTAACTCCTTCGCGTTACCCAATGCATTGGAGAGCTATATCGGGCTCACCCACCCTTAGTTTATCAAGGAACCACCCGTCGGCATAACAATGCCCAAGAACCATAACATAATCATATCACATAACTTAAGCATAAAGTAAAGATAACATTCCCACATTGCAATAACAATATAACATTTTAAGATATTGAAATAATGAACGCATTCTAAAAACCATTTAAAACATTTAATAAAGAGATTTTTAAATCAAAGTGTCCCATACCACATTGAAGCTTTTAACATTTTAAACCATTAATATCCATATAAATAAATCCTTAAAACCATTTTTAAAACATGGATATTAATGATAAATATTTATAAGATTAAATCATTAAAACATTTAAAATGATATTTTAGTTAAAGGGTTTTTAACAAAATGAGAGACACTTGAAAATAATAATAGAGGAATAAAATTTAATCAAAACTTTATAACATTATGAGAATAAAGGGATTCATGATATAATATTCCAAATGACAATATATACACCATATAAGAGTGAATTGGTGCATAACAACAATGAAGTCTCAATGGAAATGTAAATTGAGATGAAATCCACTATAAAGATGGTATCATTAAATTAAGGATAAATCAATCTCATAATTATGTGAGACAAATATAAATACACCCAATATAAGTGGATATTAAGTGTACAATAATCAAAGGTCATTCACACATATTAAAAGGATGGCATATTCAGTAACTACATGTTGAACCCAAAGAAATCGAAATTGGGTTAAGAAGTTCCCTTGACAGCCTAACGACGTCACATCAAATTTTAGAAAAAGAGTTGATGAGAGAGATAAAGGGTATCTCATCTCTTTGAAATAAAATTTACGGCAATAAGGACATATAAGAACATATCCCCACATAATAAGATGAAAATTAAATGACATAACAAAAGAAGTCTTTTAAAAAGAGGAGGGTGAAAGGTCCCCTTACCGATTTGGGTAACTTTCGAAACATACACCCCATGAAAGAAGGACTATACAACATTGATGTAGATACTCATAAAATAAATTATGTTACACAAAGAGTAGAATAATGGAGAGTACATACACCACTCAAAAGGAAATATTGGAAAATGTAGCATGAATCTCACGAAAACACAAACTGAGATAAAAAGCCCCTTACGAACTTTCAGCAGCCTAACAGCGCCAATTAAAACTTCCAAAATGGATTTATGAGATAAAATAGAGTCTCTAATAATATGAACATAAAAATTACAGTAATAGTAATATAAAATGACATCCCAATCATAAGAAAGATGAGCTTAAAAGGAATGACATAAAAGAGTGTACTTAAAAAGAAAGAGAGGGGTAGGATCCCTTACCTCGGGTCCGACTTGACTCAATCGTTCTTTAACCTCCTGAATAATAAACATGATTTAATTTCTAATTGATTAAGAACCTTTTTATATTTCATTATTTATTTTATATCACTTACTACCATGCTATGAACACTATGTAATTATTTAAGTTAATAATGGTCGTTTTGTAGATCATTGCTACTTGAGTCAAAAAATAAACTCTTTATAATTACAAGTTGTTCATGTGGTAAAATATATATTATATCCAGAATTATATTCATTATGTAGATATCTAATATATCAAATATATCCATTATATACATTCATTTATAATATTACATAACATTTAGAGGTAAGAAATGAAATGCACCGTTCATGGAGACGGTAAGCCGTACGTACGCATGAACGCTACTTCCATTTCTATTTCTTATTTAATGGAATTAAAACATAATGATACATAATATTATTATCATTACAGTATGGTATCATATATAATATCATAAAATCTATCCTTTATACGTACCACATAAGGTATTAACGAATCAAATCACTTTGAGGGGGCGGTAGTCCGCACTTCCTAAAATGAAGATATCACGTTTAACCATAATGGAAACCATAAATGTATGCCATAAATGAAAAATACAGAATCTTAAGTAAAACATAAACATATTATATATCATATATAAATATAGTTACGTATTAATGGTAACCTTTGAGGGTGTTAAAAGAATATTGAACAATCATCATTTCGTGAGGTAGAAATTCACCATCCACAGAAACAGAATGTTCATTAACCATTAGATGTAGGTGTGTTAAGTGTAGCTCGAATATTCTTATAAAAACATCCTAGTATATTGAAGATACTGGAGTTGTTAAAAAAGAATTGAATAAAAAGAGTTTAGGGGGTTGGAGAAGCAAAATAAAACAAAAGAACACAAGTGAAGACATTACCTTAAAATCGGGTATCTCTCTTTGATTTGAGATCAAAGGATTCCTTGGGAAGACTTCTGCCCAAAGTGAGGCTTATAGGAGTAAGAGAGGGATATGTAGAGAGAAAATGAGCAGGGGTTGGCCGATCCAAAGGCTTTAGAGGTGTGGGTAAGGTGGTAGAGGTGGGGGCTTTTTATAAGAGGAGAGGAGGGGCACTCTTGGAAAGTTACAAAATGTTACTTTATTTTCAAATGAGTCTCATATTTTAAACGTCCCAAACTGATGTATTTAGAGGATAAGGTGGTAAGGGTTCGAAATATACTCATACAATAGGTCTTTGACAAGTTTAAGTTATAGTTTTAACATTATCATTTAATTTTATTTAAATCCCTTATTAATGAGGTAATCACTGCATCATCATGATGTCATAAATAATTTAATTTATTTAATGTCTAAAAATTATAAAAAAATATCATTATGTATTAAATCGTTTTATCTTTCTAATGAATATTTATAGTCAAAAATATGACTTGTATAACCCCATTTAAAAATTGTTTTAGTAAAGAAACTCATGCTTGTGACATTTTTATTTCAACTTTAAATAAAAAGTTATTTATGTCATTTTGCCACCAAAGTGGTTCCATGGGGTCCCCAAATTGACCCATGGATTGTCTTGGTCGGACATGACACATAAAATGAGGTTAGGACATGTGTCTAGGTCATTTCATAATATTAAAACATTATTTTTACCTTAAATTACACTAATTACCTCTAATCGCGATTAAAAACTTAAAAGTTACTATTCACCAAAAAATTATTTTAATCCCATTGAACCACATTTTACATCCTAATGACAACCATGTATGTCGGATTTTTGAAATTCAAATCACAGAAGTGGTAAAGTTTCATTTAAACGAAAAATCAGTTTTTAAACTACCACTTAGTGGTTTCACTATTCATAAAAAATTGATGTTTATCGGAAAAGTACCAAAAATTCACCCTAAGAAATATTTGATATTCCGAATTCAAAAATGATGTCTATTTTAAAAAATTCAAAGCATATATGTTGCATTAATTATTTTAATAATTAATTCCCGCTGTTAAAACAAATAACGTGTTTTTAAGAAACAATATCTATTAAAAGATTGACAATAGTTTAAGTCTAATTTCAAAGTGAAATTAATTCCAATGACCACCATTAGATTAAATGGTAAAAATATATTCTAAATACACTCTAATATAAATTAAAAATACAATCTATCCATACAAATAAATCATATTAAAAGGAGGTTTTGAATTAAAATGCAACATTTTCAATAAAAATGGTCTTTATCAGAAAATAACAAAATTTTACACAAAATAAATTTTGTTGTCCAGATTCTAAAGAAGGATTTTATTTTGTCAAATACAACATATAAAATTGTCAAAAGTATATTTAAAAATGGTTCTCCATTAAAAGGCGGTTAATCTACCATTTAATGAATATTAGAAGATTTATGCTTAAAATTGGTTTCATTTTGCATTTTAAGGCTCCAAAATTTATTGGATAAAAGTAAAAATATTTGACCAACATATATAATAATTTTTTAGTTAGTTCCGTTCATTCTCGTAATTACAACGGCTAGGCGTTAACTACCTTTTAAAATACTATTATTTTATTATTAGAGTGCAACGTAAGATTTCAAAGAAACTTGTTGTTGCATATTGGGTACGCCCTCGAGCATAGCATTCCCTTTAAAGTAATATTAATACTTTATTAAAAAATATGGATAAATATGAAAATGTTATATTATTTATTTACCTGGGGTGTTACATTAAGTCTAACCCATCAAAGTGTATAAGTTAATATTTTCCATCCCGTATTGTTCATAATTTTTCCCTCCTAAAATACCAATTAACACATTATATAATTTTCTAAACCAAATATAATTATTTTTTCTAGTTTTGGATAACAATTTATTCCTTTATTTAATTTATAAAATGTTTTTTCTAGCTCATTAAAATTTAGTTTTATATTCTATTTCAATCCTTATTTTTTTATTTTCTCACTATATATAATACTCATTAAAAACATTCACATAATTTCTAATCCTAATATATTATAAAATTTTATTTTTATTTTTATTGGGATGTATATCCCTAATATAAATCAACTATACATAAATCACACCTTACAAAATTCATAATGGATTTCCTAACATAATCAATTCATTTTTAATCATGTTCCAACAAATTTATCTATCAGCTTCTATGTTTTTCATATAGTTGTATATAAAATCCTCATATTTAAATTTTTCTATATTTATAAGGATTTACATTCCCTTTTTGATATTCCCTATTTTATTGGACCGTATCTCATATTCAATATAATTTGTAAAAAGTTCTATTTTTAAATATTAATTAATTTTATGTATTTCTTCCTTAATATCAATATTCTCTAAGTTATCATATATCAAATTTATCAAAATATATCATGTTTGACTATTTTAATTTACAGTATATTTATTATACACATATATATATATATATGTTTTTTTGTGTATTTATATTAATTATATTATAATTTTTTAAAAGGGAACTCTCATTTTTTTTCTCCTCATTCTATTTTACATCTGAAATATTTTTTTTAATATTATTCTATCTTATTTATTTTTTATATAAATTTCAATAACGTATGTTTAGATTCATTAATTTTATTTTTAACCATAGAAATTATGTATATGAAAGATATTTTATTTCTATTTTAATTTCGTAGATTACTTCTATCATGGAAAATATATTCTATGATTTCAGATCGTTATCATAAAACAAGATTATTTTTTATCCTATCCTTTTTGATAAATTATATAAAATTTCATTAAAATATTTCTTAACGTTTTTCAAAATATTAGGATAATGGAAATTTTTCTAAATTTCATTATGATCACCACATTGTTTTATCAAATATTATATTCTATGATATTTTCCAATTATGACTTCTAAATATTATAATTTCAATTATCACTATTATATTATATTTTTTATTTTTTATAATTACATTTCTTCCCACTAGTATCACAATGATTTATGATTATGAACTAATATATAATGTTGATGACTGAAACACACTCTCCCTTGGTTTCTTCTCATTTTATTGAAGATTTTATTTCCTTAACTTCCATAATTTATATTTCATATACACCATTCAATGATTGTGAAAAGTATTTTATTTCCATTATTATTTGATAATAACATTTCAGTTAATATTTCTGTCATTTTGATGACTATTTATTTAATTATATTCTTTGTTAAAAAGGTCCATTACATACAAAAATTCATTATCATCTTTATTTAATAAGATCTATATCCAATTGTTCATTGTTATATTATTAATAAATTAATTTATACATTGAAAACTAATATAATCTATCTATTTCTTATTATGGTACATTTCTAATTGTTAGTTTTTTATTCTACAATAATCCATTCGATGTAGATTTCTAACCCATTGTACTTTTTCAGCGGTATTAATGATTAATAATCAATAATATGTTTATTATATATGGAAAAAATAAAAAAATATATGAGGTGATGGGTGGAAGAAATTATACAACCCTTCAATTAATTATGTAAAGACTATATCAAACTACATGTTATAATTGGTGAATGTGATGTTATCCTATCACACAATGTTATGATGTATGGTTAGTGAGTCTTACATGTCTTGTTATTACCCAAGGGGTATAATACATTCATATTAGGATTTCATGGTATTAAGACATCATATATTCTTTTGATAAAAATATTTATATTTGTTACACAATCCAATACTCAAAAATTCTTTTCATCTTTCTCATGTTACCTATATGTTATGCACTATTTACTAAGATATATCATGGTATTGTGCATTTTAATGTTATGTTTCAATTTATAACATATTTTTATATCATATTGTTGCCTCCTTCTCAATTATTTAAAAATATATCACATTGATTATGTAATATATGAATCATTTTTAATTACCCACTAATATTGATTTTAGCTCAATCCTTCTTTGATACATTTCTGGGTGTGATATTATGGGTTAATGAGATTATGATCATTTTATATATTATATACAATTAAGTATTAAATTAAAAAATTATGATATTGTATATTTTGATGATGTCTTATTTTATTAGATCCCAATGACATTAAATGTTTATTCTAGTAATTAGTTTTAAGTTATTTTAAATATTTTTTACCCCAGATCTAGAATTATATATCTATACGAGTCTCATTTAAGGAGTTCCAACAAATTAATTTATGGATCCCACATGTTTTTTAATTGTAAATAAGATGATAGTTAATTTATTACTTTATAACAGCATTGATTAAGACTAGTTTTGGTTAATAGAAGCATAGATACTAAGATACACTTTTTAATTTCTATATATTTATGTCAACATGATTTAACATAAATATATTCATTATATTTTAATTTAATCCTTTATATAAAATAAATTGGATTCCTTTATAAAACAAAAAATTACAATGACACTAATCTCGAAAAAGATATATGATAAAAAATATGTTGTGGATTTGAAATTTATAAAGAGTATCATGATGAAGATAGTGAAGTATTGAATTGTTTATTAATATCAAAAATTATGTGTAAAAGTAATGGTTGTGTGATTTCTACAAAATTTAACTTTTATATGATTTGTAGGTAATTTTATGATGATAATTCTAACAATATGTTTCAATATTGTTTCTCCCTCACTAAAACAGACTATCAAAACAGTATCACATAATCCTTATTTCATAAAAAGAGTTATTAACAGACATCATTAACTAATAAAGAAACCCTTATAAAATTAGTATATCTATAGTTTAAATTCATAGGAAATATATTTTCCAAATAATTTTGATTTTTATAAAGTTTAAATAACATAGAATACAATAATTGAATTACATTTTGACTATTAGACTTTTTTACTATTTTTTAAAATCATTTAGAATTATGGAACCATATCCTTATTATATGCATAATTTAAATATTTGTTTTAATATTAATTTTCATTTTCTAAATTTAAAATATCAAAGGATATATAATTAAATTTTTTATTTGCATATTAATTTCAATATTTAAAATTCACAAATATAATTTTTTTCAATTTTGAATGTTTTTTTGTTGTTGTTTAAATGGTTTAAACTATGTCATAGAAACTATATTATATATATATAAGGGGATATGTGCTATGTCTGATATATGATTTTGTTATGTTAAAAATTACACTTTTTTTGGTTATACATTTAATAATAAAGTATAATCATGATATATTAATATTATATTTCATAATTGTATTATAATTAATGTCAAACTTCAGTATTGATTTATGAACAATGGTACTTTGGTTCGGAATTATCATTATACTAGGTTATTAAGAATGTTTCTAGAAATTTATGTGTATGAATATTATAATGAAATACTATTTATTCATAAGATTTTGGTTTCATGTGAATTTAAAACATTATAACAAATGGTTATATTTACTTTATGCATAAAATATATCTGGGGATTTATAATATTTAATTTTATGGTACATAATAAAAATCATTATATTTACAATGTTTTATACAATCTTGTGTTTCGAATATGTTATATTATTGATGTTATAGGATAAAAAATTCATTAGAATCATGAATACATATATGGATTGTACAAGTTGTAAACATATGATATACATTCATATACCAATGGAGGGACAATTAAAAAACCCATTAATTAATATTTTATATTCCCTTTAAATGAAACCATTCACAAAAAAATTATCATTCTCTATGTAGACCATTAATATTATGTTCACATTATTTATATTGTGTAAGGAAATTTTATTATAAATGAACTCAATGATTAGATTCATATATTTGATGTTTAATCTGGATTAAATTAATCATTTTTACACTAATCATTATGTTCTCAAATAAATTTATGTTGGATAATTATTAAAATAAAACAAGAAAATATTTTCCAACATGCCAATCTAATATTCATGTATTATAAGGAATATAATATACTAGTTTTATCCAAGAAATGATATAGAAATTAATCATAGTTTACACATAACAAAATATTCTTAATGGAAAACTAATATATTTGATGTATATGATCATCATTTTGGTTAGAGTATGTTAAATAAAAATGATTAATGAAATGATACAAAAATATTTATTCGACCCCTAAATGTTTCTTCATATTATACTTGGAATTATATATAAATTACATTTTTGAGATACATAATAGTTTGGGGATGTTTTTTTATATAAAAATAACATATTTTTTAATTTGATATCAAGGAAAAGAATAATAGTTATAAGGATTTGACTGTTACATAGATTAATTTCTCTAATATTAATCAATTATATCATGCATAGGGTTTGAAACACACATGAATGAAAATGTGAACATACTCATTGATATGTAAAAATGAAAAAAGGATATGTTGATACACATATCACAAAAGGGAAAAAAATTGTGGCATTGAAATTAGTTATACATGAAATTTCTTGTTTGTTAATAACAGAATTTTATACAATTTCTAAGTTTCATTCATAAAATGAAATTTAATATCAAAATATTTTATCTAAAAGTGATTATTTTTCATTCATTATTAAAAAAAATATTTATCCTATACATAGAACTACATTTCAAATTTTCAAAATATTTAATTAATTTTGACATACATCATTCAATCCATAATGTTTATGATAATTTTGTCATGTTAGTTTATTATAACACTAATTTTATTTAGACTTTTAATTAGAGGCCTATAAATTAAAAATAAATACAACTATTCCATTAAATATTTTTATTATAATCATTAATCTCATAATAATATATAAAATATGAATCATAGTTATTATTAAAATTGAATAATGCCAATTTTAGTAGAAAATGTGACAAGAATAATGGATGATCAACCCTAATAGAGAATTATTCTTATATACTTCTATGTATAGAAAATATTTTATGGATACGTATTGTTGATATTTTATTAATGACATGGGAAAGGTAGGTTTTGTTCTTATTTTCATATATAAATTTGAAACTATTGAATTGTTTAAAGAGTTCAAAATTTTTGAAAATATTAAACTAAGAAAAAATTACTAAGATGATTTGATTAGAATTAGGTTATGAATACTTGAGTTGGGAGTTCATTAATATTTTGAGAGAATTTATAATTATTTAAAAACTCACTCATGTTCAAATAAAATTTATAATTTTTTTCAATTTATTATTCTTAATAAAATATCATATATTATTTTTATAATCTGTTAAAAAAATTGCATGTGGATCAACATGGTTTTCTCTTTGAAAAAGGAAGCATTTATTGAAAATTCATTTTATGAAACGTGAACAAGGAATAGTTCAATATAAAGTAATACTTATTGATATAGAACATGAATTAATTCATCAAGTATTTCTAGATCCTAAAATTACTCATGTTATAAAAGAAACATATGGTATTTATAGAATTCATCAGGATCCTGAATGATAGATATTTAATAAAGATAATTATTATGACATAACACACATAAAAGATTAATCTACTACATACAAGGAATATTTCAAGAGTCGTAGTTCCATAAAAAAGTTTGAATCCAAGGGATCATAAATGGAAACAATATACATTAACTAAGTTTATAACTTGGTGGGTTTACATAATTTATTGAAACATATAATTTGAAAAAAAACATTATAGATGACAAAAATAAGGTTTGAAATTATTGTACCTATAATTATTTTTGGGAGGAAAATAGGGTAAATAAATTCATGGTATAGAAAATGAATATGTCTTCTCACTGATAGTGATGGTAAATTATATACAAAAATTTTATGTTATAGAATATTATTATCATTATGATACAGATTAAATAAATTTCAAAAATAGATTACATGATGTGAATTTATTTAAGGACGTTTATTTGAAAAAACTAAATGTATTTGATTATCCAGGATATATTTTCATTATTTTGGTTTTATTATTATCCTTTTATGGATTAGGGAAAGTTTCATGATATTTAAACATCTTATATTATTATTAAGACATTTTTTTCAATTGTGTAAATGAGTGAGTGATATCTATCCAAGGGTTATAGTGAGATTATTATTTTTCAGTAAATTACTTTGTATTTTTTCTGCATTTCCTTGTGCACCCACATTTATATTTTTTGTGGAGATGATTTTTAATGGTTGGTGGTCACTAGTATGTACCATTTATTCCTTGGGTTATGAATTGATTTAAATGATGAGTGGTTGTCTCAATGCTCAATCATTCATGATTCCTTATTTTTCTCTCCCTTCTATATTTATTTAATTCATTTAAATCCATTAAAATAATAATACTATCTTCCCATATAAAGTATATCAACAAAAAAATGGATTTAAGAGTTCACTACATCTGAGAATTATATTATCTCTCATTTTATCCAAGTATGAGGTTACTCAATAAATTAATTCCTCATAGGAATGTGCTCTATAATTTTTAACTATATATGTTGGATTTGGATTACAATTAAAGGAGGGTGAGGTTTTATAGTGTTGGGGATGGGAACATAAAATTATCTTCGTATATATCCTTGTATAGAGAATCAAAACATAAATAGTTTAGTTTCATTTAACCGGATGTTCCATACCTTTTCTGGTCAAGTGGTAAGGGATAAAATGGTTCAACTTAAGGTGATCAATCAATGGCTGATTCCATATAGCATAAATTTATTTTTATTTGACTACTATGTGAAGTATATCAAGAAAACATTTGTGTGTGGTAGATACATAAATTGTGTTTTTCTAGTTTTTCATGACCATTGGTAACTATATGGGAGATATTGTGTATGAGGATTGCATCTAGTAGGAGGAGTTATTACCTTTCTCAATTTAGTACATGAGGGAATCATTTTATCAACACAAACTTGAGTGATAGATCATTCATCATATTATCATAACATTGGGAATGAATGATTGTCCTTGGATCGACACAAATGGAATATTTTCTCATCACCAAAGGAAGAATGGTTAATCCTATTTTATTTCCATAAGGAATTCTATACTAATCACAATATAATAATAGAAAATCATGAGATATATCACATTCCATGGGGGAGATGAATAAAATGATGTTTGGATTGAAGATCATGTAGGCTTCCAACATATTATACTAAAATAGAAATGAATCCCGATGTAGTTATTGTATTAATTTTTGTGGTATTTTGACTAGATAGCTCCAAATAGTATCTCATTCTATGATTAGGACACCTATGTGAATGGTAACTGAAAATGGGTTTATGTGGGACTTAAGTGTGAGAGGCGCATTATTTTTTACTCTAGAACTTGATCCATGAATGTTGTTTTTAGGTAACCATGGAAACAATATATACTCAATGAATTTAAGGAAAAAAGTAGAATCTTCTCTCATTCAATGTTTTGAATTACATAAGTGTATATTTTATCATGGTGTTTGAGGAATCCACAAGGAATATCTATAATAAATTTATTTTGGTATGGATATGGGTTTTTTAAGTGTTAAGACCCAAACCATTATTGACATTCCATAAAAATTTCACAGTGTGACTCAAGATGTTTCATAGGGCTTTTTATTGATTTTGAAATACCAATTTGATAGAATTAGACCATATGCCATTATTAATACCAGTTGAGGGTGTGAGGGTGGATCCTGAATGGTGTATAGTAGTATGGTAGGGTTGTGTTCCCATTTGGGTTACATATGTTATGTTCATCCCAAGTATGGTTGGTCTAGGTGAGTGGATCCCATGTGGGGAGTTATGATGAAGTTGAGCCCATGTTTTGGAGACATAGGTGACATGGTCCCTTGTCAAGGAAAAGATTTTGGATTTTCTTTATTTTGGGATATTTGGTAGTAGGGTGATACAGTGAGGTGGAAACCTACTATGGGAGTGATATATTAGAAGAATCCTAGTATATTTTTATGATGAAGTGTCTCTGAAATTTTAGATGTCGGGTTAGGGGACACATATCTGATTATCTCACAACCACATCACTGGATGGGAAAACATTTTTATGTTTTCAACATCCCTTGGTGAGTGTGGAATCATGTGTCACATAACAAACCAATATATGAATCGATTTTTCATATAGAAAATTTTCCCCATAATTACATATTTTATATCATTGAGGGTTACCATGAATTCTATAGAGTAGAATGGGGACCAACATTTTATGTTCTATCATTATTATTCATGATATACAATGAAAAAAAGAAAATTATAATGTTTTATAATGTGATGTTATTATTGGGAAAATATATCTCAATGAAAATATTGAGTGAAGAAGCATACATATTGGGTATGATGAGTCTTTTAGAAAGATTGAGAAGGATTCATGGTTTAGATCATAATATATGGTTCTTACTTCTAGTTTATGATATGACATCTAAGGAAAGTTGATAGTTGGATTGAGTGAAGTTGTTTGATGTATACATTTTTTTCCCTCAAACACTCAACAGTTATAAGATATATTTATAGTGGTAGAAAGAAAATATTTCAATCTATAATCCTTAAGATAAACCACAGAAAAATATAAAAATCATATAAACATTTTCAAGTATAAAATTACTCTAAAGTTCACCTAAAACACATTTCCAATGAATATATATAAGGGGGGTTTTTTGAATTGAGTTGGTTCCCTATAACCAACCATTTTTTTACTTTTTATTACTATTATATTGAATGAAATAAATAATAATAAATATCTAATTTCATGATATGTTCTTATCTCCATAATTTTAATTAGTTAACATTATTAGAGTATTTGTTACCTAAAATTAATATTTAGGTTTACCACTATAGTGATAGCCTTGATGTGATATGTTGGTATTCTAAATCATATGTCATGTAGTCAATAGGGAATCTACATGATGGGACACCAATAATATTTAACTATCAGGTGTAATATTATTATAAGAAGATCAGTATTCATCTCATGAATTTTCATACTTACTAGTATTCATGATGGGAAGTGGCCAGGATATACCCTCTAATAAGAATCCCACATGTTTTATATTTCATTGGTTATTCTAATCTACATATTTGGGTATTAGTACATAGAATTCATATTATTATTGATTTATATTATGAATTGTAAATATATATGTTTTTTATAAGACCATGATGAAATATTCCCACATAAAACTAGAAAACATTCAGTGCTCTAGATATTTTTTAACATTTTTTGAATATGTAAAGAAACAATTTGTCCATTGTTTATTAATATAAAGAGATTTATCTTGACCATTGATTGAAATGAAATAGTATGAATAAATCCATTACATTGGTGGTTTATCAATTAAATCTTTTGAGGTATTAAAATAGAAATATATCTTGAATATAGGTTGATGAAACAAGTATGAAATTGGATTGGTAAGATAGAGTGAAAAAGGGATTATATTCCACTTTATTAATTCATTTGAGGACATTTTCATTGTGACATTAACTCCATTATATATAGATATATTTATGTGTTGTTGTATGATAAATTTGGACTTTAGGTAAGTCATCCTAATGCCATTGAGAAAAAATAAAATATGGTCACACACAATATGTGTATCTAGAGTATCCTTTAAAATGTATTTGAATTTAATATTAAGAATAAAAATTATTCTTAGTGTATGGATGAATAATTATTCCTTTTATGTTCATCCCATTAATTTAATCCACATTTATTCTATTTTAGAATATATTTGTGTTATATATTAATAAATATACATTCTATGGTATGTAAGTATAATATTTATTTATTTATTTACATATTGAATAATATAATTATTTTTATTAAGAGTAAATATATATTATTAGATATTTGATAATCATATAGTAAGATTGATCGGGAGTACTGAGGATTTGATTGAAATGATGGAGATAATTTAATATAAAATAAATAAATAATAGTCTTTTAATGAAATTATATTTAAATATTCAGGATTTAGTGCATTTCATGGAATATAGTAATAATAATAATATTATTTTACATGGGTAATATATTTTAGAAAATGTTTTATTCATATTGTAATGTCTTGGACCTCTCTAGTCCCTTCCTTTGTGAAAATGTGTTGATAGAGGTGTCCCGGGAGGTTAAGGTGACTTGGGGTGCGTTTGGGTGGACCTTTAAGGTAAAAAGAAGGGCAATAGACTTCGTACGAGAGGTGAACAGTTTGCCTAAACCGTGCGGCCAAACCGTGCAAGGTTGGTGTTAGAGGCAATGGCTAACGCACGGTTAGTGCACGGTTTGTCTAACCATGTGGACTAACCGTGCGAGGAGTGTTTGGAAAGGCAGAAGCTAACACACGGTTAGCGCACGGTTTCTTAAACCGCGTGGACTAACCATACGGGCACATAAAGTTAGATCCTAAAATTGTGTATCTGAACTCTTTTGCCCCTAAATGGTTCTTTTAAGCCTCTAAGTGTCCAGAACTCGGGATTAACCTTCCTTGGAGATAGAAGAACCTCTCCCAAGCATTTTGGAGGTGATCTGGAGGCTTCTCTTCGTGAATTGAAGCTGGTTTTTTAAGGCATGTGACCATTATTGCTTAGTTTCTTAGATCTAATCCACCTCTTCTCTCGTCTTCTTAGATCTATGCCCGTTATGGGTAGATCTAGGTGTGTGGATGTCGAAATTGATGAGATTTGGTCTTGGTTGTGTTAGGAGAAGAGTCTAAAGAGTATTCATGGAGAATCGACCCAGTTTCTTGAGTGTTCCTTGACCGTTGAGGTAGGGGATTCGTGGCCTCTCTAATTGTTTATGTGCAATCATAGAGTTATCATGATTTATCTCTTTTGATCACAATGAAATTGACCTAAATAAATACTTGAACCGGATTAAAAGAATTGGTTCTATCGCATGTTGTTGCTTGTACCGTTATAATGGTTCGCCTCTTCATTTTCTAGATAGTGTGATATCTATACCTTGCTTGTTAGCATGTTGTTCTTGATGAAATTGATAAAGAAAATAAATCCAGAAATAATTGATAATTAATTGGATAAAGATAAAGAGTCATGTAAACGAATCCAGTTGTTGTTGTTGTTGGGGTTGTTGTTCCAAATTGATGTTAATCAAATTGAGGACGATGATGTGTTTAATTCAGTTGGTTGGTAAACCTGAAATCTGTTGGTGCTTATGTGTGAATACAGGATGCCTTTTTAAAGGGCCAAGAGCCCAAATTGTTGTGATGTTTACTTTCCTGCTGCTTGTATTGTGATGTGACCCTGGAGGGGTGTTGTGATATGTGGAGGCATGGAGGCCTTGTGGTTGTGGCAGAAGATGATGCCTAGAGTGGCGAGATGCATCTGTTTATGCATATGGGTGTCTGGAAGGCCACTGGGGATGATGGAATGGGATAGATGTTATTGTTGGATGCTTGGTGCTTTGTTTGGTTGTTTATCCACTTTACTTTTCCCCACTGCTCAAGGTAGCTGTTCTTGCTTACCCTTCTTCCGAAATAGGCGAAGACACACAGGGTTTGACACATGCTTTCCGTGTTTGGCCTCTCAAGGGAGAATGGGTCTATGCTCTTGCTATAGGCAGCAACGAATCGACGGGTAGTACATTTACTCACCGTGTTGATCCCCTTGTGTTTAGTAGCATAGGATGATTTTCTAGAATTCCTGAGAATATGGGAAAGTAAATCTATAATGAATGTTTGAATAAATGATGTTAACCCATGGGGTTGGAGTATGTTGGAACATAATGATGAGGTTGAGAACTTTTGAAGGGATAGTGGGTTATGGATGTGATGTTAATGTAATTTAATGTTGAAATTGTTCATATTTAATTAATGTTTGAAGAATTAATTAACGTACAATGGAATTTATAAAAATGGAATGAAATAATCTAATAAATCCCTTAAATGGTTGTGTGCTTATAGGATACCTAGTCTTAGAAGTGGCAGCCCAGACACCGAGAGATGTTAGCTGTAGTTGTGTCTAAGACTAGGTTATGACCATAGTGTGGTTGTGATTTATAATATATTCTGTACTTTTTTTGTTTCTATATGCTACTCCACCCAGTCAGTAAGGGAAACTGACACCCCGGGGATTTTGAGCCATGGGGGGTGTTTTCCCCAACATTTCGATGTGAGTGTGAATGGATGACTACCCCCTGTGACCCTGCTCTCTTCTCTTGGTAAATATTTGTGCCATTAGGCATAGAGGTTAGTTACCCCATATATGTGTGTAGAGGGTCATAATGGAATGTGTTTATTCACACACATATATTTTGGATATAGTATCATATAGAATACTATAGGTGTAATGTGTATAGGCTGTGATGGATTTAGGATCCTTACTCGGAGTATGGGTTATAATGGACTGAGGTATAATACCCGACACATGATACACGTTATGTGAGTTGTGGTGGCTCCCAGAAACTACCTGGTTACTTTTGTTTGTGAGGATGGATTGGTGCTTTGCCCAGGTGTCTACGGGAAAGACTTTGTGGTGCAAGAGGTGCAGATTGTGGAGCTTAGCCCAGGTATATACGGGCATGCCTTTGGAGAGAGATGCACATGACATATGTCGTTGGGGAAAAGAGGAAAACCAGTGGGGAAGTAGTAGTGGGGTACCCTTGATATTCTTTACTATAAGCTATATTTCTGTATGCGTTACTTGGTGGGAGTAGCCATAGTGTGGTTGGGAACTTAGTATACCTATTTAGGTGAGGCGTTAGTTTCACTTGTCGTTCATTGTGCTTTAACATACATTCTTTACCATTGGACGAGAGGCTTCGGGGAGGATCCTACTTAGTATACTGTTATACTCACCCTACTTATATATAAACTATTCTTCAGGTCACTTAGAGAAGGTTGGAGATTAGGCTGGTTACTACTAGCATGTGGTTGCAGGAACTATTCAGGCTTGTGGTTACTGCTTTTTTTACTTTCTTTTGGGTACTTGTAGTTTTCCCCTTTCAGTTGTAGTACTTTTGTATGACATTACATATGTGCACTTGGGTATTCTTTAATAGTTCAGTTCTAAGTTGTAGTTGGTTGGTGTCTATCTTATCTCTATCTTCTGCATGTGTTCTCTTAGAGGGTAATGCCTCCCATTTGTGTGTTCATTATACCCTCGGTGCTAGTCGCCAACCAATGGCCTAATAGAGGCAGGACTCGGGGGGTCATTATCTCCCTTATCACATTATAGGCCTAAGAGGGGTACACTTTGTGGGGAGGGGGTCATGACAGAGTGGTATCAGAGGTCTGGTTGAGGGATAGGATAGAGTTTGGAGTTAGGTACATGCGAGGTTGCATGGTTTGGTAGGGAAATGGTGCCATTCATGTTTATCAAGGGAGGTAAACACTGGAGACCGGCTGAGACAAAGGCATTTAAATCCCCCTATGATCTGATTCACGAACCATTAGGTTTAAAATGGCTACTAAACAAGGTGATACTGGTTGCAGGGTAGAGACCTTGGAAAGGATCATGCATCATTCTTCTTTGGCTTGTGTTTGAATGCGTAGAACTTGGGATAGGTTAACCTAAAATGAATAAAAGAATAAAATTAATTAATTAATTTGAGTTTCCATATTCTAGGTTTAGGAGATCAAAGTGTTTGTTATTTTATAGGTATGGCTCTAGGTCGACGTCCTCTTCAGGTCTGCTAAGAAAATGTCCAGTAGGCTGTTCCAGCAGATCACCACAGGGTAGAGGTTGACGATGACGACACTTGGAGGAAGACACTCCGAGAGTTTAAGTTCTAGAGTCTGCAAGAAGTATGAGGGCTCCATTTCAGATGCAATCACAGAAGACTAGTTGGAGGAGGTCGAGATAGGTTTCAGTTAGATACGTGTTCGGAAGGAGCACTTGGTGTCCTTGGCTGTGACGATGCTGCATGGAGTAGTGAGGAAGTGGTGGTTCTTAGTCCTCGAGGATTGTGAGGAGTTAGCGATCTACTGGGAGGATTTCTGAGACATGTTTAGAGTAGAGTTCCTTTCTTCGACTACGAAGGTGTCCAATTTCCATGATGTTTTTACCCTTTGATAGGGGAGATCCAATGTTTGAGAGTTTGGAATCCATTTTAGGATCCTTTTACGATATGCTTTGGACCTATTACCAGATGATGAGGCCAAGGCCATACATTTTGAGGAGGCTTTGCGTCTAGAGATCCAATGCCAGGTCACCTCATTTATGCTGAAAACATATCTTGAGGTGCTGGTGAGGGCAGAGGTTGTCGAGAGGACTTTTTCCAGGACCAGATCATCATGATAGGGAAATTGGCATGATTCCTCATGAAGCAGAGCTGTGGTTCAGGGTTCCTGGTTTTCAGGGCAGAATAGTTTCTGTTCAGCTGGGGTAGGTCACATCCCTCCATATCTCGTTTTTCTGAAGGCAACAACTCTTAGGCCTATGCCAAGGGATCATGCACTTGTATTTCTTATGGTGGTTGTGGTCATCAGTAGCGGGAGTGACTGACCTTTCAGAGTGGTCATCGTGCACCGGGCGCTACGCTCCAGGTTCCTCCTTTGAGATAGTTCCAGCCGAGGCAGCAGCAGTAGCGGTTTGTACTAGCTTTAGATCACCAGAGAGTAGATGGGGCAGGCAAAAGAAAACCCCATGATGCTCCCTGTCCTCAGATATCAGAGCGCTTCCGTGGTGGTGGTTGTCATCCGGGTCAGAGAGGTCATGGAGGAGGTCGTGGTCAGCTTCATGCTCTAGCGTTGCCAGCACCAGAGGAGCCAGATGTCGTTCGAGGTACCTTTTTCTTGTTTTCTACCTTGGTGTATGCCTTGTTTGATTCAGGAGTGACACACTCCTTCATATCCCCTACCCTTGTCCATGCTTTGGGACTTGAGGTAGAGAGGCTTCCAGTTCCCTTGGTGTTGACTACGCCAATTGGAGGTCGAGCTAACTTGTTTGAAGTATAAAGAGACTATGAGCTAATGTTGGGGAAACACCACTCATGGGGATATTTCCTATGTTTACGAATACAAAAATATGATGTCATCCTTGACATGGATTGGTTGTATTCGGTGTAGGCTATCGTGGATTTCTTCAGGAAGAAGGTCATTTTATTTTATCCAGATGGAGATAAATTGGTTTTTGTTGGTTAGCAAGACCCCCGGATGGGTCATAGGCACATTTCATCCTTATCATCCTTGATGGCCGAGATGATGCTGAGTTCTTCAGAGGTTCAGCAGTTGGCATTTCCTTGGGTTGTATAAGAGTACCCTGATGTTTTTCTAGAAGAGGATGTAGCCTTACCCCCTCGACGAGATAATGAGTTTGGGATTGAGCTACAACCGGGAGCGTCTTCTATCTCTATGTCTCCATATGGGATGGCCCCTTCTGTGTTGCAAGAGCTGCGTATACAGCTTGATGGTCTGTTGCAATGTGGTCTTGTTTGGCCAAGTGTGTCACCATGGGGTGCACCATTTTTTTTTGTGATGAAGGCCGGTGGCAGTTTGCGGTTGTGTGTTGATTATAATCACTTAAACAATGTGAAAATAAAGAATCACTATCCTCTTCCATGGATTGATGACTTATTTGATCAGCTGAAGGGTGAAAGTTGGTTCTCAAAGATCGACTTGCGGTCAGGATATCATCAGATGCATGTGAAGGATGAGGATATTCTGAAGACTGCTTTCCATTGTCATTATGGGAATTATGAGTACGTTGTAATGCCATTTGGTGTGATGAATACTCCAACTGTATTCATGGGATTGATGAATGCTTTGTTCCATGAGTTCCTGGACAAGTTTGTGGTAGTTTTCATCGATGACATCCTTGTGTACTCCACGTCTGAAGAGGAGCATGCAGAGAATCTATGTGCTATTTTGGGAGTTCTTCGCCAACATCAGTTGTTCTGGAAGTTGAAGAAGTGTGAGTTTTTGGATCAATATGTCCGTTTATTGGGTCATGTTTTTTCCCAACATGAATTAGTTGTGGATCCATAGAAGATAGAAGTAGCTGTATCTTGGGATGTCCCCAAGAAAGTGTTAGAGATGCGATGTTTCCTTGGTATCACAGGCTATTATAAGAGGTTCATAGCCAATTTTTCTTGAGTTGAAACTCCACTAACTGCTTTTACCAGAAAATACTAGGCATTCATATGGACTGGTTAGTGCGAGGTAGCCTTTGAGTATCTAAAGGAGAAGTTAGTAAGTTCTCCAGTCCTTTGTCTTACAGCTGACGGAGTTCAGTTTGATCTTTTCTATGATGCTTCACATCTAGAGTTAGGTTGTGTTCTCATGTCACAAAGGTTAGTTGTTTCTTATGGGTATCGGCAGTTGCGTCCCCATGAAGGCAACTATGCCACCCATGATCTTGAGTTGGCAGCCGTGGTGTTTTCTATGAAGTTGTAGAGACATTACTTCATTAGTGAGTGCTTTGTGGTTTTCACCGATCATAAGAGTTTGAGGTATGTCTTCTCCCAGCGTGACATTAACTTGTGACAACATTGGTGGATGGAGTTCTTCTAGGAATACGACTTTGAAATATCGCATAAACCTGGGAAGGGGAATGTGGTATCTGATGAACTGAGCCCAAACTCACGTAGTGATGTTGTGCGTGAATCTGGTGATTCTTGGAGAGTAATGGATGAACTGTCAGCATTACACCTTGATATGGGAGAAGTTGGGGGGTAGGGGTTGTCTTTTTCAGATGATGGTACAGTCAACCCTGATGCAGATGGTGGAAGAGTCCAAGTTGGTGGATCTTGAGGTGGAGTTCTGGAGAGACCGAGTTGTTTGTGGTGAGGCCCCTGATGGTTGGTCTGAGGATGAACAACAATGAGTGTTGTATCATGGAAGGCTTTTTGTTCCCTTGGAGATGCGTGAGATGGTCCTCATAGAGTTCCATGGTTCTCCTTTAGCTATTCATCCTGGTGTGACAATGATGTACCGATCCTTGAGGAGTTAGTTTTGGTGTCCTGGGCTGAATTATGTGGTTAAGGAGTTTGTGTCTCGATGTTTAGTCTACCAGAAGGTGAAGGACGAACACTGTGTTCCTGGTTGTCTTCTCCATCCATTAGAGATTCCTTAGTGGAAGTGGGAGGACATCTCAATGGACTTTGTTACAGGTTTACCTCGAGCTCCGGGAGGATATGATGCTATTTGGGTGGTAGTGGATCATTTAACGAAATCATCCCACTTCATAGCGATTAAGGAGTCGAGCTCAGTGGATGTTTTGTCGAGGCAGTATCTGGAGAAGGTGGTGAGACTTCATGGAGTCCCATGGATGATCATTTCTGATTGAGATCCTCATTTTACCTCCATGGCATTGAGAGGCCTCCAACATGCTTTCGGTTCTCAGCTATGCCTTAGCACTGCTTTTCATCCTCAAATGGATGGTCAGATGGAGCGAACCATCCAGACTCTTGAAGACATGTTGTGCTCTTGTGTTCTTGATTTTGTAGGTTCATGGATGAGGCACTTACCCTTGGTGGAGTTTTCCTACAATAATAGTTTCCACTCCACCATCAGTATGGCATCGTTTGAAGCCTTGTATGGCCAGCCTTTCCATTCTCCGTTGTGCTGGATTGGGGTCGGAGAGTCAGCAATTCTCAAACCAGAACTAGTGTAGAATACGAAAGAGATGGTTCAGGTGATTCTTGAGAGGATTATGACAACACAAGATCATCAGAAATCATATGCTGATCAAAGGAGGAGACCCTTATAGTATAATGTTGGAATCATGTGTTTCTGAAGGTGACTCCCCGTCGTGGGCAGCAAAGGTCTGGACATGGAAATAAGATTTCTCCCTGGTTTTTTTGGTTTTTCGAGGTGTTATCTCATGTTGGACCTGTGGCATATCGAGTAGCACTCCACCCTCAGATGAGTCAGATACATGATGTTTTCCATGTATCATAGCTCCGTCGTTATATTCATGATGACTCTCACATCATCGATTGGGGAGAGATCGATGTCGATGATGATGCAACCATTGAGGAGCGACCTGTGGAGATTCGAGACCGCAAGTATAAGGTGTTCCATGGGTGTTCTAATCCTTTGTTTCTTGTCATGTGGCGACACAATGGCTTGGAGGAGAGTACCTGGGAACGCGAGTCACAGATACGTACTCAGCACCCAGAGTTGTTTGATATTTAAATCTTTTCATGTACCATTGTAAATTGTGTGGTTATGAAACATTCATGTTTATGAGATGGCACCCTTTGTTTCTTTAGTGGCTTGCTATCTTTTGAGAGGTATCTCGATGGCTGGTTGTTTAGACCCTGTTTTGTTTCTCATTAGGTGAGGTTTGGATTCTCGAGGACAAGAATGTTTTGAGAGGTATATGATGAAATGTCTCGGACCTCTCTAGTCCTTTACATTGTAAAAATGTGGTTCTAGAGGTGTATAGGGAGGTTAAGGTGACTTGGGGTGCATTTGGGTGGACCGTTAAGGGAAAAAGAAGGGTAATAACCTTCGCATAAGAGCCACACATTTTGCCTAAACCGTGAAGCCAAACTGTGCAAGGATGGTGTTGGATGCAGTGAATAACACACGGTTAGTGCATGATTTGTCTAACTATGTGGACTAACCGTGCGAGAAGTGTTTGGCGAGGCAGAAGATAATGCACAGTTAGTGCATGGTTTCTTAAACCGTGCGGACTAACCGTGCATGCACATAATGTTGGATCATAAAATTGTGGATCTGAACTTTTTCTTCTAAATGGATTGTTTAAGCCTCTAAGCAGCCATAACTCAAGATTACCTTACCTTGCACATAGAATAACCTCTTCCAAGCGTTTTGGAGGTGATCTGGAGGCTTCTCTTCGCGAATTGAATCCAGTTTCTTAAGGTATGTGATCATTCTTGCTTGGGTTCATAGATCTACTTAGATATACTCCTCCTATTCTCTCATCTTCATAGATCTATGCCCGTTATGGGTAGATCTAGGTGTGTGGATGTCGAAATTGATGATAATTGGTCTTGTTTGTGTTAGGAGAGGAGATCTAATGAGGATTCGTGGAGAATCGACCTGATTTCTTGAGTTTTCCTTGATTGTTGAGGTAGGGGATTCAGGGCTTCTCTAATTTTTTTGTGCAATCGTTGAGTTATCATGATTTATCCCTTTGGAACATAATGAAATTAACTTAATAAAAATAATTGTACTAGATTAAAAGAATTGGTTTGATCACATTTTGTTGCTTGTACCGTGATAACGGTTCACCTCTTGATTTGCTGGATAGGGTGATGTCTATGACTTTCTTGTTAGCATGTTGTTCTTGAAGAAATTGATAAAGAACATAAAGCTGGAATTAATTGATAATTAATTGGATAAATATAAAGAGGCATGTAAACGAATCTGGTTGTTGTTTTTGTGGTTGTTATTCCAAATTGAAGTTAATCAAATTGAAGTTGATAATGTGTTTAATTCAGTTGGTTTTTAAACCTGAAATCAGTTGGTGCTTGTGTATGAAGGCGGGATGCCTTGTTAAAGCACCAAGAGACCAAATTGTTGTGATGTTTAATTTCCTAATGCTTGTGGTGTGATGTGACCCTAGAGGGGTGTTTTGATATGTGGGGGCATGGAGTCCTTGTGGTTGTGGCAGCGGATGACGCCAAGAGTGGCGAGATGCATCAGTTTATGAATATGGGTGTCAGGGAGGACACCAGGGATGATGGAATAGGATGGATCTAATTGTTGGATGCTTGGTGCTTTGTTTGGTTGTTTATCTGCTTTACTTTTCCCCACTGCTCAAGTCAGCTGGTCTTGCTTACCCATCTTCCAAAAGAGGCGAATCCACGTGATTCTTGTGGTTAGCCTCTGAAGGGAGAATGGGTCTACGCTTTTACTATAGGCGACAAAGTCTTAACAGGTAGTACATCTACTCACCTTGTTGAGCCCCTTGTGTTTAGTAGCATAAGATGCTTTTATAGAATGCCTGGGAATATGGGAAGGTAACTCTGTAATGAATGTTTTAATAAATGATGTTAACCCATTGGGTTTGAGTCTGTTGGATCTTAATGATGAGGTTGAGAACTTTTGAAGGGACAATGGGTTCTGGATGCGATGTTAATAGAATTTAATGTGGAAATTGTTCATGGTTAATTAATGTTTGAAGAATTAATTAAGATACAGTGGAATTGATAAAAAGGGATCGAAATAATCTAATAAATCCATTAAATGGTTGTGTGCTTATAGGATACCTAGTCTTAGAAGTGGCGGCCCGGAGTCCGAGAGAGGTTAGCTATAGTTGTTTCTAAGACTAGGTTTTTCCCATAGTGTGGTTGTGAGTTATAATATATTCTTTACTTTTTGTGTTTATATACGCTACTCCACCCTGTCATTAAGGGAAACTGATACCCCGAGGATTCTGAGCCTTGGGGGGGGGGTGTGTTTTCTCCATCATTCTGATGGGAGGGTGAATGGATGACTACCCCCTTTGACCCCGCTCTCTTCTCTAGGTAGATATTTGTTCCATTAGGCACATCGGTTTGTTACCCCATATATATGTGTAGAGGGTTGTAATGGATTGTGATTATTCACTGGCATATATTCTGGATATAGTATCTTATGGACTACTATATGTGTAACATGTATAGGCTGTGATGGCTTGAGGATCCTTACTCGGAGTATGGGCTGTAATGGATTAAGGTATAATACCTGACGTATGATATATGTTATGCGAGATGTGGTGGATCCCGAAAACTACCTGGTTACTTTTGGTTGTGATGATGGTGTGGTTCTTTTCCCAGGTGTCTACGGGAAATTCTTTTGTGGTAAATGAGGTGCAGATTGTGGAGCTTAGCCTAGGTATATGCGGGAAATCCTTTAGAGAGAGATGCACCAGACGTATGTCATTTGGGAAAAGCGGAAAACCTGTAGGGAAGTAGTATAGGGTTACAATTGATACTCTTTACTATATGCTATATTCTTGTATGCGTTACTTGCTGAGAGTAGCCATGGTGAGGTTGGGAACTTAGTATACCTGTTTAGGTGACGTGTTAGTTTCACTTGTTGTTCACTGTGCTTTAGCATGCCTTCTTTAACTTTACATGAGAGGATTCTGGGAGGATCCTACTGAGAATACTGTTATACTCACACTACGTATATATAAACTGTTTTTCAGGTCACTTGGAACAGGTTGGAGAACACGTTGGTTACTACTAGCATGTGGTTGCAGGAGCAGTTCAGTCTTGTGATCGCTGCTGTTTTTACTTTATTTTGGGTACTTGTAGTTTTCCTCTTTCAGTTGTAGTACTTTTGCATGACATTACATATGTGCACTTGGGTTTTCATTTATACTTCAGTTTTGAGTTGGAGTTGGTTGGTGTCTATCATATCTCTCTCTTCCGCAAGTGTTCTCATAGAGGGTAATTCCTACCCTTTTTGTGTTCATTATACCCTCGGTGCTAGTCGCCAACCCGGGGCCTACTGGAGGTGGGACTCGGGGGTCATTATCTCCCTTCTCACATTGCCGGCCTAGGAGGGGTACACTTTGTGGGGAGGGGTCTTGTCACAGATCCCTAGGGAAATTTTTAAATATTTAGTCGTAACTATATATTCCATCTTATATAATTTTTATGAATAATTTTAATTGTTTCTCACAACCCTTCCACTCCAAGGAATTCTTTCAAGACCATGAAAAAAATTCTAGACTACTCTAAAGAATTAAAAACACTATTCATATACCCTAACAAGACTAATACAAAAAGAAAAAAATTCATTAAAGCTGATAGAATTCATTAAGTGATCAATATCAAATGATGAAAAATTGTAAATCATACATGTTAGCAGAAAACGTTACAATGATAACATTTTACGATTTCTGGATCATCGGTGGATACCCCTAAAATAATTCATCATTTCATTCATTACCCTAATATGGAAATGAGAGTGTTAATCAAATTGATCATAAATTTGGAAATAATTATCAAACTATGTAAATTATTATTAAAAAAGCAATTTCTATTATATAAAAATCATTCTCTCCATAAATAATTTAGAGATGATACATCTAGTGTTGCATATTTTATCCAAATTTATCAATGTAATATATTAATAGGAACTAGCCTGACTACTTTTATTATTCCTCAAACCACTAGGTGGTATTATTACAGTCACATATAAATTGATAATTATTTATTATTAATTGATCATTTTTTTATTTGATTATTAGTTCTTTATTTATAGTTTTCCATTCATTAATTTAATTCTCTAGAAAACATTTTCATTAAATTTAATTTTAATAATAATAAAACAATTTAAGATCCCATAAATATTTGTTGATGATTCTATTTATGTGATATGGATACACAGTTTGTAACAAAATGTAACTTGTTTTGTACTCAAGGTCAACCATACTATGAAAATTCTTTCTCATTAATATAATGTTTTTAGTAGTAGGTATATGGAATCACTACATGAAATGTGTTGGAATGAAGTTGTGCACGGATTACATAGACTATAGTTGGTGTACATTCCTGGAAAACCCACACGGTTTGACCCTGCATGAATCATAGATGTCACGAGTTCAAAGTGTGTGAATTGAAGTTTATACACACCATGAATTAAATTCTTGTCGATAAGCAAACCATTAAATGAATCAGATGGTTTTTAGCTAAATATATATTTTTTTGAACCAAAAATCCCATGAAAGATACATTATATCTCCCTATGTGTGTATTTTTGGTATATAGAAATGAATATTATTTTTTTAACATAGAAAAAATCATGAATGGTGCATTTAGATATAACCTTATCAGGTGATTTTGACACATGGAAATAAAAAATAATTATGATAAAAAACGAAACTACATATCATAGAGCAGGTTGTACATTCCATGTGATTGTGTTTTCCATATAAATTAGAAACTATATTATTTATATTGAGACATGTGGAATTGAATCCTTCATTATTTATTTTGTACATTCATTATATATATGCACATCATGTTGGGTTTTCTCACATTTCAAGTCATTAACCAAAATCACCTGTGGTATAAACTGTTTATATTCAGGCACTTAATGTGGTCATAAATGTCATGAAGAGAAAACAACTTAAGCAAATAAAATAATACACCATGTAATATCGTGACATTCTATATAGTCATACATATTGTGTATGTATATAGTACCTGGCATAAACTATACACAATGTCAATAAGAAATTGTGTTGTGTGGTATTATATGTCATGTAGTAATTAAATTCCATAAATGGGTAAAAGAAGATATGGAGAGATTCATGATGTTCCACATCAATTTTATTCCATGTACTTAATAATTTAAAATAAAAATTAATTTATTTTAAATTTAAATATGTTGATACAAGGGACTTTTTAGATGGCTAATTATGATAAAGAATTAATTTATTAATAAGGTGATTAATATAATTATTTGATAAATTTTCCCCAATAATGAATGAAAGGAAATTAATTATAAAAATTTTAATTCATATTCATTGCATGTTTTAGATTATAATTACACTGATCAACCTATGATTGTGATGAGATTATATTTCATTAAAATATATTTTTTATTTATTTTATAATGATAATGTTATAATTAAATTAAATATTATTATTTGAATATCATATATTCCTCATAGTTATGTGGGGACATGTTCATCCAAGTTTTATTTATCTAAATCTAAAACTCTAGTTCACATCACATGAAATTGAGTTGGAATATTTAAAAAGTAGACCACCCTATATTATTATATGGTTCAAAACTACTATAAGGTGAATGTAATACCTAATACCCTACTGTAGCATGTAAACACCAAAAACTAGACTTTAACACAATGTGCACTCTAAAGATACTATGTTTATATAGATAGATTAATTTTCGAATGATATAATTTTATTATAACAAAAGAAACATCATTTTTTATTCAATATAAATATAATAGTTTAAGATGAAATTTTTGTTTTTCCCTAAAACAAAATCAGTTTTTTGGTGACTTGTGAAAATACCATTTTTGTTACAAAAATGAATTTTATAAAAACCCATGAATTAAATAATAGAGTAAAAAATAATAAATACTTATATTTAAAAAATATATATTTTTAAGTAAAAATATAAATTTTAAAATTCATTTCTTAATTTATAAACCTATGTTCGATCATTTAAATCTTTAGTCCCACATTTGACTAAATATTGTTTAAGGTGTTATGAAATAACATATATGAATTTAAAGAATTTATTAATATTATATAGATCAAGTATTTGGAATAATTAGGTCTTATATATTTGAAAATGATCACTCCTTTTGGAAAAAAAATATTATTATGAGGTTTAAAGATGAATAATGTGACCATGGTAAAAAAAAATTCCTTAAAGAAATTTTTTATCTATATCTAGTAGTTTTACATAAAAAATTATTAAATCACATATCATTAATGATTATAATATAATTTTCAAACCTAAATAAAAATATATTTACACACACTCATTTGGTAATCAACACTAAATGTTGTAAGGAACACTTATTAATTGAAAGATCATTCATCTAAAAAACATTTTCTCTAAAAAATATATGTTTTAATTTTAATGTTAATTTTATAATATGAAAATTAAATTGGAAAAAATATATGACAAATTTATACCCAAAAAATCACCATTTGTTAATTTTTCTCACCATATATTTTTATATAAAAAATATAGTTAAATCTTATAGATCATAGTAAAATCAAAAACTACAAATATTAAAAACTATAGAAAAAGACTTGAAACATTTTTAAAGCATGGGTGGAAAGTATTTTTTGAGTTTTTATCGACCAAATATCACCCAAAAATGAGTTATTATATAATTTTGGAGTCATTGACTATGACATCCTGACTTGGGATCCACATAAGTCGATACCTAATCTGGTAGGTTATATGTCCTCAAGCATTCGTCCCCATGTGCAAGAGGCTACTGAATTTCCTTGAGGGTGTAGAGGTGGGACGGTGGGGATACTATAACCTCTTACTAATAAAAATGAAAAAATAGATAATAATCAATTGTAAAAGAATAATATGTTCAATAAAAATTATTAAACTATGTAAGCATGAACAAATAGGAAAAATGTAAAAGTAGTGGAGAAGTGAACAAACTGAACAAATGATAATATAAAAAAAAATCCTTTGGGGTAGTTTCTAAAACATGAATGGATGGAAATATGTCATAAAAATGGTAACAAAAAGATATAATCATTCTATACCATAGTAAAAAATGAGAAAAATACAAAGAATCTTCATAAGCTTCTCAAGCCTATTCATGATTTTCTACATCTCATATCCAACTATGTTAGAAAATCAACAACCAATTGTAGGTCCTTTTCTTATATCAATACCAGTAGAAAGATTTTATTCTTGGGTACCAAGGTAGCCTAAGTATGGAGTTATAGAAAAATCATTTTAGCCACATCCAATTGTGTCTATGTGTAATATGATTATTGCACATTACTAAATTGTGTCCATAAATAAAAGGAATAGTCCAATACTATATAAATAAATTACAACCCAACTCATTTCCTATAAGAATCATACTAAGTCTACATTCTTCAGCCCATGACCCAAAGGAATGTATGATCATGTCACTATATATATAATATATAATAATATATATATAGTCTAGTTATATAGTCCATAAACCTATATGAAACAACTATGTGCGTACACTTAATGATCTTATACATGAAATTCTAGTGTTAGACTAGACCTAAGAATAACTCAAGCATCCATAAACAATCTATCGATCCTAAAATCCCATGTAATAGGGTACATTCCCAACATCACAAGAACAGTGAAAGATGTATGCTATATAGAAATCCTATCCTTTTACACATTACATTACATAATTTTAAGCATAATTATACATCAAAAAACAAGCCAAGGATTGTTATGTCTATTGTCATTGAATACTAGATAAATAAAACTGAATACATGGGAGTTAAAAAATAATTATATAATCTTCATAATGATATCCTGACTACAACTGATCCCTTTAATCTACAAAGCGTACCTGGGGATCACATGAATGAAGCGATGAGCTAAATTCCCAGCAAGGGAAAAATAATATTAATAAAAATTTAACAGATGGGTTAGTAGGAATGGCATAATGAAAATAAATGGCATGGAACACATGGAATCAAAAAACATAAACATAGGATCATATAAAATTGAATTCATAGAAATGATGAAAAAACACAAATCATTCCTTTAGCTTGTATCAAATCACGTTACACATAGCGGAGCACATGTCAAGGTTAACCACAAAGACTGTTGCACATGGTAGGACGAGTCAAGGATAACTGTGAAGAACGTTTCACATTAGAGTGCTATATAGATAGACCCATCATAACATGTTAATGTATTTTCTTTACACATATAGAATCATATACAAACAATCATAACAATATGGTCACACATGGAATGAAAAGGGCATCAAAATCATGCCATAAACCATAATGAATTAGTGAATCATAAAAGTGACTATGAAAGAAAATAATCAGAACATACATAAAAATTCATAAGGTAAAATAAGAATATATCATGGTAAGTTATTTCTAAAAGAAGTGACAACATGTGAAAAGAGTATTTAATAGTTTTTAGCTTTAAATCATTTTTGTGTGGTTATAGGGAGAACACAGACATGATTTTAAAATAGAAAAGGGAATAATCGTTTGTAAAAAACCCAAAGATATCCAAGAGGTTTTCATAATAATGACACTTGTTTTACAAGATCAATGATAGATTAAAACATATGGTAGAGAGAACATGAAATTGGGTACGGATTTGGAAAGTTCCCTTAAAATGGGTTTTCTTATCGGGAAGTATTGAGGGGGATATCATTTAAAAACATGTGTATCCCCAAAAGGGGATGATGAGTGGATCTTGATACATTAGTTAAAAGAGTAAAAAATGAATTTATAATATTTAGATAAAAATAATAGATAACGTAATTTTTTCAGAAAGAAAGATAGAACAGTCTGAGGAATAAATATGGTTTGGGTAGAATCCTTTAGGGAACATCGACATGGTTTCATTTGTACATAGAAGGAATTACTGAGAGATTAAATACGTTTACCATCATTTATAAATCATGAGGGATGTACTGGGAAGGTTCAAAATTATTCCCAAAAATTATGAATTATGCTTAAAAGGACATAACATAAAGGAGATTATTGAATAAATGTGAGAAAGAGAGCATCCCTTACCTTAATCTTGATGATGTTATTCACTAGATCTTAATGACCTGTATAATCAAATTAGGTTCATTAATTAATAATTACCAAAACTCCAATAATTTTATTCATTTAGTATAATGTTGTTAAGTACATTATTGTTCTTTTTGATGAGTTAAGTGGTTTAATTTCATTGTTTGGGAGCATTTTCTTCCTTGGTTTTAATGATCTATTCACTAATATTCATGTTCTAATAAACATGTAGGTTGAAAATGGGTGTCTAGAATTGAAGTTATTTTTAATTAGTTATCATACATAAGAATATAAGATTATTCAATTAATTTTTTATTTGACATAAAGGTGAATCATTATATAAAACATTAATGAAAAACTCTTGGATTAATTTGGTGATTTAGATCCCAATTATCTTTTTTGTATCATTATTTTACATCATGTGTGAAAAAGATTCCACAAAATAACCTAAGATAAAATAAATTTTTAATTATCTCTTAAACCATAAAAATGGTTTCTTGACCAGAACAAAATATGGGAATAAAAATTGATAACTCGTCATCCTTGAAAGTGATAAATTAACAAATCTCGGATGGTGTTTTCATTTTATTCGTATAAAAGGATGGGAAAAGAGATATTATATTGAATTATCTCATTAACATAACAAAATTCTAGTATAATTGTGGTACTAGTGTTTTCAAAACATTTTGATTAGAAAAGGATAAGAAATAAAATATAACAATGGAACATGAAAAGAAAATGAATGAAAAGAAAATAAGAATTTACCTCTTGATTTAATCTTCCTTGAGAGCCTTTAATGGAGAGATGATTTGGACATTTGTGGATACTGATGGATTTTGGATGTGGGGATGATCTTTGGGTGATATTTGGTCAGAATTTAGGTAATACACAAGGCTTTAGAGGAGTGGAGAGAAGGGTGGGGGTGTGGGTGGTTTTTATAGTCTAGGGGATGTGGGTTTTCATGATATTTTAATCATTAGATTATTATTTTTCCATAAGACAATAAATAGGAAAGATTCCATCATAATAAATAGTAATAAGTGCCTGTGAATTTGAAATAATGTTTCTTAAATCAGCATTGATTGTAGGAATAGTCCATTTAGATTTTAATGTATATATATGGTAAATTACTATATTTCACTATTCATAAAAATTGATGTATTTTAGAAAAATAAAAAGAATGCACCCTAACAATTTATTGATATGTAGGATCCAAAAATGAAATTCATTTTTCAAATATAAATTTATATGTATGATTTATTTAATTCTTAAATTAAAATCATAATTTATAAGAAAAATATTTATTTTAAAAATATGACTAATTTTATAATTCTTCAAAAATTACACACGGTCTTACAAAATTATCTTAAACCAAGAAGACATAAAATTGTTGATCTACAAACAGATTTTTGGAAAATAAATTTTCGTTAAAATTAATTAGTTAATTATAATTATTAATGTATGTCTTAAAAAAATACCAATACTTTTACAATGGTCAAATTATCACTTATAAGATGCTTATATTTTATTTATTCATTTAGGGGTGATGTTACTTTTTTTGGGTTAATTTACTATTCATAATGTCATATTGATATTCATAAAGGTATCCTTACTATTCATAAGGGTCAGTTACTATTCTTCAAAAATTATGATTGTCTAATCGGACTCCAAACAACTTACTGATCGCAACTGTGTATCACGAATTTTCAAAATTCAAATCAAAAAATTGAAAATATTATGTTTAAAGGTCACATAGTACTTAGTGGTTTAGTGTGTTGTGGTTTGATGTGATTATATAAAATAATTTTAATAAGGGAGTTTCCATTGATAAAACATTACATTGTTATATTGTTCCCACTTATGAAATTTTTCTTTTGAAACTTCATTTTACATATTAAGCCATCATTAGGTGTGGGGACGTTTCATTCATTGGCTCCTCTAGTTCCCATGTTTCCTATTCGTACGTATTGTTCTTCCATAGTAAATTGACCTGGTGAGTAGTTTTATTACATATAACTTTATCTCTATGATCCAAGATCTTCACAGGCTTCAACTCATATGGAAGATCATTCTCCAACTGTACCACCTCTGAAGAGAGTACATGTGAAGGGTCTGCTATGTACTTCCATAAGAGGGATACATGAAATACATTATGTTCATTGGACATGGTAGGTGGATGTGCTAGTCGTAAGGTCACAACCTTGAAACAATCAAGAATATCAATAGGGATGATGTACTTATGACTCAAAATTCCATTCTTCCCAAACCTTGTGAAATTATTCCATGGATATATGCATAAAAATTCCATGCCTCCAACTTTTAACTCATGTTCTCGTCAACGATTGTCTGCATAAATATTTTCTTGTCTTGGGTTTTCCTTGATGTGCTGCTGAATTATTTTAACATTCTCTACCACTTCTTCAGCCATTTCAGGTCATAGCAGCATACACTCACCGACTTCATCCCAACACACCGGTGTTTGGCACCATTTTCCAAAACGGGATTCGTATGGTGCCATTTTGATACTTCAGGTTAAACTACTATTGTATGATAATTAGACCATTGGAAGATATTTGTCCCTTCCACCATTAAATTCCATAGAACATGATCACAACATATCTTCTACTTTCAGAATAGTTTGCACAGATGGGAAATATGTTTGGGAATGATAGGCTGTTCTGAAGTACATCTCAGTGCTTATAGCACGTTGGAGACATTTCAAGAACATTTATATGAATCTCATATCTCTATTAGGTACAATAGATTGTGGTACTCCATACAGCCTTAGAACTTTTTTTATATATATCTTTGAAGTTTAATCGAATGTGATTTCCTCTAAAATTGAGATAAAGAGAGCTGCCTTAGTAAGACGATCCAAAATGACCCATGTAGCATTGTTTCCTAGGTATGTCCTTCGAAGTCTGGTGACAAAGTCCATAGTGATGTTCTCCCACTTCTATGTTTGTACGAGTTGTGGTTTCAACATGCCCTTAGACATATGTCTTCTAGCCTTCAAATTTTGACATACCATTATCCTTGACCTATACTCAGTAATCTTTTTCTTCATATGGTCCTGCCAAAAATTCACTCAGAGATCTCGATACATTTTTATGGTCCGTATTTGGGGGGGGGGGAGTTATGATAAAATTCCCATAACCTAGAAATTTATTCAAACAAAAGGAGCATAAAAATTACATGAGTCGAAATGGGGTAAATTTTCGATAATATCTAATAAAACAAGGAATAAAATCTGGTGGGAGATCATTCCTCCAGGCCATCTCATGAGATACTCCCATTTTGGCAAGATCGTCAGTGATCTTGTTTTCTTCACGGAAGGTGTGTGTAGCGATGAAGTTGATTCTGTTGAACGAGGTGAGGTAGTTAATCCATTGGGGGGGGGGGGTGAGAGTCCATGCATGGTGATTCACACCCTTCCATATGGATTTCATAATGGTATAAGAGTCTCTCTTGATCCAGATGTTTCTCTAGTTAATGACATGAATGTTACCGAACATTTCATCCTCCAGAGAAGAAGCAATGTTGCAGCTTCTACAGAAACACCTGATAATCTGATCAATATGGTCTCTAAAAACACCTCCACATCCCAAAGGTTCAGGGTTTCCTTTCGAGGCTCCATCAATGTTGATTTTAATCTATCTAGGAGGAGGAACCTACCAGAAGACTTCAAAAGTGTATTTTGGTTTTGGATATATTCCAGTTACTCCAATCCAGCAAAGGGTTTCATGTTCAATGACAGAATTGTCACAATGGTCTTTTTGGATCATGGAAGCCTCATTAATGGAAACAAGTATCCACATTTTACTTAAATTTAGTTTAAAAGATATATTGTTGAAAATGAAATCATTTCTACCATATAAGAGGATATGAAAAAGTTATACAAGAGAAGTGAAAAAAATGTTTGTAGTTTGTGGTGACCTTAGAAGTTCAGTCATCCTTTTCAACTGTGAGAAAATAAAGTTGTCCAAAATCTGTATTCACTCAAAGAGATCAAAAATTTAATGCCAAAGAGCAGTAGTAGTCTCACAAGATAAAAAGAGGTGGATTGTGGTTCCTATGTGAATAGAAAAGGTTGAGCAATGTTTGTCTTTCAAAATATCTTTCTTTATCTCTGTATCAGACGATACACATTATTGTGACCCAAATATTATAACTCCTTCCACATCATTCATGAACTCAGAGGATTTCCCTTTTTTAATGGCTTCCACCCTTTTCTTAATTTCCACTTCTTTTCTGTTAGAATCCATTATTTTCTCTATGAAGGATAGATGAGAAATAAATTGAGAAATTATTGATGATGTTCCTCCCTTAATTATTCCAATATCAATCCTCTAAAAATATAATAAAATCCGATCCTTTTCAATTCTAATCCTTGATAATGATGTAGTATCCTTTCTAATCAAAGAATCCACCACCTTATTTTCCATACCAGGATGGTAATGGATTTTGAAGTTGAAATACTTGATGAAATCTTTCCATCTTCCCTGAAGCATATTTATATATTTTTGTGTGAATATATATTTTAAAATTTGGTGGTCAATATATATCTCACACTTCTCCCCTTAGAGATAATTCCCCTATATTTTTAATGAAATGATATAAGTCTCCAACTCCAGATCAGAAATTGGATTGTTTTCCCATGGATTTTCATCTGTCTTGAGGTGTAGGATATCAATTTATCATTTTTCATCAGTAAACATCTTAATACCTTCATTTAAGCATCACTAAACACGAAAAATTGTTCTCCACTTGTTGGGAGTGTGAGTACTAGTGCAGTTATTAGCCTCTTTTTTAACTCCTTATAATAGTCATCACATTCCTGATTCCAAATCAATATTACACCCTTCAATTAAGTATGATATTTGTGTTTTAAAATCATGAAAAGTTCTTCAAAAATCCTTGATAATACCCTATTACACCCAGAATGATCTGAATCTCCATTACATATGTTGGCCAAGGCCACTAATCAATCACCTTTGTCTTCGAAGGGTCCATAAATATCTTTTCTCTGGTAATAACATTCCCCAAAATGATATTTCCTCCAACTATAACTAACACATACTATAATTTTCATATATATTCCTCCTTGGTGATGTATTTAACATAGTATCCAAATACTCCTCATGTTCCTCCTCGCACTTGGGTTCTATTATAATATTAGCATTAAATACTATAAAAAATTCGATGAGGAAATCTCTAAATACATTATTCATTAAATCCATTAAATTCTTTGTAGAATTGTTGACAACAAAATAAATCACTATGTTCTCATGGTGTCCATACCTCGTTTCAAATGAAATCATGGTAATATCTTCCTTCCTCACTTTTAATTGGTGATATCCAGACCAAAGGTGCACATTGGAGAAATAAGTGGTCCCACAAAACTGACCAAAAAAGTAATCTATATGTGGTAGGGGATGATGTTTCATTATCATGATTTTATTGAGGTCATGATAATCAATGCACAGGTGCATTAATCAATCCTTCTTCTTGAATAAGAGGACTGGAACACCCCATGGTGAAGCACTTGAGTGTATAAAACACTTCTCTAGATTCCTCTATAAATGCTTCTTCAGCTCTTCCAACTCTACTATGGCCATTCTATAAGGTTTCTTAGATATTATAAGATATTGAGGAATAATTTCAATTGAGAACTCAACCTCTCCATCATCAGGAAGTCCAGGAAACTCTACAGGGATTATATCAGTGAAATCCTGGGAATTTCTTCAAGTATGATTCTCTCCTTTGTCTCAATAATTTGAGATATACATACATGCCCATAATGAATTAATATCCATAATTGAGAGAATTATTCTAAAGGATATTCATCATCCTCATCACACTTTTAAAGAACTAGAGGATGATTCAGGATGTGATGATTAGTCTTTCTTTCCCAAAACATGATGATGACTTTGTATAAAGATATTCAATCCATTCCCAAGATATCGTTGAACTCCACTAAAGGATGTATGATGATATTTTCCAGGAGGTTCTATCCACAAATGTAAACTGGGGAGGAGTTATAAATCGTGGATGCAATAATTACACCATTTACTATTCTTATAGATAACATTTCCTCCAAATTCTGAGGTGGTGTATGAATATTTATAATTAACATACATGATATGAATGAATATGTAGAACTATAATCAAATAGTATATTTTCTATTCATTAATGAATAACTAGCGTACATGTCTACACATCATTGTCTGGATACAGCTTATAAACTGTGATAGCATAATACCTTCCTTGTTTCTTTGGAGTTTGTTGTTGATTGCATCTAGAAACCCTCGGCTTAGGGAAATTGTTTGGATAATGGCCATTCTCATGAAAGTTAGACCACTTCACTACATGCTCATTGTAGATCTTAACCTTCATTTTTTCTTCCACATTAGAAGGATTTTTCATATCTATTAGGATTCTTTAATCTAGATGTTCCAACGTTCCACATTTGAAGAAATTCATGGTTCCCTTTATATATTTCCAAGGATGCTTCTTCCCATAATTTTTACACATTGGATAATCAGTATTCTTTCCTTTATGAAATTTATTTGGGGAATCGCCCATAGTAGATTTAAATTTCCTATTTTTTTCTCTGAGACCAAAATTCCACTAAGAGTCTCCAATCTCGATTCCAACATTAAGTGCACACTGGAAAATATTCTCATAGGTGTTGAAGTCTCGAATCACCAACTCTTTTCATAGACTCATCTTCAGTATGCTAATGAAGTGATCCACCTTGATTTTTTTGTTCATGAAAAATAGAGAGGCATACCATGCAACCATTATAAAGAATGCTTAATATGCCTTGATTGAATCATCCTCTTTATCATGAGTCTTAAGAACTCTATTTCCATATTGAAATGAGGGGTCGAGGAAAATATTTAGTGAATAAAAATCAATTGATTTTATCTCAATCCATGGAATCGGTTTCATCATGTGGCTTCGTATTCTTTATCAGTGTCCTCCACTGATAAACTACACCATATAAATGATACTGCACCAGTATTATTATCTCTTCTTTTAAGCACTGGAGGATAGCTAATATATTTTTACAAGATTTAATCCACTATTTTGTGAGGAGTGTATTTGAAGATCCACTAAACATGGGAGGACTTTTATAAATGAAGGATTAAATTGAAACATTCTCATTCCTTTGAAGAGGATAGTGTTCCACATTATTTAGGTTATTATTAAGAATTTGATCCAGCTGAGATATTACTATCATGAAGATTTGATCACCCATTCCCATCATATCAGGCATATAATTAAGGAAATATTCACATTACCTGTCACATTGATTGTTGGAACATGTTTTTCAATTTCCCACCATTAACATAGAAAAATAACTTACAATTAATGTGATTTAATACATATAAATTGAGCATAAAAAAAGAAAATTTGAACATAATAGGTTATACTTGTAAAGAAAAATTATATCCTAACTAGTGATTTACTATGAATCAATATAGGTAATCCTTGATCTATTTTTTAACTTATATTCTTATGGGATTTTTTTCGTTCCCATAAAAATGGTTTGTACCATTATCATTAATTTACCAATGCATATTCACCAGGATTGTCAAACCAAGAGTGTAGCAAGGCTTGTTGTTGTTGCCAAATTCCCGTTCAAGTCTAGATCAATGTTGTATTTTTGGGTTTTACCCCTTGATACATCTGTCCTAGATCCACCTATGCATGTTTTTGTCCATAAATGGATGTATTTTATAGATAAAACACTTACTATATACATACCAAATTTTAAGGATGTTTTACTATACTTAGTCCCATTCATAAGGTTGTTACTATAATTATATATTCCTAATATCCAAAAATAACTGGACTATCCTATTATACCTACTATAGAGACCCTATTATTTTACACATAACATTACATTATTTTAATCATAATTATACATAAGAAAACATGGCAGGGATCGTGACGTCCAGCCTCTGTGAATTCTATGTACATAAAATTGAAGACATGGGACTCAAAAAACATCTTCAATTAATATTCATATAGACCTCATAACTTATTTTGAGCCCATACATCTGAAAAGGGTAATTTGGGGATCACATTAATTATGGAATGAACTAAAATCCCAGTAAGGTAAAAATCATAGTAATAAATCTTTAACATGTGGGTTAGAAGGCATGGAATAATAAATATAAAAGGCATAGAACATATTGAATAATAAAACAAAAACATGAGATCATATAAATGTAAATTCATAGTAATGAAGAAGAAATATAAATCATGGATTTAGCAAACATCAAGGAACATCTCACATAGAGGAGCACAAGTCAGGGTTATCCACAGAGACCGTTGTACATGGTAGCACGAGTCAAGGCTAACCGACAAGACTATTACACATAACAAATCATGAGACTAAACATTAGACAATGAATTGGAGTTCTATCTGGATGAAACCATCTTAAAATATTCATGTATATTCTTTACACATATAGAATCATACATAAAAAATCATAAAAATAAGGGAACCCATGGAAGGAAAAAAGTACAATAATCAAGTCATAAAGCATAATTATTGGGAATATCATTAAAATGTCCATGAATGAAAGTAATTATAACATTCATGGAAATTTATAAGGAAAAATAACAATATATCAGGGTATGTTATGTCAAATAGAATTGAAAACATGTGAAAAAATTATTTAATATTTTTTCTAATTAAAACATTTTACTGTGGTTTTAAGGAAAACACATAAAAGCATTTAAAATATAAAAGGGACTTATAATTTGTAAAAGATCAGAATTCATCCAAGAAGGTATTCATAAAAAGATTAGTTTTCTGAAAACAATTATGGATTAAAAAATATGGAATAGGGCACTTGAAATTGAGTATGAATTCTGGAATTTCCCATAAAATGGGATTTCTTATCTAGAAGTATTAAGGAGGGAATCATTAAAAAAAGGATATCACAAAAAGAGATTGATTAGTGGATATTGATACATGATATTAGTGAGTACACACATATTTTATAGAATTTATATAAATATAATAGATAAATTCATTTGGGTATAAATAAACATAGATCAGCTTGAAGGAATAAAGGTGGTTCAGGTAGAATCCCTTGAGGAATATCAGCATGGTATCGGTTGTACTTAAATGGGATTAATGAGAGTAAAAATGGGTTTATCATATTTTAGACATCATTATGGATGTGTGGGGAAGGTGTCAAATAATAACCCAACATTAGAAATTATGCATAAAATGACATAACATACTGTATATTCTTGAATAAATGTGACAAATAGAGGACCCCTTACCTTTATCCCGATGATGTTTTTCGCATGATCTAAATGACCTGAATAATAACATTACGTACATTAATTAATAATTATAGAACATCATATACATTTTTTTGATTTACTATAACCTTATTAAGTTCATTCATGTTATTTTTGATGAGTTCAGAGGATCAATTTTATTGTTTGGGAGAATTTTCTTCCCTGATTTTAATGATTGGTTCACTAATATTAAGGTTCAGATAAACATGTAGGATAAAAAAGGTTTTGTAGAATTTAATTTATATGAAATTAGTGAACATCCATAAGATTAAATGGTTATAAAATTCTTATGGTTATTTGGAGTGATGATGAATCATTATATAAAATAGTAATGATAAACTCTTGGGTTAATTTAGAGATTTTCCTAACAATTATGTTTTTTTGTATTGTTATTTTATATCATATCTAAAAAAGGATTCCAAAACATAACATAAGATTAAATAAAGTTTTAATATTATGGTTCATCCATAAAAATTATTTCATGAATATAATTGATGATGGTATAAGAAATGGATAACTTTTCGCCCTTTAATGTGATAAATATACACATCTCAGATGGTGTCTTCATTTCTTTCATATAAAAGGATAGGAAAGGATATTAGATAATTAATTATATCGTTAGCATAAAAATATTATAGTACATGTATGGAACAGGCGTTATCATACCATTTTTATGAGGATAGGATATGAAGGAAAATTGAACAAAGGAACATGTAAAGATAATGAAAGAAAATAAAAGAGGAATTTACCTCTTTATTTAACCCTCCTTAAGATCCCCTTAAGGGGAGAGGATTTGTTATTTTGATGAGACCAAGTGATGATCAATGTGGGGGAGGAGGTTAGGGAGTGATTTTAGAAAAAATTATGAAATTACCAAGTCTTTAGAGTAGTGAAGAGATGGGGTTGGTATGAGTGGTTTTTATAGTGGAGGGGAGGAGGGTTTTCATAACATTTTAATCATTAGTTTATTATTTTTCCATAACAAAAGAAATATTGATGATTCTATGACCTGAAATTGTAATAATTTCATGTGAATTCAAATTAAGGTTTCTTACATCATCCATGATTCTAGGAATAGTGCATTTAGATTATAATGTATATATACAGTAAATTATTGTATTTCACTATTAATAAAAATTCAAGTATTTCAGAAAAATCCAAAAAATTCACCCAAACCATTTTCCGACGTGTAGAATCCAAAAACTAAATCCATTTAAAAAAAATATTTTATATGTATGATTAATTTATTTGGGAATTATAATCATAATTTACTTGACAATTACATATTTTGAAACTATGACTGATTTTATAATGCTTTGAAAAATCACATAAGGTCTTTTAAAATTATCTTAAAACCAGAAGAAATAATTTTGTTAATTTGTGACCACATTTTATGAAAATTAATTTCCTTTAATATTACTTAATTAATTATAATTATTTATTTATGACGTACTAATATACCAATATATTCTCTACGGTAATATTATCACTTCTAAGATGCCTAAATTTTATTTATACATTTACAGGTGATGTTACTATTCTTTTGGAAAATTTAATATTTATAACGGTCATATTACTATTCATAAAGGTAAAATTAATTTTCATAAGGGTCCATTAATATTCACCAAAAATTATTTTTTCTTACCTGACTCCAAATATCTTACTAGTCGTAATCATGTATGTCAGATTTTTGAAATTCAAATCACAGAAGTGGAATTATTATTTTTGATGGTCACATAGTTTTTAGTAGATTATTGTTTTGTGATTTCATGTGAATATTTGACATAATTATAATAATGGAATTTCCGTTGATAAAACATTGTGTCGTTACATGCTATAATGCTCAGGATGGAGAGTGAGTTTCCATGGAAACACTTTAATTAAATAACGTGGTTCATAAATCCCATTGTCCATATCATATCTCTAGTGTGAGACACCAGCTCAACACTCGATGTAAGGGATAATGATTTACATTCAAGATCAACACCCAAGACAATTTTACATAGCCTATTTAAGGGAATATTTTAATTATAACTAGCATGGGGAATTACCTCCCATCCATTTCGTTCATATAGCCTATATACATAGTAGAGGAAAAAACATCATTATGACATAATACATAAGGGATAACCTCTTATGCAATCCATTATCAAAATTCAATTCCATTTAAAACATTACAATTATTATGCCTAATTTATAAAGAATATACAATGGGAATGGACATACCATCCCTTGAGGTCATTCCATTTTAAAACTAATTGATTTGTTTTAAGAAGTATAACCCATTAAATTCTACAAAACATGCTAAATTCAATGATAAGGATCAAGATTACACTAGGATATGGCCTTCTTAATTCATTTAATGTATTCCACCATATTTCCAAAGACATCCTATATAATCCATTAATCATAACCAATTCATTAAGACGTGGTAATTCCATTTAAAAGATCAAATGGGCCACTTAGAAGGAGACATGGGAAACAATACAATTACATGGAAAATTATAAATAAAAAAGTGCCAAACACCTAACAGGTGCTTTGGGTTTCATTAATACACATCAATCAATTGAAATAACACTTAAAATTGACACCTAAAGATAGAGGGGAGTTCCTGGAATTTTGAACCAATTTGCCTAAATGGCCAATTCAAAGTGGCACACTGATGGGTGACAATATAATCTGCATGCAGCCTATGAACAACTAAACAAGGGTCACTAGGTGTATAATAAGATGCAGTAGTTGATTTTATTTGAACTAATCCATTAAATTTGGGAACCCAGCTAATGTCGGCTTCTATCACAATGGTGTAGTCACGAAATGATAAAACTCAAAGGGAAAATAATGTTATCACCTACCTCATATCCCTAGACGACACCATGATCGATATTTTCCATACATTCAAAGAATGATGGAAGTGATTATAGAAAGGTTACAATGACCTAAAATTAGGGTGAATGTTCCTATACGTAAATATCATAATAGATTTCAGGATAAACATATATAGAAAGGGTGAGTGAGGCTAGTCGTACCTTGTGATATCCAAGGGATTTAATGATTCAATAATAATTTTTCAGATAAGAGGGATGTTAATGAATCTTGGTTGATCAAGAAAAAAAACCTAGGAAGATTAAAACATGGTGATATGATAGAGGAAGACAGAAAGAAAAGATAAAAATGGTTAAAACATAAGTGGATGGGGATGGTAATTTCACCCCAAAATTTGGGGGTGAACAGTTTAGTTTCATAGTTAGTCAAACAATAATCAAACCATAAATGGTTTCCCATAGTGAATAGACACCCCCTTGATTTGGAAAATGGACGGAATAACCATACAGAAAACATGAAAATTGGATATTTCCCCGGTTTACAATTGGGTTCATGACCATGCTCCCTAGGTCACACGGTTGCAGTAAAATCGTTCATCCTAAACTGTTTTACCAATTTTGGGGCTTCGAGCTCCAAACAACCACCAATGCACCATTTAACTCCATGAATCAATTAGAAATCCATATAAGGGAAATTTAATGTATTAAAATTAAAAAAATGATCCATACCTTCATTGAAAATAATGATATTTAAAACCTCACGTATTTAATGAAACTCACCCCCTGAGTTCAGCTTATTATGGTAAATAAGTATCGTTAGAAAATATTTTTGGACAATGAGATCATATATTAGGTTCCCTCTCCCATGTATTATACTACAGTTGGTATTGCTATTAAAGCACTCATACTAGAGTAAATGACCTTGCTCAGAGTTTCCTCAATCTCTGATCAATAATAAAAATGGTTTGATCCTTGAATGAAGCATCCATATCCAATATTACTTAATCATAAAGAAAGACATGTGTTAGTGATGTTATTCAATTTTTTATCTACACTAATAGATATTAGTGATCATAAAATAAATTTCACCAAATATATGTTGTTGTATGAATAAAGATTTTTATTTTAGTGTTCATGGTATTTTTGGTATTTTGATGCAATGTCAAAAATTGGGAAAGTTTAGAGAAAAAATTTAGATATACACAGCATGTACCTTCTAACAAAGGTTATGTACCATTACCCAGACACATATTATTTAGTTTGAATACATGACCATATTGCTAGCAAGATACTAAATGTTTTATATCACTTTTCGCACACCGTGTATGACCTTCTAGAAGTGGTTTGTGGCTGATGTTTTAACTGCATGCTATGTGGGGTGGCTCTACCTGCCATTTATCCGACCAAACAACCACGAACACATTCAAAGTCTTCAGATAGTGGGATATATCACCTAACAATAGAAGAAACAAAGTAATTTTATGTTGAAGTTTCTAAACACCATGTATTTTTTAGTACATTTTGTGTAGTATCATTTACTATAAAAATGAGGGTATCCCCCCGAGTTCGAGGATGAAAATCAAATAGAGGGTGTCGCACCTCTTTTTTCCATGCCTCCCTCAGATCCATTTCATGTTTTCCATTTCCATTTTCAATTATTCCTTTCGTGTAATTATCCCTTTACCCCATTCCCCACATGTATCCATGGTAGGGATTGAGTTCCGAATCAAACCTCACACCATGACCATGGTAATAAGAGGCTAGTTTCCCTCATGTTGGGGTTGTAATAATATTCTGGTTCATTCTAATTTTTATTTATGATGTGTTTCTCTTGTTATAATTTTATTTATAATTCATTTAATGATCAAAAATTCAAAACCACCATGAATTTCATATCAGACCAAGAATGACATCAATAAACAAAACATAAAGATTTGTGTTAGATGAACACACAATCATTGGGAAAAATAATTACCACTATTTTAAGGGTAACAAAACAAAACTTGTTTTAAACATTTAATTACCAAAAAAAGGAAATAACCATTAAACATATAATTGATTGTTTTCTGACCAAGAAACATTAGTTTAATTGAATCTACATGGTAACTAAATTTTATTTATAATTGTAATGCTGGGGAACAATGACATCAATAAACCCTAATTGAATTGAAACCCTGCTATATCTATTTTTCTGATTATTTTTATCTCATTCTATTTTTACTTATTTTCCAAAAATATTTACATTTTAGTATATAGTTCTATTTCACATTTTTAGGACTCGATAATCGACTAACATTCATCCATCATACACTGACCATTGTTTCCTCATTTTCCCCGTGGGAATGACCCTAGAAACCACTACCTACCTAGTAGTTGTATTAGAAGGGAACGCAAGGATATTAAAATATTTAATTTCTCCCACCCCTTGCAATGTGGGTGGTGTCAACTTTTGTATTTGTTGCTGGGGAGCTTGGAAATCACTAGTGCATGTATGAGTAATGGTCAGTTTCACAAAACATTTTCCTTTTTTCCTTTTTTTCTTCTTTATTTTTCTTGGGCACGTCAAACCCACATCCCATGGATTTCTATCCGATTAGGGAGTGGAAAAAGCCACTTGGAGAGGATTATTATCCGTATGATCTTGTGTTATTGTTCCCCTACACGTAGGAATATTATCCATACATGGAAAGTGGTATCCAATATGAGGAACACCCATGTACAACCTTCATCCCACCCTTATCATATTCACTCTTGGAACCATCTTCAGGTAATACCGAAAGGTTATTATCAATAGTGGATGCATTTACGTCACACCATTTAGAAAAAACCGAATGGATGGCATGAATTGGAAATATGGTAAAGTAGATCTTAGAGACAATTTTTAATATTGATACTCTGGTTGAGTTTGAGGATGGGTGTTCTAATTACATTTCAACTAAGGAAACATGTTGTGGTGTGGGACCCACAAAATACACTACCAATTTTAGTAAATAATTCTCAAAACTCAGAATTTGAATACAAAAAAATATCATATCATATTAATTATGACTTTAATCTCCCATTTATTTCAAAACCCTCATTTGATAATATACCTCTTTCAGAGTATACCTACCATTATTTTCAGGGTTTTAGTGATTCATAATAGAAACCATGGGTGGTGGCCATACCTGATCACATCAAGAAATAGGTCCACCTTCGACATCTACTGGCCACAGATCAGGGTCACTACAAGCCGCCACCTAGGCCACCTGAAGGTCAATAATCATGGATCAATTATGAGGGTGTCGGACACATGTGGTGGTTTTTCTTGGGAAATCCTAATCTGCCATAATATTATAGGTAACTCACTCTGACTCGGGTTGAGACAATGACCTAAAAAAATTCCACTTTGGGGGAGGAAATCAAGGAATTCATTTCCTCCCTCGAATTCTCTCTTTTTATTATAAAAAACACATGTCATGTTCTTATAATAAACACTATGTGTACTAAATTCTCTTCTTTCCATTGTATAAATAAGAAAAAAATGATACTACATGCCATGTATAAATTATCACTTGACATGTATATTTATTTTTAGTGTATATTATTATATAACTTTTCATATAAGTTCATATTAATTATGTTAATAACCATGGATGATTCTTTTACCAATTCCAAGGTCAAGGAATTGTATCTGAGCCGTTGGCAGTTCTAATCTCACTTCACCTACCTATAGTAAAGGTATCATTATTTTTGAACCCATGTTTTATATTAAATGGCATGTGAGATGATTTCAAATAAATATAATTCATCAAATTAATGTAAAACCCATGATGGTGTGGAATCGGGTCATAAACCATGGATAAAATGACCTAGGTTTGAATCCTGAAAATAAGTTAAGTTCCATATTTTTTCAAATTAATAAAAACATAGAGCATGAATTTTTTAATACATCATTTGATCCATTTTTTATTCATAATTTCAATGGTTTTCAAAATAAGAACTTGCATGCAGGTGAAGTTGGATGATTTGAGGAGTCTCAACCTTGGGTTCAAAAGACCAGATTTTGGACTCATATATCTCCCTATTGTAACCCAGTAATTAAAATTAAAACCACATGACATGAGTTTTCCTTTTCCCCATGTAGTAATGTACCTATACATTATGTATTAAAAGTTAATAAAAACATACAACACTATAACATTCACTCTAGTTGTTGAGGGCTTGCATTCGGAACAGCCGGTCACTGGATTGAATCGTGTCCCAAGAACTGAATTGAATGTTGTAGTTCTCTATTTCAAATTTTATAAACCATGGCGTGTATTGTTTCAATATATTATATGTATAGGTTTAGTTTTTTTTAATAAAAATATAATTTTTTTAAATATTTATTTTTAAATTTATAAATAATCATTATTATATAGATTACTATAATATGTTATATTTAAAAACACCTATACACAGAATTTGGGTACCACTACACGTCGTGTAATCCACCTATAAAGGTCGGGAAAACTACCTGACATGACCCCATGTCTGCCCCCCTTTCCCCACCTCTGGCTTCTCCAATAATTCATCACACCCCACACACTCCAATCCTTCATTTAGGCTCGTATCAGCCTATGATTTCATCTTCATTGTGATCCTCGGCATAGGTATGCACGTCTAAAACCATTATTTCAGTACTTTACATATTTTTAGAGTGTTTCTAGATCAGTTGACTATTCATGTCTCTCATACTGTACGTGAGTTAAATGAATAACACACACCATGTACATCATATTACAAGACCACATACTTGGATGTTTGAAATTTTAAAAACACATGGTGTGTATGTTTCTTACATGATGTTTTTAGAACCTTGAACAATCTATTAGGATTGACCTATATACTGAGACCACAAGGAGATAAACCAATGTATCTACACAGGCCATGTATGTTTGGTACACGGTGTGAATCTTGTTCATCTAGAATGTTATGTGTAACAAGTGTACATGAATTAGATGCTATGTTCTTCAACACACAATGTTTGGATTACACATAGCGTGTTCTATGATATTTGACCTCTCCCGATATCTGATTATGTGTGCGGGCATTCAAACGAACTATAAATCCATGTACTAACACATGGTATGCCTATATTAATATACATCATGTACTAACCATTTTCCCAAACACACACCCACTCGGCGTATTTATATAGAGTACACGAATTCTGAACCCGATCATATTACACATCGTGTATCTTGGATCTACATGCCATGTAATTTTGGGTTCATTATATCTCACTTTTCATCCTTCTTTTTCATTACCTTTTCTTTCATTATATCCCTTTATTTTAATTTCAGCTATGGAATATTGGGAAAACATGGTTGGGAAGGGACCCATAGCCGCCACTGGTAGTGGTTAACCCACATGACAAATTTAGCTCTGATCACTTGCGGCACAAACACCAGATATTCTAGTGTCACATCCGCCAGCCATGGCGATGCTACCTTCGATTCCACCGTCAACCCATTCTTTATCCTTTATCAGACCAAATTCCATAGTGATACCATCTTCTATAGCCCATGCTTCACCTGCTACTAGTACATTACCATCGAGTGCAGTTGTGCCTCCATCTTCCACTATTTAGTGCTGCAGCCCAGATGCTCCTACTAGAGTGGACCCTTCTATACCCGCTCCACCATTTATTACTAGCACGACCTCAGAGCCTTCCCCAACACCATCTAATTCACCCACTAACACAACGGATGGACCTTCCACCTCTACAGGTACATCCCCACCCCATCCTGCACTGGAAGCTACCCCACCTCCACCTCATCCCTTCCTGATCTTCGTTGAGGAGAATTATATGCCAGAAAGGGTGTGGAAATTTTCATGCCACACAATACAATTGGACGACCAATTATTCTACATCAGTTTTCCGAAGCACCTCGACATCATGGAGGATATTGTGGAGCTCCTTGAGAATATAAATTTATTAAACACCCTCTAGTTCATCACTCCTATATTATGTAATTTTTTTTGGATTTGGTTGAGACCTTTTACTTTTATGGGCCCACATACCTCCATATGCCCACTGATATAGCCACTCATATTTGATTTTCGATGGGTGGAAAAAAATTTCCTTTGACCATGGCTATGTTTGGATGTGGGGGCATATTTTACCACGACCCCACCACCCACCTCCTATATGCACCTTCACCAACCATGAGTGCTCTGACCTTATCACCATGTGGAAGGATCTTATTGTGTCTCACCATAGTTACACCCACACATACTAGAAGATCATGATCATTATTTTCCATCCCCCACATTTCCTCCATATGTTCTTCTGCTCCGTTATTTTTCCCTTCCATGAGAACATGCGTCTTCTGCTCAGGAAAGACATGGGGAATATAACTATTATTGTCTATAATTATTACCCTTACACCCCATGTCATTCCCACACCAATTTAAACATTGTGAACCATGGCCATCAGGGAAACCATAACATACGTTTCTATACCACCCGATTGGCACAAAATTTGGGAGTTTTTGAGATATCTCTCCCACATGAACTCATAGGATCTCCTCAGCCTAATGAATTCATCATGATTATACACATGAGGATATTCAAGAATTGGGTAGATGGTCTCGTGCTCGTGACAGACGCCCTAGATCCTACAGGGTCGGGTGATGACCCGTCTACTCTCAATGGTGTTGCTACCTCAGACCCACCCCATCCATTGAAGGATGTTCCTTATCCACCCCACCCTCACTTCTTCTGGGATACCTTCTTATTCAACCCTTATCTCTTCTTATGTGCCCTCCACATCCCACCTCCATCCACACCCTCAACTGATTTCTCAATCACCCTATACCTGGCCAGGATTCACCATCGCCCAGATGTCCTTGGGAACGTAAAGGCTACCATCCACTCCTCATACTTCTGTAACATAGTTAACATTGACAACACTAGTAATTGATAAAGATCTCTTATCCACAACCATTCCGACGAATACTACTACTTCTACCTGTTAAGATGTGAATGTCAGGCTTCCGTTTCAGCACACTGATCATGTGCATCTAGATACTGTTCGTCCTACTGCAGCGATGGATGACCACATGGACACCCTCGCACAGAGCACAGAGCTAAATATTTTCTTATCTACATCAGCATATCCTTCACTATTGGACCCCCTATTGCTGATGATGCCTCTTTTGATGCCACCCCTTGACTGGTTTAGGCACACTTGTTTTATTATATATATCTCTTTTATGCTGTGATTGTTCTTTGCTGGTGTATGTGCATGCAGAATTATTCATCCATTTCATTGACAATCACACGTACTATGAAGTTCATTGGGAAGATCTTTTTTTACTATATCCCATATTTTTTAGCTCTCCATGATGTGAGTATTATTTTTTCTCTTCCTTTTATTATTCTTTTATCATTTCTTCTTTCACTGCTTTCCCTCATCTTGTACCACATTTTTCTCACATCCTCTTCCCATCCATAGTGTTCCACTTGAGTGAAAATGTGAAAATAATGTGTGGGGGATATTCTTTAACTACACATGTATTTTCCCTTAAAATTTTCCAGGAGACATCATTAATAGATGAAATATTTTAAACTGTAAATTTTTTTGACTAATTATAATTATAAAAAGTAGAGACAAAAAGGGAATTTTAAATGTTACAGGCTTATTTTAAATTTCAATGTATTCTCAAAAAAATTATAATAATGTTTGATTATAGATTTAATGTCTTTGACATTTACATTTATTATACTAATCAATTGTATTCATGGCATGGCACGATTAACCATTTATTTTGCCTCACTATTGAGAGTTATTCTATAAAAGTTTGACATATTCATTCATATACCCTCTTTCGTTAGAGTTTCTTAGGTTATGAATTTCTAAAAAAAAATTATAGACTTTATCTTTAAAACATGAATATTTTTTAATAGCATTTAAATGATTGAGGAAATTGGTTTTTATCCCCTTTGACCATAATACCTACTCTAAATATGATCTTTGTATAACCCTTCGATACCATGTATACCAAGATAGGAAGCCACATTACAATCCAATTTACCATTCCTACCCTAATTCTATAAAAAAATCATTATTATTCATTTTAACTTTAGAGAGGATTTTTTTTTTCTATTCATGGTTCAATTTTTTGGAGAAACTATGAAATTAATTGTGGGGGAGAGTGCCTCTTGGTCATTTGGGATGAAGGGTTCCAAAACCACTATTCATTTTATTCTAGGTGGTCCCTATTTGTTAAAAAAATATATACATAAATAAATATTTCAAAATGAATAAGAGGGACCAAATTCATTCATTACAAAATAATGATGGTTTATGGACACATGTTGGTAAGGTAATTCTTTATAGTGATGAGTATATTTTAATAGATGTTATTAGGGATGCATCTTCATTAAGATTTATTTTGAATATCAAGAATTGTTTTTTAGGAATTCAGACACCTTTTCAATCCATTGAGATTGTTTTTCACATCATTACCTACCAACCCTTATCCTTATAATCATTTGAACCATATTAAAAGACCTCATGATTTTTGTGATTTGATTTCTAATGTAGATAATGAGAATACTTACAAGCCAACAGATGGAATTTTTATACATTGATCATAACTCTGATAAAATAATATTGGGTGATTATTTTGGTAACATCTGGTGAGGTAATTCATAAAGTGACATGTGTTATTTTGAAAAGATGAAAAATGATGATGAAAGAGGATGAAAATCAGTAATTTAATTATATAGGTGTGATGATTAGAATATCATTTCAAATGAAATATTTTTTATCCCTTTTAAAAACCACTATTATGCTTATATTATTTATATGTATAATTGGTCAAATTATTCCCTTTTTTGAGTATGGATTCAATGTTTATATTTTTCTTGAGGGCAAGAAAATGAAAAAATGTGGGTGATTTTGATATTCTTGATTTTGTTATATATTTTCATAAATATTATTGATAATAAAAACATGTATTAACCTATTATAGGTTGTTCTATGAATAAAGTGAATTATTTTGGTGTTCATGGAACTTTTCAGGTATTTTCAAGTCGAATTAAAAAATCAATAATGCTTAGAACAATGATTCACATATACATAGTGTGTACTTTTTAACACACATTGTGTACCATATCCTAGGAATAGATTCTCTAGAGGGAATACATCCCCATGTAACCATCAAGATACTAAACAACATATATATAGTTTCAAATTCCATGTATGACCTTATATAAGAGTTTGGTGGATGATGTTTGGACTACACGTTAGGTGGGCTGGCTCTACAAGCCGTGTATCCCACCAACCGACCGTCGACACATTCAAAGTATTTAGATGACATGATGGATCACCTATTGGTACAAGAAAAAAAGTTATTTCTAGTTTACATGACTACATTCCATGTATTCTAAACTACACACCATGTAGTCTCATTTTCTATAAATATAAGGGTATCCCTCCATGTTCGAGGATGGAAATCCAAGGAGGAGTTGTTGTCGCTCTACTTTTTGATCCTCCCTCGGATCCATTTCATGTTTTCATTTTCTGTTTTCAATTACTGTTTTAGTTTAATGATCCATTATACCAATTATCCTCTCATATCAATGGTAGTGACTGAATTCTAACTCAATCAGCACATTGTGACCATGGCCATAAGAGCTTAGTTCCCCTTATGTTGGTTTGTAATAAGATTCGGGTTCGTTTATATTTGAATTATGATGTATTTCTCTTGTTATATTTTTCTTACAATTTCATTAATTAATGTGAATTGAAAACCTTCATTGATGTTGTATCAAACCAACAACAACATAATTGGGAAAAACTAAAGGAGTTGCGGTGGGTGAACCAATGATTATTGGAGGAAATTATTGCCACTGTTTTAGGGGTAAAGAACCTAAAATTTTTTATGTAGCTAATAACCCGACCAAGGCATTGGCCTTTAAACATGTAATTGATTAATTTCAAACCAATAAATATTATTTAAATTAAATCCTTGTGGTAACTAATTTTCACTTATAGATTCAATGATAAGTATCTATTACATATATAAACCGTAATTGAATTTAATCGTTATCACATGTGTTTTTTTATTTTTCTTCTCTCTATATCTTTTTACTTATATACCATAAAATTTTGGAATTTATTAGATAGTTTGATTCAATTTTTCATGTATGGAAAATCAACAAATATTTGTCTGGATTCCACTTACCATTGTTTCCCGATTTTCTATGTGGAATTGACCATAACATCCAATTCATACCTAGTAGTTGGTTCAGAAAGAAACAAAAAGGATTTTCAAATATTTAATTTGTCCCACCCCATGTGACAAGGGGAGCTGTTAGTTTATTTTGCATAGTATTGGTGATGCTGAGATACATTAATGACATCATGCATAGATCGATACCTTTGAAGAATCACCAATTGGTAAACCATTGGTTTGATCCATTTCAAAACCAAAAAGAGTCCAAAAAACATCAATGATAGCATATCATACTTCCTGATATTTCTATGTCCCCACTTGGGTGAGTCTCGTAAGAAATCATGGTCACTAACCTCAAACCCAAGAGTTCACTGGTGTCTTTTGGTATAAGAATGTTGTCTCGACTAAGATGTCAAAATATTCATTCTAATAAATTGGACATTCTATATAGTATCATAAATGATATGTCGTTGAAGTATAGAATCTTCACCTACCTTAATATAGCACAGCCGTGAACATCAGGGCCTATCATATAAGGAATCATAGGGAACAATCTTAGTGGTATCCTAAAATCTATTATAATAAGAAAACATGATGAAGGGAATTTTTTTCTCCCAACAACCCACAATGTGAAGGATACATGAATTTAGAATTTTCTCTAGAACCTACACAATACACTCTGACAGGTAATCAGTATGTGGCTGATAGATCGTTCTTAGAAGCACCTGAGTAACCAAAGGCTTATGCAACCCCAAACATAACAATGATGTGAAATGAGAATCTTTGTAATAAACAATAGATTGATGGGATCCATGATGATGTAAAACCTCTCTAATGAAAAAAATTCATGGATTATATATCGATAAGGTCTCTTGAATGGGAACGAAGTGTAAAACCTTCATAATATGGAAAATGAAAACCCATGTTGTATCATTTCCACGAGATGATCTGGGTAGACCAGTCACAATTTCCATTGAAACATCATAAAATTTCTACTCAGGAACAGAAAATGTCTACAGAGGTCCTTCTAGATTCTAATGTTCTACATTCACCTTCTGATAGGTGGAACGTTGGGTGATAAACCAGAAAATCTCATGATTCATTCTAGGCCACCTATACTGGTGTCATATATCTTGATACATTTCAGTGACACCAGGGTGAACAACCCATGTAGAGGCATTGAATTACCACATAATCTCTTACCTAATGTATGCTAGGACCCACACATTCCCATTGAATAATATTTAATCATCCTCAACCATTTCCATCCTAAATAATTATCATCATCTGAAAATATTTCCCTTAGGACGAGGCCCTTAGGATCAGATAACTACATCATTCATTTTTTATATGTATAAATTTCACTGCTAAAGATGAGTGGATAGTTTCACTATGGTACTCGTGAAACTCAAAATTCATCTATATTAATAAATACATGAGTTAGAATTAACCACTAGATTAATGAACCATCAATGTCTTAGTCTTCCAGCTCATATTAATGGCCACAGAATTTTCATTACCAGGCTTATAGGATAACTCGAAATAAATGAATGTAAGCACTAAAACCACCTCCATTGATTGAGATTCAAATACCTATATGTGAGGATATACTTTAGACTTTTTTTATCATGGTATAACACAAAATTAACACTAAGAAGATAGTTCCTCCAATTGTGTAAGGAATGAACAATAGCAATAAGCTCAATGTTGTGAGTTGGGTAATTCTGATCATGAGGCCTCAAATGATGAGACAGGTAGGTCATGACTCACTCATCTTAGATCAAAATAGCTCTATGAATAATACATAATGTATTACAATGCATAATATATCTCATTCTTATAACATGAAGAATTTGTATTGGCATTGATGTCAAATAACCCTTTAACTCTTGAAAGGATTCATAAAAAACATTTGATCATAAAAATTATATATCATTCATAAGATCTTTAATGGTACTATAAGGAGTGATAAATCCGTGATGAATAATTTTTAATATCTATAAACCCCATGAAACTATGTTTTGCAAATAAATTCTTGAGAAGATCCCAAGAAACTACAACACTCACATTCTCTTGGTGTACAGAAACTCTATACTTCAAGATAATGTGACCAAAGAAGTGATCATTTTTTATTTAGAAGTGGAATTTATGGATCATATCAAATAGGTGGTTATCTATTACTGTATTCATTATGATATCAATATTGGATTCATTTTCATGTTTAAATAATAATCCAACAATATGTAATCAACAAAAACTACCAAAAATGAATAATGATATGGGTGGAAAACCAAATTAAGAAGATTCATAATGGATGCAGGTGTATTTGTAATTCCAAATAACATAACTAGTTACTCATAGAAACCATACATTCTACAGAATGTTATGCATGGTATGTGTAATTATTTTACACACACCTGATGATATCATGACCTTGAATCTATAATTGTAAACACTTTATCTCCTCACAGCTAATCACAATGATCATCTATTATAAGAAGTGGATGTCAATTCATTAAAGTGAGTTAGTTTGAATGATATAAATTCATAAAAACTGTACGGGTACTATCACATTTAAAAAAGTACCATTGAACCCCATGAAGATGTTTTGGGGTGTATAATGACTTTAGACTCTAAATCCTTCAATAACTTCTTGGGAACCCGAATCTACTTTGGTGAAATCCAATCTAGAGGTATGGTCATTTCTATTGCTCATGTCACAATCTAAATGGTAAACTCTACCTATAAAACTAGAGGTAGACTAGATAATTCATCTGGAAAGACATACCTAAAAATGTACACAAATAGGCTAAAGATAGTGGTTGTAACTCATGATCATCTAAGAAATTATTTTCAATCTACAGTGTCATATTACTCATATTCTACTGATTATATCCTAATTGTGAACCTTCCACATCCCATTCACCCTTATGAATGTGTTTACCACCCCTGGTGATGTAGATGTCACTCTTTAATGATAGCTGTCAATAAGGTCTTGGTGGGGAACTAACCGCATCATCCCAATGATTACATCAAATCCCATCATGTCGAAGAAGTAAGTATTTAATATGAAAATATGACCACCTATCTCAAGGGGAATATCTATAAAATGAAAAGCACCCTCTAAAAGGATACCTAATGGTGTATCTAATATCATAATTCCATGATAGAGATCGATATCGATTCTCAAACGTCCCATTATAATCTTATGTAGAAAAGTGTGAGAGGAACTTATTTAAAATAAATAAAATAGTAATGTTGAGTATAATAGAATAGTACCTTATATAGTAGAAGGTATGGAACTCTTCTCTTGTGACATAGGCTTGACTACATATTACTGGGTTGTACTATAGCCCTGGTTCACTACAAGCCTACCATGAGCAAGCCTGTTCTACTAGCACTGAGAATCTCAAGTCTTACCACCACATACTTGACCTCCACATTAGACTGATTAGACAATAGATTCCATCCACCTTCATGTCATGAATTTTCTAACCCCACTTCTGAAAATGGAGTTGGTGAAGATCCTCGCTCAGTAGGAACTCTAGATAATGTCACGTTGAAACACTAGAGATGCCCTCATCCAATCGTAGCCACTACACTCGACTGGATACTAGGGAAGCTGAAAAATTTTGGGTCCTAACTTCCCACACTGGGGGAAGATAAGTAAATTCAATGCATAGATGGCCTAAAATATTTTACCTATATGAGAAACATCAATTCGATGCTTGTGATAGAAGAAGGTACACTGTTAGATTTAGGTGTTGAACCACCTTGACTTGAACCATCAGATTCCCATATATTCTATTTTATGAAAAGACTTGGATAATGATTTTTGAATTTGACGCCAATATGAATAGATTGAACTATAAATTTATGGTGTAAACTATCACATTCTTGACCAACCTTGTGGTCATAAGTTTAATATCTTCGAGTGTAGGGGAGAATCATTATAACACTATGAAATTGGCAAAGTATTACATTACTAACACACTCCCCTATTTTAGTTTCAAGAAATCTCTTTCTTTGTCAGTCCTTATAGTTGGAGAATTATGTATTCATAAAATATCTCCTGGAAGTCATCACAAACCATATCATGATAATAATCTAAATGGGTGTTTAAATTCCACAACCTTTTAGTAGAATTCTGAAACATATAAGAATCCATCATGACACTTTCCTCTAGATAAATCTATAGATACTCTAATATAGAAAATATGTATTTGATCCATGACTCTGTAACATAAGATCATCCATCCCTGAAATAGTTCGAAGATTATACTACTGGAAACCTCTAGTCAACTATTACATTCTCAGGGTAGGTTGGACTACACATGAATTCATTGTAAAATATTTAGAAAACCCTCTCAAAACTCAACAACAGTCCCCATGTCAAGAACTAAAAGAGTAGCAATAGGTCACTATGTGTGAGGAATCATTGGTGGTTCACGTCCTTACACTTCATGACATAATGGTCACTACATTCATGGGGTACGACCAGAGGACATCATGAAGACATGACACTACAATTCCAGACACTGTCAAAAAAACATTTAATCAATTGAGAAGATTGCATTTAATAAACTACGATGGTAGGGAATCCTTCCTATAGAAACAACCACACATCTCTTCCTACCTAAAAAGTTAGGTCTAGATGATATAAAAACCCATAATAGGGATAAGAATGAAATAATATACCCCACTACCCACTACTAATATCGAGTTGGTGTCTATGTATCTATTTCACATATATATATATATTTATTATTTTTGTTCGTAATTTAGGGGTATATTTATTTTGAATTTATTATTTTAAAATTTTTAATAACATTAGATGGTTGACGTAAGTGGTTTTACATTTTCAATACATATGGTATCATACTCCTTATGAACAAAATATAGCATCCACTTAACCCACAAAAATACATGTTCTAGATCATGCGACTGATGATTCATATCTCAAAATTGAAAAAAATAATGCTTAAGGTGTTTGGTTTAAACTATTCAAGAAAACATGGTTATGTTATGGAATTCACATTAAGTATCAATTGTGTTTTCCAATACCATCAAGAAGCATCAGCATAATTCAATATATATATATATATATATGAGGCACTAATGATGAGAAATAGATCATTCATGTTCAAAATAGTTTTTTCATGGAAAAAATTCATGTCCTATTAATCATGTGGTACCTATAGTGACAATTGCAATTAATTTCATCCACTTAATTATATGATAGTAAAAATGTCATAATTTCAATAACAACAATATCAATAAAATCAGATATCTTTTGTATCACCAAATGGTGATGTTATAAATAAATTTTATAATAATTATAATAATTATATTCTAGAAAACTCTCCTTTACCTCAAAAATTTGCCCGTGATTCCCAAAACATATTATCACTGTGCTCCTTGAATTCCCAATAGCCAATATATTGTTGGAAAATATTAATGCAATAAAGGAACCACTCTGATACCACATTGGGACTTGCTTATCTGAGATCCAAATAAGTTAAACCCTCTTATTGGTGGGTCACATGACCTCAATAATGCCTCCTTATACGCTAGAGTATTCTGACATGTCGAAAGGGTGTAAAGATGGTAAGGTGTGGAATCTATGACCTCTAATTAGATTTGAACAACAGAAAAAAATCAGCAAGGGAAGAATATTATGCATAATAGGAATGAGTAAATTGTAGAAGGATAAACAAATAGAGAAAAATTATGAGCATATGATAAGTAAATAAACTAATCAACTGATAATATAATGAAAATATATGTTCTAGTTTTTGATATATGTATTCATGGAAGGTTTTAATAAAAATAGAAACAAGAAGATAAAATCATGAAACATGAAATTACACAAATTTAAAAAATAAAAACTACTCCACAAGCATCCAAATCCTATTCCCATTCCTTTTCTCATGTGCTAAAACTAGGTAAGAACAACAACCTCCTGTAGTAGGGCCTTTTCCCATATCAAAACCTATAGAACGATAGACATCTTGTGTTGAAAATGCTTCTCGAGTATGGTATGAGATAAAAAACAATGTAGGCCACATAGAATGGTGTCTAAATTTGATTCGAGTAGTTCTCATAACTGGACACTATGAAGGTATAAATAGAATAATAAAATGATGATGAAATAAATAACCATCCTAATCAGGTTCCTATAGCCCACATGGTGAGTCTACCAGCTTTGGCCCATGGCTTGGAGAAATGTCTGATCATGTCACTATATGTATAATTTATAATATATATATATATATATTCGTTCAATATTGCATCCACCTATATGAACCAATTTTTCATGGATGCCTAGAATACTAGTTCTATACTAGACTGAGGTATAACATATGAATCCATAACCACTCTAAGGAGACAAAAATTCCATGCAATATGGTACATCTCCTACATCCTAAGAAGTGTGAGAGATATCATTCTATAACACTTAGTATGAACAGTGGGACGCCTTAGTTACTCTATAATTAATGAACATGGAACATATTTCACAACGCCCATATCATATCACTGGTGTGAGGCACCATTCCCAACACCCGATGTTAAAGAGATTGATTTCCCTCCTAGGTAAACTCCCATTATCATCTTACCAAACATCTATGAAAGAATATATTAATTATAGATGGCACATTAAATTACCTCCAATCGATTAGTTCCATATATTCTATATACATATAATAGAAAAAATCGTCATTATGGCATACTACGTATGGAATAATATCTAATGCATGCCATTAGATAAGTTCAATTAAATCAAAAATATTATAGTCCATATGGAAAATTTATTAAGCATAAACAAATTCCATGGCCATACCTTCCCATTATGTCATTTTATTTTAAACCCAACTGATTAGTTTTAAGAATAATAACCCATTCAATATATAAAAACATGGTAAATTCACTTCTAAGGAACACATTTACACTTATACATGTTCAGTTCATTTAAATGATTCCATTATATTTCCTAATACATCCCAAAAAATATAATCACTATAACATATTCATTAAAATATATAAATTTTTATTAGAAGATCAAAGGGGACACTTAGAGTGTGACATGGTTAACAATATAATTTCTTACTTTATAAATTCTTATTAAAAAGGGGGAAACTATTCAGAGATGATTTGGGATTCATTTATACACATGTATCAAATTACCCTTAAATGCAATGCCAAAATTCACAAGGGACATCTAGGCATTTTGAAATAAATAACCCAAAAGGAAAATTCCAAGTTTCAATCCCATGGGTGACCGTATAATTTGTATATACCATATAAAATACTAAAAAATGGAAAATATGTGTATAATAAGATGATAAAATTAATTTTATACCATGAAATAAGCATTATAGAGGCACCAAGCTAAATTTAGGGAGTGTATTAATATTTTGGTTTCGAAATTGAAAAACACATAGAAAGAACTACATTATTTCTACCTCAAGACAATAGAAGACACCTTGCTTGATATCAGCCTCATATTGAAATAATGATAGAATATGTTAATTAAATTGTTTGGTGACCTGGAAATATGGTAAATAACCCTTCACATAAATAGAATAATAGATGCCAAGATTAACATAGATTTGATGGTTGAGTGAGGTTAGCCTTAAATTGAGTTATCCAACACCATCAAAGATTCGAGAATTGGGTTCCATACAAGAGAGATTTGGATGAGTCTAGATTGATGGGGAAAATAACCTAATGAAGAGGAGAACTGTGTGAGACACTAGAGGAATAAGGAATGAAAAGGTTAAAAGGTTAACAAAAAAGGTGGGGGAATTGTAATTTCACACCAAAATGGGGGCATAGTTTAGATGCACAGTTAGTCAAACCATGAAAAAATAGTGCACGACAGCCTGCATAGTATGAAAACCATGCATAGTTATGTTCATGGGTTAACTAAACATGTTCAGACCATGAAAACAGAATTTTTTCCTTGTCATCAACTATATTCATAATCATGAATGATGGGTTGTAGGGTTGTAGAAAAACTGTGCGGTCAAGTATATTTTTAACATTTTAGGGACCTAGGCTTCAAATGATCCCCAAACACTAAAGTGGATGACTCGATTGGACATCATTATTATGGCCATTTAAGTTATTATATTTTAAAAATTAATGATAGTTTCGTTCTCTAAATATAGGGGTTGTTACATTGACTATGGAATAGTCTGGTGATATCCTAGAAGGGTAAAGGATATTCCTCAAAGTTCCATACTCTTTACTTATAAAAGCTGATAACTTTAACCCGTCCATGGTTACATTTCCCATTCATATTTCACTTTAACCCTTCCATGGTCACTTCATGGTTCGATTTTCCTTGGAAGACGATCTGATTCGAGCCGGGTCTAGTTACCCTCGGCGATGTAACGGTTTCAAGTATTCTCTTCTAAGATGGTCATTCTACCTTTGCATGAATCGGGATCCAACCCCCAGTGCAATTTGGGTAAGACTTCCTAATCTCCCTCTACCTTTTCATAATCCTTCAATTCTTCGTATGATTGGAAACATGGTGGGCCACTATCTTTTCTCGTACGTTCAAACCTCCTCTGTATGTCACCCAATTAACCCTCGCATTTGTGTTGAGGTTGATGTGTCAAAGACTCCGGTGGAGTGGTTCTGGATTGCAGTGGGTTCGGAGTTTAGATGGAAACAAGAAGTGGTGTTTGAATCTTTGGACAACTACTGTTCGAGCTGCTGCCGTTTGGGGCATTTGGTTTCTGAATGTCTTGCGGATGGTTTCATGGAGAAGATTGTTCCAAGGAGGAGACCAGAGGAAGGTCAGAGGAGGAGGACCGATGAAGGACAGAGGAATCTATGTGGAACTAATACTGGGAAGGATTCTGACCTGGTGAGTAGGGATGCACCGGAAGTGGGCAAGGGAGATAAGGCCTCCTTAAATCCGCTGGTTTTTGATGTTTTTAGGCGGTTGAGGAGTGATCTTCAGGTGGGGGATGGTGGAATGCAAGTTGAGGATAAGTGCAGCTCTTGGGTTGGAGGTGTGAAGGCTTTTAACAATAGGGCCGAAGGAGTGCATCGTGAGGCACTGGAGATAACATGGCCTGCAGTGTATGATGGTCCTGCTGTGAATCTTTCAGAAGATCATCAGAATGAGAAATCTGGTCAGAAGAATGCTTCTGTAGGGATACTGATTACAATTCATACATGAAATTGTTTCCACGGCCTAGAACAAGAGGATTCAGAGGTGATTAATTCAGTTATTATTGATGCTGATGCGGAGAATGGTCCTCCGGAGGCTTTTGCTGGAAATGAAGAAATGTGTATAGTGATATATGAAGAGCATGAAATGATTGAGCAACCTCTATGCCTTGCTTTAATTGATACTAATGTTCCATTGCAACACAACAGGTCAGAAACCTATCGAAAGGAGGTTTTCCCTAAAAAGGGGTGGGGGAGATCTCTGAGAGCGGCAAAGAAAATAGTGGTGGATTGACAAGGCTCTCATATAGCAACATTGTACAGGGCGGGGCAGGACTAAGTATGGGTATGCAAGCTCTTAATGGGTGTGGAATCAGTGATTTAGTCCAAGGTGGGGATAGAAACAGGACTAAGGATGGATGAGTGGAATCTGCTACTCCAAAAAAGAAGAGGCATGGAGGATTATTCTTATTTTCCTCATCCATTGTGCACTATATCCTCCTTTAAGCGCGATCACGGGGTGACACTGGACTTCAAAAAAGACATCCTGGCCAAGAAAGATGGACTTGGGCGAATCACTTTGGATGATGTGAGGTGGTACTATAATGAAGATTTCATGAGGCGTTTCAACCCGGCTTCTAAATGGGGAACGACCACCGTGGAGGACTCCTGTGTTGGTTGTGATGACGGTATGTAGACTTTGGATTTTAGTTTTTGTTGGTTGATTTGGGTGTTTAGTTGTTTAGTTTGTTTTGGATGTGTTTTGTGGGCTTGTTTGTGTCTTTGGGTTTCTCACTTTTCCTAAAAGTGTTTGAAAAATAATAAAAAAGTATTTCTAGATGTTTTATTTAGGCTATCAAATCTAAGAAAATATCATGGAGATGAACATGTCACCAACATATGTTTTACCAAATTTATTTAAATTTTCACCTAAACCATCCTCTTACAAAAAATATATAAACAAAATATATATATATATGTATAATTATTATATTTATATTTTATTATATGAATGGAAAATTTATTATTTATTCATATATATCAATTAATGAAATCCAAAAAAAAATTGTGTGTGGGAATAGACTACAGTCTCCATGAAGTGACACCTTCTGTTTTTCAATATCACCTATCATAGTTGGTTATAATTTTGGGATTGATTAATAAATAAGATTTATATAATATAATAATTATACTAATCTATTCAATTATCATATATCTTATTTCTCTATCTTTCATAAAAAAAATAGAATGTTAAATGGGTATTGTGCAGATTACTTCCTATAAAGAGTAACATATATGTGTTTTTATATCATTTGTATTATTTACTATAAAATATATAAATATAACTCAATATATTAAAATTACCTATATAATTTCCTTTTTACCATGTTATAATGAAACTATATTCATTGTAATCAACTTTCAAAATCATCATCATCTATTAATTATAGTATTTAATAATTGTATTGGTTTAGACAAATATTCGAACAATGATCTCGAAATACCTCATTGACAAGTTTGATAACACAAATACTAATGATACAAAAACATAATGAGAAAATAATAATTTTTAATGGTTCTAAAATGGTTATATTATGTATTTAACATATTACTTGAATCATTAGATTGCTAATGTTTCTGAAACAATCTTACAATGATTCCACATTCACCCAACATAACTAAATCATTAATGAAACGTGATAATAATATCATAAATAAAATCACATTATCCTTTATAGTAACATAAATTATCTAACAATGTTTAATTTTGTTATAATAGTTAATAGAATCACCAAATCTATGAAACAATTAAAAATTATCCGACTATGAATACCTCATGTAGGAAAATAAATAAATTTACTAGTATTCATATTATGAATGAATGTATATAAATCATATAATTGAAAATATATGAGATAAATATTTTAAATTATTTCATAAGAATTTATATATTTCTGATACGAGTGGTTAAAGTAGATTCATGGAAGTGAGTACAAGGGGTTTGTATTCTCTGTCTCAAACTCCACTATTTGGAAGTTTTAAGAAGAGGTATCACATTGATCAGATATATTTTTCTGAGCATAGATACTTATTAATATTTATCATCTTGAACCCCCTTCATATAACAAGGTCATCAAATTGGTTAAAATATATTATTTACCTCAACCATACCCGGTTATTCAAGAAATATCACATACATGGTCATGATGTTTCAGTATGTAGACAGTAGAGTGAAAATCATGCGGAATCTTGGTAGACAGGCTCTACTTCTAATGTTGGTTTTATTTATTCCTCATTTATTGACATTAATTTTAAGGATATCCTTTATCTTTTCATGTCATCTATTATCAGCGGAGAATCTATTACTACATATCTCCCTTGAAATATATTCTTCTTTTTAATGAAATACTTAAACATTCAATTGTTTCCAATATTTTTAATTCAACCCCATGTATGGCCCTGGTTCCCTTCAATCCTATACTTATGGTCCTTCCTTTTCCCCAAGGGGGACATCATTAATCTGAATCCTCCTAGATTTGTCATATTTAAGGGTACTAATAACATATATTGTGACTCTCTAAACACTATTATCATCTTATTTGGACCACTCTATTAAGAGTGGTATGTGGTGGTCCCTTTGGAAGAGAAATGTTCAATTATGCATGGCAAGAAGGATGATATTGTCTTTTTAGTTCCTCTAATCCAATTTCATTTTAGATGACTCTTGTCTGCATTTCTAAAATCTACATTGCATTATCATATTTATTATAGTTTGGGGATCTTCCACCTTTCACGCCTACATTGGTTCCAAGTGGAATTTTCACTAGATCATTATCCAAGTGGTTGTCATCATTCCTTTCTCATCAGTCTAAATGTAGTACATCACATAGGATCAAATCCAGGAACATCCTTTTCAAATTTTCTATTTTATTGTATGGAATGATAATGGCTCATATACAAAAGTGAAAACAAATATCATTACCACCAAAATGATGAGGAATAACACTTATATTTCTATATTACTTGAAACATATAAATCACTAAATGTTTCATGAAAAAATAATTTATATGAGCTCTTATGCACATAATGTCTATAAACCACCATATCTATAATTTATTGGATGAAATATTTTTTCATTTGATCTTATAGATGTTTCTGATCATCAAATCATGGGAATTTTGTATATATAAATTATTCATCCTTCATATAATTGAATTATTCTCTAAGAAACAAGAGTACAAGGGATCAGTTCTGTATGGACATTGAAAATGTTAATCGAAGTAATGTGGTTTGGATGATTATAGGAAATATTATCGTTATAATAGATCTTGTAGAACAAAATGGTGGAGGGGAATATTATGAGTGGTACATGCATGAATATTTATCATTCATGGATCGATAAGTCCTACTAGAAAGAGGTATCCATCAAGAAAAAAATTATATAGTTTAATAACCATATGGGAGAACAATCTATATAGAGTAAGACATATCATTTCTTGTGTAACATCAATGTCATTTCTGATTTCCCTAGTGTGAATTTCATTCAGTTGGTTCATAATTTTTGGGAAAAATCACCCATTATAGTTTTCCTAACACCTAGAGTGGATAATAATAACAATCCATCTTTCTCTAAGTGAGGGTATTTGGTTCAAAATTATCATTAAACAGTTCATCCTTCCATGTTTAAACCCATACATGATGTTTCATGGGATGGATTTCAAAAAATTCATAGAGGTTTTAGAGGATATCTCTAGGAATGAATCCAAAATCATCCTATAAGGAATTATGAATTGTAAATATTGTAACATTGTATTGCAAAACTGTAGTACATCCTTGAAGTGTTCTTGAATAATGATCGTTTCAGTGATTCCATTTGAAAAAAATAATAAGATAGAAGACATTTTTCTTCAATAAGAATGAATTTCTCAGGAAAAATACAAATAGATTTTTTTTTAATTTTAGGGATATAAATATGGAATTTTTTCCATAAAGTATCAATGAGATAATACATGTGATTCCTCTTAAATTCTGCATGTAGGTTACTTCTTTCTCTGATGGTGTGAATATAGTTGAAAGGATAGTGGAAAAAAATTTCATCCTCTTCTTGTGGGTGTTAACCTAGATGTATAGAGGATGGTTATCCAATGGATCATTTAATCTTATGAGATGTTTTTTCTTATATGGCATAGAATGTGGTTAACAAATTGTTTCAGAGAATTCCATATGAGAATGGGATTGGAAATGTGGTGAAATCTCTAAATCTTGAATTATCTCATTAACCTGTTGGTTTTATGGGTTTCATTGACATGGATTCTTGATATCTAGTTATGGGTGAGCTTTTTTAAATTATTTAGGATTTTTTTCACCGTACCAATCTACCCTTGGAGGCTTTTTATATAACTATAATTATTATTCTAAAGTTCATGGACCTCTATTCTATAAAACAATATAGAACAATAATTATTTAATATTTTCCATTCATGTATCTTTCTAGTATAATAGACATTATATTTCACCGCCATTGTTGGTGGGGTGGTAAGGGCATGGGGTGAGGGTTAGGTCGTGGGGTCAGGTCCTCGATATTGTATGTTTACTGTAATTTCTTGGTACCTTTGTGTGTCACACTTGTGGTTGTACCCAACCTTTAAAAAGACAAGATATTCTCATCACATTTTCAAGAGTTCATTTCAGATAAAAACATAGTTGTTTGTAGGAAGGTCTAACTTGAAGGCCATTTACCTTGACCATGCAGTTATTGTACATATTAATTGGATGAATTTCTTATTCCATCATGTCCATAAAAATTGTCAGTGATAAGGCTTTTGAAAGACATCAACATGACTTCATCTTGAAGCTATTTTCATTGATATGAATCTCTCAGTGGGAGTTTGATTTACACAAAACTTAGATATTTTTCCATTTAAATGATGGAGTTGCTTTAATGGAATCTCTCGTTAGCTTTATTCTAATGATTTTTTTTTCATTTTTTAGTGAATGATATCTATTCATATAATTACTATGTTTATGGAGGAATATTTCTGATGAAGTGTCAAACATATCAACAATGAGAAGTTTAATATTTACATTTAAAAATCATATTCTAAATTCTTGTAAAAAAATATTAAAGGCTTAATAGGAATTAATAGGAAAATATTTTTTGATTTATTATATGGGATCCCCATTGACTTGGGGGGGGGATCTTTTCATTAATCACAATGAGATCCTGCTTCCTAAAATAATTGTATGCATCATCTACTGGATGATAATATTCTTATCTCTTGGTGGATATATTATTCTAGATAATTTTTTTCTTGCATATATAGTAATTTATGATCTCTTAATACTCTATTTATATAGAATGGTGGTAGTTAATATTGAAAAATCTTGTAATATTTTCTATAGATCCTCACATGGATGGTCATTCCCACTAGGTAACATGTTCCAAAATGGCCAATCCAATGGGGCCAAGAGGTTTTGGTCTCTCTAGTGTTTTGATTCTATAAATATCCTTCTTTCCAAATTAATTAGGGATTTACTTGAAGGAAGTTATTTTGTGGAATTATTTTTTTTGGTAAAATATGGTGATATTTTATCCAATCCAAGAAGGTGGGTCTACAGGCTGTGGAAGATGTTGTTCAAGATTTTATTGAAACATAAATTATAGTCTAGTTGGATTGTTGGGAGTGGTGAGATAAACTACTAGAATCAAAATTGGGTGGGTGCTTCCCTCATCTATTTGGGATTTCTAACCCCCCATATTTTGGTTACTGAAGCCTGTGATTTCCTTAGTTTAATCCAAGATAATATCAACTTGAATCAGTGTATGATTTTAAATAGAATTAATATTTACACTATACCTACAAAATTATATTCCTTGGTGTTGTTCGGTAGATCTTACAGTCAATGTGTTGTCATATTTCCATCCATGTAAGTGTATATGAAATTAAAATAACGATTATTTGGTGTATGTATTTTCAAATCATTCATAATTTTCTTTTGTGTCGTTTCTGGAACTGTGTGATTCTAACGAAAACATGATCGTAGTGAAAGGTAATAACATAGGGTCCTATTGGTATTGTTTGCAGATCTCAAAAAAGTAAAGAGTTAATCACTTGATCATTGAAGGCTATTTGGAAAAGGGAACTTTATAATAGCTTTGGGAGGCTTATTATCATCGATATTCAAAATGATATTGTGATTAATTTTTTTATTTCTAGTTTCACGGGGTAGGGGATATTCGTTAAGAGGGGAAGGAAATGGACACACTGAATTTTATTGGTTTTTAGGCCATATGGAATATGATAAATAAATAAAGGGTGGAAGATTAGAAAAGTTCATTTGTTGTGGTTCTGGCATGGTACATGTATCTAATTTTTTTTATTGAGGATCTCTTTAAATTTAAGTATAAGGAACAATCCATGATAATGACTATGAATGGAAGGAGGTATAATCTAACTTCTCATACTAGGGATACATCAGTTTCATGGATCCTATTAAATCCCCCTAGTTCTACATTCAATATCAATATTGATGGATCCTACAATCTTGAAATCATGAGAACGAGGTATTTTTTATATGACATAAATGGATCAATAGTTATTACTTTCAGCAGCCTCTTTGGAAAAGGTCACACTCTTATTTCATATTAAAGGTATTATCTTAAGTGGATGATGATTTTACATTCAAAAAATGTTTCCCACATTGATATTAAAATATATGCATAAGTTATTTTCAATTATATCCATGGAAGTTATTATTCCCCCAGGTCTATTTTTTTATATCATCCAAGATGCAAGGATTATATTTGTTTTGAAAACCTAAAGCATACATGGTGATATTGAAATTTTTCTTTATATTTCTATTATTTAAAGCCTAATTCGAGTATCCCCCGCATTATTTATTTTAGTATAAGTTTCATTCCAACTATCTGAACTCATTTTGTTTGAGCACATTCCTTGTGTCTCTATTATAGTAGACCTTCTTGAAATTGTTTGTCCTTTTCTTTTGTATTTACATTCTCACTGTTCTTAATAATGGTTTCTTACTTTGATGATGGTGTATACACACATATTATTTGAGACGTTACATCAAGAAATTAATTAATTTCGGGGTTTTTACAATCACATTGAATCCCACTCTTTCATGTGTATATTATTGAATTATTACCCAAACCATATGTTTTTTCTTCAGTCTCCATTTTCATTCATTATGACTCATGTTATTTTCCCAACATATTTCATTTTTAAGGGTCCTTAAATTTATATTTGAATACAATTTATCATATTACTCAATAAATTTAAGGGATTAAAATGTATATATTATTATCGCTCTTTCATATTCTTTATATTTTTTAATTATAAAAACTATTGTAATACTCAATATATTTCATGGAGTAAAAAACATTCTAATTTTTTGTAATGTAAAATAGCTTTTTGATTCTTGGAAAATTAATCGATTTCTGGATAGTTGAAAGTGGATGAAGTTTCGGAATATATTCACAAAGGGTCAATCCGTATTAAAATTCTTGGTTGTCCATTGAATCAATCATCACCCTGATGGATGATTAGTGGGACTAAGACCATAAATCTTGATAGAAACTCTTGTAGTATTTTCTTTAGATGATTCACAAAAACTATATGATTTATTATTACGGATTTTTTTCAACCATTTCGTTGGTCTCCTACAAATGAAAATTGTTAAACCCAATTATAATATTCCATGGATAACCCAAAACATTAAAGTTTCCTTCTCCACTATATTTCCATGGTAAGGGTAAATATTGTAAATTTACTAATTACCTATAGTTTATTTGTTGATTAATGTTCTCCTAGACCTCAACATTTTTCTTTGAAATGGGAATGTATTTGTTTTACATTTTTCTAAATATAAAAATAGATATGAATTTATTCATCTTTAGGTTAATTATAGAAGGTTATGAAAGATAGTGTTGACTCTAATGGAGAATTTGTTAGACATAATCAGGATAAGGGTTGGGCGTGAAAGTATATATCCCCTCAATGAATTGTAAGGTATTATGGGGGAAATATTCATCAGTTTTAGTGTGTACATATTCTAATATCATAACAATGTCTATGAATAATGACATGATGGTATATTTTAATGTGTATCATTATGAAGTCAATTAGTTTGAGTTAAATGTTTATTAGTATTCATGTTTTCATTTTTTTTTCATGGATAAATAATTCATTATATTTTATTTGATTATGGATACAATTAGTTCAATTATTACCATCATATAACTTATTCCATAAATAACTTCTAATATCTTATTTGATATACTACTCTAGACATGGCATCCCAGATCACCCACATTTTTTTTCATTTCCATAGGAATCCTAGGGTAGTACTATGTATAATGAAAAATGATATGATGTAATGGATAATTTTTTTTAACACAATGTGTTCATGAATTATATTTTTTAAAAATACAATGCATATATTCATCTAGTATTCCAAGACTAATATAATTTTATAACCATATGAAAATATTTTATTTTTTACCAAGAATATAATATAAAAACTAGCACTAGGTTTATAAATATGGGGGGTTACATCTGGTATCATAGGATGTTTAGAAGGTACTTAAGGACTATATTTTTATCACACTTGTTACATTTCTCATGTTATATGAAATCCCATAAATATTTCAAGGTCCTGTCAAAAATATAATAGGAATTTTATTTTATGATTCAATATCATGTGAAAATTATGTATATTTTATATATATATATAGTAATGATAAGTATAATATTACAATCATAAAAGGGGGAAATAATACCTCATTTTAATGTTTGAAACATCTTCTCCTAATTCATTTTTAGACCCTACCCTGGTATATCTGCTTAATTAGATTATGGGAATGGGGGAACATCAAGTGAGATCTATAGATATAGAACACATCCTAAGAATTGAGGACATTCCCATGGTATAAAAAATAATTTGTCTTTTTCATGATGAATTATATATGCATAAAAATCTTCATAAATTTGAGTTCTCCATTGAACACATTCATAATGAAATACCTATATATAAAATTATTTATATTATAAAATTATTGTAGTTGATTTAGTTCATGAAATAATTGTTGAATATGCCTGATAGGGGATTTATATTCTTTAGAATTTCATAGTGTGGATCCCATGTTCTATTTATTAAAAACAAGTATGGATTAATCAGGATTTTCATTGATTAAAGGTAGATGAACTGGTATTCTATAGACAATTATAATACTTTAACATTCATTGATGACTTATTTGATCAACTTCACAAAGGCCAATACTTCATATCTAACTAAATTTTCTCTAGTTTTCATTAGTTAAGGGAAAATAATTATAATATACCAAAGATGGAATTTCAAACATGGTGAGTTTAAAATAGCACATTTTTATTAACTAATTCACCTTATCTCTTTATGGATTTTATGGACACTATATTCCAGGATAATATTAAAAAGATTAAATTGGTATTCATTGGTGCTATCTTAATATACATAAAGAGAATTGAGGAGAATTATATTCATATAAAAATAATTCAAGATACCTTAAAAACGGAATTTTGTATGAATTATTCTTAAACCATTATATTTTATTACTACATTATGTTTTATAGTGTATACAACATGAAAAAGTGTGCATAAATGAAATGGGAAATATTTTTATCGAGATACAAATAATATAACCTGGACATTGAATTGGTGAATAAAAATATAATTAATTAAATTATGAATAATATATATTGTTTCTAATTAGTATAAATTTATTAATTATAAGTATATATGTACTCAATTTTTAGAAAATCCATTTAATGATTAAAAATACGTTATCATCCAGAAAATGTTTTTATTGTGTTTTAAGAAAAAAATATTGTAATTAATTTTAGGAAATTTTCAAAAAATTTATGTGATAAATATAATGTTATTGATAAAATTAGAATATCTAAACTATCAAAATGAAAATATATGGGATTTTTCATAAATGATTGATTTTTAGTGAATAGTTAAAATGCTAGTTTTTGTAAAATTCCACATTCATCAAAAAGTATAATTATTATTTCTTTTTGATATCAAAAGGGTAAAAATATTATAAAATTAAATATAATATAATTAATTACATGTGATAAATTATTATAGATTATGTTTTTATAAGTCCGTTTTTGGTATAAAAACTAATTTTTCTATAAAACTGTTTTTCATTTTATTTTCCATGATTATCTAAAATAATTTCCTATATTTTCAAAAAAAATCATGAAAAATGAATTTTATTATAATCCTATAGCCTTAAAAAATATATAATATTGATTTTTTTTCAACAAATTACTTTTTCACATTTAAGATATTTTTAGGATTAGAGTTTTAAAGAATTAAATTATAACCCATACAGAACAAAACCATAAAATTAGAAGTTATCACTTAAAATTGGTATCTAATTTTTCTACAATATAAAAATATTAAAACAGTAAGACATTTTCTCTTTTATGAAAAATATTCACAAAATTAAACTTGACATCTTCTAATACCTTACTCATCATTAAATCTTTTAAAAACATTTCAGAACATGGGATGGGAATAAAAAATCATTAAGGGACATAACATTTTGTAAACCATTAGTCCATTGATAAAAATTAAACTTGTGAAAACCCCATTTTGGATAATATTACATTTTACACAACACATTAAATACCATTATTTTATAAATAAAATTTATTTTACATTTTGAAAACAAATTTTTTCAATGAAAATATTAGAAAACATGGAAAATTATGGTACATTATGTGGTAATTCATCACATTGAACCATTTTAGAACCCATTCAAACACCTTAGTTATTATAATTACCATTTAAGAAACATCCCATATAATTCTTAGGATAACATAATAATTACCCAATTCATTGGAGAGCTTTCTGGTTTACCCATTTTTCAGGTATAATAGGCTCACCAAATGCAATTCCGGTGCACCAATCATTTATAATATCAAAGAACCACATTATTAGTTAAAACATTTCATTATTTGAAAAAATATTCTAACTTTTATTAAAATTACTTTCTAATATTAAAATTTTATTTTCTTTTAAAGATAATATTTCAATAAAAAATACACATTTCTTTTGAAAACCAAGTTTTAAATACCAAAATACCCAAAAAAGGACTGAGGGTTTTCAATTTAATAAAACATTAAATCATTCAAAAGAATCCAAAAATACAATAATTTCTAGTGGTGGAAAATTCATTTCTTATGTGCACTTTAAGAATAAAACAATACTTTTTTTATTTTTCAAAACGTTATGTATAAAACACATAAAAATATTACTTTTTAAGAAATTAAAATAAAATTTAAAATAGACATAAAGTTTATTTTCTATAATTTTTATAAAAACAAATATATAAAATATTATCATGAATATTGATGTGGAGAAAAAGGATTCAAAATCAAATCTTTGACCATTCAAATTGTCCCATACGACATTGAATGTTAATATAACATTCCCAATAATGGTTTAAGATTTATAAAATTTTAAATAACATAATAATATATAAAATAAGAATATATAATTTCAATGGGTTTGTATATACACCTTATAAAAAATTAAATTTTAATATTATCAAGAAATAAATCTATAGAATATGGTTGTGATAAGATCTCTTAACATGAGATTGACTTTCCATGTGTGTCATTAACATCCTGAATAATAAACATAGGTTACTTATTTAATATTTTAATAACTTTTTTCAGGTTTATCATTAATTTTATTTCACTAATTACAAATTTGTAATCTAAAATTTAATTAATTATGTTTGGGTCTTCTGTTTTGACAATATTCAGATTATGTGTAAAAAACAAATTTGGTAGGTCAACTACAGTAAAATGGTTAAATATACATATATTTATAGAATATTAATCATGTCATAATTTTCAAATTTATACATAAATTATATTTTTTAAACCAATAATTAGATTTGGTTACCAAAAAAGAACCAACGTTACAAACATGGAGCTAGAAGGTCATACATACCCATGAGTAATATTCCCATTTTACAATGATCATTATAGAAAGAAATTAAGTAACATTTATTTTTAATTTATGATAATTATATCTTAAATACCATTTTATTAAATAATATATATACATATATATATATATATATCATGGGATATAAAATGAATCACATCTCGTAGAGGTAGTAGTAGTCCACACGTCCACAGAAGACATTATCACTTTTTCCAGTGTGTGAAAAGGTTTTTAATAAAACGATATATTTTATTTATAGAAATAAATTTATGTAAATAATATCATTTGATTTTTCTTTAATTAATATATTTTTAATTAAACCCATCCTTAATACATTGCATATATTTTTTGAACGTATCACATCGCTTTTAGGGGGAGATAGTCCACACTTCCACAAAAGATGTTAAGGTATTTACAATAAATTGAAATAATTAAGGTATGCATAATATAATAATTAAATAACTATCAATAAAACATAAATATAAAATATATCAAATAAAATATAATTTCCATAATAATTCCCAACCATGATATAAGGTAAAGGAAAAAAAATGACATTGTTTCATGAGGCGATAGTTAATCATACCAGAATGGTAATTTTGGTATCCATTTGATGGACGTGATTTTATGTGTATATCATAACATTATCCTAAAACATATCATTATTTTTTGGATGCTGAATTTTTTATTTATTCTTGTAATAATGATAAATTAAGTGTACTATAATAAATTAAATACAAATTCACATTAAAGAATGTTACCTCTTTCCTAGGTAGTTCATTTTGGTCTACATCAAAGGGAACCCATGGATGGATTTATGAAAAAAGTGAGGACTCTATGGTGAAGGGAGGTATATTGTGAGATTATTTTGGTAAGTTTTGGATTATCCAAAGGGTATTAAGTGGTGAGTGGAAATTGGGAGGGTGAGTTCTTTTTTTAATAGAGAGGGAGTGACATTCTTGTTAAAAAATGTAAATACTATTGGGTGGACTCCCATACATCATGTGACTCCAATAATTGTAACAATTTAATCCACGATGTGATATGGTATAATAATATCTAGTTAATTGTTTTTGGATAACTTCTTATTTCATTTACACTCTTAAGATAAATTTTTAACCACTATGTAACAACATTTTTACCTTCATCGATGTAGTTAATTTTAATTTCATTCACTGACAGTTTTGGTCAAACACTATTTTTACCATATGAGACATTATAAATTATTATAATTACAAATATTTATTTCATTTTTTAAGATTCTATTTACACGATTGAAATAAATCAATATAAAATTAATCCCTCGGATGGGAAAACAAAATAGGTTTTAAAAGAAATGTTTTTCAAAAGGCTTCTATGTATTTATATCTATATTAAATATGAAATTATTTATAATGAACAAAATTGGTTCAACTGATATATAATATATATTATTATACTTTTTAACATAATATAAAAATTCATTAACTTTATAAATAATTTAGATGAAAAAGACGTTTGGAACTCAAATTCAGTATTATTCCCTGTTAAAAAATATGAATGTTTGTAGAAATATAACAATAATTCATTCAAATTAAATCATTATATATATCTTTAAAAAAAGAAATATTTTTCAAATAAATTTAATATTAAATTGTTTAAATTTTTATTTCAAATTGGTGAGACATTAGATGGAAGAAGAATGGCCATAGTAAATAATAATAAGAACTTTATATTATTGTTCCACATAACTCAATCTTGCGAGAAAGGAAAGACTGCATAGAAACACATTGGTTTGTTTCATATAAATTATTGGACATACAAAAACTTTTAAGGTAAAATTATTATTTAATTCAAAAATATTAGTAATATTAAAAAAATCATCATTACCTAGGATGTAAAATCCTTCCCCTTATAGAAATTATGTCCTTGTAATTTTATTCACTTTTAAAAAAAGTGGTGATGTTTTTCCTCACATAATTTTTTGATTCCCATGTTTTCTATTAAACCATATGTTTTTTTTGTAAAACATTACCCTCATGAATCACCTATTTCTACAAAAAATTCTCTCTACAGTAAATAATCTGAACTAATTATTTATCATAAAAATGATTCCCTTCCAGTTGAACTACATCAAGGATAAAAACCTGATATGTATCAAGTATATTATTCCTTTAATTGAAACTTGAAATACATTTTATACATACTATACACAAAAATACATGGCCACTTGGTAGAAAACTGGTCCAACATTCACTATAATTTCTTATAGTCCAATGAACCATGGAATTCTCTTCTCATTCATACAAAAATGCAACACATATTTCCATAGAGAAAATATTAAAAACAAATGATCAACTATCTTGAAAGATTATATTTAATATCATTATCAACAAAACTCTTCTGCCTACTCCAAGATATCCTCATGTGTCATAGAATCTACTAAAAATTCTATTCCATTTACAATATGAACGATGTCCCATCAACTACATTTCCCTTACATCATCCCAAAAGCCAATGTATGGCACATTATTTGATACAATTCATCAAATTGTGTAATCCAAATAATAAAATGAAAAAAATTATTATAAAACTCAACCAAGTAAATATGTAAATACCAACTTCCTACATAATTTATTTAGAAATAATGAAGATCATATTCCGATGTATTAATCATCTGCTCAAATTGTCCATCAGATTGAGGATGAAAATATATACTGAGATTTATTTCTTATTTGTAAATTTCAGAAGTCCTTTCAAAAAAGTAGATGTAAACCTAGGGTTATGGTCTGATATAATAGAGAGAGGAACTCCATGTTACCAGATAATCACTTATATATATAGTCTATATAGATTCTATAAATACATTATATATCGAATGGGTTGAAAATGTTAATTTTTTGTAAATTAATTAAAAAACTCAAATATCATTATTAGCTTGAGATGAATTCCATAATACAACAAAAAATATTTTGATATATTTTACCATCCACAGTTTGGTACTATAAATGGTTGATTAATCCTATTTAATAACTTTTATTCTTATTTAAAATTCTGAAAAGTAAAATTCGTCACAGAAAATTCAGAAATATATATTTTCATTCCATCCCACTTGTTATATTTTAATAGGTATATATAGATCTTAGTGCAGCTTGTATGAACATAAAAAGGTGAACTATGCGATTCAGTCGATAAATCTTATATCAACAGTGAATCAAAAGGCACACAAAATCATTTTAAAATTAAATAACACCTTCTTTATCAATATTTAAATCAGGAAATATATCATTATTAACATATTTTACGTTTTCTTTCAAAGATTATTCCACCGACTAAACCCTCTTCTTTCAATTGGGCAATTTTGACTACACTGAAACATGAAACAAAAAAATTATGTCCCTACATACACAACATCTAGGAAAATATTCATAAAATAATTAACTAAATGGTCAGGTTCCAAACATAAATTTTTTAATATAATAATATTGTTTTAACACAAATCATTGACCACCTTTTTTTCTTACCAAGGATGATTATGGATCATGTAATCATAATCCTTTTTTGTTTTAAGCCATATTTTATTCATAATGTTCAATTATATCTGAGTAAATATATACTTCAATATTTTATTATTATTATATATTTCAAACTACACTCCATTCAATGTTGACTCCAAATTTTTAATGAAAAAAACCTCAGCCAATTCCAAATCATATATAGTGTAATTTAACTCATGAGGTTTAAACTAACATGAAAAAATTAAATTACCTAAAAATATAACATTAAGACACAACCAAGTAAATTCAATGAAGAATCAATGTGGATGAAGCATTCACCATTTCATAACAGCAAAACAAAAATAAAATAATTCAGTATTATTATTTTCAGTTCTTAAAATTAATCTTTATATTATTTAGTCCAGATGATCTCCATAAATTACCATGTTAACTAAGTGGGAAAGACACCAGAGAATTTTTTTCAAAAATAGGTCATCAACAACCTTCTAATCCATGTAAACTATGAATATATATGACATTGGTAGGTATTTTACACTCTTCAACAACTTTTTTTAGCATGATCGATTGGTATTCCATCTTAAGAAACAATATGTCCAAAGAATGAAATTTGATGAAACCAAAATTAAATGTTATTAATAATTAAATATTTTTTCTTTTTTTAGGTTTTTATAAAAAATACTTGTGTTCATATCCAGTTCCGCATGAGTTTTAAAATATTACAAAATATAATCTATAAACAAAACCATAGACCTATCCATAACCACCACTTTTCTGCTTCACTGGTACAATGATAAGTTTCTATAGTTACCTTTTGATGTTCCAAACATGCCATGATGTCAAATATATTTTCTATAGAATTGATCCATCCTTCGCATACCACTGGGTGAGATGACCAATTAAATATTTGGGGATGTTATCTCATAAAATTTTTCAATATCATCATGTTCCCCCATTTTAGATATAGTTTCTATCTTGCATGGAAACCACCACAATTTCTATACTGTTTCAACTGGTCCATCACTATAACAAATGAATCAGTTTTAATTCCATCCATCTAAGGATGTTTATTTCAAAAGATATCATTCTTATGGTTCCATCCCACTACAAATTTCCTATTTCATCAATGAAAATTAATTATGAATAGAAATTGTTTAGACAAAAAACATGTTAATAATTAAATTCTATATAATTTTATATTAAAAATAAATTGAAATCCTCTAATAGAATTATATTAAAACAATACTATCCTATAATGTTTTTAAACCTTTACTTTGATACCAACTATTAGGCATCATCAATAAAAATTTTATAGTCCTAATTTTATTTAATAAATTTCATTCTATAATATTGAGTGTATATTCAGGTTTATAGTTTTAGATAACTAGTCCATAACTAATATATATCAAAACCATAATGTACATTGTTGACACTTCTGATCAATATCCAATTTCTCAACTACATTAAACCATTTGAAAAATATATCATGATCTGATTTATGATAACTCTTTGTGAAATTATCCTAGACCTCATACAATCCTTAAATCATCATTGAATCCAATAAAAAACATTTAAAAATGCAGTATGAGAAAAATATTATTAGTTATTGATATAAAAATAAAAAAAACCTTTAGTCTATTGATAAACATTAAAACTCATGAAAATCCATTTCATGAAAATATAACATTTAACATAAATAGGAAAATATCATTCATTAATAAATTACATTTATTTTAACTTTTGAAAACATTTTATTTATAAGAAAATTATTATAAAATATGTACAACATTCATGTATCTACCTTGGGACATCATCAAATAATGCTCTTACAGAACCCTTATAAAACACATACAGATTACAATAACCATACATCAAACTTCCAATGTAATTCTGTAGATAATATCATCATTAACCAATGAATTAGAGCACCATCTAGGTGCACCCATTATTTATTACATTATGGGAAACCAAATTCTATATAGTCACACCAATAATTTATAATTTTCAATAAAAAAACAGAAAATAAATCATTTTATCATTTGAAACCCACTTCAAAATTGGTATAAAAATCATTTTCCATATATTAAAATACAATTTCAATCAGAAACCCTATTTCAATAAAAAAATACACTATTCATTTGAATCCCAATTTTCATGTAAAAGGAATGCAATAAAATAATATTTTTCATATTTATGAAAATATTAAATATTTTAGAGGAATAAAAAAATTAGCTATTGACAATGATGGTGGAAAAGTAATTGTTTTAGTGTATGTTAAGAAAAGAACATCCCTTTTATCATTTCTAAAAACATTCCTTATAAAAGATGAAAAAAGATTACATTTTCAAGAAAATTAGAATTAATTTAAATATATACATAAAATTTACTTTATAATACCTTTATAAAAATAAACATATAAAATAACATTATGATTATTTACATAGAGAAAAATATTTAATGATTATGTCGTTAAATATTCTGTGTTTCCCTTACCACATTGAAATATTAAATCATTTTCCCCAATAAAGGTTAAAATACTATAAATAAATAAATAACAAGAAAATAAATCAAATATCATTCTATAATTTCAAATGTACATTATATAAACCTTATAATTGAATAAAAATTCATATCATCAAGAAATGCCTCAATGAAATGAGATAGAGATGAAGTCCCTTACCATGAGTGAAACTTGTCATGGGTGTCTTCATATACTTTTATAATAAAAATATGTTAATTATTTAATTTATTTATAACCTATTCATGTATACTATTATTTTAGTCAACTTTTTACAATTTTTTAATCAACTACATGAACAATTAAATTTTTGTCAGGTGTTATTACCATTTTTCATTTATGTGTCAAAAACAAATTAGGTAGGTCATCTATAGTCTATGAGGTAATTATATAAAAATATATAGAATAATACTAATGAAGGAATTATAAAAATTTTTTAAATTTTTTTTTCAAAATCCAATTATTAATTATTGATATTAAAAATGAACCAACATTATTATAATAGTAAGAGTACATCACACGTACACATGAGTAACATTCCAATTTTTCAATAATCAATATGGAATGAATTTATGTGAAATTAATCTTTATATAATGATAATTATATTAGAAATAACATGTTATTAATTAATATATAATTATCTATAAAACTACTTTTATGATAAATGGATCACATCTTGTGGAGGTGGTGGTATTCCGCACATCCATGAACAATGTTATCACTTTCTTTAACGTGTGAATGTTTGTTCAAGATAATGATATATTATATTTAAAGATAATTAATGAAGTAATTAAAAGCATATATATGTTATTTATGTAAAATATTATTAATTAAACCTATACATAATGAATTCCATTTAATGTGTGAATGTATCACATCACTTTGTGGAGGTTGTAGTCCACATGTCCACAAACAATGTTATTGTAATTACATAAAATTTAAATAATGAAGGAATTTGTTGTATAAAAGTTATTGATAAATTAATAAAATATAATTATAATATTTATCGTAGAATAATATTATTCCTATATTAATTCCCAACCATGGTATGTTGTAATGGAAAACGAATGACATAGTTTCATGAGGCTATAGTTCTTCATACACGAAAGAAAATTTTGATACCCATTTATGGATGTGTGTGTAGCTGTATGTCTAAAGTTTATCTTAAAAAATCTTAGTATATTGAGAGTAAAAATTTTAATTTATACTCAAGTAATATTTAGAAATCAATTTATGGATAAATAAATAAAACACATATGCACATTAAATAATGTTCCCTCTTTATTGTGGAACTCTTTTTGGTTTGAACGATAGGGATTATTTGGTAAGATTTCTACCCAATGTGATGAATCTAGGGTAAATTTATGGATATTGGGAGATAATTTTAGCAGTTTTTGAATGATATAAATGGAATTTATATGTGTAAATAACTGGGAAGGGTGAGTTTCATTTTTATAGTGGAGGGGGAGTGGTATTTTAGTAATTTTAAAATGTTACACACTATTGGGAGAACTCTCTTACATCGTGTGACTCCAATAATTCTAAAAATTCGTGAATATGTGGTGATATGGTCGAATCATGTCAATATATTATGTTTGGGTCATGTTCCTAGGTCATTTAGATTCTTAAGGTTAACATTTAA